>JARDWD010000584.1:1022500-2428200 GCA_029034505.1 Ornithoptera priamus
AAAAAAAAAATTACAGTATTTTAAATGAGAATAATTTTTATAGGTATTCCCTGTGGTCAGCCATTGGACTGTCAATCGCTCTGTCCGTCGGCTTCAGCAACTTCGAGCTGCTTCTAGAAGGTGCTAACTATATGGATCAACATTTCCAATCGGCGCCTTTACATCAAAACGTAATTTTATTTAAATATATTTTGTTCTATACAACTAATTAAAGATTCATAGATAAACCAATATCCATAATATAATCCGAAGGGTTGCGTAGACTTAAGTGGAAATGAGCATTACTCATTGCTCGAAGGCTGGTGGTTGATGGAGGCAATAAAGTCCTTGGGTAGAGACTGTGTACAGGTGGATATGGTTCTCTAACATTCCCTTCACATATTTTGGTCTACGGAATGTTAGAGGCAGGCAGTGCTGGACTGATATGGTGTGAAGATTGAGAGGGAAGTCTATTATGGCCAATGATGATAATAATGTGATATAAACGGAGTGGATTATAAATTTTGTTATTATTAATTATATTTGTATTCCACAAAGCGAAGACTTGACTGATGGTATATGCTACGCCTGCTCGTAATGTGGCGCTAGTTAAGATTATATACACTACACCACATTGTGCTTGACACCTTGT
Organism: Ornithoptera priamus; assembly: GCA_029034505.1. Taxonomy (NCBI): domain Eukaryota; kingdom Metazoa; phylum Arthropoda; class Insecta; order Lepidoptera; family Papilionidae; genus Ornithoptera; species Ornithoptera priamus. The sequence goes on from JARDWD010000584.1 coordinate 1,023,132, forward strand.
TAAGTAAGATATTACCTTGTCACCCCAGTAATGTCACTAGCTAAAGCGCCCTTCAAATCGGATTGCGGTACTGTTTGGCGACCAGTATAAGAGCGGAGATGGTATTTATCACCAGAAAAATTCGTAATAAAGAGCACAAATTTTGTTTACTGTGTTTTAATATAACGTGGTTGTTTTTAGGCGCCGGTAATTCTAGCGCTGCTTGGAGTCTGGTACCACAATTTTTATGGTGCTGAGACTCACGCGCTGCTGCCTTATGACCAGTATTTACACAGGTACTATATAATTTAATATTCAATGCAGATAGGTCTCCCTGGTGATTATCTGATGGTAGGGAAAGTGCTGATCTAATGAAAGTCGCGGGCAGTCATTAGATTCGTATGGAGCTGAACCAATCGGTGTAAAGATCTTTAGAGTAGTCCTATGACTAATAGTGGGTGTCTACGGCTGTGATGAATATGATTTGTGAAAGATCGATAGCGCAGACCACAGTGCCTATGTATACAGTCAAGCTGTAGTTTTGCTAATTAGCTGTAAGCATTCCTCTTCCGATTTGTAGGGTGCAGTATGTGCTGCAAACAGACGAGCTAAATGTGGTGACAGTGTAAATAACCTAAGTAGTGCAACATTGTTATAATTAGGAGTGTCACTTAATCAAGTAAACTTCATGTTTCCTTTTCGACTTGATGACTAATATATATATTTTGAGGTATACACAATGTAACCACAATGGGGTGAAACAGGTCTGTCGATGGATCCACATGTCGATGAGTCATATTAAAAAAAATATGTTGGTGTGTTCTAGATTCGCAGCCTACTTTCAGCAAGGTGACATGGAGAGTAATGGCAAATATGTGACTCGGAGCGGTCAGCAGGTGGACTACTCCACTGGGCCCATTGTGTGGGGTGAACCTGGCACCAACGGACAGCACGCGTTCTACCAGCTGATACATCAAGGAACAAGGTGAGATATCTCATGTGAATATATGATTTCAATATTTGATCGTAATTAATGACTTAAAGCTTAATTTTATGACATTAATTCTTTGTAATATGAGGACAAAGATGATGAAGCACACTCCTCCAGGTTTAATATATTATAGATTAGGTTAATAAAAAAATATGTTCCAGATTGATTCCGTGCGACTTCATAGCGCCGGCGCAGACACACAATCCGATCTCGAACGGAACCCATCATAAAATCCTCCTGGCCAATTTCCTGGCGCAGACTGAAGCCCTTATGAAGGGTAAAAGCAGTGAAGAAGTAAGTTATCAAACATAAAAATACTAATATTAACAACGATCATAAAACCTTTGATATATTGGATATATATTTTTAGGTATATATACAGCACATTCTTTGTGGCCATTACTGGAACACCTGCTCTTGTCTCAGCATGAGCTAGTCAAGGTTATTTATTAACTATGCTCGCCAAGTCCAAGTTGCTCAATGTTAATATCACTGAAAGCTCTTATTGAAATTTGTCAGGTTCCTTCATGATGTTTATTTTTCAATGGCAGCTTATGTTTGGTGAGAATCGAACCCATGCCTCTTCATGACTTATACCTTATAAACTAAACTATCACTTCTTTTTAGATCAGCCAACCTGTTCTTATATCTCATTTCACCCATCTGATTGGCCGTTTGTATGGTTTTCAGGCTAAAGCAGAATTAGAGAAGTCCGGAATGGCACCAGAGTCAATCGCTAAGATCCTGCCACACAAGATTTTCCTTGGCAACCGGCCTTCCAACTCCATTGTTGTGAAGAAGCTCTCTCCCTTCATCCTTGGAGCTCTTATTGGCAAGTGTTTTTAATTTAATGTTAACATATTGGAAAACAACATATATGCCTATGTGGTGGTTATAGAAATCTAACTAACCTTGCAACACCAGTCTCTGGTTCAATTCTGAAGCCATGTGTTGTGTAGTTTGGTTGGTGGAAGAGTTTTCTTTTAGATATCTTTGTTAGCTATCTACTACCTTCATATTGTAAATCTGCTGTCAAAATAGCATCACTGCATTCCCACTGTCAACATGAGCTGTCCACTGGTGTATTCTCATTGAGTATGCTACAAGATTTTCAACTTCATTGTAACATTTTCCATTCATAATAAATTTGTCTATTCCCTGTTAACTATTTATTTTGTCTGATTATTATTTAATTTTGTTTTATAGCAATGTATGAACACAAGATCTTCGTACAAGGTGTAATTTGGGACATCAACTCTTTCGACCAATGGGGAGTGGAGTTGGGTAAACAGCTGGCCAAGGCCATCGAGCCCGAGCTTCAGGACAAAAATCCAGTCACCTCCCACGATTCCTCCACTAACGGCTTGATCAACTTTTTAAAACAAAACTTTGCTTAATTTGCAGCCTGACACAAGGAGTCTTATTTATTTGTAGTGATGACTATTTGAATTTTGTGTCTGTGGATGTCTTCATGAATAGTTTTGTTATATCTATTTATATATTTTAATAACTGATTTTAATCCATTTATAAAGATTTATTGATATATATCTTTTTGATTGTATTTATTATTTTAGATGAGAATAAAGAAACTCAAACTTAAGGTTTTTACAAATTACCTATGTTTTTAGTTTTTTTTTTTATTATTATTTACATGAGAGCAAGAAATCTAAATATATATGTAAGTTTGTTAATATTATAAAAGAGAAAGTAAGGTTAGATCTGTTTAGAAAAAGGAAAGTATTTTATGTGTATAGTGCTTCAATGAAAATGTGTACTCTGTTGAAAAATTTAGATAAAATGACATTTACTTTATTAAAGTTTATAATCGAAATTGTTGTTTTAACTCAATCATTATTATTTATATAAGTTGAGAGAGATAGTGAAACACTGTTTACTTAACATGCTAGAGACAACCCCAACGAGGTGCTTTGGGCATGAGTATTACTAGGTCCTTTTTGATTCCAAGGTACCACGAAACGAGAGGGAGGTCCACCTGATACTAAGTAATACACCTGGCCATAACTCAAGATTTCGTAGATACTACATTTAGAAGTTATGCTATTGATTATTCATCTAATTGACTCCTTGTTAAAAATATCATTACTTGAGATGCACAAGGAGATTAAAAGAAATATAATTATGAATTGAATGTCCAGCTTCTAGCATTTTATTTGAATAACGTACGTAATACTTAAATAAAACTTATTAGTAATATATTTTACTGGGTACTTGTTTATTTAGGCTTCCTTCCCCTTCCACCACCAGTTTTTGCTTTCTTATTTGCTGTATTTTTCTTTTCCTCTGCTTTTCTCTTAGGGTTTGGAGTTGTGGATAGTACCTATATGATGATGTAATTGATGAGTTATGAATGTGTATTATATAATACAGTGTCATCAAGTTAAAGGTAGAGCTATGAATACCTTAAAGAAACCATCGAGTCTACCCTGTGTGGTGCCAGTTCTTGCTTTTATCAGTTTCTTAGCTCCATTCCTGACACGATCCTCATTAAATTGCTTATCACCGCAAAGAAATTTCACAAGCCCTTCTTCATCTGGATCAGTCCATTTTATCTAAAATTTTATTAGTATTTTCAAGTGCATAGGAAATAAATAGAGAAATATTTACACAATCCTGATGCTTGTCTTACTTATTTTAATGGTAATAGATTGACATTTGATTTCAACAACACATTATATTAGGTGACAAAGAGGCTAAAGGTGGTGAAACAACTTGCTGAAATTACGCAGTTGTTCATAGTTGGTACACAACAACGTTGCTATGGTAAGTATGACCACAGACCCTATGAATATTTTGTCTTGTCTTAAAGGGACAGACTCAGTGTGATATAATGTTATCACAAGCAACTAGCGCTATATCAGTATTGCGCAGATGTATTACTCAAAGTAAAACCTACTAGTTACTTTGTAAGGATAACAGAACACTCTTCAGAAATTATTTTCTGATTTAAAATGAAAATAAATATCCAAAGAATGTAAACTCAACTTTCTATTTTGGTTTTGTAAGCTATAATGTTGATGTTAATAACCAAGATTTTCATTTACTAAGGTAAATCTTGTTATTATTCACATTTCCATCATAACTAAAAATCATAGATTTTTTTTATCTTACTTCAATATCCTTTGGGTCTTTCACTTCTGGCTCAATGAACAATCTTCTAGCGTTCTCAAAATTCCAATCTTCTGGAGGTTGATATTTATTGGTGTCTATATTATGGAGCACTTCTTCCACAGAGCGGTGTTGTCTTATCAGTTCAATGGCACGCTTGGGACCGATGCCGCGGATCGAGCCGCAGTAATCACAACCCAGTAGAATACACAAGTCTATGAACTGAGCAAAAATCATTATTTAAGCTTCTAGGAGAGTGGAAAGCCATTTGTACATTTTATATCTATATGTATATCGTTGAAAATAATTTGGTGTGCAATAAAATATTATCATCATCTATAAATCCACTGCTTAATGTAAGCCTTTCCCAAAGATCTCTACATCGTCAGTAATAAAGTAACATGATTCTAATTAAATGATAGAACATTGGTGACATTTGACATTAAAATTCTAGTCTATTATTGTGTACATTTGAGAATGCTAGAAAAAATCAAAAATCAAATTGATTGCTTCATTATAATGATTGCATCTGGTTTAAGAAAGAAAATATTGTTGGTTATCTTGTAAATACCCCATTCAATTATATCTATTAAATGTGAGTTTCACAATAATGAATGAGACTGATTCAAACTTTGTGACCTTAGTCACATCACTTAACTTTGTAATGATACCAGCCATCCATCATTATGTGGATTGGTACCCATAGTTACAAAATGTACCTGTATTTCAGACCTTATTTGCTGGATGTAAAAAGCCAGAGTTAGGTTTGTTAGTTACCTCTTTGGTATTTACAACTCATTTTTGCTTTTAATGTGGGTTGATTACTTTCTGCTAAACTACATCCAATTGAAATATTTAAAAAGAGCTTGAGCTAGAGACTTACACTATTATGTTTTTAAATAATTGTTTAACAATAATATATTTTTAATTATAATAACATATCTTCTACCTTCTTCTTCTTGTCTCCTTCTGTCCTTTTCCCAACTATGTGGGGTCAGCACAGTATGTACGTCTCTTCCACATCCCTTTATCAGCTGCCATATCTGAATTAGCACTCTTCTTACACATGTCATCTTTCACACAATCCATCTACACTTTTTTCGGTCTTCCTCTACCCTTATAACCATCAACATTCATTCTCATAACTCTTTGTTATATGTCCTTCATCCTCCACATAACACGCCCATACCACACTAACCTCTTGCTCCTCAACTTCTCTGTCACTGGAGCAACTTTCAGACTTCCTCTGATATACTCATTCTTAATTTTATCCATTCTCATCACACTTTTATACTAACATAAAAAAAAATCAAATGATAAAGTAAACCATTAGAAATATGATTACAATGAATTACCTCATTATGATTGAGTTCTAGACCACTAAGCACCTGGTCAAGGTGGAACTCTTGTACTGGCATTTTCCTTGCCTCTGAAAAGGTTAGATGACGTAGCAGCACATTAGCTCCAAAAGTCAATGCATCCATATCTTCAGTTGCTGTTGCATAAACTTTACCAGCTTTCACCTATCATAGTGAAGATCAAAAAATAAATTTATCCAAAATCAAAGCCAGGTTTCAGTAATAATATTAGTGTAGCTACACTATTAAAATTAAATGTTATAATGCTATTTATCATAAAATAATTATCTAGAATTTATTCAGGTTTAATTTTTTTTAATAATAACAGTTTTTAATCATATTAGTAATTATTAAAAAACAAAACATTATTAGATATAAAATAATACTAACCAGAGCAGCACATTGGGCTTCTGCCTCACATGGTGCCTCAACAACTGGAATACCCATCAGTTTTAAAAGCTCCCTTGCTTCCTCCCCATGCTGTTTTGTAACTTTTACTAACCGTCGATTAAACTTCTCAATTGATGCTTGATCACCTATTAAAAGTCTGTTTTAATAATATACATACATACATAAAACTAACTTATCTATTTAATACCTTGAAGCAAAAAAAAGCAAAAAAAGTATATAACAATCAGCATGATAGATTCTCTTTCCTGCAATATATATATTAATTACAGATTTCTAATTTTGTGAAAATATTTTAGTATACAAGTTAATTTGAAAATATCAACCTGCATCTGTAGCCTTCTGTAATTCCTTCTCAGCTTCTTCCCTTCTCTCTGCTCTCTTATTCAGTTGATGTGACTTCATATCTGGTGGTTTACCATCAAAAACATAAACAGGCTTTATTCCATTCTCCACGAGCCTGATTGTACGATAAAATGTCCCCATTAAATGTGAAGTTGTTTCACCATCAACCGATGTTAATTGCGCGCCTGCAATATAAGATGTGTTGGTATTATCAACATAAAATATGGGATGCAAGAACCATATGTACCGTCAGTAGCGCAATAGACTTTATATAAATTGGAAATGAATTTATTCGGATAACAAAACCCGGCAATAGGTATTGTTTCTAATTTGTTGACAACAGACATGTTATGTAAAATAAAATACATACCTTCGCTTCTCACTGCTATTAGAAATTGATATAAGCTCATAGATGCATCGATAGCCACTTTACGACCTGTAAATTACAAATATAATTTACTCTTTTTCCAGTTTTGTAAAATATTGCAACATAAGCCTAAAAATATGTTTACCAAAATAATTTTTGATTTCCATTTCTTTCACAGCTTGCGGAGCTATATCTGCGATTAATTTTGACAAACCTAAAATACCCATTTTAATTCGATTTGAAAACAATTATCCTTTTATTATAATAACATCTACGAATTGACTCGGCGCGAAATTTTGACAAATATATGACAATAAATGGTTTTTTTTTGTTTAATGGTTCGGGAAACATGTCCTTTAAGCCCATCTCAGCATACTTAAATATTACTTATTCTTATTGTTTTTACAACAAATTTATGTATACACTTATAATATTCAGGGTTCCTTAGAGTTTTTGGCAAATTGCATGTTATTTATTTGTTAATATTTTCTAATTCAGACACTAAGATTTATCGTTGAAAGTTATAATATTGACGTTTCATAAAAATGAGTTCAAAGTCAGCAATATTATTACAAATAGTATATATAAATATCTCATTTAGAGTTTGATATAATTTGGAGTCTTGCTAAATCCTCAAAGGTTCTACAGAAAGTGAAGATTAAACGATTGATAGGAGTTACGTAGATTGTATTTACAGCATCATTGTATCTATTATATCAAACCTTTAGAATTTTAACATTTTGAATTTTGGCATCCCACTTTCCTTTTTTTTCACAGATAATCTTTCAATATTGATGCCATATAATTTTTCTTTTAGTTAACCTTTGATAAAGGTCAGTAACAGTAAAGAAAAAGTTTAACAAGAGAGACGGATCCTCATCATACTCTCCTCTGACTACCTTGTTACCAAAAATACCTAACGAGTTTGGAGCCATTTGAATGCAACACATTTTCCTTTTTCATTCGATTAGTACAGTATATCTATAACATTATACAATATAAAATTTAAACTATGTTTAAATGGGTTACTCTCCAAAGTTGACAAGGCACTTCTACAATCGGATACAATTAAAGTTTTAAAAATTGTTAACAGTATTATATATATATATATATATTTATGTTAAAACTGTAAATAGTTTAGCAAACGTGCACAGAAATTCAGCGGTATATATATTGCACTGGTTGTATAATTTAAAACATTGGGTTAATTTTGTTTGAGAATCGTAAAATGCTGATGTTACAGACTTTGATTACAAAAGACCGATCCATATAACATATGCTTGAAAAGACAGTTCGTCTGTTATAATTTTGAATACTTATAATATTAATTCTCAAAAATGTATTTTTGTCCATCCTTTTTAGATTTTTTCTACTTTCTGGATATGTAACATAAACACCAAAAATATTATTGTATATTTAATGATGAAATATCTATATTCCTTATGTTTTAGTAATACAAAAGCAACAATAATATCGTTTTAAAAATAACTAGTTAAAAATAGTGGTTTTTCTTGAAAACTGAAAAAAAATATAAAACTCTTCGCATTGAAAACATTTTATTTCATAATTGATAAATTTGTAGGTAGGAAATTTAATAATGTTTCTTATAAAGTTATCGATTAAATTCCCCCGACATCAATGAGGAAACGAAATGCAAATAATTTATAACCTCATGACTTACAAAATCAATATTCCTATCTCTGTCTAACGTTTCCATTCCTTTGTATACTCTAATTTCGAGATCAAAGAAAAGTAAACAAAATAAATTTTTATGCGAAGATTTTAAGTGAAGAATTGACCGGATTTACATCGGATTAGTCAAATTTATAAACGGCCGATTAAATAAAAACGTGTTGCTCAGAAATCAAAAGTTATATAGCGTATAAAGATAACACTTTCTTAAAGAAACACTTGACTAATCGATTGATAAAAATGGGTGGTTTAATATCAATTAACGTAGAAGAAAACTATAGAAAAAATGAAAAATTTTTACAAAGTCTCAATGAGATTGCGGTAAGAATAAAAATATGTTATTATAGTATACTAATCAATAAAAACATGTATTAATGCCGGTTTGCTTTTTAGATGGAACGGCAAATTCAGTTGCAATTTCAAATGCAAGAAAGACAAAGGGCGCTACAAATAGCCGCCAGTCGAGATATATTTCTTTGGTTTACTGCATTTAGTTTTACAGCGGCAACTGGCTTACTTACTGGGTAAGTTAGGAGAATGTTTAGTGAATATTAGTATGAATCATTATAATTTTTTTAACTTTTATAGGTTATAATAATATCGGAAACCTGTAAAATTGCATTTCTCTGGGTCATATTTAGTCCCATTCTTGTTTAACCATATTTTGCAGTCTTAATATTAAGTTTGTATAACTAAAATAAATTGAATTTTTAGTAGTAACATTATTGTCATTTTAGTTTTAGGAGAACTAAAAGAACATACCTCCTGGCACCACTTGTACCACTGACCTTCGTAAACTTATACTACTGGGACCTTGCTTATGGAAATAAATTACATAGAATAAGAAGTAAGATTTTAATAAAATGCAACCAATTATAATTTTCAATATACTTTCAATATTTTTTATTTATATATTTTTTATTAGCACACCACAGACAAAAATAAAACAAATGTGACAATGGCACCAAAGTGAAAAATTGTACTTCTACACAAAGAATTGACATAGTCCTTAAAAGCTCTTAACCAGGGTGGTATATATCATTATCAACCAGTTAACATCTACTGCTGGTCTTAAGCCTCCTTTAAAGACTTCCAGCCATCAGGGCAGTGCTGCCTGTGTTCAGTGGAGTCCTATAAGCTTCAACAAATTATCTGCCCACTTTCTGAGCAGCTTTCCATTGGTGGCAGTTAAATGGTGTTATCTCTCTCTTTGTGAAAGAAGGCCCTGCGGCCTACATAGAAGATTAAGTTGGCTGTTCCTTTTATGAAAACAAATAAATTATTATTTAATAAATGTTAAAGTTTTGTTTACTAAATTTAGATTGTCAATATCTATTTTTGTATTACAGTGGAAGCTGAACATATAATGTCCTATGAGTCAGACATGCTTGAATTACCATGTGGTTTACCATCACCTTCATCAGTAGATCAGGGGAGATTAGATGCTGAAGAGAAGAAGAAAATTCATCCACCATTACCTTAAATATTGAATACAATTAATCTAATTGTTCTGTGCCTTTGCTGCTTAGGAGGCAAATTAGATAGCATCTACATTTTTTCTAACACGGACTAAGAATAAAATCTGAGAAATATAGATTTTTCAGAATGTGTTTCTTATTTAAGTTATGTATGTTCTAACTGCTTTTTTAACTTACAACTATTATGGCAATTTTTTAAATGATTTTCTTACATACAATATTTAGTGATTGATATATTTTTGTTACTTCTTTTAATCATTACCCTATGGAATATTGTTACTAAAGATATTTTTTATATAAGTTTGTTGTTTATTTGTAAGGCTAATTAAGTGGTGTTTTATAAATATGTAATATTTGTATACTGTTTAGCGGTAGCTTACTAAAACATGTTTGATGCACATTAAAAGGTGATGTTCAAAAAAAGCTCTAAACAAAATATGTATAAATGTTGTAAACATGTTTAAAATAATAAATGTTATATAAGGGATAAATAGGCATTTAATTACATTTTGAGAATTGTATGGAATGGGAATGGGTGAGCGGGGGTGGGGGAGGAACATGGTTATACTATACTCATAGCTTTCTGTGACTGTTTGAGATAAGTATAAATTCTTAGTCAATTAATAAAATATTAAAATATTATCCTTAATAATTGTCATGATAATATGCACATTTTAAATCCGTGTTAATATTGTATAATTTTTAAAAGAATGTGTAATGAAATAAGTAAAAAAAAATATCATTTTTAAGAACAGTATTAAATGACAAAAATTTGTTTAAAGTTATGTCATTCATTAAAATATTTAAGCTTAAAAATAAACGTGTTTAAAATTCAAAACAAGAGTATTATTTATAACGAAAGTAGTGCCCATCTGTATTGTCTACCAAATTTTGGTAATTGCGATATTTATATAAAACAAGGTACTAAGAATATTTTCGATTAGCTGTGTATAATAAAAAAAAGATAAATTACCGGTGAAGGAAAAGATCGCGGGGAAACCGGAATGGATAAAAAGTAATGCTTTCTTGGACATATCCGCTAACCAGCACTTGACCAGCTTGCTGGATATATGACCTTGACCAACAGTAGGAACATTAAGAAGTGTCTTATTTATACTCTAATAAAAATTTAAAAAGTCATTACAACAAAGTACATGAAAACATTGAGATTAATTCATGAATAAATGATAGTGGTTGATCGACGTAATCTTTTGACCTCAATCTTTTATTACCTCCATTAAAAAAATCGATTAAATACATTTCTATCTATTCCATACCTATGTACTTATCGGAAACAGTTGACAGGACTGGTTGCCATGGTGATTCGCGGCATTGTTTATAAAGCGTAAACAAATGAATCTCGATTGATAGAACACCGAAGTAATATGTCATATAATACTAAAATATAAAGTTCACATTATTATTTTACTAAAAAAATGGCAACTGTGGAAATATCTTCCTATTTTGTAAGTGTTTATATTGTGCAATATGTTTTTAAAACCTGTAGTATACTTCATATTTTAAGTCATTGAATATTAATAAATACCGTTGCTTGGGATGACAATATAATCAATATTATTGAAAATTGCTGTTGCCAAGCATTTGTCTTTTATTCAAATTAGCTTATATATCCACGGTTCTAATTAAAATTCATGTTTCCGTTTTGTCGTAGTTTCGTATTTTATTACATTTCAACTCGCTTATTTCGATTTTAGAATTGATATTAACTTTACGCAAGCGAGTAGTTTCTTATCGTCATGAACCAAACCCAGAATGTTAAGAAAGATGATCAGAAAAAGAAAGAATGCCAAAAGCAAGCACAGAAGAAGAGTCCCGAGAAAAATATGTCGGAAATCGATGAACATATACTGAAAAGATTTGAAATAAAGAAGCGACTTGGAAAAGGTGCTTATGGTATAGTTTGGAAGGCGATAGACAAGAAAAGCAAGGATGTGGTGGCCATTAAGAAAATATTTGATGCGTTTCGGAATCAGACAGATGCTCAGAGAACATTTAGAGAAATTATATTCCTGCAGTCCTTCCGTAACCACCCTAATATTGTTAAGCTACACAGCATACATAAGTAAGTTGTATAACTTATTATAATTTTAATTAAAGTTTAGATATCATCACAAACTCTTGAACATTCGTTATATTTGTCATCTCTGCTATCAGTGTTAAAGAAAAACACAGGTGCTTTTGCCCCATTTGTGGATGACCATTGACCTTAAACTGTTCCACTGTAAAATATTTTCTTTTTTTAATATACAGTTATATTCTTAGTAACTTGCATCTACAAATTTCATTATGTTCGGTCTTTGTCATTTTACTACTGGGATACAGAAAAATATCCTCGACGATGGTACAAACATAGACGGTCTCTTACGTCAGAAACCTTAACAGGCCGTGGATCTGGGTCCACGAGCTCAGTATCAGATGATCTATATCAGTCAAAATGACAACCAAGCGCTAGACTTTATCAGGGAATAGACACCAGAAACCTATAATGAGTAACATTAAAATTGCAGGGCATTAAACAACCGCGACATCTACCTTGGCTTCGAATACATGGAGACCGATCTCCACAATGTGATCAAGCGCGGTAACATCCTCAAGGACATACACAAACGGTACATCATGTACCAGATGCTGAAGGCTACGAAGTACATACACTCGGGGAATGTGATACACAGGGACCAGAAACCAAGTAACGTCTTGATCGATAGTGCTTGCAGGTTAGTTGGTTATGAATGGCGATATTTTATAGGGTGGATGATTTTTTTATTTAATTAAACGATGAGACGAAAGAGAGAATCGCTTGATGGCAAGTGTAACAATGTGGCGCTGGTTATGATTAGGCTGCACCGCATTTCAATCGTCGCCTTGAGACATAATTTGTTGTAATTTAACCAAGTAATTGTACTTGTTACACCATTCCCCAAGTACTCATTATTTTATTCGGCGAAGTGATAAGACGAAAACATGATATTAAGTCTCGTAACCCCAGTAAGGTCACTACCTACATCGCCCTTCAAATAGGAACACAGTAATGTTTGCACACTACTGTTTGGCGGAGGAATTACTCGCTGCGCGATAACTTCCTAGACCATCTTCGGCACGAGAGATCTACCAACATTAAATTGTAATGATAAATAATCACCGCCGGTCATAGATAATGGACTCTGGAAAGTCTTAACTGGCAGATCTTGTAGAAATTGTAGATTTTTTACTTGAAGATACTTAAGTCGTTTCGGTCTGGAAAAACCAATAGTGTAGTAATCTATATTTGTGTGGGGGTGAAAAAAGAAGAGTAAAAGCCCCCTTTTACTCTTTGCCTTCATTTACCGTAGTTATAAATTTAGAACGGTATATGATGGCAAGGGTTCACCGTTGTCAACGGACAGCTGTTCCAGATGAAATGCAATCTTGTCCTCGAATTTTTTGAATGATGAATGGAATCGTATCAAAACGAAGTGAGGTCAGTATACTATTTGGAACTAGTAAGCATTGAACAAAACTTACACGATTGCGAGAGTTCACACATGCACAGATCGCTCGGAGAAGCAACTGGGCAGTGACTCCTAAAGCGACCATGTGAACGTAATGTACAGACCGGAAGGTAAGAAAAGAAAAATAGGAACAAGGACAGAGAATAAATAATTTGTATGGAGTCAAGATGGTATACGAGCAGCCGAGCAAAGGTTAAATCACACACTCTCTCCAACTACTGACACAAAATAGAGATAGATAGATTTAGAAGAATGACCAGAAGGGTCGACCCTAAGTAAAGATAGGACAAGTTCTAGCAAGAAGAAGAAAAGCTCTCTCTTGATTCGACTCGTATGAACTTTGGGTCGGTGGGACTACGACAGCTTATAGGATTATCCCTTACTATTCTTATTCTGATCAGATCCGAGGTGGAGCACAGTTCTTGCTGATCAATTGCTTTCGCGGTATTCGCAGATTTCTTTTTGTGAAAAACGAGCTACACTTTTCACACATTTCTTCTAGAATAATCTTTTATACACGCTTTTACATTTAAATGAATCATCTCTGATCGCGGACACAAACTGTTTGGACATTTTATGTTGCATCATTTTTACACTCTCTCACAAGAGATATGTCGGGATGTCCTCCAATGGGACTAAAAATAGATTATGATATTACTCACAACTTTTAATCACTTCACAGTAAAATAAATTACACGACACAACGCCAGGTGCTATCCTCACCACCTGGATGACCTGTGATCCCCCACTGAGCGTTTAAAGCGCAACTTTTTACCGCTTACTACCACCATGTGGAATCAGTTGTCGTCAGCGGTATTTTCAAACCAATACCACACGAGGGCCTTCAACAAAAGAATGTATATTCCCTTAAGGGTTGACAACACAGCCGCGACCTCTCTGCTGGTGCGAGAGCGTCAGTTATTATTTTCCATCAGGCGAACTGTTCGCTAGCTTGCTTACATTCCTATAAAAAAAAGATATGATAACTCTCTTGAATAGTTTAATACCAATGATCCTTTCTCTTCTGTAGCTGATACCGAAAAACTTGAGACAGACCGCCCGCCAAACATTCTGACGTTTATTCAGTGTTGCTATATTCGAATTTGCCAATTTATAATTAACGAAGGTAGTATTACTAATTTATAATACGATATATATATATATATATAATTTTTTTGATAGTAGCAACACGTCCGAACGCCATGCCTGAGCTCATAGAAGTATATAATTGTAACTAACACCACATTGTTATGGGTAGGGGTATCACTTACCATCACGTAAACCTCTAGTCTCGTCGCATCGTCAAATGAAAAAAAAAACTTTTTGATCAGAGTGAAAATAGCCGACTTTGGGCTGGCGCGGTCCGTGTCCAGCGTGTACTCCAGCGGGGAGGAAGGTGCGGACCCGTGCCTAACCGACTACGTCGCAACCAGATGGTACCGGGCGCCGGAGATACTGATCGCCAGTAAAAAGTGAGTATTGCAACTTGGTTGAAGCCTTGGTCCAATCCCAGGTAAACTGTTCGCTTGTTTGCCCACCCTTTCTATAAAAAAAACTCGTCTAAATATATCGAAAATTGTTATACTTAATTTGTATTGTTTTTACAACAACACTTAATGGTATGATTTTAGTTAAAAACATTTTATTAATTTATTTAAGAAAGCGACGAGGAGAACTGGACATTTACCTGATGGTTCACTGGCAGCAGGTCTCTGTTAGCAGAGATCGTCTGCATAAGTACTACCGCAGCGTCTATTTCTGCCGCCAAAGACTAGTGTGCAAACAGTACTGTGTTCCGGTTTGAAGGGCGATATACCTAGTGATATTACTGAGGCAGCGAGAATTAACATCCTATGTGTCAAGGCGAGGAGCACAATGTGTAGTGTATATCATCCTAACTTTCGCCACGTCGTTATAGGCGAGCGTATTGCATACCATCAAGTGAATGTCTGCCACGTCTCGTTGATTCACAGATTAAAAAAAGGAAAGTGGCAAACAAGATAGATCGACAGTTTCATAAAGTTCGTTAGGTCTTGTGGGAACGTCTATATCCAGCAGTGGGAGTCTATGGACTGATAATCATGACGATGATATAATTGAGCATCTAAGAAAAAGCTTTAATACAATTTATCACCTTGCAGTTACACGAAAGGCATCGATATGTGGTCGCTGGGCTGTATCCTCGGCGAGATGCTGACCGGCAGCCCGCTGTTCCCGGGCACGTCCACCGTCAACCAGATCGAGAGGATCATGTCCGCATTGCCTAAACCTTCGACAGAAGGTAAGTAACACAATGATGCATTATCCAGATTTGTTACTAGTCGTAGGGACCTATTCCAGGAGACCGTCTAGGTAGGTACCATCGCAGCTCCTATTTCTGCTGCATAACAATGTTTTGCAGACAGTACTGTGTTCCGGGTTGAAGGGCGCTGTAGCTAGTATCATTACTGGGGTAGCGAGACCCAACATGTTTTGTTACGCTGTTAAACGCAATCGCTACAGCGCTTTTCAAACTTAAACGGCTCACGTAATGTTTCCACTGCTGGTCATCATCATCACCATAATCACATCGGTCGGGTATGATTCCATATAGGGGAATATAGGCCAATTTTTTTTCTTTGCGATAAAATAGGCATTAATTTTTATTATCATAACCGTAAATAAATATTTGTATATTTTACCAAGATACCAAGAGCTGGTGAGGTTGGCTTGCATCCCGTGGATTTCTGTGCAGGAATTCTTACAGCCTACTGCTGGTGCTCAGGGCCTTGTCTCCTAATGTAGTAATGAGTTGGAGGATATCATACGTTCACAAAAATTGTCTTTCTTGCAACATATCGGTATCCTCACGATATTTTCCTCCACCTGAAGCTGAAAGCAAGTCCAGCGGAAATAGACTCAGCGGGATCGAGCTAGTATGACTGCTGTACAAACTGAGCTATAATAGCTACTAATTTCAACATTAATATCTACATACTATTGCTAGGTGGCAGAAAAGGCGTTTAAGCTAAGATTGACTAAATCATCATCAACACTCCACGGAAGGGCACAGCGGGACATTGTCAAAAAATTGGAACATATTTAGTGTGTACTGATGGTAGCTCGCTGGCCTAATGGTTAGAGCGTACGGTCTTCATTCCGAAGGTCGCGCGTTCGAATCTCGACATGGACCAATGACTTCGCCAATCCGCACTGGGCGCGCGGGGACATTATAGCCCCATCGCTCTCATATTGAGGGTAGGCCTGTGCCCCAGCAGTAGGGACGTAAATTGGCTGTTATGGATATGGTACAAATGTCGAGTCTCGTTACCCCAGTGATTTCACTAGCTTCAGCGCCATTCAAACCGTAATACAGTAATATTTGCACAGTACTGTTCGGCAACGGAAATAGGAGCTGTGGTGGTATCTACCTGAACGGTCTCCGACAATAGAGAGCTCCCACTACTAAAAATGTGTATACTATTTTAACTATTACCACATTATTATTGGCAGGCGTATCACTTACCATCAGGTGAACCCCTTGCTCGCCCATTTGATATGATGATAATAAAAAAAAATTCAAAACTCTTACAGACATAACATCCGTGTGCAGCGGTTACGGTTCATCTCTGATCCGCGAACAGGCAGCCTCCAACTCCGGCGGCGCGTCACTGGTATCGCTGCTGTCTTGCGCCCCGCGAGACGCGGCCGACCTGGTCCACCGGCTGCTGATGTTCAACCCGGCGAAGCGGCTCAGCGCCGAGAGCGCCCTTGACCACGAATATGTTGCCAAGTTAGTTGTTCATCTATACTTGAATACCGCTGACATAGTTTTTCGAATTCCCTTTCTTTGTAAGGATAGAAAGTTTTTTATTTTTACTACTTACGATTGGGGCCCCAACTGCTTTTCAAGTTAAGAAGCTGAACACCAGTTCATAGATTG
Source organism: Ornithoptera priamus (assembly GCA_029034505.1). Lineage (NCBI taxonomy): Eukaryota > Metazoa > Arthropoda > Insecta > Lepidoptera > Papilionidae > Ornithoptera > Ornithoptera priamus. The sequence goes on from JARDWD010000584.1 coordinate 1,040,308, forward strand.
GATCCCCACCGAGACTTAAATCTCAGTAAAAGAAATCCACGAACCCGCCATTGGTCATTGTGATTGATCAAATGCCTTGACTTTACGAAGCGACGCGGTAAGCGAAACCTTCACTTGATGGTAAGTGAAACGCCCGCCCATAACAATATGGCACTAGTTAGGATGATATACACTGCACCATATTGCGCTCGTAACCTTGAGACATACAATGTTGCTTCATTACCCCAATAATTTTATTAATATTGTTTAATAATTATTCTTCTTAATACGGTTGCTTTCAGTCAGAGTCAGATAGAATTCTTACAGAATATCTTAGGTTGCTAATTCTTCGTGCTGGTGGTAGACCGATCATCTGATGGTAAGTGAAACGTCTAAATATTTCGATGTAGCGCTGTTTACAAATGTTTACCACCACATATTACTCGTTGCCTTGAGACATATGTGAAGAGTTATTTCACTAGTCTCAACGTCCTTCAAATTGGAACACGGTAATGTTTGCACACTGTTTAGAAGTAAGTACCTCCTAACCGCTTATAAAATCACCAGGATAACGAGATGAAGGCGGCACCATGTAAACATCCTAAGTTGAGCGAGAGAGTTATATATGTGAATGCAAATGTAAAAAAATCTAATAATACTCCGAACTTCCAAGGTTCCACCGGGAGAGGGATGAGCCAGCACTGCCATCAGACGTCCTCCTACCTCTCAGGGATGATAAGCAGATGTCGGTGGATGACTACAGGAACAAACTATACAGCATCATGGCTAAAGGTTCCTATGCACACAACGGCCATTCGAGGAAGAGCCTGTCCAGGTTAGTGGATGTTATTTTTATATACTATGACCTAACACTTGACCTCATTTTACATGGTGCTAACGAGGGTCGTGGATGCTGAAGCATAGAATATCCTGATTTTCATAAATTAACGGTCGCAACATAACAATGCTTGCGGAACGGGAGATTTACAATATAAAAAACTTTACCACAACTCAAACCCTATAACATATGACCTAGGGGTCGAACGAGAGACCTTAGTGTTGCTAGATTAGCAAACACACTGCCTCAGAGAAGCAGTTAAAGTTAACTAGTTGGTTTACAACAGTGATGTATATTAACATATATTTAACTTCAACGTTAGGGTTCCAAAAATAATAAGTGGTAATTTTAAGGGAAACAATCGAGCATGTGAGGATTTTCTACCTATCAATCATCAACCGATAGATGTCCACTGCTGGGCATAGGCCTCACCCAATGAACTCCACATTGATCGATGGGGCGCTTCCTACATCCAATGGCTACTTATGGAACGTTATTATTATTAACTATGCATTATTACTCACTCGCAAGGCTGATCGATATGGAGATCTTTGGGGAAGGCTTAAGTCCAGCAGTGGACGTCTATCGGCTGATGATGATGACTATTACTTAGTCATTAATATATTTTTAAGCTAAACTTATATGTTAGATATAGAATAGTTAAGAACCAATATTGTTTTATTCTTTACTCATAGAAACATATAAGTAATCAACTTCTTCGCCACCTTTATTAGCAAAACTCACACTCTCCAACCGACTGCCCACGGAAGCACTAAAACCAGCAAAAGTTTCCATGAAGCTTCGGAAATCTCACGGTCACACAAACCGAAACAGCTCAGCATCTCCGCTGACCAGAAGACTAGACCGAAGGTCGTGAAAGGATCGGAGAGACCGGTCAAGGAGTACAGATCGGACCAAACGATACCGAAGCCGATGAAGGCTACGAAACTCTTCGAGAGCAGGAGCCACGACTGGGAGACGAACTGTCATGGAGACTATCTACCGGTTAGACAAACCCAGGTGGACGGTTTCGTAAGTGGGGGTAAGAAGATCGTGCAGCAGAGAAGGAACTCTACATCCTTCTCCACAATTACCATTGGAGGGGATGCCGATTACATAGGGAGGGGCCTCAATCAGAGACACGGGGTGATAACAGCTAGTGCCTTGATGGACCTCCGCACAAGTATACGGTGAGGTTAGAGAAATACTTACGGTTTGAATCTCAGTTTTGAGGGTAGAATGAGATTTTATATATTACTTTGTAGGGTAGTCGTGAAAATTTATTTGGTTAATTTTTTGGGTTAGGTTTAGAATCATGCTGCTTGAATTTTTTGTTTTGTTAATATCATTTATATTTCGTTTTAAATATATCACTATTGCCTCTCACAATAATCTTTGTCGTTAACAAGCTGGTCTCCCGCATTTACTCATTGGGGCCAAAACTTAACAACTATCTAAATTTTAAGTATTAAGTCTCAAACTTAAACCTCGGAATTGGATTATTGATTACTTAGTATTGTAGCGCCGCGACCTTCACCATATATACCACCATATATATCCAGTCCATCTTGCGGATCACCTTCTATCACTATGTCAACCTGTAAGTGGCCGTCACACAGGACCTAAGACAGACAAACATGTGTTTGCAACATACAGAAACTTAAAACTGTGATGACAAAGCTGGTCTCTCTTACTGACCCATGGGTCGTCAATCTTTGCAATGTGCCCCCCATTGACACTAAAATCTAGAAACACTAGGTGCTACGTAGGTAATCTTAGATTTTTTATAGATCTCCTCATTTCTGATTTCATCGCATAATTCCAGATACCGAGCCTAAAATTTAGAGAAACGTCGTCATGATAAATCCAAAATTATATTATCTAAACATAGTTTAGCCTCATTATTAATCAAGCCTAGACTAATTCTGGTCTGGTACTAGATTTTAATTTAACCAGGTCACTAATAGCAGTAAAGCTTTCAATGGTAACATTCGACCATAGAACCGTATTCACGAACCTCCACCAGCATGATTCTAATTAAAAAAGGTAATCCAGTATCCGGTTCGCTTTTCTTATATTAAAAACCGTTGACTAATTTTTTTTATATCTTCATAAAAAAAAAAGTATTGGAACATTTAAAAAAGGGATTACAATAGGGGGTGTCTATTGCCATGGGTATTCTGTATCTGTCAACCTAGGACAAGGCGAAAAGCAGTCATAGGAGAAGTGGGAAATAGAGTACTAGAAAAAAAATAACCTGAATTATTATATTAAATATATATATATATTTATATATATATATATTTAATATATTTATTTATATATATATATATAAAAAAAACCATTAGTATCCAAATAAAGGCTTGACTGACTTGACCGTTCTTGTCGTAGTATACTTTAGTATCAAAAGTTGAATCCCCCGGTTGGATAAAAAGTGGATCCAGGATTCAATCCTTATATTCAAAATAAGTAAATTGATCAGCGATTGTCAGTTTTGCTAATTTTTTTTTAATATTTCCTTATTTATGTGATTTAAATTCGTCTAAATATATTTCAAAATATACGTCGCCATTTCTTCCTCTTCAGTACGAATAACAAAAATATTCTGTTGTGTTAAATATTGCCGATTAATTTAAATATATATAACATACGCTTTCATCATCATCAGCCGGTAGAAATCCACGCTACTGGACATAGGCCTCCCCAAAATGTTTCCACATTGATCGGGTAGGGGATATAGTAAAGATTTGGGCAATTTCCCACCACGCCGTCCCAATGCGGGTGGGAGGAGTTTCGTTTGTTGATTAGCAGGATGCACCACGAGCAGATGAGGTTGGCTTGGATCCCGTGCATGCACATACATGTTACACCAAAAAATTATTTAACTTCGTCCATTGTCTATTAACTAATAAAAATAATTTAACCTAAAAACGTCTTACTGTTAACCAGTTAACTCATTTACAAATTTCACTGTCTGCTTATCTAATATGAAAAACTTATGTTATAAAGTAAACTTTGGATTACTTTTAACTCCAATTTTAACTGCCTAATGTAACTAATAGAATCCTGTGGTATTTCCTCTCTAGTCGACTAAAATGTTTATAGATCGGTCCATACTGATGTTAGATTTAGATAAATTTAGAGTTTTATAATTATATACTTATACTAATAGATGAAATAATGATTAATAAATTGCGCTATTAATGAGATGACTTTTACTCGTTCGGAGGAAGGGGTGAGTTTAGCAGGAGGTTGTTAAATAGAGGTAGGATTGTGCCAGGGGTTGGACGGGTCGGGCGCCGTATGCACTTTGGATGTGAGGCTTCCTACTTTGGATGTGAAGCTCTTTAGTTTCATACGCATATTCATAATCATATTATTTCATAAAAAAAAACATTTAAAAATTGTTTTGAATCGATTAACGAGAGCTAGACAACACTCCTACCCCTCAGCCACATGCACGTCCCCACTCTCAATAATACCTAAATTCTGGTGAAAAGACATTACTTTTATATGAATCATCATCAGTCGATAGACGTTCACTGCTGGACATAGGCCTCCCTCAAAGATCTCCACATCAATCGGTCCTACGCTGCCCCTATCCAGCGGCTTTTCGCCACCTTCGTTTGTAGGAGTCATAGCTTTGGGCCATTTCCTACCACGTTGGTCCAATGCGGATTGGTGGCAGCCAGGGCCTCGTTTGTTGATTAGCAGAGCAGGTGAGGTTGCCTTGGATCCCATGAGTTGTGTGGGAACCCTTACACACCTATATATATGAATAAATATATATATTTTCTTATGAATGAATAGATTATCAAAAAACTTTATGCGAGTATTATTTATTGTTGGCAAGGAAAAAAAAATATTTTATAAATTGTAGTTTTTGACTCTTCCAAATCAAAAGGTTGTCGACCCCTGGTCTAGTTTAAAAATTAAACTCGTACTGAAGATAAAAATACTTTTCATTGTATTAAATAATTTTTTAGACTTTCATTAGAGGAGCTCATTTAACGGATATCCTGTACGGTTTTGTATTTTATATATCAGGATAATATTGTCCACTTTTGTGGATAGGCCTTTAACAAGGGGTTACCCCAGAGCCGGGTATTATTATAAACCGATATATATATATATATATATTAAACGTATTTAGTGGTGTAGCTTTTTTTTGGTTCAAAATCCAGTAGTTTAGATACACTTTTTTAAAATATGATTTTTTCTTCGGTTTCAACAACTATTATCACATCTGTATCTGCTTATTAAACTATAAGTCATCATCATCACCATCATCAGCTGATAGACGTTCACTGCCGGACATAGACTTCCCCTAAATATTCCCACATCTATCGAGTAGGGATTCATATGGGAGGAATTGGATCATATCCCACCACGCTGACCCAATGCGGGTTGGTGGGATCCAGAGCCCCGTTTGTTGATTAGCAGTATGCACCACGAGCAGATGAGGTTCTTTGTACACACACTCATGTTAAAAGTATGTTTAAAAATGTCTTTTCCATTACATCAATATATATATATTTTAATTGTCTTATAATTTATTTTAATAAATATTTAAAGAATCATTACATTATCTTATTCATATGCAGCTTATGCAGCTTAAGTGTGTGTCAGTTTGTCGTCGACAGCTTATTGCATATCATATCGGTTCCTTGAGTAGCAGTCGAGCCAATGCAGTGAAGTTGGCGCGGAATTTAAATAGTCCATATGCACTGATACCTTGCATGCTATTATCATTGTTAAATACAATCTCCATAGTAATTAAACATCGATAATAATTAGAAGATTTTAATGTAACTAGAACAGCAGTCAATTCTGTCGACTGCCGGGCTTTCACTAGGATACTAATAAACATATAATGTACTGATGAATGTTGATTTGTATGAGAATAATATTTAAATTACATCAAAATTTTTACAATTTTTTTTTTCTAAAGTAATGAACGTGTAATACTTTACCGATTATTACTACCTACTGCCATAATTTTATAGAATGAACCATTAATAAGTTATTGACTGAGGAACACAGTCACAGAATGTAGTGAAGGTCGTAACCTTAGTGAAATCTTATAAGAAGATATGTAAACGAGAAGTATTAAAAGGTACCTGGTCAGATCGACCTTGTGTAGATATCCTCTAGAGTTTTACCCGCAGCATAATATAATGAGCTTGGTAATCAGAAATATTATTGTTTATAATTTTTTTTTTTATTAGACAAATTGAAACAAAATTATTATATATATAGGAAGAGTGAGTAAACGGGTGAACAGTTCACCTAGTGGGAAGTGATCCCAACTAGCGCCACGTTGTTATGGGCAGGCGTATCACTTGCTATTAAGTGAACGTCTAGCTCCTCACGTCGCTTATTTAAATAGAAAAAAGAAGTCTATAAATTATTTGATCAAGATTTGTACTGTACATGATTTTGCATCCCGAATCTTGGTTGATAGGGAAAGAGGGTATTGGGAATGGTACAGCATGAAGTAAGATACACAACATAAGGTCAGGTTCTATATAACTATGAAAATACAAATAAATTAATTAAATCTTAGTAGTGTTAAAAAAATATATGAACCTTATGTAAATGCATGAATTTAGTCTGACTTTATCCAAATTGATATTTTCGCCGATAGAACTAAGACTGGGTAGTAAATAAACAAGAATTTCATTTATGAAACGACAATTGCTCAAAACTAATTAGCCATAGACGAGAAAAATTATTATAATATGAAGTATGTATTAATATATATAATTTTTTTTGGTAATAAGCAAAGTGATGTGGAGAAAGTTTGTGATTTAATTTTGTTTGAACACTTTAATAAAATGTAATTTACATGGCAAATAAATGGAAGAAACGGACTACTTGTTTCATTTCATCACTGATGGTAGGTCTCTGTTGCCGGAAACCGTCTAGATACCACCGCACCGCCTAGTTCTGCAGCCAGACATCCTGTGGAAACATTACTGTGTTGCGGATTGATGGAAGTTGTAGCTACTGAAATTACTGGGGTAATGAAAGTCAATATCTTGTCTCAGGCTACGAGCGCAATGTGGTGAGGTGTACATCATCCTAACTAGCGCCACGTTGTTATGGGCGGGCGTATCACTTACTCTCAAGTGAACGTGCTGCTTGTCTCGTCGTTTATTTGAAAAATAAATTGCAACTATTTGACTCGAACAAACATCATTATCAGCAGAATGGCGCCCATTGCTCAGCATAGGTTTTGACTATTGAGTTTCCACATGGAACAGTCCTGTTCAGTAAATGGCTTTCACACTTCCCAATGTAATCTTGTTTGATCGAAGTAAATGGGGTTTAGTTTAGAACTTTGACTTTTACTTTTATGTTGCTCGAAATTCTATTATTTTTTATCAATATTTTTAAGTCTTTGTTTTAGTCTATATTTTCACGAATCTACTGGTGTAGGACCTGCTAAAATGGATCTAGCCATTCTGACCCCGTTCGTGCCCCTTTTTTTTTTTTTTTTTTTTTTTTTTTTTTTTTTTTTTTTTTTTTTTTTTTTGTTTAACGTGGGGGAAATGCCTACGCATACTCGTCCTCGCGGGGGCAAGGACGAGTTATGTCGGACTTGCACCGACTAAAACCCCCACGATGTTCCTCCTCATCGCCATGATGGCAGGGTCACGGGAACGCGGGTACGCACACAACCGCGACCCTGCCGGCGCTGGCCGCTTGCGCGGCCCCACCTCGGGGGGAGGGATGAACCCTCCCAGGGCGCGCCGGAACATGCAGCGCGCCCCCTCCTCGACCTCATGCGTGTGCGGGCGACCGGTTCCCCCGAACCTGTCGCCCAGAGGCCATGGGAGCCACGGGAGAAAACCTCTCCCGGCTCCCCGCGGCGGAGAGAAGTTAGGCCCGCCGCTACCTGTTAACGGCCGCGGAGGATAGGGAGAATGGCGCATCGCAATACCGAAACTCCTCTTCCCCCGCGGCCCCACCGCCGCCGCATCGCCGGTGCGACACCGGTTGGCCGCAGAGGGTACTCCCTCCGCGACCCCACCTCGGCTGCGAGGGGCGGTATGAAACCGCCCCTGCAGCCGGCCGCTGGGGCAGCACACAGCCGCCCCTGCGGCCCCCGACCGCTCCGGTGAGCTCCAGTTATCCCAACCGGTGCTCGAACCGGGAGCGGCCGCTTCGGCCAGCCCTTCGCCGCGGGCCGGCCGGATGGGTTCCACTTGGCTTCACCGTGTACCGGACCACGGTTACTAAGCCCCTCCGCCACGACAAGGCGAGAACCCGTTGGAGGGGCCGTTCGTGCCCTTGAGACTTATTGGAATAAACACACACAAAAACCGCTTTCTTTATTTTGGGATTCTACTAGAAGTAATATGAAAACGTTAAATTTTATTTACTTTTTCATAATTTTTATGTACTTTAGAATTAATAAGTAAAGAAATTTAAAAATTTTGACTAGGATGGACAAAATTAAGAATGAGTATACTAGAGGAAGTTTGAAAGTTGCTCCAGTGACAGAGAAATTGAGGAGCCAGAGGTTAGCGGGATATGAGCATGTTATGCGGAAGGATGAAGGACATATAACAAAAAAAAAAAAAAAAAGTAATGAAAATGATCGTAGATGATTATAAGGGTAGAGGAAGACGGAAGAAAGTGTGGATGGATTGTGTGAAAGACGACATGTGTAAGCAGAGTGTGAATTCAGATATGACTGCTGATAGAGGGATATGGAAGAGAAGTACATACTGTGCCGACCCCATATAGCTGGGAAAAGGGCAGGAGGAAGAAGTATTAATAACTAAATAATAAAATTTTCTTAATCGATTTAAGAAGCACGCTATGTTTAAGATGAGCGGAGTATTTACTTAATAAATGATCCTATGTAGACTACCGATAATTGTTTCGTTACTTACGTCCAGTAATGTTACTGGATACACAATAGATTTAAGGCAGAAATCTACGCTACAGACTATAATACATATATTTTTAAATTATACGGGGAAAGAAGCAAAGATGGAGCTCCAAAAATGTGTGATGATTTTTGGTACCGTCTTTATTAAAAAACTAAATAGATTAAGAAATAGGAAAAACAATATTCTTCTCTTATTTTTTACATTATTTCTCTCAAATTTGAACACGGAGTAGCGACATATGACATCGTGTGATCACATTCCTCTAGAAGAATAAACAACCGTCAATCAACTGTCCGATATAATTTTTTTAAAAAAGTCAATAAAAAGCAGTACAATGAGAACAAAAACTGTATTATTTTTACAACTTGTTTTTCTATGTCTGTATGTTTCCTGTAACGAAGACTCGAAGAGTCAGCTTCCTCATTTGTCAATAGATCCGAAGAAAAGGTCATCAAAGAATCAAACAGATAACACCACGCGAAGAGTAATTTTTTTTAGTTTAATTAAAAAAGTGGGACGTTTTGGGACGTTTCCGTTAACTCAAATAGGATTTTCATCATCATCGTTGAACTTAACCGATGGAAGTCCCCAGCTGGTCATAGATATGATTGGTAATTCTGGAAATAAATTGCTAAAGTTTACAAATAAGTTTTTTTCCAGTACCTACCATTCATAATGCTGATAGACCGCGACAAGGATACTAGCGAGTATTGGCGGGAAACTGAGATCCTCACTTTGGTCAAAAATGACGAACAACGCATAGATTATGAGAAATGTGAACAGAATATTCCAGAGTCTTCCGTATTGCGAATTCCCAGTAGGAGATCTATAAGACCTATCTGTAGAAGTCAATACGGTGAGACAGTATTAAATAATATTTTAATTCAAAAAAAGTATAGTAGACAAGATTAATCATAAATCCCTTTCTTAGATTACCAGCTCTGCCCACAGTGTCCTCGTTTCAACAATCGAACGGAGTGCGAGTTATTCCGGGACTCTTGCAAGTAAATTTTCCATCTAAATTTTACCTTTGTCGGAACAGCCCGCCGATGTCCACTGCTGGACATAGACTTTCCTAACTTCGTAGACAGTCGTCTTACACTGCGCCTACCTCTCAACGACTTTTCAACGACAATAGATAGTGTATATGGTAATGTACTCAAGCGAAAAGTCTAAACCAAATCTTGGACGTACCTTTTATAAAAGTAAAATGTTTAAATAATTCATTCTTAGTGAAAGGAGGGTTCTTCCGAGCGAATACCGAACGTTCTGTGACAACAAATACGGAAAATGGCGAACCATGTTCTTACCTGCCGATTATTCACAATGCAGATGCTGCGATGAGTGCATCTTCTACAGAGGTATCTATTAGTATACATACATGATTAATAAAATAGAGAAAACGTAGTTCATAAATCAGATGCTCTCATTTTTATTTATGACTTCTATTAAGGTGTAAATGGTGCTGCACAAGTCATAGAACCTAAGCCAACCTCAACTGCTTGTGTTGCACTCTGCTAATCAACAATCGAGGCTTTGGCTCCCACCAGACCGCAATGAGCCAGAATAATTGGACCCCCTACAAATGTGGAGATCTCTGGAGGAAGTCTATGTCCAACAGTGAACGTCTATCGGCTGATGATTAATATTTGATTGACCGGTTCCCCCGAACCTGTCGCCCAGAGGCCATGGGAGCCACGGGAGAAAACCTCTCCCGACTCCCCGCGGCGGAGAGATGTTAGGCCCGCCGCTACCTGTTAACGGCCGTGGAGGATAGGGAGAACGGCGCATCGCAATACCGAAACTCGTCTTCCCCCGCGGCCCCACCGCCGCCGTATCGCCGGTGCGACACCGGTTGGACGCAGAGGGTACTCCCTCCGCCACCCCACCTCGGCTGCGAGGGGCGGTATGAAACCGCCCTTGCGGCCCCCGGTCGCTCCGGTGAACTCCAGTTACCCCAACCGGTGCTCGAACCTGGAGCGGCCGCTTCGGCCAGCCCTTCGCCGCGGGCCGGCCGGATGGGTTCCATTTGGCTTCACCGTGTACCGCACCACGGTTACTAAGCTCCTCCGCCACGACAAGGCGAGAACCCATTGGAGGGGAAGAACGGACTAAGTAGAGTTCCTTAGGAGAGGCCCAGGAAGTCCAGCAGTAGCCGCCGTTGATGATATTGAAATAATTTAATCATTATTTTAATTAAATGTTCTATCATTGTTGTCAATTTTTTTATAAAATGGAAGATGTGTTAGTAAGATAAACTTTATTTCAGAATTAGATCAATCATGTATAGAAGATGAGTACAACTTCGATACCGAAGAGTTCCTGCCGGTTACTACCATTGGTAAAATAATAAAACTTTATTATATGCATAGTCAAAGAACTCAGTATAAAGATGTCAGTTTGAGATTTTCCTTTGCATGCATATATAACTATACACATGCATATAAATACATAACTATACAGATACTAAAACGGAGCAGAGAATCTGAAAGCACAGGTAAGTTACAAATTCGCTTTCTTCCAGCCGGATTCCGTATACACATTAGATTAGATCAGAATGCTGGCGAATATTACACCCACAGGTTCATGTAACATGGAGAAGTTTCTAACACTGCAGCAAGGCTTGTTGAATGCTTGTTAGATTCATCTTACGGTGATTGCGTTGTCGTTTCTTCCTATAATGCGTTGCCTTGTCCAATGCCATGCGAATGCCACGATGAGCTATTGCACCGGGGTCTTTTACTGTCCCCTGATGCAATAGCTCTGTCTCTTTCACGCTTACGTCCAATATTTCTTCTTGTTACCTTTTTGTAATTACCTCTGTCACCCTTTAATGCCATTTTTTATTATAACTGCAATTAAAGGTTGCCAGGAAACTTTCCATTGGTCTACACATATAGCCTGTCGGACAATAACGACACGAGGAAGTTTCTAAAAAGCTTGGTCACTTACCACCATTAAATGTTGAAGATATGTGCCCAGTATACGACATTGGCAATAGATAAAAGACTCCTCGAAAGGACGACCCAGTCTAGATGCTGTTTATAGCCATTGCTTTGATACATCCTCAGTGTCAGGTTTAACGTCGCTAACAGCTACTCATAGATATTCACTAGTTATTACTTATTTATTAATTAGTTTAATCAATACATTTTACTTTACATTAATTGATTATTTTTATGGAAGACCGGGTCTTCTGGCACAAGCACGTTTTTCCTTTAAACGTTACTCCAATCAAATGTATGTACAAGTTTTTAATTTTAAGTTGAAAAAGATAAAACTTTCTATTTATTTACATTTGCTTAATCAAATAATTATTGTTAACTACTTATCACATTGGTATTCATGGAAATTTTGTTCTGTCAATAGATTTCAGAGCTGGTTGCAATCCGTACTGGGGCCATCCTGAACAAGAAATGAAGGCGTTGCATTGTGATCTGGTTTTACGGAGATGTAAGTAAATTAAACAATTAAAAAGAATTAACTATTCATCTTCTTAGTCAATCGCGCAGTTCCTGCATAGCTATCATGCTATCTTAACTGTTTTCTTTTGCTTTTTACTCCATCCATTTTAGAGTTGTTTGGACCCCCGAGCCCGTTGTTATTTCCGGTGACTCGTTGCCAAGTAGTAGTTGTTTCGCCTCTGACTCCATCGGTAGAGTCCTGTCGGTTCTTCAGCAAGGATTAGCCGTTCTTAGGATCAAGGTTACATTTGTAACTGTGAAGATTCGTCCGATTCGGATCTTTCCTTCACCGTTATTATCATTTCAGTCTGCAGTTGATCTCTTTACTAATCTATAAATTATCATTACCCCGTATGTTATTGAGAAATATACCTTCACGGAATGCTTGCTTTAGATGTTAGTTTACTATTTTATATCACAAAGCAACTACTCGCGTATAATGATATACCCTACGACGTGCGATCATTTCCTGTAACAAATACCTGGAATTTTGATGAAGTTTTCCCATTTCCAGCATTGTAGAATAGATTAAATGAATGTAATTTATCAAAACAGGTGTTCCAGTCACGATACCGATTCTGCCAAATGATGCATTGAATGTGTAAGCATGCGAACTATTTCTTTGTTTGATCCATAATATTTATCTTATTTCTATTAGAGCAAAACCAAGATAGTGATATTTACCTGATGGGAAGTCTCACACTTGTTCATAACAATGTGACGCTGAATAATTAACAACATACTATAAAGTGTTCGTTATTTTAGGACATATATTAAGTCATTTTACTCCAGATATTTCATTGCGTACTACACCCCAAGCCGAAACACAGTAATGTTTGGATACTACTGTAAAGCTGCAGAGTTCGGTGTTAGGCTGTTACGTACCCCGATAGCCTCCAGTAATATGGGTTGAATACTATTAAAGGTTTATTTCATGTCATGAAAGAAAATCTTATTACTGTGCGTCACCCTAAGACAAAATAGTAATTTTCCTTTCTTAGTAAAATTTCTCTTACCGTAACAGTCGTATTTAATTACAATCATTCTGTAAAATTCAGAAACATCTTAATAAGTCAAATATAACTAACATATGAAGATCGACGAAAATCATTCCTCCACGTATTACTTTCATCCAGGCGTAAAAGTTTCCGCTACGAAGTACCCACAGCAGACGAATGCCCGGTGTCGTGCAGGGGATACAAGTGCCAAGATATGGTGCTAGAGGACCAGTGCCCTCTTGGCGCGTTCCTCCCGGACAAGAACTACTGTAACTGCTGCGGAAAATGCAGCGCTTACTTTCGTGAGTAGTTCTGAAGGATGTGGCGATCAGCATTATTTCTATAAGCGCGTTTTCATCCGGTAATAACAGTATTATGGAGTAGTAGAGCTACAGTTTAGAAGACTACTTTGTATGATTAAGAATCGCTGTATATTTTGTAAACTATAAGAGTGTATTTCTGAATCGCGGGTTCCGAGAACATTGAGCTTCCGGTATAGGAAACACATCGTCAGGAAGCCGTTATGATCTAAGCTTTCGCGGAGATATGACATTATTATCTCTCCTTGTGGGAGAAGTACTAGCAATAGGAACATTAAACGAAAGGCTTATTTATATATCATCTTAAAACACTCATTGCTTAAATATACATACATATGTTATTGAAAAATATATATTTTTTAGAATGAAATAATGACTAATTCTTATGAAGTAGGTTCCATATTATCCTAAGACTTTACGCAAAGATTGATAAGGTGAACTTAATGATTATTTTACACAGAACTGAATCAAAAATGTGCTGAATTTAAGAAAACATTACACTATGTGAACCGGAGTGAAGAAATTGAAGTGAGTATGTGGCATACCCACGCCATAAATAATAAATGTATGTGCATGGTGTGATTGTTGTCCGAGCGATACGCCATCTAGTAGTCAGGCGTTACACTCGCTGCCCGACACACGTCGCTTGTGATTGTTATCCGAGCGACGCGCTATCCACAATGTAAATGTTTCTTTCTAACTCATGTTTAGTCAAAATATATTATAGATAGACATTTTTTCATTGTATCTGAAATACTGTTTTTTTTTTTTAAAAAAAATAATAATACATAGATAAATAGCTATAACCTTAGTTTATCATAGTATTAAATGTTTATGAGTATATTTACCCGTACATTAGATATTTAGTGATAACATTCGTTTATTTTACATGTTCACAGTTATTGTTTGCACAGTATGGGACATGCAATAGTGGTAACATCTAAAACATGTGTATAATAAATAATTAAATAATGTCATAGATTGAGGAGGAATTCTTGGAGCCGGGCTGTGACGATGGCCTGGTGTGTCGACAGGGCATCTGCCAGGATATTCACGCGTTGCTGGCCGCTACTACCAGGGCGAAGAGGGATCACATATCCAACGAAGCATTTGGTTATTTACTCCATTTGCTCTTTTTTATGGTGGTAGTTCTCCGTTGCTGGAGACTGTCTGGATAGGAACCGAGGCAGTTTCTATCTCTGATTCCAAACAGTTGTGGGCAATCATTACTGTGTGCCGGTTTGTAGGGCGTTTTGACTAGTGAAATTACTGGGGTAACAAAACTCGAACATATCATGTGTACCACACTGGCTGGCATTTCGAGCGACGATAACAATGTAGTGCAGTGTATACTATCCTAACTAGCACCATATTATCACAGGCAGGTTTATCACCACCATCAGGTGAACGTCCTACTCGATATACCGTCTCCTTAAATTTCCTTGTCATTTACTGTTGCAAGTAAATGTCTTGTAAATTCAATCTATTTGTTTAATTTTAATCCTTACTGCGCCCTATTCTGTTGGTCTATCTGGCCTGTTCCATCTGTCCATTCGTTCTGTTCTGTTCTGTGGACAAGAAAAAAGGTAAGGGTGCACCTAACTGTAAGAATATAAGATGTATTATGTTTAATGGAATATACAGCTCAAGTCAACATTTTATATCTCAGGCGACCAGCGCAATGCGGTGCAGTGTTTATCATCCTTACTAGCGCCACGTTGTTATAGGCAAGCGTATCATTTACCATCAGGTGAACGTCTGGCACGTCGCACCCCTTAATTAAATAATAAAAAATAATAAGTATGTATAAATATTAGAATTAAAAGTTGACGTGAAGTCAGGAAGAGAAAAATATAATTATATTTTGACAGAGCCCTGTAAGCAGGAGATGAAGTTTTTTAAGAAGAAGTACGGTGAAAAGGGTCACTTGCACTATGAAGCGCCGCAGTGTACGCCGTTGTGGCTCTACGCGCCCATTCAGGTACAGACCAGTTCTGAACAAGCAGAACTAACCCCCGATTATAAAATCGTATAGGTTATACCTTTACCATTTTAAAATTGAAAATTCAAAAGCTGCGCAGGATTCACGTTCCAAATTTAAATTATCGTTGTCAAAATGTCTCGCGCGGTCATCATCATTATCATTAACCGGTAGATCTCTACTGCTGGACATAGGCCTTCATTCAAATACATTCAAATGGGAAGATTTGAGCCATTTCCCACCGCGCTGGCCCAATGCGGTTTGGTGGGTTTATGGCCTATATATATATAGCCTCGTTTGTTGATTACCAGGGTACACCAAGAGCAAGTGGACCGCTAGACCGATCGACGTGGAGATCTTTGTGGGAGGCCTATGTCCAGCAGTGGACGTCTGTCGGCTGATGATAATGATGACGATGACCATGAGCAAGTGAAGTCAGAGAGAAACAATAAATATATTTTATGTTGTCGGTTAAAACAGTTTTTTTCAATGCAGTGCCGTCGCTTCGTCTGCTACTGTGCGTTGGAAGATGGTAGTAAGATTGAAGGGATCAAAGTTCCTCGCGTTGAAGTGTCCAACATGAACTGTGGTTGGTGGATCACATATCCTTATAATGCAAATAGCTCAATGTTCCACAGCTGGGACAAGGAGCTCCTGTCATAAGACCAATCTACCACGCTGAACAAAGCTGTATTCTGGTGGTAGGTTTCTGTTGTCACAGACCGACTAAGTTGGTAATACCGCAGCTCCTGTTTCCCAACATTACTGTGTTCCGGTGTGAGGGGCGCTGTAGCTATTGATATTACTGAGGTAACGAGACTCAACATCTTTTGTCTCAAGACGACGTGCACAACGGGGTGTCGTGTATAACATCCTAACTAGCGCATCGTTGTTATGGGCGAGCGTGTCACTTACCATCAGGTGAACTTCCTGCTCGTCTGGTTACCTAATAAAATCATAAAAAAATCAATATTATGTTACGCAAACATATTAATTACATAATTGTTAAGCATTAACACATTAAAAAAAGAGGGGTTTTTGGGGGCACAGCAACTCACGGGACCAAAATCAACCTCACCTGCTCATGGTGCACCCTGCCAGTCAAGAAACAACATGCTCTAGCTCCCACCACTCTGCATTAGGCCAGCATGGTGTAAAATGACCCAAAAGACACCCATTCGAAACCTCTACAAATGAAACCCTAGTATCCGGTGGTATGGGAGGTCATGTTGACTGTAAGGTCGTGGGCAGCGCAGGACTGATCTATGTGGAGATCTTGGGGGAAGCTTATGTCCAGCAGTGGTCTATCAGCTGATTGAACGATTTACAGCAGGACTTTGTTCTGACAAAATAAAAACAAGAACACTTTTAGATGTTGTAAAGGAAGGAAGTTTAAAGCGCGTCTGTATTTGATCAGATGGTGATTTTTGGTTGGATGGCGAGTGATGATGGTATCCAGTTATGCTAAAACCCGTACGGCTTTATTATTCTGCCTTTGTTTCTATCGAATCTCTATGGGATTTTTTTAATACAATTAAGCAACGAGACGAGCTGGACTTTCACCTCATGGTAAGTAATACGCTCGGACATAACAAGGTGGTGCTAGTAAAAATGTTGTACACAACACCACATTGCGCTTGTCGCCTGAGACATAACATGTTAAATCTCGTTACCCCAGTAATATCACTAACTACAACGCCTTTCAAACCAATACACAGTAATGTTTGCACAATACTGCATGTCGGCTGCAATAGGCGCTGCAGTGGTACCTACTTAAACGGTCTCCGGCAGCGGAAACCTACCACCAATAGATAATATTATTTATTTATTGTTATGGTAACATTTTAAGCTAAGGGTACAAAGGGCGGACGTAAGGCCACAGAGGCATTTACTACGAGTCAACACAGGGGAAGACTTTACTTATCAATTAGACTTTTATTTTAATAACGTGGGGCAAATGCCTGCGCATACCCGTACTCGCGGGAGCAAGGACAGGTTATGTCGGACTTGCACCGACTAAAACCCTCATGATGTTTTAACTCGTTGCCTGATGGCGGGTTACGGGAACGTTTTCGCACCATCAATGACTCCGCCGGCGCTGGCGGCTTGCGGAGCCCCACTTCGGAAGGAACGGTTGAACCCTCTTTTTCCACCTCCGTGGGGGCATGCCGGAACATACAGCGCGCCCTATCTTCGGCCTCTTGCTGTCGCGCGAGCAACGGATTCCCCCAAAGACGTCGCCCAGAGGCCATGGGAGCCAAGACAGAAAACTCCCGGCTCCCTGCGGCGGATATGATGTTGGGCCCGTCACCACCCGTTAAACGGCCGGGGAGGATAGGGAGAACGAAGGATCGTTATATCGACAATCCTTTTCCCTGCGGTTCCACCGCCGCCGTATCTAAGGTGGGACACCGGTTAGTCGCAAAGGGTACTCCCTCCGCGGCTCCACCTCGGCTGCAAGGGGCAGTATGGAACCGCCCCTGCAGCCTGGCCGCAAAGGGCAACATAAAGCTGCCCTTGCAGCCCCCGGCCACTCCGGTGAGCTGAAGTTATCCAACCCGTGCTCTACCCTAGAACGGCAGCCTCGTGCCGGCCGGGTAGGTTCCTCTTCGCTTCGCCGTGGGCGACCCCGCAACGGTTACTGAGCCCCTCTGCCACGACAAGGTGGAGACCTGTTGGGGGGTAGCAATTAGACTAGTTTAAGTAGTTTACAGTAAATAATTATTACTACCGGTATACCTTATATAATTAGAGCAGCCCCATATACGATGGTGATGATGCAATAATGTATGATGTTGATTGAACAGAGATACATCACGCTTGGTTGCGTGTTCTATCTAAAATTACTTTTAATTTACCACTATGGTGTCATCACACTATACGTTGATTTTTATTAAAACAGAATATATACACAAAATCATTATACCCTTGGTCTATTTTACTATAGTATAGTAGTGTGCAGACATTACTGTGTATAGGTTTGAAAGGTGTTGTAGATAGTTATATTACTGGGATAACGAAACTCAACATCGTATCGTCTCAGACGACGAGCGCAATGTAGTGCAGTGTATAACATCCTAACTAGCGCCACGTTATGGGCAGGTGTATCGTTTACCATCAGGTGAATGTTGCGCTCGTCTTGTCGCTTATTTGAATAAAAAAAAAATAGTATTCACACCACTAGTTTTAAACTAATATATTTTTTGCAGAGTAAATAAAAAATAATTGAAAAGACATTGCAATAGTGTAAAAGTTTTAACAATGACAAATGTTATTGGTACCATCATTGTAAACTACTTAAACTAGGCTAATGTTAGGAAATAGATTACAGTGATAAAAACTTAAAAAAAAACTACAAAACTAATTGTTGAGAGGTGCTAAATTAATAAGATATATATACGGACTTTAGATATAATAAAACAAATAGTTATATTTGAAAAAAAAAAGAAAAAAGCTATGTACTTACTCATCTAATCTAAAAAATATCGAGGGGAATCCCTCTTGTAGTTGTCTATCCATCGACAACTAGGGAGGGAACTCCCACTAGTCGTCAGCTAGTATAGTTATCCATTGATTACTTTGTAGTTAAAAAATGGTGGCGTCACATTGTTGATGAGGCTTTTTTTTTGTTTTACGTGGGGGAAATGCTTGCGTATACCTACCCTCGCGGGTGCAAGGATCGGTTAAGTCGGACTTGCACCGACTAAAACCTCCACGATGTTCCACCTCGTCGCTTTATGGCACGTGGCACATGGCATGGTCACGGGAACGTTTTCGCTTACCTCCGCGACCCTGCCAGCGCCGGCTGCACCATGCAGCTCCACCTCGGTAGGGAGGGAAAAACCCCTCCTTTCCACATCCGTAAGGGCACGCCGGAACAAACAGCGCGCCCCCTCCCCGGCTTCTTACAGTCACCTGGGCAATGGATTCCCCCGAATCCCTCACCCAGAGGCCATGGGAAGCAAGAGAGAAAACTCTCCCGACTTCCTGCTGCGGATCTGATCTTGGGTTCCACCGCCAACTGTTATACAGCCGCGGAGGATAGGGAAAGCGGCGGAAGGTAATACCGACACTCTTCTTTGCCCCGCGGCCCCACCGCCGCCGCATCAGCAGTGCGGCACCGCTCAGTTGCGGAGGGTAAGAAGAGCGGCGAATCGCAATACCGGCACTCCTCTTCCTCCGCGACCTCACCTCGGCTGCAAAAGGCATTATAAAGCAGCTCTTGCAGTCCATCGGCACGCATCCGAGGTGAGCTCACGGAGCTCACCTGGAGCGGCCGCCTCGAGCCGGCCGGGTAGGTTCCTCTTCGCTTCACCGTGGAGGACCAAGCCACGGCTACTGAGCCCCACCGCCACGACAAGGCGGGAACCTGTTCGGTGGGATTGTTCATGAGGTTAGCCCCAACGGAGATCTTCACTGATCAGTCTACGCTGTTGGCATCCCGTGTCTTCAAGCGACCTTGATGAGATCTTCAATCGAACTTGTTATTGTTATCTATGCTCAGCAGTGGACATCTTACAGCTGATATGTACATAGCATAGCTGATATGCTGATGGTACGTAGTAGTAGCTTGTAAGGCAGGACATGTGTGTTATGTCGCAGCATGAATCCTCACTTAACTTGAGCTTCCGATGAAAGAAACCATCGTGAGAAAATCGATATGTTATAACAAACATAGCTTTCGTTCTCAACCTGAACTTGGTCCGCGTGGTGGATAAATGGACTTGACTTTCCCATTCTTAGAGACGACTCGAATTCCAACGGGTGGGATAGTTTCTCAAAAAATATTTTTAATATTATCTAGATTTTCACAAAAAAAAAAAAATTATTGGTGGTTGGTCTCTGTTTCCTAATACCGTCTCGGTGGGTACCACCGCAGCACCTATTTTAGCTGACAAACAGTACTGTGCAAATATTACTGTATTCCGGCTTGAAAGGCGCTGGGTGTAGTATGTGTCATACTAACTAGCGCCACGTTATTATGAGCAGGCGTATCACACCATCAGGTGAATGTACCTCTGGGCTTGTCGCTTAAGTGTATAAAAAAAAATAAGGTATCACAAACAGATTATGAATACGGAAATATAATAAAGGTTTTCTTATAATTCCATTGTTGCCTCAATCGTATGAATAATCGAACAGACTGCGCCCGAGAGAAATGTCGGACTAAGTCCCAAGTCGAGTGCGACGGGTACGGCAACTACAAGGAGGCTGTGTTCATGCCCCACGTCGAGCAGTGGCCCGAGCAAGACGAGATCAGAGAGATAGGTAATTCGTACACGCATTGTCTTAACGTTTTATCGAAAACATAGATAATAAATTCTTTTTTTTACAGATGCAGTGGACACAACAACATCCGCAGATCTTACTAAATATGAAACATTATAGATTGTAAACTATACATATATATTGTGTGCTTGTCTATGGTCGATAACAAATCTAGATTTTATTAACTTTTTGACTTATGATCATAACTTTGTTAGTCTATAGGCTGTTGTGAAATAAAAATATTTTCTTATTAAACGTTATGACATTTAAAATTATAAATAAATTCTGTTTATCATATGTCTTTCCTTTTGTTTATGATACTATTATAATTGTATGTTGTTGTGCTAGACATAAGCCTCCCTCAAAATTCTCCACATAAAGACACCATGGCCTAGAAACCGTCGGCAATATGGCCAACACTTGTAGGAGTTCATATGTGGGATTTGGGCCATTTCCCACCACGTTTGCCCAATGTGGGTTAGTGACAACAAGAGTCAGTAGAAAGAAACAGTAGTGTGCGAACATGCGTTCAGGTTGAAGGGCATTGTAGCTAGTGTAAATACTGGAATAATGAGACTGGACATCTTATATCTCAGGTGACGAGCACAATATGGTGTAGTATGTCATATTAAGCAGCGCCACGTTATTATGTGTGGGCGTTTCACTTACTAACAAGTGAATATCCCACTGGTCTCGTCGCTCTTTTATTCTGAATTATATTACTATTTGACGGCAGGTATCGATGCTACAAATTACATAGACGGTCAGACCGGTAAGAGATACCACTTGCTGCCAATACAATAAATTAAGTGATATTATTACTATTATTAAATATATAATTATTAAATATATTATTATTATTATTAAAAATATAATATTATTATTAAATAAAATAGTAATGGTCAAAGTAATAAATACAAGATCGCTTCTTGTAGTCGTCGGTTATATACGTTAATTATTTATATATAATCTATTGGACATTTCAGTTCTATGACTTCTCATTAAATACATTAAAACGTAGATAAGAATATGGTGATACGCAAAATGAGACATCTCGGTTACGACCTTTTCCATACAAAAAAGATATTAAATAACTTCCATAATTTTGTTTCATATTTATAACATTTATAGAATTTTTTTTAATGCTTTTAAATGGGAAGTTATTGTTTCAATGAAAATTATGACTTCCCGATATTCTGCTACGACTGAATTTCGTATTTCTCCCCGACCTTGTGACGTCGCGCGTCACGTTACACCATTATATTTGTTGCCACTGTAAAATAAACTCCCAAGTTTTAGGAAAATCATAGTATATACAAAACAGAAAATTGTACAATAAAATAATTAAATTTTACCTTTAATATTTTTCGTGTCAATTATTCTAAATTAACATGTAGCATTTCACACAAAATTAACTATTATAAATAATATTTTCATAAATTATTAATTATTTTAAAACTTATATTTATCTCTGGATATTTTTATATATATAAAAATGCTGTAAATTAAATTAACTTAAATTAAAGTTGAACTGCAAAATTTTAAATGTTTTCTGGCAATCTTCAATGAAGCATTTGTAAAGTTTTAGC
This sequence comes from Ornithoptera priamus, assembly GCA_029034505.1. NCBI lineage: Eukaryota > Metazoa > Arthropoda > Insecta > Lepidoptera > Papilionidae > Ornithoptera > Ornithoptera priamus. The sequence continues at coordinate 1,062,649 of JARDWD010000584.1, forward strand.
ATCTGTGGCTCAGTCGATAGCGCGTGCGGGAAGAGAGCACTGTGTTTTTTTTATAGTAAATCTAGACTGCAGTGTTGAGTGAAAATGCCTAATATAATAAACGAAGTTAAATTAGACTTCAAGGATGTGCTCTTAAGACCGAAACGAAGTACACTGCGCAGCAGGAATGATGTAAGTGACATATAAACAGTCTGTACTGAAAATCAAGTATCATTACCAAGGTCCGAAAGACTGGACTTTCAGCTGTTCACAACATAATGCCTTCCGCGTTTTTTATTTCATAAAACATAAAACAAATTGCTTTATTAATTTGCGTATTTCTTATCAATTAAATTTTCACTGTCTTGAAGATCGTGTGCATAATTACACATGAAAGATAAAGTTAACAAATATCTAATTAGTATATGTTTATAATTAATGACAGGTAGTCAAATCGAAGGATTTTTCTTATTTGTGATCATTGAACAAGGTCATCTGTGGATTGAATCGATTTCAAATTTTATTATTAGTTTCACGAATGAAAGTGTACACAATTTGGCATCGGGGATTGTCTCCGCAGCTGCGAAAACGTCTTGAGGTCTTTCTAGATTATTTATAGGCCCCAACAGATGGTACAAAGTGAGTATTAGTTTAGCGGTCAACGCCTCGATGGTGTTTATTGGCGCAGGTTCGAATTTCCCGTTGAATGATAATTTTATAGTGTATACTGTATGAGTTAGCTGTTTTTTTTTACTTTTGTTGACGATGAGCCAATACTTGACTTCTATTTTATATCGTGTTAAATGACAATAAGGTTAAGACGTTGAAGCTTACTTGCTCTAAAATACATAGCCTAGCTTTTAAATTAATGACTGCTGAAATAAATTAATGGTATTATTTAAAAAGTTTTACAGCATGAGAGTAGTAGCTAGCCAGCCTTATCACTTTTGAAACCTTACCACTTGTGACCTTAAGAACCTACACAGTGTCTTTAAATCTGGAAATGAACTGGAGTGTTTGGTGCAGATATTTAGTGATCTCCAGTAAGATAACATTTTTTTAAGTCTACCAAGCGACAATCGAGACGTTCACCTGATTATACGCGGACTGTAGACAGGCGCGCTTAGTGAAGAAAGAAGGAACAGGAAAAAAGAGGAGTATGATTAGGAAAGAATAAAATAAAGATGATATAGAATAGAAAGGCATAGTCCCCAGCCTCACAAAACTGGAGGAATGCTTATTGCGCTCGTCACCTTGAGACACGAGATGTTGATAATCGCTACTCCGGTAGTTTCACTAATTGCAGCGCACTCCAAACTGTAACACGGTAATGTTTGTATATAAGCAATACAGATTCATCATCATTATCATCAGCCGATATACCTCCACTGCTGGACATATGCCTCCTCCAAAGATCCCCACATCGATCGGTTCTGCGCTGATCCACCGCCGGACACAAGGGCCTTTGATTGTAGGCGTTCATATGGGGGGATTAGTGCCATTTTCCCCCACGCTTGTTTCAATGCGGGTTGGTAGGAGTTAGAGCCTCGTTTGTTGATTAGCAGGGTGCACCACGAGCAGGAAGGTTAGCTTGGGTTCCGTGAGTTGTAATGCGGAACCTCTTACACCCTATACAGATTAGATTAGTATTTTAACCACAATAGTCAAATGTATTCCTCTAAGCTTGATCATTAATTGAAGCCTGTTAAATTTAGTTATTATTAAAAATGGTGACCGATTAAGTTGGTTAATTAACAAGCTGTTATTTTATGCTCAACAATCCGCCTAAGTTACCTTATGTTCAACAATCCGCCTAAGTTACCAGACCTAGAATTGCAAAATTACCGATTACCTCATCAATTGAAGTAATTAGCTCGTGCATGAAAAATTTGTGCAAGGATCTCTAGCAGTATTAGAAAGAGTTGTTCGGTGCTCCATGACATACTTTTATTCTACGAAACGACGAGGAGCGAGATGTTCACCTGATGGTATGTGGGTACCACCAGTGTCTACTACACCACATTTAGTTCGTCGCTTTGAAATATGTTACATAAGTTTGGTTAGTTTCACTTGATACGGCTCTCGTATAATCGGAACACAGTAATCTTCGCACTACGATCTGGAGATATGGTAGTACCTATCTAGACGGTCTCCAGCAAGAGGGACCTACCACCAGAAAAAAATGATAATAACCATAAATAGTTATAAATCATTAAGGACAGAAGTTAATAATGGAAAACAATTTAGTTCTGCTGCCGATTATTATGAGAGGGAGAGTCTTAAAACAGTCGAATCGCAATCTTTCTCTCGCTACTCCACTTCCGCACCGAAGCTGATAAGAAATGGTGTCCAGAGACCACCATTCGTCTTTTCATAGAGTAATCATTGGGTCTACTTAGTATTTCACCCATTACGTATCTTCTAAATCTTGTAAATATATCCAGACTCTACCCTGGAGTCTCAAGCTCTGCCCTGTAATGTCGAGCTAGTAAGAATAGGACTAAGGTAAGCCTTGCCTGTCGTAAAAGGCGACTAAAAGAGTTTTGGCGTTAGTGGGCTTTTGAGGGTAAGGGCCCTCATTAGTCATTAAGCCCGCCCGGGGTGGACAAGTAAGAAGTGGTTTCGTGCTTGTTGTAACATAGGGAGGGTACCGGGTAGGTATACGGCACTCCCGGGGACTTGCTTAGGCCCAGTGGCAGTTAAGCACTGGGAGATCTCAAGGCTTCTTGCGAAACATTAAGGATGGACCACCGAGTGGAATTTAGCGGGTAAAAATAATACATAACCCCTTCCTCCTAGAAGAAAAATATCTTTAGAATTTCCTCCTCGACCAATAAGGTTATCTTTTAACTGTTCTGTTGGTGACCAAATTAAGCACCAGGACCCTCCGCCATGTTAAAGCGGTCACCAGTTTCGGCGATATATATATTGCATTTTCTTAAAAAAAAAACCCTCCAAATTTAACATTACCTTTTCATAAGTTACCAATTTACCGTTTTAATCAGGAAGCAGACACAACGTCTCTTGTTACTTGGCGTCGTTCCAGAAGAGAGCGAAATCTAGGTTTCTAATCTAGGTCATAACCTATTGTTATTCCGTAAACTGTTAACCGTTAGAAGTATCGTTTTATTGTAGTTAAAATATTTGTGGTTTACTGGTGGTTGGTCTTAGTTGCTTTAGACTGCCTAGGTACCACCATAGTTCATATTTCTGTCGTCAAACAGCAGTGTGTGAACATTATTGTGTTCCGGCTCAAACGCGGTTGTAGGTAGTGAAATATTGCTGGGGTTTTGAGATTTTATATGTTTCAAGCCGAGCCTTATGTGCTGCAGTGTAAACCATTAAGTTATTATCTTACTCATTTCCTTATTTAAAACAAAAATCTAGTTACCATAAATAGAGAAATTGACGTGAATCTTGTTTTGTGGACGGTCTGAATTGGATTTTATGAAACGAAAAAGTGTAACGAAAAATAAACAATTATATATGTATGGCTTAATCTGTTTATGTACATGGTTTGTGCTGTTTTTTTTTTTAATTCCTCTGCATGTTTTGGGTCAGGGCATTTTTTATCTCAATCGTTTACCATCATATTACAGTTTTCTATGGTTTCGTGCTGTTAGAGTATAAGATAAAACGTGTTACTATGTAGGTCGTCGAGCGGTGTAAGGGATCCCGGACAACAACTCACGGGACCAAGCCAAACTCACCTGCTCGTGGAACCTGGCGTCGCGACCGACATGGGCCGTCGGGCAGGCGCCTCCCCGACGAGAAGGTTCTCGGGGCGTATTTATCAGCGCGTCTTGTATTCCGAGGCGTTGCCACGTAGGGATTATCTGTCGGGAGGTGTGTCTCACATCCCTCCCCGAGACAGGCCCGTTTGATCCGGGCGCCGATCGGAGGTTGCGGAAGAACTGCTCGATGTTATCCTGTGACCCCCGTGCATACTGTCAGACGTGATTGGAATACCGTGTAAAGATTTTTAGTCGGTTGGAGTCCGACACTACCTCGTTGCCGGCCCCGTGGCTCCGGGGTCTGCGTGCCAATAGCATTTTGTTACACATGAAAAAAAAAACCTCGTCTGGCCAACCAAACGAGGATCTGGCTCCCACCAACACGCATCAGGCTAGCGTGATGGAGAATGGCCCAAATCCCCCATATGAACCCTTATATACGACAGCCCCTAATGCCTATCGATACCGAAGGCCATGCTGACTCTATGTAGAGATCGTTGGAGGAGACCTATGTCTATGATGATAATGATGTACTTCGTCCATCTCTTGTTAAAAAATATCGTACGGTCAAAAAAATACCAATCTACCCTCCACCTATCTAAGCAAACAAGTCACCTTCTACGTCGGTAAAACAAACCATGCCCGTCCGTCCTATGTTTGAACAGTCGTTTTATTAGCAACGTGATACCATCCAAGTTGGTTGACTCTTTTTTATGATTATACAGACTAGTGCTTGACCAAGATCCTGGTAATGCAAACCACTCTCATACCTATACCTCGCATAGGTATAGGCTAACGAAAGCCACTCCAATTAATTTCCACTGGGATTGGTCCAATGCCGTAAACTTCCAATTACTCCTTGCGATCTCTAACCTAGTCCTCGATCTGCTCTTTCAAATTCGCAGCTATATTCAAAGATCTCACTTCTGCATAGAACAGCAGATCTTTGCTATAGTCCATCAGCAACCTTTATTCTTCTAGATCCCTTCATTCGATCACATGTACACCACACACAGTAAACCACACTTTCCATTGTGTTGAACTCGGTAATCTTACCACGACCCTGGTTGACGTAGTCGGGGCTATAACAAAATGGTCTATGATTCCTTCTTCCTCTTCAGTATCGTAGATGTGTGGCCTACCTGCGTCATGTCGCCTCTGCTGAACGCTGCCAGTTTCCCTGACGTTGATATGCCGCAGCAGACTCTATGACTTGGTAGGTGACGATTTGGAAAACGTAGCTGATATTCTCTTCGTGCTTGCAAAGAGTTTCCATCACTAAGTCCACAACAATAGAAAATGTCAGCGTATTCTTCATTACCGTAATCCGCCATTGAAATTCAATTTATTTGTTATGGAAAAGAAAAACTATTCAGAACTAAAAAGACAACGATAATGTACGTCCGCCGACGGAACTAGTTAAATTTTAACTGTCGTACTGAATCATTCATTACGTAAACATGACATTACACGTTTTATAATGAACTCGATATCTAAAACAACAACAATAAGCTAACAACAACAACAAAAGTGTCAAATTAAGGGGCAGCGCGGCGGCTGCATTCAGTAGTCTCTACAGTTTGATATTTCATAGTACTTGATTTTATTACAAGTGTTTTTTTTCTAAATTTTAGAAACTTTATGTACTTTTTTATACCTTGTCGAATAGGTACTGAAGTCAGGTACATATTCATGTGCTTTATAAATATTTTTTATATATAAATTTTTATTTTAAGATTAAATAAAAATGTATGACGCCTTATTTTTTACTGTCGCGACTTTCAAAGAACCTAATTTAAAAGTATTAGCCTCTAAGTGATGATTATTAGTTTTATTTTATAAAACAATGATTAAACAATAATTATTAAATTTTTTCCTAGAAAATCGCGAATTTTTTGAAAAATATTTAAAAAATTAATAACTCCAGAACCATTGTTTTTGTATGGGGTAATCCATACATAGATCGGTGGAGGTTCAACGAGCACTTTCGGCAGTTAGGCCCAAAGCTCATTCGAGCGGCTGGGTCCCTGAGCCGCCTTCTGCCCAATCTCGGCGGACCGAGCATAGGATGCCGGCGACTCTACACCGGAGTGGTGCGCTCTATGGCGTTATACGGGGCGCCCATATGGGCGGAGAACCTGTCGGCCCGCGGCCGGACTCTGCTGCGATCACCGCAGCGTGTCATGGCCATACGGGTCGTACGCGGTTACCGTACCGTCTCCTTCGAGGCGGCGTGCGTCCTCGCCGGAACGCCGCCGTGGGATCTCGAAGCGGAGTCGCAGGCGCGTATGTACTGGCGGCGGAAGTGCGCCCTCGAGCGGGGGGGCGAGCGTCCGTCGCCGGTCGAGGAGGAGAGGTGGCGCCGAGAGGGGCGCCTGGACGTACGTCGGCGATGGGAGCGGCGACTCCGAGACCCGACGCACGGCCGCCTCACCGTGGAGGCCGTCCGACCGGTCCTCGAGGACTGGTTGGATAGGGACAGCGGAGTTTTAAACTTCCGCCTGATGCAGATACTCACGGGGCACGGTTGCTTCGGAAGCTATCTGCACCAGCGTCAGTGTAGCGGTAGGACGGACGAGGCGTGCGACGAGTGTGGACACCCGGTGGACACATCGTCCCACACCTTGGCCGATTGCTCGCGATGGGGAGAGGATAGTGCCGCGCTCGTAGCGGCGATAGGGACTGACCTCTCGCTGCCGGCCGTGGCACGGACCATGGTCAGAAGCGAGGCGTCATGGGACGCGGTATCCCGATTCTGCGATATCATTATGTCACAGAAGCGGGAGACCGAGCGTCACAGAGAGCGGGCGCCGAGGGGGCAGGAGGCGGTCGCAGTGCGCAGACAGCTCGTCGCCAATGGGTGGAGCCGAGCGCACGACCGCCGCTTGCCTCCTTAGGCAGAGGAACCTGGCGCCGCTACCGACAAGGGCCGTCGGTCTGGCGCCCCCCTTGGAAAGGGTTCCTGGGGCGTACCTGGCGACGCATCTCGTATTCCGACGCGTCGCCGCTAAGTGATAGGGATTTGTCAATTGGGAGGGAGCCGGGCCCGTTCGATCCGGGCACCAAACGAGGGTTGCGGAAGAACTGTCCAAAGCGTTATCCCGTGACCCTCGTGCATTCCTTGCGGATGTGATGGAATACCGTGTGAAGCTTTTTAGTCGGTTGAAGTCCGACACTACCCCACTACCGGCCCAGTATTGGTACAGGGTGTGCAATCCGTTAGCATTTTGTTAAACACGTTAATAAAAAAAAAAAAAAAAAACTCCATACACAGATAGATAGGATACGAGCTATACTTTAGCCCCTACAGATCTTTTACACCTTTTACCTTCCACCCTGTATATATGGGTAGTTAATGAAACTTTAGAGCTTTCAAAATCACTAAAAAACGATTATTATGTATATATAAATTTATGATATTAACAGTTTATATTGTTTTCGATGTTCTCCTTTGCGAACAAGCCCAGTAGTGGGAATATTAGGTGGGCTATACTCGTATATAAGTCATACCATCTCATATAATACACAATGCATATTACTATCACTGTGCTATAATAAAAAATCGATGGTAACTACAAATCGATATTTACTTGTATAGTTGCTTAGCAACATTTTCCTAACATTTGAGGTTCCCTTTTTTGCTGCAATTTTTTTTTATTTTTCTCGAAAGGGGACGAGGGGGTAGTAAAGCTGATGGTAACTGATCTATCTAGAACTATGTGGTGATCTAATCGGATCTAAGGTGATAGCATCATTGAAATTGTATATACAATTTAATATACACGTGCCGACACTGCAACTCAGTAAATATATCATCATCATCATTATCAGCTGTTGTTTATCCACTGCTGCAAATATTCCTTGCCCAATGTCTTCCACTAAATGCGATCCTTAGCTTCTCGCATTCACTCTCTCCTGACCGTCACTGATGGTGTCATCGGTTTATTTGGAGGGAAGGCGTCTTACACTTCTGCGACCTGTGCACGACCTCTACTCCAAGGCTTTTCACTCCCATGGGCCGCCACTAGCACGACAGACATGGTCGGTTCACTGCCACTTGAGCTTGCAGATTTTGAGAGCTACGTCCACAACTTATTTCTCCTCCGAATTTTGTCCCTTAGGGAAATGCCAAGCATAGCTCTCTCCATCCCCCAATGTTTTAATAGTAAAGTAATAATTATTGACAAATTTGTTAACGTATCTGTTTTATACATTTAATCAGGTTTGTATAAATATGTATCATCTTCGCTTCATATCGTAGGAGGCACCTCATGATGATATCATCTTCATCTCCTACTTCCTTCCTTATTCTTCTATCTAAATATATGTTTATTAAAAACACTAACAAATCATAACAATGAAGTTATATGCGAGCGTTCCTTAAAGTAGAGCGGCGAGATGAAAAGTGAGAAAAAATTTAAAGAAGTTGAGATTTAGATAGAGCAGCACTGGTGTTTACCGAAGGAGATCTTTAGGCTCTTTCAAAGCTACTAAAGGACATGGAGCTGTGTGGGTTAGCAAATGCGATGTGATGAGCTTGGGTCTTTATGTGGGACGTACTAAACCAATGTATGGATCAGACAGAATCGGTTTGTCCGTAGATAATACGGACCTCAGGAACCCATCGTTGAGGATTCAGTTATATTATTAATGACGATCCCCACAACACCAAAATAAAGACAGTAATCGCACATAATCTCTGACATCCTCCAAAGCAAGGCATCCTTTTAAACATTCGTCTCTCCACCCCTTCTCCCCTCAGCGATATAAAATATGAGATTTCTAGTGTGGAGCCTTGAAAAGATCTCTTTCGAAACATCACGTTATCAACGAAATAGATTAAAAACTAGCGCAACCCTGAAAGTTTCACAACTCCCAACGCAACCTTGCTGAAGGCGACTTTCGAGAATTCCACCTTTACGCTGTTGACAGTGTTGCGTTGAGATAAGATGGCGCCGTGCCAGCGAACCGGTTCCGCTGGCACGGCGCCATCTTCCACTCAAACCATCTCCTCCCCAACTCGCGGTAGAGGAGTGTTATCAGTAACTAGTCTAATCTTCAACTACTTTGTAAGCGCTTACAGTTTTTTTTTTATCGAACCCCAGTAATATGTTAATAATATGTAAAAACAGTTTAGTAATCATTCAGGGTGCCTCACCACCGTAGTGCCTATTTCCGTCGCCAACTTGTATGCCTATATACCGTGGCTCCGGTTTGAAAGGCGCCATATTTAATGAAATTACATAAAAAAACCAGACGTAATATATAATGTTAACGTGATGCAGTGAGAACATCCTTAATAGCTCCACCAGTTTCCTTGTTGTTTGATTTGATGTAAAAAAAAATGTATATATATAGACTTAGTGCCGGATTGGCGCCTACAAAGTGGACGGACAAAATGAAAAGAAAAGCGTGTCCTATGCCCAGCAGTGGGAGTCTATCGCCTTATGATGACGGTGTATTGTTATTGTATTTATATATATATATATATATACATAAACTGGGTGTTTCCCGCTCGCTTTGCTGGCTGTAATATAAAATTAGACCGCAACTGGTTTGCTATAGCAACCGTTACCATAGCAACCGTATAAATGATACGAAACGAAAATGTTTATAAAAGTTCATCAGAAATAAAGTTATGAAGCATCTATGAAATTCAAAAAATATATAACATATAACCGTATACAAATTATTCCGCATCGAATCGCGGCCCTGCCGATACGGTCACTACTTTTCAAGTGATTAGCGAATAAAAAAATCAATTTCGTTATATATATATATATATATATATATATATATATATATATATATATAGATACATATATACATATGTATTGACTTAATTGTGGCGAATTATACATACAAATAGATATGTATATATGTAAATAATTCGCGCGTGTAAACCCACTTTATCTTCATTTCCGGCGCAAGTCAAAGCAGTTCACTATCTTGAATAAGGGAATTCCCCACAATTGTTGTTGAACGGAATGGAAAAAAAAGATAGGTCTTGATGTCATGCAGGCGGCTGGTCGTAAAAGTTCAGCCGAACTGTTTACGACACGCTCTGGTAATGAAGAGTATGTAGTGCCGACCCTACATAAAGTGGGACCAGGGCAGGAGAAAGAAGACTTAACACTGACTACTGCTAACAAAGTATGGTAACTTATCGAAGATCTTCAGCCTGAAGAAGTGGATTTCACTACGATGTAGCTTGCTCGCCTTGGCTCATGTTTGTAAAATTTAATTATAAATAAATATATTTGGACTGCGAATGCTGAGTAAGCAACTCATGGAACTCAAGCCAACCTCACCTGCTCATGGTGCATCCTGCAAATCTACAAACGAGGCTCTGGCTCTCAACAACCACGCATTGGGCCAGCGTGGTGGGAAAAGGCCAACATCCCTCAGATGAACCCCTATAAATGCGGAGTTCTATGGAGGAGGCCTACGTCCTTCAGCGGACGTCTATCGGCTGATGATGATGATGAACAGTTAAAAAAGGCTGTCAGGCTTCCCGCACAACTCACTGAACCCAAGCCAACCACACCAGCTCAGTGCACACTGCTAATCAACAAACGAGGCTCTCTGGCTTCTACCAACCCGCATTGTTACATCTCTTCAATATGCGCCCCTACAAACGATGGGATTTTTAGGGAAGGCCTTTGCCCAGCTGTGGACGTCTATCGACTGATGATGAGTAACAGTAAACGGAATCCGTTACAGCTGATACATTGTAATATGTTATTTAAATATTACTATATAAACATATGGAGGATGTTTGTAAATTATATTTGTTTATTAAATAATGTTTTCTATGAAATTTATAAATTTTTGACGACCCTCCTGGCGACCCCGTGTTCCATTCTGAGGGCGGCAATTTGTGATGTTTACTTGGTGGTAAGATAGACAGTAGTTTCAACCGCCGAGCTGAAGAAGTAAAGGCGGTCGCAGCGTGGAGATGATCTTTTTAATAAAAAAAAAAATCAATCTTGTTTCATATCGGTTTTTACTGGTGGTAGGTCCCTATTGCCGGAGACAGTCTAGGTCATCGCAACACCTATATCTGCCACCAAACCATAGGTGTGCTAACGTTACTCTGCTCCGGATTGAAGGGCGTTGTATTTTGTAAACTGAAAAATTTTTTTTTCGATTTTAGGGTTGAGTCGAGGTTTTATAGGTCCGATTTCGAAAACATGGTATATTTTCAAAGATCTCTCCCCTCCACAAAAGAAACTAAAAAAAGCTTTTTTTAGATGTTTTTACTTATCTAAAAACCTTTCAGTCTTATCAACTGGTCTCTTTATATATGTTGGAGGTGGAGAATTCCAACAAAAAGAACCCCGCCTCTGGTTTACTTCATCGTAATTATTTAAAAAAATAAAAATTTCATCATGGTCATCCGCTGATAGAGGAATGTGATGAGGCGAATTTACGATTTGTTTATTTGCTTTGCGACAAAGCGAGGTTCGCACGCGAGGTGATTCGCTTGGTAATGACTTTGGAAACTAATTCTGTCACAGTGATTTACTGAACACGGTTCCCCTGCGTACCTTGAACGTAATCCAAAATGGCGACGGGATGTATACACGCCAATCTATAATCGATACATTTACCTATATAACTCTCCACTTTATCAGGATTATGTCGGAGTAACACCGACGGACTCCTGCACAATATTCAAATTTAAGGCAGATTTATAAAAACGTTCAGGCTTTAAGAGAAGCTCATCTTTCTGTTCACGCTGCTGCTATCAAGATGTGATGGAAATAGTGCACTATCTATCACGATTTACACCTTTTTTTTCGCGAGCTTCGCGGGCTTCTTCCAACTAAAACCTCCTCGGTGGTCTCCGTCAGTACATTATGAGGGGCTCCGGGGTCTCCTGCGGAACGCGCCGGTGCCCTCCTGTACTCTGGCTAAAAGATTCCACGGAAGGACAAAGCCCTCCTTGGCAGCATCTACGCTGTGCTACAGCAAATACAAGACCACCATGCATTGGCTGTCCCAAGGCTCGCTTATTGAGCTCTGGGGGCCTCCGCCCACAAAGACCACGAACTAGGACCCTTTTAGTCGCCTTGTACGACAGGAAGGGAATACCTTAGTCCAATTCTTAACAACCCGAGACTACAGGACTGATCACGCTTTACACTTGAATACCAAGGGACGAAGCTTTAAACTTAAGCCTGGTCTTTGGATGTACCACGCAATTATGCTACATATGATAAGATCAGCGTAACTAGGAGTTGTACTGGAACTACGAGTGTCATCATTCCAATTTATTGATGGTCACTACTGAGCATGGGCTCCCAAAAGGGCGTGGGCATTTGCCGACTATGCTTATGACAGCAATATGCTGGTAACACTCATAGCGGAAGATGTAGTCTTCTCCATACTTCCAGTCCTTCTATCTTCATCTTTAGCTGCCACACGAGGTCTAAATTGTATGTTTTGGTTTAACTTTGAAGATAGATAACATTTCATGGCGCTGCCTCATCTTACTAGATGGATAGATGTCAGATACGTCACCACGTACAGGTGGTAGGCCTCTGTCACCGAGACCATCTGGGTGACTACCGCTCAGTTTCTATTCCTGGCGCCGAAGAGTAATGGGCTAACATTACAGTGTTCCGTTTTGAAGGGCGTTGTGGCTAGTGTCATTACTCAACATCTTATGTATCTCAGACGAGGAGCGCAATGTGATGCTGTATATAACATCCTAACGCCACGTTATGGGCGGCCGTATCATTTACCATCAGGTGAACGTCACTCTGGTCTCGTTGCTTAGTTATGTAAAAAAAAAAATTGTTCCGTAGCTTAAACTTGTAAGCAATGAGGATTCTGGAATCAAGTTACTTGTAATGAAGTCTATCTTCTAATGTCCAAACAATGGTAGATTTGAGATTTGGAATAAAATCTTCTTTTTTCATTGTTCAAGCAAAACCGACTTAATTAACTAAGATGAGATCGGAAGCTGCAGCTCCCAGCTCAGCTAAAGCGAAAGCTCTATCTCTGTCTCTATGGGTCGTTGTTAGTGCACCGCAACAGTACTATGATAAAAGGTTACTATCGCGATTGAAACTCTTGAAATCTCTTCACCAGGTGGACCTGTACCGGGAGATCACATTCCGGAACTCCGGGCAGACGTACCGTGGCGTGCCGGTCATGGCGAGCAACATGGACACCGTTGGGACCTTCGATATGGCCAAGGAACTTTCAAAGGTAAATCTTATTCTATTGTCTTCCATTTTATTTATACCATGATTTAGGTTAACCTTTTTCCTCCCAAACAGGATCTTTTAGGATCTTTTAAAAATCACGAAGTTTCAAGGGATATCCAGCAGTAGTATCCAAAGTAGTATTTCTGCTTGTTATTATAACCTTCTCGGAGAAGTACCCTCAGTGCGTTGCTAGATGCCTTGGGATGCCTATGGAACCACATCATCTCATCCCTTGTACTACAATTAAACTTGTTCCAGTGAAATTTTTAATGACGTCATCATCATCATCATAAGCCGTTACACATCCATCGCTGGACAGCCTCTCCCAAAGATCACTCTAGGGTTTCATACGGTGGGATTTGGACCATTTCCCACCATGCTGTCCCAATGCAGGTTGGTGGCAGCTAGACGCTCGTTTGTTGATTAACAGGGTACACCATGAGCAGGTGAGGTTGGTTAGGGCCTCATGAGTTGTTGAGCGGGATCATCACATGAGGTGTAAGGGGTTCCGTCATTAGTAATGATGTCATCATCATTAGCATATTCTAATTGGTATAACTATACTAATTCGGTTAACCATAGTTATCTTGTCATTGTGTAAAAACGTTTATATGTGTATTTAATTAATTATATGAATAATTAAAGTTCCTTCTCAACAGCTTCTGAAGTTTTAATGAGAAGCGTGTCTAGATATATATATATATAAATATTAATGGCCCATAAACATTCCCTTATCGTCTTCGCGATGACTATTCTAAACTTGAAATACATAGTTTTTTTTATTCTATATTCAATCGTAACCGCCATTTTGATTATAGTAATTACTTTTTAATTTGGTGATTATAATTACATTGCTTTTTTTTTTCACCAACGAAACGACGGTGTTCACACACGTCCGCCCATAACATGGTGCTAGTTAGAATGATCAATATTATTCGTTCGTCGCTTTCACACAGGTATTAATTCTTGTTACCCTAGTAATTAAATTTACTACAATGCCTTTCAAATCGTAACACAGTAATATTGTTATGTCTCGGATTTACTATATAACAGTTTTAACTAGGCAGTGGTTGTAAGTCTAGAAGTAATAGCTGAGCATCGAATTTATTTTCTCAATCTGATCGCCAAACTTAATTTTTAAAATGACACCTAATAATAAGTGATATCAGTTCGAGTTTTATCAATAAAAAAATTATTAATACTTTCCCCTTTAAAAAATATGTCTACTGGCTAATATGTCGGAATCCAAACTAAGTTCATTTCTTTTTATTTTTATCTATGGTGTTCTCTGATTGGTCATTGCCGACAGGTGACATAAAGAAAGATGTAACTGTTTCCGGTGTGTAATGGCGGCTTGGACGATCCGACAATTGATTTAAAATAAATAATTTTAATATTTGTTTTACTTATTATTTATACCCCCATATTAGTTCATTATTGTTATATATAAACTAAGAGGAAATATTTGAAGTATCATTCTTCAAATGAAAAGGTGGCTATTCATTTCGTGCATCTCTTTCAGCACGGCCTCTTCACCTGTATCCATAAATACTACACAGTGGACGAATGGAAGAGTTTCGCTGCCGAGAACCCTGAATGCTTGGAGCAGATGGGTGAGTGGAATTTTTTTCTTTTTTCTTGATGACAAACATAAATTTGAACTTTATTCAGCCTTCTGAAGCGAAGTCATTTTCAGTGCATTAAGAGATACCTCATGACGTACGGAAGTTGGTATCACATCTTAGTTCGTTCCAGAGAAAAGCATACTCCATTTTAGTATCCCCTTTACGTACGTTCTTGTATCCGAGGATATGATGATGATGATGATTTAATGCTGGAAATTATTCTCTTAGTTTTATTATAGTCAGTATTTGTGGGATTGTCAACGCAAACCTCTTTAGTATTTGTTATGGACGTTTATCTATAAATTTATTGGTTTCCAGCGGCCAGCTCAGGTACGGCGGAGGCTGATTTCGACCGGCTGTCGGAGATCCTGAACAACGTCAAAGAACTCAAGTTCATCTGTTTGGACGTAGCCAACGGTTATTCACAGCATTTCGTTGAGTACGTTCGGAGAGTCCGCGCTGCTTATCCTACACACACAATCATTGTAAGTATTTATTTAATTAAAAAAAAAACACTGGCAACATTTATAGTTTGCTACAAAATTAAAAAAAAATCTATAACGTTTTTTTATAGTAAGTGACGAAATAAGCGGGTCGTTCACCTGATTGTAAGTGATATGCCCATCCATAACAAAGTGGCACTAGTTAAGATGTTATACACTGCACCGCATTGAGCTTGTCGTCTGTAACATAGGATGTTGAATTTCGTTACCCCAGTAACAACAGTAGCTAAAACGCCCTTCAAACCAGAACACAGTAATGTAAACACTACTATATGGCGGCAGAAATAGGCATTGCAGTACTCGGCATACTTACCTAGATAGTCTCCGGCAACAAACACTTATTACTAGTAACCTAGTTAATAGTACCTATCCAAGGTATAGGCTTAAATGATGACGATGATGATGATGACTGTACCGATCTATCATCATCAGCCGATAAAGGCGTACTCCAAAGATATTCACGTTTGTAGGGGATCATTGCGGTTTTCCAACACGCTGGCCAAATGCGGGTTGGTGGAAGCCATAGCTTCATTTGTTGATTGTCAGGCCGCACCACGAGCAGGTTAGGCAGGCTTGGGTCCCGTGAGTTGTTGTGCAGGACCCTCTAAACCACGCCATCTATCAACGTTGTCATAATTTTTTTTATTAATTTACAATGAAGCATAGGCTGTACGACAACAACCTGTGCCACCTGTGCCACACAAATAAAATAAAATGTATTTGAATTTTGACAGCTGATTATATCCCGGTCTAATTATTAATAGCCTTATGTTATTTAAGAGAAGTAATAAAAAAATTCAGTGCATTATATAAATATTTTCAGGCTGGTAATGTGGTTACTGGTGAAATGGTTGAGGAACTTATCTTATCAGGCGCCGACATTATTAAGGTAAATCATTGTTTACTATACTTGTTTATTCAAACGATAGCAATACATTAGGTGATTTGAATGACGGACGCATTGACGACAGTTGGTAAACTTCAGAAACATTAACACGGTGGTTCCAGGTTCGATTCTGGAGCCATATGTGGGATTTAGATGATAGAGTCGTGTGGTTACTTATTTATACCCATACCATCATATCGCTGCTCGAATCTTAACCAACAATGATATGTCACTAGTTCATAATATACTGTCAAGCTACAACGCCCTTCAGACCGGAGCAAAGTAATGTTTGCATAATGCATTAGGTAGACGTTGTACTCGTTACACAATTAGACGTTCTTCATTAACAGAAACCTACATCTACCATCAGCTCGCTTATTTTAATCTATCCACAATTATCTCTTTGTGATGACGTCATCGTTGAAAGCGGAAGCTGTTAGGTCTTAGTAATATATTATAAAGTTTAAATGTATAATTCAACAGGTTGGTATAGGACCAGGATCAGTTTGCACTACCCGGATAAAAACTGGTGTCGGCTACCCTCAGCTGTCGGCCGTCATAGAATGCGCGGACGCAGCTCACGGACTGAAGGGGCACATCATATCCGTAAGTTTATATTTATTGGTACATATACTCCACAGGCGGAAGTGGGTTTTGACCTCGTATTTTTTTTCGATGGACCGCGAGACTTCATCTGATGATATGATGAGATATACAGCACCACATTATCATCGCCTTCGGGCACAAGATCTATTGTTACCTCAGTAATCTCACTAGCTGCAGCGATCTTCAAGAGACCATTGATGATTAATGGTCTCACCTAACCTGTACCATACCAAAGGTATCACAGTTGCCTCATGAGATATTAAAGGTGACCATCGTGGTAGTTTTAGTGACTCCTTCAAGGACCCCCTCCTTGAAGGATTACTACTCATATCACCATCACCTATCCCACTTTAAATGGGAACGGCATAACATATCTTTCCAACCGGAAGAGTAGTATAAGGTCTCGTATAAGAACTGTCGTGATGCACTCTACTAATCAAATGAGGCTCTAGTATCCGCCAACCCCTGTTGAACCAGCGTGGGGGGAAATAGCCCAAATCCTCCATATGAACTCCTGCGAACGACGGCCCCTGGTGTCCGAAGTTACCGGAGGTCATGCTGATTATGGTGAAGGACCCGGGAAGCCGCTGGATGCGTGCAGCGCAAGATCGATCGATGTCGAGATCTTTGCGGGAGGCCTATGTCCAGCAGTGGACGTCTATCGTTTGATGATGATGATGATGAATAGAGTAATAAATTTCTCTTGTAATATTTTTGTCTCCACTTTACGAGCGCTTACTATCAGTCTAACATTTCTTCCTCTTACTCTCTATTTCTTAAGGATGGTGGTTGCACCTGCCCTGGTGATGTGGCCAAGGCTTTCGGCGCCGGCGCGGACTTCGTTATGGCTGGCGGTATGTTCGCTGGGCACGACCAGTGCGGTGGGGAGGTGGTGAAGAAGCCCGACGGAAGGCTCGTGAAGCTGTTCTACGGCATGTCCTCATCTACCGCCATGCTGAAGCACTCTGGCGTGGTGGCGGACTACCGGTCATCTGAAGGTGAGTACACACGTTACACATGGTGTTCCCTGGTTCGATCCTGGAGTCAGATCTTGTGGGATTTGGTCGGTATCAGGGTTTTATCAAATTCGTCAGTATGCTTGTATGCTCCTGCTATTAGAACTTACTGATGAGAGGTATCTGTTGCGGAAGACCATCTGGATAAGTACCACAACAGCTACTTCTGCTGTTGAATAGTATTGTGCAACGTTAGTGTTCCGGTTTGAAAGGCGTTGTAGCTAGTGAAATTACTGTGGTAACAAGGTTTAACTTCTTGGGTTAAAGCGATGTGGTGCTGGTTATTACTTAACATCAGGTCTCATCGCTTCGCCATACAAAAAAAATAGTTTAAGCAATTTGTCAGGAGTTCGAGGGGATTTGGACCACGCTGGTCCAATGCGGGATGGTTAGATGATCTGGTTAGAGTTGCGGGAAGCCCACGGATGTGAGTAAAACGGGACCGAGAAATGTGGAGATATTTAATGGAGGCCACAGAGTCCAGCTGTGGACGTCTAGATGATGACTTATCAGATTTTTTAATATGTATTTCTCTTTGTCTTCACCAGGTAAGACGGTGGAGGTGGAGTACAGAGGCGACGTAAGTGTAACCGTCAAAGACATTCTAGGAGGTCTAAGGTCCGCTTGCACCTACGTGGGTGCATCCAGGCTAAGGGAGCTGCCGCGGAGGGCCACCTTCATCCGCTGCTGCAGGCAGGTCAACGACACTTTCTCCTAAATAATCACACCTACTTTTGATGTTGCACGAAGTTGAGAAACTTCTCCATCAGATTAGATAAAATTTAATTAATCTAATAAATATTAAAAAAAAAATCTTTCCCTTAATTTAAAACTACCTAATTAACGGTTGGTGGTTTAATCGATGACGTCATCAAATCAGTACAGCTGACCGGTTTCAGTGTTATTAAGATTTTTTTCTCATTACACGCGTTTTAGTTTATTAAGTGAAAATGTAATAAACATTAAATATATATATATATTTAGATATATATATATTTAGATATATATATATATATATATTTAAAATGGCAAAATAATTAGTTACTAAGTGGAAATGTCTAGAAAATAATTTTAAATCCAGTACAATGACATCACTTGCCTTTGTAAAGCGACGGCAAATATATATATAATTTATATATGTATATATATCTGTGTGTATATATATATAGATAAAGATTTGTCCACATATAGGGTCTGTAGTATAAAAAAAAGTTATTGGTGGTTGGTCTCTGCTGCCGGAGACTGTTCAGGCAGGTACCTCCGCGACTCCTATTGAAGCCGACAAACGGTAGTGTGCAGATATTAATTACTATGTTCCGGTTTGACGAGCGCATTGTAGTGTTGTGTATACCACCCTAACTAACGTCACCTTGTTATAAGTGAGCGTATCACTCAGCGTCAAGAGAACGTACTGCTCCTCCCGTCACTTCATTGTATAAAAAATATATATATAAAATATCGGGTTATACCTAAAAAAGTCAGTTTAAAAAAAATACTATTTTACGGTAATTTTTTTTTCTAAATTTATTTAATTATTATTATTTTTATTATTTAGCTGTTCTGTCCAATTTGTATGAAATATTCCTTGTGAGCAACCGCAACCGCAGTGACTTTGTATAAGAACCGTTACTATAGCAACCGCATAAATAATACAAAATGAAAATGTTTATAAAAGTTGATTATAAATAAAATGTGCAAGGATCTATGAAATTCAATAGCCTGTAAACATTTACAAATAGTTCCGCGTCGAATGCTAATGTTCCCGTGTCGATACGTTCACTAGTTTTCACGTGATCGGTGAACAAATAAAACTAATTTTCATTGTATATATATATATATATATCGAAAATATTCAATGGATATTGTCCACACAAACAAACAATGCACAAATTTATTTTGTAATCTGTACTTTTTGTATTTTTAGATTGTTTCATTTAAGAATATTCTTCATATAATTTATTGCTTTGTTATAATTTTATTTTATTTATTATAATACTGTAATACGTAAGGAAATGTTGTTTCAATAAAGATATAATCAATCAATACTGCAGTTTTATTTATTTAGTGATCAAAGACAATCTAGAACTATGGGATATTACAATAACATTCCATAGTTAAGATTTTTATTTTATCCAATGAAGCTAGGAGACGAGCGGACATTCACTCGATGATAAGTGACAAGCCCGCCCATAACAACGTGGCTCTAGTTAGGATGATATATACTGTAACACATTAGCTCGTCATCTAAGACATAAGATGTTTAGTCTCGTCACTCTAGTAACATCAGCACAACTACTCGGTTGCTATAAGCGCTGCAGTGGTAATACCACCAGTAACAGGGACCCACCTCCAGTAACAGAGACCCACCTACAGTAACAGAGACCCACCTCCAGTAACAGAGACCCACCTCCAGTAACAGGGAACCACCTCCAGTAACAGGGACCCACCTCCAGTAACAGGGACCCACCTACAGTAACAGAGACCCACCTCCAGTAACAGGGACCCACCTTCCAGTAACAAGGTCACGCCATAAGTAACAGGTACATGCCACCAGCAACAGAGATTCGCCACCGACAACAGAGACGCGGCACCGGTAAGACACGCGACCAGTAATAGAGCGGCCAATATTATCCACAGAATAAAAATAAAAAATGTCAATGTTTTTTTGTTTTTAATTAGTTCAGATATTCATTAAATGTTATTAAAAAGTAACAAATAATTGTAGTTTAATAATTTTCATATTTCTTCTCGCAGTCGTTTGTGGTACAGACAGCATTTCCATTGTCCAGACAGAAACATACATTGCACTCCAACCTGTACGAACCACCGGCGGGACACGGATCCGGATGCTTCGACTTCACGGGTACCAAGTCCACGAGCACTGGTTCCTGTGTTTGACAATAACGCGTTGTACACTTCAGTATCTTACCATCAGCACCGCACTGACAAGTGTTGCAATCAAATTCGTAAACGTGCAAAGGTTTGCAGTAACCGTAAGAAAGCTCCGAGCCTCGTGTGTCTGCTTCTTGTTCCCCTCGTGGTCTGATGCATCTTTCGTCCGCAGTGCATGTCTCCGCTTTAACATCAGAACCGTCGCATCTGCAGATCAAGCAGTTCCTTTCGTACGTTGTACCATTCACACAGTCGTTCTCGATCAATTCAATGTTATTTTTTAAATTGCATTTGTTCAGTGTACAGGTGAATACTTTCCGACCGTTTTGCATCTGGCAGTGGCAGATGTTACAATCTTTTATATATCTAGTGCCAGGCTTACAGTCGTGGTCTTCCATTGTGGCTTCATCAAATCTGTGTGATGATGAGACTACGTCTAACGTATCTATAGGAAGTCGCTTCAGACACTGCCTAGCTGTACAGTACGTCGAAGACTTTTGATCGCAGAAACACAAATTACAATCGACTTGAAAGATCTCTCCAATTCTGTATTTACCACAAAACGTTACGTTTGTCTGTTTGTTAGATGTTTTGAGATCTTTTACTGACGTACAGTTATCACACAGTAACCTATTATTACGCAAACATACACAAGTTTGACATCCAAGTGTATATTTCTTTGTTGCATTACAAGTAGCGTACACTTCCAAGTCGACGTCATCCTTTGTTTTAGCTTCGTCGGTAATTTTAGTTACATTCAGCACTGGATCTTGATTGGAGCAAGTCAGTTTTGTGCAGAAGTCAAGATTTAGAAGTCCCGTCGAAGGACAGAAGCATACGTTGCAGCTGACTAGGTAGAGTTTCGTAGGTTCGCATTTCTGCGTGACCTCGATACCCCGGGAGACTTCGACTGAGTGCAGGATCCTGAATATATCCCTGCAGACCGGATTAGGCCAGTAGCCGTCTTCATTGCATACGCAAAGTACGGAACCACGTCTATAGTAGACACCCGGAGCGCACGCTGTATCGGTACTGCGCCAACGACCTTTGCCCTCCATGCCGACGTCTATATCCCTTATCGCATCTGTAAAGTAATGCGATAGTTATACATTTCTTACATTTTGTCTAACTAAAAAGTAAAATGTATAACTATACACAATAATATAAAGTCGACTATCAATCGATATACGTCCACAGCTGGACATAGGTCTTCCCTAATTATCTCCACGCCAATCGGTCTCGAGCTGCACACATTTAGCGGCAACAGTTAATGTTATGGGAACTTACATTTTTTTCTTAAAAGCTGAAATAAATTTTTTATACATAATAATTTTAAAAATTCCGACCATTATTTGGATTTATTTAATTACGACCTTAACATTCATAACAAAGTTGCCATTGAAAAAAAAACCTATGTAAATTATACTCTTATCATACAACACATTTATTTACCTTCGACATTTACTGAATTCATTATGAATCAAAATTTAACTTTCAATATTACAATTTATTTTCTTACGAGCACAGTGTCATGGTATTTATCATCTTTTCACCACATTGTTATGACACCTTACCATCAGTCGAACGTCATGCACCTCACGACGCTGCGTGAAATTAAAGAAACTAGCTGAAGGAAGTATCGTTACATTAAATATTCGTAATAAATCAAATAATATTCCAAATTTAAATACGTCGCAGTGGCTAATTCAAAATTGGAATGACTCGCCGTTAAAATGTCCGAACATGTCGACATGGCCGCAGACGCGTGCGTCGCATTTGTACTGACGAGTACTGTCGCACCAGCACCAGTTGCAGTCATTGAGTACGTGGGAGTTCTTTTTGCAGTTCTCACTCCATAACCTCGCAGGCACCGCTGATGATTTAATAATAGAGTTACTCGGATTTAAAACCTGTATGCCAGTCATGAAAGTACTAACATGGACTTTAGGTCTTTGTTGCTGGACATCCTCTAGGCAGATATCAACGCAGTGCCTATTTTTACTTCCAAACAGGGAAATACAATACTGGGATCAGCTTTGAAGAACATTATGTTTCGTGGAATTATTGAGCTTACGAACTCAACATCTTGTCTCAAGGCGACGAGCACGACGTGTTACAATTTCTATCATTTTAACTAGCGCAATATTGTTATAATAATGAATTTATGATTAGGTGAACGTGTAATAAAAAAAATCTTTCTCTCTCTCCTATTACTGAAACTGTAAAGGCATTACAGCTAATATAATGGAGTCATGAAACGATGGTGATGATTATTTTATAAATATAGGTGTCGAGAACAATTTGATAGTTGATTGTGTAAAAATATTTACTAGGAGAATCTTATCATAGGTAGTATTAAGTCTCCGTATCATTATACTTATAAATTTGATTTTTTTTAAAAAAAATTTACTCACGTTTCTCGTAATTAACAGCAACAACGAATTGAACAATAAACTGCAAGGTAATCGAAATTACGAATAGCATTTTTAATAACGAAAAAATCGATTTTTTTTCATTAAGTTATCGAGAAGTAAATGGTATTAACCAAAGCAATCCATTTTAATTGATTTTCTAACTTTATGTGTTAATTAATTGCAAATTATAAAACAATTAATTACGTGCATAATGACTTCCGGCGACCTGGTCAATATCTTGGCTAAGAAAAGGTTAAGAGGTATCTACCGGCATTATTGCAGTAGTAGCAGTAGCAGTTAAAAAGCAGTAGCAACACTAGTAGTTAGGAGCAGTAGTAGCAGGAGCAGCAGTAGCAGTAATAGTAATATCAGTAGCGGTAGGAGCAGAGGCAGCAGTGGCAGTAGTAGTATCAGTAGCAGTATTAGTATTAGTATCAGTAGCAGTATTAGTATTAGTAGTAGCAGTAGCAGTATTATCAATAGCAGTAAGAGGCAGCAGTAGCAGTATGAAACAGTAATATCAGTGGCAGTAGTAGAAGTAGCAACAGTAGCAGCAGTAGTAGTAACAGCAGTAGTAGTAGTAGCAATAACAGTGGTATCAGTACCAATAGTAGCGGTAGTAATAGACTAGTACAGGCATCGCTCCGGTGGTCGAGTTCAGCAATGAACAACAATGGCCAGTAATGAAACTAAAACTACATTGGCACCATCCTATGATTTGGTTAAATCAGTCAGAACTTAAACCTGGACAATGTACGATTGTTAAACCAAAACAAATTAAATGTTTTTATAATGAAACTAATTAGTATAAATTTGTGTTAAATATTTTTTTCTCTATGATAAAAATCAAAGAACCACTCTCATTCTAAGTCGTTTCCTGAATGCTGAGGGTCATGTCATACTGAACCCCGACTTTTATGCTGCTGTATCAGCTATATTTGCCGCCTTATCTATATATATCTATAGCATTTTAGCAGGCTGTAAAATGCAAATCTTTTTTCTGGAGATATGATCGAAAAACTGAAAGCTCCGACGATATTTCAAAGCCGCAATTAAATTTTAAATTATTTGAGATGAGACACGTTACTCCTGTACTTTATAAAGAATATTCGAAAGAACAATATAACTACGTAGAAAACATTTTTAAATACCTCGGTGCAGCAATGGCTAAAGGCTTGTGTAATAACATGGGATCCCTGGTTTGCGTCCGAAACCACGTGTTATGGAGTTTGATTGATGCTAGGATTTATTCTAAATTACGAACCTAGTATACTGATAGTATAGTATAGTGATGTCCACATAAAGAATTACAAGCTCGTTTTTAAAGATAAAATGAGATGAAAGAAATAACTATAAGCAATAGACACACCGTGATGACAATATTCTTTTTTTATACAATAAAGCGACTAGACGATCGGAACGTTCACCGGATGGTAAATAATACGCCCGTCAATAACAACGTGGCGCTAGTTAGGACGACTTACACAGTACCACGTTGTGCCCATAGCCTTAAGGCAGAACGTCAAGTCTCGTTATTCTAGTAATTTCCCTAGCTGCTGTTTGGCAGCAGAAATAGGCACTGCGGTGGACTAATATACACTTACTATATAGTAGTTAAATGCGCCGACCGCAATAGTGCAATTTAGATAATTGTTTATTCAATTAAGCTACGAGACGAGCTGGACGTTCACCTGATGGTAAGTGATACGCTTACTAATTTCAAAGTGGCCATTAGTTAGATACCGCACCATATTGCGCTTGTCGCCTTGGGACTTAAGATAAGTCTCGTTACCCCATTAATTTTGCTACCTACAACTTCTTTCAAACCGGAACACAGTAATATATGCACAGTACTGTTTGTCAGCTGCAATAGGCGCTGCGGTGGTACCTACCTGATGGTCTTCAGCAACAGAGGCGTACCGTCAAACATACTATGACTATGATGTAGGAACATCTGCAATCTCACTTCCGCGACCATGGCTGCTGTAAATATACTATTGGAATCGTCGGGGTAATGAAACAAATAAACGTGATAAAGTTCGTAAACTCTAGTTTTATTAAATGTGTAATTTTCCCTTATTTAAATATACGAAAACTTTTGATGTTTATAGATATTTTCTTAAAACTCCTCTACACATAATTTCATTGTACACAGCAACTTTCCGTTTCTCATACAGAAACACGTGTTACATTTTACTGCCATTTTGGTTCCAGGTTCGCACGAACTCCCCGAATCTAACGACACCATTTTCCTCACGCGGTCTCTCCGAAAACCTATATTTATTATATTTTTCAAGATATTCGGCAAATTTAAGTTAAACATCGGCACATTATTTTTAGAATTTTCGTATGTAGTACCAGATTTATATTCCAATAAATTTTTAGAAGAAACCGCTTCGTTGTTCACTTCAACTTGGTTTGATAAGAGTACTGAGGGTTCGGTGTTGGTTATTACGTCCACTTCTTCCGAATCACTTTCCTCGCTTCTCTGTTTGTTAATATTTTCAATTACTTCGCCTGATGCAGGTTTTTCATATTCAGGCATTTGTGTTCTCAAATCAACATCATTTATTCTATCTTCATTATCCCCTCCAGCAGAATTAGAGTCGACATCTTTTTTGTTGAACCTATCTTTAACTGAATTTAAATTTTCATTGCTTTCATCAGTATCTGATTGATTTATGTTATTATTTTTGTCTTCCTGTGGTGGTTGAGCTTCTTTGATATTGTCTATTATATTGACTGGTTCAGATTCAATATTAATTTTACCTAACCTTAAAAAATGTTCGGCGTTTGGCATTAAATCAATAGTGTCTTTCAGGAACATGTCACCGCAGACTGTAAAATTATATGCCCCTAAAACTAGTTTATTCAATTTATCGTTGACCGAATTACAGATTAGTTTATTATCGTTAATACAATAACAAAGCTGACATGGAGCAAAGGAATACCACATTTTCGGATTGCATTTACCGTTAATACTTTTTGAAAATTTGCGATTTCTAGGCGGCTTATCCCCGCTCTCGCACGCATGTTTCGTACATTTTTGGTAATCTATTTGTCCATTATCATTGCATTTACAAATATTGCAATGAACAGTCACGTAGGAATTTTTTTTACATTTGCTTCTTAAAACCTCATCATTGTATACGTTTTGAAACGTGGTACAATTCTGTGGCCATTGGCCATGGTTTGTACACACGCAGGTTTTAAAGTTGTGGACATACGTTATATTAGGCTGACATGACAACACCTTTGTTTCCGTGTCCGATGTTACAGATAGTTGTGCATCTAGAAAAAAATATATAAAATATAACGAATTATTACGAAACATTTCCTGTTTCAAAACATATAAGGGAAAATTAAATAGTGGTAAATATACTATAAGACAAAAGACGCCCACTGCTAAGCATAGGATTATCACGAATCCGTCACCCAGATGCCATGGGAGCCAAGAGAGAAAACTCTCCCGGCTCCCTGTGGCCGATCCGATGTTGGGCCCGCCGCCACTCGTTATACGGCCGCGGAGGATAGGAAGATCGATGCATCGCGATACCGACCCTCCGCTTCACACGCGGCGCCACCGTCGGCGCATCATCGGTGTGGCACCGCTAAATTGCAGAGGGTACTACCACCGCGACTCCACCTCGGCTACAAGGAGCAGTATGAAACCGCCCCTGCAGCCCCCGGCGCGCATCCGTGGTGAGCTCCTTGAACAGAAGCTCTAACCTGGAGGAGCAGCCGCCTCACGCAGGCCCTACACCTCGGACCGGCCGGGTAGGTTCCTCTTCACTTCACCATGGGCGCACCAGCCACAGTTACTAAGCCCCTCCGCCACCACAAGGCAGGAACCTGTTGGAGGGATACGGATGAGGTTGACTTAGGCTTCGTAAGATGTTGGGCGGAACCCGCTTAGAGATATCTTAATAAAAATAAAATATAACCTTCAATATTTTTAGAAGACGCGGTACTGACGACTATCATTGTAAAAATACTGAAAGACGTCCGCATTGTTTTTTTTTTTCACTTTTTGAGGTTAATATTAAAATTTCACAGCGAAATAGGATTTTTAATCGGTGATTAAAAAATTAACGGAGCATCAAAATCCAAAACATTGGTTAATTGGCCACAGACTGAATAAACACGAGTTTAAGTTCTTTTTTAAATTATCAATTTATGTTAGTTTTTATATTACTTAAATATTCGAGATTATGATATGTATTTCAAGTTTTTGACTTAAATAATATACTAAATACACCTTGTTCTTCTTGTTGGTCTATTGACTACCCACACTCTGCGTGTGGGTAGTCAATAGACCAACACGCATAAATTTCGCTCTAAGCTTTATTTTTTTAAAACTCAACAAATAAGTGTTATTTTAAGTATTGTGAGTGTATATTAACAAATGTTAGCATAATATATTATCCAGTGAGTGTTATTTCCTTAATCACCCACTCTCTCGAACCTGATCGCAATGTTCAATAAGCGAATGACATGTTTCGAAGAAGAATTGAGCAAGTCCTCTAGCATGCCCACTTCCAGTCAGTGGTCTTGCCGCTGATTTCGTTTTATTTAAAACTTTTATTGGACAAGCACTTGGCAATCTTCAAAAGCAAGTAGAATATCTAGCGCGTAATGCTGATGACAGGGAGATGAGGCGCCGCAGGAAAATATTACTACTGCATGGAGTTCCCGAACAAACAAAAGAAACTACCTCATCTGTTTTTTTTTTTTTTTTTTTTTTTTTTTTTTTTTTTTTTTTTTTTTTTTTTTTTTTTAAAGCGTTTCCCCTGCGTGTTTTGGGTCAGGGTCTTTATTCATCCTAGTCTTATCATTTGCCATCATTTATGCTTTACCATCTTTCTCCTCTTTCACTCTACCTACTTCCTCTCTCAACTTATCTTTCGTCCTTATCTTCTCTAACTTTCTCCATCCCATTTCCTTCTATCATTCTTCCTCTCCTCGGACTCGGAGACTGCTGCTCGGCGCTCCGGGGGGGAAAGTATGTGGGGGGGGGACCCTGTAAAAGAGTATCCCCTGTAGCATCGTCTTCTTCTCATTGTGTCTGTAAGCTGTCTGTCCTTATTCTATTCTTATACAATATTTCTACTTACATTTTACTCTACTTTACAATTTTCTTAATCTAAAACTATTTACTTTTATTTGACTTAACTACCTTCCCCACAACCTTCCTGCAGAAGCCCAGGAACGCTTCGCGACTTCCGTCGTCACTCATCAGAGAGGCGATGACTCCACTCCTTATCCGCATACCAATTTGTGACTCACATTCGTCTCTTTCCCTTCCATACATAGGACAGGAAGTGATCAAATGTGCTACGGTCTGGTCCACCGCCGGGTCACAGAGGCACGCGGGACTCTCCTTGAGCTTGAACCTGTGAAGGTACTCGGAGAATCCCCCGTGCCCAGTGAACATTTGGACCAAGACCGTATCGAGCTCCAGTTGGCGAAGGGTCCGGTAGGCCGACACGACGTTTGGGAAAAACATCCTCGTCGTTGAAGCCGATGTACCTTCCACATACCTCCTATTCCATTCGTCAAGCGTCTTCAGCCTTAGCTGGCGCTTGACGAATGAGACGGGGCAATCCTCGTACACCGGTCTCCTTTTATCCTTTAGGGCCGCTTCCCTGGCCAGTTGGTCCGCCCTTTCGTTCCCCTCCGTCCCCACGTGCGCTTTCACCCAGAAAAATCTAATTTCCATCCCTTTCTCACGCGCTTTCAAAACATTCTCTTTTATACGTAGCGCCAGGGGATGGAGGGTGTCCGATCTTGCGACTGTCTCAAGGGCGGACCTCGAGTCACTCAGTACGGCGCATTTCTGCGCCGACCCGCTGGCCGCGTACCCCGTCGCTTCTGCGATGGCCAGCAGCTCTGCCTGGTACACAGTGCAGAAGTTGCCCAACTTGAGTTTCTTCTTGGCAACCTCTGCGGCGTCCCGCATGACGCTGAACGCCGCACCCACCTTGTTGTCAATGCGGCTGCCGTCGGTGTAAATCGCCGAATCGGCAGCCGAGGTGGCAAGTTGGACCTCCTCCGCACTGTCACCCAGACAGGAGAACTCCACACCAAACTGTTCAGACGGGTGTGGAAGTCTCAAAAAGCTAGCCGGTGCCTCCAGCTCTCGGTCTCCCAGTACTTCCCGGGAGTGGCCGCGCTTTACCTCAAATAAAGTGGCTGCTTCTTGGACCCGAAGGTCCAGAGGAAGCAACCCGGCAAGTACCAGGGCCGAATGCAACGACGCGGTTCGGTGAGTTCGCGCAATTTTCTGCGCGAAGCCACGCTGAACCGCATTGAGCTGCTTTCGGACCAGCAGCTTCTTAGCGGCCGGCGCCCATGCACTACCTCATCTGTTATAGTTGAAGTGATGCACAAAAAAGTAAAGGTTGGTGATTTTTCCATCGGTGATATAAAACGGTGCCATAGAATGGGGCGGTCAACAGCCACACATAAACCCCGACCAATCCTAATAAAGTTTCGAGATACTGCTCTTCGTGACAAAATCTGGTTTTCTACATCTAGTCTAAAGGGGACAAGAGTTACCCTCTCTGAGTTTTTAACAAAACGAAGACATGAAGCATTTATGGCTGCGCGTGACAAGTTTGGCGTCGCCAACTGTTGGACCACAGAAGGATGTGTATATATAGTGAAAGGTGATGGTTCGCGACATCGTATATCCTGTTCAAGTGATATAGACCAAATAGAACCCCAAGCTTCACCGAAGCCCGAAGCAGCTGGAAAAGTTGCATCTGGTAAAAACAAGCGTACTGCTGCGCTAAAGAAGTAATGTACACTAAACTATTTGCCTTATTCAGAAATGTCATGTCTTCTTTATATACAAATACTATAGTTGAATTTAATATGGTGTGCTCAACAAGTTACTACAAACTGACACTAACATGGTATTTATAGTATACTAGATACTATAAAATTGTATCTTATTTTAGGTAAAACTATCTATAAATATGCATATTTGGTTATATATCTAAATATAATATAACTTCCATACTACCCCAAAATTTTTCTGTTCAATATTTGAATTATAAAACATAAATAATCAAAAACAACTCTAAATTCATCTGAGGATGCACACACAGAATATAATTAACAATGAGCTATAGATGTCTGGTTCACATGTATTACTTTGTTTGCTTATTAAGTGGGTAAAGTAAATTAAAGTTAGAATTATGTATCTGTTGCTTGTATATGGTATTTATCTCCTCTTCTTTTTGCAATTTTTATTAATTCTATCTCTCACCAATTAACATCTTCCTCCCACCTTTACGCAGATGATCTTCAAATATACACCCAAGCATATCCTAATCAATTATCTCATGCTGTTACCACCATAAATTATAATCTAGCACGAATTTCCGACTGGAGTCAAGCATATGGTGTTAAAATCAATTCATTAAAGACGCAAGTTATAGTTCTGGGTAGTACAAAAATGATTGCTAAAATAAATTTTTCTGAAGCTCCTCAGGTTTGTTTTGAAGGAAATGTTCTTCCTTTTATTAATAAAGTTAAAAACTTAGGTGTACACTTTGACAACAACCTTTCGTGGCGACCACAATTGGAAGAATTAAGCCGCAAAGTATTTGTATCTTTTAGATCTTTGAAAAGAATGCGTAACTTTCTTCCTACTGCCACCAAGATTACACTTGCTGAAACCTTTCTTCTTCCTATAATAGATTACGCCGATGCTAGCTATATTAATCTTTCCGAGCAACAACTTAACAAACTTGTGCGTCTTCAAAACATCTGTATCCGATTTATATTTGGATTGCGCAAATATGACCACGTTTCCCATTTCCGTGTTAAGCTCAAGTGGTTGCCAAATCGACTTCGCCGGAATACTCACATACATTCTCTTCTTTACAACATCCTATTTCATCCTTTGTACCCGCCTTATCTTAAAGAACGCTTTGAATTTCTTGATACCTCACACTCTCAATGTTTAAGATCGGCCGAAAATCTTACCCTAAAAGTTTCAAAACATTCCACCAAGTTCATGGAGTAATCGTTCTCTGTTCAGGCTGTACGTCTATGGAATGCTTTACCTCTCACAATAAGACAGGCGCGGTCACAGCAAGCTTTTAGGAACCTTGTCAGGAATCATTATCTTTCGATTTAATCAATTATACATAATATATAAAGACACTTTATCTATTTAATGTGTATGTATGTATTATTGGTTTTAACAATATTATTATATTATACATGTATATAT
The DNA here is from genome assembly GCA_029034505.1 of Ornithoptera priamus. NCBI lineage: Eukaryota > Metazoa > Arthropoda > Insecta > Lepidoptera > Papilionidae > Ornithoptera > Ornithoptera priamus. The sequence continues at coordinate 1,093,767 of JARDWD010000584.1, forward strand.
ATAAATTAAGTACCCACACCAAATTTTCGGTTATTTTTAATATTTTCCATCCAAAGGTTGTCTGGAAGAGATCGCGATTTATTGTTATATATATTCTTTCTATGATGTAACATTATTTGGTGTGCAATAAAGAATTTTCTATTCTATTCTATTCTAAATACATGTAACTAGGTTTTTGGCCTTTATTAGCTTAGTATATTTTGTAGTTAAAAATAATTTTCTTTTAGATTATTTATTTTAGTCACTAAATTAATATTTTTATACAATTCCGACAGAAAATTCCTGGAAAATAAAAATGAAACGCGTTCTTTATTAATGACATTTTTATATATAACTGTACTTATAGTTTTATAAAACATAAAAGTTTTTTTTTTTCGAGTTTCCGTTCCGTTAAACGATATTCCGACCCATATGCCTGTTGGATGAAGCCGGTAAATTATTCGAAGGAATTATTGCCGATTGCATCAACCTGCATCTCTACCAAGGAGGCCCTGATCTATCGGATGGCTAGTTTGGTTTCCGAGGGTCGTGGTCGGCCGTGGAAGTAACCCTCCGCGTTTGGGAACAGTCGCAACGAACAGTGGATCAAGGCGGTGTGGCATTGGCAATTAGCCTTGATGTAGTCAACGCTTTTAAGTCACTGCCATGAGGAGTAATAAAGGAAGCTCTGGCGTACCACCGCGTGCCCCCCTACTTACAGCGCATTGTCGGGGCCTACTTAAAAGACAGATGCGTCCAATATGTGGGTCGGGATACCGTACTTCATAGGAGAGAGGTAAATGATGAAGTTCCACAGCGTTATGTATTGGGCCCTCTATTGTGGAACATTGCATATGACGTAGTCCTTAGAGTAAATCTCCCCGCTGAAGTATATGTTGTATGTTAGGCGGACGACACCCTTGTATTGGCCAATAGAGACAGTTTCGGGGACACCATACGGCTTGCCGGACTTGGAGTAGCATGCGTTGTGGACAAAATCCACGAGCTGGGTCTTCGGATAGCGCCTCATAAGACCGCGGTGATATGGTTTCACAAGTTTCCTAAAATAAGTGAACCTCCCAACTTTTCGGTTCGCGTAAGTGACGTGCCTGTTGGGGTGGGATCGGTGATGAAATATATCAGTCTCACTCTAGACAATCGATGGAGGTTCGAAGAGCACTTCAATCGCCTAATCCCTAGGATTGAGAAGGTAGTAGGCGTTCTGTATAGACTGCTGCTGAATCTTGGGGGTCCCAGGGAAGGAGTCCGCCGTCTCTACTCGAGGGTCATGCGATCGATGGTTCTTTACGGAGCACCTGTATGAACTCACCGTCTGTCGTGTAGTCAGGCGTTGTAGAGGCAAAGTGAATAGCCTACAGTGGAAGATGGCCATTCATATCGCGCGAGCATACCGAATAATAGCCTTTGAGACGGCCACTATCTGGGCTCGGTTTTCACCTTTAGACATCCTGGCAGAGATGTATTCGCATAACCGACTCCGTTATCGCCACGATGATGCCGAGCCCCTGGATGCGACAGAAGTGCGTAGGCAGGAGCACAGACGTACTCTAGAGATTTGGCGAGAGCGGCTCGCTGAGCCGCATATCTCGCGACAGCGCATCGTAAGCGTGGTGCTGCAAAACTTCGAAGTATGGCTCCGATCGGGTGGAATGGCGCACGTCACCTTTAGACTGGCTCAGGTGCTCACCGGACACGAGTGTTTGGGCGAGTATCTAAACAACATCGGACGCGAACCGACGACGCATTGCCACTGTGACGGCGACCAGGATTCCGCGCAGCATCCCCTCGGTGAATGCCCCCCGTGAGAGTCCGAGCGACAAAGCCTGATCAACAGGATCGGACACGATCTTTCGCTGCCAATAGCAGTAGCGGCTTCGATGAAGAGCAAAAGTGCATGTTTAGCGTTGCTCTTCTTCTGTGAAGCCGTAATGGTACTTCTGTACCATTATAGAGGCCGCCGAACCGAATCGAGAGAAGGTTGAATCCGTTCGGAGAAGACAACGGGACGATGGTAATGAACACAAAAACCCGCCAGCCCTGTATATATACCCGTATAGGACTAAGGTAAGTCTTGCCTGTCGTAGAAGGCGACTAAAAGGGTCTAAGAGTTTCGCGGGCCTCGAGGGTGGGGCCCTTATCGTTCAACAAGCGAATCTATGTGGAACAGCCTAGGAGGGTTAAAGCCCTCCTCAGAGACGTGTTCAAAGAAAGTGTAGAGAGGCACCGGTGAGTTCTATAAGAGATCCCGGAGGTTTACCGAATGCACTGCTGCAGACCACCGAGGGGTTTTAGTGAGTAAAAATCTTACACTGATCTAACTTCCCCTCAGAAGCAGAGTATCTTTCGAAGATTTCCCCTCCGAAACCAAAAAAAAAAGGTGTTATACGGTTGTCCTGGCCATAACAATAAGGTTCTAGTTAAAAATGTTCACACCGCACCACACTGTGCCTATCGCCTCGTGACACACCAGGAGTACATTCTTTTATCATTTTCTTAAGAAAAAAAAATTAAAAAGATCATGGATAATCTATTACACATTTAATTTCAAAACTATTCACATTTCAGAGATTTTTGTTGTAGTGTAGGTCAGAGACCATGTTCCTCGAGGTAGGTGCGCTGCTTCTTCAACTTCAAGGTCTGCCCGTAACTAAGGCAGGACTTCTGGGTGCACCGCAGCGATCTGTCCGTCTGGCAGAAGCAGTTGTTACAGTCTGTCCTGTAAGAAATATACGAGAAACTCGTATTTACCTAATTTTTGTTTTAATTAATACCTATAAACTTATATTTAATACTTGGCGGAACTCTAGCACAGTTTCCTTTAGAAATGTTATGAGAAAAATGAAGGGAAATTGTCGTTTATAACACCAGTAAAGAAGTAGATGAATCGAGAAAAGCTCCAGAAGAAACTGCGTACGCACTTGTACACGGCCCCGGGTTCACACTTCTCTTTCTCGATGTTCAAATTCAGCCGCTGCTTCGCGCTGCCGTGCAGCTTCAGAACTTTGGGCACGACGCAACCAGGAATCGTGTGACACCGCGATACGCCTTTGACGCAGTCACATCGGACGCAACGTGTGGTCATCGTGTCCCCGTCATTCTTACAAGGTGCTCCTGTCGACCATGGAGTATATATGTAGGTGTAGACGTCCAGAGAAAATTAAGATTACATTGAAGAAACTTTTCATAATTTAGAATAAAATTCAAATTCAAAATGTAGAGTTCAAATTTTGGACGGCTCTAATAAAAGTAGTAATGGACGTCTTTTGCATGATGATGATGATGAAAAAAAACATTGCCAAATTCGGCAAACAAAATAGGTTGAAGAACCTCATTCCTAAATTGAGCAATGCATCATATTCTGCTGTCTAATTTTCCAATGGTTTTTTAAGCATACCCTCAATTAAATTTTTGTCATTACAGAAGTAAAAGATTAAATCTTCATTTAACATTAATGAAACTAAAACATGTTTCTTGATATTAATATAGATTTCCACGTAAAATATTCGTCATAATCCTTCGTTATCAAGTAATTAAGAATTTGTGTCTAACGTCAACTCTACCTTGCCAAAGATCTTCATCAGGGTTCTACTAACATGTAACTATTTAACCATTACTAATATATAACCAAATCCTCACCCGACCATTTCTTCGCTTTCTCCGTATTTTCTTCGTCTTGATTCAGACACAGCAGCTTCTCGCACAACAGATTACCGTTGTCCAGACAGAAGCAAGTGTTACAGTCCACCATATACATCACTCCCGGCTCGCATTTAGATGCTGTATGGGGCAAAATTGGAAGACTCCACAGCTTCTTATCCGATATCGGCGGACTCACATCGTTCGGCGTCGAGATATCAAACACTGGACAATTGTGGATATATAAGCCAACAGTACACTGGACCTACCTTTGATCGGAAGTTATCATTTCTGCCTTTAATAATACTTCTTCTCATTCAGCAGCATCTACTGATTTTAAGTCGACTTAACATAGAGACAAGTTTCTGTTCACCATGTTTGTTTTGAACGTGCCATCAAAGCCCAATTTATGTATAAACTGTGAAAGATGCTACTCCTGGCATAGTACCTGGTCAATTTGGATGAGCCATGGATGAATACAGCAATTGATAGCTTGATAGTAAATACTGTAACATTTGTAACTTAACTATCATTATGTTTGGGAAGACATTCAATTATGACTTTACAGGCTTTATTAAATTTATCTGTTTTGTTATTAATAAGCCGTCAACGAAATCCATCCATCAATATGAAGGAATGTTGAAATGGATGTAGATTGGAGAGATATACGTTCAGCAATGGACTTCAATAGGCTGATGTGATGATGATAGCCATGAGCTTGTATTAATTGCGAAATATGTGATTTTTGTCGAACACTTTTATTTCACAGTACCCTTTTCTCATCTACAATGGCCATTTTGATCTTAATTGTCGTGACAACGAAAGTGGATAGTGAAGCGCGCTTAACCAGAATACTCTGGATCTTATATGTTCACATCTGGAACATGGCCTCTGGGTGATGGGTTCGGGAGAATCAGTTGCGCGCGCGACAGCAGGAGGCCGAGGAGAAGGCGCGCTGATGTTCCGGCGCGCTCCTGCAGAGGTGGAAAGGGAGGATTCATCCCTCCCTCCCGAGGTGGGGCTGCGAAAGCGGCCGGCGCCAGCGGGGTTGCGGTTGGTGCGAAAGCGTTCCCGTAACAACGAGTTGGAACATCGTGGGAGTTTAAGTCGGTGCAAGTCCGACAAAACCAGTCCTTAACCCCCCGAGGACGGGTATGCGCAGGCATTTCCCCCACGTTAATAAAAAAAAATACCAACCGAAACATTGCAACAATGGCGTCAAATTTACAAATCGAGGAAGCTATGAAAAAACTCTACCAAAAACCTCACTCTAAAACATGTAGCGTCGGAACTGATCCAGGGATCTCCATTTTAATATTTATCATCTCAATAAATGGACGTCCATTGCTGGATATTAGTTTCATGTAATAGTCGTGTCAGGTCTCTGATTAAAGTCTAAATATTATAATTAATAACGAGCCATTGCGCTACGGAAGTAGTTAAACTTGTATTTCTATATAATAGTCCCTTTTTTTATAAAAACTTAGGAAACTTGCTAGGGCTACTTTCTAGAGTAAAGCTAGAAGTAAAGTCGTGATCACAGTCATGAACTTCTGATCAAAGTTTTGTCTATAATTTCTTTGTGTATATTTATTAAAATTGCTTACACTTTGGTAACTTCTTACATCCTGTCACTTTCGAGAGATTACACACCGGTTTCCCAGTGTTATCACAGTAGCATTTCCTGCAACCGTTCCGATACAATTTTCCAGCGTCGCAAGATTCTTTAGGCAAATCCGGTAATCTTGGATTTTCTTTGTTGTCATTCTCCGTATCCTCCGCATTCCTCAAACTGCTCGGTTTTCGATTTTTGATCAAATTGTAAAGCGACAAATGCTCGCTGTTAAGGCATGCCATTTTTGTGCAATAGAGGGCGTTGTTCGCTGCGCAATGGCAGGTGTTGCAAGATATTTTGTACATTTTGCCTTTGACACATGGGTCACCTTCGTTTATGGACGGGAATTCTTGATGAATGCGGGTTAGGTTTGCTAAAATTAGTTCATGGCATACAAAAAGAGAACTCAAATCGTCTAAACTCTAAATTAGTAGAAGTGGTCTGCATCAATTGTCACAGCTTGGCAACACGATCGAGCAAAAATCTGAAATGATACCCCCATTTTCCGAATAATTTAGAAAAACTGGTCATAAATGTAGAGTAGAAAAAATTATTCTGAAGATCTGTCTTGGACTTATATACCTTGCAAATGACTAAGAAAAGATTTTTTTTCTCTTAGTAATGGTCTAAAATTTCACTTTCATTTTGACATGTTGTTAAGTGACAAAGAGGCAGTGGATGGTGAAGCATGCTCACCCAGAATACTTCAAATTCTCATATGTTGACAGTCAGTACATAGAAATGCAGTTATGGCGGTAAATTCACAATGAACTGGCAGATAAAGCAGGTTCAAAAAATTTCATCCACAAACTAAACTTCACATGTGGCTTCGGAATCGAATCATGGACCTTCGTGTTACAAAGTTTATTGTAGAATTAATTGTTCCTTTAATTAAAGTTGATCCGAATTAATCAGTCAACTGCAAGTATTGTGCAATTTTCTCTGTTGTCCGAGATCGTTTAAGTAGGTTCCACAGGAATTCCAATTTCTCTGATAACAGTACTGTACAAACATTTCTGTGTTCCGGTTAGAAGCGTGTTGTAGCTACTGAAATTACTACTATAACAAGACATCTTATGTCTTAAGGCGACGTGAGCAATGAGGTGCAATGTTTATCATCCCAACTAGCGCCACCTTATGGACAGACGTAACACTTAGCACCAGGTCCACAGCTCGCTGTTTAGTCGAATATAACAAAATTGCCATTTTATCTAGTTCATCGGAACTGATAATAACTGTCCCCTAGGTTCTAAATATTGTGTTGTACTTACAGAGTAAACATTGTACGCACAATGAACAGCATGTCACAGTCAAGAAGAAATATTTGCAGAACATTTTCTAATATACCATGAATAATACAAAGCGAGTCGCTAATTAGCGATATCTGAACATAACTAATTTATGATTATGAAAGAACATAATTTATTTCGAACTTTTAACTGAACACATTAAAATTTTATGATGATTAATACAAAACCTGTATGAGCTTAGACTGATACAGGTTAAAATAATGGATATTATAAAGAAAAAATCCTAAAATATACTTAATGGTTTTTCTATAAGAGATCTTATCTTTTATGTTACAATACATAAATACAGGAAATGGTAAGGTGTGGTCGCTCACCATACTATTTCTTTTATTTGTTGAAAACGCGAAAAAACTTCCTGAGCCATACCAAATGTCAAGACATATAATTCTGGGACGGAAAAGAGAATTCCGGATTTACGAGCCCCGTGTCTGAGAACCATGTGTTATAAATCAAGCGGATATCGAAGCACCCCGGAAATATTTCTAAAGGAGTACATACAAATGACGAATGATTCTATAAATCTAATGATTATTTCATTTTATTGCATAATAAATTTATAGTTACGACTAAAACTAGATTTTTCCAGTTTTTATTGCTAGTTATATAGGACTTCCACCAAAGGATAAAACGTATGGACAATGATTTCCAGGAGATATTTAACATAAACAGAGTAAATAAAACGCCATGTCCAAATTAAAAAAAACTCGTTTATTCGTTTCGTGACAATTCTAATTAAAAAACATTAAGTTTATTTTCGTATTTTCTAATACATTACAGTACTTCGCATTACAGTATTATAATCTCGTCACAGACCATCAACGTTCCCTTCAATCCATTATTCACAATAGCGAATATTCACACGTAAATATCGTCTTGTAAAAGCAATATACTGCTGTTATTGAATTTTAATTAATGTGAAAATTACGATAATCATGAACCAAAGGTACATAATATAGTTTTCAAATTTAAATATAGGAGAAAAACTAAAAATGGGGGCCTAGAACTCGTCCTACCATTATATTAAGTGATAGAAATATTCCTGTAATAAACGCTGCAAAAAACTATAAAAAGTTTTTACTCTACAAGAAATAATTGATGCTAAACAACAAGAATATCCAACAAAATTTTACGTAAATAATAAAACTGTATTAATATTTACTCGCAAATGTGTTTAATTGTTATCGTTTCTGTAATAAAAAATAACTATTACACTTAAAATAATTATTATGAGCTAGACTACTCTAAATAAAATAATTAAGAAAATAGCTGAACTAACGTCACTTTACTCACTCAGTTAAGATACGGCATCGGACAAGTAATTAATTAAATGAAAGTGAACAAAACGACAATTACTAATTCCACTTTTGTTTTGTATTCACATCGCACAAATATTAAACGGTCGACATCGTTTTACCGCAAGATCCTCGGTGCAGCGTTGTTAACACATTAAAAATGCCACAGATTAAAAATGATACAGTGTACAGATTATACAAAAATATTTTAATAGACACGTTATAATTAATACAAAGTATTGATTTGTCATTAATAAATAAATGGATTTTTTATTAAAATAATATAAAGAAAAAAATCAAGTTTTCAAAAAAGTATACTAAATATTGAAACAAAATTTTTGAACGCATCTTTTCCTGATTTTTAAGTTTTACAAATCGATCACTTATGATTTAATCATAGTTAATGTCAAATAACTAATAAGTTATTGAAAATTTAAACATTTCATGCTATTAATTAGTAAATAAAAATAAAATTTTCAAAAATTTTAAGTTGAACTAATAAAAATATTGTGAAAGGTCCAAAAAAAAGATTTAATTTACATTAAAAAACGCTTTACATAAAATACATGTATGATATAGCAATACAAATAAATAGAAACTAAAACAAACATTTTTAATTTAGCGCAAGTATAAAAAAGAAAAATTTTAATTTGATTTTATGAAATTTAAAAAAAGAACGAACAATGAATTATGTATGAAGTTGTTTTTCTGTATAATTTAGTTCTCATGGCATAGTTGCAATCAAATGTGATGAAGATGAGCTAACATTTTGTCACCAAATAGGTTGATGTTAAGATGGTTGTGCGATTAGGATCGGAATTCTCATGGGTTGTACATGGAGCAGAAGAGTAAAGTGCAGAATACACTCTTGCCGTCTGCGGAGCATGTGCAGTCGTTGCAGTCGCGTTTGAATTGTTCGCCAGGATTGCATCGAAAGTTTGGATCGGAATCTGTAAATTGCAAATGTAAAGTAACAGGAGTCTCCGGATATCCGGAGGTAGTGCCAAAGAATACATTTGTATGTATATATATTACTTGAGTAACGAAACGTTACATTTTATACTACATGATATCGTATAAATATCCTAAGACGTCCATTTAATGGAGGAACGCATAGCTTATCTCTAGTTGAACTACTTGTCTCATCGCCAAGTAATCCAGTAAGTAAACACTGACCAGCTCTCATTGCAGTAAACCCATCGAAAATAACATCATTGCATACTCATGCCTCTTTTGATATATTTATTTATTTACAAATTTTATTTGCAGATATCAAAAATTATCAAAGGCGATCGTAATGCCAATGGGGTCTCCTCTTCCAGTTTACCAGGAAGATGGCTAAGAAGTGAGGATAGATCTAATTACCTGGAGCGTTGAATCCGTCGTAGGTCTTGTTCGCGTCGCAGTCGTGCGTGGTGCAGGTGGCGCGCTGGCCGTCGGTGCCGCAGCGGCAGACGTTGCAGCTCTGCTGGAACACGCTTGCGGGTTCGCATTTCATGCTTATTTCCTCCGTAGTCTCTGAAATGTTTATCAAGTTGTAATTTTATTTAATCATAACAATTGTTGGCGTTTTATTATGTCGACAGTAAGGAGTCACGTCTCGCATCCGTGCGTCAACTCTGGCAACACGCACGAGTTGAAGACTTGTCTTCAGACAAACGGACAGACATACAGATACTATCCTGAATTACTTAGGACTCAAAACAGGATCCGATGGCATAAATTGCTAATACCTATTGTTTAAATTCGATGACAACTAATTTTAATTCAGGATCGTTCTTGTTCTTACGATCTATCTTTACATTCGGAGATCATGGAAACACTTGAATCTTTGTTAATGCTGGTATACGACCAGTAATATTCATTTGGTCTAAGTCCTTCTCTATCTAGTAATAAACTTGCCAATCACCTCTTTTACTCCTAGAGCCGCCGTTGTTGTTATTATTGAGCGCGACACAATCAATGCGCGTGCAGGAGAAGTCTTGACCCTCGTTGTCGCAGAGGCATTGGTTGCAGTCCATGCGGAACTCCTGGCCCGGCTGGCACGCTTTAGGCAGCTCCTACTGAATACAGTGCGCGTTATATTTTGTGCATTGAAACCAAACCGTACCCATCTTGTCTGTCTGATTAAGAACTAGGTTGAAGAATTCTACTCAGAAGGAGAACTAAGAATTTATTGTGTTAAAGAGGAGACAGGACAGATTCCACTAAAGACCAGATTTTAGTCTTAATGTAACGGTGTGATGTCTTTTTTTTAACATTGTTAATGATTTTTTTATTACTTACTACAATAGTTGTAATGGGGGATTGGATCCTGCAGGCGATACAAGTACTTTAATTCAATGAAATACTACTCTGGTAAGATATGCAATCATCTATGCTCTTCCCTGATGAAAGAACCACTAACAAGTTTTTATTTTCGCTATAAATTGTCTCATACTGGAAAATTTTCATCATCATCAAAAATCATTGTATGATAAAATTAGTCGCGGATTGCGCAGCAGTGTTCTATGGAAATGTATCAATACTGATGCACAATGCTCGACCATAAGGGGTTTGTATATCTTTATCCCCCTAGCCGTGAGGAGGCGGCTATTCCACCAGCAATAATTCCCGAGGAGGGTTGATGTTAGGCAGGTGGCCGGCCGTAAAAACTCTAGCCAAAACCTTTTTAGTAAGGAATACGGCTGATAGAGGGATATGGAAGAGAAGTACATACTGTGCCGACTCCACATAGCTGGGAGAAGGGCAGGAGGAAGAAGATTGTATAATAAAATTAGTAAAGTCTAAATTAACGTAAACATTACCTGCTGCGACGCTCGTCTCTTTCTGGGCAAGGATACTACAGCCTGTAATAGAACATAACGAGCGATTAGTCAATGCAATTTTCCTCTTATTGGAACTAATGATGATAACACCTTCACCATAACCGTTCGACTATTACGACTGGTTAAACTCTACAGGTCTAAAGGAAATGTGAATCCCAACTGGTAATTTAAGCGGCTAACGGAAGCTACATTATGACATATTTATGTATGTTAAAATTTTTTGCGCAGGATTGCTAGAGGCAATCGGAAATGTGAAGGCGAAGTACAAACTGATGGTTGCTAATGATGACGATAATGACTGTAATGACGATGATGTAATACAGCTTCCAAATAAGATAAGCAAAGGAACGTAATATCCCATCTAGTGACCGCCACCGTGAACCATCAGCGAGTTCCAAACTTGCTGACCTCAGCATCGTCTTCGTGATAACACGCCCGTCTAGTGCAAGAGAAAGACATGCCGTCGGCATTGCAATGGCACATATTACAATCGATCTCGAAGACTTCGTGTGGACGACAGGTAGGCGTGAACACCCGCGCGCTCTGCGGTACCCGTGGTTGAAGGAACAAAAAAAAAAAAACAAAATATAACTCCACAATACGAAGAAAAAGAAAAAAGGAAAAGAAATAGATAAATGGCTAAAACATCTACAAGGATCCAGAGAATTGTGCATGGCATTGTAAAAGATTTGTTCTCGTATAAAACTAACTCCATCCACTATAGGGCAATAACACTGTTTTATAAAAAAAAAAAAATTATGTCCAATTAATACGTTTTGGGCAATTAACATTCTTCAGTTTGAAGATGGAACCCAATGGTCATGATGAATAATAATTATTAATTCAATTTTGATAATTTAAAACATTTCATAATTTTATAAAAGTATGGAGATTAGACACATCCCTAATTGGAAAAGATTTTTATGAAACCAGTATCGCCTCTAAAATCACCACCACCAACAGCGAACATTGTGGACTACCTCCTGTACATTCTCATTTTCAACACCATCAGCTGGCTCCAAGACGCAGGCCTTTCTGGTGCAGAAATAACTGGTGCCGTCCTCGTTGCACCAGCACGTGTTACAATCCTTGATAAACATCCGATTCGCGAAACAGATAACCGCCTTCGTTTGATTCGATTGTTTTAATGGCGATTTAAGGATCTAGAAATATGGAGAAATGTAACAAATGATGTAGGACCTGATTAGTACCAGAAAAAAAAACTAAATTAAACATAGTACTATACTATTCGAAAATCAAATACAAACCTAGTCATCATCTTAGTGTTATATATATAGAGAATTTATTTAATTATATATATGTTTTATCTATATATATATATATATAAATATACAGGTTTTTAATATTACTAATACACACTTGCGTGCAACTGTATCGACTCAAGCCGTATATTGGTATAATAGGGTTGATTTTTCAGAAAGTGGCTCATCCGATTTTCTCGGTTTTTTTTTGTTTATGAGACTAATCTTTTCTCTAAAAAATCCTGTCCTAAGATGAAAAATCGATTGAGTGTTTATTGATGAATTTTAATTTGGAGAGAAATGCATAAAAAATTAAGAAAAATTAAAACGACAACATAATGAATAAAAATTAAATTTTTCATGAAAGTAAAGAAAGTTAAATCATGAACACTTGTATGAGATTATTCATGGACTTTATCATATTTTATGATAAAATCTTGAGATATCATCACGTGAGCTTTCATACGTGATTTAGTCCCGCAACGAGCAATATCTGTAACGCTCATGTTTAACCGTATTTATTTAAAAAGTTTTGTCATTGTTTATTTGAAAATTGCTGTATTATGACAAAAAAATATCAGTCTTTCGAATAATAAAAATTTTTCAAAAATCGGAAAAACCGTTTCTCGAAAAATCAAACTTTTATACCAATACACGGCTTGAGTCGATTCAGTTGCACGCGAGTGTAGTTTAAGTCAGCAGTTATCACCTCACCTCACCGGAGTTGGCTGGTAGAGAATGCCAACCGGCATTAAGTCCGTTGTTCCATACCTCGCTATTAGCTTTTACAATAAAGATAGAAAAAAAAACGTAGTTTTAAATTTAAGTCAAGGAATATCTTGAAAATAAAAAGGCAAAAGATTTTGAGAAAATATATTTTTTAAACTATACTTAATATGTTTTAGTATGTCAGTTGAAAATCATCCATGGAATCGAATATACTGTATTATTAGAATTTTCTCTTTTACATATATATATATATTATTTTTCAGAACATTTATGGTACAATTGGCTTCATATCCTGAAAAAGAAAATATATTTAAAGTAAACATATTATCCATAATTTTTTTAGATAAAAAAAACTTATCATACTAAATATTTGCAATAAGATACTTTACGGTATAAAATATTACTGGTGCTAGATCTCTGTTACTGGAGACCGTTTAGGTAGGTACTACCGCAACGCCTATTGCAGCCGGCAAACTACTGTGCAAACATTATTGTAGTCCGGTTTGAAGGGCGCTGTAGCTAGTGTAATTACTAAGGTAACGAGAGTCTACGTCTTGTGTCAGACGAGCGCAATCGTGGTGCAGTATATATCAACCCAACTAGGGCCACGTTATTATGAGCAGACGTATCACTTACCACCAGATCTGATCATCTCGGTGCTGTGTTGATGTTTTTTTTGTTATTACGAAACAGCAACGGCATCATTATAAAGCTTGGGCTACCGGCGAAGTAACACTTAGTAATTTGTGAAGTCTTAATATCCACAGTAACAGCTTCTGAGGATCTACTAAATCCACCAACCAATATTTAGCCTTAGGACTATGACTGTATCCTTATCAGGAAAGGACCGGAACTCTCAAGTCTACTGCGATAGATATGATTGGTCTTCAAAGAATCATTTAGTGTTAATGAACATATCGACCATATTGTTTAAACATTTTAACTATTATTATAAATAATATAAATATTAAACTTTAATTAAAAAATTGGCTAAAAACCTTTATCTCACGGAAGACTTCGACATCCTTCGGGAGCGGGCAAGGTTTATTGGTGCAGTTGAAGTCTGAGCCGTCGAAGTTGCAGTGGCACGTGTTGCAGCCTATGTGGAAGATCACGCGCGGCTTGCAAACTAGCTGCGCATGCTTCTCTATGTGATCGACTCCCTGAGTTAGTTATGTTTGTTAACATCATCAGCCGATAGACACGTCCACTGCTGAACAAAGGCCTCACCCAAAGATTACTAGGAACTGTCTTTTGTAAGGGTTCAAATGGGGGGATTTGAGCAATTTCCCAACACGCTTATTCAATGCAGGTTGGTGGGAGCCAGGGCCTCGTTTGTTGATTAGCAGGGTGCACCGCGAGCAGGTGAGGTTGGCTTGGCTCCCGTGAGTTCCCCTTGAACAGGTTCCCGCCTTATCTTGGCGGTGGGGCTCAGTAGCCGTGGTTTGGTGACCCACGGTGAAGCTAAGAGGAACCTACCCGGCCGACCCGAGGTGTAGGGCCGGCTCAAGGTGGCCGCTCCAAGTAAGCTCCGTCAGCTCCCCTCGGATGTATGGTGGTGGGCTGCAGGGGCAGGTTTATACTGCCCTTTGCAGCCGAGGTGGAGTCACAGAGGGAGAAGAGTGTCGGTATTGCGATTCGCCGCCCTCGCTACCCTCTATGACTGATCGGTGCCGCACCGCTGATGCGGCGGCGGTGGGACCGAGGGGGAAGAAGAGTGTCGGTATTGCGTTCCGTCGCTCTTCCTATCCTCCGCGGCTGTATAACGGTAGGCGGCGGAACCCAGGACTAGATCCGCCGCAGGGAGTCAGTTCTCTCGGCTCCCATGGCCTCTGGGTAACGGATTCGGTGGGATCCGTCCAGGTGACTGTAAAAATCCGAGAGGGGGACGCGCTGTGTGTTGCGGCATGCCCTTACAGAAGTGGAAAGGGGACTTATTCCCTCCTGAGGTGGGGCTGCATGGTGCAGCCAGCGCTGGCGCGGTCACGGTAGTGTACGAAAGCGTTTCCGTGACTCTGCCATAACATGTGGAACATAGAAGGATTTTAGTCGGTCCAAGTCCGACCTAACCTGTCTTTGCTCGCGCCAGAGCAGGTATGCGAAGGCATTTCGCCCACGAAAAACAAAAAAAAAAGGGTCCCGTGAGTTGTTGTGCTAGACTCCTTACACCCTTACATTCCTTACACCCTTATGTTTGCTAACTTTCTCACAACTTCCTTCTATTTAAGCGAGCAATTTAACAACCAGCTCAATTGGCGAATCAAACGCCTGCCAACCCATTACTTATCCAGATACAACATTAAAATGGCAACACTGTTATGTTTGCGCAATACCTCATGCGATACGATGACTGATATCTGATGATGTCTTACTTACAAAATAATCCAATCAGAGCGAATTAAGAGGAAATAGTTCCAGGAAAATTGCAGCAGCTTTTCCTTGTACTAATTAGCAATTAAATAAACAATACACTACATAATTATAATCTAAATAATAATCGTGTGTTCAGCAGTTGATAGAAAAGATTGCAATTAAGAGGAACTAACCAAAAAAACTAGACACCTATATATCCAGCAGTGGACTACCATTGAAGGAAATGAAAAAAAAAACTTTAAATGGCAAAAAACATCGCAATTATAAATTTCATACTAAACATGCACTATAATTAGTCAATAGACTACAAAAACAGGAAACGTAACTTTGTATCGCCTTATAATATCAACAATTGTTTCAATGTTCAAACATTACCTCACTCCTCATGAACACTTCTACATCTTTGTTGATGTCATCGTCACCATCATCGGAGCATACGTTTCGGGTGCAGGAGAAGCTGCGACCGTCTCCGGCGCATTTACACGGATCACAATCCATTAGAAATTCTGAATTTGGTTTGCATACAGATCGCTTCGGAAGATTGTGTTCATCATCTATCAATACATACTCAACTGTACCCTGAAGAGATAAAGTATTAATTATAACATTCATATATATATATATTTATATATATATATATATATATATGTTTTAGTGACTGTTAAATCAAACTTTGTACTTACCTTACGATTATTGATGAAGATATTTTGTGCTGACGTATGGACATTTGTGAATTATTAAAACACTTGTAAAACTCACATAATATAATTTAAATGTTGTAATGAATGTAAATTATTATTTGTTATTAACAATTATTACGAACGATATATAATGATAAACCGTTTTAATGATGAATTTATTATCTATGTACGTATATGATTTGATCTGTCACCGTGTTACTTCCCTTTGGATAGGCCATGTAGTCGAACACCTGATACCGGGTCATTTATTAAAACGTGAAAACATATTAGCGATTATTCATTTGAAATTAAAAAAAAATAATAATGTTTTAAAAAAAAAAATCTTACCGATTCCGGTTTCATTGCCTCCTTATTGTCCGAGTCGTCTATATGAAAATCCAAAGCTGTAACATAGAAACATAAAGTTAAAGTTAACTATTTCAGATGTTCCCATTTTAACTGTTTATAAAAAAAATCTAGTTTTTTTTTTCTTCTTCTTTGTCGTAACCTCATGACTGAGGGACGTGACTATGGTGCGTTGCCCTGGCCACCATTTCTTCCTTCCTTCACCTTCACCATTTTTTTTTTTAAAAAGTGTCAAAATGTCAATAATTTTTTTTTTGCTTTTAATTAATAATTATTAAAACGCTAATCGATTTTATAAGTACTAGTATTATATAGTTAAATTGTGAATGACTAAAGTAAGTCATATTAGGTAGAGACTGGAGCTAGATGGGATGCGCTGGATGAACACTCGACCTTAATTTCACATGATTTTAAGTGACCGGGGATAGTAAAGAATACGCCGGCATTCATATTTTGATGGTTTCGGACGAGTTTGAAAAAACCCTACCACCAGTCTAACCCCACAACATATAGAGCCGAAATCAAACCAGGTACTTCTTCTTCTTTTTCTTAAAGTGCCTCTCTAACGAAGGTTAGCGATCAGCGTGGTACAGTCCTTTTTGTCTCCTAAGAGACACCGGGCACTACTAGGGAATATAGTGCAGTGGTTTTCCGTTGCCTTCTGCACCAGGTCTTTTAGAAGTTACTTATACTTCAAGGCTGCTGAAGCCTCATCCGAGCCAGTTGCCGAGCAGAGTGTATGATTATACCGCCATTCCGTTATCCAGCAGGGGCACCACGGGCAGGTGAGGTTGACTGTTGGGCCGGATAGATCTTATTTTCCTTTCTCCCATTACCCACATACTTCAAACCTCCCAAACCAGGTACACTAGGCAAGAATATAGCCATTACGCCATGGATGCGATTAATTTATTTATCATAAGCAATACCGTAATGAAGAGAACCGGGGGCTGGTCACCAATAAAATTATTCCATTAACAGATAATAAAATCACTGGAAGCTCATGAAACTATGATAGCAATCGAAGATATAATACACAAGATCCAAGCTATGAAGTAAATATTTGATGCGGTTTTCGGATCTTACCAGGTATAGAGGTGCAGCCCATTCTAGTACACATTGCTCGACCCTCGGAGGTACACCAGCATGTGTTGCAATCGTTCATCCACACGGTGTCCGGAGCGCAGCGTAGCACCCGTTCTGGCAACAGTCAATTAATCATCTCTTCGATGTAACAAAGTGTCGCTAGTTAGGATGATATACACTGCACCATGTGGTGCTCGTCGCCTTGAGACATAAGATATTGTCTCGTTACCTCTACAATTTTAATAACTACAACGCGCTTTAAACCGGAACACAGTAATATTTGCACACTACGATTTGGCGTAGTAATAAACAATGTTTACTACTTACCACCAGTATTTTTATTGTTAGGTTAATATTTTTTTTTTTTTGGAAGAAGTTTGTTGGTACATCATTTCTGTGAAACATTCTACTCTGACCGGCACTGTTCTATAACACTACCCTCAAGACGCATGAGTTCCTTGATGGAGCTAAACTTGAAGTAGTGAAGATGATCGAGACAATTTGGTGATGGAGCAACAATTACAGCTTGTACATACCATTCTCTTGTCCGGGACACTTCAACTCGGTGCACGACGAATAACCCTCAGCGGTGCAGTGGCACTCGTTGCACTGACTTGTCCACTCGGATCCCGGTGAACATTCCTTACCCGAAAGTAATTCGGATCTCTTTGGAACTGAAATTCATATTTTTTAAATTTTGATTACGATTTGATTATAACTTAAAACAACAAAAGTAAACTTACAACAAAGTTCTTTATGTACAATTATTTTTTTAAATTATTCCTTATTTTTTTTGTATTTAACTCAGTTCATATTATAATTATAATTAAATACTATTAAAATTTTTGCGTTATTATTTTCTCAATATACTCTTGCATTTTATTCACATTGTTATCATCCCACTTTTTTCATAGTTCTATTACCCTACTTATAATATACATATTCAGACGCTGTTTTAACCATTCCTGGTAATGGCTTTGAAATTTAACTGTAGTAATTAATTAATCTAAATTACTGTACAATATAACCTGCATAGATAAGTTATTATAAGTTACGGAAATAAGAAACCAGGAGATAAACATTTTTAAGAGTAGAATAATATATTAACAGACATGTCGGAATAAGTCCAGAAATAGAAGACAAAATAAATAATTAAGAAATAAATATCATTTAGATTATGAGAATATAAATGTAATAAAATATATAATGAAACTCTTTATATAATTGTTTTTTCATACTTAATAGTAGCTTTAAGTAATGATTTGGCTGGAGTAGTTATAGAAACTTCATGCCTTGAATAAGACAAAAAAACTATATCGTCATATGTTAAAACTAAAGTTAAATTTAATTATGTACCATTAGATTGCCGACAAGGGGTTGAAGAGCATAAAGCCTCCCCGTTGGATAAGCACATGCAGCTATTGCAATCCCTGTAGAATACGCTGTTCGGCTTACACGGTATTGGATCTGCTGCAAAAAGGTATTATTTGAAAAAATAAATTAGAAAAGGAACAAAAAACAAAGCCCGGTCTTTTAGATGACTTCGTCTTTTTTGTTGAACTAAGAGACAAGATGAGGAGGATGTTCACTCAATGATAAATAACTTCATTATATGTGGCACACTGCGCATTGATACGTGTTAAGTCTCGTTACTATAGTAATTTCTCTTCTTCTTCTTAAAATGCCTCTCCAACTAGTGAAGGTTGGCAAATAATAATTGGTAATTTCTCCACCTGCAGCGATTTTCAAACTGAGGCACAGTGATGTTAGTCACACTATAGTTTGGCGGGAAAAATAGGCGCTGCTATGGTGTATACCGAGACGATCTCTTAGCACAGAGTGTTAATAGTAAAATAAAGAGATCGATACTTTTTTTAACTTAATACCTTATAAAACTAAATTAATAATTAGAAAAATTATCATCATTAATGCGTTAAGTTAGAGCAATATTGTTTATTAATAAAATACTTTTTTTGTGTATAGATGAAAAAACCATAAATAATAAAAAAGTTTTTTTAAAATTGTAAGAGGACCTTATTGTCTTCACCATTTCCAATGAGAAAGAGTTAACGAAATCAAACACAATTAAAAAAAACTGTATTATTTTTTACTATTTTAATTTCTTTTTTTGAATTAAATTATTAAAAATTATAATATTCATCTATTTCATTTTGTTACACATAGGGTTGCCGTTTAACAAAATCTATCTAGTGGAAAGTTTACCGGGTACCGAGATGTGAATATTTACTTAGGAACTACTTTACCTTTTATACTAATGTCACATGATTCCTGCTTCCGGCATTTCGCGACGCCGTTGGGTAGACATTGACAAAGGTGGCAGTGACTCTCCCATTCCGTACCGGCCAGGCACTGGACTTTGGAAACTAAGGCCGGCATGTTCTCTATCAGGTCTGGTAGTTCTGTTGAAACAATTTACATACTATTCATGTTACCTTATCTATATATTGAAAAGATATAGAATAATTTGTTGTAACTTAATATAATTAGTACAGTTATTAAGGACCAAGTGCTTTAAAATAGGACACTCCCACTTTATTCTTCTTGAAGCAGACACAGAAAAGAAAATCTAATAAAATATAAAAATAATCAAGATCAAACTAAATCCAAGATAGTCTACTTTAAGATATACTGGATGTTAGGAGACCTTGCCAGGCTTCCGCGACACTACGACCACTGCCTCCTCCTACCTCCTGGAGAAGTAGACGAGTGTGAGACACCGGTTGAAGAGCGACAGAAACAAAACGAGGTCTACAGCGATGGCCGCCCCGCAGATGTCTGCGGTGAGGCCATCTGCGCCAGGACCCTTCTTGGCATTGAAGGTTGACACGGACCATCGGACCTCGTCCTTCGTGAAAGGGAGTTCGCATGGGTCATCGTGTCTTCCCCGGAGTTATCCTCCGGGAAGAAAACCTCCGCTAGTATCCTGGCCGAACCTTAGCGTCCAGCACCTTCTCTGACTGGACGAGAGGGACGTCCTCTCGCCTCGGCCCCATACGACGCATCACTCTATAGATCCCGTCCCACATCGTGTCGCGGTCCTGCTTCTCGCAAAACCGCTTCCAATTTTCTGTCTGAGCCCTCTTCGTTTCGAGATGGTAGGCTTTCCTCGCGTCGACGTACTCACGTCAGACCAAATCCTTACGAGCCGACCGCGCCTTTCGTATCCGTCTCTTTTTCCTCAAGACATCCGCCTTGAGGAGAGAGTAGTTCGGACCACCAAGGCAATTCCGTTCTCTTTCGCTTGGAGACCTTCGGCCGGACCAAATCGAATGCGTCCCACACGGTTTCCACATACCGTTCGGCTACACTGTCTAACGTCCCTGGTTCGTCGACCCTGTCGTCCTCGGAGGGCGTCAGACAACACTCCGAGAGCAGCTAAGCGAAAGTTTGACGGAACTCGCTTCAATCTGCTCTATGAGTCGTGTACTTCCGCGTGGAACTCCTGATGTCCATACTGACGGACCTCGCAAGTTTCAATTCAAACAAAATTGTCATGTGGTCCGACGAAAATACGTCATCTGCTAGACGCCGGCCCTCCACTCAATCGAGCAGAGTGGTCGAGCAAGCCGTAACATCAACGTGACCGGCATAGAAGCTCCCGCCTCGAAACGTATCGAATGTCGCCTCAAACACTCCGTTTAGCTCATGCAACCCCACTCTGTCCCTCCCAATGGGTACCCGCCTTGTCGTGGCGGAGGTGCTTAGTAGCCATGGACCGACACACCTCCGGACGGGGTATTCTTCGTCGAACGCCCGGTGATTACACCTGTCCGCTTTTGCCTTCCGGTAATTGCGGCAGGCGGGAGGTTTCCCTGCCTAGGTTACGTCTTGCTAGTCTCGTCGCTTCGTCGCATTAAAAAAATTATGTACATATCATAATGCTGTTCCGTCGAAAGTTACCTACAAATGCGCAATTCGAACCCAAAGACAACCTATCCTATGTTAATCATAACCAGTAGCTACCCGCGGCTTGCACCAAATCATCAGTCCGTCGGCTTTTTAAACGATATGAAGAGGTGTAAAGGGTCCCGCATAACAACTCAAGGGACCCAAGCCAACCTCACCTGCTCGCGGTGTACCCTGCTAATCAAATAAAGGCGGCTTTGGCTTCCACCAACCCGCATTGTGCCAGCGTGGTGAGAAAAGGCTCGAATCCTCCCAATACGAATCTCTACAAACGACGACTCCTAGTGCCTGGCGGTTTTGCGAGCAGCACAGGATCAATCGATATGGAGAGCTTTGGGAGATGTCTATGTTCAATGGTTGTCTAGCGGCTGATGATGAAACGATATGTCCAGACCAATTCCACTGAAGATAAGCAATATCAAGAAATTTTATAGAGAGCATACAATATTTTTTATACTACTAATATTTATTAATCATGATAATAAGCTAATGCATAATTCAAACGGTTGCGTTTCAATGAATTAAACGCGCCATGCGCATTCTAGTCTGCTTCAAGAGAAATTACGTTTTAATTATAGAGCCGCAGTTACCCTGTTTGCGTTTAACTACCACTTTAAGATGATACCGTTCTATTTTTAACCACGCCACAATTAGACTTTAACGACTTACTGGTTGTCGGCAGCAATGAAAAGTTAAAACTATCGTTTTAAATGCTCATGTAAATGAATAGGTTTTGCATAATGAAAAGTGAAATTCACATAAGCTTGATTTTTTTTTTCGTTCGTTCCTTGATAAAAGGCTACGATTCCAAGATCATGCTGCCTGATTTTTTTTATTGTCAAAAAGTTTTGAAAGTGTCTTAGGTCTTAGAGCATTATTTTTATTTTATATACAATTAAGCGACGAGACGAGCGGAAGGTTCACCTGATGGTAAGTCATACGTCCGCCCATAACAATTTGTCGCTTTTAGAATGTTATACCACATTGCGCGCATCGCCTGAGACATAAGATGTTAAATATCATTACTCCACTAATTTTACTAGCTACAGTGCCCTTCAAACCGGAACACAGTAATGTTTGCATACTACTGTTTGGTGACAGAAATAGGCACTGCGATGGTACCCACCTAGATGGTGTCCGGCAACAGAGACCTATCACCAGTAAATCATGATTGCTTGTCTATTATTATAATTTTATTTTTTATATAATTAACATCATTTTTATTATTTATATAATATGTGTTAACAGAATATTCTTTTAATGCTGTTAATAATTTTTCTTTTACTGGTATTTATCGTACGTATGTGTATAAGATACGCAAGCGAGATGACAAATCATCTCCATATTGCATTAACCGTCTTAAGACTATATAATATGTTGTTACCTACATACTTACTTGACTTGCTGAATTATCATACACATAGGAAAACAAAATTTTTGGATACTAGTCTGCTTATAACATGATACCTAGGACCTAAGAATTAAAAATATATGGAAAGCTTTAAAATTTACTACTGTATATAACGTTACTATTAAATTAAGTAAATCTAATAGTAACGTTCTATGCACATTTAAGTAAACTAAATTATCAATAAAATAAAAAACTTATGGAGATTATTACCAAATTTTCTAATTCTTTTTTTTATTTAAAAAATTATTGCAATTTTACAGAAGTTACTTATTATTAATTATAACATATTAAATATCTCTAAATTTCAATGTTACAGAGATTCTATATAATAAATAATTTACTTTTATACTCTTAAAACAATATGATCTTGAAAACATATTTGTGTTGATGATCATCTTAAAACATCGTTTAATCTATGGATTTCTACATACAAAAAAAAATCAAACTGTCATAGATTAACTTTCCCGCCAAATTTGATACTTTAGCCGCCAAATGTTACGGTCGGGGTTTCGGGCGCGCTGCGTCGGTCGATCCTCTAGTTGCCCTTTAACCCTCGCAATTATTGCAGTTCTATTAATAGCGACAAACAATTGTCTCAATAATTACACGTCCGACCGGCTCGGCGATGGGAATGACAAAATTTTAATGTAATTGTTACAACCACAAGCAGTAAACCAATCAACACATATTTTGTTGCGGATTAGGCCACATCAGCGCTGACTGTAGGGCAGTCCAGCGCTGACAGTAGGCATTCCAATACACAGAGACTAGAGACTGTAACCCACCAACTCGCCCTGGACTAGCGTGGTGGGCTAAGACCAAATTCGTCTCAATGAATTTTCAAATCCCTGAGGGAAGTCTATGCTCCGCGGTGGGCGTTATCTAGCTGATAATGTACACAGACTCTCCTCCTTAAGTCGTATTCCTCGTGTTTATCAATATAAAAAAATGCAAATACACAGATGCTTTATAAAAATTCGGCAAAAAGAGCGACGTCTGTAATTTCATACAAAAAATAAAGCAAGCCTTTTATTTTTCCTGCATTTAATTTTTTTTATTCAATTACACGAGCGGGACGTTTACTTCATGATAAGTGATACGCCTGCCTATAACAACGTGGCGCTAGTTAGGATGATATAACACTTCAACACATTGCGCTCGTAGCCTGAGACATAAAATTCCGAGTCTCATTACACTAGCTACATCGCACTTCAAACTGTAAGACAGTATGTTCGCACACTACTGTTTGGCGGTAGAAATAGGTGCTGCTACCTATCTAGACAGTCTCCGGCTAGAGAAACCTACCACCAGGATCTTTTCTCTAAATAATGTATCAGAAATCCCTTTACTTTCGATATATACGAAATACAATTTCTCGTCGTTGACAGTTAGAATAGAGGTTGTCACCGCCTTCTAAACGACCCTGAGGAGGACAATGGACGTGGTCTCCGATCATTGAAGTAGTTCTCACGAGGCTGGTAGGGCCTGCATAAATCAGACCAGGGGACGGGCTATCACAGCATAGCGTTAGAGAGGCCGCGGTTGTGTTCCGAACGGAGAACCTGTGACCTCTCCAAACGGTGAAGTTGACCACCTAGGGGGTTTTAATGGGTAAAAATCTCCACATAACTCTGACTTGCCCATAGAAGGCAGAATATCTTTTCGATCATACCTCCCCGAAACAAAAATCTCTCTCTCTCTCTCTCTTATAATACGGATATTAAATTTATATGTACAATAAGGAAATGTAGATAACGTCAGCTACATCCAGCGCATTCAAGAAGAGTTTCCTCAACGCGCAAACTGAATAACAAAAGAATTCCCTCAACATCATATTTATCGATATTATTTAAAACAAATAATCAGCGATTTACTCTAAATATATATTAGATATGTTATCGGTAAGTAAACTACATATTAGTAAATTAACAGTAGTAATTTATGGCAGTCTTTGGCTACTTAAGTTACACATATTAATGATTGATATTTATACAAGGATATTGCGAAGGACCAAAAAGTATTTGTCTTCGATAAGTAACGTCACAGATATTACTATTTCCGGTTCGAAAGACTGTCGGTGAAGTATATAGAGGCGCAATGTCATTAATATCCCGTATGCAGCGCCATCTTGTCATGGATATGGCTTATGACATGGAGCCATAAAATATTTTTTTTATATACAATTAAGCGACGAGACGAGCGATACGTTCACTTGATGGTAAGTGATACCAATACCAACGTGGCGCTAATTAAGATATTCAAAACACCATATTGCGCTCGTCACTTATACTGGTGGTAGGTCTCTGTTGCCGGAGACCATCTAGGTAGGTACCACCGCAACGCCTATTGCAGCCGACAAACAGTACTGTGGTCTGGTTTGAAGGGTGCAATAGCTTGTGTAATTACTGGGATAACGACACTCAACAGTCTCAGGCGACGAGCGCAATATGGTGCAGTGTATAACATTCTAACTAGCGCCACGTTGTTATGGGTAGCCGTATCGCTTACCATCAGGTGAACGCCCAGCTTGTCTTGTCGCTTAATTAAAATATAAAGAAAACATAAGATCTCTCGTTACCAAAGTAATATCATTAACTCCAGCGGCATTCAAACCGGAGCACAGGAATGTTTGCTCAACACCGTTTCTCGGTTGCAATAGGAGCTGCGGTGGTACTTATCTTAGCAGTCTTCAGAAACTGAGACCTACCACCAGTACCTAACATACTAATATTTTTAATTAAAAATCTCCATTACTCCTCATATACTGTAGTCATGATGTTGAGCAGAACTAATTAAATTCTCCCAATCCGGAGGGATGATGTTTTAGTTGTATGACTTTAAAGCTAATTAATACAGTCATCAGCTTTGGACCTCAATGTTAAAAATAATACAAAAAATAAGGAAAAGGTTTCTTTTATATTTCAATTTCTTTTATAATCAATACTGATACCAGACAATTGTAAATGTATAAAAGCTGGTCATCGCGCATACGTTAGACCATATTATAGCGGCAATATTATATCGGATGTATACCAGTAAACAATATTAACATTGTCTCGGATTCCCGTTAGCGAGAACTGGTTCCGTTGGCACTTTGCATAATATTACAGATCCTGTGTACACTACAGCTTCAACGGAACTGACACAAGAAGTATATTTTTTTTCATACAACGAAATAAAAAAAAAGACAAAGAAGCTATCACGAAACGGCAGTTATTTCTACTGTCAAACAGCACTGTGCGGAAATTGCTGTTCCGGATTGAAGGGCGATGGAGGTAGTGTAGTTACTGAGGTAATGAGACCCGACATCTTATGTCTTGGACGAGCGCAATGTGGTGCAGAATATACATTCCTAATTAGGGTTATGTTGTTATGGGCGGATTATCACTTCTCCATCAGGTGAAGAATGTCCCACTCGTCTGGTCGCTTAATTAAATTAAAAAAAAAACCAATTTCTTCCGTCAAACAATAGCTTTCAAGCATCGCCGTATTATGATTAAACAGGATCTGTAGCTTTTGGAATTAAATTCTAAAATATAACATCTTCAGTTCAAGGTGATAATCGCAATCTGGTGCGCACAGTTCTTTCTTCGAATCTCTCATATCACCGTATACTTGTTTCTTTAATTGTTCCATTTATCTCAATGAGAGCATTAAAACTAATTTGTACCACTCATCATCAGCAGCCGACAAACGTCCACTGCTGGACATAGGTCTCCACCAAAAATCTCCATATTGATCGCTCCCGCGTTGCTCGCATCCAACGGGTTCCTACAATTCTCACCAGATCGTCGGTCCACCTTGTGAGAAGGCCCCTAACACTAAGTCTACCGGTAGGCGAGCGCCTTCGAGGACTTTACTGCCGCATCGGTCGTCGGCGGATGTACCTCTTTCAATAATGTAAAACGAAGACCAAACAGGCACAACAACTTACAGGACCCAAGCTAACCTCACCTGCTCGAGGCGCATCCTGCTAATCGACAAACGAGGCTCTGGCTCCCACCAACACGCATTGCGCCAAGGTGGTGGAGATCTTTGACGCATGCCTGTGTCCAGCAGTAGACGTCTATCGGCTGACTTTCTATATTTGGACCCACACCAAGACCGTGCATTGTGGAACACATTACAAGAGACCTATGCCCCAGCAGTGGACGTCAATCGGTTGAAATGATTATTTAGTCAACATACGTGCGGGTCGTTCACCTGGGGGTAAGTGATACGCGCGCCCATAACAACGTGACGCTACTTAGGATGACATATCATCATCAGCCGATAGACGTCCACAGCTGGACAAAGGCCTCTCCCCAAGATGTCCACGTCGATCGGTCACGCGTACGATGATGATATACACTGTACCATAATGCGCGCGTCGCCTCAGACAATATGTCGAGTCACAGCACTATTTGTTCTCTGCAATAGGCGCTGCGGTGGTAGCTACCTAGACGGTCTCTGGTAACGGAGACCTACCACCAGCGAGTATAATAGTTATTTTGGTACCGCACCGTTACAAAAATAGTATTTTAAAGTACTGACGCGCGTGTAATGCAATAAAGCACATTCCTAAGTGTACAGCGGCCGGAGCAGCGCCGACAACCATAAAATCAGTTAACGCTGTTATTGTTAGCATTCCGAAAAAAACATTGTTTGTGTAATTGAATTAGTACTATGTAAACATCCAGCGCCGGAGCGGCACTGCACAGCTCTATAACTTGTCGGCAGGCTATGGTTTATATCCGGTTTATTGCTGTTCGTGCCGACGGCGTGTTTAAAGTTCCGAATCGACTGATCTGGTGATTCTGTTAGTTATAAATAACGTTCATTCATACCGTGAAAACGGTTCTAAATTGTTTCACTCAGATCCGGCGGACGCGTGAAGACCGTCTCGGTAGGTACCACTGCAGCCAGCCCTGTAGTGTCGGACTATTAATAATAGCACTAAGGTATTCCTTGCCTGTCGTACAAGGCGATTAAAAGAGTCCTCATGTTCGTGAGCGTTGAAGCTGGGGGCCCTCAGCATTTAATAAGGGAGCCTTAGGAGGACTGCAAATGCATAGTGGTCTTGTATTTGCCGTAGCACAGCGTGGGTGCTAAGGAGGGCTTTGCCCTTCCGTGGGATATTTTAGCCGGTGCGTTCCATAGGAGATCCGAGAACCCCTCCTAATGCACTGACGGAGACCACCGGGGGAGTTTTAGTGGGTAGAAGCCCCACGTAACTTTGTCTTTCCCAAAGAAGCAAGGTATCTTTTAAGATTTCTCTCGCGATAAAAAAAGGTACCACCGCAGCGCTTATTGTAGCCGACAAAAAGTTCCTGCAAACGTTACTTTGTTCTGGTTTAAAAGGCGCTATCGCTAGTGTAACAACTGGGGTAACGAGACTCAACTGCTTCTGTCTTAGACGACGAACGCAATCTGTGTTTTTTGTATAACATCCTAATTACGTTATGGTCAGGCATATCACTTACCATCAGGTGAACATTTCATTCGTCCCATCACATAATGGTATTGATTTATTTTGATGTATAAAAATGTTTTTATTTTCTGTGCTAACAGATGATAATTGTATTCATCAAACGAGTCGAGCAGCATCACATTGGCTAGTGTAGTACACTGATATCTCAGCGTTGCTTGTAATTTACTTGTTTTCTTCCACTAGCCTAATAATTAATCTTGTTTGCCAAAATTAGTTAACGTGGATACTACCACCGCACTATTTCTACCACCAAGCAGTAGTGGTAAGAATTTGATTTGTAATAGTTTAACAGCAGTGGTAGTATTACTGTAATGGCGAATGTTGAATAAAAAAAATCGGCAATACCTTCCAGAAATTTCATTTATAAATAAATTACAACATTTACCAGACCTTACATCCATTACTACATGATACTATTTTTAAACAAATAAATACTCCAAATATTATTAATTCTATTTTTATATCATATTATTATTGAAATATAAAAATATAAATCTTTACAAAAGTGTCAGTAATATTGTCACGAAGTGTACAGTGTTGATACCAGATCTACCAGCTAGTGGCTAAGGCCGGGGGCAATAGCCTTCAGTGTCCCCTGCTTCGAAGTGAATCAACACGATCGTATCATGCAATATGCATAATATCCTTTTTCAATGTTTTTAAAATAACTATAAAATACCTTCATGATGTTATAAACCACTTTGTTCAATAAAATGCTTTAATTCTAGAAATTATAATATAATATAATAATAATAAAATTGTATGTTTATCTTATTTACTATCACCAATATCATCAGTCCTGATTGTGAATAGTAAACTTTTGCCTCCTATTATTATAATTACCCAAATAATTAGTTCTTACCGAGGAATACAATATTGAGGCTCATGTCGTTCTATCTAACAAAAAAATAATAATAAAAGTTACCAGTAACAGTTTTACCAATTAAACACCCCTCGCTGGTCATCTTCAGCGTGTTGCGGGAGCCTCCCGGCACTACTCCTAACTCGTACGTACTTATAATTCATTCCGGTCTCGCTTAGTGGACAATGAGGGCTCTCACCTTCAGAGCCCACGAACCCATAAACTCTTTTAGCCGCCTTCTACGACAGGGAGGGGTTACCTTAGTCCTATTCTTAATAGCCTGAGACTGCAGAGCAATAGCAACAGAGATCTACCACCAGTAATATCACACGTCACGTTGTGATTTACTGTAAAGAGCAACTGGCGCAATTTAAACAAATAACGCCATTAAAATAATTAAATTACTACATATAGGGGTTGAAAGGTAATAGGTGTAAAAGATCTGAAGGGTCTAAAGTATAGCTCGTGTCCTATTTATCTATGTATGGAATACACCATACAAAAACAATGGTTCTG
This sequence comes from Ornithoptera priamus, assembly GCA_029034505.1. Classification (NCBI taxonomy): domain Eukaryota; kingdom Metazoa; phylum Arthropoda; class Insecta; order Lepidoptera; family Papilionidae; genus Ornithoptera; species Ornithoptera priamus. Next base: position 1,123,130 of record JARDWD010000584.1, read on the forward strand.
GAGTTATTAATTTATTAAATATTTTTCAAAAAATTCTCGATTTTCTAGGAAAAAATTCGATGATTTTATTTCTTACTTATTTATACACAATTTTTTATGTAATAATTATTGTTTAATCGTTGTTTTATTACATTAAATTAATAATCATAACTTAGAGGCTAAAACTCTTAAATAAGGTTATTTGAAAGTCGTGACAGTAAAAAATAAGGCGTCATACTTACATTTTTATTTGATCTTAAAATAACTTTTTATTTGTAAAAAATACGTATAAAGCACATAAGTATGTACCTGACTTCAATACCTATCCGACAAAGTATAAGAAAGTACATAAAGTTTAAAAAATTAAAAAAAAAACACTTTAAGTAATGACTCAGTACGACAGTTAAAATTTAACTAGTTCCGTGGGCGGACGTACATTATCGTTGTCTTTTTAGTTCTGAATAGTTTTTCTTTTCCATATCAAATAAATTTAATTTCAATGGCGGATTACGGTAATGAAGAATACGCTGACATTTTCTATTGTTATGGACTTTAGTGATGGAAATTCTTTGCAAGCACGAAGAGTAATATCAGCTACGTTTTCCAAATCGTCACTTACCAAGTCATAGAGTCTTTGCTGCGGCGTATCAACGCGTCAGGGAAACTGGCAGCGTTCAGCAGAGGCGACATGACGCAGGTAGGCCACTCATCTACGATACTGAAGAGGAAGAAGGAATTATAGACCATTTTGTTATAGATTCGACTACGTCAACCAGGGTCGCGGCAAGATTACTGGGTTTAACGAAATAGAAAGTGTAGTTTACTGTGCATACGGCAAGATTTTACCGGCATACACCGGTCCAGGTCCTGAAGGAAGGAAACCCTGCAAGGAGGTTAGACTTCTGCAATTTTATGCTGCTTGCAGACTTAGAAAATAATAATTTTCTCAACAAAATATTGTGGACTGATGAATCGGACAGACAATTTGACAGAGACGGCATAACAAATCTTCATTATAGTCATTATTGGGCTCTGCTAGGTGAAAATCCTCACGTGATTAGGATAGGAGCTCATCAGCGAAGATTCTCCGTAAACGTATAGATGGGCATAATTCATACTTACTTGATAGGCCCAGTCTTCTTGCCCAGCAATTTAAATGGGAATATGTACGAAGATTTTCTTCGAATTTTTTTTTAATTATCTGGAGCATATATCATTGGAAAGCAAAAGAGAAATGGTGTTCCAGCATGACAGTTGTCCCGCCCATTTTCAGGGGGTTGACAGGGGTTAGACACTGCATTCTCTCAGCGATGGATTGGCCGAGCCGGACCAACACCGTGGCCCGCAAGATGTCCTGATTTAACACCTTGCGATTATTACTTATGGGGTCACATGAAATCTTTAGTGTACACAACACCAATTAAGTCATTAGAAGATTTAAAGTCACACATCATCGCGCTGCTGACAAAATAAGAGAACAGCTCACAGGGCGAATCACTCGATCTGACTCAAAAAAAAGGCTTCGTGCTTGTATCAGGAACTGTGGCCGTCAGTTTGATTGAAGTGAGATACTTATTTATATGTCTTATACGTATTTTTTATGAATAAAATTTTATTTTAATGAAATAAAAATGTAAGTATGACGCTTTATTTATTACTGTCGCGACATTCAAAGAACCTAATTCCTCCAGAAGCATTGTTTTTGGATGAGGTATTCCATACATAGATAGATAGGATACGAGCTATACTTTAGCACCTCCAGATCTTTTACACCTATTACCTTTCACCCTGTATATATCTTTAAAAGGAGTGTCAATGTGTATATATATATATATATATACATATACATATAGACAATTTAATATATTCAAAGAAACACGTGTTCCAAGAAAACAAGAGTTTAGGTATATTTACACGAAATTATGAGCTCATGCATTTATCGGACGCCGGAGCCGATTCCTGTTCATAATTAATATAATAATAAGGTTAAAGTTCAAAACAATATTTTAATTACACTATAATAAATAATCGACATAAAACACGTACACACATAGTCTACATAATCACTATGTGTCAATGCCACATAGAAAATATCAGCCGATAAACGTCCCCAGCTGGACATAAGCCTCCCCCAAAGATCTCTACATCGACCGATTCTGCGCGATTAAATAATTAACTTAGTATTTATTTTACTCCTTACATATTTGTCATTATCGGTTAATAGACGTCCACTGCTGGACATAAGCCTCGCCCAAAAATTTTCACATCGATCGGATAGGGATTCATATGGGGGGAGGATTTAGGCCATTTATCACAACGCTGACCAGAGCCAGAGCCTCGTTTGCAGATTAGCAAGGTGCACCATAGAGCAGGTGAGGTTGGCGTCCTGTGAGTTGTGCGGCGGACCCTTACATCCCCATTACCATTTATATATACATACATCATCAGCGGATAGACGTCCACTGCTGGACATAGGTATGACGGACGTTCACTTGATAATCATTGATATGCCAGCCCATAACATGGTGCTAGTTAGGACGATATACACTGCACCGAACTGCACTCATCGTCTGAGACATACGATGTAAAGTCTCGTTACCCCAGTTATTACACCAGCTACAGCGACCTTCAATCCGGCAACAGAGACATACCATACCACCAGTGAATATTCATGTAATTTAGCAAATTACAAATTATCATTGTAATTAGTTAATTAATATAACTCTATATTTTTATTATTATATACTATAAACATTCATACCTAAAAATATATATATTTTCCTTTCTGGTAACAAGTTATTATTTTTTTTTTAAATCAATGTATCAACGAGACAAGCGGAACGTTAACCTGGTGTTAATTGATAAGCCAGCCCATAACAAGGTGGTGCTACTTAGAACATTATATACTTCACCATGTTGGGCTCATCGCCCGAGACAAACGATGTTCACTCTCGTTACCCTAGTAATTACACTAGCAGCAGCGCCATTCAAACCGGAACACAGTCACGTTTGCTCACTACAGTCCGGCGGCAGAAATAAGAAACTGCGGCGGTACCCACCTAGATGGTCTCCATCAACAGATGTCTACCACCTGTACGTGGTGATGTATCTGGCATCTATCCAGTAAGATGGGGCAGCCCCACGAAATATTATGAAGCTTCAGAGTTAAACCAAAACTATACAATTTTGACCTCTTGTTGAAGCGTGGATTAGAATATCTCCAGCACTATCTCAGCTTTGGCTTAACGTACAAAATGAAGACGGAAGAACTGGTAGCCTAGTAATTACACTATCCACAGCGCCATTCAAACCGGAACACAGTGATGCTTGGACTATTACTGTTTGTCGGCTGCAATAGGAAATGCGGTGGTACCTACATAGTCTGTTAACGGCATCAGAAACCTACCATCAGTAAACTTAAATTTTTAATTACCTTTTTTTGTTTGCATTAATTAATATTTATTGTTTCTGTAAATATCTTTAATAATCTCTAATTAGCGTTAATAAATATATAAATAACCTTCTAGAAAATCAACCATGGTGACCTAAGCCGCAAAAAATAAATTTAATTATTAAATTGAAAATGAAAAAAAATTACCAACGGCTTTAAGACTAACAAACCTCTGACTTTCTCATTGGATAGGAAATAAAAAAAAAATGTTGTCTTTCGTCTTAAAACTGAAATTAAAACAAAAAAAAATGTAATAATTTTCTAATTGTATTTAGTAAAGATGATCATCTTGAGGTATACGATGTTGAATCTCGCTACCCCAATAAATTCACTAGCTGCAGCGCCTTTCAAACGGGATCACAGTAATGTTTACACAGTACTGTTTGGCGGCAGACACAGGCTGTAAGGTAGTACCCACCTAGACGGTCTCCGGCAACAGACACCTTCCACCAGTGTTCCATTTCCGTTAATGAGTATTGAAGTCATTGTTAAAATGTAGCCGATGGAAACCAGACGGTGACTCACGTGGCACATTAAGGAGGAAGTAAAAGCGCAAATATATCAGGTATCCAAAGCTTTATCCGGTGATTCATTGGAAGCACGTAGTCAACAGTAAACAAGGCATTGTTTTAAGTAATCATAAACACTGTTTTCGAACCGGATTGTTTTAGCATTGCAAAGTTGTTTTAATTTCTATAATGACTATGACTTATTTGATTTTGGTTTTTTTCATTTTATCATCATCATCATCTTCATAAATTTTTTCTACTCTGTTTAAAATTACAATGTCATGTCTTCTGCTTACCTAGTTTGATGAAAAGCATGGATATTATCACAGAAACCTCCTTATCATGTTTCCATGAGTTTGATCTCTAAATTATACTGATTGGACTACTGAAGATTCTTACTAGAAGAGCACTGATATCTCGGAGATATCATTATTCCTATGTAATTCACACAAATATGTCACGAGGCCAATGAATAACACCTGAGTAACCGTTAAAACTTATAGAGTCATCAACAAAGTTGTGTTCGTACGTCTTCAAAGGTCCTGGTGTCTGACTGGACTGATAGACGTCATCCTTGGCTCACAAGCTTCCCAGCCACGATCGCTATGACGAAAGCTTGGAACGGAAAAGAATGAAAATCTATTTCGTGGGTTGAAATATAATTTCAAAGAATTAGAAAAAAAAGGGACCTTTTCTCTTCCAGAAAAAAAAAGAAAAATAATATATAGAGTGCTGTTTGTTTAATTAATAAAATGCGTCAGTGCAATGGCGGCAAGCGCGCACGCGGCGATTCGGCGGATACGTCATTACGTTATCGGCGGTCAGGGGTCGCGTTTCATTCATCCAGCTGCGACCTCGCTATCTCATGATGTCACAGCCCCGTGATGCGTTGTAAATAATGCTGGCTTTTCATTTACACAGATAATAAGCAAAAAACATGCTCCATGAATCGTTAGGAAGTTATCCTGAGAAAATTAAAGAAATTACAAATTCTTACAATCTAACATCGCAAAGGAAATTAAAAAACGTAATGGTCAAAATCTGAACGTAATTCATTAAGTTATTAACTTTGAACATCTCTGTTTCTTTTGCAAATAATATTATAGATACATATATTTTAATACTCATTTTGTTCATAATGTTTTTCTTCTGTAATGAGTTTAAGGCACATGATTTCTTCATACAGCCAATTCTTTATTAATAAATTCATATTTGTTCTTCTGTAATAACAAATTTTAAATTTTCAATTAATATTTATCTTTAATAAATATATGCAGCATATAAATCTGATCTTTTAAATGTACGTATATATATATATAATTTTTATATTTGTAATCGTTTATTATAAATGAAGCATATGGAATGATTATAACAATTATTACTATAGGGCTGGCATATTTATTGACTTACTAGTGGAAATCTTTCTTGAAGAACATGAGTTCTGCAACTACATATTATGGCGGATATGCTTGTCTGACATGACAAATAGTAGAGCAAAGAAAAGCTCACATGTAAACGCTTTACCGGACTTTGCATCCTAGGATTCACTGTATATCATGAGAACCTCCAATAAATATAGTTAAACAAATGTTCAAATGAAACTGTAAATATTTTACCCCAAGCGAACAATTAACTTTAGTATCCGCCATAAATTCTCCCATAGTAACTTGTTAACAATAATCTAGACAAGTAGATCTAGACAATTGTCAATTTAGCCTTCGAGTTGTTTTTTTATTAAATTCTTAATTACAGTGTTGAGCTGCATGACATCTTTGTTAGACCTTTTTAATGGTTAATGTCAATTATATTGGCGCAATAGTTATTAAGCAAGTGGTTGTGGGAAACCACGCCATTTTTCTTGTTTGTTATGCGCTGGTCGTAGAGGACGATGTTGACTGCACCCGTATTGGATAGACTAATTATTTTACTGGTATTAGACCTCTGTCACCAGAGATCTATGTAGGTAATGCTTTCTTCCGATTAGAAAAGCGCTGGTGAAGTTATTACAGTAACGAGCGCAATAAGGCGTATGGCAAACTTCTAAATAGCGTCACATCGATTTGGTTCACTTTTTAAATTTAATAAAATTAAATATTTAAGATTTAACTACGATTATTTATCTTGATTATTAATTTTATCCTAACATTTCCACCGCTTTAAATCATCAAATAATATGACGTGAATGAAACAAAGTGAACGCGATAAAATTCTTAAAATTGAATTTTATTAAATGTGTAGTATTTATCAATAACAAAAGAAATCATCTTAATTTAAGTGATGTTGATGATAAATAGCTCCATATCCTTACCGCTAAGTTTAATTAAAAAAAAATCGATCCTGTTAAGAATGTCACAGAACAAAGAAAAAGAAAATGTATATACTAAAATGAAAATAATAAAGTTAAGACAAAACTCGACACTTTCGAAATAATGAACATAAAAATTAGCTGTAATAACTATTTCAACTTTAGTATACAATCACACATTTTATCACAAATTTTACTAAAAGAATTAAATCCATTTTATAATTTTATTACTAATTAAAAATATTCAAAGTGATGATTTTTAAAAGAAAGTTATTCTTATAAAACAGCGTTTGAAGGTTTATATAAAAACCTTACTAAAATAATTCATATAGGTATTTTTTATATAAAAAAAATCACGCCCTAATGAAGGAACGTCTTACTCGTCTGGTCGCTTCTTGGAATTAAAAAATAAAAATAATTTCTGTTTAATAACATTTGTTACCAGTTTTTATAAATGGCAACACAAAAATGTTTATGACACCCAGCACACGTTTCGTTATTACATATTGTATGCAAAATTGTGTCTTATATGGATACCATTATTATTCTCCTAGTTTACTGGTCATAAAACAATCGATATTTCTTAGTGGACTACAATATGTCGTAGAAGTTATATTTTTTAATCTTTCCTTATAAAACTGTACATGGCTGGGGTTGACTTAATCTTTTTTATTCTTCTATACATCAGAATTAATCGGAGTTCTTTTTTAAACTTGTATGACACTTTCCAGATGTACCGACGACATCATGAGGGCGGTCGGAAGTGAGTGGATGCGAGAAGTTGGGGATCGCATTTGGTGGAAGACATTGGGGAAGGTATTATCCAACAGACTGATAATTATGATGATGATGAATGATGATTATTTCCTAATTTACATTTTTATTTTACATGTTCAACTCCTCGTCTTTCTTTTTAATTTGTGTATGCTTTAACTTGTTACCCATTTATCATTACTACCATTGAAAGAAAATCCAAATTTGTGTTTAATAATAAAATGACGGTATTAATATAAAATAATAATAATGATGAAGAACTAATATATAATGTAAATAATACTCCTATTTCTTAACATTGTTTTTTCTCCATAAATTATTATTCCGTTTTATTGAACCAGCTACTATAAATTCAATAAAGTTAATCAACTCCCATATTTCGGTCTCGCGTTACTCGCATCCAGTGGGTTCCCGCGATTTACACCAGCTCTTTGGGAGAGGCCTACCTCCAGCAGAGGGCGTTTATCGGCTGATGATGATGATCAATCAATTCGCTTCTTAAATGTTTATTGACTAAAATCTTAAATACTATATCTCATCTATTTTTTGCTCTCTTTCCATTCTCTGAAAATAATATATCGGCCAATCAAATATTAAATGCCATCGACTATTCATTCTTGCCAAGATCGCAAATACGTTCCGTGCTGTTCCTCAACTTAAATTTATTCTGCGAATTCTCCATGTCCAGTCATTATTTGTATCATGTAAGGAGATAAATTAATTCTCCTTATAAGTTTATATGCTACAATTGCGTCTGGAAAGAAAATCTTTACTGTTGGGTGCTTTTTCACTTTTGAGGTATCTCGTATTCCACTTTTTTACAGTTTCAACTCTTATATTATTCTTGGCAAAAGGAACATGACAGAGTTGGAAATTATGCTTTGTTTTAATATTTTGCTCTGCTTCTTTTGCCAGTTCATCGGCTCGCACATTACCTTGGTTTTTCACTGTGCTTTTATCCAGTATTTCTGTAAATTTTTTCCTCCATTTTATTCTTCTTCTTTCTCCTGCCCTGGTCCCACTTTATGTAGGGTCGGCACAACATGTTCTTTCATTACCGAACGTGTTGTAAATAGTTTTGGCTAAACTTTTTACGACCGGCCGCCTGCCTGACATCAACCCTCTTTTTTGGGAATTTTTCCTCCATTTTATTATGTTTGAAATATTTGCGGATATCGTTTGTTAGTTTGTACATTTTTTTTTGTTTTATGGAGTCTAATGCTGAATTAAAGTCACTATATATGCCTAAATGTTGTCGCTCCCACTTTCCCTTCAGTTCTATTGAAAAAATTTTAATTTGCTTGCCATCTGTAGACATTTTAACTTCGTTCTCATTATTTTTCAAATTTTCGTCTATATAAGTAACGCTTTTATACCCAATTATATCTGTGCTGGATGGTCTGCATACTTCGTAGCATTTACTTTCATTTCTATTGTTCTGTCACCAATCTAATTCTTGGTTTATTCCCTTTTTGGTTTCATATAGTCTGTCTGCTTGTTTTAAACGGAGATCTAACGGTAAAAGTCGAGCGACGTTTAGAGATACAGTCATATATGATCTACTTATTTATTGACCGAACCCTCTCTGTACTGCAGAAAGTTTTAGACAGTGGTTTTTTCGCCGCCTCTACCCAAACGTTAGCGTGCATATAACACTATGGGTTCTATAACAGCTAAGTAGCAGCTTACATGTTTGTTAAATGTTCATTTCATGTCAATTGTTAATACTAATATTTTCATTTCTTCTTCATCTTTATTTTAGTGCCTTCCAAGTGCATTACTTAAATTTTTTGGTTATGGATCGTAAATGAGTTTTCTCGTAACAACCATAGTGATAGTCTTGTGCGATGCAAAAATCAATTTATTTTGATTAACTTATGTTCAAGTGTCTGATTTACTATGTTTTCTATGATCGTAAGTCTCTATTGCCAGAGACCGTCAAGGTGGATAACCACCGCAGAGCCTATTTCCGCCGCCAAACAGTGGTGTCCAAACATTGTTATATTTCGGTTTGAAAGGCGCAGTAGGTAGTGTTATTACTGGGATAAAGAGATTCAAAATCTCATGTCTTAAGCGACGAGCGCTATGTGATGGAATGTATATTTTGTCCTAACTTGCGCCAAACAGTCATGGGCGGACGTACCACTTACCATCGTGTAAACATCCCGCACGTCTTGTGGCTTAAACTGCTAAAAAAAAATATTTCTGTAATTTTGTATCCGGAATCCTCCGTTCCTGCTGAATATATCAAGTAGATCTTTAATTTAAATAGAATCCTTAGGTTGCATTGCATCCTCATCAATTCTAGGAGGCAGGAGATATTGAAGGTGTAATCAAACAAATAAATATTTAAATCTTAGGAAAAATTAGGCGACGTATGTATTAAGTAGAAAAATAACTGCTATATCATGGATAACATGTAGTACTAAAAATTATATATTAAACTAATTTTGTTCTAAGACTTTAGGCGCACCAAAAATCATTCAGCTAGTTCTTAGAAATTCAATCAATCTATCAATCATCAGCCGATAGTTGTCCACTGCTGGACATAGATTTCCCTCGAAGATCTCTACATCGATCGGTCCTGCGCTGCCCACATCCAGCGGCTCCCCGCGACTTTCACCAGACATTGGTGTGGCTTAGTTTTACAGAATCGATTAGTGATTAATCACAGCTAATTTAAATATTAGCCGTTATTAATCAGTAATCGATTGATAAAGCCTATGATCAGCAATGGACAAGAATAGACTGACATGACGATTCATTTAAATTTGATTTATATTATATTGATCGCGTTGTAAGTTTCGCTTAGCATCAAAGACGATGTGACCAGGTCAGAATTAAAAATACTAAATTATCTGTATTATTTTTATTTATCTGTAATACTTTGGCGCCACATTGTTTATGAACGGTTAATTGATAAACAATTGTTTTTTTTTCGAGGTATAACTTCGGTTATGCATTCTGATATTACAAATAATGAACGCTTGTTAATCAAGTTTCTTTTTCAACTATAGATCATGTATTAAAAAAAAAATGCGAAATCGTTTGTCCTCACGACTGCCAGAATATAAAACTGCGTCTGAATACCGATAAACTTTTTACACATATTAAGAAAGTGAACTCTTAAAGGGTATGTTCTGTAAACAGGCCGTGGATCCGGGTCCACGAGCCCAGTATCGGATGAGATTTAACAGTCAATATGATTATCAAGCGCTTAACATCTTCAGAAAACAGAAATATGTTCCGTCACCGACAAGACATTATGTATGTGTATATAATATAATAACAATGTATATAATAATAGCCATTTTTTAAAATTTAACATGACCTCAATTTTACACGGTGTTATTTGACTTTAGCGATAGAAATGAAAATTATACGAGACAGAAATATTACAGTGGCGAAAAATTTCAGAGGCACTAAAAATTTTCTCAAATTTAACAGCATTCATATAACATTCTTTATTAGGTTCAATGTTGTAGACCTGGTATGGAAACTCCGTAAGATGATCATATTTTGTATAAAAAATATAATAATAAAATCATAAGAACGGTGCCAGGGAGAAAGGTTAGTTCATTTTAGATTAACTCCGTGTATCACATTATTTAGACGTGTAAGCTTATCAACAACTAGATTGCTTCATGACTTATAAAATTATTTTTATAAAATAAAATACGATCTAAGCCGTTACTGTGTCCGGTCAGACCGGTTCTCGAGATCTCTCTCAAGTGTAAAAGGAATTCAATAAATAAATACAGTAAACATAAAAAAAAAAATCATTACATTATTAATACATGCACTCTAAATTGATTTCTTATTATCTTTGTCTGTCCAATTTACCTTTTAGTTTTGTATAAAGAAACGATAGAACCCGCTTTATCATCTTATTGGATCTAGATAAATGTCTGACAGTAAATATTATCTTTGTATTGTATATTGGATTAATAAATTATTTGTAAATTATATTTGTAATACTTTAAATAGTAGAGGTTTGTATCAGAAATGGAACAGAAGAGACTGGAACCTATAGGATAGGTAATCCTAGTGCGAAATCTAAAGTACCCCTTATTGTATTTTATTTACTAAACTCGTACTACTTTTTTACGAGAAATATGCGAAGGTATTGTTTATAAAATTATTTATGGTAATTTTTTCAAAATACTATAAATCATTACATTTATAGAACCTTGTAACTGACAAATATCTTATTTTATTTAATCTTTTTATAATTTCTTAAATGAAAAATTCTTAACTTAAAGATGGGAATAATTAAAGTGCAGTAAACCAAATCACTTACTTTTCCTTGTCTATTATATATATTTAAAAAAAAAAACATTTTTATTATTAGTGTTTACTTTTCAAAATATTAACAGTTCACTTTTCTAAGAATTGAAACTATTCATCATCGTCATCATGGACCGCTTGGCGACAACAGCTGGATATAGATGAATAATATAGAAATAAGTAAATCAAATTTATGTTGTGGAACGTATATTCTATACTTTTTACTTTGTTATTACTATACTTTTCATTACCCATTATTTTATAAAATGAACTCTGTAATATACATAAATATGTATTAGAAAAAATGTATCAAAAAAGCTGATGAAAACATTTAACTAAGCTAGCTTTCGTTTAAAAATTACTCAAATTTCTAGACTGACGTAATACTTCGGCCAAATAAAATCATATTCGATAAAATCGAAGTCGTAACGTGTATATATTAAAACTGAATCAACCGTTAAGTCCCACAATAATGCATACAGACAAACATACATAAATATATTATGTTTATTCGCGACAGCAACGGTAAAGCCCTAAGAGAGATACCGTTAAACGTTTCAGAACTTACCGCTGCCCGATGCGAATTGCGCCCAACATAGTAAGATGCTTGCCAGAAACCACTTCATTTCACACAATCCTTAAGATATATCACAACACAGTTTAAAATAATATAAAAAAAATATTGCGTCCGCCTGCTGGTCAGGAGTAAGTGACCACCTCACGCAGCGCTCCGAGCACAACTGCTACACCATCGCGTAGTAATGCCTTGATATAGACATTGGCAAACGTGCCCGTGCACACCGTCCCGGCGGACTTCCTCCGACCACCCTCGCTGACCACCGTCCGTAAGTATCAAAATCGCTCACCATTTAATATATAAAACGCATAGTAAATATTGTCGACGTTTACTCTAATTATCTATAATAATTATTATTTTTTTTTAATAGCAAACCCATGATAGCAATAATGAAAAATGAAAGACTCCGCGGGCGTGGTTTACAATGGACTCCTTTGTTGACTTATTTAATTAGCAACGATAATTACAAGTGGACAATTAATACATTTTTATTTTCTGCTTATCCTGTTATTCATTTAATTGTTTTCATTTACTACAATGCGATCGTGAGAAGTCAATTTGGTATTAAAAAACGCAAAATATAAACAATTTAAAAACGTTAAATAATATTATTTATAGTTACAAGATGAAGTACAAAAAAATCTTAGAAATTAATGAAATATAAAAATCGGTCTAATTCTCTGATTTTCATTTATTTTGTGAACACAGATTAAAGCGTCATAATAAATTATTAAATACATATACCGAAGAACTTTTACAGGCACAGATAAGTAAGAATTATACTTATTAAAATTAGTAAAAAAATTAACGATACTAAAATTTAAATTTTACTTACTGTACGCGAAAAAATATTAAAAGACATACATATCTTTATAATTTATAATATTGTAAGTGTAAACCAAATAAACATTTTAGAATCTCAATCTCAATTTTATACCAAGGTTTTCTTTACAATAAAACGTAATAATTTTCTCTGTTTGGACCTTAGGTTTCTTTAATGTATGAAAAGAATAAAAACCAATATTAGGTTACTATTGAAAGATTAAGCATAATTAAGTAATTTAATGGTTTGAAACTATGACTCCCCTTTATTGCATAATTTGTTAGTTTTAGATTTATAAAAAAAATACATTTTAGTTATATTTGACATTACTAAAATCTGATAGATGTTTGCCTTTGTGTATAAGTCCCGTTAGAACCGGTGCCAGCTATTTTCGGAATTAACCATAATAATCAGAGAAACGGACGGAGAATAATTTTTAAAAATATTTTTTTGGTTATGAACCGTGCAAACATTTGTACGATTAAAATAAAAATCTATTACGAGTTGGAATAAAATATTATACAAATACATTTTGCCATTTGTATTTGTACAGATTAGTATTTTAAAAAGATATTTTTAAGTGTAAATTTTTCTTTAAATAAAATAAAATAATGTTATCATAAGCGGCCAACCAATTAGAACGTGGGGAAATGCAAGGATAGATGAGGTGGTAAACTGGTTACAGACTAATAGAATAAATAACCTATTTTAACTCTTTTAGCGAATATATTAAGACAGTAAAATTATTTTGTTACACAAGCTGGAGTGAATACTTTGACTTAAGATCTAGAGAGAAAGGAATATGGTATAGAACAATTCAGCCACACCCTTTACGTTCGCCATGGATTACCAATTGTGCACTAAGTGGACAAAACACTATAATCGCGTTGAGACTGCGCGCCGGCCATGTGCCGTGTAACAAGTTTGCCTTAATGCGCAGGGTGTCTCTACCGTTGTGCTCTAACTGCAACAGAATCGATGATGTTTATCACATCCTCACAGAATGTACGAAAAATCAAGCTTATAGAGATGCTTTCGATTCAAGTGTTTTGCTTGAAATTGGTAGAGTTAATACAATATTGACTAAACCAATGTCCAATAAAGCCAAACTTCTTTACAAAATAGCTCTTAGGCGTGTTTGTGACTAATTATACATATGTTATATTTGTATTTACTATGAGGGCGACATCATTGCATTAGCAATGAAGCCTTGTTAATAAAGAGAAAAAAAAAACCTATTTTAAATGTTTATTAATTTACATACTTCATAATATATGCATATAAGTTATATCAATAATGTAGTACTAGCCTTTTTTAATTATAACATACTAGTTTGTTTTTTATATACTGGGTGTTAGGAGACCGTTTCCGAAAACGAAGATAGACGAAGACCATTGATGATGAGACAGAAAAAAATCGATTCTGATTAAAAAAAATCATATTTTTAAAACGTTTTATTAGCATTATTTACTTTCTATCATGTTAATATAGTTAAATGAAACGATAGTTTCATAAAAATTACATTACTTTACTAAAAAAAACCCGCAATGGAACACAAAATCAAAAATAACTGATGCTCGGATCAACGAACGCACGGGCGCGACGGGAACTCGAGATGTATTTGGTTTCAATTTAAACCTTATTTCTTAGGGCCACGGAACAGTTAGATTGGCGCGCCCAATCGTTCATTGATCCGAGCATTAGCTGTTTGATTTTGTGTTTCATTGCTGGTTTTTTTTAGTAAAATATGTATTTTTTATGAAACAGGCGTTTCATTTAGCTATACTAATATAATAGAGCGTAAATAATGCTAATAAATCGTTTTAAAAATATATATATTTTTTTATCGGGATTGTTTTTTTTCCGTCCCATCATCAAAGGTGTCATAAGTATTATCGTGCGTCTTCATTTTCGGAAGCGGTCTCCTTACACACAATACGTCATTGTAAAAATTATTTTGTTCTTAAAAAGGAAATATCAAAGTTCTCTGTTGTGTGTGTGCGTGTCTCATTTGTACAAACTAACAAAAGATGAGAAAACGTCCCAGTTTCAACTCGTTTGAACATTAATCTCAGGCAGTCAAACAGCATTGTCCATCAGGGCTAGAAATCTACATTTGAAGTGCTGCACCATGTTTGAGTTGGAATTAATAGAAATTTATTAAAATATTCCATAACTGTTTTTTAGTGACAAATGCACTATAATTCTAACACACGCATAAATGAAATAACGTAATACATTTATTCTTCTTTGTGATCGTTACAGTCTTGTCAGAAGGATCGTGGTCACAAAGTCGTAGTAACCGGTCTCGAAAGCCGCGATCACACTTCTCTAGCCGCTTTTTCGTACATTCTTGAAGAGACTTCTACTGCCGCTGTGACTTGATCACAAGATGTTAAGACTTAACCCAAATAATACACTAGTTACCTGAAATTTCGAGCTATATTTTACATAATTAAAAACTATTATAACATTTTTTTTATTCAATTAAGCGTCGAGATGAGAGGATCATTCACCTGGTGAGTGATACGGCGGGGTATAAAAACGTGGCGTTAGTTAACATGGTATACACCTTGCGCTCGTCGCCCGAGACAAAATGTCGAGACATTACCGTAGTAATTACATTACCTACAGCGCCCTTCAACACATGAAACTGCCTGGAACATAGTAATGTTTGTACTGATTGGCGACAAAAATAGGCACTACCTCAACAGAGACCTGTCACCAGTAAGACATTAGTAACATATTCATATCATTTTCTTTTTACCTTTTGCGACGGTCAGTACTTGGTCATCAAAGAGATATATAATTTATTTTAATTAAATATTATTATTTTACATTACAAAAAACATTTAACGTGCTTACTCATTAAATATTGCCATTACATGCGAAAGTTAGTATAATAGGTTTAATATTCAATAACCCGCATCCACATTGAGGTTAATAACGGTTGAGAGTCACACTTATTACTTCGCAACAAGTATCTTGCTTATCTTAAACGCTACATTTTAACACACATATGTCCGTATGTGTAACAACAAATACAGATATATTTTTTTAAAGGGTGATCATTTAATTTGCGAAAAAGAAAACATCGAAGTTGGATTGTTAATAGAAAAAAAAACTAAAGAAACACTATGTTAGCAAAGTTGACTGCCAGAGAATGTAACCTCTAATTAACCTTTAAGGAACCTTCAACTGTAATAGTATATAAAAAGCATTTAATTCTTTCATTAATAGGACATTCGCAAGACTTTTACTGTGCAAGACTGTGCTTTGTGGAATACATTAAGAGACCTGGGAGTATATCAGACAGTGGACGGCCGTCGATTGAAATGATGATGATGACTTCTTCTAATAAATATGAAATCATTAGTTCTCTTTGTTCAAATTTAATTTATTACATCATACACATATCGAATAAGAATAAATATTTGTGAATTTTTTTTTTTTGGGATTTATGTGTATCTTAAGAAAACAATAAACAATTCTATGTGACATTAGTACGAGAAAAACTTAAAATTTATAATTTTATTTAAAACATTTACAACTAATTGTAGTTTATTTATTAATAAAGAAAAATTTACGCCGATCGAATAATTACATAAACGAACCGTAATAATAAATATATTTCATAAACGAACATTTCTTCTTAAAAGAGGAGGAGGCTTGAAGTCCAGCAACTTAATAATAAGTAATAATATTTAAGCATTGTTGCTATACCGTTATTATCTTTTAAAAATCGCCGACGATATATGTATCCTTTCAAAGTGTCTCCGTCTAATGAGCGGTGCCGACCACACAGCATTGTACCAGAGCTCACTAAACCGAGGGTCGCTTAAGATAAATATTACTGGTGATAGATCTCTGTTGCCGGAGACCGTCTAGGTAAATTGGTACTTACTGCAGCGCCTGTTTCTATCGTCAAACACTAGTGTGTAAACATTTCTGTGTACCGGTTTCAAGGGTGCTGTAGCAAGTGAAATTAGTCATCACTTAATTTATTAAAAAATATATTTTTTTTTATATATTAATAAACGGAAATGATTTTTTTTTCTCTGTCATCTGTACTTAGGAACCCTTGAGAAAACTTCCTACTTCTTTAGTAAAGGCAACGCAGTTACCTTTCCTCAAAGATATCGTCAGTTCATGACCATTGTTGACTTGTATCACTACGTGATTCCCATTCTCATTTGCCCACCTTCTCTTTAAAAAATACCTTGTTTTTCACTGTAGGAAATTTTTATAAACCACATTCTTATGTGAATGTTAATTTCTGTCTGCACGTTAGCATCTTTGACAAAAAAGAAGAATTTGATTTATATCAATTCCCCAATGAGTGGTAAATATAGTAAAGTAGGAAATATTACAGAATACATTTAAAACTATCTGTAACATATACATGAACTAATGTTGTTATCGCTGCTCTACTATTACAGGAGGTTAGTCAACCACCATATATAGGAGAGGCACCTTAAAAATAAGAAGAAGTTCTCTTTGAAATGATGGTTGAACCTACGAGTATAACTCGTAGTCTGCAGCACTTCGAGGATGACGTTCAATATTTTTTTATCAAATTAAGCGAGGAGACGAGTGCGAACTTCACCTGATGTAAGTGATACGCCCGCTCGTAACAACGTGGTGCTAATTAGCATGATATACACAGCACAACATTACGTTCGTCACTTGAAACATAATGTTGAGTCTCGTTACTGCAGTAATTACAACAGCTACAGCGCTCTGCAAACTGAAATACAGTACTGTTTGTCGGCTGCAATAGTTGCGGCTGCACTGCGGTGGTACCTACCTAGAGGGACTCCTACCTAGTACAAATATGCTGGTGAGATAAATTTACTGAGCTTTAACCATGCCACAAGTTGTGTTAAAAATTATTACAGAATCTTGCAGCTCTTATTTATCTTATTATTTTATCATCCCTGTTGTTCAGTTGCCTTCTCGAAGGGACGCGGTACACACAAACAGGACGCAAAAAAAAGTATAACAAATATTTATTCTCCTTGTACCAACTGTAACCATATCGCAGTTATATATCCAACAGGATAAAAATTTGTTTATTTTCCTATGGGTTTTTTATTTATAATTTTTTTATTTTAATATTCTCTTTATTTATTATTGTTAATATTCTCTTTTTATTAATTTCTCAAATCATCATAAGATTTAATTGGGATCTAGTCGTCCGGTGGTGAAAACGAGAATGGGGAAAAATATTTCGTAAGCCTCCTAACCCGCCTGTCCACCGAGTCTAGTGCCGCTAGATGAGTTTTGGCAGCACTTGCCCAGATATGGCAACAGTACCCCACACACGACCTGGCGTCGCGACCGACATGCGCCGTCGGGCCGACGCTCCCCTTGAAGAGGGTTCCCAAGGTGTGTCTCGCGGCGCGTCTAGTATCCGACGCGTCGCCACGTAGGGATTGTCTGTCGGGAGGAGTGTCTCACATCTCTCCCCGAGGCGGGCCTGTTTGATCCGGGCGCCGATGGAGGGTTGCAGAAGAAATGCTCGATGTTATCCCGTGACCCTTATGTATTACCCTATCGGAAGTGTTTAGAATACCGTGTAAAGCTTTTTAATCGGTTCGAGTCCGACACGACCCTGTTGCCGGCCCTTGGGTCCAGGGTGTGCGTTCCGTTAGCATTTTATTACACACGTAAATTAAAAAAAAATAATCCACACACGACCGGGCCTGCTGCTTTATATAAATTCATAAGCAGTTCCGGTAAGAAAAGAGAACTGTCACACTTTTAAAATTATTTAGTTCAATTAAGATTATAAATTGTGTATATACTTTAAGGATAGTCCTAGAAGTAACGCAATTTATGGTAAAACTATTCTTTACGTATCTTAGGACAGCGTCGTTTCGCATTGTGTGTATCTCAAAGCCGCCGACTAACAAAGTTCGCCCGCGCACATCAATTTATTACCGGAGCTTAAAGGCGAAGCGTTTATTTTCTGAACTTGAACATGTTATTTTTTGCTGACAAACATTACTGTGTTCCGGTTTGAAGAGCGCTGCAACTAGTGCAATTACTAGAGTAACGAGAATTAACATGACATGTGTTAAGACGACGAGCCCAACGTGGTATTATGAATACCATCCTAACTAGCGCCACGTTATGGACGGGAGTATCCAATACCATCAAGTGAACTTCCCGCTAGTCAGGTCGCTTCGTTCTATAAAAATATATATAAAAAAAAATTTAAAATCACTTTTTTTATTTTAATAAGCCATTCTTCAGCGACAATACAAAATCAAATAGATTTTTGGGTCTGTGCCTTTCACGTGTACTCCCTTTATTTTTGGAAAGTTAATGGCAAAATTTAAATTTAGAATCTGCACCATCAACAACATTTTTTATTATCCTATTTAGTAAAAGCGACCAACCAGTACCTGTAGCTAACCGACCCGACTTTTTTTAAACTTGCTTTTGTTTTTTTTTAATCGAGGTAGCTACGAGACAAAGGACATTCACCCTATCGTATGTTATTTGCCTGCCCATAACAAGATGGCGCTAGTTAGGATGATGTATACTGCACCAAATTGTACTGGTCGTCCTGATATGTGACTATAAGTCTATTCCATTAATTTTATGGTGATTGATCTCTGTTGCCGGACACTGTTTAGGTATACGGCAGCGCCATTTTCCGCCGCCTAACAGTAATGTGCAAATATTACTGTGTTCCGGTTTGAAGAGCCTTATAGCTATTATAATCACTCGGGTAACGAGGCTTCTTGTCTTAAGGCGAACAGCACAATATAAGTAATATAAAATAGTAGTACTGGTTAAAAAAAACTACATCTATCCAAACAATAATTCTGAATCGTATCACGGAACCGTATAATGTAATACTATTAATTTTTTTTTTACACTTCACACATTTTAAAGATTTACAATAATAAATATTTCTATAATAGAGACCAAAAAATAATTCAAATTGATTGTAAAGTATGTTAAAAGTAGTTAATATTTTTTTATAACGTTTTATACGTGTACCTGTTGTATATTACAGTTACCGTTCGTCGAGAATAAATTTTGTAAAATCCTTTCTTCGTCATCATTAGATGCCCTCTTCAATCTGAATTTGGGCGAGATAATCCGTTCTTAGCTACCCTATACTCGTTAAAACGGGTTTCTGGACCTTATGGTTCCAGAGATATCATGACGAGTCTCTACATTGATGAAAATCTCGTACAATAAATATATAATATAATTAAATACTATGAAATACTTAATGAATAAATCATACATTTAAATGATAGGTAACAAACTCAAGTACAATGAAATATGCCTAAATCAAAATTATTCTAGGTTTCTAGGTTGATGTCATAAAAATGCCACCAAATGCCGTCGGCGCAAGTGTATTGAGTATTTAATCAACTTGGGTTTTATTTTTTTATTCTACAGAGCGAGACGTTCACCTAATTATAAGTGACACGCTTGCCCATAACAAAGTGGCGCTAGTTAGGAAGATAATCACAGCACCACATTGTGCTCGTTGCCTTGAAGATATATATAGTCTCGTCACCCAAGTAATTTCACTAGCTACTACACCCTTCAAACCGGAACATAATGTTTGCACTATGCTGAAATAGGCCCTGCTGTGATATCTACCTAGACGGCCTTCGTCAACAGAGACTTACCACCAGTAAAAGTTTATGTTTGAAAACAAATTAAAAACACAAATTATTAAATATGATTATAAGTAGCACAAAGTCACTTTTTTAATGTATTTATTTTGTCTTATACTATCAACTTTTATACAGGGTGAAAGGTAATAGGTATAAAAGATCTGTAGGGGCTAAAGTATAGCTCGTATCCTATCTATCTGTGTATGGGATACCCCATACAAAAACAATGGTTCTAGAGTTATTAATTTCTACTGTGAGAAAAAGTTTACTGCGAGGAAAAGATTACTGAATGGAAAAGTTTACTACGAGGAAAAGTTTACTGCATGGAAAAGCCTACGGCGAGGAAAAGTCTACTGGGGTGAATAGTCACACACTCACAAAAGTAGACGCTGCGCCGGCCCTTAATTTGACTCTTTTGTCGGTGGGGTATTCCATACATACTCGTAGATAGATAGGATACGAGCTATACTTTAGCCTTTCCAGATCTTTTACACCTATTACCTTCCATCCTGTATATATATGTACATATATATATATATATATACATTACATACATATATGAAAGACAATGACGCCACAGTATGCCACTCTGAGGGCATATGATCATTCAACTAGTTATTAAGAATCAGAACAACAGCACGACAAACAACAGGGAAATGACTGTAAACTTTCTTACCTTATCTACCTTTTCGTTCATCGTTTCATTACAACACTATTATTTATTTTTCTCCTCAATATACCGGAACGAATAAGAAAAATTAGATATTAAATTTAACCTACAATAACCCATAATCATTAGGGTTATAACACTAAATTAACCCTAACCTAAAAGTTAACTATAAGAGATATTAAATTATATATTTAATAGGGGTATATCGCGTTGCGCCCAACGTCTAGCGGAACCCAAGTCAACCTCATCTGCACGCGGTGCACCGTCCTAAATAATAGACAGGCTCCGACCACCCATTAACCCGCACTGGGCAAGCGTGGTGGGCTGAGGCCCAATTTCCCTCGATGAACTCTAACAAGGAAATCTTTGGGAGAAGCCTATATCCAGCAGTGGACGTTTACAGGCTGATGATGATTCTTCTTCTTCTTCTTCTTAAAGTGCCTCTCCAATTACTGAAGGTTGGCGATCAGTGTGGTACAATCCCTTCTGTCTCTGGTTCGGCGGAACAATTCCGACGCCTCAGATATGCCAGTCCATTCCCTGATATTCCTCAACCATGACTTTTTCCGTCACCCCACCTTTCGTTTTCCATAAACTTTACCCATTATAATTGACTGCAGATTATATCGCTGATGACGGAGCACATGACCAAGGTAGGAGATTTTACGTTCCTTACCCGTAACCATGAGGTTACGCTTTTGGCCAATTCGTTGAAGAACACTGTCATTGGTCAATCTCTGAGTCCAGCTAATGGACAACACGCATCTATATGTCCACATCTCCAAAGATTCAATGCGTTTCTTAACATCTTGAATAGTCCAAGCCTCACATCCATACAAAATAATAGGCCATATGTAGCAATGGAGTAAAGGAGTACGTAAAGTGATGCTGATGCTTTTACTGCAAAGGACGTTTTTCATTGTATTGAAAGCACTGCGAGCAATTTCAATGCGGGTCCTTATCTCTAGCTCAGTATTCCATTCCTCGTTTAACCATGGACCCAAATATTTGTACTTTGTCACTGATGATGATGATGATCTTAAATTATAAACCTATTCATGAGTAATCGTATGATAAAGTCGAATTAAATATTTAAAACTGTATCCGATGTTTACGGCCTATAAACCACGATTTACAGTTGTAATCGTCCGGGTGACGCGACACGAGGATGTTCCCACGACTATCAACACACCATTCCGGTTTCCAGGATCTGTATCTATATCCATATCCGCTGAAAGAGCAAGCTCTGTAAAAAGTATCAACGTATTAATTATTAGTATATTTGTTAAAGCCTAACAGGCTGTTAATCATGCGGACTAACTGGTCTAAGATAAAGAAATTTTCAGTGCTAGTAACTTGTTCTAGACACTCGCTGTGGATATTTGTTTTATTTCATTTCATGAGAATAAGAACACCTAGCATATATTTATTATAGACACAAATAACTGTTAAACAGTATAGCAGTATGTTCACTATTGCAGTATCAGTAAGCAAGTTATAATGAGGATATATACACATATTTTATTCTACGAAGCGATGAGACTAGCGAGACATTCACCTGATGGTAAGGGCTACGCCTACAACAACGTGGCTTGTCGCCTTGAGACAAAAACTTATGTCTAGTTACCCCAGTAATTTCACTTGCCACTTACCACTTAAACCGGAACAAATTAATATTTGCACAGTACTGTTTGGCGACAGGAATAAGGGCTACGGTGGTACCCACCTAGACGTTTTCCGGCAACAGAGACATAACTGTATGGGAGAGAGCGAGCAGTTTGTGAAATGGAGTTGCAAAAGAGAATACACAGGGAAATCATTGCCTCTCTGATGAGTGAAAACGAAAGTCGTAAAATATTTCTGGAATTTCATAAAAATCACCAAAATAAAAATAACGTAAAAGAGAAACAAAATTGTTAAAACAAAGGATAGTATAGAATAAAGAAATAAAAACTGAAAAATGTAAAATTGATAATAAAAAACAAAAACCGGGAGAAGAAGTATGTTGAAGGAGATGACTTTTCATGTATTCCAGGGAACCGCAAGGAAGATGACGAGCGACGGACTTCACTTAGGAGAGAAAAATGAAAGAAGGAAATGGGAAATGTAGAAAATAGAATTAGACTAAACCTGTAAAGGAAATTGAACTGCAAATAAAGGCCCTGACCTACCACATGCAGAGGAACGAGAGTTATAAAAAAAAAACCAGAGACCTAACACCAATAACAATAAGAGATAAAGCTTCCCCCAACCGGTTCCCGCCTTGTTGTGGCAGAGGGGCTTAATAGCTGTGGTTGGGTCGCTGGAGGCGGCCGCCTGTGCCGCACCCCTGATGCGGCGGCGGTGGGGCCACGGAGAAAGAGGAGTATCGGTATTGCGATGCGCCGTTCACCCTATCCTCCGCGGTCGTATAACGGGTGGCGGCGGTCCCAAGATCGGATCTGACGCAGGGAATCGGGAGAGTTTTCTCTCTTGGCTCCCATGGCCTTTGGGTAACGAGTTCGGGGAAATCCGTTGCCCGCGCGATTTCGGGGAGCCGAGGAGGCGGCGCGCCGTGTGTTCCGGCATGCCCCTACAGAGGTGGAAAGTGGGGTGGTGGGATGTGTGCGAGAGCGTTCCCGTGACCCCGCCTTAAAGCGACGAGGAGAAACATCGTGGGGGTTTTAGTCGATGCAAATCCTACATAACCTGTTCTCGCCCCCGCGAGGACAGGTATGCGCAGGCATTTCCCCTATGTTAAACAGAAAAAAAGAAATAAAGCTTAGACTGGTAGGCTATGTTTGCTGGGTTCAGCCGGCATTACATAATAAACACCGTATTGAAGTTAGTGTACTAAATTACTTGTGTATTTAAAACTGATATCATCACATTTATCTTTATCAACATGTCAATGTTTTCTACGTGTAATAAACAACAAAATTACCGCAGCCAATTGCCCGTAAGTGTTCAATAAATACAGAAGAAAAACGAAGAAAATTACAGTAAAATAACTGTTCAGCGATAGTCGACGAGCATTATAATTGTTCACTACTTAAATGTAACTCATCAACAATTTTTGTATTTCATCATGAAACATGTTTTTCCCGGCTCATAGTAAAAATATTCTATAGCAAAAAGTTTAAAAACGGTGACTTTTTACTACTTATAATCTAATTAAATAATGGTGTTTTGAATTAGTTTTCAAACATAAACTTTTACTGGTGTAAGGTCTTTATTGCCGGAGACAATTTAGATAGATACCACCGCAGCACCTATTGAAGCTGACAAACAGTAGTGTACCGACATTTTTTTTTTTTTTTTGTTTAACGTGGGGGAAATGCCTACGCATACTCGTCCTCGCGGGGGCAAGGACGAGTTACGTCGGACTTGCACCGACTAAAACCCCCACGATGTTCCTCCTCATCGCCACGATGGCAGGGTCACGGGAACGCGGGTACGCACACAACCGCGAGCCTGCCGGCGCTGGCCGCTTGCGCGGCCCCACCTCGGGGGGAGGGATGAACCCTCCCAGGGCGCGCCGGAACATGCAGCGCGCCCCCTCCTCGACCTCATGCGTGTGCGGGCGACCGGTTCCCCCGAAGCTGTCGCCCAGAGGCCATGGGAGCCACGGGAGAAAACCTCTCCCGGCTCCCCGCGGCGGAGAGATGTTAGGCCCGCCGCTACCTGTTAACGGCCGCGGAGGATAGGGAGAACGGCGCATCGCAATACCGAAACTCCTCTTCCCCCGCGGCCCCACCGCCGCCGCATCGCCGGTGCGACACCGGTTGGCCGCAGAGGGTAGTCCCTCCGCGACCCCACCTCGGCTGCGAGGGGCGGTATGAAACCGCCCCTGCAGCCGGCCACTGGGGCAGCACACAGCCGCCCCTGCGGCCCCCGGCCGCTCCGGTGAGGTCCAGTTATCCCAACCGGTGCTCGAACCGGGAGCGGCCGCTTCGGCCAGCCCTTCGCCGCGGGCCGGCCGGATGGGTTCCACTTGGCTTCACCGTGTACCGGACCACGGTTACTAAGCCCCTCCGCCACGACAAGGCGAGAACCCGTTGGAGGGGAATGTACCGACATTACTATATTCCAATTTGATAGGCGTTATACCCAGTTAAATTATTATAGGAACACCACATTGTTATAGGTAGATGTACAATTTACCGTTATACCTAATGTAATTACTGTGTTGAGACTCAACATCTTATGTCTCAGCCCACTACCACAATGTTTTGCAGTGTATAACATCATAACTACCGCCACATTTCGATGAGCGCGCGTATCCCTTACCATCAGGTGAACGTCCCGCTCGTCTCATCGCTTCATTGTATAAAAAAAATTACTTATCAGCCGGATAACACCTACTGCTGGGTATAGGCCTGCCTTAAGGACCCATTATTTACCTAAATATATTCAAAGTAATTACACATATGTATTATCGCTATTAAATTTCGCCAGTTAAAATGTTTTTATGCTGTACCACCATTTAGAGGTAAATAAAAAAGTGGATATACATATTTATAAATTGGTTAAGAATTCTTTATTATATTGCGTTTATATATATGCATATATGTACATATATAAACGTATACCGCTGTCCGCCAACAGCTAAATTATGTTGAATCTAAAGTTTTAGCTGTAGTATTATTCATCATTGTCGTCGTTTATTATTGTCATTATCATCATACACAACCAACTTCATAAATAAAACGAAATTAATACTTATATATATTTTTTTCATAATAAACAAAGATTTATAATTTTTAAAAAAATCGATACGTTGACTAAAAGTAAATGTACAAATAAAGTTTATAGTAATAATTTATATTATTTTTGGCGTTTGTACCTTATTATATGCAAATGTATATAACTTACAGCAAACGGAACTCTTACTTTTTACTTTGCTCACCTATTGACAGGATTTGTCCTTCTTGTTTTCGTACATTTTTGGATGAGCAAATAATATTTTAATTAAATATTAAAACAAATATGTATAGTATAGTAGATGATGATGATGGAAGGAATACGATAATGTTTCATACATTTATTATAACTAAAAAACAATTTTGTCAGAACTTGCAAACTTACAGAGTATTTAACAGGTTTTACGTGTTTAATAGGTTTTCCTCAGTGTTATTAAAGTGCAATGGAAAAAGTATACTCTATATCATTTTGCTAAAGAAAAAAATATAATAATAGTATATGGATAGAAAACACATAATAAGTCAATATTAAATTATTTATTTAAAAAAAATCATCTAGTTCGCATTTTTTAAGTCGCTATCTTATAAAATATTTATAAAGATTTGTGAGTTGTTAATCGATAGCATGTCATGTAAATGCGTCTTATACTGATTTACTAACCATTTGTGCAAAATACTGGTTAATGCGTATCGATACTGGCAAAACCGACAATGATATTTAAAAATTTATTTAGTGTACATTAGGTGCTCCGTTAAAATAGCAAAGCGTACACATATAGTAATAAATTCGCAATGTTTATTAAGACAGAAAACAATCTTTTATAGGTGTTGTCTTGTAATATAGTACAAGAAACTTTGAAGTATTTAGTACTAGAACGTTTTTTAGATCGAGCATTGGGTGCACTTTTGAGAAAACTAATACCTGGTTTTTAAACCTGGTAGCGTAGATGTCTCATAATAATAAACACTATAGATATTTACAAAAAATAATTATGGAATCTAAACAATAACTGTATTTGTTACCCAAAGTTTTCTAATATATAAAACTTATTAATACATATAAAGTTTGTTATGGACGAAGGAAATTCAATTATATATGGCCTTGAACACCAGGTAAAAGTTATGACTTAATTTTCCTAATTATTTCATGAAACGGGTATTAAAGATGTAATAACTATTAAATTATGATTGGACACTAGACCATCGCGATGTCTACTATTAGTAATAAATTTCATAAAACTCCTATATGTAACTATTATCATTTTATTTCAGACCAGGGCACTATCACCTCAGTATGAGAGTGACGCTATTCGTTTCCTTATCGGCACACAAAGCTTAAAACCTCAATCCAATCAGGTTCATGTTGTTGAACTAGAAGAAGACACTGGAGCTTTACACACTAAGGTATAATATACCTTATACAATACAAACAAATATTTGTTTAAACTGAAATACAATTCTCAAATCCTTTTAATAATTTTAGAGTAAAAATTTTGTTTATAACAAGGAAACAACAAAGTAAAACTAACTTTTTCTAGAGTAGTGTGGCTACCGGCTTTGTTAGTAAAAGTTACGTTCCTGATTTTATTCTGGGGTGACTTGCTGTTTAGTTAGTGATATGCTGTTTATTGTTCCTCCTTTCCTTCAAATTGTAATATCTGCTATCATAACAGTGTTGCTGTATTTTAGCTGTCAACTTATAAGACCCAGTATTCATCTTAAGGAGATATCTACAATGTAGTACTGTGTAAATATATAATTAATACCATATTGTTGTAGGCCTATATACCATCCTATTTGTCTACTTGCTTTTTACATGAAATCTGTCCTATGTTAGATTATAACAAACACAGAGGTATAAATAATTTGTTACAGGTGTTTAAACATGACATTGGTGAGATTTGGCATCTCCGGTGCTCTCCTCATGATGTAGCAACCTTACTCACTACACATAACACATATGATCCTGAAACCTCACAATGTTCAATGGGTGTCTCTGTGTTTAAGCTGCCCACTATTGAGGTAATTTCCATAAGTCATTTTTATAATTACATTTTAATAATCATACACTTTATAACAATTTCAAGTATTTATTTTATTAATAGCAGAGCCTTTTAATACTATCCTGCTATTATTTATTTTATTTCTGCATTTATATTGTCATTAAAACTAGTTGAGCAGTGTAAAAGTTGACATACTGCAATATGTTTGATAAAAATAAAAAAAAAATGGAGTATTATAATAACATACTCTACAAGAAAATATTTACATACCTAACAACATTTGCAGGAATTGATGAATGGAGGTGACACTAGACTAATCAAGATAGTAAATTTTTGGAAAGGTCTATGTTCAGCAGTAAACAATTATAAGATAAAATGTTAATAATAATTCCAGGTAATACCAAAGGACTTGGATGACTTAAGTGCAATACAGAGCAGGAATGCAGAAGACTTGGAGCTACTATTAACTATCAGACCTAAGGTGTGCAAATAGTAAAATATACTTATTGTTTTTTCTAGCTCTGTGGTGTAAAGCAGAAATAATAACAACCAATTAGATATTAACTTTTGTAATAAGTTTTACTCTATACCACAAATTCTTAATTGGCACATTTATGCTACGGCTCTGGGTGACCATTACAAACTTGTTTACTTAAGAGAATTTATTTAAAATTTGTCATTATTTAAAAAATACACAAATACAGAAATTTGGTATAATCAATTATGTTAATGTATTGGACTATTTTTTTCTTGTAAAGGGAACAGTTAAGAACCTATGTTCTTTACGTATATACAATGCAACTAGATAAGTTAAACATCTACCTGATGGTAAGTGACACACTAGCCCATTGCAATGTTACTCTAGTTCTTTGTATTAGGACTGACAAATATACCATGTTCATGACCTCGAGACTACATTTTGTCTTGTTACTTGGTACTTCAGCTATAACACCGTTCAAATTGCAACACAGCAATGTTTGCACACTACTGCTTGACAAGGAAGATAAGACTTCTGATAGGACCTATCTAGATGGTTTTTGGCAACAAAAACCTACCAATAGTAATCAGTACAACAATCAGCAGGAAGTTCATCTAACTCTAGTTAAGATTAGTTACATTGCACCACATTGTGAAATTGTCAAAATTTTTCTTAAGCTAATGAAGTACTTGTGTAAGAATGCTTTAGATATTTACTTGTCATTACCGTTAGAAACCTGATGAAGAGGTTCGTTGTGCTGAATGGCATCCAACTGATTGTAATCGTATTGGAATAGTCAATGGAGGTTGTGTCACTGTTCATGACATCAGCACCGGTGCTGCATTGGCAACTGCTACACCAGAGGGTAAAACCCGTCTCAAGTTCACAGGTGGAAAATGGAATCCACATCAGGGACACTGTCAGGTATTTTAACCTTTTGATCTGAGTATTATAAAGCAAGGTAAAATTGAATGTATGATGAGTTTAGTTTATGCATATATGGTGTATACCTTGAAGAGATGCTGGGTCAATCCACACCAATATTGGGAGACAAAAGAGAAGGAAAACATTGAGAGGAAACTGATATGTTCAGAAAAACAATAGCTTTCAGAGTACATTTATACATACATTTACATGAACCCTTTACATTAAATTCTTAAACTGAAGACCGATCTTCATCAGGCTGCAGCAGTCCTCTGTTGGATACCAGCGTATCTCGGCGAGTGCAAATTATATAGATGTCGATCCAATTCTATTAATTTGGTTCCAGAAATCATTACTGATGAAATATTCTTTTAGAAATCTCATATTTAGGGGGAGGGGGTGAGGGAGAGAGACTTCAAAAATTGAAGGACCTGAACATCCAATAAGCAATCCGGAAGACGACTTTGACCATGAAGTGGTCATTTCAAATGGGTACAAATCTCATATAACCTTGTCTTAACATCAAAGCAGAATATCTTTTAAAGATTTTTGATGACACCAAAACAGAAAAAAACTTATTTGCTCATTTGAAGCATTTAATGATTTGTTGATGCTCTCCATTTCCAAATTTTCTGTTTATTGTCATTTATATGTTTCACGGAGAAATGATTACTCATGTACAATGGGCGGCCAGTTTGCAGTGCTCCAAGACATGCACGTGAAATGTTACGACACGCGAACAGACTGCACCAAGACTGCATGGCACATAGACAACGCCCATACCCAACTTGCCAGAGATTTGGACTTCAATCCTAACAGGTAAATTGGCATTGACTCTATTTTCTACTCCATATAAAAAACAGGAGTAAGTTTTACTATACTATAACCTTGTAGTAGGTGGTAATACTCCATGACTGGCGGTAGGTTTCTGTCGCCGGAAACCGTCTAGGTAGGAACAACCGCAGCACCTGTTGCAGCAGACAAACATTACACTCCTCCAGTTTGAAAGGCATTGTATCTAGTGAAATTATTGAGGTAACGAAGCTGTACAACTTCGGTCTTAGACAACGAGCATAATGTCTGCAGTGTATAATATATTAACTAGCGGCACATTGTTATGGGCAGGTGAACATTCCACTCGTCTCATCACTTCGTAGAATAAGAAAAGCCCTACCTAAAACCACACTGAACAGCTCCTCCCATTGTTGGGACACGAGATCTACAAAGGGATACAAGAAATGGAGTGACAGACAATGTGGTGCAGTGTCTATCTTAACTAGCACCACATTACTATTATCGGACATATCACTACCTACTCCATTTATTTTCTCCTTTTTTTATTAAGCAAAGCATCAAGGTAAGCAGAATGTTCATCTGGTACAGATGATGGATCTAAGATGATATACACTGCATCATATTGTGCTTATTGTCCCTCTTTTTGAGAGAAGTCTGTTTTAGATACGGACTAATTCTGATCTCCACAATGATCACATTGGTTGAATTTTTTAGACAATTCCATCTGGCCAGTGCTGGAGACGACGCTGCACTCAACATATGGGACTATAGAAATGGAAAAGAACCCATATTCAGCAGAACTGACCATTCACATTGGTAAGGATATATTAAATATATTGACTGCCTCTATGGCGCATAATATATAGCATAACTACTTCTTCGGTCATGTCATGTAATCTCCAAAGTACTTTCTCGAAAGGTAAGTTATTATTGAGATACCTAAATTAAGGATGCAGACATGGTCAAGGAAGAGCACTTTCCACATTAATGGAAATTATTAGAAAAGCGATTGGTGGCAGTATACACAGTGCATATGATGACCACACTGAATGGAGATTGTTTGCATGTGGTCCTGATCTTCAGCAGTCTCAGGGCACGATGAAAAAGAAAATATTGACTAAATGTTCCCCTT
Source organism: Ornithoptera priamus (assembly GCA_029034505.1). Lineage (NCBI taxonomy): Eukaryota > Metazoa > Arthropoda > Insecta > Lepidoptera > Papilionidae > Ornithoptera > Ornithoptera priamus. The sequence continues at coordinate 1,154,168 of JARDWD010000584.1, forward strand.
ATAACAGCCTCTGGTCCATTCCGGGCGACTTCTTACCGAGTTTGGTTGGTGGTATGGTTTATTTGAACCCCCATTCCCACCATCCCCACATTTCAAATGTGACGGATTATCAAATTAGCTGTTTTGTAGCTGACAAAGTGCTGGAGTTTTCTAAACATGCATAATTCATCATCTATTGTGCATAAAAAAATGTATTTAATTAGAAAATTATATTGCAAATGGCACAACTTAAGTCCTTTCTGCACTGACTTAGATTATGCAAATTTTTTGCTACTATTGGTATCATCCCCGAGTGCATACACCCCTTTTAAAAAATAATAGCTATTGCACAAAAACTAATTGAAGTAATAAATATATATATATAGGCATTACTCTAGAAGCAGTTAAATATGTATATTTGACTGCATGTATGTTCTTTATCGATTGATGTGGAGATCTTTGGAGAAGGCCTATGTCCAGGTAGTGGAAGTCTGTGATGGACGACTGACTATGATGATGATATTTTTAAATTATAATTGCCTTATACAATGTTACTTGCAGGGTGTGGACAGTTAGGTATAACAGTTACCATGAGCAGCTGCTGCTGACGGGCAGTTCTGACGCCCGTGCACTCCTTACAGCTGCCGCCAGCATTTGTGACATGGACGAAGACGGACAGCGTCTCAGTCAAGTGTGAGTCCATTTAATTTATACATATTAATTATAAAGTCTGTCCTTTTCTTTTATCTTGTGTGAAAGTGTCTCTCCAACTAGTGAAGGTTAACTTTCAGTATGGTACAGGTCCTTTCTGTCTTTGGATCGGCGGAACAATTCGGACGCCACAGATATGCCAGTTCATTCTCTGATATTCCTCAACCATGACTTTTTCTTTCTCCACACCTTTCGGTTTGCAGAAACATTACCCAATATAATCAGCTGCAGATCATATCACTGATATCGGATTTTCTGTTATACTTTTCTACAATACTTTCAAATTTTAATCAGACCCTGTCCAGTAGTTTTAATATAAAAGACTGCATGCGGATGAACTATTACCACTTTTGACAGATCTCTATGTGCTACATGGTGGTGGTAGATGTCTAACAGCTGATAATATAGTATCCATGTTGACAGATTGGAAGATGGGGTGCTGCAATCGTACGAGCAACATGAAGATTCAGTTTACTGCGCCGAATGGAGTGCAGCCGAGCCCTGGACATTCGCGTCGCTCAGCTACGACGCAAGACTTGTTTTGTCCAGGGTACCAAGACATTTCAAATACAAGATTTTACTTTAGTTTGGTATTTATTAATATGAGTAATAAGGTTAAATAAAAAAAATAATCGCTAATAGAAAATACTTTATTTATAACTAAAATCGCTCAGCGACTCTGTTTGCAACATTCCTCAGTGTACCATAAACCTTCGAAGGTGGAGATCCCATAATGAGGTTGCATATTGCCCTCCTCGCTAGGGCAATGTTTTGATAACTGCCTAAAATGTGAATTTTCGAATCTGCCAACACGATTCTAGTTTTGGTAACATTCTCTATGGTGAACTTTGTTCTGCCCGCTTTACCAGCTAATCTTCCTATCGCACGACCCAAATGATCTCCTTGTAGGGTTTTAACGTCTTTCACTTCAAATGATTCAACGAATAAATCATCCAAACGTAATAAAGCTAATGCGTCTTCAACTTCGAAACCGTAAATAAACGCCTGAAAAAGACAAATTCTGTTTTATTACAAAATTTTCATTTATTTTTTTATTTGTTATGTAATGTACTCGTATGTATACTGGGTGTTAGGAGACCGCTTCCGAAAACGAAGACAGTCGATGATAGTACTAATGACACCTTTGATGATGGGACAGAAAAAATAACAATCCTGATAATAAAAAAAATCATATTTTTAAAACGTTTTATTAGCATTATTTACGCTCCATCATATTAATAAAACGTGAAACTATAGTTTGATAAAAATACATTAAAAACCAGCAATGAAACACAAAATCAAAAACATCTGATGCTCGGATCAACGAACGCCCGGGCGCGCAATCTAAATACTCCGTGGCCCTATGAAATAAGGTTCAAATTGAAACCAAATACATCTCGAGTTCCCGCCACGGTCACAGGTGTCATTAGTACTATCATCCGTCTTTGTTTATGGAAACTGTCTCCTAGCACCCAGTATACAGTTACAAATAATACCATTAGCAATTTTATTTTTTATTTATTCTATGTAGCGACAACAGTAAAGAATTCACTAGAAGTTAAGAAATAGGCTTGTGGGTAATTACATTAGCATCAAACCTTTCAAAGAATTATTTGGCAGCAGAAATAGAGGCATTAATGGTACTTTTGTACCTTTTTATGCAACTATAACCTGCTTCCAAGTGGAAGACAAATTTTTTTTGTGTGGGATTTGTACCCACTGAAACTCGCAGCGCATTATAGAGCTTTGGGATCTCCCTGGGAATGAGTTAATGCCTTCCTGCACTGGGCTTACCATGTCCCAAGAAGGGCTATACCTAGGACCTTGTTGTGCTACAAAAACACAAATCCACTCATTTTATACATTTTTCATCAGCCATTGGCTTGCTTGATGGCATAAACCTTTTAGTTGCCTTCTATAACAAATAATGCTTACCTTAGTTCTGGTCTAAATAGCCAGGGACAATGGGGCAGAGTTATAGAAATCTACATCACTACACTGAAGGTAATTATAACATTAATCTTTAGGGAGAAACAAATTATAATCAAATAATGCATTAATGTTTTTTACAAGATGATTTGAAAAGCAGTACATTAAACTGATGATATGATTAAAATTTTTTGAGAAAAAAGTCACCTTTACAAAGTCTGCAGCCTTTTGTAGATTAGCTATATCTTTAGTTTCTGAGCTCACTCTAATTTCAACATTTCGAGATTTTGTATTGAATCTCACTTGGAGTAGCAGATGTTCCACTATGGGTGTGAAAATCTTAAGCCAATTCTCTTTTAAAGGTGTATACCTGGATGGAGAAACAAGTTATTGTATATGTATGTAGAAGTAGATACTGACTGTTAATAGTTTTCATAAAAAGAATTAGGAATATTTAAGTTAACAATCTTTTACTTTTAATGAACAGTATGAATAATAAACATGAACAAAAATTGTTTTTACAATGTAATAAAAAATACATTTTAATAATGGTTAATAAAAAAAAGATGTTATTATAATGTGGGCAGTTAGGGTTCCCATAAAACAACACATGGGATCCAAGCCACTCTTAGTAGCATAGTGCACCCTGCTAATCAACAAACAAAGTTCTGGGTCCCACCAACCTGCATTAGGCAAGTGTGGTGGGAAATACCCCAAATCCTCTATGTAAACCCCTACCTGGTTGATGTGAGAATCTTTGGGGATGACCTATGTCCAGCAAAGACAGTGTATCAGCAGATAATAATGATGACTTTATTATAATATACATAGATAAAAAATATTCATATACAAGATAAATATTATGGCCGTGGTCTTATTAACTTCTATTTATATTACAAGTTTGAGGTTATACCTGTGTGCAGGCACTGCTACTTTTCTCATATTTACTTTACTTTCATTAGGTTCTATATATTTTTTAGCTCTCTTCGTTTTAGGTTTTGATTTTTTAACTGTGCCTTGTATACCATTGTGTTCTTCTACTTCCATTCCATCGCCCGATTCCGAAACTGCTTTTCGTTTCACATTTTTTAGTTTCACAGTCTTCTTTGCAGGCAAAAATTCATCAACGTTTATATTTTCCACTTCCATTATTTGATAATTTACATCAACAAATGGTATTATTTAGATATTTGTGCTTTATTGTGATTAAAGTGTTTTTAAACAATTCTCACATGGTCCACCATAATAAATGCACAAAAAAAAAGGAATTTAACATCTGTCAAATGTCAAAGGTGTTTCTATACGTCAAATGGTCTTTAGTCATGAATAAAACTTAGTTTTTTTTCGTTATATTTATTTCTCAAATAAATGAAATTATTGTGCATAATTGTTATGAATTACAAAATAACCTAATGATTAAATTTTATAGAGTAATAAATCTTCTCGCTCTTTGCTGTCGTTGTCATTATTTTATAAATATTTTAAATTTGTCTACAATATATGTACTTATAAATAATTAGACACAATTTTATACTTTTTTTTTAATTTATACTTTGTTTTCACAAATAAAAATGTGGCTAGTTATCACGCTATTTATTATCTATAACACCTGAAAGTGGTTATGTCATAATTTTGTCGATATTTTGTTAAAATGAATTAATTGGGTAAGAAAACTAATGTCGCTCTGAGTAATAATATAAACAATTTAAAAATATCATAATTTATTATTTATAGATTTTCGAAAAATGGCGACAATTCGTACTACTTTAGTGAAAGTTTTTACTCCAACCCATGGTGGTAAAATAGCAGTATGCAACTTTGTCCAAAACAGGAATATAATGGGCAAGGCCCTACGTGAATCTCTGCCACGGCCGCCACCAAAGCCGGCACCTTTCGATTACGTAAACAAAGACTATACCTGGCTGAGGAGTCTCATGGATCGGACCACTCATAGATTTGATAGCAATTCCAAGGTCGTAGTAGTAGAAGGACCTGTCGCAGCCGGTAAAACTAAGTTCGCGCAGTGTTTGGCTGAAGATTTGGGAATGAAACATTTTCCAGAGGCAAACATGGATATACACTATATAAGGCCCAATGGCGCCAACCTACGTCAGTTCGACTGTGAGATCCCGGAAGATACGAGAACATTTGATCATGTTGATTTTAATCGCAACCCGTGCCATCGCCTTGCCGGAAACTTTCAAATTATGATGTACATTGCTAGGTATTCACAGTACATTGATGCTTTGGCTCATTTGTTCAATACTGGTCAAGGAGTGGTGCTAGAGAGATCGCCATACTCCGATTTTGTGTTTCTTGAAGCTTCATACAATCAGAAGTACATCAGCAAGGGAATTCGCTCCGTCTACTATGAGTTGCGTGGATATACAATTGAAGAATTAATGAGACCTCATTTAGTCATTTACCTCGATATTCCGGTGCCAAATGTAAACATTTTAAAATTAATTTATCAACCTTATCTTAGAATAATTGTCTCCATCACACTTAACTTTAAATAAATCTTTAAAACTTTCTTTGTCAAATAGTTTCTGTTCTATGCTCTAGCTAAATAACAATTTTTTATATTAAGTAAAAATATTTGTAGATGACATATTAATCTTTACTATGAACTTTATATTACCATTTTAACTTGACCATGTGTTATCATCAGGTAGTAAAAGCAATCAAGACCCGTAACTTACAGCATGAAGTGCAAGGCAAGGCTCTCACTGTCCCTTTCCTTACTGAGGTGGAGCGCCAATATAAAACTAAATATCTCCGAGACATATCCACCCATGCTGAGTTATTGGTGTATGATTGGACTGGTGGTGGTGAGGTAGAAGTGGTAAGTCCTTTTTTATGTATGATGGATAGGAAGGTACCTCTTATATTATATAGTTAGGTCTTTTTATCCACATTTTGAATTTCTCTCATCTATCAAACATTTTAGGTAGTCGAAGATATAGAGCGTTTCGACTTTGAACAGTACACAGAACGTGTGGAGCCCAAAATGAAGGACTGGCGTCTACCGCGCGAGATGGACTGGGCCGACCAGCGGATGCTATACACAAACAACAAGCATTTTCTGATGAACCTGTTGGCCATTCCACGTTTGGATGTGCCCGAACTTATCACTGATCCTAATGATTCTTATGACAGGGACAATGTAAGTATTTACTATGTATGTATGTATTGATCACACCAAATATGGACTCAAATATTATGCTTCTTTTTTCATTGATAAAATTTCATCTTGGTTCTAATGGATCAATGTTGGTTAATTACCTGAACTGATGCACTTATATTTTTATGGTGTTAAGAGAAATTGGGGCCATTGATGAAAAAGTATGCCCAGTCTGAGTATTCTGGATCTCTTTTATACAGCTGGAACACAGCAATGCTGTTACAACAGCAGATTTAGAATATGAGGAACTAGTTAATCAGATCCAAAAGGCAAACCTATAATATGTGACCTTGGATTCAAACCAGGGACATGGTTGATATAAGGCAACCACTTAGCCACTTCCACTAAAGAGAAAACAGTGAACACAACAAAATGGTAATACTGTTTCCTGTTTCCGTTTCCAGCTTATATACAACCATCCTGACTTTGAATACATGCACGGCTTCCAGAAAAAGGATGGCTCACTCATACTCAAGAACAAAGCACCAAAGTACTATGAGTATGTTTAATATCATGTCTAGATATTTAGATTCTTGAACTTGAAAATTAATTAAATAAATTTAAAAACATGTCTCTGTTTTATTATAGTCTGTATGACAAATCGGTTTACTTTTATTTTGTACAGCGACGAGGCAAGCTCGATCACTTGATGATGATACCCGCCCATGATGCAGTGCTGGTTAGAATGATATACACTGCATCATATTGTACGCATCGCTTTGTGACATTAGATGGTTAAGTCCCATTCATCATCAGCTGATAGACATCCACTGCTTGATATAAGTCTCCCCAAAAAGATCTCCATATACAGTCGACATGACCTTCGATACCGCTGGTCACTAGGGTCTGACTTATGTAGGGGTTCATATGGGATTTAGGTCATTTATCACCATGATGGCCCAATGCGAGTTAGTGGATTAGCAAGGTGTACCACTAGCAGGTGAGGTTGGCTTGGGTCCCGTGAGTTGATGTGCGGAACTCCTTACACCCACGTCTCATTACCTCAGTAATTCCACTAGCTATAAGCTTTCACAGAGTAATGTGTGCACACTACAGTTAGACAGCAGTAATAGGAGTTGCAGTGGTCACCTGAACAGTCTCTAGCAAGAGAGACATAGCTATCACCTATTATATTTTGCTCACCAGCTATTCCACGCCCGCTTTACCGGCCGGAGCATCCCCGTAACCGGTTTTTCGGGGTAATATTTTGTAAAATACGTTCTTAGCTAGCATATACTCGGCAAAAGGAATATTCCTACCAAGTTTCAGGTCTCCAGACCTTACGATTCCAGAGATACATGTGGAGTCTCTACATAGATGGAAATTTTATCTATATATAGAGCCAAAAGATGGGTGATATTTTTCAAGTGGTTTGTCCACCGGCACACGGGAGTAGTGACTCCTGCGCCAAGCGTGGTTGTCGGGTTGCGGGAACGACGTAATACAACTTGCGAATATACTTTTGCAAGGGCAGTTCAATCGTAGTTAGTGAAAGTTAGACAGCAATTTTAATTTCGCTAATTAGTTGTTTGTGTTCGGAATGAATAATTAATTTACGAACATACTCTGTAAAATTTGAAAATAAAAAGTAATTGTTTTCCGCCTCTTAAATAGAATTCTTTGTATTGATAAGAATATAATAATAATAGGTTTTATTTGTTCGCAAATCACGTGGTAACTAGTGAACGTATCTACACAGGAACATGAGAATTCGACGCGGAATGATTTGTAGATTGTTATAGGCTAATCATTTTTTAAATTTCATAAATCCTTCATCGGTATAAAAGAACAATATTAGTATTCATTTGGTATTATTTATGCGGTTGCTATAGATTGTCAAGTCATATGGTAAGTCTGTAAATAAAATCATCGTAAACATTATCAATCTTTGTTTATCGATTGCTGGATGTCTTGGCTACTGTCTTCTGCCAAATGCGATCCTTAGCTTCTCGCATCCACCCACCTCCGACGATATCGACGGTTCATTTGGAGGGAGAGCGTTCTATACTTCTGTGACCTGTACGCGGTCTCCACTCCAAGCCTTTTCTCCCATCGGCCGTAACTGACACGATAATGATGATGACAATAAATTAATAAAATAAATTACCAAATTAGTTTGTCAAAATGAAAAAAAACAAAAGCCGTCGATAATGATGAGAATCCGTTAGAGAAAAATTTAGCACACTACGTTTACATTAATATTGTTAAAAAAACAAATGAATTCAAGAAAAATGCTCCTCTTTTTTCGTTTTAATTTAGTTTACCAAATTAGTTTTTAAAATTAGGTTTTAAATTTTTGGAAAACACTACAGTTGTAACATTAGATTTAATATAAGCGGGCGGGGGACAGCTAATACGAGCGATATATACATATACACAGATTACAAAAAAAAAATGTATTACTGACAGCGACCCTTGAAACGGAACCCAGAAATGTATATTAAACTTTGGGTGCAGAAAAAAGTGCTCTAGTTATAGGATAGCCGGTCGCCACCAATACAAACCTACTACCAGTCTCTGTAGGGTCGATCCCACATGTCTGCGAATTGGTCAGCGTTAGGATTGCAGTAGCCATGATCCAAATTTTGCCCAGTTGTAAGACTTACTGGAGTAGCGAGATAAGAATAAAAAAATACACAATCTCCACCACAATTACAAAATGAAACTACGTACAGTTTATAATATTACTTTTCTTTTTTTTATAAAAGTCAAAAACGATATCAAATACAAGTCATACAAAAATGGCAATTTTCAAACGGTCATAACTTATAATTTTTTATTTATTCAGTACATTGGAATGTTGTATTGTTAGAAATTATAACATAAAATTATCAAATATGTAATAAATACAATAAATTATATATAGACATCATAGTTTCTGAGACAAATTAACAAAACCTATTCTATTTCTGTGGAAAATATTTGAATTGAATTATAAATTTCTAATACAGTAATATATTTTGTGAAATAATAAATTTGTTTCACTCGTTGCAAGACAAGTGAACATATTAATAATTATATAATAGAGATAAATATCATATTCTTATTGAATGGAATACTAATATTAAATAAATGAAAAATATGACGTATCAGAAATATACTTCAATTTATGATTTGTCTTTTAGTCAAGAGTCAATAGTTTTTAGACAAATGCATGTACTATCTAGACTACATTGCCACCAGGGATGGTGTTGAAGTACTGGGCTATATAATTAAATAACCTAACTCCAACTAACCAAGAGAAGCGTTTAAATTTGTCCAAAACAATATTTTGATAAACTTTAATTTCCCTACGTTGTTACTTTTCAAATTAAATAACTTTTTATTTTTAGGTTATAATAACAAATTTAATTTAAAAGTAAAATCTATTTTATGTTTATACATTTTTATAAAAAAAGGATCGTCGGTAACGATTTTTGAAATTGTGGAGAGGGTACGAGAGTAAATAGCTCGCTATATTCTTTGAATAAATGAATATAGATATCATTGTATGTATCACTCCATTTATAATAATCGATATCGTGCTACAGACGTTTCCAATAATTGTTATATTTTTAATTTCTTTTAATTTTGAACAAATGTTATATATTTTATTTATATTAGCTGTAGGAAATTTAATTTGTTTAATTTACTGTTTTTTTTTTGTTATTATCGTCATGACTTTTTATAAGCTTTCAACAATTGTTTAAAGAATTGGTACGTTAATAATAATATGATAAAATGTTTATGTTATTTTTTATTTGAAACTTTCTATAAAAAAAACAGATGTCCGTCTGTTCAAAAACTGTTAAGACTGAAACATGGAATAAGTTCAGATTCATCAGTGGACAATGACCGAAATAATGATTATTGAAAATCTAATGTACACAAACTACAATTTTATTAATTACATAATAATAAAACAAGTCATTAATTATATAAAAATAAAAATTAGTGAAGTGTGGCAAGTTTGATTAAAAACAATATTTAATAATAGTTCAGTAATTTTTTCTAATTATCACACATTTATGCTTTAGTATTTCAAATCACTAAATTATGTTTATTTACATATTCTTTTTCTTCACATTAAATTAGATATTACGTAGCAACAAGTGGAGATGTTTAATTTTAAAAAATTAAATATTCATCACTCGCAATTTTTTGTTAACTATATTAAAAAAAATTCAACGAAACTATATATGTATTATACGTTTAGCATTACTATTCTTTGTAATATTTATATTAGAATTATATCGACTCCATATCGATTATTTGTAACGTCGACAACATTTAATCAATAACGGATTAATATCAATTTCATACATATTACTTGAGCTGTGAATGTTTAAGCTTGATATACTCTGGCCCTCGTATGTTGACAGCGAGCAGCAAGACAGCCAAGCTGTTACAGCAGCAGATTTAATCGGTGGGTTTTATAAAAACTAACTCCATCCAAACTTTTTAACAAGTGTCCACAGCATCGAACTGAAAATCTTTGTTACAAGGTAGGCAAACTACTTCACCAAGAAAGCCAGTTCATCGTTTACGTTAGATAAAAATAAATTTTAGAGTACTTATAACCATTAGTTTAAATAAAAAATATTTATTACGACTCAGATACAAATACATAATAACAGTTTTTATGTTTAAGCGAGTTTTTTTTTTATTTATTTTAAAATCGTCATTGATTTTTTTTTTCGACCTGTCATTAATTTTATTGCTTGCGTTCTTTTTTTTTCTTTTGTATTAATATTATATGTAATGAATAATAAGTTTAGATATCTTTTATAGTTATGAATCAAGTGTATGTCGGGTGTATTTTAGCTTATATTTATTATTTTTATTTTATAAAAATATTTAAATATTTATAATTTTTCGGACAGTGTTACTCTTTCTTCATGGTATAGTATTTTTTCATATGTAACTATTTATAGGCTTTATTCGCTACATGTCCAATAGGAAAGGGGAGTCTAGAGCGCCCAGGCCAGCCGCGACTCCTCCCTCGTTTGCGTCAGCGAGCTTCGTCCTCAACATGTGTCCAACTTGCCGATTGCAGTAAATCTTGTCTTTTGTTCTAAAAAAAAAAATACAAAAATATGATGAAAAAAATGGTTAGTTACATATCTTTATAGCACAAACAGCTTAATGTTCCCACTGTTGGGACTCGGTGTCTCACAACATAAATATACATGATGGTTAAACAAGGATTGAAGGATGTCATATGTTTATGAAATCTGTTTACTAGTCATAAGATTTCTGTGGTATATGATAGGATGATAGGTACCACCGCAGCGCCTGCTTCTGCCGCCAAACAGTAGTGTGTGCACATTACTGTGTTCCGGTTTGAAAGGCGTTGCAGCTAATGAAATTATTGTGGTAATGTGACTCGACAACTCATCACTGAAATCGACAATGTAACATCGTGTTTTTTTCATAACACTGTTATAGATAGGCGTATAATTTACTATCAGTTGAAATTTTGCTTATCGTTGCCTTGTATAATATATAAAAAAAAACGCAAAAAATCATACCCGATTATGACACCAAATATTCCCAGTTCAGAGACGAGGTCACTCAGTGGCGGAGGCATCGGAGCGCCCGGACGTACCACGTATCCCGACACCTGAACACGTAGCAATAAGACTTCACCAAGGGTTGCGGTAACTGGTTACCATCAGCTCAATCAGTCATAACAGTGGTAAGAGATAGCTCAATACAAAGTTTATAATAAAATTTATATTTGTAACATATTTTTCTCATGGTAAGAGTTAAGTGCACTGTTTCACCTTCACTCGTGGTACTGTACTGATGGTAGATCTCTGTTACCGGAATCCGAAAAATTATTGTCTTCCGGTTTGAAGGACGCGGTAGCTAGTGAAATCACTGGAATAAGACTTAACATTTTATCTCTCAAGGCGTCGAGCGCTATGTGATGCAGTGTATCATAACTATTGCCATATTGTTATGGGCAAGCGTGTCACACAATAAGGTGATCGTTATTTAAAAATAAAAGGCTGCTGCTGAACATAGGTATCCCTAGATTTTGGACGGGAGCATCATGCTGACCATGTATGGAGAGAGAGCGCAGTGTCAGAAGCCGTAAGAAATTGCGTGGTGTTGTAACCAACTGCATGCCTTGTACCAAAGTGCCTGGTTCAATTCCTAGATCGTCAACTGTTCGGCTAGTTACCACCACAATATAAATCTGCAACCTCGACCAATATTGCTGTGTTCCGGCTGCCAACATATGACAACTAGAGTATTCTGGGCGAGCATGCTTTACTATTCACACCCTCATCGTCACTCAGCACAGCGGGCAATTAAGGTCAAGTGCTAAACAATTGTAGATATGAAAGTTACCAAAGGCGGCAGTATCCGCTCCATGAGTATATATGCGGCGCGCTCGCGGCTGTGGCGCATGCGCAGCAACGCCTCACGAACTTCCGGCCCGTACAAGTTATTTCCGCCGCCCTCACGCTGAGGCTTTAGTACGAACCTAAGAAGCATTAAAAAACAGTTTACACTTCCAATGACGTTCCCGAAATACATCTTAAGATTCTTCATTATTATATCTAGAGCTTTGTATTCTAAGATGGGATTAATAGAAGATGTCGATGGGACGGAAATAAATAAAAAAAAACGTGATCAAGGAGTTCTTTAATTGTCTCTTCACAAAGCGACGTACAGTCTGCCCCTCACACGGTGCCGTGTTGTCGGCTCTTCACACGGCACCGTATCTTGGGCATGTTAAATAAATATTTTTTTTATTTTTATGGGACTCTCTTTTCAACAAAAAATTCTCGTTACCCAACTTTATTTTTCCATTCAAACGGAAAACCTATAGGAGGAAGACCATTGTGATGTCCACTTAAACCAAATTTTCCCAGATTTTTTTTTCATGGGTTCATTTTCAAATTTAGATGGTTCCGATGAACCTCTGCAGTTATATTTCAACCATATTCCCAAAACTCTCCATTGATCGCCATCAAGTCTCCCGTAGAACGCTGAAGGCTCACCTGGACTAACTTTGGGAACTAAGTATCTAAACGGTGTCCAGTAAGATAAATATACTTACTACCTAATTTTTAATAATAATGTAATTTATCTAGTAAGCATAATACCCTGACCTCTCCGTATCAGCCAAAGCCATGTCCACTGCCCTCTCGCCACTCTCGTCGAAGTCCAGCGAGTACAGGCCTGTGAAAATATCCCTCACGCTGCTTGTCACGGCGCCGGTGCCCATAAATTTCTCGAGCACGCCGGGCGCGGCTAGCGTCTGCTGGACCTTCTTAGTGCCCGCGAGCTGATACTGGATCGACGGACACTTTATAGCTCTGGAAGGAAACAGCAGAAGCGAATGGGTTAGAGATGGTTATTTATATTGTGTCCATAAACTATATTGAAGTTGTAATTTTTTTTTTAATAATAAATGTTAACAGTAAAGGCATTTCTAGATATGAGTCCAATAGCGGAGGTATGAGCAGCCGATGATGATGATGATGATGATGATGATTTCATCTAAATATGAATTAGAATCATGTATATCAACATCAGCTGATAGACGTCCACTGCTGGACATGACATGAATCATGTACCCAGGAATATATTCTACTAATTTTTTTTCGAAAGAGTTTCAGCGTCACGTTCTTCATAAGGAGAGTAAAGGAGTGGTACAACTTGCCGACCTCGCTGTTCCCGTACAAATATGACATGGATGCTTTCAAGAAACGAGTGAATGCAGAGACCACATCACCACAACCTCAAGTGGGATCGTGGTGACGAAATTATCGTAGTTAGGCTAACCTAACCTTGCCGATCAGAAAGGAAATAAAAGTAAAAATAAGAAGAAAGTGTTAAGTTAATAAAAGAAGAAGAAAAAGAATAAATGATAAAACGGGATGACTTTCATGAATTTTAGGTTCCATTTCAGGACAAGGAGACTGTCTTCACTTGCGAGAGATACGGAAGAAAGAAATGGGATGCAGAATGACAGGAGAAGTGTGATAGACGAGCAGAGTGTGAGAGAGAAAAGAGAATGGAAGATGAGAATGAGTTTTAAAAAAAATGTAAATAAATTTAATGAGATGAATGAGATGAATGATGAGTCGAAACCTTCCTCACCTTTATTCTACTACAAATACGTGACCACCTCGTAGTTCTGGTCCACACCGGGTTCGTTTAGTGGGTAACGAAGGTCCCCACCTTCAAACCACACGAACGCGAAAGCCGTTTGCTTTCTTCTATGACAGGAGTAATCAGTCCTGTTCTTAATAACCTGAGACTACAGGATAAAAGTGGTAAACTTATCCACCATCTAAATGTAACGAGAAACTGAATCAAACGTGGGACCACCGCATTACAAGGCAAGTGGTCAGCCACTGCGCAACGGAGACAGTCACTAAGAATTATAAAGGAGTGGGAATTTGAAAGGTATATATGTGGAGGGGTATTGGTTTCCGCACAACTCACGGGACCCAAGCCCACCTAACCTGCGCGTGCTGCACCCTGTTAATCAACAAACGATGCCCTAGCTCCCACCAAACCGCATTGGGCCTGAGTGGGTTGGAAATGGCCAAAGTCCCTCCATAGGAACCTCTATAGACGACGGCTCCTGGTGCCTGACGATGCGGACTACGCAGGACCCATCGATGTAGGGATCTTTGTGGGAGGCCTATGTCCAGCATTGGACGTCTATCTGATGTTGATGACGATGATAGGGATTTTTAATGCAGATGTTAAGATTAATGTAAAGGAAATATTGATAAGGCAATCCTTAATAATAATATAATCATGGGCCTGGTATACTCACGATGATCTCTCCACCCGTAGCCTCGCGTCCCATTCGCGCGTAGATGGATATTGTGCTGGCTCGTAACCAGAACGGTAATACACCACAGCCACCGGCCGCCCGTCGCTGATGTGTTCAATGCGTGTATGAAAGAGGCACATTAGTTGGCATTAATTAACATACGTTAATATTTATATAATACATGGACCGACGCACCTGGTGGTGCACCCTGCTAATCAACAAAGGAGGCTGTGCCTACCGCCAACCAGCATTGGGCGAGCGTGAAGAAAAATGGGTCAAATTACCCCATATACAACAGCCCCTAGTTCCCAGCGGTACCAGAGGCCATGCTGACTGTATGTGGAGATCTTTGAAGAAAGACTACGTCCAGCAGTGAACGTGTGAGAATTGCGAGAACCCATTAGATGCGAGCAACTCGAGACCGATCGATGTGGATATCTTTGGGGGAGGCCTATGGTCAAGCAGTGACCTTCTATCGGCTGATAATGATATTGACGAGGCGAACCGTCAGTGACCAGCCTGCATTTTTTTTTATTTAACTAAACGTCGAGATGAGCGGGACGTTCATCTTACTGATGGTATGCAATACGCTTGCCTATAACAACGTGGCGCTAGTTAGGATGATGTACATTACACCTAATTTACATTCACATATAATTATCAAGTCATATCCGGTTCCTTTTGAAGAATAACCAGGAGGGCCGAACACGAGTAAAGATTGGACAAGGTCTAGCAAGAAGAGGATCCTGCTCCTCTTGAAGACTAGTCGATTAAAATAATAAGTTCCTATCAATGTTATATACGGTTAAAACATTTCATAGGTCGGTATAGCTCAGTATATAGGGCGGATGTACGCTGTCTCCAAGAGGCGCAAAGGTACGAACCCCACTGAACGTGAGTTTCTGGTGAAGAGAGCAGCCTTCATTTTTTTCCGCAGCGCCTATTACTTCCCCCAAACAGCAATGTTCAAACATCACTGTATAGTGGTTTGAACAGCGCTATATCCATGCACTCCTAAATGGCGCCACGTTGTTATGGGCTGGCGTATCGTTCACCTGAGTGAAGATCTCTTTTCGTAGAATAAAATAAGTTGGTCACTTGGTGAACTTGGTGGATAAATAGATACGATTGTATTATAACAGCACCTGGGGGAACATTGAAAGGACTTCGTTATGTAGTTTTATGTGTTACTTATTTCTTGTAATGCTGGGCTCCTTACCCCCTTGGGGGTGTAAGGACATTGTACAACTCTTGGGGTGTAAGGAGTCCCGAACTACAACTCACGGGACCCAAGCCAACCTCACCTGTTTGTAGTGCACCCTGCTAATCAACAAACTAGGCTCTGGCTCCCGCCAACACACTTTGGGCCAGCGTGGTGGGAAATGGCCCAAATCCCCCCATGTGAAGCCCTACATACGACAGCTCCTAGCGCAATGCGGTACTGGAGGCCATGCTAAATGTACGTGGAGATCTTTAGGGAAGTCTATGTCCAGCAGTGGGCGACTATTGCCTGATGATGATGACTTAATTCTTACTGTCTTTCCAAATAGTGATTGATAGATGTCACAGACACCAGCCCACTAAAACCACCTGAAGGATAGATAAATAAAGATCTAATAACGATTGATGTATGATGAGAACTTACAAGATCAGTTGCTTTTTATCATTGATCGTTGTCTCTTCGTAAATCTCATTTAAGGTCTTTCTGTGAATCTGAAATGAGAAAAAAAAATTTCAAAATTTTATTTACTATATATAGCTGAGACATATAGATTTAGTGAGAATCGCGGGAATCCACTGGATGCGAGCAACGCGGAACTGATCGATGTGGAGACCTTTTGTGGAGGCCTTTGTCCAGAAGTGGACGTCTATCGGCTGATGATGATAATGTATAGCTACCGCAAAACATAACAGTTGAGTCATTATTTAAGTCGTGTTGCTAAAGTAGAAGTAGGAAATTCAAGAGTCCACCCAAAAAATGGATGTCTGCGTACTCCCCATGGTAATAGAGTAAAATTTGTTGGTAACAATCACGGGAACAGCTGCTGAGCTATCCCTGGGATTATATCTCTCAGCCGCCCTCCGTGACGAGATGACAGGCGATGTGGATATTTTAAACATGTAGCTAGTAATATTACAATGGTAACGATACTTAAAATCACGTATCGCGCGTTTTTATGTATACCATACCAACTGTCATCACCGGCAGACTTACCATCAGGTGAACGTCTCGCTCCGTCATTATAAATACTGGTGACAGGTCTCTACTGTCGGAGACTGAGATGGTAATACTGCAGCTTCTATTTCTGTCGCCAAACAGTAGTGTACTAACATTACTGTTCCGGTTTGAAAGGAGTCGTAGCTAAAATTAGTGAGGTAACGGTACTTAACATCCTGTATCTCATGGTGATGAGCACAATGTGGTGCAGACATCATCCTAAAAAGTGCCACGTTTTCATGCGCAGGCGTATAATTTACGATCAGGTGGTGAGCTTTTCGTTGGTTTTGATGCTTCGTCAAGTAAAATAAAAATTTATCAGCATATTAGTCACCATTATGTCCGGCCTCTTCTCGGATATCTCAAACTCGTGGAACCTCTGGTCGCATATATTGTAGGACACCTCTTCAACCACAAACAGTATTATAGCGGAAGCAACGCCGAACAGGTCATAAGCTTCTATTATACCTGAGCAAAGACCCGATAGCGCGTTGTTTTCAGGCATCTGAAATAAAAAAAAATAGATTGTCTTTTTTGAAATGTTACCTTAAAAGCAGTATAATTATAATTCATACTGTAATTTATTTCTTGTTGTAAAAAGAAGATTGTTGTATATTATATTAATCGTCATCATCATTATCAGCATTTATTTATCCACTGCTGGATATAGACCTTCCCCAATGTCTCATCAAATATGATGCTCAATTTCTCGCATCCAGCCACTTCCGACCGCTCTGATGATGTCGTCGATCCATGTGGCGAGCCGGACGTCCTATACTTCTGCGACCTGTACGCGGCTTCCACTCCAAGACTTTTCTCCCCCATCGGCCGTCACTGACACGGCAAACATGACCAGCCCGCTGCCACCTCAGCTTATAGATTTTGAGAGCTACGTCGATAACTTTAATTCTCCGTCGATTTCTTCGTTCCGGATTGTGTCCTTTAGAGAAATGGGAAGCATAGCTCTCTCCACCGCTCGCTGTGCTACTTTGAATAGGTAGACCAGCCCGATGGTCAGGTGTCATGTCTTCGCACCGTACGTAAGGATAACGGTATGTTATATTGCGAACGGATATACCACGGCCTCTCCAAATTCTGAATATGACCTTCCGAGGGTGTTTTGGTGGGTAAAATTTACACATAACTTACGAAACTTACCGGAAGCTTACCTGTCCAAAGATTTCCCTCCAGTAGCAAATAAAAAGTTAACAATAATTTTATTCAGTGACGAGCTTAATATTATTTTCATCTTATGAAAACGGTACAATTAATTGCGTTTTCCATAATTAGAATAATTGATCGATATTATTAATAAATAAAGTAATTAAACCGTTTCTAGCGCAAGCTATTTTTTTTTTAATTATATACATATCGAATAAAAGGTACAAACCTTTTTTATTAGGTCTCCATGTCCCAACTGGCGTAGTATGTAACTGAAATATTAAAACGTTTACATTATCACAATAAGAGAAATAAATCGAAGTAACAAAAAAAGCAATTTTACACAACGCACAATAGCTTCAGCTTACATTACTGCACACTGTTCTAGGTATTCCGCGATCGGAAGTAGTTTATGTAGTCAGTGATATATGCTTTGAAAGTAAGACATTAAGGCCGAACATAACAACACGCACTACATGCACTAAAGTTAGCGAAAAGATAATTTATTAGTACAGCTCCCCTTTATTATAATACTAATATCAAAATAGAGTGGACTCTAACACACAGACGAACAACATTCAATTCACCTCAGGTACCCGCGGCCACAGACTATAATATCCTTTTCAACATTATTTAAATATGTACTCCCTGCCAAAGGAAAAAACGAATTTGTATCGCTACCGGTATTTTAACATCTTTACTGCCAATCAACCCGCCGACACACACTTAGCCAGCGTGGTGGATTAATATCCTCGCATCACTCTTCGTGACCGAAATCTCTCAGGCTTAGTAACGGGAATGTTATATAACTCACACTTTTATTTTTATTTATTATAACTTAATCAAATTTATATAGCAACCTTCAACAGATAAATTTTATATAGATGATTAAAAAAAACAAACTTTTTTGACACTTTTTCCTGTTAACCTAAAGTTAAAATATATAAAGAAGGTTACATTCAATAAAAATAAAGTTCAAACACATGCTAGATAATGTAATAGTAATCTAAGAATACGTCTGCCATTAATCATTGTCCCTTACATCAACTCTTTCTTTTGTACTCTTTCTATATAAAAAAAAATTTTCGATTAATATTAATTATTTATTTAATTAAATAAAAAGTTGTTCCGTTGAGAGCACAGAGTGTAAAAAGGGTAAACGATTAATTTGTAAAATACAATTCTAAAACCAACATTACACAAAGTTATTATAAGGAAAATATACTATGACAAGTAATTATTAATAAATAATTATGAAGAGTAATTACGAAAATACATGCGCAATATACAACTATTTTATACAAGATATTTTACAATTGTCTTAGGGTGTTTTGACGTTTCTTGTTTTCATTAAAAAAAAAAAAAAGTAGTGTCTATGCAAATGTCACATATCTTTATATTTCAATAGTTAATGGTATTCAGTTAAAGGGGTCCCGCAAAACAACTCAGGGGACTCAATCCAACGTCATTCGCTCTGGTGTATCAGGGTACACCAGAGCGAATTAACAAACAAGGTCCTGGCTTCCACCAACTCGCATTGGGCCTGCGAGGTGGGAAATGGCGCAAATCTGCCGTTATGAACCCCTATAAAAAACGTCCCCTGGTACCCGGCGATGCGGGCAGGCCAGAGCCGATCGCTGTGGGGATCTATGCGGGAGGCCAATGTCCAGCAGTGGACGTCTATCGGCCGATGATTATGACTCATTTTTACTTAATTTTTTTTAAAGTTCTTAAAATATTTTGTTAATAAATAACGTATTAGAGACATTTTTATTTATTATGATATATTACATTGTTTTTGTTACTATCTCTGCAGGTCAGAGATTTATTGGAGACCCTTCCCTGATAAGATGACAATCCGATTATGATAGCCTTAACATCGTAGAGTTGCAATTTACGCTTGACTTTTGAGTCAAAAATCCACATAACATCCCGTCTAGAAGTAGGGTATCTTTTCATCATCCCGTCCTTCCTGTTCCCTGGTATAAAAAGAGCTTCTACTATAGACTGTAATGGAGTCCTGTAGAAAATCCTGAATAGTATCAATCTCAGTCTATCAAAATTTGTCCATCCATCTGAAAATTACTCTAGAAGGTGAATCGCTTTTCAATGGACTTTCCTCGTCCACCTAAAAATCGACCAGGGACTAAACTCGACAAAAAAATTGTTGGCGAATTTCTTTTTTCAGCTTCTTGCAGTAGCTTTTTTTATTTAGATTGGACTTTATTTATTCCGTATAAAGTTAAAATTTTAACTGAACTTACGTTTTCACGGTAATCCTTCGATGATGTATAATTTACAATAAATTTTACTTATATTAAAGGAAAATATTCTTCACCGGTAAATGTTATTTCGGAACGTAGATTTCGACCGATAAAAGTTAAATATTTAAATCTGTATTATATAGACGTTTGTTTACAACTCGACCCATGCGTATCCAATGACACTGCCCCTGGAATTGAGTGTTGCGCCCCAGTAATAGACGATAGACGGTAGAAGATAGCAGAAAAGCACTATTTGACAACCTATTAGACTCGTCAATTGAAGTCAAGTTATCTCGTAGACTGAGCGCATAAAATAAATAAAAAAAGATTACCGGCACTGTACATCATCAGAAAATATATTCCCACCTAACGCACGACATATTAACAAATATATATTTTTTATATTTATTTAATAAATTTGTTTATGGTATAAAACATATTTAAAATTATTACCTGCATCGTAAACAACTTGTTCGAGCATGTAAAAGAAACTATATTAAAAATAAATGGGAAGTTAAACACGTGAGGTACCCTCGGTGCAAGTGTTTGTGTTGAACAAGCTTATACTGAACCGTTTGAAAGATGTGTACCCTAAGCCAAACCCAGCAATAAATCGACAGATACACGTCATGTTAGAATGAAACCAAACGCGCGAATCGCACCATTGACTTTACCGACAATGCAGGCCAAAGGTAACATCTCTCAAGTGAACTCTAATGAAGCTATGCCGCTCAAAATACATGCGCACTCAACGTTCTAAATCTAAATTCAAAATAATTCCATCGTTAATGTTGCCAACATGCCAGTTACCCAATTTACAGTACGGTGCAAATAAATAAAATAAGCGATAGCGGTGCGTAAAAGAAAAATAAATAAATAAACAAACAATCAAGCAATACCAATAGTGGTGTGAAAATGATTTGCATAGCGTGCACTTGAAGACAGAGCAGTCACATGAGAGATGTTGACTGAATTGGACGTTTGTGTGTGTGAAGCATGATAATTATTTTTGATAAATGACTTGGTAACTTAAAATCCAAAAAAAAAACAACGAACAAAAAAAGAAAATAAAAACAAAAATCACAACCCCCCCACACACAAAACGACAGCACAAAACATGTCGGTACCGAGACATGGCGGGAAGGTACGAGGTGATGGCGCCAAAACTCGACGCGATCGTGTTAAACTCCACTTGCTTTATTTTGCTCGCCTCTTTACTGTACTGCAACAGGTAGTCCGACCGGAAGAGGCCAAGGGCGATTGACTGGAAAATTTAATTATTTCTTTTTTAATATCTCCTGTCAAGATTGTGGTGTTATGCGCCGTATCCTTTAAAACAATACAATTAATATTTATAAACTGTTTTTAAAATGTTAGATAAATATTTGTAGTAGCAACACTCGGGTGACGGTAGAAGTTTTGACGATCGATAGATGGCGCTAGAATTATATGAATTTGTCAAATCGTCTCGAACACTATAAAATTACTTCTGGTTACGATGAAGATTCGCCATCAATAATACCTACGAGATTAATATAATGTATTCTGGTAGAGGTGACTGCAACCATTGGGTCACGCTATTTTGACCCCACTGTGTTGACTTTGTCCTTGATTGTACAACTTTGTGGTGACACATAGTTTACATCAGAGCTGAATTATTTTGAAAAGAACCTGTTGCTAATTCGATATATTGCTGGGTTTTGGCCTGCTACGTTTTCTTTCTCTGTTCAGCTCAAACGTTTGTAATGAAGACAATGCTTTCTAGTTTCGTGTCCTATTTAATACCATTATTTTACTTTTTAAATATAATCTAAATAAAAAAAACGATTTTATTTTAAATCGTAAAATATCAACAAATTGAAATCAGGTCGAATCTATAGTTTACGTTACGGTAAAAGCAAATGTGGATTTTTTTATATTACATAAGATATTTTGTATTTTCCATTTTTTTATTCAAAGAAACGATGAGACGACCGGGACCTTAACCGGATAAGTGACACGCCCATAACAATGTGGCGCTATATAGGATTGAGATATAAGATGGAGTCTCGTTACCGCAGTAATGCTAGTTACAGCTCCCTTTAAACCGGAACACAGTAATGTTTGCACGCTGCTGTTTGGCAGCAGGAGAATTATCAACGGTGGTAGCTAACTAAAACGGTCTCCGGTAATAGAGATCTACCACCATAGTATAATTAGTATAATGGAAGTTTTACCACACTTTAACTGCAAATTGCACAAATATGGATCCATGAAAAAAGATAAGTGTTTGACGAACAAACTTTTTTGTTTTGACAGTACGAACTATTTACGTAAACAAATCGGTAAACAATCAGTCAATATATCAACGCAACAATAAAGTCTCTTTTGTATAACAGAGCTATTGTTATGCAAGGAACAATCGAAGAAAACAAGTTCGCTGAAGGACCTATATACCAACAAGCCGTCGATCCGAGTCCAACAGGCCGTGGATCCAGTTCCACGAGCCCAGTATCAGATGAGCTGTAAGAATCGCTATGGCTTTCAAGCGCTTACATCATCAGAATCCAGCGAAGTACATATTATTCTTACTGTATTTAAAACGGTCACCAAACGTTTTATTTGAACAAACGAGAGTAAAAGCGTATCATTGCCTTCGTTTTAATCTGTGCAACGTTAATTATAAGTGTTACCATAATAAAAAAAAAATTGCGCATTTTTATTTCTCAACTATATGTTGGTGTACCGTTTAATTATAATAATCCGTCATTATTTTGTATAATTTACACAATTCATGTTATTTTTATGGTTAGATATTTTTTAAGGTTTTAAATTTTAAATTCGACGGTTCCTAGGAATATAAGTACTGTGACAAGCAAGCCAAAAAAAAAAAATTTCATTAATTTGTATGTAATTTAGAATTGGATAATTTATTTCAAAAGCTAAATTAATACCAAATAAAAATTTCTTATTGTCAATGACGGTATGATTTTATTTAATTTAGAGATCGGTATTATATATTTAGATATTATTTACCTGTTTAATACTTGAGTATTTTGAAGTGATAAATTTTAAATGTCATTGTCTTAATCATCATCATCGGCCTTTGTTAATCCACTGGTGCATATAGGTCTTCCCCAATATCTTCCACCAAATCCGATCCTCAGCTTTTCGCATCCACCCACTTTCGACCGCGATAATATCGCCGGTACATCTAGAAGGACAGCGTCTTACATTTATGCGCCCTGTACATGGCTTCTACTCCAAGAATTTCCTCCCCCATCGGCCGTCAATGACACGATTGACTTGGCCGGCCCCGTGCTTCTTCAGCTTGAATATTCTAAGAGCTATGTCGAAAACTTTCATTCTACGTCGAGTTTCATCGTTTCGGATTTTGACTCCTAGAGCAACGCCAAGCACACAGCTAATTCAATCTTTGAATCGGTTCATCGATGGTCAGGTGCCCTGTGTTTGCGCCGTAAGTGAGAATGGGGAGAACGCATTGGTTGAAGACTTTCGTCTTAAGACATTGAGGTATTTGCGAGATGAGGATGTGTGGAGTTTCTCAAACGTCTATCGACCTCTTTGTTGAAGTTACCTCGTCCAAGTTCTCTATATATATATATATAACGTGTCTGTAGTAAATATGTTCTTTTACTTCTTAGTTACTGGAATAAGGATGACCTTAATCTTGTTCAAATTCATCTGCAGCCCCACGCATCACAAAGCGGCATTGAGATCGTCTAGCATACAGCTAAGTTCCTCTAGCGATTCTGCAATGAACACCACGTCATCAGCAAACCGAAAGTACGTTCAGTATTCGCCGTTAATGTTAATGCCCTGTGTTTTCCAACCCAGTCTTAAAGATATCTTCCGGCGGAACTGTAAGCAGTTTCGGAGATATTGCATTCCCTTCTCTCACACCTTGCTGCAACTAAATAGGCTTCAACCGCTGTTCTTGGATTTGCACGGTCATCGTTGCGACCTTGTACTTGCTTTTTAGTACATAAATGTAGCAGTCGACTTAGCATCGCAATTGGGACTCCATAACTGACAAGGTCTCGATGGAATTGAAGGTCTTTTCGTAATCCCCGAAGACCATATAAAACCGTAGATTAAACTTCGTAGATTGTTGTATAATCTGCTGCAAAGTCTGGATGTAGTCCACGGTGCTGTAACCTTAACGAAACCCGGCCGGTTCTGGCGGCTGATATTCATCAAACCATCAGGAGAGACGGTTCGTAATAGCCGGCCACTACGATACTGTGACCCCTTCATGAATTACAGAAATAAACAGACGTGTCGTTCTTTGAGGACAGATGTCCCTCCAGCCTTCAACAATTGTTGTAAGCCAGTCCTCTCCAAGATATTTTCAATTCCATTTTTCAACCACTCCCTTCCTAATCTCTCATATGCTGATGTCAGGGATTTCTTCCATGCGTTGTTGCGTTAGCAGAGCTCGGTTACCACTTAAGCGAGAGGTAGGTGTGTGTAGTAATTCGTGGGTAGCGTAACGTTTGCCATAGTACTTTTCTACTTCGGCGAATATCTCTAGCTAAGAGACAAAGATACGACCATCCTTTATCTTAAGCCTCAGCAGATGGGAACTCCGGATGACCGAGCAAAATTTTAAGGCTCTTGTTACGCTCTATCGCATCTTCAATTTGTATGGTATTAAAGTTGCCGATAGTATAGCCTTACAAGTTTTCGGATTTGTTTGGTCAAGGCAATATATTTTGCCAAAACTCGGCTAAAGGATGGTGTCTCGCGACATTTCCTCATTAAACCTCGAGTCTCGTCCGAGTTAGGCATTTTCGCTGTGGCTTAAAAATCTTACTACCTACTTCGCATAGTGTTGCCGTATTGTTTATTATCTGGTATCTTGTCTATATCCGTAACAGTTTCCTGCAAACTGAAGCGACTTTTCAACCCCATTTTGAATTTTTCAGGTATAACATTAGTTTGTGGTAAATTAAGACGCAAAGTCGACTGTATCATTCAGGGTTTTTGCAGCTTAAAATCGGTAGTTAATGTGCAATGTACAAGTCTATAGTCGCTACCGGTACCGAAGCTATTGACTACCAATACATCCTCAAAAACACGCTTCTTATACGTCATGATGAAGTCGATCTCGTTTCTGGTCACTTGATCGGGACTTTACCAAGTCCATTTCTTTTGGGTCTTTTTCTTGCAGTTCATTAAAAAGGGCCCTTCGTCAAGAAGGAAATTGACTAGCGTATATCGCATGTGATTGCTCGACCTCAAACCAAACCCTCCAATCATTGATTAGCCGCTTTTTTGTACTCCTACTTTGGCATTGAAGTCCCCAACAACAACAGTGAAATGTATCCTAGTGATTCTGTGAATGTCTACTTCTCCATTTGATATTCTAACCCGTCTCTCACACGGGGAATAGTTTTAATAATGAACGTTATTTTCAAGCGCCTGATGTCCTCTCGAGGTAATTGTTGACTTTATTCATGACAGAAATTATCATGATACTATATTTAGAAAACCTAGTATAATTATCGGTTAAAAAGGAGAGATATATTAGCAAAACATTAATTTCAAGTTTATTTTTAGTTTTTTTTTTTAGTATTATTTTAAGTTATCAAAGTTAATATTTCGACATTTAGTTATACACAAATTATTAATATTTATTAAAACTTAAGTTTTATTATAAATAGCTTAACTTTTGACCCTTTTTTATTTAATTAAACGATCATACGAGCAGGACGTTCACCTGAAGATGATACGCCTGCAAATAACAATGTGGCGCTAGTTAGGATGATGTACACTGCACCACATTGCGCTCTTAACCTGAGAGATATAATGTCGAGTCTCATAATTACACTAGCTATAGCACCTTTAAAACTGGAATACAGCAATGTTTGCGCACTAGTATTTGACGGCGGAAATAGGCGCTGCGGTGATAGACCTAGATCCTAGATCTAGACGTTCTCCGGTAACAGAGACTTACCAACAGTAAACTACCGGTAAATGTACGTATAACGAAAGGCCAAAATAGATTTTTTAAATAGCCTTTATCTGTTACTATTTTTAAAAGTAGCAACACATAAACCATATACAATCTGTGTAACCAGAAATTTAGAGCATTTGTAAAATCGATTTTAAAGCGTTAAAAAGTGGTACCACATATTAATTTAGTAGTCAGATTTATTATATACATATTTATTAAACAAGATAAAAAAATTGCAATCTTCAAATCGCTGTAGTAAAGTTTTATTTTAGTACCCCTTTCCTTTGATTAAATATCTTGTTAATATTTAATAATATTTACACACTCACTACCACACGGTAATCGTTTATTTATATTATTTTGTAATTTGATTTTGATCCATGTACCGGGTTCTGAACGAACAAGTAGATGCCACAAACAGCCCAAAGACAGAAACATTCGAAAAATTTGCAATTAATCATTGGTAATATATACATAAGGGTAGAAAGTGTGCACTATTGAAAATTTTTATATATAATTATGTATATAAGATTAATGATTCATCGCCAAAAGTTAAGACAAGAACAAGGTTGGAGGTTTTATCATATTTACATCCTAAAAAATTCATAAAATGTACAATTTTTTCGATTGTTTTCAGTTATTCCTCTATATTTAATTCTACTAAAAACGAGTTAAAAAATTAAGACAACAACGAACTACAAATCAAAACATATTGTTGATAGCGCAACAGGACAGTAGAATGGTATTTTTACATATCGATCGGCTACCTCTGTATATCCCTCGAAATCGGTCCAAGGTGGCCGAAACCCGAGGCTATGCTGTTGATTTCCACCTGTTTCCAAGAGCAATACGGTGTGTGTTTCGCACGCTGGTTGACTACGTGCGGACACCTCGACTCCAGCATTATGTCGGATCGCAGCATGCCAAGAGTTATAGGCTACGCCACATACATTCCAAAGATAATTATATTGAGGGTGTAATCTCAAAAAAAAAATCATTTCAATTGGAAATCCCTTCCCAAAGCAGTGTCTTACATCCCAAGCAGAATAACCATAAAAATTTACCTAAATAAATAAAATATCTTTGTAGGCCTAAACATATCAACTTTTCACACAGCTGTGGCAGATTAGTATTAATTGTAACAAACTTAGCATCAATTTACGTAGCAATTAATTCTACAGATAACAAAATGTTTTTTAATCTGTTTTAAATTGTCTTATTCACATTGACTATTCTAGCATGTATGGAAATTAAAGTTAAATAGCGTTATATTTCAGACAGCATTTAATTTACCTGTGTGATTCCTTCCTGACGAACTTTAACCCATATGTCATATAAATTTGCTGTGAACTCGTCAACTTGCAAAGCGTTTTGTAATGTGTGCTCTAAAAATTCTATATCATGGGCGACCTAAAAAATAAAACAAATAATTATTAACATATAAACATTTTCTGTTAGGATCTTTCTAGATCTGCAATGGACAAGCTAAATAGAATCGCAATATATACAGAGTCACAAATGTTTGGCTAGTTCGGGGACATGTATTTCCTCTATTCCTGTACGCTGCGGAAACGTGGAACTTGCGAGAAATTGAGAAGAGGATAGACGCTCTAGAGATGTGGTGCTGGAGGAGAATGCTCTGAGTATCGTGGATTGAATTTCGTACCAACGAGTCTATACTTCGAGAACTCGGCACCACGCAGCGTTTATCATCTTTGGGAC
Organism: Ornithoptera priamus; assembly: GCA_029034505.1. Classification (NCBI taxonomy): domain Eukaryota; kingdom Metazoa; phylum Arthropoda; class Insecta; order Lepidoptera; family Papilionidae; genus Ornithoptera; species Ornithoptera priamus. Next base: position 1,182,083 of record JARDWD010000584.1, read on the forward strand.
GGTCTCGTATCCTCACCTTTTTTGACCACGTATGCCACCGAGGAGAAGTGGCTATTGAGCTACTTGTGGTCCAGAGGAAAGTTGAGGTTACTAGGGCATAAGGAAGAACGCCTATGAAATGGATTAATCAGATAAAGGCGGCAATAAATGGCTCATCATCGTTACCATTACACGAATGCACTAGGAAGGCGGCCATCAGAGAAAAATGGCGACATGTTGTTAAGCTAGCGACCAACACCTGAAGTGATGACCACAACCACTCTGTCAAGAGTGATACCGACGAAGAAGAAGAAGAATACATTTAGAACTAGAAATGCATAGTGATACTATGCATAAACACTTCCCAGCATATAACTTAATCTTTATTGGTAAATGTCTGTATATAAATAATTTATGAATATAGTTGTTTATGTTCAAATTGTTTTAGAAACTGGATTATTAGAAATGGCACATCACCAGTATAATTGTAATGACATAACTTTACTATTATTAACATAAATGGTTACTTAACTATACATGACTCAGTAACCTACAATGTGGTTTAACTAGGGACTGATTTAATAATTAGAATAATGCATTTATTCCCGAAAAAAATTTAATACTTAAAACCAATAATAAGAAAAAATTTTGATTAAAATATTTCTAATCCTCGCAATTCAAAAAGACTCCTGACCTCCAGCAGTATTATAGAATTCTAGAGTTAAGAAACAGGCTCTTTAAAATTACTGTCATTGCATCCTCACTAGTATATCCCCAAATAAGTAGAATGTTTTTTTGATGATATTAATCAATGAGATGATCGGGACTTGCACCTGATGGTAAGTGATATGCCCATCAATAATAACGTGGAGCTGGATGCACATGCCATATGCATTGCACCACATTGCGCTTGCCGCCTGAGACATAAGATGTTTAGTCTCGTTACTCCCGTAATTACACTAACTACACTGCCTTTCAAACTGGAACACAGTGACATTTGCACCTTTGGAGGTAGAAATAAGCACTGAGATAGTACCTAACTAAATGGTCTCCGGCAATAGAGACTTGCAACCAGTGAGAGACATAACTGGTGGTATGTAGTAGTCATACTATATGATAAACATTGTTTTAATGACTACGGAGTAAAAGTTAAAGTCATACAGTAGTTGTACATTGTTCATTCTCATTAGTAAATGTGTTAAGATAACAATTAAACAAATAGTATTAAGTCATGCTGTGTCACAAATTCATTACATAATTATAGTCATTTCGTTAGATTACTGTGAAACTAATAAATATGTATACTTAATAGATAAGTGAGTAAATAATCAATTTATTAATCAGGTTTCAAAGTTAATAGACTGATACTTAGTTACCATTAAACAACAAGAGATAAAGTACAATGCATTATTAACAGCAGCATCGCTATTATATACTTAACATATAGTCCATAAAAAACTGTAGGAAGAAATATCTTTAGAGATCTTTAGAGAATGAACAACATACAACTGGTGGTTGATCTCTGTATCAGGATCAGGATAACAATCACAAGTGTTCAGATTTGAATGGCAAATGTAGCTACAAAAATTATTGGGGTGAAGATATAACATCTTATGTCCCAAAGCAACAAGTGTAAAGTGATGCCGTGTGTATCAACCTAACTAGCCACACATTGTTATGGGCACCAGGCACCAGTTAAATGTCTCAGTTGTCTTGTCTCTTCATCAACTAAAACAAATATGAATGTGGATATGAAAACAACCATTATTAAATATCATGTCTGTCAGTATACTTAATACTGCATCATGTAAAAACCACTATATTGATATTGATGAAGTTAGGGATAGTAACTATAATTTAGGTTTAGATTAATAACAGTTCTTACAACAGAATGATCAATCACACATTCTGAACAAACCTCTAACTAGGGCAAAAAAAATTATATGACAAAAAGACATGTTATATGATAAAACTATTACAAATGCATTTCATAATTATTTATTTTATACTAATACCTTGTAAATAGTCTATAGTAACAACTGGACAAACAATGCAATTGAAGGTCATGGGCAAAGGATATTTATTATTATGTGCATTAGTTTTTAAACAAAATAAACACAGATGTTAAAATGACACATTTTCTGTACTTTATGAGAAGAATGATGTATTTGTAATAATCTAAGTTTAAATATGAAGAAATGGTTAGTTTTTATTTAAAAAAGAGAATACCTCAAAACTTTTGGAAATTTAAATAATGTATTTCAACTTGTAAAATTTACCTTATGCATGAGTTCATTCAGTACAGGTTGCAGTTCTATTGCTTTATTGAATTCAGTGCTTGGAAAAGGAGATGGCAGCAACACAAAAGGAGCAATCTGTAATATAAAAATATTAGATTAAGTAATTATTTCTTTATAAAATTTGTAATACACCTATTCTCTGATGAATGAACAATTCTTATGGTAGACTGATCTGGTGAAGGTTACGGGAAGCTATTGAATGTAGACAGCACAAGAACAATTGATCTAGACCTTGAGGGAGGTCTATATTCAGCAGTGGATGTATATCAGCTGATGATGATGATTCTCCAATGAAGTGTAATACTTGGTGGTCATTTTGACTCTTACAGCTCATCTAATACTGGGTTTGTAGGTCTGGGTCCATCCATTGCTTGGTTCTTATACAAACAACTCATCTTTCATAAGTTATAAATTTTCAAGGACAATTTAACCATAAAATAATGGAATTTAACTGAGTAAGTAAGTGAAACAGCATAGCATAAAGTCCCTAATTCTATACATCATACTTAAATTTATAATAGTATTTTCAAGTATTAGATCATATATAACTGTCATTTGAAACAGGAAAAATATCAAAAAGGGTTTTAGTCAACCTATGACTCTTGTTTAGAAATTGACTGCCCTTCACTTCTATCCAGCTTTAATATTGGGGTACTTATTAGAATTCCTAGATGTGCTTTTAGTACTCTGTTGCCTCCACTGCAGAGATCAGTGCTTGGTTACAACTTGTCAAGTTTTTAGGCTATGCAAGCTATTGAACTGCTGCAGCAAATTTGTCGACATCCTAGAGGACTCATTATATACATTCCTTTATGTTGCGCTCTTGTAAACCTGGCATTATTACTACTTTATAACTGTGATTAGTTTTGTTGTTTGTCTTAAATTATCTTGGCTATAAACAGTGAGTATAATTAGTGAATTGTGTGTCTATCTCGTAACATTCATGTACAAGACTTCTTGTTTAAATTCTTTGTACATTTTAGTGAATGAAATAGTATATGATTGAATATGATGATAGATATGATGGAGATGAAATAAATAAATAAAATAAATGACTAAAAATTCATCTTGATATCTATAGAAAACTTACCTGAATAGAATCTTTGGTGAAATGTTTCTTATCACGCATTCCTACACCGTGCATAAGAGCCCAATCTTTTGCTTTTTCTATCACTGTCACTAATAATTTGTGCTCAAGGGGCAGAGGAATACAAGAGGCGAGGCGAGCTTGAGACATGTTGTGTTATTCAATCAAATAATTATAATTAAGGCTTGGATACATAAATTGGAAACGTCTGTTACAATACAATTAGTTATATTTTGTAGTGCATGAATACTGTTGACTATTGTCAAATTTTGTTTGTCTTGGTCTCAAAGAGCATTATGTATATATCTGAAACCAAAGACTAATGAGTAATTCATAGATTTTAGGATAGAGATATTAAACAATTAAAAAGACTAATATTACATTTTACGTCTTGTAAAAAAATTAATGCAAAAAATAAACTCTATTAAAATTTGTTTACCTTTGACTAGACAATTTATATTTTACTTTTCTTTTATTAGAACTTTTGATTTTGTTTAAAGTTGTCCAATAAGACTAATATATTTTTAAGACGTGAAATTACAGTAGAAACAATTTTTCTTTGTGATTACAATAATTTTTGAGTACTTAATTAAATATATGTCCTGCTGGTAGCATAGTAAACTATTTTAAACTGGCAACTATTGTATCATGGTAACAATAATCTCATTGGCATTTGATGTCAAAGCGAGTGAATCGTTTATATCGAAAGTTGAAACTGAAATTAAACTCAAGAACGTTTTGTTTTATATTTTCATTAAACAATTGATATATAATGGAGGTAACAGACGAAAATTTGTCTACGTTGGCCACTTATTTACAGCAGACTTTAAACCCTGATCCCAACATCAGAAGACCTGGTTAGTATTACGTTTGTTTATAATAATGGTCATGATTACTGTTATAATTTTTAAATTAATATATTGTAAAAGTTAGTATATCTTAATAAGGGTATAAATATTCCATAGAATTTTAGATACAAAAGATTTTTATAAAATTGTTTTTTGTTTTTATGTTTTCATAACCTCAATGTCTCAGTATGCGCACGGACAAATTTCTTTCTGTATTCCTATCTTACTTAGTGCTAAAGCGTTAAATATGGACAGTATTTTTTATTCTTTCGTAATTACAGATAAATGTTGTAACTTATATTTCAGCCGAAAAATTTCTTGAGGGTGTGGAAGTAAATCAAAACTATGCTATATTATTACTCAATCTTATTGATAAAGACACAGTTAATCTTACAATTAGAATAGCTGGTGCAGTAGCTTTCAAAAATTATATCAAAAGAAATTGGCCAGTGGTAAGACCTAATTGTTATACTTCGTTACTCATTTACTTACTAGTCCATGGCATTAGCTTCAAATTCAAGATTTGTCTTTTTTCTGCTATGTACCCTAATGCTTATTTTAGAATTTTTTTCTCAACTCATGGATTCTCAAATCATACACCCTGCATCGAATAAAACTAAGAGTTGTCAACAAGATTACAGCATAAACTTCGCACAATAAAAAAAGAATCATATTTTGTTTACACATATTTTTAATCATTTGCTTTGGTATAATGTGAATTAAGAATATATACTTTTTTATTACAACATACATGAATAGCTCTTCATATTGTACTTAATATATTTTTTTTAAATGTGCATTTACCATAAATAATGAACAAATTTGTTCCTTTGAGTTTGCCTTTGAGGAATCTAATTACTGCGAAACAAAATTTCATATGATTAACTTAACTGTCCAATTTTTAAAATTGGTTAATAAAAGTTTTGAATTAAGTTTTCTATTTCAAATAACACATTTTTAGTAGTTTTGTTTAAGGTTATGACTATTAAAACATAATGTTCAAAGATAAAAGTCAATATTAACAAAACAATTTTCTACCTACCTTACCTACAAGGCAGTATCATAATCATGAAACATAGTAAAAGTTATTAATATATGATAATTAGATGTGAGCATTATTTCACATCACCAGATACGATAACCTGTGATGTGATATGTAACTGAATCACTAGTTTTGAGTCATTAAAAGCAAACAGGTGTTATTTTGAATTCAAAGTAAAATAAAACAATTTAGTTTGTTTAGTTTGTTGTTGTACTTGTGTATAATTTTGAATCCTTTCTTCTTAGCCTGAATAAAGTATGAAGAGAAGTTAATTTATTGATTTTAACTCTATAGCTTCAAACACAAAACAGTGATATAATTTATTTTCGTTTCATGTGTAACTGTAGTTGGTGGATGTATTTATGCATGGTAGTGGAATGGAAATAGCTAGTTACAAAAATCACTAGGGTTTAAATAGGTGATGCCGAACAAGTCACTAGTTTTGTTATGTTTCTCGTAAATGCTGTAATGACCAATGTCTAATGATAATGATGCACACAATAGAGTTGTATATAAGAGACAGTCCAAATGGAGAACAGTTATAATAATGTGTAAAATGTTATAGGAAGAAGATGGAGTAGACAATATTCATACAAATGATAGGGCAGCTATAAAGAGTCTCATTGTTTCATTAATGTTGAAATCACCGGAACCTGTTCAGAGGCAATTTAGTGATGCAGTATCAATAATTGGAAAATATGACTTTCCCACAAAATGGCCGGGTCTTATTACGGAAATGGTTGAGAAATTTGCAATGGGTGAGTTTAGTAACATTGAGTAAGTACATAAGCAATGTTTGCAAGAAAGTGGTGGGAAAACACAAACATGATCCAGTTTATACAATATTTTGTCAAATATGGAATTTAAGCTTGATTGCAACATTACTAGAATACAGCAAGTTGTAACAAAATGGTAAATATAATTATATTATTATGTCAATTAACATGATTAATACATCATTTATAGGAGACTTTCATGTCATTAATGGGGTGCTCAGAACTGCACATTCATTATTCAAGAGGTACAGATATGAATATCAGTCGCAGCATCTGTGGGAGGAGATTAAACATGTACTTGATAACTTTGCAAAACCGCTGACTGATTTATTTGTGGTATGAAATATATTTTTTGTTTTACTGTTTACAGTTATTATTTATCTATGTGTGGTTTGTTCACAATTATATTGAGTATACAGATATATTGATAGTGTTCATTTAAATTAATTATCATTGTGAATTGTGTTAATTCTTATTCTTTCTTTCCTGATACAAGGTGCAGGGCCTGCTATCTTTATTTTCTGTTCTACTTCATTCCCTCATTGATGTTGTTGTTAAATATATTCCACTCATGCATGTCTTTTGACACTCCATCTTTGGTCTCTGCATTAACAGCATTCCAATTGAGTTATTTATTCTAAACTTGTGCAGAGTTAGGAAATTATTTAACAATTTCATTTTTAATTTTATTCTAACTTGATTGTTTTAAAGTGGATTAATCTTGTAAACTTAAGGTAGCTGACCATGGGCCAGATTATAAGTTAACAGTGTTATTATAATTACATAGAAATAACTTATTTTTTACTTTATTGTTAACTCATAATATAAAAAGTTGTAGCATATATCGGTGAATATGTATACAGACCAAGGCCTCAAAAAGTTTTGACTTAATTTTTAAATTTTTTACCTAACCCTAAGTAAATATTTATTTTTGTTTATAATAATATTTAAAATTTTGATTTTGTTTGGTTTAAATTTCAATTAAAATAGTAATTATTTATTTTAGGCAACTGTAGACCTGACAACAAAACATGCTAACAATCAACAAGCGCTGCAAGTGATCTATGGGTCACTGGTACTGATCTGTAAAGTATTCTATTCCTTAAATTACCAAGATCTACCAGAATTCTTTGAGGACAACATGCCCATATGGATGCCTAACTTATTAAATTTATTGCAAGTAAAAGTGCCATGTCTTGAATGTGATGTAAGTAACTTAAAAATTAGTAATAATTAACTTATTAGAAATTATCAACAAAAATGCAATATATGTGACAACTTGCATTGTGAAAATATTCTTCAATGGATTACATTAGTTATAATTTTTTTATCTATGGGATAGAACAGAGGTTGGTATCCTACCGGGCACCCAGTTGTAGACATCTGGCCTCAGTCTTGCTGACTCGTTTTATTATTTCAAGTGTACCATTTTAGTTATGAAAATAAACAGTATAGAGCATCTTTTACCAAACTGTTTGACCTCACTGTTTTCCACCATTAGAATCATAATTTAAATCTTGCCAATCCTAAGAGGATTATTTAGGTCATGCTACACCAAAGTTTGCTGGAACAGTACTGTAGCAGAGTTAAGCTCGCCTTTGTATATCTTTTAAGATTACCATGTTTCTCATATGTACAAAAAGTGTAATACATACTAAAAGTCTAGTTGGAATCATGGTTAAAATATCTCTCCTCAAATATTTCATATTTAATTGTTCATCCTTACCTTACAGAATGAAGAAGAAAAGCCCGGTGTGATGGAACAGTTGAGAACGGAAGTCTGCGAGTGTGCGGCGCTTTACGCACTAAAATATGAAGAGGAGTTTGAACCGCATGCGCAGGGCTTTGTTACAGCTGTGTGGACGGTGTTGCTAGCCACTGGTCACCAGGCTAAATATGATGCGGTGAAATGTTTGCTACATTTATATAATAGATTCTTTTCATTTTACCATATGTAATTTAATAATTTTTTATTCAATTACAGTTGGTCTCGAATGCACTTACGTTCTTAGCGAAGGTAGCAGAGAAGAGAAGGTATCAAAGTTTGTTTGAAGATCCGGGAACACTCAGCAGCATTTGTGAAAAAGTTGTCATTCCTAATATGGAGTTCAGAGGTATTATGATATAAGACTACATTATCCAGTGTTGAGCCTTGTGTTAACATTATTGCGTTTTCTATTGCCAGCAGTGGGCATCAATGTACTACTATGATGATGATTGAATTATTAAATAATTTATACAGATTTAAAATAATGATCCAGTTTTATTTAATAAAATGTCTATCTGTATCAATTTAAACATTTAAAAAAAATTGGTATTAATAACTTTACAAGTTCAATGAGATAATAAATCAAATAAAACAGGGCTTAATATTTATGAATTTTGTACTTTCTCAGAATCTGATATGGAGCTCTTCGAAGACAATCCAGAGGAGTATGTGCGTAGGGACATGGAGGGTTCTGATGTGGACACTAGGAGAAGGGCCGCTTGCGACCTTGTAAGGACGTTAGCTGAGCATTATGAAGAAAAAATGATGAACATCTTTGGACAGTACGTGCAGGTATGCATTAAACTACACTTAAGTGTGTTGTCAATGATACGAATACAAATATCTGTCACTTGTACAATTACAATCTATGTACTTATGGTGAATATTATTTTTTTACTTTTTTTATCTACAATTAGTCAAGACTGTTAAATGATAATTTGTAGCTGTGCCACAGTAGTGGTTTAATTTTTTATTATAAACATTGATATGAATATTAGGTACTTCACTATATACTTATAGTTCATATCTTTAATAATAAATAGTATAATTTTGAATTGGTTATAATAATTTAAAAAGTATAATGGAATTAATATATGGGGAGAGCGAGACGGAAAGTTAACATATGTCACCTGCAACATTCCTAGCATATTAGTATCGTCGACCGTTACGTATATCTGGGCTCTCAAATCTGTAACGACGGCAAATGTATCCTCGAGATAAAAAGGCGAATCGAGATAGCAGAAGAGAGGAAGTAGTATATAAACATTAAGATCAGACTAGTTCGAGCTCTGATATATCCATATCTTCCTGCATGGTGTGGAAATATGGACAATCCCTGCCAGCGAGAGACAAAAGATTGATGCATTCGAGATGTTGTGATGGAGATGTATGATAACTATACCTTGGACAGAGAAACGAATTAATGCATCGATCCTGTTTCGGCTCCGAATAAAAACTCGTTTCTCCACCATATATCAGCAACGCTTCCTTGTGCATTTCGGCCCCACAATGCGCAGAGGCGACGATTGTCTGAAAAAATTGATTGTCGTTGGGAACATCGAAGGCAAAAGATCATTCGGTCAGGCACCAACCATCGATCAGATTAAAGATTCGTCGTCCTTTAAATTCTACACAATCGTAAGCAAATGCAATGCTGTGCAAATCGTAAATGACAGGAACTGGTGGGAGCAGATCATCTGCATCAGACAGCAACCCTAACACTGACCATGATCCTCAGACATGAGGGAACGACCCTAGAGAGCAAGAGAAGGGATTAATATTCAGCGAGCTCAGTTTTAAAATATCATATCTCAGGCATGTGTTAATCCTTTTAATACAAAAAAAATGATTATAAATTTTTTAATCTTTATAGGTTATAGAGCATTGACAAAGAGATTTTTTAATAGTGTATTTTCATCAGGTGATGCTGTCCAAGTACCAGGAGTGCGGCCCCACGGCGTGGCGCGGGAAAGACGCGGCTCTGTTCCTAGTTACGTCGCTAGTGGCACGCGGCGGTACGCAAGCGGCGGGTGTCACTAAAGCGTCGCCGCTCGTCGACCTCGCCAGCTTCGCTGCCGGGCATGTGCTGCCGGAGCTGCAGCGAACACCCGGTATTTATAAACAAATAGACTGATGCTATTTTTGTTATAACAAGTGTTGTTCAGATGTTCACATACTCTTTACTAGAAGGGGATGCAGTAAGAACGATTGTTTTCTCATATATATTATAATGTTGAATTTTTCTTCACTACTATAATAAATAATAATTTATATATAATAAACAGTTGATTCATAAGTATGTATATATATGTGTCTCGCTGGCCTAATGGTTATAGCGTGCGGCCATCATTCCGAAGGTCGCAGGTTGGAATCTCGCATCGAACGCGTGTGGTGACTATGGCCCATCGTCCTCATGTTGAGGGTAGGCCTGTGCCCCAACAGCGAGGACGTAAAATCGCTGTTGAAAAAAATTTATATCTGGGTATAGATATGTTAATATACCAGTTTATTATCCATCGTCTAAATGTAAATTTTTTGTACATGCAATTTATCGTCTAGAATGCTGACCTTTTCTGAGGGTCCAGTGAGACTACCGAAAATGCTTTCCTCTTCTGCATGTCGACGGAGACTAATGTAAAGCCAAGCATTTTGTATGAATTTAAGTATCATGTTTCATAAAAATCATGCCCAGAAATGAATTCTTGATCAACACAGACCATATCACTCTCATGTGTAAAATCAATTTAAGCTCCTTCAATTGTTTTTTTTTATTTATTTATAATATCCACTGTTGTCCACTAATAGCTGAGGAATCACCAATCAACAATCACCGTTGTGTTCACGATGCATGTCCTCATAAAAAAAGTTATCAATGTTGTAATTTGTATTCTTTCAGTGAACGAGTTGCCAGTGTTGAAAGCAGATGCCATCAAATATATAATGACCTTCCGCTCCCTGCTGCCAAAGGAAGTCATTATCACTGCATTACCGCTGCTGGTAATTATTTCTTTTAGTTATAACTTTATTATACTTTTATAACTAAAAAATTTTTTGGTAAAATTTTCGAACAAGTTTTTTTTACAAAAAAAAGTCAGTTTCTATTTTTATATCTTAAAAAAAGTGGCAAATTTTAGTGTTTCTGGTCAGAGAGATAAATCACCACTTCTAGGATTATTTTTTTTAGATCGAGCATATCTCGGTTCGCGGTGTGGTATGCACATATGCAGCTTGCACAGTAGAGAAGCTGATAGTGGGCGGAATGGTTCCGAAGGCGGCACTGCAGCCGCACGCCCCCAAACTGCTGGCGGCGCTATTTACCACGTTCGGAGACAACGCAGACCCGGTCGATCACAACGAATATGTTATGAAAGGTAATAGAGTAAATATTTTATTATGACCATAAACTAAGAGACATGTCTGATCTATGTTTCTTAGTCAATGGTTTGGTTATCTACTTTAAGTTAATACTTGTGGAAATTATGGCGGCTGAGGAGGAGGTAGTAGCTAGACTGCCGGTTCTTAAAAATACAACCACTATTCAAAATTCAAGAAAAGCGTGAATCCACATCACAACTTAATACCAGATGGTATTGTGGTAAAATATTATCCTTTTTTTATAAAAAAAATGTAGCTAGAAAATCGAATCCGAAACCTCTGTTGTAATCTTAGCTATTCCTCTATGGAGATAGTTATTAATTTCATATTCATATTCATCATGTATCATTCCAGCCATACTCCGGACGTTGGCGTGCCTGCAGGAGTCTGCGTTGCCATACTTGGGGGACGCATTGCCAAAGCTGGCCCGCATGCTGGCAGTTGTATCTAAAAACCCTTGCAAGCCACACTTCAACCACTACTTGTTCGAAACACTGTCCTTGGCTGTATCGTGAGTACATACATTATTCCTTAATGTTTATATTATATGTTGTTTTTCTCAACAATTGCAATTTAAGATTTTTTTTTATCATAATCATCGTTTGTATCAGGTTTAAACGAGACCTTCCCCAAAAAAAGGTTATGATGCATTTAACATCAGGTGAAAAGTCTAGTTATATAGAATATATATTTACCTTTTTCAGATTAGTTGTTAAGTCGAACCCAAGTGCAATATCAGCTTTCGAAGATGCTCTCTTCCCGATCTTTCAAGAAATTCTTCAGAACGATGTTCAAGGTAATTATTATAGATTTTTTTATGAAAAAAAACTTACCGTATGTCTAATGAGTCTCTCTCTCATCTAGAGTTGATTTTCACACTCAAACTTGCAATTTAATAGTTCGCAACAGGTATAATGCTCTAGTTGGAATTCGTCATCATCAGCCGATAGATGTCCACTGCTGGACATAGGCCTCCCCCAAAGGTCTCCACGTCAATCGGTTCTGCGTTGTTCACTTCGCCAGAAACCAGAGGCCGTTGTTTATAGGGGTTCATATAGGGGGACTTGGGTCATTTCTCACCACGCTAGCCCAATGCGGGTTGGTGGGAGCCAGAGGCTCGTTTGATAATTAGCATGGTAACCCCGAGCAAATGAGGTTGGCTTGGGTCTCGTACGTCGTTATGTGCAAACCATTACACCCTTTGTGCGAAACTCCTCCATATTTAGTAAAAAGTAAAATGTAACTTGGTTAGTATGGCTAAAAAAGTGTCTTAAATTAATGATTATAATAGGGCGTTGTGTAAACATCTTAAATAGCTACTCTTTGAGCATAAGAGATGCTCACCATCATCATGTGAATGTTCCTTTCTATGAATAAAACGCTAACTATGTATATATATGCAATTAGTCTGGCGATAAGTACTGTTACATAAAAACTCTTATTTTTTCCAACTTTTTAATTGTTATGAATTTGGAACACGTATATTATTTTAAAAACTTCTTTCTATTTTGCGCCATTTCACCTATATCTTTTCGTGTTCATTATCAATTTACAATATGGCTTGAGGTGTTAAAGAAAATAGGATTGCAGTGATCGCCTTACACAAAATGGGTATGGCGCCGGTCCGGTCGCTCATATTCCAGGCACTTCAAAAGCTTGCTATCAGCCGTATGTTCGTATATCGTACTATCAACAGATACAACAACACTTCCTCTATTGGAAGACCAGAAAAGATCGGAGCGGATGCGTGCTGTTTGGAACTAGAAAGGCTGTTAATGCTGTTAAAGCCAGAATTCGTCGAAATCTCATTGGGAAGGAAAAAATCTTATCGCGAGAAATGAACATGCCCGCTAGGAATCTGACGTTTATTATAAAACAAGATCTGAAGCTCGATGCTCGGTGCATATCAGGTCAGAGTCGATATACGGCTCATGCCCTAAATCAATATTTACAACTAAAGAGAGTAGATCCATCGAAACGCCTTCTGTCGCGATACGCAGGTGAAAGGCACATAGATATCCTCTTTATCGATGAAAAAATGTTCACGATTGGACAACACTACAATAAGCAAAATGATAAAGTGTACGCTCACAGTTCTAAAGAAGCTGCTCAAATGGTCGGAAAGGCACAACGTGCTCGTCATCCTGCGTCAGTGATGGTTTCTTGGGGCGTGTCTTATCAAGAAGTCACAAAACTACATTTTTGTGAAAAGCAATCAAAACTTCAGTCAAAGTGTATCAAGATAGACAAGTGTTGGATTATGTCGCAAAACCTCTCAGCAATACACTTTTTAAAAATATACCGTGAACTTTCCAGCAGGACTCTGCATCTGGTCACAAGGCACGAACTATCCAGGCCAGGCTTGAAACTAACGTTTCGGACTTTATAAGGGCAGAAGGCTGGCCCTCATCTAGCGCAGACTTCAAGTTATGGTCAGTTTTAGAGGATATGGCCTGCTGCTGCTCTAAACGACACCGCTATATTGAGTTAGTTAAAAAATCTTTGGAGCAAACAGTGGCAGTGGTGGTAATTTCCCTTGGAATCAGTGCTTATATCCATAGATCCGTGATGCGTGGCAAAACAGATTAAAGGCTTGTATAAATGCCAAGGGTGGCCGTTTCTAACAGAACATTTTTTTAATTTTTTGCCGAGACTTATAAGTATGTAGGTATAAATTTTAATAATATTACATTACTTCTTTAAAAAAAAATCATTTTAATTTGTAACAGAACTTATGGCTGGAGTAGATAAATAAATATTTTTACATTGTCTTTTATTCTAAAAAGTAAATAAACGAGCATTTTTTCATTTGATGTTAAGGAAACGTTTACAAAAAATGCTAGTTAAAATGATATATACCGCATCATTTAGAACTTCTCGCTGTGAAACATGAGGTGTTAGTTCTCGTTACCCTGGTGACTTCACTAAACTGGAACACAGTAATGTTTGCATACTTCTACCAGGCGGTAGTAGACGGTCAATAAATCTACGGAGACTTATCACTGATTAAATTATATTATTTATTTGCAGAGTTCATGCCTTACGTGTTCCAAATGCTGTCTCTGCTGCTCGAGCTTCGCGGGGGCTCTGCAGCCGGCGGCGATGGGGACGCGTACGGTGCGCTGCTGCCCTGCCTCGTGGCCCCGCCCCTTTGGGAACGGGCGGCCAATATCCGGCCTCTGGTTCGTTTGCTGTGCGCCTTCGTTGCGGTGCGGACAGACCTCGTGCTGCGCTCCGGAAAAATAGTGAGTACCCAACGAAATAGTCATAACCGTAATTACTGATAATTCCCTGATTCTCTTTTTTTCTATTATTTATATAGAAAACCACCAACTCGTACTTGGCCAGCGCAGATACATAGCTTACGTCCTGAACCTATCAAAATCGACAAAATGACCTACATTTATACATCATCAGTCAATGGACAGCCTTGTCTCTGTTCTTATGAAAGAACATAAGGACAACTCTTAAGAACTGCAGAACATCATCAGCCTGTGTCAATCCACTGCTGGACGTAAGGCTCTCCCAAGGAACGCCACTTAGCCCCATCTTAGTAGCAGCAACAAAGCTGTAGGGTACAACAAATAAAGTATACACATATAATGATATTCCACAACCAGTTCATGATAAGAAGCATACCATTAGGAGTGCTTATATTCCTCCCCAACAAGTGTTAAGTAACTTATATCATCCTTTTAGATAACCTCCCATCGTCCACTGTTGGATATAGATTTACTCTAAATATCTCCACAGCAATTGGTTCTTTACTGCCCATACTTACAGCAGTTTCCAGCAACATATACCATATAAGTATTCTAGCACTAAATCTACTAGTACTTGAGCATCTTACTATCCTCTCGGTCATCACACCTTCAAACAATATGCAATCGAGTTATGTAAATGCACATATTAGTTGGTAGGTCTGGTAAACAGCCAGGGACACTTGGATAAGGGTGGCACAGGACCGATCAATAAGTAGATGTTTAGGGGAAGCCCATTTTCAGCAGTGGTTTTGAAGATAAGATAATTATTTTAACAATATAATGAATTGGGTGTATTTCTATTTTTTCCAGAATGCTATGCTTGGTGTATTCCAGAAGCTAATCGCTTCAAAGACGAACGATCATGAGGGCTTCTATCTTGTTCAAACAATGCTCTACAAGTTTGGAAAGTAAGCTGCACATTCTTTTCTTAGACTTCGGTCTATGTTTCATGTCTATGAAAGGAGAGTCTTTCCGGACCAACGGAATTGGTCAGGATACACAGCACCTCATTGTGCTTGTTGCTTCCAAACCAAAGCTTATGTCTGATTAGCTCTGTAAGTTGCTATTGAAGCAACAACTCCCTTCAATCCGGAACACAATAATGTGTGTACACTAGTATTTAGCGCTTGCAATAGGAGCTGCGGTGGTACCTAATCGACCTCCAGCAACAGAGACCAGTATCATCAATAAGATGTGAAATGTTCTCAACCTTTAGTTTGATTTAATGGTATTAAACCTGTACGTGAAATTGCAGCACGGTGATGCAACAGTACTCTAAGCAGATCATCACACTGCTGTTCCAACGTCTGTCCTCCTCAAAAACAACGAAGTACGTTCGCGGCCTGATCGCGTTCCTCGGCTTCTACGCGGCCCACTTCGGGCCCGACACTCTCATCGATCTCATAAACTCCATACAGAATGAGTAAGTTGTTCTTACAATTTTTTTTTTACAATTGGTTAACACATTGTCTCAAGTTTATGGTAGAACCAGTCAGCTTGGTGCATAAAATTACAACCGATCTTTTTAGTCCCTGATTTTTCTACAATTATTCATTTAAATATAACAAACACAAACTCTTTTTAGATTGAAGTGTGAAGTTTGCCACAATGTCTCTCCATGGCTTTCAGAATATATTCTGGGCCAGCAACTTCCTTTTCATCTTCTCCTTTTCATCATCATCTTCCCATGGTTAAACACACACACACATATTGTCTGTATAAAATAAATAATTGGAATGAGAATAATATAATTAGTCACAGTATTCACTGCTTACATCATAATCTCTGCATAAATGCCTGTTTGCCCGTCAGCATGTTCTCTATGTATTTGGAGCGAGTTCTCATCGCTGACCTGCAGCGCGTCAGCGGCACTTTGGAGCGCAAGGCGGCAGCAGTCGGTTGTGTAAAGCTCCTCTGCGAGTCGGCGCACTTCCGCCAGGGTACGCTGGCGCCTTTCTGGCCACGGCTCCTACAGGTATGTATAAAGATCCGACTGGACTAGGATACCGTAGCTGATGAAATTAATGGGTTATAGTGGGTGGGTTGACGGTTTCTTATGCCTCAAGACTACGCGAGCGATGTATTAACAATCTTATCTGGTGGTAGGCCTCTGTTGCCGGAGATCGTCTAGGTGGGTACCACCGCAACGCCTATTTCTGCCGCCAAACAGTAGTGTGCAAACATTACTGTGTTCCGGTTTGAAGGGCGCTGTAACTAATGTAATAACTGGTGTAACGATACTTAACGTCTTATGTTTCAGGCGACAAGCGCAATGTGGTGCAGTGCAGTTCTTAACTAGCGCCCTGTTATAGGCGGGCATATCACTTACCATCAGGACAACGTCCCGTTCGCTTTGTCCTTTAATGAGATAAAACAAAAAAACATCATCATATTATTATATGAAGCATGAAATAAACACCTTTGTCATTGTCAAGTGGAGCTGAACAACTTTGTATGCTGATTATAGTATGTGTGATAATCAGGCGCTGATATCGCTATACGAGCTGCCGGCGGACGAATCCTCGCTGCCTGACGACCACTTCGTAGAGGTGGACGACGTGCCCGGCTACCAGGCGCAGTACGCCCAGCTCGCGTGCGCGCGCGGCGTCTCCGACGACCCACTAGCCGGTACCTCTTCATTACTTTACAATATAGTTACTTAACTGTCTTCATGGCTAAGCGCTTGTCCTTTAAAGGTCTCTACTTCAAGGTCATTTTCAGTTTTATTAGTAGATAGATTGTTTAGACCCGTCTAGCTGTCTACCACACTTATATGGTAAATCTATAGTCATCATAAAATTGCTATGTACCAACTCTGAACATTTATATAATATGTTACGCGAGCGTTCCTCTTTGACCTGACTCCAGCGAGCATTGCAGCCTTTACTCACTAACATGGTCAAGTTTGCTACGAAGCGACACTCGCAAGAAGCACGTTTTTTTATTCTACGAAGTGACTACAGAAGCAGAACGTTCACCTGATTGTAAGTGATTCACCAGCCCATAACGTAGCTCTAGTTAGGATGGTTTACAATACACATTGTGCTCTTTGTCTTAAGACTACATACTAAATATAACGCCTTTCACACCGGAACATCTTAATGTGTACCTGATACTCCTTTGCCAACAGAGACAGGTGTTACTGTAGCAGCAACAAGGGGGTACCTTCAGTAATTAAAATTACTATAAATAAATATAATATCAAATATGACCTTTTCAGGTATCGAGGACCCCAAGCGCTACCTAGCAGAAAGCTTGGGCAACATGTCTCGTCAATGGCCAGACATACTTCCGGCCAGGGTAGCGGCACTGGAGGAGCCGCATCGGAGCGCGCTGCAGGGGTATCTCAACGCATACAGTGTTCAAATATGCTGACGCTAACATCCGTGAATACCAGTGAGATATCCAATGTTTGTTACACATATCTACCATATGCTCCTCTCATCCCAGATCACGGAGGGTAGATCCCGTTAATTTCTTATTGTGTTATTAAAATATCAGCTATTAAGTTCTGTCATTAAATATATGAAACTATTTTTTTTGTTTGTTTGAATGTATAAAAGTATAATTTCAGAAAATGGCCACTGGATGAGGGTAGAACTCGAAAAAATATTTCTTTTGTTGCATCTAAATTAAAATGAGGCCATCTTTATAATTTGTGTTATATTGTGATACTAATTACCGTTTTCCATATTGCAAACCAACAATCAAATCACAATGAGCTAGAGCTAGATACTCCGTTTGGATTCCTCATCCAAAGATACGTCTGACAAATTTATAGAAAAAAAATATATCTTTAGAAGAGAAAATTGAATATGTAAAGTAAAATTATAAATCAGGTGAAAATTATTACAAAATGTATTAGATTTGTTAGCATTTATCAGAAACGGGATGAACCATTCCATGCTTCCAAATGTCCACTGCTGGCATATAGGCCTCCACCAATAATCTCCATATGGATGGATCCCGGGTTGCCCTCATCCAGTGGCTTCCCGCGACCTTCAGTCGTATGCAGGGCGATTCTGATACTCACATGGAGGGATTTGAGCCATTTTCATCCACGCTGGCCCAATGCGGGTTGATAGCAGACAGTCTATTGATAAGCAGGATGAATCACGAGCAGATGAGGTTGGCTTGGGTACCATAAGTTATTATATTCTTACTTTAAGCATTGAATATTCATGTTAAGCTACAGTCTTTGAACTTTTGTGTTGTGCTGTTTTTCATACTAAATTTAGAATGTATGTGTTGAACTGTGTATATTATAAGTACATGTGTGTGTGTACGTCTCGATGTATATATGTAAACGTGTTTATAAATAAAATGTATTGGTACACAATGCATTATATATTTATCTATTTCAGTTAAACATTTGTAGATGCTTTCTACGGATGAGCCACAAAACCGATTTATTCAAATTATTATAGAGCAATTCAAATAACATTATGTAACAATTATAATTAATTTACCAAAACATTTCGTTTGTTTTATTTATGATAAATAAAGGCTTTCTTTTTTGTGACTGGTTGTATCTCTTTGTATTGATGTAGTTGTTATTAATAAAGTAAATGTAAACATTTATGTATTAGAAATAATCTCTTATATTGGTATTATGTTGTTTTATATTAAAAAAGGTAAGCAAAGGCTGATAATAACTTCTTGCGTATAATATTTGTCTGTAATATTAAACTAATTCAAATATTTACTGTGGTTTTTATTATACACCCTAATATTTTATGTTTTTTTACAATGTATATTAATCGATAAATGTACAGAATATTATGACAGTTGATTATGGAATGAACAGCTGAACCCTTAGACTTTGCAACATGATGTGTTTTCCTTTAAAGAAAATAAATAATATTTTGAAACAAAAATTCATTTAATACAGATAAATGATAACAACTACATACTTGGTATAAAAGTATTTATTCGCATATTTATTGATTGTTAAGAATAGATGTTGCTGACATAATAGTTTTCGTATGTTTATCGGTGGTAGGTCCCTATTGCCGGAGACCGTCTAGGTGGGTATTACTGCAACACCGGTTGCAGCCGACAAACAGTATTGTGCAAATGTTACTGTTACAGATTTAAAAGGGTTGTAGCTGATGAAATTACTGGAGAAACAAGACTAAGCATCCTATATGTCAGAGCGACGTTGTTACGGGTGGGCGTATTACTTACCGATCAAGTGAAGTGTCATATTCGTCTCGTCGCTTAGTAGAATAAAAAAAGATTACATGTATAGCCAACACTTAAACTGGCTGATTCTAGAAACATCGAGATGAAAATTAAATAAACGCGATAATATCCGTAAAAAATTAGTATCATTAAACCTAGACCAAGTTTGAATCTGGATCTGTTTATTATAAAAGTAGTATGTACAAAACAACGTATACCGGGTCCAAAGGTCACGAGATGCAATTTCCTCCTAGTTTATGTCGATGCGTATTTAAGTCAAGAACGATGAGTAAGTAGGCTTGCGTAGTACATGTACTTTGAACTAAAAGACCCAATTCCCGTTACTGTACTAGAATGGTTTACTCTGCAACGTTTCTGGTCTTCGTTCATTTAGTACATCAGACCCTATACGCGAAGCGACACCGAGAGCAAACGAAACGATCCGGTTAACATTCGCTCTGATTGCACGGGGGAAAGAAATGGTCATTATCGCTTTCGGACATTAGTTCGGGAGCAAGCGAGACCATATAATTTTAATAGGAGCTTGTTTAATTTGAACTCTATGCTAATTACGCTAGAGGTACATATTGTTTTGTCGCTATTATAACGATAGTTTTATTAAGATTTGAAATAATAATAATAAAAAAATATGGTATATATATTATATCCGATTTTTAAATACGCCATTCTAATATTCTTTTTAGAATGATAGTCCTTAGCCGGCAAAAGTATGAATGGAAATCAATATAATTAGATCAATAAACGCAATTGGTATCTTGCGGACATTTAGTACCTTACTAGTTTAATACCCCCTCCCCCTTGCCTCTCCCTCCATAACACTATCCAATCCTTCGACCTATCCGCATCCAATATCTTCTCACCCTTCTCCTTTCCCTTTATATATTAGTTTTATTTTTATATTATTTTAGCTCGCGGATACCGGATCTGCGAGCCCTGAGTTCGATGAAGCTGCTATGGTTGTCAAAAGAACTGCGGCGAAATCATCATAAAAAAAGAAAAAAGTTTAATACAAATAGAAGAACTGTGAATAACTATAAAGGAACCATCAATACCTTAGTATTTGTTTTGGTCACAGGAATAGGTATTTTTGTGAGTCCATATCAAGATTGGAATTAAACGTACGAGTAGCCGAGGAGCCGGGAACGGGATCATTACAATGTACTAGTGCACTAAAAGAACTAAAAGACCGGACTAGTACATTTGTACGATTGTACTAGTCGTTCAGTGGACGAGCACGCCACAACGCTAATGGTGAGGTTCAGAGGAAATCATAAAAACGAGTACATTTCCATTTTAGCAAATTTATTTCCAAAAGCTTTTCGCTACAATATCATTTGCGAAACCCATCTAATGACAAAGGACACGAAATCATTTAAACATTTGAAAGACAAATAAAATATTACATTTTTAAATAAAATAACGTCATAGTGGGTAAATTAGTGTTCACATAGGTGTAGGGGGAATGTCTGCTACTGCTACTGGAATGGGGACAAAATGTAAACATTAAGTACATCCAAAATCAATCCGAAATTTGAAAAAGCTGAAACCAAACTTGCTACAATGCTTAAAGGAAATTAGTATGCATGAAGCGTTGAACACAAAACCAATCCAGGGGTCTTCGGAGATGGCAGTCAATAGAGAATATGCATCATTTGTAGCATCAAATTTAATTTTTAAATAAGTAAATCTTATATGTTTCCAAACATAGTTTTCATTTATATGATTGTTTTATCATGATAATAATTGAAAAAATTATGAGATATAAAAAAAAAATACAACTTATAACCGACGTGACAAGTGTAAGAAAATGGCGGTCGTTAAAATTGCAATGTCGGTTGATGTTTCTGCATATTCACTATTGAAAACATAAATGTTACAAAATGATATTAAATAGATGTTTATACCAAAATGCACATTTAGATAGAACATTAAGAACAAA
Organism: Ornithoptera priamus; assembly: GCA_029034505.1. Classification (NCBI taxonomy): domain Eukaryota; kingdom Metazoa; phylum Arthropoda; class Insecta; order Lepidoptera; family Papilionidae; genus Ornithoptera; species Ornithoptera priamus. The sequence continues at coordinate 1,203,665 of JARDWD010000584.1, forward strand.
TCAAGTTATTATTGCACATTCGCACAAAACCGAACGCAAATAGAAACCGGCGAGAGTATGCACGGGCGTTTAGGTGTTTACAGAAAATTCGATTTTCAAAGTTTACCCCGCCCACACCCCCACCCGTTCCACCACGACTGCCGCTCCTATGAAACGGTACAGGTCTTTCACGGCTATTGAATATCTTACTCATAACAACCGGCACGGTGTTCCCTAACCATCTGTATATAAATAATATAACAAACGTTGAACGAACGGACAAATCTAACAAATATATATTTGAAAGATTGATTACTCAACATTTACAAAAAAAAAGGGAAATAAACTATGTGTATATAATCACATACATACATTTAAACAAAACAATATAACATTATAATGTTTACAAATGGGTTTTTAGTATATTAGAAATCACTTTCAAAGCGAAAATATCTCGATATTTTTTTTTTATTTATAAATTTACTTTATAACGTACTTGTCCCCATTACATAATAGAGAATGTCACAGTTTAAATAACAATAGGGAAATATGTCCGTCTGTACACCCCGTGCCGGTAACCGTAGGCCGATGAGAAAACGGCAGCCATTACCCTTTATCCGATCACTTCAGCGCACACTCCACGAATACGGCGCGGTGCTGGAGGGTCTCCGCCGCGCTGGCCGGAGTCGCGAGCGGCGCAGGCGGTGCGTGAGGGACCGACGGGCGCTCCCCCACCGCGAAGTGCGCTTCGGTCAGCGGCCACAGCTCCTTGAGAACGGACCAGAGACGGCGGTCGACCACCGCGCGCACCTTCGGCACCGGGAACCCGTTGAACGAAGACGCGACTGGCAGCGTATAGGCGCCCATATTGCGAAAGATGAACCACGCGCCGATGGGCTGTGGTGCGAGGCGCACGCGCGGCACCACGCAGTCAAGCCCGTCGCACGTCGGACCCCACACGGAAGCGCTGCGCAGGACGCCCTCCGACTGCACCAACAACAACATTGTGAAACCACAAGCGCAATATGGGTCATCCAGATGAACATCACAGGGAATCATTGCATGAAGGTGGCTACGGAGTTGTCATACTAGAAATGGATTCGGGAAATCCATGTCCAGCAATGGTCTAAACGATGACGGTATCTATGTACACAGCCTTTAGTATTAACAATTTTTTTTCTTATTTCATATGGACTATTGCCACTGATGGCGAGCGGGAATCCTACTGGACATGGTAAAGTGCTAGTTTAGAAAAAGTATGTGGTAGTATTATTCAGGATCTTTAAAGTTGGATAAGATTCATAGTAGTGTTGGTAATAATGGTTACCTTGAGCGGTATCGGCTCGACCTCCTGGTGGTCGTACAGCAGGCAGTTGAACGATCCATAAACGCCGTCGTTGATGAAGTACATGGTGTGCGTGTCGTCTACCTCGTCCTCTTTGGCCGGCACCTAGTAAATAAGAACGGTGATGTTGAGGTTTATCTCTGCTCTCTCTAAGGTTGTTCCCTCATGTCTAAGGATCGTGGTCAGTATTAGGGTTGCTGTCTGGAGCGGACGATCTGCTTCCACCGGTTCCAGTCTAGCGAATCTCTTACGATTGTGTAGAATTTAGAGGACGACGAGCATTTAATCTGATTGGTCCACTTGGTTGGTGCCCGACCAGAGATACTTATAGTCGAGCTCTATTGCGGGATAGTATCTACGTAGGTACCACGGCAGCTCCTATTACTGCCAATCAGTAGTGTGCAAACATTACTGTGTTCTAGTTTCAACGAAGCTGTATCTAGTGAAATTATGAGGGCAATAAGACCACACCATATGTAAATATATGGTATCAAGGCAATGCAATGAGTACAATGTGATGCTGCATTGTTATAACCCTAGTATATATATACAGCATGCATATCAATTACCACCAGGTGAAGATTTCGTACATTAAAAAAAAATTGCATACTAGTGCATGAATTGGTACGTACTTCTCGCTTAGCGTGCACCATCGCCGCCAGCGTGTATGCGGCGCAAGCGAAATACCGGCCGGGCTCCGCTATCACGCGTACCTCGCAGCCGGAAAAGTTGGCCTCCAGCGACGAATTGATCACCTGCGCCACCTGTCGAAAATAACCAACATCATTGCTCACCATCCTTCAATGTGAACAACACGAATAAATATGAAACAAAACATTACAGCCTATTTACGTTCCCACTGTTGGGGCACAGGCCTACCCTCAATATGAGGGCGATAGGGCCATAGTCACCACGCGGGCCCAATGCGGATTGATGACTTCACACACACCTTAAAATAAATTCTAATTCACGTGGAGGTTTCTTCACGATGTTCTCCTTCACCGTTTGTATTTCGTTGTTGTTACTAAAGTTCACAAATGTACATAACTTAAATATTAAAGTCATCAGTACATGCCGAGATTCGAACTCGCGACCTTCGGAATGAAGGCCGCACGCTTTAATCATTAGTCCAGTGAGCTACCTTGAAATAATACCTATAATAAATAGAACGTCATCATTGTTGCAAAGACAAATATAATGTTCATAAAAAATAATTTGGGTGTGTTAGTAAAAAGTTAAGTGTCTGCTATACGTAGACCGGAAGTTATTATTTTTATTTTAAATGGGTCAAATTTAAGTCTGACCTCACGAATGCAGGAGCCGGAGTGACCTTGGAAACCGCCTCCGAGGTCCAGCAGGTGCATCGTGTGGCCGGCGGCCGCGCCCAATGTAAAGAGGGCGCGGCAGAACTGGATCGCACGCGCATACACGCCCACCTCCTCAGCGCCGGATCCCACGTGGAACGACACACCCACAACCTAATTTTATAAAAGCCGAGTCAGTTATGTTCTTTAAAATTCTCTAATGGATCCTAAAGTGTGCTGTAAATAGAGATTTAAAATTTCACAAATCATGGCTTTAACCGTAACAAGGGTCTTTATACCATTTACCCACCACGCTGACCAAATGGATTCATATCTTGTAATAATGACCATGTGTTCCTGCGGTGGATTAAGAGAACTTTTGACTATATGGCCTCGGTTATTGTTTTAGTATGGCCACAATTTAACATCAGTGGAAATTTGGTGACAAACTGTCGCTGTTGATGGTATCTACTGAAAGGGGTGTATCAGTAATCTAATAATGTGCTCCCACATACCCTCAGTCCGAAGACGGCTGCTAGCTTGAGCAGGCGCGGCGCCTCGGTGACCGGGTCACAGCCGAACTTCATGCCGAGCGAGCAACGGGCGACCGTCGCATCACAGCGGATACGTATCACCAACCTGATGTACCATAACAAAATTTTTATATAGTGACTCCTCGCCTGAAGGTATGGTTTAATCAGGACCATCAGTAAAGGTTGTATACTGATAATCAATTCTAACCCGCCTGGCTATCATTACCTTATTTTTAATCTGCCGCCATAACAGCATCGCTGTTCCGATTGTCAATTCATGAGAACTGGAGTAACCTCAGCAAGCCATCGTTAATACCAACAATTGGGGGCAGAGGTTAGTAAGATGTTGATAAAAAATAATCAATAAGTAAACAAACCAGTAACCAGGTTAAGTGTATACTTGTGATATACTTCATTCGAGGGTCAATAACTGAACTTGAAGTATGCTCGAATAAATATATTTCATGTATCCTATTTTTTTTTTACAACAATAAGCTAAAGACATTAAGTCTACCGCTACAGAATAATAATAGAGTTACAACCAGATGGTGGATACTACGATGATGATCATCAGGCGACAGACGTATATAGCTGTCCATGTACCTTCAAAGATTACCACTCACCGGTTCTGGCCTGATCAAATTCGACCACTAGCAGTAACCTGCACCGGATTGTCGGTCTACCAGTGAAGGGTATTACACCTCGTCTACCTGGTCGCCATTCGAAGATCTCAGTGCGTCATCGCCGTCGATCCTCCGATGATTGGGATTCACTCATTGCCACATAAGTCCAATAATACTTTGGTAGGATCGTCGTATTTAGTAAGATGGAGGTGTATTAGTAAACTACTTACTGCGCATGCGGCATGTACTGCTTGATCTTGATCAGCTCGGTCTCAGAGTCGAAGGTCATCATATCCACGCCGACGGACGAGGCGTAGCGGATGTGCGACGACATCTTGGCAGGGTTCGCGAATATTATGCGCCTGCGCAGCAGCACGTGAAAGATACTCATTAGATAGTTGTTTTACAATATTTTATTACAAGTAAACTTTTATCTTTTACCTTTACCTTTTAAGATAGATAGCTTAAGCGCGCGATTTTGTTCGCGTATCTTCAGACACTACATGATGTAGTGGTCAAAGGATGGAAAATGTCTGTGAAGGTGAACTGGTGGTAGGTCTTTGTTGGCGGATACCGTCTAGACAGGTATCACCGCTTCGTTTGAAGATTTGTAATGATGATGATGTAACAAGTACTTATTATAGTCACTTTTCGTGCTGCAGTGTGAACATCTTAACTTATGCTCCATAGAAACTGTGTGTCCTTTGATGATTGTGTTGCTTCGTTGTAAACATATAAAGGTAAAGTGAACTTACTCGGCTCGGACTCCAAGCCCGGTGACCAGTTCGATTTCCGCTTTAGAAGCGCAGTCGAATCCGGCTCCGAGTGCTGCGAGTGTGCTCACCAACAGCTTGTCGTCGTTGCACTTCACCGCTGTAACAAAAGTAACAAGAAATTAAAACAACGAACCACAGCTGAGATAAAGGAAAAAATATTTGTTGATAATGTTGAATTACCAGATCAGATTTTTTAATGATTAAGCGACGAGATTATTACCTCATGATAAAGTAACCTTATGTAAGGGGTCCCGCAGAACAACTCACGGAACCTAAGCCAACCTCACCTGCTCGTGGTGCCACCCTTCTAATAAAACCCTCATTGGCCAGCGTGGTGTGAAATGGCCCAAACCCCATATAAACATCTACAAACGTGTAGATTTTTGGGGAAAGGCATTTGACGTCTATCAGATAATGATGATGATGATAAATAATACGCCTTCTCATAACAATGCAATGCTAATTCAGACGACATACACTACACCGAATGGTGCTCGTTGTCTTCAGACATGAAGACTAGTCTAAGCCACGTTACCCCAGTAATTACACTAGCTACCACCATCTTTAAACCGGAACACAGTAATGTTAGCACATTACTGTGTGGTGGCAGAAATAGGAACTGCGATGGTATCTGACGGTCTCCAGCAAGAGAATCCTACGACCAGTAAACTATCAGTTATATGTTACTTGGAATTACTCTGATCTCTCTACTCCATCTAAATATATAGTGACTTATGTCTCCATCACCAGCCGCAGCGCTATTTCTGCCGCCGAACAGTGATGTGCACAGACACCAGGTAAAGAATGCGAAAATTATTATTATAAAAAAAAATCTCACCATAGAACGGTTCCACGCGTGGTAGCAACTCCTTCCATTGATGATAACGGGCGACCACCTCGCCCAGGTCCATCAAGTAGAAGGGGTCCTCCTGCGCTCCCTCCTGCACGATCTCCCTTATAACATCATCCGGAGTCCAGGTCCCCTCCATCACGCGGACGCGCTGTTCCTCCTCGATTACCTTCATCGTGCTAGGTATTTTGGCAACCCTCGGTGTCCTTTTAACGTTAAACGTGGTCTTTTGGTGCGTTTGCAGACTTTAGCTGTATTAGATTGTACCTCCTCTCGATGCTGGATGGTTTCGAGCTCTACGTGGTGATGGTTAGAGGCGTCAATAGATAGGCAAGCGATAACCCCCTGTCGCGTGGCCGCTGCACGGCGGCGAACGGTCCGTTGAAGGGGGGTGGCGGTGTCACGTATCAGAGGCCGGTGTTGGGGGCCCACTAGCGCTAGTCCACAAGTGTCAGCTGCGGAAAACATACTCTATGTTATATTCTACAAAGCGATTAGATCAACGGGGCGTTTACGTGAAGGTAAGTGACACACCTGCTCATAACAACCTGGAGCCAGATAGGATACCCATGCTATATATATATATATGGTTAGAGCATGCGGTCTTCAATCCGAAGGTGTTCAAAAATAGAAATTTAGATGGTATCAATTGTTTGTGGTTTACTCACGTGTATCGCGTGGTGTGGCGTCAGCGGGCCCGCGCACGCTGCCAGGGCGGGTCGACGTTGAGGGCGCGGCGCCAGCAGCGCGGCGGACGGAAGCTCGGGGGCGCGGGTCGCCCGGCACGGCCAGATGCGCCGGACAAGGCCGGTGCTCCCTGTCACCAAAGCAATTCAATTACATATATATAACATCACACACACATATGACAGCAAGAGCATTGGCTGTCCACATAGGCATGAGTCAAAAGTTTTTATTTAGACTACAAATTGTTTACTCTGTGTTACTTGTATTAATGATAATGATGATGATGAATGATTTTACATTTTTTTTGTTCTCTTCACAACGACAAAGGTCGACTGGAAAAGAATGCCTTGTGACATTGTATCCGTATTTTTGTTTATCATATCTTTATTGATTAATCTCACACATCCTGTATTGTGCAAAAACGTATAAATAAATTGCTATAAATAATATCTTATGCTTATTTAAAAACAAAATTTCAGTGCAAAATTTGCATACTTTTACAAAAATACACAGCATTTTATCATAGTTACCATACATATACAATATAATTAAATATGAACACAAAAAATTATATAATCACATAGTAAGCGTTAGGGACACATTACAAGAGACTTATGTCCAGCAGTGGATGTCCATTGGTTGAAATGATGATGATGAAGAGTTAGAGAAGGTATGAATCCAACAGTGGGTTAATACTTGTCTTATGGCTAACACATATCTCATTATTTGTCATTGTGACATATAAAACTAATATAGCCTTGCCAAGGATTCTAAGTCGGCACAATCAGTCTAAGTCAGTACAACCTTGCAAATCTAGCCTCAAATTTGTACTAAACATCTATTACAAACAATATTTAATATTTACACACTATTAAAATATTAATATCTTCATGCACAATTTCTTATCTTATGAAATGAATTGATTTAAAATATATTATTAAAACACTGAAACTGTACAAGTAATGATCTAACACTCCTGTCAGCAAATATGACAAATTCAACACTGAATCATATCATATTCATATAGTGAATTCTGATTAGATTTGGGTATGGTATGATAACAACACACTTTTAAGAGAAATTTATCTCATCTTGGAATTGTATCAAATTACTATTTTTAAAGTAAAGATATCTATGAGAATATGCGAAAAATGCTAAGGTGATATAAACAGAACAAATTGATGTAAGATTTATTTTGACCCAGTTAAATTGTAAACATGAAATTTGGTCAAACACAAAATGCACTAGCTAACAGACCTTAACATCCAAATTAAATAGCACATTTGATTTCAAATATATTATGTCTTTGACAAATTTTAAAGACAATAGTAGTTAATTTACAATTTTTTTTTACTTGTTTTAAATATATCATAAGTAGTGCCAATATGAAACAAGTATAATGAAATGGATGTCCCAAGTGGACATGGATGGTGGATGTATAAGTGGTCATGGTGGATGGCTAAATCTCAGAAAATAAAACTAGTCATTGACTTGATTGCAAGCATGTCACCGAAGTGTACTGTCTTAGAGACCGCTTAAGTTATGAGCATGTGGTGGAGTATGTACCATATTGTTAGAAGTATACCTTTTCATAAGTTGAACAAAAATTGTTTAATGCAAAATATGTATATATATATATAGTAACCAATTGGTGTGAGGTGGCCATGTCTACTCAATATTAACTTTATCATTTTTATTTAATATGTGCCTTTTTTAAATAAATAATTAAAAAAAGTATACCTACAATCTATATTGACTACTTTTTGTGTGAAAAGTTTTATGAGATGTGCACTAATTTTAGATTGAAAATAAAAATAATGTTTTAGCAAAATGAGAACTAGTTATTGATACACTGAGTCCAATCCTTCATCTTTAGACAAAAACAAAACTATTTCAATAATATTGATTTCAACATGTAAACAATAGGAAATATAAATTCATTAGATGTTAAACTTTAAGTAGACTATAATAAAGATCTGTATTAGATAGCAAATAGATTCCAAGGTAATATCAGTTATGAAATAGAAATAAGGCCCATCCTGATGATATACCATGTTATTACCCATTGCTAACAACAAACGTACGAACGTATTATTATGTCATACATATTTACAGTCGTTTCATATACTAAATGACAATCGTTGAAAGTTTCCACCTATATCAAATAACACATTTGTATAATGTAGTTTATCATATACTTTACGTGCATAAATTTACAATTATGGATTGAGCCTAAAAGAAAAGATATGGCTGTGTTATTGATAGTAAGTGGAGTCTAGCTACGTACCACTGCAGCTATTATTTCTGCCGCCAAACAGTAGTGTGAAAACCTTATCGTGTTCCGGTTTGAATACAGATTATCATATAATAATAAATGTCATATGCCTTAAGGCGATGAATGTACAATTTGGCGGTAAAAATAATGGTGCCGTGGAACCTTCTTACACGATCGGCAACAGAGACATATTATTATTAAAACGAAAATGCATTAAAATAACCTCTATGTTTATAATTATAAAAATAATAAAAAAAATTAGCGATATAATAAATTAATAAAACAGATTATTTGAATATTTGTACTCTGTATTATTTCCACTGATTTTGCAACGTAGCCATCTTGAATTGTTTATGACATAACACGGCGCGGCGGCGCTTCACATGAGTAATGTAAATAAAGGTCAATCTTACTACGTTACTAGAAGTATTCAGTTAAAATGACATATCTCATGTGATTTACTAATTCGTGACGTAATAACAAATTTAAAATATACATTACAACTTATACCATTTTATTTGAATGTGTACTTAGCAAACACGATTGTATTGCAAATCAGCGCCACAACAGCATGTGGAGTGTTTCAGCTAGCAATATATGTGGACCGGAGTATTCTGGGCGAGAGAATCTCGCACCATCCAGGACTTTATTGTCACTTAACACCATGCGAAATTGTTGTTAGCCCATTGTAAAAAAAAATAGCGTATAATATTTGGGACTAAATTAATTAAAAAATTATATATAAAAAATACCTTTAGTAGCGAAATTCTCAAAGCTTTTACGGACTTTTAAGCAACAACCTATTGGTTGTTGCTAAATTATAAGCTTTAATGTGCAACTTCAACGCGAGTCGTATCAGCTCAACTGATCACGAATTTCCTTTGAGACTTCTTGAGACTTCACGAAGGTTTTGAGAGCCGAAATAGCAACTGTCACTAGTTGACTGAATAATAGGTGACGAACTGATGAATGTGGCAGGCGACGCGGCTATTTATGCGGGCCCGTTATCAGGTGGATATTGGAGACATCTTTATCACGAGAGATGGAGCACAGTACGCTGACGTAACTCCGACGGGATGGGGGTGGGAGGAGGGATTGCGTATAGACCGTAATACCGCCGCTCCGAACCGCTTTTAGTGATGTCACGAACCGTGTCGCCAAGATTTTACATATTGAAATTGGATATAATTAAAGTTAGGTTATGTACAGATTAATTGAGCATAAATACAGTTTAAAATAAAATGAAAAAAAAAACACAATATACGTAGAAAATAGTTACTTTACAGAGAATTACATTGGTTAGTATTTTTCCTCATACATAGAAAACGATACAAGGTTAGTCAGACTATTAAATCAAGGATTTCTTACTTTCCTACCAAAATGATTCAAAGTTTTTTTTTTGTTTAAAACAATAATCGGTTCTCTTAACGATATCACACCAGTTGTAAGGAAGGTCTGGCGACTTTCAATACTTGAACCGCTTCAGATGTCGGGGGAATCCTGTTGTGCCTGTGTGATGTCTCAGAGAAAACGGTTCTCTTTTTTTTATGTACCATTAAGCGACGAGACGAAAGTGACGCTCACCTGATGGTAAGTGATATGCCCGGCCATAACAACGTGGCGCTAGTTAGGGCATTATACAATGAACCACATTGCACTCGTCGTCAGAGACATAAGATGTTAACTTTCGTTACTCCAGTAATTTCACTAAGTACAGCGTTTTTCCACAAGTAAACATTATTATAAGTAACAGGATAAGAAAAATAAAGCTTTAAACAATTATATGATGGAGAAACAAGAAAAAAAAAGGTCTCTAGCGGTAACAGACCCTGGCAAGGTAAGATTCAAAGCTATCTGCACGTGCTATCGTGGTGACAAAGAGCATGATTGCTGATAAGTTTGTTATTGGCCCAAAAAACTTCGTCAACATAGATCACTACAAGTGCGTAATTATATATATATATATTTATTATAAATAAATAAAATACGCTTTGATACCATCAGCGGTTCATCGATTTATTAAAATTTTGATGCAAATTATTTTTTTTATTAGTATCAAAGTTTCTGGAAACGAGTCCAAGTGTTTTCAAAAGCATGGTGAGCCTAGTAGTCAGGCACGCTCCGTCACACGGCCATGTTCATGATCTACACAGATTTCATAAACATACGTGATTTATTACATGAAATTAGCAATATCATATGGCAGAGGTCGGCAAACTGCGGCTCGCGAGTCACATGCGGCTTTTTGGATATGAAACTCCGACTCTTTAGTTCCATACGCAAATATTATTTATTTTATAAAAAAATAACATTTAAAAATTGTTCTGAATCGACTAACAAGGATTGGGCACCATTTATATCTCTGAGCCCATTGTACTCAGTTACTGCTGGCAAGAAAAAATTTTGTGGCTCTTTAAAACCTTCAAAATTTAGTAAATTGTAATTTTTGGCTCTTCCCACTTAAAGGGTTGCCGACCTATGTCATATGAGTAACAACAAGTGGAAGATTACTAATAATAGTTTAATATTTATATGTGAAAATATAATAATTTAATGGTGGTACAGGTCTCTGTTGCCGGAGACCACCTAAGTTGACCGCTGCAGCCCTATTGTAACTAACAAACAGTAGTATGCAAACATTAGTGTTCCGGTTTGAAAAGCGCTTAGTGTAATTCCTGGGATAATGAGACTCAACATCTTACTGCTCAGGCGATGAGCGCTATATGGTGCAGTGTATATCATCCTAACTAGCGCCATGTTATAGGCGGGCGTATCATTTACTACCAGGTGAACGTCCCGCTCGTTTCGTCGTTTAATTCGGTCGGTGCTTCGTGGAATAAAACGATACGACTCGATCCTTACTATCCTCAATGTTCATTACAAAACTTTGTTAAGAGATTTCGAGGGGTAGTAGCAGTGATAAATATTTACACAAAAAAAAAGTAACAATAAATTATACAGTTAATAAACATATCATAGGATCTCTTTGCAGCCCTAATAAAAACAACTACAATCAGAGCGCTCGTGCCAGACATCAAAGAGTAAATAAGATGATAAGAAGTACATTTCCGAGAAGCAGATAAAATTTTTAATGTATACATAAGGCGTTATACTCGATACAGTCAACGTTCCCCTGACATTTACACAACAACAAAAAAAAATCCAACCTTCAACAGCGCAGAAGATTTGGATCAGCTCGTCGGCGTCAGCGTATTCACACATATACAGGATTCTATAGGGTGAAGGTTATTTCTAGACTAGACAGCTTTACCATCACAGACTACGTTAGTTACTATCTGATGGTATCGTAGTTTTTTAGGTAACGATCACAAGTGTGCATCATGTAGTGTACATCGGCGTAACACGGTGGTAGGACACAGGGACCATGGCTTGGTCACACACGGTGAAATTAAGAACTTACCCGACCGGCCCTAGGTGGCCGCACCAGGTGAGCTCCGTGAAACAAACATTATTGTGTTCAGGTTTAAAGGACGCTCAAGCTAGTGTAATTACTGGGGTATCAAGATTCAACATCTCAAGGTGACGAACATAACGTGATCCAGGTATACCATCTTAACTAACGTCACGTTGTTATGGGCAGTCGTGTCACTTACTATCAGGTGAACGAACCGTCCGTCTCGTCACTTAGTTGAATAAAAAAAGACATTAATTAGATTAATTTTTCATATCGAATGAAGAAATAAAAAAAACGTATCGTTTCGGGAATACCTAAATGATTTTTTTTTAAAGAGAAATGATCTAGAATTATTCTTATTATATTCGATTACTGACATCTCAGTCATAATTGAAGTCAGTGAATATTTAGTAAGGAGCTAAAATCTAGTCCAAGCCCTATTTCTCATTGAGATCACGCGCTGATAATGTTTCCCCGGTGATTCTTAGATAAGAAGGTAAGTTGAAAATAAGACTGTTTAACAACTATTTTATATTAAACAATGTTATCTGAAATAGGAAATAAGATTATGTTTACATTAATACGATAGTTTTGTTGGGTTTTTTTTACACGACTAGAAGCGATCTTGTTTTACCTTTTTTTTTGGTCGCGAGGGATATCATTACAGATACCTAGCTTCTGGTGCGAAGACAAGATTATGTAGGTCTTTTACCCACTAAAACCCTGTCGGTGATCTCTGTCAGTGCATTAGGAAGAGTTCCGGGATCGTCTACGGAACGCACCGGTACCTCCCTGCATTCCGGCTAACACATCCCCAGGAAGGGCAAAGCCCTCTTTAGCACCCACGCTGTACTACGGCAAATACAACACCACCATTCATTGGCCGTCTTCCTAACGCTTGCTTATTGAGCTCTGAGGGCCTCCACCCTCAAGACTCACGAACCCGCGGACCCCTTTAGTCGCCTTGTACGACAGGACCTTAGTCCTATTCTCAATAGCCCAAGACTACAGGACTTCTTGTGTTACTTAGGCTACACTACAATTAATGTAAGGAAAAACTTCTAGGTTTTAGATTACCATGTATATATTCACAATAGTTATATTATCTTATTTGTTTTCCTATTTCCTTACCTCAATTTTAGTTAACGTTATCTCAATAAGGGTCTAGATGCTGCGACTCTTAGACCATACCTAAAATACTACGACTCTAATAATTTGCCTCTCCTGTTTTGCAGATTTACAACACGAGGGTAGTAGGCTAACCACGTGGGTTTTAATAGACCACCACAAACGTAGGAGTCTAGAATTCGATGAAGGACCTCCGTGTTCGGAAGCAGTTCGAATCCGCGTCCTGTTTCTGAATCACATCGTCCTTCATCATAACGTACTAATTTGTTTTCTTGTAAATAATTATATAAACAAATAATAACTTAAGATATTATTGGTAATAATAAAAAGTATGATTATTTAATATCTTATATCACAGACAACGCGTGTATTCTCTTGTGTCGGAGGTCAAGACTCACTTTGGGTCGCTGCATCAGAGGAGTGAGTATATCATCAGCATTCATTTATTTATAAAGCTTGTCTTTTGAGAAAGGCCTGTTTAGAAGATTTCTATGTACCTTTGTTTTTATTAGATTTTAATCTAATCCTTTCATTACACTTTCTTTGTTTTTTCTAGCACATCCTTTTCCACGACTCTCGCGAAGCATCAATATTGTTTCCGGTTTTCATCAGGATTTAAAAGATTAAAAAATTATATATCCTCGATTCCATGTAGGTTTCTACGGAGGGAAGATAGTAGTGAAAATTTTCAATTTGTCATATCATCGAGCCACTGTAGATAACTGTTGTTAGTAACATTATCATAATAAAAAAAATTTGTTGTGTTGAATAATCGGACAGACAATTTACTGATAAGGGGACAGTAGTGTGACCTGACCCCGCCATTATCTGCTGCAGAATTAAAAGCTCAATGTTGCTTTTCTAAATCAATACAAATTAAAGATCCATCAAATTCTTTCAAGCGTTACGATTATTTTACAGTAAAAGCAAGGTCTGGAATGTTCTTTATCATAATATCCTTGCTAGTCCCCCCTTAGTTATTTTATGTATACAATTAATTATTTTTTATTTAATTACTGATTCGTGATAAACAAACACATTTTTCAATTTTATTATTACTGTTTTTTCCTTTGCCAAGGTTTGCTAGAAAAAAATAATTTTAAGGGTTATTATTCGCCTTTATCCGTAGATTGGAATGTATTTTTTAATGTTTATATCTGTGATAAATATGTAAGGGTTCCCGAACAATAGCTCACAGGATCCAAGCCAACTTCACCTGCTTATCTACAAACGAGGCTCTGCCTTCCACTAACCCACACTGGGCCAGCGTGGTGGGAAATGGCCCAAATCCCACCATATGAATGCCTATCCGATCGATGTGGGAATTTTTTTGAAAGGCATATGTCCAGCAGTGGACGTCTATCGACTGGTGTGGATTGAATATGTGAGGTATAAAAATAAATATTAAGTTATTTATTTAATCATCAATATAAACTCTAAAACTAGGTCACAAACTCATTACCTGACCGTCATTCTCTTCCACCTATGTTGTTTAATATAATTAAATTCTGACCATAATATTTTGTACAATATATAAGGGTTGGTTTTTTTGTTAATAAAATAAAAATTAATTGAGACGTTATCAACCTGTTAAGGAGTTTTAAGTAAATCAAAATAAATTAAGCTTTGTATACAGTACAATAAAAGGCTTAGCATTTATGATGAGGAGATTTTCAAGCTGCCGCTTGTAATTTTGTTTTGAATAAACATTGAAGTAGTGAATTACTCCTTCCCGATATTAACACCCTCGAAACAACCTTTGGGAGAGGAGTTTTGTAAAATCGATTATTAACTAATGGCAGAAGCAATATCTCCTATCAAATTTTGAGTGTTTACCTGTAATAGTTTCAGAGATCACGTGATGAGTCAATAAATTTCTGGATATATATAAATATACAGATTTCCACCTATGTAGAGACTCATCAAGATATCTCTGGAACAATAAGGCCTGGAGAAATTTAGTAAAAATATTCCTTGTACCCAGCATAGGTCAGCTAAGAAAAGATTTTATGTAATACCTTCCCCAAAGAGAGTTGTGGGGTGTTACAGTCAGCAGAGCATGGAACTGGGGTGTATATATATATTATCATAGATGATGAACATCTCTATCATTACATGCAAACGACCGCCCTAGTTTCGTCTGTACGTAGTCAGTGCGCCGTACAAACACTTCTCCGAAACATTAAATTCGTTATCGTGGCTTTATTGCAATGTTCATGAAAAAAATATAAGACAAAACACACCACGATAACACAAAGTTTACCCAACGATAAAAAAAAATACGATTACGGTGTTTAATTTACGGCAAATACGAAGAATATATCATTTGTAAACATAACCCCCGCATAATTGCCCGAAATTTTGTGATAAGAGAATATATCAATATGCAATGGATTTAAACAACAAACACTTTTAACATAAATATTTATTATTATGTTAAGGGAAAAGAAGGGTTGTTAGATTTGGATCAAATATGCATAGTTTCTATCGGCTGATGGTGAAGCGCCGTTTTGTTGTGTAATTTGTTACCATTTTAAAGGTAGTTTCATAACGCTTCTCTCATTCAAGTCTTCGTTCCTATTGTCGAAAAACTCATGTAAACGATTTTCACAGTCTCCTCATGATGCCAATTTATTATCACCGTGTAAGATTTGCAATTCACAAAAAAGATGATAAAGGATTATTGTCAGGCCCGAACTATATGGTGGATGCATCGAAACATCCCATCCAAGCTCTCGAAGTTTCTGGAGAGTCACTATAGATAAGTGTGGCCTGGCATTGTCTTGATGGAACACGACTCCTCTTGACCAATTATGGCCGTTCCTGATTAATCGCTGGCTTCAAACGGTCTAGTTGTTGACAATAAAGATCCGAATTAACAGTTTAGCCACATGCACAGCAGATTCTTCTTGGCTTTCAGTCCTAATTTGGCCACAGTTTGAGCTACTTCACCGCACTTTGACCAGGATCATATTCGCACAATGTTGTAGTATATCATCCATTTCTCATTCCAGTCACCATCCGTTTCTGTGATGTCATCGACATTTTCGACGATGGGACTGCTGCTAATGTGTGGTGCATCTTCAACACCAGAACGGAATCAACGAAGCCAAATTTACGCATAGTTAGTCTTAAAGCGACGTATACATTATCGTCGTTGTGTATATCATCATAACTAACCCCACGTTCACATCATCCATCGAAGGTTGCACCACAGCATAGCTGGTATGGATGATGATAATTCAGATTTATGAGGGGTAAACTAGCTACAAACATTTTCAAATAGCACATATGTCGCCTTGAAATCAAGATTGTAGAGTAGTCTTCATCATTTGCCTATGTGATATCCACAGCTGAACAAAATCGCCTTTTGGTGGAACTGTTGTTCATCCCCCACTTGGTATAAACGTTTTGGTGAATTGGTAGTAGCGTAACCTACTATTAACTCCTAGAGTAGTTCGAGTGATGGTGGTGATTTTCTAACCACTGTCCGACGTGGCGTTAGAAGTTGTCATATCATTGTAATGTATAGGCAATGTTAATCGCGCACGTTTTTTTTTAAATAACATTACAAAACATTTGTTTAACAAAATCTCACGTTTTTAAATTTTTTATCACTATATTAGTTTTATATGTAGTATCTGATTTTTTTCTTATGTACATTAATTTGAAAAGAATAACCTCATGACTTCATTGGACTAATATCACAGCGAATGTTACTATTATACTTGTATACCCCTCTCATCCTCATCATCATTTCAGGCTATTGTCATCAATTGCTGAACATACGCGCCAACATCCAACGATTCCTTTCGACCTTAACCACATTGTTGCTTATTTATTTTTGCCATATTTTTTCGTTTCCATATGTAGATGTTATATAGATTATGACTTAAAACTGCTGATCAAGTTCTAAAGTAATGAATGACAAGTTACTTAATTATGTAACTTGTAAACATATTAAATCAAAATATCTTTATAATGTTGCTAAAATAAGATTTAGAACTTACTACCTATCACTTTAAATTTCCTAGAATAATGATACGATAGTAAAAAAAATACCCTTTAAAGTCAAACAACTTTTTTTCATAGGGCTACAAAAGGCTCTATAGAAGTTTAGGTAATGATTTCTTAAGTTTCTGTGATTTTTTCAGATTTTTTTTAAACATCGCAAACAGGTTTAATTTTTATTGTGACGCGAAATTCAAAATGGTTTAAAATAACATCAGATGAGTTAATCATAATGTCGCAGCTTAAGTATACAGAAAAAGTCACAACACGAAACGGTAAACATCAGCGGATTCTCTGCGAGGAATGTCAATATGTATGTAAGCGATATAATAAAATGGAAGACGATCAAATTGTAAGTTAATTAAAATATTTACTATGATATCCATATCAAATTCCTAGTAAGAACATCCGCATAATCATATCAAACTTAGAGATTGCTTTCTACAAACAATATGTTTGTTCAGCATTACTACTGCCTTCGCGTTTTCTAGCACAATGTGGACGGATCTTAATTCCACTGCCTCTCGTAAACAATATTCTACGTATTTATAACGTAACATTATATATTAATAATAACAATAAAAAAATTAAATCATTGTGTTTTTGAACTGATTATTTAACAATAGTTTGAAAACTAATCAAACATGTATATATAAATGTTAAAAAGAACAATCTTTGGTCCAGTGAGAACACAAACTTAACACCAAGGGTACTATGATCAGCCGATAGATCTCCACTGTTAGACATAGGCATCCCCAAAGATCTCCATATTGATTGGTAATGCGTTGCTCACATCCAGTGGCATCCCGCGATCCTTATCAGATTGTCGGTCCACCTTGAGTCAACTCCCAACACTACGTCCTACAAGTACGCGGGCGCCACTGGACGACCCTTCAAATGAACCCCAAGGGTACCAAAGGCGTAAAATTGCCAATCAAAAGGTGGATAGTTTCCTTAGATCTGAGAAGATTGGAGAAAAATTCCAGGTGAAGAAATAAAGTAGACCCGCGACGTCTGGAGAATAATTGTACAAGTCTAGATTAACAAAGGATTGTAACGCCATGGAGATAGTACGATAATATATATTTGAGTACAAAAGGGAAGCTTTTCCTGTCGCACTTTTCATGGCTGAAGGTTGGATATTATCTAAGAAAATACCCGATCTTCCCCGCCGGATGTGAAGCCATTTCAGTGAAATGAATACGCTTTTGTCCAATGAAACCGTAAATTTATAAAAATAATAAAACCATTACACTATTAAAACCAAGATACAGTTTGAACTATGATTATTTGTATCGGAGAGGTCATGCATAATATATCTATCACGCTACCAAATGATGTGGTGATTTCGAAAACGGTCCATTGATAACAGAGGTCAAAACGCTCTGTTAACGAATAAAAAATATATACTATTTTATCTAATAATAAAGCTTTTTTATGACAAGGGTTGGACGCATCGTGTTATGCGTTGCATTAATTTGATATTTATGCTAATATTAATTGTAAAATAATTATACAGGGTGGCGCAAAAGTAATCCTCGTATCAGAAAATGCTATAAATTTTGCCTTGATGTAAAAAAATTAAAAGACCAAATAAAAATAATCCACAAGAAGAATCAGTTTTTCATTTTTTTTTTTAATTACAGTCAAACATATATATATATATCGTTTACACGCTAACCTACTCTTGGCCAACGTGGTGGATTATTTGGAGGCCTTGACTTTTTCTGCTTGTGAGAAATCGAAAACCCAGCTGTGAAAACAAAGTATACTACTGTATACATATAAATGGGTTTTAATCTCTGATAACCTTTACAACATAGGAGTCTGCTTCATTTTTGCAGCAAAACAGAAAGACAATGATAGAGTAGTCGAAGAAATTTAAGAGTCATTATTGACAACAAAATTTCTTATAGATATTATCATCATAATTGTCAATATCTATTAGTTTTCGCCAGGGTACCTGAACTCGTACCGTATGCGGTACTAAACTATTCACAATATTGTTATTCATCTCACCAACAGGTAAGACTGTCGTGATACAATCTAGCATTTTGTACTAAATTAATCCTTGAACTATTTTTGGAATGAAGGACGGCGCCACAGCTCACGAGCGGGGGACAGTTCCGACCTTACCTAGTGCACTCACAAAATCAATAAATCACAGATGAGCGGGACAGCATTCGCTCATGTCTCCATTTATATACAAACACTAGCTGTTCCCCTCCCGCTTCGCTGGTCGACAATTTAGTAAAAATCCATTCTTAGCTGAGCTCTAAACGCCAGAAGCAATTCTATACCAATTTTGGTTAGTTTGCCTCTAATACTTTCATAGATCTAGTGATGATTCGATGGATCTCTGGATATCTCCTGTATATGTACAAACGTAACATTACGTATATATTTGTTTGGATTAAGTTTTTACCCGATAGATAAAAAAGAAATTAAGTTATATTTTGTAGTATGTAGGTTCTTCTCTTCTCTAATCAGAAAGGCTTAAGACCAAAATCCATACAGCCAAATACAAAGAAATTAAGAATCGTATTGTTTTTGTCAAATACCTGTTTCATATATGATACAATTTTCATTCTGTTTTAAACTATTCGTTTCTAAAAATCAGATAATGAATATATTAAGAAATTAAGGTATTACCATTTAAAAAGCCCACTTCGTGGAAATAAACTTTGAAAAGTTAAGAACTGATTCAGAATTTTGATGGAAATAAGTTTTAAACGAAAGAAAAACTAGGACAAATTTTAACTAGATCACTGATCAAAATCAAGCTGCCAAGGGTAAATTTAAGTTTTATACATAACTTCACTCTTTGATCACATATTTAATATGCATGCAGCAAATTTATAAATTTTAGATAATAAATGCGTATTTATTAGACTTGTTTAGATTATATTTGCGTAATTACGCTGAGCAATTCGAAATTTACGATTTTTCCTATGTTGTGATTTAAACAATAAACTAACTTTATATATATGTAGATATTTTTGTTCATTCAATTATTACGACTTCTCGGACTCAGGGCCCGCGGATCCGGTGTCCGAAAGTTAAATATAAAAAAGAAAATAAAATAAAAGGAGAGACATTAAATTAAAACAAACAATAGCATAAATAAAGACTATCTTTACGGTAAGCGGTGTCTTACTTATAGGCACCATCTCTCTTTACAGCCCTTAACTTCTCTTCACACCCTTACCCAATTATTCTAATAAACACAGCGGTTAATATAAAATTGATATTGTGAATGAGTACTTAAAAAGTAATATACAGTAATCTCTTAAAAGAGCAAGAAAAAATATTCTGTATGCAAGTAATGTTGAATAAAAATTATTTTATGACGAAAAAGAAATTATCGATTCTAATAAAACATGTTAATAAACTTCTAAAAATATATACTGATAATGTACTCACAAGTTCTCGAAACAGTTCAAAGTCAACAAACAGATGAATTCAGCGATGGCCGAGAGAAAGAAAGCAATTTCATTTAATAATAGTGTTTGCATCTGAAGGTAAATTAACTTGTCATTTATAATGAACAAAAGAATAGAAATTATCTCATTAAGAAATTTAATGAGCAAGTAATGGAGTTTTCGATGTTGCAGTAGAAAAAAGATTTTAGTGTTTTATACTTTTTCTCTAGTCTATGAATTCATACAGTTGTTTCTCTAATCTATTTCCAGAATTATTGCAGACATTGTTCTACGAGACACATGGATTAACTATCTGTGGTGCTAGTGCGTTTCATAGATTCCAGGGCACCTTGAAATACACTGAGAGACCAGAAAGAGCTTTTTCCATTAGTACAAATTCCGCTTTGTCAAAAGTCATTATTAAAAATGGGTTTGTCTCTGAAGTGCTACCTATTCATGATTAGTCTTTCTTTTTTTATTGCAGTTGGGATGAATGTTCTTTGGATAAGGAGTGTTACATATGCCTATAACAATTTAGAGTAAGATGCTGGTTGCTTTTTAAGTTTATACAGATTCTAAACTATTTGTTATGAGACAAGTGAGATTCAATTATTAAAATAAATATATTGTTACATCCATTGAGTTGAATTCAAATGTTCTTCCCATCGCCATTCTTATTGTATGTTCTGTTAATAGATAATTTTTATTAAATGCAAGGTATTAAAGTAAATGAAGTTATGTTATTCCTTCTTTATTTTAATTTAATACGAACATTAAAAAAGCTGTAAAGCACACATTTACATACAAGACACTTCATTTATCACACTTAGTAAATAATGCTATAACTGAAAAGTTTCAGAGAGCGAGTTATTTATTTCTGAATCTTTTCCAACAGTAATTCCAATCTGCCAGTCATCACAGGCTGGCCTCTCTTTGTCTTTTTACTCAATTTCTTGTACCTCTCTTGTTTCTTCTTTTTATATTCTTCTATTTTCCCTGCTCTTTCTTGTTTAGTATTCTCTATTTCTAATTTCTTTTGCTTTTTCTCTTGCTTTATCTTTTCATAGTGCTCTTTTGCTTTTTGAAATGGATCTTTTTTTGTCTTTTGTACAATTGTTTTCTGATTATCTTTTTCTATTACATCAGGGTGTTTTACATATCTACCAATTTCGGGTTCATTAGAATCAACATTGTCTTCATCAAACAGTTTTGGTTTATATGAGCCAAGCATAGGGTCATTTTTAATGCTCTTATGGTAATTATACAGCATTTTCTTCTTTCTTTGCTCTTCCCATTGTTCCAATTTATATTTTTTACTATATTTTTTAAGACGGTAGGCCTTTTTATCAAATGGTTTCTTATCCCCATTTTCTTTTTGTGATTTTATCCCTTGACGATTATTGTCAAATTCATCTTGTCTATTACCCTTGCTGTTTGTTTCTGATTTATCAACTTTACTAGTATTATCTTGAGGTTTTTTATTATGAAGAAAAAATGAGTCCTGTTTCTTTTCCATTATTTAAGAATATGTGCTTCAGACCTATAAAGAAATGAAAAAGCGTTTTTGAAAACAAAAAAGAAGTAAAGAGTCAAGAACAGAAAATTATAACGAAATTAAAGAGATACGATACAATTGTAATTATGAAAATAAAATATAAAAATAATTTCTAAAAATACAGCAAATTTTTTTAAATAAAAGAAAATACAATATGTCAAAAATAAAAATTACGCTTTTCCATTTCTATATATAAGGTTTGTAATGGTTTCCATACAGAAATTAAAAAAAGATAAATAGTAATATTAGATTGCCATTTTCTATTGACCGTGCAGCAAGCATATGTTGTAAAATTTCATGGTCAAATTATATCTTCCAAATTGAAATAACAAGGACTTAACTTTAATATTATAAGTATTTGGTGTTTTACAGAAATAGTGTAGCGCGTTTCCACATATATTCTAGTAATAACCAGTTCAAACAATCAAGACTTAGACATGTACCACGCAAAACAGCAGCTCGCTGTGACGTAAATGTCGTCATCACCTTATCATGAGATTCTGATATATAAATCTACAAAAATCTTATTCAAGAACGCAAATGAATCTTTACTGTGCAATATTACGTACCATGTGGAGATAATTGTACGTTCCTAATACTAATGAATAAAAGAAAATGTATCATTCGTATATTTAAAAACAGCTATTCAATATTTCGCAATGTATTGTAAGTATGAATACGATTGTTGGTGAGTCAAGGTTTAAACGCGCTTAAAATTATTATACTAAGAGTATATCAAAGATCAACTCACCAAATTAAGCCACCCACTGGGTAGGCTTTGAATTATCGGCGGAATCTTGATAGTTTAGTTGCACTTGGCACGAGAAAACTTAACCACGATTACAGATTTTGTGTCACGGTTTTTTAAAGAATTTACTTTACCGACCATGCCCTAATGTGATTTTTATTTGATAATTTTTACAATGAAACGCGATGGACGTTTCGCAAAATGTCACAAAAGGAACGAGAGTACGAAAGTAGATGGGAAGAACACATGCGCGTGTTGCGCCCTCTACGAGTTTTATTCTCAAACTTATTCGATCGCTAAAACGGAGCATGCGCAATAATATTATAAAAAATATGTCCATATGCAATGATATAATACGTAATAAGTTATCATCTACGAATAGTATACACAAGAAACAATTTGAGGTCTGGATGAAAGACAAAAGCAATAGAAAAATAAAATAAAAATGAAGGCCATAAGTATCTTTTGCGTAAATTGGAAAATTAGAGAAAGACTTGCCATCCACAAAAATATTGAATTAAAATATAATGATAACTTATTAATAAGTGTAATTTGTTACTGAATCATAATTATAAGTCTTTATAGGATAGACTAGCACTCGACTACGATTCAAACAAATGGTAAACGCCAACTTCTAATAAAACAATAATATAAAACAACATACCCTTCTTGAAAATCATAAAAGGTTATTACAATTTACTATCAAATCTAAAATAAATTCCACCAGATTATAATTTTACGTAAAATATACTAAAAGCCTATAAAATTATTTTTATTCTTGCTCTTATTATGTATAAGATTCCTAAATTATTTCAGGTTATATAAAAAGATATAGAAGTTAATATTAGGGAAATTCAATCTAATAAATAGAATAATGGAATGCTTTTAACCATCGAGAGCGTAATATTATGTTATAAAAAGCAATGTTGATTTTTTTGTAGGTATATAAATATTTATATTAAGCTTTTTCAAGGTGTAACTTTATCTTTGGGTATAGTTCTAGCCGCATGTCAACGTACTCGAATCCGTCTACGGGTATTAAATTTCTAGGTACCCATGTACTATGTACTTTAGTAGGCTTGTGTACAAAAGTTAAAAAAACATATTAAAGAGCAGTATAGATTCTGTATACATTATAATATACTAATTAACCTTAATGGTTCTGTTTTGAAGTTAGTAAAATAACTGGAGGAACGAGCCTTAATATCTAATGTCTGTAAACTACAAGGTCATTGTGATACAGTAGAAACATCTTAATTAGCCCTACAATATTATAGTTGGGCGTTGTACTACTTTGTACTGTACTGTGAAATGGGTGAAAGTCTTGCTCGTTTCATCGTTAAGTTATATAAAACAAAAGACACAATTACCTTTTTAACTAAAAGAGGGGGCAATAAACATACTCAAGTCAAAGACATATTATAACTTCTGTTTGTATTTGTTTATCGTTTATTTATAATTATTTACTTTAAAATATAATTAAGATATTCGTAGCTGTTAATAACAATAAAATCGTTTAGTAATAAGAAGATTATCCGTTTAAAATATTATAATAAACCGATTTGTACCAGCGTTTAGATGTTTTGTTGCTGAATGTCCTCGTGAGCGCTTGATTGGATTCATTAGGTCATTTAGTTACAACTAGGGCTGTGCCTAATAGTGTTTGATAAAAAGTTTTATTTTAAATTCATGAAACTTTTTTTCAAAATAAAACATTTAAATGGATTATTAATAAATGATTGTTATACATAACCTTAAAAAAAATTATTCAATTAATGTTTGTAAAAATAAATAATTGTGTCAGTAACTAAACGGTTGTCTTGTAACAGGGAGGATCGATTGCGAGACTACATATTATGGAGTTTGGTTGACGATAGGGATTTTATCAAATCCGCATAATATACCGCCGTAACAGCGCTGTTATCAACATGTGAGAGCTAGTGTTCTGGAGGAGCATGCTTTACCCACAGTCTCATTTTCTCTTTTCGTTATATCAAACCTAGATCGTGTTAGTCCTTTGTAGATAAGAAAACCTTTGTCACAGAAACGCAGTGGAGCCACCTGTTACAGCTGTAATAGAATACAAAAAACGTTTGGGAAAATGTTTAACAATATTTAACATAGAGTTATTACTTATGGTTCGATTTCGTAATCATCGTAAAATAGTTATAAAAGATGCAACTCGGAATTGTAACATTCTATCATTACAGCCATTTCGTATATTAGATCAAATATTGGCAAACTTTAATCAATGTTTGTGTTGAATATAGAGGCCTATAGAAAAATTGTTCTTTACCTTACCTTGAGAGAGCAAAAAGAACTTTTATATAATTTCAATTTAGTAATAAAATAAAATACGAGGCACATTTTTGGCATAATTTTTAAATCCCTAACCTCATACGGATGTAATGTAAATATTTTCAAAATCATCAAATCCAGAGTAGTTGTCTGCTCAATATCTGCCTCTCGAAACAACTGCATAAGCCTCAATAACTATCAAGTTGTTACCTACCATTTTATATGGTAGTCATTTTATGTGATTTCTCGATTATAATATAAGCTCCCGATTTTTTGTCATAAGATGCTTTTATATAAATTGTTGAAATATTTTTCAATCGGTCACTATTAAATAATGTTTTAGAAATAATTTACATATTAAATAGTACAGTGCTGCCGAGTTTTTTTTTGTACACTGTGCAAAAGTATGCACTAGATGTTGGCTGAACATTCGATACAAGCAATGGACAGTGGTCAGTTTATTCAATCGCCAGTTGAGGAACAGCCGCCGGTATAACCAGTTTTTGGTAACGAATTCTCACAACCATGGCTATGATTTTTACGTAACAAAATAAATTTCGGCTTTTAAATTTTTAAAATATTTTTAATTTTATACGATATAACATCAAATATATTTTTTTTAAATTAACAGTTTAAAAATAAACTTCAAATATAAAAAGTGGGGTGCTAGTGGAGTGTGTTTTAAAAGTATGTGTAATGGGATAAATGCAGAATTGGAAGGTCAATATAAAAATATTAATTAAAGGTAAGTTAATTATCAACGGCAGCTTAGTATATTTATTTACTGCTCTAATTAATTTAAACAATTTATGAGCCTTACGCTTCATAATGTTAGTACAGCAAAATGAAAAGGTAGTTTCATAAAAAATACATTACTTTACTAAAAAAAAATACAGGAATGAAACACAAAATCAAAAACAGTTGATGCTCTGATCAACAGATGCACGGGCCCGACGGGAACTCGAGATGTATTTAAACTTATTTCATAGGACCACGGAGTATTTAGATCTTTTATTTATCAAAAAATAATAACAGAATAAATACGTTTAATGTGATACTTTATTACAAGGTTATATATCGATAAGGGTTAAAGAAATATGGGTATTGACTAATTCATTATTTATGTTTATAACATGTTAATTATGTACTAGTTTGCTTAGATTATATATAGCTTAATCGCCGTAGAAAAAGTAAGATTTTTTTCGTGTATTTAAGTATGTAATACATAGAAAATCTTCAACGACATAATATTGTCACTAATAAATAAAACGAGGTGTTTAATAAATTGGTTATTACTGCGTTAAAAGGAAAATGGAAACACAATTGGATGTATCATTATTTACAGTGACCTTTTTTTATTAATTCATTCTTAAAATTTTAAACGAGGCCCCATGGTTCATTAGTAATACGAAAGAATACATAAAATTAGGATATAGTCCGAATAATCAAAGTCCATAGCCAGGGGACTACCATCAGTCCTATAGCCTCGGGCCAATACGAACAGGACAAATAGTAAGAGAAAGCCATCTCTGTAGTAAAAGGAGACAAAGGGTCGCACGATCGTAGGTTTCAGAGTGAATATGCGCTAATCCGCAGAACATGGAGCCCTTCTTAAAGCAATAAATGAAACCACGGAATATTTTGAAGGCGGAAGTAAATGTACGGCTTATTGCATTTAACTCGAGTAGATGGACGATATGTTCGAATGCAATACATATGTAATCCCAAATAAGTAACCAAATACTTCTTGATCCTTTCACTTTTCTCACTACAAAAAATGTGAAAGTAACCACTTACTGTACAGTTTATCAAATTACATAACAACATAAGAATCAATGTGTTTATCGCAAATATGCAATTTGACGTTTTTTTTTATCCAATTAAACGACAAGATGACCGGAACGTTTACCTGATAGCAAGTGATACATTTGCCCATTACATCGTGGCGCTA
The DNA here is from genome assembly GCA_029034505.1 of Ornithoptera priamus. NCBI lineage: Eukaryota > Metazoa > Arthropoda > Insecta > Lepidoptera > Papilionidae > Ornithoptera > Ornithoptera priamus. Next base: position 1,230,565 of record JARDWD010000584.1, read on the forward strand.
GTTAGGTATAAACTGCACCACGTTGCTCTCGTCGCCTCTGACATTAGATGTTGAATCTTGTTACCGCAGTAATTATACTAGCTACAACGCCTTTCATTGCGGAACATGGCAATGTTTGGACTCAACTGTTTGGCGGTGGAAATAGGCGCTGCGGCAGTACCTACCTGGATGGGTTTTGGCAACAGAGTGAATGGCAACCACCAGTAATCGTAAAATGATATCTAAATTAATTCACATCACTCGATTATAAATTCATAAAGCGATGAGAATAGCACGAGTCCACAATTAATATATATCTTTATGTAATGAGTTTGGTTTTTTGTTACATTTTTTAACATTTATAACATTTAAAATCAGTGTAGATCTAATATATAACCTAGTGTTATATATAATATGCAACATAATTTTTAAATGATGATATCTATTTATCTATATGTATGTATATATAATAGGTATAATGGGTATAAGGGTTCCCGCAAAATGACTCACGGGATCCAAGGCAACCTCACCTACTCGTGGTGCACCCTACTAATCAATAAACGAGGCTCTGGTTCTCACCAGATAGCATGACCCCAGCGTGGTGGGAATTGGCCCAAATCCTTCCATATGAATCCCTACCCGATCAATATGGGATCTTTAGAGGAGGCCTATGCCCAGCAGTGGACGTCAATCGGCTGATGATGATGATATATTATAAAAATGCATTTTGTTTGTTCGCTAATCACGTAAAAACTAGTGGATACATCGGCACAAGAAGCAATCGCAGAATGAGTTGCAGATGGTTATTTTTTATTTACTTTTTGAATTTCATAGTACCTTCATTTATTCTTTAATAACTTTTACAAACATTTTTATTCCCTATTATTATAAGGTTGCTATAATGACGGTTGCAATGGTAACAATTGTAATATTATTGCCAGCAGTGGGCGGAGAACAGCTACTATGCATATAAAAAATTTCCGCTTATGTAGAGATTCATCACGATGTCATTGGAAACATAAAGCATAGAGACTTAAAACTTGGCAGAGATATTGTATCTGCCGTTTAGAGGTCAGCTAAGAATGGATTTTACAAAACTCTTTCCCAAAGAGTGTTGGTGGGGTGTAACAGCCTGCAACACGCAGGAAACAGCTTGTTTATTCATATAAATAATAAATATTAATCTTCTTAAAGGGGAATCCGGGATAGCTCATTTTGCAAGAGGTTTATAAGAAGTGTACCTCTCAAAGTGGTGTGGGTTTAGACACCACAGAATTTGAGCTTTGTGTAAGATAAAACAGTTTAAATTCATTGTAAAATCTTCAAAATGTGGTTCTGTGCTGTAACTGGTATAATTACTGGGTTAATGAGACAACGCCTTATGTCCCAGGCGACGAGGGCAATGTGGTGCAGTGTATGTCAGCTTAACTAGCCGCGTTATTACGGACGTATATATCACTTACCATCAGGTGAACATCTCGTTCGTCTCGTAGCTTAATTGAAAAAAAAATAGGAACAGATCTTATAAAACTTTAGAGTTCCACAGTGTTATTGGAATATGGCTATTAAAAAAATTATTCAAATTATTTTGCATGTTATTCTAATTGAATGTCAGAAATGAATATATAACTAATAGCTCAATGTAAAACTGGTTTAACCTCTTTACGGCGTGGAAGGAATATAATAAGACTAGTTGAGTTTCCTACTTCGTTTGGATTTAAATTCTGTCAATGTACAAAACGTAGGTTAACGCAAAAAAATTCCGTATTTCCCATATAGACCATTAAAGTTTTGATGCTATTAGCGGGATATAAAACTTAATTTTTTTTAATCGAGAAATGAAAAGTATAATGTACCTTATGACAGCATAAGATTTATTTTTGCAACTAAAACTACCTAATCTCGCTTTTCGTTCTGTTAAATTGAAATTGGGGTCATAGTAGGTGTGAAGTACGGTTATCTTACGCTTAAAAGATCGTTGGGTTTTAAGGGCTTTGAGGTTAGAAGTCGTGGTTGTTCTCTAAACGTGCATGTTAGCGGCAAACATTGGGGCCCCCTACCACAGTAAGATTATAAGGTGTAAACAGGTACATAACCCTGACTTGCCTGCAGAAGTCAGCGTTTCGAATATTTCCCGCTCAGCAAAAATAAGTCCAACAGTGGACGTCTATCGGCTGATGATGATTGTGATGACAAAAAAGCAAAATAAAATTATAGACAGACACACGCCATACCAGTATGGATTTTAATAAAATTAAATAATTATGGCACGTGGCAATAGTACTTTTTTTTATCTAAATATTTCGAAAAGTTGATGTCTATTTTATGTTTTACAGATTATCTAATTCATCGCTCACCTACAGAAACTAGTTTTATACCATGACCTCGTCAGCTAATAGCTTGGTTTCATATTTATTTTACGCAACGCGTTCACAAAAAACTTAAAACATTTATTAGTTTTTTAATATGACGATGGTGGACACAACATGGATGTTTGGCAAATGTGCTAGGTTGAACGAACTATTTCATTTTGCTATTTTTTTATGTATTAAATAATAACAACACCACGTAAGGTCTTTAAGTTGTTTTCTGGTCGCCCTCTGTTGCCGGAGACCGTCTATGTAGGTACCACCGCAGCACCTATTGCAACCGACACATTCTTCAAGAGAATAACTTTACCATCAGCTTAAAATCTCCAGTATTTAGCCGCTTCGTGGAGAATAAATAGTGATGTCATACTCGAATAAGTATGTTCAAATAACAAACTTATTCACAAGTGTAGATTACAATATCACAAAACGTTCTTGCAAGTTTGAACGACTGCTTTTAATGCGTTATCGTATATCCGGTTAACTTTAATAATATCATAAGATTAAAATAATAACAGCAAATTTGTCCATTGTATAAAATACACTGATCTATTATATTATTTTATTATAATAGATGCTGTTTTAACTTTTTTCTCCAATAATGTGATAAAAAAGGCATGTAGAGATCTGCTAGAAGAGCAGCTACTGCGATTCCACTTCTTTATAAAAAGCACGTAACATGACAATAAAGGTCTCTGTTGCCGGAGACCGTCCAAGTAGGTACCACCGCAGCGCTTGTTTCTGCTGCCAAACAATAATGTGCAAACATTACTGTATTCCGGTTCAATGGCGTTGTAGCTAGTGGGGTGTAAGAGTTTCCGTACAACAAGTCACGGGATCCAAACCAATCTCACCTGCTCGTGGTGCACCCTGCTAATCAACAAACAAGGCTTTGACTTTCACCAACCCGCATTGGGCCAGCGTGATGGGAAATAGCCTAAATCCCCCAATATAAATCTCTACCCGATGGTGTGGGAATTTTTGGGTTAGGCCTATGTCCAGTTGCGAACGTCTATCGGACGACGATGCTTTAGCTTGTGTAATTACTGGGGTAACGAGATTCAACATCTTATGTCTCAAGGGACGAGCGCAATGTGGTGCAATATATCCATCCTTACTAGCGCCACGTTGTTATAGTCGGGCCTATCGTTTGCCATCAGGTGAAAGTCCCGCTTGTTTCGTCGTTTAAGTGTATAAAAAAAATTATATTAGGTTATGTATCTAGTAAACTTTTTACAAAGTACCATTAAGTATTTGTCCTTCTAAGGCGTTACTTATTATCTTAGTTATTTAATAGGCTGAAGAAGCCTACAAACTGAAACACAAAAATTACCGCTGTAATGTAATCAATAGTTATTGACGGTATTTATCATCAAAGATCTTCTAAACGTAGTAATTTGTTTTCCTTTTCTAATTTTCAGTATAATTAAATTTCCGCGATTGTTCGACACAGTACAGGGTCCAAGCATGGCTTCGAAACCGACCACAGTAATCCACCACGGTCAGTACACAGCCGGCGAGACGACCGGCGGTCTCAGCGTCCTGTTCACAATGCTGTGCATAGTCGACCTGTTCGGCGTGTTTCCGGTGGTGGCTTTGCCGAAATGCGTCATCGCTTGCGGTTCGTGCTTTTAAATAGCATAGATTCTCAAACTTATTTGCTTTCAATCAACCAACGCAGAAGAGACGATACATCAGTTTTAATAACGATGAATCTACTCGTTTTACAACTCGAAGAGACATGCATTCAATCCTTACTGAGCTTAAAGAGAAAATAGCTTTTGAGGAGACTTGTCAATCTACAATTGTCCAGCTTAGTGGATTAAAGGAATTGAAAATCTACTTGTAATAGAAGGAACCGAGTCCCAGTGAGAACATTAACTGGGCTCTTTATGCTATTTGTTTACGAACCAACGTGTCCGTACAGCACTTTTCTTCTATTTCTGTATTAGATTTCTTTCACTTCCTAATCGCCTGCTATCTTCTTTATCTGATTCGTAAACAACCCTCTTTACTTCCCTAATATTTGTATAGAGTTGTGCTGTCGGATGTGATTACATCGGTACTAAAATTTCTTTAAATGTTAATAAGATTAATAGTTCACCATCTCAGATAAGAGACATTGCTAAAAAGATGCGAATAAAATATGTTCAACGTAATGCATCTCATTCCAGGTGTTTACGGCATTCCTTTAGTTCTGGCGGTTTTCTCACTGCAACTTTACACGGCCGTTCTACTTGGCAAAAGCTGGCTTCTAGCATATGAGCTAACTCCGAATATACGAGAGAAGAGCAGGTACAATATACTAAGGGGTCTCAAACAAATGTTACTGCTATATAAACTTTTCCACATGTAGCTTGGTAACAAACCACAAACGCAGTCAAACAGTCGAATTTTCTATTTATCAATATTGAGTCCTATATTTAAATTGAAATTGGGTGGTTAGTTGGTAAAAACTTTATCGATCCTGTACCGTTCTTTATTCTATCACTTTTTTTTACTTACACGGTTGTATTAATACAACTATATTATTTTCTAGATTTCCATACGCGGCAGTAGCAGAGCTCGCATTCGGTGACAATGCGAGGAGGCTGGTTACATTCTTTATCGATGCCACTGTCTTCGGCGCCGCTGTGCCCAATTTCATATTCGGTAAATGCAAAGAAAACCATCACTACATTATTATTATTAGTTATATTTGTAAAGGACTCTGCAATTATACTCACTAAGTACTTATGCTATAATAAATTTAAGTTAACACTATAAACAAATCCGGTTGAATTAAATTCTTATTTTTTAACAGCATCGCAAAGTATGCAGCTATTCTGGTGGAAGATAACGGGCGGGGGTGTAGGCGTGACGTATTGCGTATGGATGGTCCTCATAGGTCTGCTGCTCTGCCCGGTTATGTGGCTCGGTTCTCCTAAGGATATGAAGTGAGTGAAGAGTGGAGATTTTATGAACATGTACAACAGCTTGTACTAGATAGTAATGAGCTTAATGAACTGCTATTATTTATTGAATAACGCTAAATTATTTCAGATCTCTAGCTCTGATGTCGGTATGCATAGTTGCCACAGTAGCGGTCGCGACTTGGACTTGTATAGTAATGGACGACGAGTCGCCGTCCAGCTTAGGAGGCGTCTTAAACTACTCGCCCAGTTCCGGCGACTTCTTAGCCGCATACGGAATCATAGCTTTTCAGGTATTTTATAAAAAGTAAACTACGAATATCACGAAATTTCTATCGGAATTAAGATCTGTAAATATTTTGATAATATGCAATCTAGAACTCTTTGTAATATATACCCATCGTAAAGATTATTTGTCAACCCCGTCAATTATAGAATCTCTAATGTAGACAAAGAATACTTTATAGTTCGACATCCATCCGATGCTGTTGACTCTACAAGTGGACATGAAAGATAGTAGGCGCATCAACTCTGCGGTGCTTGGCGCCTTCTTGACCACTGGCTTTATGTTTATGGTGACCTCGCTGCTTGCCGCCAACCGTTATGGGAACAGCGTCGAGAACAATATACTTCAAGGCGAGTTAAAAATTAAATGTCAAATCATGTTTTTTTTTTAAATTTTGTCATAAAAGAACTTTCTTTTAGGTACTGTTATACTACTCCTGGTTTTTTAACCAGAGTTAATTTAACTGCAGTTTATAAACTTCTTGTTAGATGATCAATGTTATTGTAATATTTTTATGTAGGAATAAAATCCTCTAAAAAATCACGTGTCATAATATCATAACATTTTATTTTTAGGTATGCCACCATCTATCACATTATACATAGTGGCCCTGCTGGTTACGCTGCAGCTCTGCCTGTCCAGCGCCGTGGGGAACTCCGCCCTGTTTCAGCATTTAGAAGATTTATTGAAGATCCCTAGAAGTGAGTATGACAAAGTTACAAAATTTTATAATTCATTTTTAATTCTGTATAATTATGTCCGTTGCTATTTTGAAAAAGTATTTTAGGTTTTTTTTTTTAAATTTATTTCTTTTAATTATAACTTCAAATACACATGTCGGTTAAGGTTTAGTTTAAAGTTTTTCAGCATTTTATATACATTTGATTTTGCTGTCGAATTTTTATATTAATATATTTACAATTGTTCTATTACAGATTTTTGTGTACAACGATGCTTAGTAAGGTCCGGGATTGTAGCTCTGGCAGTATTCCTCGGCGAGTCAGTTCCAAGATTCGATCTAGTGATGGGTCTAGTGGGTTCCACCCTCACCGGACCTCTAATGTTTGTGTTCCCACCGCTATTTTTCCTGAAGCTCTGCTATCTCAAATCGATAAACATTAAACAGGAGTTCTCTTTGAGCTACAAATTAAAGCAGTCGGTGAAGGACGTGCGTCAAAATGGCGGGAACGTTTTACATAATGGTAACGACTCGTTAAAGTTGCCGCTCATCTCGTCTACAGTAAAGCCGTACAAATACGAAACGTTCGGGAACTACGACGAGATATACCGCGCGTACATCGACGAATACAACGTGAAGTGGTATGACGTATTCTTCGCTTTCCTTGTGATGATGCTAGGCATGAGTGCGACGGTGGTCGCAACATACTCCAGCTGGGCGGAAGCAATATCTTCGGCGACATTCTCGCCGCCTTGCTTACTAAACGCGACAGTGGCTGCAAGGAGTTTCCTGCAAAACCCGCGTCCCATTTAAATATGTACACCTTTTTGTTATTCATTTAGTAAAGAATTGTTTTGTGAAAAATTTTACTCTTTCATGTTCCACGACTCGTTGCAGTGTACGATCTTTAAAATATTTACATAAAACGTGTAATAAGGAAAAACGTCGACTTGATAGTTCATATTGTTAAAGATTAGCGAAACATTTCTAAGAAATACTTTTTTTATTCAATTAAGCGATAAAACAAGTGATACGGCCGCCCATAAGAACGTGGCGCTAGTCAGGATGTTTTATTCTGCAACATATTGCGGGCGTTGACTGAGGACGTAAAATGTCGAGTCTAGTTACCCTAATAATTACACTAGCTATAGCGCCCTTCAAACGGGAACACAGTAATGTTTGCACACTGCTGTTTGACGGCAGAATTAGGCACTGTGGTGGTATGTACCTAGACGGTCTCTGCCAACAGAGACTATATTTTATTACACAGGCGCTGCATTTAACAGTCAGTGTATCAAACTAGAAATTAGTAATATTATCAAGTTAACTCATGAACATATAGGCTCTCTAACATATACTCATAAATTGAATGTTAAATGCGGTGGTTTTTTACCAATGGACTGGTTATTATATTTTTTATTTACATTTTATTAATAAGTATAAAGTTAGGATTGTATATTCATAGATTACTTACAATGGCTTATATAAGGTATAATAAAACGTTTGTCTTGTCCCAACAGCACCAATACTTCTTGTAAATTGTTTTGTTAATATAATTTGTTTGTTAATAAAATACACGATTAAGTTAAAATGTCTTTATTTTCAACAAACAAAAGAAAAGAGTTCAGACGATAGTAGGAAAAGTTTTAGTAACAAACATAATATATATGTTTTCTAAAATCATAGTGATTTTATTAATAAATCTAAATTAATGTTCTCTTAATAAAAAATAACACCAAACACAAAAACAGAGTTCAAAAAATAATATGAAATAATTTAAAAAATGTCTACAACACCGGATGTCGGAAATTTCAATGGAAGCCGCATTGGATTTTAATATAACCTGTATGCACGAATCGTTTTCTAATAGAGGTTCGTAACATTTTTACACATTGGTAACATTTAAAGTTGTAAATCAATGTAAGTATATATGCAAATTTATTTTATATCTACAATTTTACGGAAAATTAATTGTGTTACAAGACAAAATAATATCGTATTACGTTTTCACATAAGCGTTATATATATTTTTAATTGTAATAAATATTAACAATAAAATGATTAAACCTATTCCTTATTGTTCAATAAGACATTAAACGTTAGTGACAGCATTAGTTCCTATATCCAGCAGTGGACGTCTGTTGGTTGATAATGATGATGATGGACATTTGAAATGTAACAAAACCATTGAATCGAATTATATAGATAAATTTCAGTAATACCGAGTTAAGTCTCTTTTATATGAGAATTATCTCATTAATCATTTTGGAGATGATAATTATTATATAACAATGCGTTAAAGCAGATTACAACGTATATATTATACATATTAGTAGACTAGACTTAGTTGTAATATATAAACTGGCAACACCGATAATCCTCGATTCCGTGACAGTCAAACCACAGAGCTGAAACAAATAATATGTATTTTCATCAAACAAATGAGATAATACACAACGCATCGCGCCCACACGGTGATGTGGAAAAACGTTACCATCATGTGGTGGTTATGTAGCTTTTTATAATTAAATAAAAAAAATCATACCACATCTCAAACTCAGAGCTTCTTCGATCTCAGTCTTTCACCGAAAACCTTTTTGATTTCCTTTTTATCAAGTTTCCCCATCGCGTTCCTCGGCATCTGGTCCACCACCAACATTTTCCTCGGCAGCATGTACGGCGCCAGTTTCTTACCCGCTTCATTTTTCAACTCTCTTAATGTTAACTTAGCCTTTTCCTTGAGCACAACCACCGCAGTCACTGTTAAAATAATTATTAATAATTTAACTGTACTAAATAAATTCTCAAAATGTCCTCATTATCTTTTTTTTCTACGAACCTACGGGGCTAAGGTAAGGAGACCGTGTATGGTATAACGTGGTCCCATAGATCACTCCCGCTCTCACATGATGCTGGTACACAGCGATGGTATTGTGACGACGACGGTGTGACAAAGCGAGATAGATAGCCGAGCTCCAAAAAATATTACAACCCAGAAAACTTCACAACATCAAACCAAGGTCTGCAGGGTTAAAGAGTTATGTAAGACTGGCCCCACACGATTATATCACTATTATTTCTATTATCACACTTTCTGTATCATCCAAGAAAGTTAAAATTTTAGAGATTATAAAAAAATACTACACTCACCAATCTCCCCGTAAGTCTCGTGCTGTATGCCTAGCACAGCCACGTCGGTAACGTTGGGGTGCTCCAATATGGCGGACTCGACCGCCAACGCGCTCACTTTGTAGCCGCTGGTCTTTATGATATCGACGGACGTGCGCCCGAGTATCCGGAACCGACCGTCGGAGTAGGAAACGGTGTCGCCCGTCCGGAACCAGCCGTCGCTCGTGAACTCCGACGAGTGCAGTTGCGGGATGCGATTCCAGTATCTGTAATTTTTTTAAAACTACAATAAACTAATACTTGACGTCTATGTTACTCTATGTTAAGTTTTTTTTCTTTTATCCTACGAAGCGATGAGACGGGCGGAACGTTCACCTGATGGTAAGTGATACTCCCGCCTATAACAATGTGACACTAATTAGGATACAGCATCACAAGGTGTTCGTCGCCCTAAGATTTTTGTAAGATTTTCAGTCTCTTTAACCCTGTAATTAAACAAGCTACAGCGCCCTTCACACCACAATACTGTGATGTTTTCACACAATTTTTTGGCGGTAGAAATAGACGCTGCAGTGTGCTAATACCACTGATAATAAAACCAGTAAGGATGAATGTGAAGGGTTTGAATAACCCAACAAACCTTCATAATTTGTGTGTCCATAGAAATAAACACGGGGACTTATGTTTGCGAATGTAAGATTATTATATAATAAATTATGAAGTTGGTGGGATTATTAAAAAAATAATTAAATATATTATTATTATTATTAACCTTGTAAAGACGGCAGGTCCTTTCAGTAGGAGTTCTCCTTGATACTCTCCATCCTCGCTCTGTTTGTGGATGGTAACTGTAGACTCCTTCCACTCACTACCGTCAGAATCCCAGAAAAGATGCTTCGAGTCGGACAATCCGAGTTTATCCAACGATATCTGAAAAGTAAGAAAAATGTAAAGCACTAAGGTTTTAAAACATATGTCCAAATATCATATAAATAGTGTAAAAATATATGGGTATCTATTGAAAGAGTGTATTTTTGTGGAGCCACGCGAAGATGAGTAGGATCTTACCGGCTGGTAAGTGACACGCAAGGTCGTCGCACAGAGATTTTGGGTAGTGTGCACAAACCTCTGCGTTTATTTATACTTAAAAACAAACTTACCAATTTATCAATTTAGCAATAATCAAAGCATAGTATAGTAGTTGTTTGTGTACCTTTTGATTAACTTGAAAGATAAATAATTAGATAGGTTTAGAGAACCAGGGTATCCAGTGCTTATTTGCCCGTAAAGAATGCGTGCTCCTAGTGACACACCCACCTAAAACAATGTTGCGCTAGTTATGGTGATATACACCTCACCACAATGTGCTTGTCACCTTGAGATATTTGAAGTTAAATTTCTTTACCCTACCCTGAGTTCAACAGCTACAATGTCCAACGACCCTTACACAGGACTGATTGTGGGCAGAAACATATCTTCATGTCTTGTATGGCGATACCGCTATTTATTTAGCTCGTCTACTACCTGTGTGTCAGGCGGCGGCGTTTCCACAGTTATCAACGGAGTGAGCTCATCCACGATAGCTATCCTCGCGGTCACGCCGGGCAGTGGGCGCCCCACGCAGGCTACTTGCCGCTGCTCAACGGGTCGATAAGGATTACTTAACGCCATGCCCACTTCGGACATACCATAACGCTCCAACAAACGGATACCTGATATCTGTAAATCTCTTGAAGGTTATATTATTGATCATAAACGAACAGACGCTAGGATTGAAAATATATATAAGTAAATTTATTGAGGATTATTTTCTTATGCCATATAGAGTTCAACATATGAGAGCCAGTTTTCTTTATATTAAGAAATTGACATTTATCAAAATATTCTGATTAAATCGCATGCACACATATTGTTGCATACCTTCTCCCACTTCCGATATAGTGCGTCCGGTAATGGCGCAGAGCCAGCGCACATGAGGCGCAAGCGCGTCGCCAGTGTGGTGCGCACGTAGTCCGCCATCTTATCGGCGGCGAACATCGTGTCGTAGTCAGCGGCAAGGCGCGCGTACATTGCGGGCACCCCGTGGAACACCGACACGTGCGCCTCCTCCCGCTCACCCATCCCGAGCAGCCGCGACCACACCGCGTGGGAAACGAACGATGGCAGCATGCGTATTCTGAGAATGTATTCATTTTTCTATTTAGGATACACTGATAAAAATATTTTCCTTACATGAAAACATAAATGCATTGTAAAATTTAACTTGATAATTTTGGCAGATCGTAATAACACTCACTGTGCTCCAGCAGCTAAGGAGGCATTCAAGGCATTCAGCTGTCCATGTATGTGGTGTAAAGGCAGTGTGTGGAGTACCACATCATTGGCGGTATACTGCCAAGCGGCATGCAAAGCTGCAATCTGAGTATTCAGCATATTATGGGTCCATACCACTCCCTTGGGTTTGCTTGTTGTACCTAAAAATTATATGATTTCCAAAAAAAATATCAATTGGTACTTTCATCTGCAATGAACTGTTTAACCTCAATTTAAAAGATTAAGTGACAAGGCTGTTGGTGGTGAAGTGTGCTCTCCCAGAATATTTCAGCTATGATGTTGACAGTCAGAACACAGGGATACAGCGGCAGTTTTACTGTATGAGTATGGTACTTAGTTATTAAACTATTATTATTACAAATTTGATGAAAGATTTGTCTACTGGGGGTAGATTTCTGTTTTTGGAAATCGTCTAGATGTGTGTAACCACAGCTCCTGCCTTTTTTTTGGCAATAGCTAACCATTAAAATTGCAGTTGAACCTTAAGTTTCACAGAATGTTAAATGACAATTACACCACAGATGGTATATATACTCTAGCTCTCATATATTGTCTAGTACTATGCTGTTATGATGGTATATTTATAATATGTTGTGGTGAAATAAATTTATACCACCATCCATACTCCAGATGCAAATACAAAACATTGCATTGCATTATAAAGTACACAAGGAATAGAGGATGGTTTCACACCACAGAGCTTCTCCAATCCATGTATTAAGTTTCAGAGACATAAGGTGCATTCTCATTTAATATCAAAATAAATTACCACTTGTATAGATTAACATGGCATCATTCCTCCCATACCAAATATTGGACTGCCCAATATCTCTAATAGATTCTTCAATGTTTGGCTTCATGAATGTACTGTTAAGCTGGCACAGTTGTGCCGTCACTTCCTTGCCTGTGATCAACAGTGGCCTAGAAACTTCTAAACTGATAGGTCGGATGAGTTGCTCATATTCCTGTGTAGATATCACAAGACTGGCATTGCTGTCTGTTAGGAAATATTTGAGCATCTCTGGTGGGTGGAGAGATGTGAGGGGAACAGCTAAAAATAAAGTAACACAATTACTAGACTATTTAGGCATTACTGAAGAAAGTACTCCTTAAACATAATTCACATCTTCCAGGCAGGTTGTATTAGTTACTTCAACTTAGTAAGTCTGAATTAAAAAAATTAATCATCATTAACATTATAAAAACAGTTTTTTGTTTTCTGCTACTGAACATGCTTTTTCAAAGGTTTAATAGATTTCATTATATAATAATAGCACCCTTTTCAATATTTCCATTACAAGGACTCAGGACTTTGTCAGGTTTTGTACTATAATGGCCAAGTGTGAGTTGGTGGATGTCACATGTTTACAAAAACTGTTGTTCATAGATTATTCCAATTTCTTTCACAATGTTGCCCTTAAGCAAAAACTAAGTGGCAATCAAGCCAATGCCTGTTTGTCACATATAGAGTGTTAGAGCACCTTTCAAACTAGGCTAACATGGTGTTGTTATAGTGGTACAAGGCAATTAGAATATATACATTATGGAAAATGTACAGTAACAAAGAAATAAATACATGGATTATAATTAGTACACTTACCAATATTCCCTGTCATCCATATAGCCCATTGTACAATGACATGTAATGCATTATTGTTGCATAAGTAAGCAATGGTGTGCTCTGTTTCTCCTACTGGAAGTTCAACAAGATATTTGTAAATTGTACTGCAAAAATCAAGTGTAAAACCTGTTCAAAGCCATCCCTGAGGATTCCTTAATATCTTATATCTGTCAATCATATTTAAAGATAGGAGAACCCAAGTTATGTAGCACCTGACTATTAGTTATTTTTTCAAGGAGGTACATAAATAAGTCAACACCCCTCATCATGACAAAACATCATTGTCACTGTAGAACAGCCAAAACAACTTTTAAAAAAATTGTTGTTAAATTCACCAAATTGTATCATTTCAGTAATACTTCTGACAAAAACTGATTCTACAAAATAGTTAAGATATAATAAAACACAGTAGGTTTTTGATGAAATGCATTGTGTTGTTTAATACCATAGTGGAACAACTGTGTTATGATCATCCTAAATTGGTTTACTAAAATGAGTAAGGAGTACATACGCAGCATAGCAGCAATTTCGTCACTAAGTATGGTTGCGGCCTGATAGAGGCCAGCATATGTATAGGTACCAATATCATCTTGCAAAGCAATTCGACTGGGAAATAAAAGAGCCTTCCTAAACACAGGCACTACACCACCTGTAAAAGAATATTCATGTTATAACTATATATAAAAGAATAAACAATAATAAAAATCATTCCTGTCCGATTTATTAACATAAAAAAAAAGAATATTATTAAATATCCTAACAGCTAAATATCCTGACACATGTAAAAAATTTTTAGTAATCAATTGTATTCTTTAAACTTTACACTAACATATTATTATTAAGATTTTTTTGCATATACTATATATATATATATATATATATATATATATATATATATATATATATATATTACAGTTTATTTACACGCATTTTAATGCATCTTTCAGAGATTTCCGTTTAGTGATAAGCATATGACAATAATTACTAACCGGCTTGTGTATCTTGATTAAAAGATGTTAACAACTCTGTACTAAGTTCTTCTTTTAACGTTGAAGTCGACGCATTTCTGTAATTAGCAGTATTCAATGGTTTTCTTAAAAGCCGGTTCAATATGCGCAATGACCGAAAAGAATACCCCATTGTAACGCAATAAAAGTTACATCTATCAACAACTACCTGTAGGTACACTACAAACGATAAGATTAAATAATTCTATATCAATATTATGTAAAAAACAAGACAATGAAGAAAAAAGAATATTGATAAGGTTATTTTTAGAAAGTTTATTTTTCTTATCAATTTTTTTTGCTATTTTACCTAATAAGAGCGACAAAGCATTAGTTTATACAGCCAAATATCATGCTTTGCACTATATGTGTCGTACCTTTTGTGATTAAATAGTTTTGATATTTAACTTAATAGAATCTTTTTACTTGTTGATACTCTTGAATGTAGAAAAATTTAAAAATTGCTAATATTATGAACAAAACTTGTTAAAAACATATTTTCTTCTTAAATGGTATTAAATTTATATTACCCGTATGTTTATTACTCTCCCTATTATTTACAAAACTATTTCTTTTCATTAAAATATTTTTGAAATAATATAATGAATTCCAAATTCCAAATTAACCAATATAACCAATTTTGCGTAGTCTTTTGTCCATTGAGAATGTTTTTGTTATTGAAATAATCAACATGAAAAAAAAACGCGTAACTATATTAAACAGCTGAAAACATCTTTTATTAAAATTTTGCCTAAAAGTATAGGCTGTATTTTAAAATTCTAACATCATCTATCATACATTTTAAAAAAAAACTAGTTGCCATTGTCATACAGAGAATGTTGTTTATCTCTTCCCTCCATTGCTTGAGAGAGTTACGTTCGCTGTCAAACAAAATGTCATTATATTAAGCAATAACAACAAAGTAAACTGTTACATAGATGCTTTGTATATTTTAAAGTTAATATTAAGTCAAAACATGATAATTTTATAATATTATTTTTGTTATATATCTGTGGATAGTTTATTAAATTATATAAAATGGTGGTCAATGCACCAGAAACTCCCATACAGGCAGAAGTTATATTTGTTATAGAAGCTACTGCCGCTAATAGTGCTTATATTGCAGAATTGAAGACAAATTATGTTGTTCCTACGCTAGAGTGAGTGTTTCGCTTTTATTATAACTGTTTACGATGCATAAAATGCGCTTCATGTCAATAACGTGTTTTATGACAAATAACACATTAGAAGCGAGTACCTACAATTATAACAAAAATATCGTATTATTACAAAATCCATATGTAAATTTTGTAAAATCATTTACTTTTAAAAATATGTTTGTTTTTTATCTTTGTCTATAACTTGCACAAATACATTATTAGCCATGTGGTATTTTTTTTTATGTAAAAAATTACCCTAAGCGTTTTAATATAATGAAACGTTGAAACGAATATAATTGTTGTACCCATGAAAAAGTTTTTCCAAAAGAAATTCTTTTGAAAATTAGTGTTCATTTGTATATTTCTTAATGTCCATAAAATGAGGCTTGGAAGTAAATTTGAGAACATTATCAATTTATCCTCTTGTTCATTTTGACTTTTAAATGCAACAATAATAATTGGAATAATTATTGTGCATTCATAATAAGCTTCTGTTGTAATCTTTATATTTTTAGATTTAATCATTTCACTATTTTTGGTGGGTGGTACATGTAAGATTTCTATGTACCTTGTTG
This sequence comes from Ornithoptera priamus, assembly GCA_029034505.1. Lineage (NCBI taxonomy): Eukaryota > Metazoa > Arthropoda > Insecta > Lepidoptera > Papilionidae > Ornithoptera > Ornithoptera priamus. The sequence continues at coordinate 1,246,616 of JARDWD010000584.1, forward strand.
AAAAATAATCTTCTCGTTTTAGATATTTTCATGGTGGGGCATTAGAGGAAGGTGCAGGATGTGGTTCAGTTTATGGCATAGTAGCTTACAAGGCAGCTGATTGCCATCCAGGGCTTCCAATTTCAACATTTGGCCCATTCACATGTCCACAGAATGTTCTTGAGACAGTAGATAAAATACAGTTGGTATTTTTATTATATCTTTAATGAAAACACAAGTATGCATGTTATGTACTCACTCTATGGTTACTGAAATTGTTTGCAGTATGATTAATTTATTTATTAAGCTATGATGCAGTTTCTCATTAATAAAAAAGTGGGTATTATATGTTTAACATATTTGCATTTCCATCTTTACCATTGCAGTTATAAAACAAAACCATTTTTTTTTAAATGAATGTTTACAGTCAAGTGATTGTTAACTGTACTGGAAAAATAAAACATTTTTTTAAAGAATATTAATTATAATTTTGTATCTAGATTTTTTTACTGTACAGTCAGTAAAATATTATGTTTTAATAATATAACTATAACTAGTGTGGCTATAAGTTGTTTTTATTTTAGGTATATAGGTGGTCATGCAGAGAATCGAGCATGTGTGACAGAGGCTTTGACAACAGCTCTATCCTGCTTTGAAGAGCTGGGTCGTACAGATCTGCCAATGCATATATTGTTATTGTGCTGTTCTCCCCCTTACTCTGCTTATGCTGGAGGTCTTGTGCCACCTGGTTAGTATGATTAATAATAAAGAAAATAATGTCTAAATGGCAATACTACTACGCCAACTATTTCCACCACAATGCATAAGTGTGTTCAGACTTTGGGGTAGTGTATATATCATCAAGTGAAGAACCTGCTATCAAATGTTAAAGGACTTTGTATATTAACTTATTCTGTGTAAGCTCAAAAGTCTATTGCAAATGCAAAAGCTTGTCTGAATTTTAAATATCTATGATTTTTAGGTGCACCTGCAACAATTGAACAAGCAGCTCACTTGGTAGGTGAAAGAGGCGCACAACTGTCAATAGCTTCTGCGAAAAGGTTGCCTGCTTTGTTGGCATTATATGAACATGCAGGTGGAGAGCTTCATCAAGCGCAACAGAGAAACTATGCCAAGGTATGTTTTCTATGACCCAGTATGAAAGCCATTTATCAAAAACTTAAAATGCTTTGTTTATAATACCATTCTTTTTTATGAACCTACCATAATTTCACAAGATATTAAGTAATAATAATAGCCTGAAATGGTGAAGCTTCGTGTACAGAATAAATAGTTATATAATTACTATAGTATATGGAGTTGTAGTTTTAAAAACCTACCACTCTTTAAACTTTAAAAATTTTAAATAGAATAAAAAATATCTGAGTTAAAAATCAAGTGCCTTAGCCATTTAGATTATTAAGTAGCACTAAAGCAGAAATGTGTATTAAAGACAAATAAAATTGTTAATTTTGTTTAACAATACCTCTTAAATCATCTACGCCCAGGACCCTCGCCATCTAGTGTTAATGCGCGGATATAGCTTGAAAGAGAGACCGCCCAGCCCAGCACCGCCTCCCGCCCCGGACATACAGCCGGACATGTACAAGTGAGTAATATTTTTTTTAATTATCTGTGCTGTTAAATAGATCAGTACAATGACGCTTATATCGTTATATAAACATTTGATGTTGTGCAGCCAAGCACGTGCGACAGCAGCTCCGCCCCGTGGTCCTACACCGCAGTTCCCACGCGCGGCTGCAGTTCGCGCCGGGTGGCTCGCCCCACCGCTTAGTCAGCGGCAACCCATCTACGCCAACAACTCTGCGCTGCTCACCCAACTGGCTCAGCCTTCTTATCCTCCACCCCCACCTACGCATGCTGCTCAGGTATAGTGGATATACATTTGTATACATATTTATATAAATCTTCTGGTAAGAGTCTCTTTTGTCAGAGATTGTTTAGTTAGGTACCACCACAGCTCCAATTTCTGCCACCAAAACAACAGTGTGTAAACATTGCTCTTATAGTTTGAAAAGAGCTTTAGTTAATAAAATTACTATGGTGACGAGACTACAAATCGTGTCGGCAGATGAGCATCACAATATTAAGAGTAGGCATATTACTGAAGATTAGGTGAAATTATTGCTTGCTTCACCACTTGTGAGATAAAAAATCGTTAACTTTATTCTAGTACATAAAGAAAACAAGATGACAATAATAGGTTTCGCACGTAGTTTACAATGTACATACACAATTTTATTTAATTAAAATTTAGCCCATGACGACGAGGAACATTATTTTATTTTATCTGCTGTACAGACAAACATGCAGCGTATGCCGAATATGCTGAACCCGGGCCCATCAACGTCGGGCCCCAGCGCACAGCCTATTCAACGTACGTACATCTGGAGCGGCGTGCTTGAATGGATGGAGAAAGGCAAAGCGCCCGGTGACCAACAGAAGGTCACGAAACATCTGCCGTGTCAAGTAAGTGTATACTAATACAACTCACTATGCTGGTGTTTGAGCCTCGCTGTCCAACGTCAGGAAAATGCTATTGTTCTTTTATGTCGACCTTAGGATATTGTTCTTGACTAGTGTTCACATACTTCTTGTTATATCTTACATGATCCGAATCCAGGAGTGAACGATTTGATAATATGAAATATCCAATTGCAGTTCCGAAAATAAAGTATAATATATAAAAGTAAATGATGAGGAAAATATCTTTGATCTGAACATCCTTTTAAGACTCATTTGTTAGTTGATTTTCACATATTCTCAAAAAAGGTTTGCGATCTCTGTGTTGGTTTATTTGTTATTGGTTATCTATATCTTAGCATACATTAAATACTAGATTAAATATATGCAAGAACTCTTTATTTACTTTTCAATGTTTCACAGGTGTCAGCAAATTCCAAAGACATAGAGCCTGAGCTAAAGGTTGACACATGGCCTAACAAGTTGCTGATGCAGCTCATGCCAAAACAGCTTATTAGCAACATCGGGGGCCAGTATCTAAAGGACAGCAAGTCGGTGTTATTCCATTTGCAGCCTAACGAGGCATTGGACGCCCTAACAAAGGTCATGGTCAACGGCTTTGTGAGTATTAAGTTTAATATGATGTTTTAGAAATAAATAGTTCTAGATCTCTCTCATCCATCTAGATGTAAACAATCTCAACACCTTATATCTACTGACAATCATTGGGATAATGACATTGCTGCAACTGCGATGCTGTAAATAATCAAATAACTGGAGTGACAAAAAATCTTAGGTCTTAAGTTGATGAGTATAATGTGATTTTGTATAAATATTTATGGTAAGCGATACGCCTGCCACATAACCACTTGGCGGTTGCTAGGATGATGAACACAGAACCAGATGATAATTCTCATTATTCTAGTAATGTCTTTAGCTACAGAACTCTACTTACCAGAATTGGTAATGCTTGCATACTGTGTGGCTGCAGAAATAAGACCTGCTGTGGATACTTATCTACTAATATGTTGGCTACATACCAACTATATGTTCATCTCAATTTCTTTATGTAATATATAAAAAAACAGACAAGTCTCTAAATTTTTTTTCTACTAGAGGACATAAAGGGCAAAAGATAAAGCCGAGTACCCACTACACAGTCTAAGTGCAGGTCGGTGAATGATTTGTTTTAATTTTCTCAGGCCGGGTGTGTTCACTTCTCTCCTATGTCGTCGCCACCTCAGTGCGATATCAAGGTGCTGATACTTTTGTACACTCCAGACAAGAAGGCTTACCTCGGTTTCATTCCCAACAATCAAGCGACATTCGTTGATAGACTTAGGAAGGTGAGCTTCTGTTCTTTTCTATGAATTACCTTAATATAAAATTTTATTTTGTGGTGGTGTACTGGTGATTACAAGTGAAACAATTTAGTTCCGATATAGTATAAAATATAAAATTATATACATTGATGAGATTGAGGAGCTGCAGTAGTATCTAACCTAGATGCAAGCAGCTTCTACTTTTACTGCAAACAGTGATGTAAAGACTTCGTTTGAAGAAATGAGTTTCTAAAATCCATTCTTAACTGACCTCCAAAAGGCAGAAGCAATATCTTTACCGAAATTTTACTATACGTTAATAGTTTCGGAGATCTCGTGATAAGTCAATGAATCTCTGGATATATCCTGTATATATAGATTGGTCTCCAGTAAAGAATTATGTAAACATTACATATCCGAAAGATGCCCTCTACTTAGCATGGATCATCAAAAATCTTCGCACCAATTGGACCTATAAACATTTATTTGAATTAATTGATTTTTTTTATTATTAATTAAAGAATAATTTTATTAAAATTTTGATATTTCACTTTTTCTAAACGATACAATTAAATAACACAAATCTTTTTGTTTAGGTGATCCAGCAGCAGAAAATATCTCAGATAATGAACAAATTGCCTGCGAACGTGAGCGCGGCCGGCGCTATGGGCGGCAGCATGTCCACTGCCACTATGGCAGGTCGGAGTCAGCTGGATATATAAAAAATAATTAATTAATTAATTTTAAATTCGTTAATATGCCTGTTACGCAGTTGCTAACCATTTGGTTAGGAACACGGAGGTTCCTAGTTCGTTTCTGGAGTTGCATCTAGTTTTATTGGTGACCCATCTGGTTACCCCAATCAAATATGCCGCCATAACAACATTATTGTACGCCGGCTGTAACCATCTTCGGTCTCATTTATCATCATCATATAAAATTTATATAAAATATATTTTTTTTGTAGATAAAAAAATTGCTTATGCTTAATTGTTAATGGATCTCTTTTGCCGGATACTGTAGTAAGTTAAAAACAATTATTGTGTTCCGGTTTGTAGCTCATGAAACTACAGACGTAATGAGATTGAACATCTTATTTCTCAAGGCGACGTGGAATGTGTAACATGCTATTAAAACATCCAACAGTACCACAAAGTCTGTCATGAACAGGTATCTTAATCCATACATTGTTTGGTTGCATAAAATACTATCACAAGACACGGATATATATTGCCACGTGACTCACAGGTGCAGGAGGCATGCCCACAGCTGGCATGTCCTCGAGCGGTATGGGCGGGAGCGCGTTAGGAGGCGCCCTGGCGGTAGGCGTAGTGGGACAGTTGACCGGCCCTTCTAGCTCGCAAGGCATGGTACAACCGCAGATGCAGCAGCATACCCAGGTGTGTTATAAATACTGACTCTCCAAGAAATATCTTGAATCTTAGCAGTAGAAACATGAAGTAATCATTTAAAATATTAAACTTATTATCACCTCCGTTAAATTTTTTTTATCTATTCTTTTACACATAATTCCAAGATGGTGCTTATTTATTTATACTATATAACTATTTCTAAAACTGTGTTATTATAGTGCAAAGACAATATTGAAAAATATTTATTCATTTGAATTTCCAATACGACAATAGTCCAGTGCCAACTTTTATTGGTAAATTATCGACTGAGACAGTCTGTGTGGACCTCCACCACGCTCTTGGCTGCAATCAAATTAATTTGCAGTCAGCATTGTCTTCTGACTTCTTAAGCTGAGTAACATCTTAAAATTATTTTATAAAGAGAATTTTCCTATTGTATCTCAACACATTATATATATTGCATACTGAGTGGAACAATAAGAATTAAACTCTTTAACAGAATATGATGATGGGCAACACTATGAGTGGGCAAGTCGGGGGCGTATCGAGTGTTGGCGTAGGCGGCAAAGGCCCGAGGCCAGTAACACAGCTAGACGGCCTAGAAGCAGCCCGGCAGCAAAACCTGGAGAAGATACAGCATCTGCAGCAGACCTTGGAGGCTGCTCACCAACAGGAAGCGCAGTTTAAATCGCAGATGGACATTATGTCGCATCTACACGCCGCGCAGCAACAGGAGCAGCACTACAAACAATTAGAGGTTAGCTGGTTTCCGACTCTCTGATATACAAAAATTATATATGTACCTGTTTTTTGATTTTAGTAATAATACTGCAGTAATTGGGGTGTTAAGGGTTCCGCTCAACAACTCACGGGACCTTAAACCAACCTCACCTGCTCGTGGTGCACCCTGCTCAACTGACGAGGCTCTGGCTGCATTGAGCCAGTGTGGTGGGAAATAGCCTAAATCCTCCTATATGAATTTTTCCACTGAAGATCTTTGGGGTAGGCCTATTTCCAGCACTGAACGTCTATCGGCTGGAGCATTTGCAGCAGTTAATCTTAAAGCAACATGTATTGTGTATAAATTGCCAATGTATATATATACATTGTCAATTTATACACATATAGATATATAGGTAGGTTAACAATATTAATATATAAAAAAGAGACTAAAGTTGAATATAATTTTCCGTACATAGTTATATTATGTAGAGCGAGGTATTGTACACTCTACTGGCATATAACTGCGAACGTTATTGCAACGTAAATAGAGCGTTGGGGTAGTAATTAAAAAAAAAAACAAATACATCCAGGAGCAACAGCGAAAGCAGCAATTGCAGCAACAACTGCAGCAGCAGCTGCGCGGCGGCGGCGGTCACATGCCGCGCGTAATGCAGCCCGTCAACCAAGGCCTGCGGAACCTCCTGCAGCAGGTACAGCGCGTACGAGCATGCGCACACGAACACGCACACGCACATATGCATCACCATTCAGGCATTCACACAAACAGTCACCGACACCTAACAATTTGATAATTTAACATTCTCGATGACAATAAGTTAATCTTTATCACATCAAGAATATATGATAGATGTGATACATATACATTATGTCGGTATCACTCTTATCACGGTGACCGTGGTCATCACTTTAGGTGTTGGTCGCATTAGCCTGCACCTTCATGATGACTTTTCTTGCAATTTGTTATGCAGTGGTTTCTCCTTGCCTTCTGCATTAAAGCCTCTTAGGGTTTATTTAAACCCCACGCCACATGTAATATATATATATATATATTATATTACACTTAACCAATTATGATGGTGATTTTGTTGTGGTACGAAACTACAGTATCATAATAAGTAAATCACTATAAATAAACATATTTTTATAGAAAGTTATCCAACACATTAACCCAGTGTTTCCTAAAGTGGGACCCACGCACCACAGCGGGTCAATTTGATTATTAAGGGGGGCAATCCAAAAATGGATTTGATATGAGCCATGCCATGCTATATTACAGTGACAAGTTTAACTTAAAAAGGACATTTATAAATAATTGCAGCAATTTCAGACGATAGCAAATTTTAAAAAAATATATTTTTTAATATTAAAAATTGTATGTGTTACATAGGGGGCATTAAATTTTAGAAAGGCTGTGGTGGGGCGTGGCACAAAAATGGTCGGGAAACACTGCATTAACTGAATGATCATTTAGTCATGAAATGACAATTTTAAAAGGTTTTTTTCACCAAAATTCTTAACCTATTAATAAAAAAACATCTGTTTATAATATTTGTTCATATTAAATAATAATATTTAATAAACAATATTATTAAAAAATAAAAATTAAACAAATCTTGACTTTTTAAACATTGTCAACTCATTTATACATGTATACAAACAATACTATCAACATGTTAAGTATGGCTTTAACTTAGCTACATTTTAGCTTATCAGAATATCTAGTGGTTATAACACACATTTAGCTTATCATAACTTTATTAACCACTAATTAGTAATTAGTCGACCCACTAAATATGTGTAAACTTGTTCGAGTATCTTCTATTATCTAATTTTTTTTAAATACTTAAAACCAATTTTAATATCAGCTCGGTTCATGGCTTCAATCCAAAGGCAATACTCGAGCAAGTTCATATTCAATATAACAGGGAATATAAAATTTGACCATTTGCACTTAACACATCCAGCGCCGACTACACGGCGCCGTGTACGCGGTTTTCATTTATTAATTTCATCGTTATTTTCTTTTAATTAATTCCACCTTAAAACGCACAGGAACCATAGATTTTACAAATGAGGACATGACTATAATATATTTAATCATTAAAAAATAATTGGCATGCAAATGGTCAATTTTATAACGATATGGCATGTTTTGTTTTCTTACTAACAAGTATCGAAGCTCATTACAGCACATCGACTACAGGAGTCCAGCATCACAGCGCTTATTCCAACAGTCAAGCTGTAGAGTACATACATACGAATTGCAATGTAGTGTAGTATATTAATTAGACTAAACATCTTAATTTCAGTCTAGCTACATTTTATTAATGGCGGTCCTTTTTTTTTATAAAATATACCAAACCATACACAGCCAGTCAATGTTACTTTAAACACCAGTGACCAAAGAACTGGACGGTCCTGGAACGTAAAACCAATTCACGGTGACAATAATTCAAGGTTTTTTTTTAACTAAGAAAATAATTTTTAATCTAAAAATATTTTTATGACTTATCTATGGTTTGCCTTTTTACATCTATTTTTATGTCTATGGTCTAATTTAATCTATCTGCCGTTACGTTTTGGTACTTCCTTCCTTAATACTAACTGGATCAAAGTTCACCGTTGGTTTTACCAAGACACGCCAGACCAGCTCAGATAACACGAGCTGGTGATTGCTGGCTTAGCTCAGTGGGGCTTATGTTTCTAGCAGCAGCAGGCACCTCGCGGCGGCCGCCCTCACATGTGACGATGCCACAACGCGACCATACACTAGCACGCATAAGTAAACGCTTCCAGACACCTATCAGCCTCATTGTGGACTCTTGTGAATGACCAGGGACTCTTTATCTACATACTAACAAAAAAAAATCAAAACCGTAATATAAACAAAACGGACGAACGCAATTGCTTGTTCGATGGGTGCCGCTACATTAAATATGAATACAATGAGATAAAAATATATAAAAAAAAATATTACGAATTATAACAATGTTGCGCTAGTTAGGATGAAATACACTGCACCACTGACGTGTACGTCGCCTAATTATTATATTATACAACTACAGGTACGTTTACAAAAAAAAAATCGGAATTCTTTGTCAGTACTACTGAAAAGAGAGCGTGTTGTTAATTATATTAATTAATAAACGATTGTCTATTAAAATACTATTTAATAAAGAAAAACATTAACGTCTAATATAAAGAATGCAACAGAAAATGCATTCCTATCTATATATATGTTTGTATATATATATATATATATATATATATATATACATATATATATATATATGTAGAAGATATTCAGGGATAAATTAACTTATCACGAGATCTTTGAAACTATTAGATCTAGACTCGAAATTCAGTAAAGATATTGCTTCTGCCATTTGGAGGTCCGTGAAGAATGGATTTTACAAAATTACTTCCACAAAGAAAGCGGCGGAGTGGGCATGGATGGAGGGATGTCGATATCAGGGCCAAGAGAACAGGAGGAGAGCAGCTCGTATATATATCAGATAAACGTCGAATTTATAACTGTACTTCAAGCTGTTAAAACTAGTGGTATGACATTTTAGCCGCCGAACAGTAGTTTGCTAGGGGAATTACTGAGGTAACGAGACTTGACAATTTGTGTCTCAAGGCGACGAGCACAATGGGGTGCAGTGTGTGTCGTCTTAACAAGCGCCACGTTGATATGTGCGGACGTACTACTGCTCATCAGATAAACGTCTCGTCAGTTTGTCAAATAAAAAAAAAAACAAAGTTGCGTGTTTAGTAATTATATTACTGTGTTTCGGTTTGAAGGGCGCTGTAGCTAGTGTAATTATTGAGGTAATGATGAAACCCCATTTTATGTCTCGGGCGACAAGCACAATATGGTGCAATATATCCATCCTAACTAGCGCCACGTTATGAACGGGCGTATCATTTACCATTAGGAGTACGTCTCTTTCGTCTCGTCGCTTAGTTGTATAAAATAAAATTAACAGGCGTGGTACTTATCATCAGGTTAACCTTGACATTGAGCATGTAAATAATTTTTTTACAACTGTGTCCCAAATCCACCAAACAGACAAAGGTCATTCATATTAATCCATTTAATACTTTCTGCAATAACATCCGGCATCGACATTATTGCGATAAAGAAATAAGTTTTTATTCAACATAATATACATTCTCATTACACAGATTATATATACACACATACTCACACACATGCAGACATACTCGCACACATGCACACATACTCACACACATGCACACATACATAACACACGCACTCGTTCAGATTAACTAATAACAATGAAATTATTCATAATTTATTATCTTTATATATATAAAAAATGAATATTTTTATTGCACTAATGATCGATACTGAAATCATGTACATCATAATCTCGACCTAATGAATCACAAAACAATGTAATCACGAGTGTTACAATTCTTGTTTCGTTTTTTCCCCGTCGTGTTACCGTCAAAAACATAACATCGACGATGCTAACTTCACCCTGTTACCCTCGACAAAATAAGGGATACTCGTGGTTATATTAAATTTGTTCATTTAATATCTTTCAGTTTTTTTTGTTAACTGGCAGACATAAGTTACTTAAAACAAATAGATATAACTTAAATTATACTAATATTCAATTGTTACCAAACCTAGTAGCCCACCCGTATCCGAAATCTATTTAAAAAAAAAACATTAAATGCTGGAAAAGGAAAATGATATCCTTGGTCACTAATCATGCTGATAATAAATTAAAAATGGCCTTAAAATAAAAGATATAGCATGGCGGCAAAACCAAATAAGCAACTGGCAGAACTTAATCAGAGAACACCTCAACCACATCACTTAACACTGGCTGGAATCGTGGTCATCCACTAACCTTTTAAATTAAAAAAAAAACTACAATATCTGAAATCGTCAGCCAAAATCTATAATTATTTCTAAATTAATTTTATTTGGCCAATTAGAAATCACATCACAGTAAGATTTTTTTTTACGATATTTATTTAACTTTTGTCTACAGGAAACAGATTTGTTCGTATGAAATATTTACAATATAGAATTATTCAGTCTTTAATATATTTGAATAGTTTCATTCATAATATTGTAAATATTTAAAATTATAGTTATATTTAAATTTGCATGTTTTACAAAATAGAAGTTTTTATATAATTTGTTAATATATTCTTTTTTTGTATTTAATCAAAAGAATCATTCGATTATCGCTTAGTTTCTAAAGCGGTTTTCTGAAGCTTGAGCTTTCGAAATGCTTTACTAACATAAGAAATACTGTAAAAAAACTATTTATGTAATGATATAAAAATACACCCCAAGCCAATTTGACAGGTTGAAATGGTGTTGCAATAAATGAAATCTTTTGAGCCACATCAGGTGTTAGTTTTACTAATTTATTAAAAAAAAACAGAGCAAACAGAAAAAAATATATTTATTGCCTTATTAGTTATTCATATTTTACTAATGTTTATACTTAATAACACTTTTTAAAACGCGATTGATAACAATTTCTAAATCTTTGTATTAAATTGTTTTACTGATATATATTCAGTGTATTTTTCATTGTTTTTTTATTAATTTATAAAGATTGTAAGTCAATAAGGTGTCATGGTGTGTCCCGCAGCCGCAGTACAGGCCGCCGGGGGGCGCGGTCCGGCCGGCCTCGCAGCCGCAACAATTCGACGACGTCACCAATTACAATGACTTCTACGAAAACTGACTGATTTCTATATACTAACAGGTTATTTTATAAGACACAAGAATGTTATCGTTGTAAGGTACAATTAATAAAATGACTTTTAATTTCTTAAATGTGTGTTATTTTATTTACTTAATGCAAAGCGAGACCTAATCGTCCGTCGGTTCTACGAGCTATACGCCCTGCCCATTTTCGCATCAACCTCTCGGTTCGTAGGGCTATGTCGGTGACCCCTTCGTCAAAATGACGGTGATGTCTTAAAGCGTTGAAATGGCGACACCCTGCACCAAAAAGCGCAGCGTTGACAAACCCGCTCACTAGGTAGACAGACGAGATAAAAAGAATTGCTGGGAGCCATTGGACTAAAACAGCACGACACCGTGCTTTGTGAAACACATTCAAGAGACCCTTTGTCCAGAAGGAGCAAAGTAGACATGGACTATGTTTTGTAAGTATGCTAAAAACTTTTGAAGTGAATAAATTGGTTTGAGTTATTTCATTTACAATATGTATCCTAGTCTGTTATTGTTATATTTTTATTTATATGGTGTCTGAGAACCAGGTTTATTTTTTACTGATGAAGAACTACGTATTGACGGCAAAATATCATGACAATTAATCCATAGACATTGGAAAGTACTCGTCCACATTACTGTCGTATGTTGTCAGCCGAAAAAGCAATCAAGCGGTGACGTACTTGGGGGTAAAAGTTTTTTTAATTTGTATCAAATTAGTGTTACAATATCAATGGTGATGTTAATGAAGGCACGAATAAAATAAAATAATTTTTTAGCGAAAATATTTTCTTATTTATATTCTGATTTAACATTTCAGTATACAATAAACAATGAATTTTTTTACAAATGACGGAATACTATAAAGCGTTGACTATATTCTTATATAATAGTTTAAGAAATATATATATAAATATATTTATATATATATATATGCAGATGCAGTGTTAAAAAGTATGACAAATAGGAAAGTTTAATTACATTTATGAAAAAAGTTTATATATGTCGCTACAAGCTGGAAGCGCCACACTTTTGAGGTTATGTTATCAGCGGAGATCCTGTGACCTCTTCGATAAGTGAGAACCATCACCGAGCGACGGCGGCTTTAGAAGGCAGTATATTTTTCTGAAGGTGTTGCAGCAACAATAAATATAATCTAAACAAGTTTTGGCGTGGTGTATATGGCGACGTGGACTATTCCAATAAATGTGAAGCCACAATATTTGTGATCCTTATCAACTTCTGCGTTCGTCGAGTCTTGCACAAGTTGCAGCTTTCGTTAAAACCGACAGATCAGGAATATGGTGAAGTTTTACGACTTCGTAATTGATTCAGTAACACATAAAGCCGCAGAGGAATCATCTGTGTGGAGATCTTCAATGAAGGACTTTATCCGGTATTGGACGTCGATGATGAAGCTGTTTAACTAGAATATATTTGTTATCTGTTTAACTATTGTAATATTTCGTTCATTCATTTTCAACTTTATCAGTAATAATTACGATAAAATGAACATAAACTATAAAAATTTCTAGTTTGTTAAAGTCCCGATTAATAATCCAATATTTAACATACTTTTTGGTATAAGGCAAAAATTGTAGTACCCAACTTATTACTATGTAAGAGTAAATATAATATATGTAAGATATAAAGGACATGACAAGCTATTCTATATAAATCATTTAAATTATATTTTTTTTTATTTAATTGTTTAGGGGTTGACAACGATATCGCCTGGTAGTGCGGGATAAATCGAACTAGTCTAGTAACAGCTTATTCACTCTTCTCTTAAAAATACCCAAGTATTAACAAGTATATAAAAGCTAACGAGTACGTAACGATTTTATACAAAAATATTGGCTGTTCTACAAAAATATAAGTTTATCGGTAAAGTGTTGAGGTTATGATAATATATACCAACCCTCATAATATTCCCACTATTGGGACTCGGAGCCTTCTCTCACAAGAAAAGAATCGAGAACATTTAATCATCACCCAGACCAAATGCGAGTTGGTGGATATTACCACGAAAACATTGGTCTTCGGAACATTTCGGTTTCCTCACGATATTTTCTTCAGCGGAAGCTGAAGTTCAGTGGGAATCGAACCAGCGCCTTCTACCGGCCCACAATTTTATCTATCCCGGCTTTTTATACGAAAGCTTATAAAATTATATTGAACAATGTTATTCTTTATATTCTAACAATATATATATATACGCAAAATTAATTAACGCTATATTAGATACACTTGCACAAATTTTAAAGGTTACCTATTAGATCAGCGCCATTTTACTCTACAATAGAAAACAGTAATAAAGTTGATACAAAAAAATCTAATGTTTAAAACTAAAGTTTATTACTACTTATTTATTTCTAATTTATTTATTTTTAAGTACTAGTATTACTCAATGACAATCGATTTTTTGTATTATCTGTGGATATACAGAGATATATAAAAATAACAGATTGTAATATGTCACCGTCTTTTTTTTTTCATTGTCTGTTGTCACTTAAAAATATTTTTTAATGTTTTGTCACATTTATTATTATCACAATTAATTTTATATAAGTACTTAAAAAATAAGTATTATATATTGGTCGAAAAGAAGGATATGCAGTTATGTAATGCTTAAATAATTGGTAAAATGCTTTCCTAGTTTTAAGTTGCAGTATTATGTAACTAATGAGGCAGTTCTGCTGTGAAAGCGAAACGGGAGCTTTGCCTAACCATCAAAAAGCTGAGGGCAGCTTATCTTGGATAAATATTCCGAAATGCCAAATACAGCCTCCTGCAAATAGGAATAATGGGGAAATAGACGTATCAGTTGCAGAAAGAAATCATGGCTACACATCAAGGAGTGGACTAACATCAAGAGGACCCGCGCAGCTGATCCACCTAGAACTGGTGTCGAATGGAGGGGCACTAGAAGATTATGTTCAAATATTTTAAAATTTTTATAGTTTTTGATATTATTACTACATGTGACAACTCTGCATATAAAATGTACAAATAACGCTTATTTACTTGTACTAAAGTTTACATTAGGATATTTTATTTGATCAAATGTTGGCCAAACATTTGACTCTTGAAAAATAACTATATTTGTATTAATAAAAGCATAAATTTTGGAACATTAATGAAATGTTAATTATATAAAGATACGTCATTTTCTTATTTACCACTTGAAAATAATTTATCCTTGTATATATCGAACTAAGTATACAATCCTTAATACCTAATAACTTAACTCTACATTTATAAGTGTTCATCACCATTTAAGTAGGTTTCATAGTTGTGTGCAAACATTACCGTACACCGGTTTGAAGGGCGTTGCAGCTATTGAAGTTACTGGAATGACTTAACACCTGTTTTAAAGCGACGTCCTGTGTAGTGTTTATCATCTGAACAAGAGCTACATTATTATGGGTGGGTGTAGCACTGACCATCAAGTGAACGTCTCGCACGGCTCATCAATAAAATGAAAAATAAAAAAAAATCTTTTTTGGGACTACCTTATATAGATTGATATTTTTTATATACGTTGTCCCGTTTTATCTATATAACTTATCTATGCCCTCAGTCTGTATATAACCTAAATGCCACGACAATGCACTGTCACGTCCAATCTATGTGTATATACAAATATGTATATACATATATATGTTGACACAATAACGTCATATATTCACATATACACAGTGTATCGTATTACGACACTTTCGTTTTGTCTCTGTCACACTTTTCGCTCTTCTTTTCCGCCTTCTCTTTCTGCAGGCCGTTGTGGCAGGTACCGTTGGCTGCCGGCTTCGTCCTGCCATTTTTAGGAATTTCGTATATTCGCTCCGTAAGCGCGAGGAGGATGTTCCCCGGAACTCTTTGGTGTTCCTCTATAAGTTTCTCTATGGCGCTCGCCACCTGTCAACAGAAACTATGAAATTAAAAAGATGATATTTTTTTCTTAATCAATTATGATCTCCAGAAATTGCTTGCTAAAATCGGTGGTAGGTCTCTGTTACCGGATAATGTCTGGGTAGGTGTCACCGCAGCACTTATTTCTGCCGCTTTCCAGTAACGTGTAGACTTTACTGTGTCGCAACATAGATAGGAATATAGCCAGTCATTCTAGTAATATCTCTTTCTTAAATTGATGAAACAACGAGGGCTGTGGGATATTTACCAGATAATAAGCGATGCGTCTGCCACCTAAGATTCAGATGAAAGGAGATTGCATGCGGCCGAGATGCGAATGTTAAGATGGATATGTGGTGTGACGAGGATGGATAAAATTAAGAATGAGTATATTAGAGGAAGTCTGAAAGTTTCTCCAGTGACAGAGATATTGAGGAGCAAGAGGTTAACGTGGTGCGGGCATGTTATGCGGATGGATGAAGGACATATAACAATGAAAGTAATGAGAATGAACGTGGATGGTTATAAGGGCTAGAGGAAGATCGAAGAAATTGTGGATGGATTGTGTGAAAGACGACATGTGTAAGAAGAATGTGAATTCAGATATGACGGCTAATAGAGGGATATGGAAGAGAAGTAAATACTGTGCCGACACCACATAGCTGGGAAAAGGACAAGAGGAAAAAGAATAACCGACGCGCCTACCCATAACAACTTAGTGCTAATTAGGATAAAATATACTGCATCACATTGTGCTCATCGCCTAGAGACATTATACAATTAAGTTAAGTCTCGTTGCCCTAGTAATTTCACTAGCTGTAACTCTTTCCAAACCGGTATACCGTAATATTTACACACTACTGTTTAGCGGTAGAAAAGGGACCTGCGGTGGTTCCTACCCAGACGGACTCCGGCAACAGAGACCTACCATCAGTAAATATTGTTGTATCAGTTTAGAAAAATGTTGACTTGTGTGTCTATGAAAAGGTACCTTCAGCTGGAGCTGCTCGGGTGTGAGCGAGTCGTCGTGCGATATCGGCTCGCCGAGGTGCGTGACCAGCTTGACGGGGAAGCCGCCGTAGACCGGCGCGAGCGGCACGCGCGTCGCCGCGTACACGCGCAGGCAGACGCCGCGCAGCCAGCCCACCGTGCGGAACGCCTCGCGCACATTCCGTGTGAACATCGGCACTATGGGCTACGGCAGAACAGATTCAATTAACTGATGGTGATTTAAACTCTCCTCCCGCCTCCAAACAGCAAGAGCCTATGCTTCCCGCATACCCTAGTTCCCTAAGTAGCCATTTCATAATGTCCAAGTAATATATCTCTTTCTTATCTTATAAGCCGGATAACGCCCACTACTGAGCATAGGCCTCTCGAGGATCCTCATTGAAAGGGAATTGGGCCTTTGCCCCACCACGCTGGCCCAGTGAGAGTTGGTGGGTGGTCAGAGCCTCGCCTGTTGTTTAGCAGGGTGCACCGCGTGCAGGTGAGAGTGACTTGTACTCCTCCGATGTTGGGCGGAACCCTTACACCCCCAGCTAGAGACAGCAACAGCGCATATGGACGTTTCGATTTACGGAACATGTGAGAGCATAAAACATCGGTTTTAATTTAATATCCTCTCAAAAGTATTCAAAGTTGATCTTTTATAAGTTATTTTAAACAAAAAGCATTACTTTAAAATCGATTTTTGTTTAGAACTAGAAGGCAAATGTTTAAATAAAGAAAAAAATTATATTGCTCGTTTAGCTTTTATCATCTGTGGTCGTTTTGTAATTTATTTCTACCAACTAATTCTTTGTCAACGGCATAGAGTACATCCATTTTTAATATATTTGGATTTCCTCCTCCTCAAATCGTATTGAGGGGCATGTCTGGGGACCGTGACTGCCTCCACCCATCACTCTTGTCCTTATGATGTTTCCCCATCTCGTCCTATCTCCGGTTACTAGGAGAGCGTCGTAAACTGTGGAGTCGATTGTGTTGCGGATCTGCTCACACCAATGCATTGGCTTGCGGCCTTTTTCCTTCCACTTTGCCAGTAATCACAAATATTTCAAGGTTGTCTTGGAAGGTCTATATCCGGCAGTGGATAAAAAAAGTCTCATAATTATGATGATGAACATACAACAGGGATATCTTTTTGAAAATTATCCGTAGAGTAACATAAACCACCAACCAACTTTCCTATCGGATATTTAACTTACAATTTGCTTGGTACTGTATTAACCAGCTAAGCTTATTCAAAGACTGACCAACACCAACGATGATTTTAAGCATCAGGTAAGAAAATTAAACGGAACCTTAAAAATAACGTATGGAGAACATTTTTGCGATACCTAACATTTTTATTACTCGCCATTTCGCTGTACTATCGATGATTGGAAAGTTACGTATAAAAATATATAATAATAATAAATACTGTTACTATTCATGATCATCAGTCGATAGACGTCCACTGCTGGACATATGCCTTTCTTAAAGATCTCCACATCGATGGCAGCAGTACTTGAAAGAGCTAGACGACGATATAATTCGTCATTGCTGTATATTATTTTTTTAAAAAAAAAGGTTCAAAGAACTTCATATAACAACAGAATTAATTTTTTTAATACTATTATATTTATTAGTTTTCTGGGACCCAAAAGCTGTGCAAAAATATTAACTAGTCCTATGTAATTTTTTTTTTAATTTTATTAAAAAAGTGTTAATAAGATTATATGAAAACCACACTTACAACTTTAGCTTCTAAAGCGACTTTCGCAAATCCAATCCTGGACTTCCAGTTGAGCCTGTAGTAGTGATCGCCGAACTGTGCCTCGTAAACACCCCCGGGGGAGATAGCCAAGGGATTACCGGCACGCAGTACGCCGGCGCAGGTCTGCACCGTGCCCGGGATCACGCAGAGGCCCTCCAGTAGAGACGACCAGCCTGTATGTGGAAAGAAGTTTTTGATTAGATCCCAACAGACAAAACCAATTTTCATTATGTATACATAACATAAGAATACATATACAATATAACAATTTTATAGAAAAATATATCATCATCATCAGCCGATAGACGTTCAGTGCTGGACATAGGCCTCCCCCAAAGATCTGCACATCGATCGATCTCGCGTATAAAATAAAAATAAATAAATATATATATCTAAATCATAGATTCTCCATCTTTTATGAACCACTACATTTATAAGAAAAAAAAATTCATCTCATTCTTTTCCATAATTATTATACCTTTCTTCATATGGGGCGATTTGGGCCATTTGGTTGTCTTGGCATGATCATTAACGACGAATATATGACCCATTTTAGATCCGCTGATGACATACTATGTCATTGCTGATATCCTGGAAGACCTTAGCAAAATACTCAATGACCTCAGCAGAGTCATAAAATTAATATGGAGAACCACGCCCTGACCAATAATGACCGGAGACGCCAGACCCTCTACACTGGAAGTTGTCGACGAATATGTTTCCCTCTCACAAACGGTCAAGTCAGGTAAGTTTAACTTCTAGAAAGAAGTCAATTCACCAATCTTACTCGGTTGAGCAGCGTTAGAGAGACTAAGCAGTATCTTCTCACCAGTGTCTGAAGACAAAAGTCTTCTGACACTGTTACTCTAAAAGCATGCCCGAAGTCACCCAAACGGCAATAGAAGAGGGCTGTGAGAAGAGATCCGCAGGATAACTAATGTCACCGACATCGCCCAAAAGATTGCTAGACTTAAGTGGCAGTGGGCAGGTCACATTGCCCGAACGAGCCGACAGCTGGATGGGGCAATAAGGTCGTGGAGTGGCGGTAGACGTAGTGTCGGCAGGTACCTCAGCCAGGTGGACCGACGATCTGATGAAGGTCGCGCGAAGCGCAAGACCGATCAGTGTGGAAGTCTTTGGGGAAGGATTTCATTATTGCTTTATTTATGGTACAAATAAAGATCCAATGAATAATCTATATTTTAGAAATAGACTATAATTTTTCTTTATAGAACTGTTGGTTGATCTCGTCATACAACATCTATCCTCTCGTACCAGCCTCGATGGATTTACCTGGTATCTTGAAGAGGAACCGGTCGGCGACTGTGTGTATGTGGCGCCGTTTGAACAGGAGCATCCGAGCGATGAAGTAGTACATGTCGATCGGCAGCGCGCCGTGGTAGTATATAAGTAAGAACGGACCGTCTGGTATGTTCTCCAGACCCCGGATCTCGTAACCTGGTGACAGAGGATTCGTGATGAAGCTTCGGCATACATGAGCGGCTGGTATTAAATTATAATCACTGATGCTAGACCTCGGAACCCCAATTTCAATAGATTGAATGTATACTGTTTCAAAGCGACGGGCTCAATGTGCCGCAGTGTATATCATCCTAACTAGTGCCACGTTATGTGCACGCGTATCACTTAAGAGCAGATGAGTGTATAGTCACTGTATCGAATAAAATAAATGACTGGGTGGAACTTTAGAAAGATAATGAATAGTCTACATCTAGACTGGAGTTCTTTAAAACTACATCGCTGCTTACCATCAGGGAACCTAATTAAATGATTATATAATCTATGAAATAAAAAAAATTATATTGCTTCAACATCCTCAAGAAGGGTATGTTTCAGTACATTTTAAATATATACCCGAAAAACCCTAGAACCATAAAGGTAGCTATTATTTAGCAGTCCCTGGGACGGAGCTATAATAGTATAGAGTTAGAGGCTGCAGTAGTGTTCACAACGGAGAATTGACCTCACCAAGTGCTGACGACAAATCACATAACTCTCTCCGCTATTAGTAGATTTGGTAGATTTTCTAAAATTTCCTCCGTTACCGAAAAAAGGGTGTACTGTTAAAAAAAACATGGGGTAGTGTTACTCTAATAAAATACGATAATTACCATGCCAAAGCCACCCGTGTGCGTCCCAGAGCGCGCACACCGCGAGCCGGGCGGCGTGCCTCCAGTCGTTTTGTACACCATCCACCACGCGCAATCTGGAACAGCGTTAACCAGAGCTTCATCATCATTATCAGCCGATAGACGTCCACTACTGGACATAGCCCTCCCCCAAAGATCACCACATCGATCGGTACCACGATTCTCTCTGGATCATTAGTTCACCTTGTGGGAAGCCTCCCAATACTACGTCTACCGGTACCCGGCGCCACTCGAAGAACTTACTGCCTCATCAGCCTAACCAGAGCTTATCAAATATAATTTATTTACTGTCCTCGTACTATCCACTTTAAGAACGATTTTTCTTCCAATAATTTTTAAAATTTTACCCAGAGGTATGAATTACTGATACCAAATCAAACCTAGTGTTTTTCACAAACTTTCTACGAAAATATCTAATGAATGGAGGGGTGTAAGGGGTTCCGCTCAACATCTTACGGAGCTCAAGTTAACCTCACCTCCACGTGTCGCATCCTGCTAAACAACATACAAGGCTCTGATCACCCACCAACCCCTACTGGGCCAGCGTGATTGGGCTAAGGCCCAATATCCCCTCGATGAGTAACCTTAAGGGAGGCCTATGCCCAGCAATAGGCGTTACCTGGCTGATAAGAAGAAGTGGATCGAACTGGATTTGTTGATATAATTTCCATACCATAATATTTAATCCAATAAATTAAATTTTTTACACGCAGAACCCTTCTTTTTTTTCATGAAATTCTATATATGTTATATATTACATATTGATATGTCACTGGTGGTAGGTCTCTGGTGCCGGAGACCGTCTAGGCAGGTACCAAACAGCAGTGTCCAAACATTGTTGTATTCCAGATTAAAGGGAGTTGTAACTAGTGAAATTTCTGAAGTACCGAGACTTAGCATCCTGTCTCAAAGCGATGAGCGCAATGTGATGCAGTATATATCATCCTAACCAGCGTCACGTTGTTACGTGTCGCGTATCACTTACCATCGGGTGAACGTCCCGCATAGTCATCCTTCACCCAAGTCCTATCTATACATATACTCGATATCTAAAAATTTCTGAACTCATCATCAGATCTCTTAAACTACTAGATTTAAACACTAAAAATTCGGTAGAGATATTGCTTCTGCTATTTATAGGTCAACTAAGAATGGATTATACAAAATTCCTAATCCAAAGGGCCCGGAGATGCAGTGGGTTTTCGATGGGCGGAAATACTAATTCTATATTACGGCCTGCAAAGCGGGGAAAAATTAGTATATCTGTATATACATATATATATGTATGTGTATATATATACTTGTATGTTTTGTCTACATCTTATCGGAATGGATCATGAAAATTGGGCAACGTCTCGAAGGTAACACAAACATGGCGCGTGATGAATTTTTTTATCACCTCAGCTATAATAAAAAAAAAATTATAGCTGATAAATCCATAAACGGTGACCCATCCATAAAATAAAGCGGTGAATACATACGCTTTGTTTAATTTTAAGTAAAATTAATTAGAACAAAAGTATCACCTGTACAATCGATAGAGATGAAAGATGACGCTGCTGATGTATATCAGTATGATGATAACGGCCGGCAGCAGGAAGGTGACGATGACCGGGGTCAGGAACCACGTCAGCCATAGGCTGTACTCTGTGTCCACGTACTCCACTGGAACAAATAACATATACAATCTGAGTGTATTAAACAGTAGTTTATTGTATAAGGAATAGGTAAGTAAGAGTGTAGAGATGTTCACATTTCGTATGCTACACATCAGTTGCCACGTTACTGCGGTAACGAGACTTAACATCTTAGTGTGATGCAGTATATATTTTTTTAATTGAGAAAGCGAGACGTTTTCCTGATGATAAGTAACCTACCCATACCAAAGCGGCGCTAGTTGGGATATACTGCACCAAACAACATATCACTCGTCGCCTGAATACCCTAGTAATTACAATAGCTACAGCGCCCTTCAATCAGGAATATAGTAATGTATGCACAGTACTGTTTGGTTGCTGAAATATGCGCTGCGATGGTACTTAAACGGTCTTCGGTGACGGAGATCTACCACCAGTCCGTATCAACAGCCGGAAGACAGCGACGCTGTGATAGATGTGATGTAGAATGTATATCGTCGCTTCGTACATAAAACGGGACAGTCCGGCGCATGCGCATGGTAATGGCGTCCGTGCTCCATGTATCCGGTTGCTTATCGGCGCCGTCTGACCGTCGTCTGCCGTCGAATGCAACAGTGACCCGGTCGCGGGACCACGCCGCCGTCACGACCGCTTTTTTTAGATAACACGAATGATCTTTAGCACGCCTCCGGGTAACACCGTTTGAATGGATCCTGACCGCATCCATTGCTCTAACGACAGTTTCATACATTGAAAGATTATTTATTTAATCAGAGCTTCATTTTTCCCATTCCATGTGTATACGTTGTTTATATATTCATTACTGGTTTACATTATATACAAAGCGTAAATAATTAAGGAAGAGTCGTTTGGTAAAAGTATATTCAAAAACTAGCCAATACATAATCCATTTTAATAATACAATATATGATCAATAAAGACATATAGTAAAAGAAGTATATATATATATATCGGGACGATCGATGAGGAGATCTTTATGTGAAGCCTATGTCCAGCAGTGGACGTCTGTGAGCTGATGATGATATACTTGCTTTCCTCGCCCGCTTTCCTGGCCGTTATATAAATTTATACTTCAAATTTGTCTGATATATTCCTTGTGAGCAACCGGAACTGGCTTTCTGTAGCAACCGTTACAATAGCAACCGCATAAATAACACGAAAATGGTTTAGGAAATTAAATAGAAATAAAATGATGAAGGAAGTATGAAATTCAAAATGTAAATAACCTATAACCATATACAAATCATTCCGCGTCGTATGGTTATGTTCTCGTTGCGATACACTCACTAGTTTTCACGTGATTGGCGAACAAATAAAACCTATTTTCATATATATATATATATATAGATGACTTGTCACGATATTTCTGAAACTATTAAACGTAAACATTAAAATTTTTTTACCGATGTACCTTCTGCCATTTGGAAGTCAGCAAGAATGGATTACAAATTTCCTTCCCCAAAGAAAGTTGTGAGGGTATTATTAATAAAAAAAATATGTACAGGTATGTATAAATTTTTTATAATCATATTTTGTTAATTAAGAATTTCATGTACATTTTATAGGCTACATTGTTAATATAACAGTATTAGGTTAAAGTAATATGTTGTATTATATATTTTAGTACCATGAATATAACATAAGGTAACTTTGGCTCATCATCATTATCAGCATCAGCCGATAGACGTCCACTGCTAAACATAGGCCTTCACTCAAAGATCTCCACATCGATCGGTCTCGCGTTGCTCGCATCCAGTGGGTTCCCGGAATTCTCACCAGATCGTCAGAACTTTGGATAGACGCAAGCTATTCCTTCCACATAGAACTGATGTGTACAATCAGCTCGGTTCCGGTTTGAAGTGCTGTAGCTAGTGTAATTACCAAAGTAACAAGATAATACCGTAAGAAGTAACATCTTGCGTCTCAAACCGAGGAGTACAACGTGGCTCTGTGTATATCATCTCAACTATTGCCACTTTGTTATCGACGGACATATCACTTACCATCATGTACCATCACGTATTACTTAGTCAAAAAAAAAACTCATGAGATTGTATTAAAAATGTACATTTATTAAACAAAGACAATATTGCAAGTAGATACAAAAGTCTATTTTTTATATCATCAAGGTTAGTGCTTGACCACGATCCTACCTGATGTTAAGTGGTGATGTGATCTGAACATTAAAAATAAATGCTAAAGAAATTAAGTCCACCTTCTTCCTATAAAGATAAATAATTAAATAAAAAGAGTTTTTTAATAAAAAATTGAGATTTTGTATATTAATAAAAAAAATTAGAAACATCATCAATGGATGTATTACAGTAAAATATAACTGCTCGCTGTCGTTACGACAAAAGCTATTTAGATTGCAATTTCATAATACTAGATAACCTGATGACCCTCGGCAGTGCATGATCAGCACCACGCATGTCGGCACCATGTGACTGATAGAAGTACACACATAATAAAATCTATTTATTGACCTGGTGGTGAGCAAGATCTGAATTTGGTGATAATGAGTATTAGTAAGAGATGGTGTGAGGGTTCCCGCGCAACAACTCACGGGATCCTAGCCAACCTCACCTGCTCGTGGTGCACCCTGCTAATGAACAAACAAGGATCCCACCAACCCAAACCCGCACTGGGCCAGCACGGTGGGAAATGGCCCAAATCCCCTCATAAAAATCACAACCCGATCGTGTGGGAATCTTTAGGTGATTCAGAGTCATCCGGTTGAGATGGCTCTGGATGAGATCGAACGATATACTGGCAAAACTAATTAGTGCACGCGTTTAATTACAGTGATATGTAGTGTATATATGTATACCTATAATATACTAGTACTAGTTTTCTAGAATTTCTGTTGGAATCAAGGCGCTCATCTCGCTATCCACGTAAGTATTTAGAAGAGTGATAAGATCATCCGTGTTCGTTAGCATTGATTAATTAATAACAAAAAATAATGAAGGTATATTCAGCTATAGTGTGCTCTCAAAAAGGTGCTATCTCCATCGCCACTGACTCGAGCTTCCGGTAAAGAAAAACAGTGAAAAATAGACATGTTCTAATAGCAACATCCGTCAGCCTTGACTGTAGTATGTATAGGGATACATACATTTATGTATATACACATGAATACACCGATGTATCTTTGATATGCTCACTCAAAGATACTCAGCCATATATATATATATATATATACAGGAACAGCTAGTATATGTATACATATATATATACTAGCTGTCCCCGCCTGCTTTGTAAGCCGTAATACAAAATTAGATTTGAAATCGATCTGAAACATTCCCTGAGAGCTACCGCAAATAACTTTCTATAGCAACCGTTACTATAGCAACCGCATAAATAACACAAAATGAAAACGTTTATAAAAGTTGATTATAAATAAAATGATGAACGATTTATGGAATCCCAAAAATAAACAGTCTATCTTCTTCGTCGGTACCACTTTTGACTGAGTGGTCGCGGTCATTACTTCAGGTGTTGGTCGCAAGCTTAACAACCCATCGCCATTCCTCTCCGATGGTCGCCTTCCCACTACATTCATGTAGTAGGTAAGGATGATGAGCCATTTACCAAAAATAGAAAAACAAAGAAAACTTATTTTTACTTATATGTATAAATATATTGTAGTCCCAGAAAATTTTGTCATTAAACGGCCTGTCTAAATCGTACATACGTATAACATATATTTTGCATATAGTTTTTTATTTCGAGTATTTTCAAAATATAAGAAAATCAAACCGCGTACACATTAACAAAGATAGTTTTAACTTTTTCCCAGTTTCCCAGTGAAGAAAGTACTCATGAAGAAAATTGACAGATGATACTAGAACATTTAGATCTAGGAATACTACCTGTATTTCGGGAACAAGTGTCCGTTACAGTATAGTACATATTTTTTTTTATTTTTTATTAAATGACGACAGCATATAGTGCTTGTTTTTATATATGTATTTATGTATACGAGTACGTGTGCTTGCATGTGTGTGTGTGTATGTGTGTGTGTGTGTGAGCCCGTGTGTCTGCGTGAGCCCGTGTGTGTGCGCGCGTACGTTTGTGTGTGCGCGCGTGTGTGTGTGTCTATGTTTATAAGTCTACGTATGATTTCTGTGTTCATGTGTGCAAAAACAAATTCGAAAGTTAAACATTTGTAGAGAGAACACTTCCCGTTTCTTCGTAAGTTAATCCAAATAGTCGTTGAAATACAATGCTCGTGATCCCATAATTATTCAGAGATCCTACATTGGAGAGGTTACATAACAGGGTATATTTGGGGCTCGCGGCGGCCGAAGGGGTCCTCAAATGGTACCCGCATGCCAGTAGACGTAGTGTTGGGAGGCCTAACACAAGGTGGACCGATGATCTGGTGAGTCGCGGGAACTCACTGGATGTGAGCAACGTGTGACCGATCTTGGGGAGGCCTATGTCCAGCAGTGAATGTCTGTCGGCAGATGTGAGGATGATATATACTAGCTGTTCCCCGCCCGCTTAGCATGGCCTGTTGTATTCTTTATGAGATCGTCGTCGGCTACGTCGTCTATCGGCCGCTGATGATGTTTTCGCACAAAAATTATACAATTTTATTAATATACTCACGATTCGAGATAACTACTATCTCTTTAATAATATTTACTGTTTATATAATATAGTTTATCACAGAGATCTTTGTTTTCTTTGTAAAAGGGCACGACATTATCATTGAATATTTGTTGAAAAGAATAACATTTTTGTATTGAATTGTTTGCTTTATAAACAAAAAATACTCAGTAATTTATATATTAGGTAAAAAACAAGTAATGACCATTTAAAATGTATTTAAACAGTAATTCAACGTCTGCAGTTTTGATGAGTATGGCGTGACGTCATAGTTTGGCCTCTACATCAGTGATTCTCAACCACTGTGCCGCCAAATTTCAAAAGTGTGCCGCCAAATTTTGCAAATATATAATAATGTTAATATTATTAAAATATGATGTACTAAACTGGGTTACTTATCAGACATTTTTGTTATTTTTAACAACATCAATTCAAGTATGCAAGGGCCTAATGAAAATATCTTGAACTCAACCGATAAGCTGGTGGGATTCAAAAATCAAATAACTTTATAGAAAAATAAAGCTCAGGAAGGCAATTTAGAAAAGTTTGAGTCAGTCCCTAAAGACAGTTATAAAACTATTAAATTGATTGTTGTTGATTATTTGACAACATTAGAGGAGGGAATTATTCATTATTTCCCAAAATTAGATCTTAAGAAATTTGATTGGGTTCGTAATCCATTTCTCATAACGGATACTTCTGTATTTGACTTAACTTTGAATCAAGAGGAAGAACTCATTGTGCTTTCCAATAATCGAGATTTAATTTTAAAACATTCAGAAGAATCAATTAATTCATTTTGGATTAACATTAGATGCGATTATCCAATGATAGCCAAAAAAGCTTTACAGCAAACACATTATTACAATATTCCACATCTTATTTGCGTGAATTCGGATTTTCAGCATTAAAACTAAAAAAAAATTAAGATTGTTAAATGTAGAAGACGATATGAGAGTAGCATTGTCATTTTTACGACCAAATATAAATGAAATTATCAAAAAACCTCAAGCTCAAATTTCGCATTAAAAATATTTTTATTACTAACTTGTAATTAATCCCTTAACAAACGTTTAGTTATTATTGTAGTATATATTAGTTTATTTCGTATATTTAAAATTTTTGTCACAAACTATTTATGCAGTGTGTTGTAGTAAGTAAATAATTTTTATCTTTTTCTTTGAGTGCCGCCAAATTTTGAAATCGTTAAATATGTGCCGCAACAAAAAAATGTTGAGAATCACTGCTCTACATAGAAATTTATTATCGACAATAAACACAAAATTTTAATTCATGCTAAGTGACAAAGAGGCAGTGAGTAGTGGAACGGGCTTGTCGAGGAAATGATGGTCAGGTTGGTGTGAAACTCTTTCACCATGTAAAGACCAAAACGTGTTGCCCGAATCGAACCGACGACCACTATTTGACGCTTCGCACCGGATGCACTTAATAATCAGATATATAAGGAAATTGAATGTTTCAACTGGTATAATATCCGGCACGGAGTGTGAATATATTATGTTGGGGAAAAAGTCTTTTCGCATTATAGTATGTATGAACTTGTGATAAAATTTCCTTGGCTATACTATTTGTATCTGGATGGTTTTGTATCATTGAAAGTTTAAATTTTAAAGAACATAATTCCAAATTTAAATTAGGAAAATGTGTGATTTTCATTTGTTTTTCGCACTGTCAACATGAGTCAATCTAATGAAGAAATTCGATACATTTTTCATTACAAAGAAGGTAAAAATGCAACGCAAGCCGCGAAAAAAATTTGCAATGTTTATGAACCTAGTGGCAGTGTCTGTGAGCACTGTGTAGCACAAATTTGGTTTAAGCGTTTTCGATCCGGAAATTTTGATGTCAAAGATGCACGTCGCTCTGGTCGCTCTGATCATCCTATTACGGATAAAATGGATGCGATTTTGGTAAAAGTGGAGCAAGATCGGCGTATCACTAATTACGACGTAGCTGAAGAACTGGGAATTGACCACAAAACAGTTTTGGTGCATTTGACAAAAACTGGGTACAAAAAAAGCTCGATATTTGGGTGCCTCACGAGCTCACTGAAAGAAACCTAATAATGAACCGTGTACTCCTTTGTGGTTCTTAATTACGACGTAATGAAACCGAACCATTTTTGAAGAAGCTGAATGTGATGAAAAGTGGATCACGTACGACAAGAACGTGGTCAAAGGCCGGTCAGGCTTCACAGACTGTGGCGAAACCCGGGTTAACTCGCAACAAGGTGTTGCTGTGTGTGTGGTGGGATTGGAAGGGCATTATTCATTATGAG
The DNA here is from genome assembly GCA_029034505.1 of Ornithoptera priamus. Lineage (NCBI taxonomy): Eukaryota > Metazoa > Arthropoda > Insecta > Lepidoptera > Papilionidae > Ornithoptera > Ornithoptera priamus. The sequence continues at coordinate 1,275,670 of JARDWD010000584.1, forward strand.
CTGTTACCACCAAGTAGGACCATCGATTCTGAACTCTACTGCGAACAACTGATGATATTAAAGCAAGAAGTTGAGAGAATGCGGCTGGAATTAATCAACAAAAAGGGTGTGATTTTTCATCATAATCACGCTAGACCTTACACATCTTTAGCCAGTCAGAAAAAATTAAGAGAGTTTGGCTGGGAGGTGTTAATGCATCCGTCGTATAGTCCTGACCTTGCACCTTCAGATTTCCACCTGTTTCGGTCTCTTCAGAATTCTTTAGGCAGTGTCAGGTTAACATCACGAGAGGACTGCCAAAACCATTTGTCGCGGTATTTTGATCAGAAGTCCCAAAATTTCTATAGCAATGGGATCATGTCCCTACCTACAAGATGCCAAAAAGTTATCAAACAAAATGGTACCTACATACTTTAGTTAAATATAAATAAACTATATTAAAATATGTTTTGAATTTTCTTAATAAATGCGAAGAAACTTTTTCCCCAACTTAATATATATATATGATGGAAATAATCATTGAATAAGTGAGAGGTGTGCACAAGACCTTGATATAATCTTGAACTCCTTAACTGATACAAAAACCTTTAACAACAAGATTTATCAAGAAGTATTATTATATATATTATCTGTGAATACTTTACATTACATAAAAATATTGATGGTATTATTTTGGTATTTAGTTTTTTTTATTTATGAATTTATACTTGAATAAATAATTTTTTAACTAACATAGCTTTGAGACAACTCTTCAGCATTATTGGGATGCAATTCAAGAGTCAAATTTCGATCAAGATAATGTTCATTATCATGTATCAGTAGTAAGAAATGAGGTAGGTCAATAAGTAATCAGTAATCATTGTCGTCAACTCGGCATATTTATGGAAACAGGTGTACCATGATCCCATGCATGCTGGTGAAGGTAATTAGTAAACCTTTAAAGAACTTGTTCCCTCTAGTCGCCTTTTACGGCATCACCAGAGAACGATAGTGGTGGGGATAAATTGATAGCTCGTTGTGAAGACAGACACACCGGTTTACATTTAATTTATTAGGATTTTTTTTTATTACCGTGAGGGAAATGCCTGCGCATACCCGTCCTCACGAGTGCAAGGACAGGTTATGTCGCACTTGCACCGATTAAAACCCCTACGATGTTCCTCCTCGTCGCCTGATGGCAGGGTTACGGGAACGCTTTCGCACTATCTGCGACTGCGCCGGCGCTGACCTCGGAAGGGAGGGTTGAACCCTGCCTTTCCACCTCCGTGGGGGCACGCCGGATCATGCAGCGCGCCCCTTCCTCGACCTCCTGTTGTGGCGCGTGTGCGGTGCAACGGATTCTCACCGTATCCGTCGCCCAGAGGCCATGGAAACCAAGAGAGAAAACTCTCCCAGCTCCCTGCAGCAGATCTGACGTTGGGCCCGCCGCCACCCGTTGTTAGGCGCAGAGGGTACGCCCTCCGCGACTCCATCTCGGCTGCAGAGGGCAGTATAAAACCGCCCCTGCAGCCTGGCCGCAAAGAGCAGCACAGAGCCGCGTCTGCAGCCCTCGGCCGCTCTGATGAGCTCCAATTATCCAACCAGTGCTCTAACCTGGAGCAGCCGCCTCGGGCCGGCCGGGTAGGTTCCTCTTCGCTTCACCCCGCCACGGCCACTGAGCCCCTCCGCCACGACAAGGCGGGAACCCGTTGGAGGGGTATTTATTAGTAGTTAGTCTAGATAGTATTTGCAACCGTCTATGTAGTTACCAGCATTCTTCTGCTTGACCCTTGAACCGGTACGCAGTAATGCTTGCACACTATTGTTTGTCGGCTGCAATAGGGATTGTGGTGGTACCTACCCAGGGGTCTCAGACAATAGAAACTAGAGAATCGATAACTGTAAATAAAGTAAAGGAATGAAGCCCAGGCCCACAAAAACCAGGGGAATGAGTATAAAACAATAGAGATCAGAGTAAAACTGTTTCGGTGTATGCACTATAGCTGATAATGTTGCAGGCGTGACGGAATTTACATATAACGTCACAATCATCAACATCATCATCATCAGCGACAGACGTCCACTGCTGGACATAGACCTTCCACAAAGATTTCCACATCGATCGGTCACGCGTTGCTCGCATGCAACGTCACAATACTATGAGCTTATTGTATTGCGATGTAAACATCTTCATCATCATCATCATCATCAGCCGATAGATTTCCACTTCTGGACATAGGCCATCAACAACAAACATCTTAACAAGCAAGTATATGAAAAGAATGTCCAGAATAAACTTAAATCTCACTGATTGATAACATTGATACACTAGCACTCGTGGTAGGTCTCTGTTGCCAGTCACCATCTAGGTGATCTTGTATTTGCCATAGTATACCGTGGGGGCTAAGGAGGGCTTCGCTCTTCCGAGGGATGTTTTAGCCAGAGTGCAGGGGGGCACCAGTACGCAATCATGGAGACCACGGTGGGGCTTTTAGTGGGTAGAAGTCCCACCTAACCTTGTCTTTCTTCCAGAAACAGAGTATCTTTAAAGACATCTCCAAAGAAATTAAAAGTTGTTATTTCCGTTAGACGTGGGGACAGGACAAACATAATATCTGTTATTACTGTTCCAGTCACGCAATAATAACAGACACCAATTTCTGTTATTAAATAACAACTGTTATTTTTGTACAATCTCTATATTTCGGATTATAAAACTAGTTGCATCTCTTTTTAGCAACACTATATACAATGGGTGTGAGCGAGATAAATTAATCAACGAAATAACAGTTAACACGAACTAATTAAGGAGTGACGTTTCGAAGATAATTATCTTCTTGTAAGATTACAATTTCTATTTTTCAGGTTATAATACTAGGTGCTTCTCATTTTAACAACAGTCTATCAAACGAGTATGAGTGAGACAGATTAATCAACGAAATAACAAGTAAGACGATCTAATTAAGAATTCACGTTTCAAAGAGGATTTCTTCTTATGAAACGACATACTATGATTTTGGTTTATTTCAAATAAATACTAGGTGTGTCTCGTTTTAGCTTATGGCAATATTTTACAAAAGACAAGGACAGGAATAGTTGTTTCATTTTTATTGGCTGTTCTGTTATTTCAAGCTGACCAGTTGTTATCGAATACTGAAAATGTTGATTGTTGATAGTGGTTGAACAACTTGAGTATGGTGAATTATAAATGATATTTTTTAGCAGATATACTGACATCGCAAGAACAACTGTTATCTGTTATCTTCGAATACTCGTGATTTATATATGTTATGATAAATACGCCTCACTCGTAATTTCCATCGCCAAACGTTAATGTGCAAACATCACCATGTTCCGGTTTGAAGAACTAGTGAAATTATTGGAGTAACCCCCTGACCGTACAACAACTCACGGGCGCTCAACCTCAACTGCTCATGGTGCACCCTGCTAATCCACAAATGAGGCTCTGTCTCCGACCAACCCACGTTGGGGTAGCGTGTTGGGAAATGGCCCAAATCACCCCATATAAAGCCCTACAAAAGTGGCAATCTTTGGGGAGGCCTGTTCAGCAGCTAACGTTTATCGGCTGATGAAGGAGACTTATGTCCGAAGGGGACAAGTACAATATGGTGCAGTATATATTATCCTAACTAGCATCACGTTGTTATTAGCAGACGTGACTGACCATCAGGTTTACGTGCCGCTTGTCGCGTTGCTTCGTAGATCGACAGGTCCAGTTAGTATATATACATAACGTACTTTTTATAATTCGATGATGACATTGAATACGAGCGTGTAATGTTTTTGCAGTATTTCGCGATATCTAACACATAACAAATACTTTTTAACAAGTTACAAACGATAAGTTAATAAGTTATTATCGCGAATTGAATGGCCGCATTTTATATTTTTTTTATATATCTATCCTATATAAGTCAATTCACTAGCTACAGCGCCTCTCAAACCGGAACACAGTTGTGTTTGCATACTACTCCTTGGTGTCAGAAATAATGTTTATGTTTTTTTATCCGACGAATCGACTTTCAGTAAGTGATACTTCTGTCCATAACAACGCGGTGATAATTGGGATGGTATATACTAAACCACATTGTCCTTATCGTCTAGGGATATAAGATGTTAAGTCTAGTTACTCTAGTAATTTCACTAGGATTTCAATAGAAACTGTAATGGTACGTACCTAGACGGTCTCCGGCAAGAGACACCAACGACCAGTAAACTACTAGTGTTAATTAGTAGACACAAAACAATGATCTGGTTTGAAATGACTTTAAAATTACTGACACTTTATTTTACGTACTAAGGCGACATGTGAGAAGTGAACATTGTTATAGGCGGACGAACACATCACTTGCATTAAGTAATGACACTCGTCTCATGATTAAGCAGTCGCGTCTAGGTAGGTACTGTAGCAGCGCCTATTGGAGCCTCTAAACAGTAGTATGCAAACATTATTGTATTCCGGTTTGAAGGGCGCTGTAGTTAGTGAAATCACTGGGGTCATGAGACATCTTATGTTTCAAAACGACGGGCATAATATAGTGGTGTGTATACCGTCATACTAACTAGGACTATGTTCATATGGGCGGGAGCATCGCTTATTATCAAGTGGACATCCCGCTCATCATGTCGCGTCGTAGAATAAAAATAATAGAATATGCGTATTTGCTATTAAAGGTTATATCACGAAATTAATATACAACGGGTTCAAAATGGCGGCTTCGCGAAATCCTCGAGCAAACTTGCCGACTCAATCTTATATTATTTCTTTGACACAATTACACCGCAGCTGCTGCGAATGATTCAAAACTACGGAGTAAACATTTTTTTTAAAGAAACAGACAATCATTGTTTTTATTTTATGGCTTTTATAGTATTAAAAACTTTTTCGTAGTCAAATAATTCTAAATTTAATGAGAGGCAATAAGATGACCATGGTTTGATAAAGTGACGCGCCTATGGATAAAACAACATGGCGCTAAGGGTGGTATACACTGCAACACATTGTATTACAAGACGTGAGATGTTAAATTTAGTTACTGCAGTAATTTCACTACTTACGTAGACGACCGTAGCGTCAAAAAAACGTTGCTTGGAACCCTAATTGACCGGACCAGAAATCGCTGGAGTTTCAAGCAGTGGACTGGCACGAGCCAGTGCGAAACAGACAACCTTTGTGCTCTCTCGTGTCGGAAGCCAAGACTCACTTTGAGTCACTGCGCCAAAGGAAGTATTTACAGCAGAATAAATAGGCGCTGCGGTGGTACCTACCCAGAGAGTCTCCAACTGACCTATCAGTACACTTACATTATTATTTTATGTTTTATTAATTTTATTATTATAGAAAACAGAGTGCACAGTATATTTTTAATAAAGCTTAGTACCTACACGGTCAGCGGCAGACATATCTACAACCAGCTCATAGGTTAAGTAAGATAGTTAACTTTATCGGCTGTGTAAGTTAACAATGTTGATAAATACTAACATCGAAATTCTGAATACTATTACACGTGGCGGGGGTGATGGTGGAAGTTATTTGATATGAATCAAATAACCTCTATAGTATCTACTAGCGCCTTGTTTTGTTCAATTAAGCGCTGAGACGATCATTACTTTCATCTGATGGTAAGTGATACTCCCGCCCATAACAACTTGGCGCTATTTACAATGATATATACTGTACCACATTACGCTCGTCGCCTGAGACTAAAGATGTTGAACCTTGTTACACTACTAATTATACTACAACGCCCGTTAAACCGGAACAAAGTAATGTCTGCAGACAGTCGTGTGCACAGACAAACAGTAGTGTGCAAACTTTACTCTGTTCCTGTTTGAAGGGCGCTGTAGCTAATGTAATTACTGAGGTAATGACGCTTATCATCTTAACATATATGCAACGAGTAATATGCGGTGCAGTGTATACCATCCTAACTAGGGTTTATTTTTTTAGTAATCGAAAATTAAAGTAATTCGCATTTAATAAAAACAAATAGTTTTTAACAACAAAAAAAATATTTGATGGCTTTTTTTGAATAATAATAATTTTTATTATATTAATTATTATTTTATTGTTTAATGGCGCAAGACGTTGCTTTGTGGAACACATTGCAAGAGACCCTATGTTCATTGATTGAAATAATGATGGTGATGGTGATGGTGATGATTGTTTAAATTTTTTAGGGCCTTATCAATCCCTTGAAAGAATCAACCCTGTTGATTTCTTACACAGTGTTCTTGACAAAAAATATAACAAATCTACTAAATATGTATGTCAATGTCGACACGGTCATCCCAGAACAATTGGAACGTGAAGTAGGAAAAAAAAATATGATTCAACTAAGCTAACAATTAAAATGTAGTACAAACGCAAGTAAAAAAAATATATATTACTGACGAGAAGGGTGTTCAACTGATGGTAAATGATACACCTGCTTTTTTTTATTTTCGGAGGAAATTTTTCGAAAGGGTTCTCTGTACTTCTGGGGGTAAGTCAGAGTTATGTGGAGATTTTTAGGCACTAAAACCCCCTCGGTTGACACCTTCGGCGTTTAGAGAAGTCACGGGATCTTCGTTCAGAACAACGCCGCAGCCTCGCTAACGCTGTTGGGTTAGCGCGTCCCACGGTCTGTTTTATGCAGTCTCTACAACCCTCGCGAGTACTACCTCAATGGCCGGAGACCACGTCTAGCCTTTTTCCTCCTCGAGGTTGTTTAGAAGGCGATGAGAACCCCAATCCTGACTGTCAAGGACCACAAAGGCCCACACTGAGGTAGAGGAACACAATTTACTGGTATACGAGCGGAATTTGTCCTCTCTAGATTCCGCTCCCCAGCCTCTATTTGTACCATAACAGTTTCACAAAGGGAGGGTACGGCTCTCTATGCAAAATATCCTCCGAGCATCGTAGACACATTTATTAGGATGCGCTCCAAGTTATCTCGCCGGGCAAACTGCGGGGGTACGCATAGAGGAATCCTGCTTCATTCCCCCACAGTGGAAGTAATTCGCAGTCGCTTCGAGTTCAATATTACACAGATAATCGCCGAAACACCTGTGACCGGTAAATGTCTGTGTAAGTCTACAGGTGAGACTTCCTCCGCGTCGTTGCATCCAGGCATTGAAGACCGGCAGCATCGCCCCCACAACGCGTTTGCGCCCATATCTTTCTTCCGAAAGCTTACACTGCATCACATCGTGCTCGTCGTTTTGATACATAAGATATAAATTATCATTACCTCAGTAATTTTACTAATTATAGCACCTCTTAAACCGGAATACAGTAATGTTTGGTGACAAAGTGGTGCGGTGGTACCTACCAAGACTATCTCCGGCCACAGAGACATACCACCAAATGTCATGTTTCAAACACATCTCTAAGCTGAAAATACTTTTGTAATACAGGACAATAATTAAATTAAAAATATATAAAGATAATTAATTGAAGCATACGTTCAAATTTATCTATAATAATTATTAATAATACATTCCCCCTTTTTTATAATATATATAATTATTAATATGGGTATAATCAAAGAAAAGCAATGCTTAAAAATTTCTTGTAATAAGACAATTTTATTTTATAGACAATATATATGGAATTTTTATATTATTTTTTCGTTTTATATATAAAATAAGGGCAATAATCATTGTTTATACCAAATTAAATAAAATATGTTAGTGTTAAAATTTTGTGCTGCTGCAAATAAAGTCATTGACACAGTTTTCCCAAATAGTCGACTATGCGAAAATCGCATCAATGGATTGCGCAAAATTTACCTAAAAACAATTTCATAATTTGAAATAAAAAAATTCAACATATATATATATATATATATATATATATATATATAGATACATATATACAGATGTGAGATCTAAACAGTAGTGTAAAACCATTACTGTGTTACGGTTTTAAGGACGCTGTAGCTGTAATTACTAGAGTAACGAAACTCAACATCTGTCTGAGGCGACGAGCGCAATGTAGTGCAGTATATATCATCGAAATTAACGCTACGCTGTTATTGGTAGGCGTATCACTTACCATCAGGTGAACGTCCCGCTCGCCTCGCTTAATAGATTTAAAAAAAAATATGCAAATAATATACGTACAGTAGAACATCCCCACGTAAAATCCGATGACGGCGACGGTGAGCTTGACGAAGTCATTGGTTGTGTCGAAATCGAAACGTTTCAGCAGGTCACTCATGATGTACGCTTTCACCGGTCGCGCTTTACACTGACCCTCCACCATCGTTCACGTAAACTTTATCACCAATTTTATTTTTAATTGTTTCGTTCAAAGCACAGATAACCCGTCGACCGGCTGATAGAAGATGCACTCGACTGACGCATGCATCAAGGAGAAAAATTAAAAAAAAAAAAAAACAATCATGTGATGCGTACAACAGCGGGCAAGGCTCGCGTGAGAATGATTTGCTACCATTACAACAAAGGTACGAAACGGTCGTCGCATGCTGACCCTAGCATTAACTTTTATCTATTTCACATTATACATAACGAGCACATCATAAAATGACTACACTGTACTGTCAGTCAGTCAATCTATACGTGAACACCGCATGCCTTCTCCATTTCAGTTTTCGAAGATCAACAATAATATGTAAAAAAAAAAATATTTTATATATATACATCAATTAGTTTATGATATATTGTTAATAATATTCTTAGTAAGATGGATGTGTGGTGTGAAGAGGATGGATAAAATGAAGTATGAGTATAAAGAAGTAGCTCGCTGGCCTAATGGTTGGAGCATGAGGGCTTCATTCCGAAGGTCGCGGGTTCGAATCTCGGTATGTACCGATGACTTTAATGTTTAAGTTATGTAGTGAAGGAAAATATCGTGAGCAATCCTGCACATGAATTAGAATTTATTCTAAGGTGTGTGTGAAGTCACCAATCTGCATTCAGCCCGCGTTATCACTATGGCTCCATCGCCATGATATTGAGGGTAGGCCTATACCCTAAAAGTGGGAACGTAAATTAGCTGAACATGGCACATTAGAGGAAATCTGAAAGTTGCTCCAATGACAGAGAAATTGAGGAGCAAGAGGTTAGCGTGGTACGGGCATGTTATGCGGAGGGATGAAAGACATAAAGAAAGTATTGAGAATGAACGTGGATGGTTATAAGGGTAGAGGAAGACCAATGAAAGTGTGGATGGATTGTGTGAAAGATGACATGTGTAAGAAGAGTGTGAATTCAGATATGGCGGCTGATAGAGGGATGTGGAAGAGAAGTACATACTGTGCCGACCCCACATAGCTGGGAAAAGGGCATGAGAGAGATCTCCGTCGCCGGAGAATGTCTAGGTAGGTACAACCGCAGCTCCTAGATTCGGCAGTTTGCAAACATAGACTGTCTTCCGGTTTGCAGATGAAATTACTGATGTATCAAAACTTTACGTTTATGTGACAAGCTAACGACCACAATGTGGTGCAGTGTACATCATTGTAAGTAATAGTTTACCATTAGGTAACCTTCTCGCTCGTATCGTCTCTTCGTCGAATTACATACACACACACACACACATATATATATATATATATATATATATATATATATGTATACACACATATATATATATATATATATATATATATGTGTGTTTATCATCGAAATTACTAAACGGTATATATATTAGAAATTACTATAATATTTACGTTAACTATCTATTACTGACAAAGGAAAATGTTTATTATTGTTACCGAAAACAAAAACAACAAACAATGCTTTTTCTTCAATGCTAATTTAAACAGGCAAAGGGCGCAATTCATAAATATAGCTGTACAACAATAATTTTTTTAAACGCGTTATTGACATATTATAACATATTCCTATATTTTTAAAAGCTTTGTTTGTGGTATGTGATATTTAATATAGATTATATAATGTTAAAAAAAATTATTGGCTACTCGACCTTTCCCTTACTTAGACATGTTTTTTTTTTTAATTTTCTTTCATCTACTTGTAACGACACCAATAAAAAAGTTTAATCAAAAATTACTTAATTAGAAAAAAAAAAACTTTTTGGTCTATACCTTAGAATTTGTCCATAGACAACTACGATGACGAAGACAATTACGATAAAGATATAACAAATGAAGTAAATTAAGTTAAAGCTACAGTTTCAAATATTTGTATAAAAAAATTAAAAAAAGTAAAGGTCCTATTTATTTATTTAATGAATATTCTGATAATTGTAAGGTATCCCGCTGCACCCTGCTAATCAACAATAGAGGCACTGGCTCTCACCAACCCGCATAGGGCCAGCATGGTGAGAAAAAGCCCAAAATCCCCCACATGAATCCCTACAAACATAGAGATCTTTGGCGAGGGACCCATATCCAACAGTGGACGTCTATCGGCTGATGATGACGAATGAGTATTGTTGTCGAGGAAAGAAAAAAGTAAATTATTATTAAAAACTTTAGACTAAAGCCTGAAAAAGAATCTCATGGGTACACTTTCAATGTATACCGCTGTTCCCTTCTGTACCAACCCGCACTTGACACCCCTCCAACGGGTTCTCGCCTTGTCGTGGCGGAGGGGCTTAGTAACCGTGGCGCCCAACACGGTGAAGCCAAGTGGAACCCATCTGGCCGGCCCGCGGCGAAGGGCTGGCCGAAGCGGCCGCTCCCGGTTCGAGCACCGGTTGGGATAACTGGAGCTCACCGGAGCGGCCGGGGGCCGCAGGGGCGGTTTCATACCGCCCCTCGCAGCCGAGGTGGGGTCGCGGAGGGAGTACCCTCTGCGGCCAACCGGTGTCGCACCGGCGATGCGGCGGCGGTGGGGCCGCGGGGGAAGAGGAGTTTCGGTATTGCGATGCGCCGTTCTCCCTATCCTCCGCGGCCGTTAACAGGTAGCGGCGGGCCTAACATCTCTCCGCCGCGGGGAGCCGGGAGAGGTTTTCTCCCGTGGCTCCCATGGCCTCTGGGCGACAGGTTCGGGGGAACCGGTCGCCCGCACACGCATGAGGTCGAGGAGAGGGCGCGCTGCATGTTCCAGCGCGCCCTGGGAGGGTTCATCCCTCCCCCGAGATGGGGCCGCGCAAGCGGCCAGCGCCGGCAGGGTCGCGGTTGTGTGCGTACCCGCGTTCCCGTGACCCTGCCATCGTGGCGATGAGGAGGAACATCGTGGGGGTTTTAGTCGGTGCAAGTCCGACATAACTCGTCCTTGCCCCCGCGAGGACGAGTATGCGTAGGCATTTCCCCCACGTTAAACAAAAAAAAAAACCCCGCACTTGACAGAGGGTTGATCCCTCCCTCCCGAGCTGGGACTGCGAAATCGGCCAGCGCCGGCAGGGTCGCGGTTGCGAGCGAAAGCGTTCCCGTGACTCTGCCATCAGGCGACGAGGCGGAACATCGTGAGGGTTTTAGTCGGTGCAAGTCCGACATAACCCGTCTTTGCCCCGGCGAGGACGAGTATGCGTAGGCATTTGACAAATTCCGCACTTGACCAGCGTGGTGGCTAAATGGCCTTGACTCTATACTTGTGACAGAAGATCCCGAATTCCAGCAGTGGGAACGTTATTAGAGCTGGTCGGTATAATTACATCGCACTGCAAATAATAAGCTGCTAGTACTCCGTGATGATTGAGGTCTGGATATCATACGTCGGTCCTTTCTTAACCCTGGGTGCGGTAAGACACTTAAAATAACAGAATAATAAATAGTTTAAATAAAAGCGATAACACAATTCTGTTTTCTTAAATATATTATCATTGTGATAGTGATGTTATATGATTTGCAAATGCGGCCATTGACACCAAACATACTCTTCAAGGTCTTCATAAAAGAGTTATTTTTATTAAAGGTTTTAATACAATAGATTAATCATGCTACTAAATATATCTTGATACACTGTCCTTGCATACCAGATAATCATCCCGACTGATGGACATCCCTCAGCTGAACATAGGTCTCTTAGAAAGTAATCCCAAAAGAGGCATCAGATGAAATTTATTCCGCGACTCATAACTTGTATTTCGTGAAGAGTTACTGGTGATGGATCTCTGTTACCGGTGACGTCTGGGTTAGTACTATCGCAGCACCTCCTACTTCCGTCACCAAACAGTATTTTTTTCTAATTGAATCAGTGAAACGTTCACCTGATGGTAAATGATAGGCCAGCCTATAAAAACCTTGGGTTAGGATGGTATATACTGCACCACATTGCGCTCGTCGCCTGAGACATGTTGAGTCTCGATACCTTAGTAATGACACTAGCTACAGCATAGTGCGCAAGGATTACTCTGTTCCGGTTTGTAGGGCGTTGTAGCTAATGACATTGGTGGGGTAAGAAGAATCAACTTCTTGATCAAGGTGACGAGCACAATCTGGTGCTGTATGTATCGTCCAAACTAGCGCCACGTTGTTATGGCCAGGCGTATCACTTACCATCATGTGTATGACTCGTTCGCTTAATTTCGTCGTATACAAAGTTTTAATCTTTATTCAAACGAATGAAAAATTATAAAAAAAAACTAAATGCTTTATAATTATAATAATTATATTTTTTTTATTAAAATACTACTTTATTTTATTAATTTATTGAAATGTATACAGTCTTAAGGTTAACCGGAATAACCTACATGACATTCGTATAAAAATTTAAACATATACACATTTATTACCTTTTGTTTATTATACACAAAGCACAATTATAAAAATTAAAAAAGGGGGAGGGGGAGGGTATCTTTCGTACTACATACTAAGATATTTTTAATTGTAAGAACCAGTAAGTTAAATAACATTAATGATTTTTTAGGGCGAGATTAGATACTAGGATGTTTAAATAATGAGATAAGGGTCAGAAAGTGCATACCGATATTATTCTGTTAGTTCTCTTTGATCTGGATGTAGTCGGTTATACTGAGCAGTGGGCCATCTCATCTCATATCCAGAGATTCATTGCTTCGTCACGAGACCTTCGAAACTACGTAAACACTCAAAATTTGATAGATATATTACCTCTACCATTAAGAGGTCAGCTAAGAAACGGTTTTACGAAATTCCTCCCCGAACGGGAATTGTGCAGGTTTTAATAAAGGGAAGGGGTCCGAAAGGCAGCAGGAATATTTCTGACCAATTTCAAATCAATTTGGATTCGGCAACCAAAGCAGACGAGGAACAGCTAGTTGATTGTAAGTCAACATACACTTGGTATTATTTTTGTAATTTTTAATTGTACGAAGCACCCGGACGAGCGCGACTTTCTCCTGATGGTAAACGATTAGTTACGATGATATACACTACACCACATTGTGCTTGTCGCCTTTAGAAAAAAGATGTTACGTCTATCGAGAACTAATTCATTTCACTAACAGCTACGCCCTTAAAACCGGAACATAGTAATGTTTGCACACTTATACATCGGCAGCAATAGGAGCTGCGATGGTACTAGTCCAGTAAGTTTGTAAGCAAGCCACGGAGCCGGGCCCACGAGCCCAGTATCAGATGAGCTGTAAGTCATTATGAGTACCAAGCGCTCAACATCATCAGAGAACAGAGAGTAAGTTTGTCTATTTAACATGGTTATTTCTTATATGAGAAGTATATGGTTGAATAATTGATGTATTAAACTTAATGTCCATGACCTCTTTTAACCAAGTTTAGTGATAAATTTGCTTATTTATAATTAATAACTAAGTCCCCGTTAATATAAATATAATGAAATTATCTTATTTATAAGAATCGTTTTATCAGTAAAAGAAAATGTATGATGTAGTACATGACATAATATACATCAATCAGATGTAACGATTTTACTGGTGGTAGGTCTCCACGGAGACCGTCTAGGTAGGTACCACCGCAGCACCTATTGCAGCCGACAAACAGTACTGTGCAGACATTTTTGTGTTCCAGTTTGAAAAGAGTTGTAACTAGGGAAATTACTCGGGTAACGAGATAACATTTTAGGTCTCAAAGTGAGAAGCGCAATATGGTGTTGTGTACCATACCATCTATTGCCATGTTGTCATGAGTGGGGTCTCATTTGGCCATTAGATGAATGTCTGTCTCGTCGCTTCGTCGAATAAAAAAAAGGTATTCATATAAAAAACTTGTAATACACGTAATTATACTTTATTTGCTTTTATCTAAAAAAAATATTCGATACGAGCAGAACTTTCATGAGATTGTAAGTCAAATATCTGCCGACAACGTGGCGCTAGTTAGGATGATATAGACGAAAACTCATTGTGTTCGTCGCTTTAAAGTATACATTATGTGTCGTTACGCCGGTAATTTCATATGTTACGACGCCCTTAGACCTGGAACACAGTCATGTTTGCACATTAACGGTTGTCGGCGGAAACAGTCGCTGCGGTGTTCACATACAAACATACTCTATGGATGCTTTGTTATATTCTTTATACCTTAAATATTAACATTATTTAAATTCTCCTATATTGTTTCAGATCACTACAAAATAACTAGTTCAACGATAATGCTTTAAAAGAGGCGCTACAGTACCACCTGGCAATGTAAAAAAAAAATTAAAAGTATCCTTGCATGGAAACCTGTTAACGTTAAGGGCAAAAAGGAGTACCGGGAGTAAATAATTTCGTGCGCTCAGCTTCATGTGTATAAGACTTTATATAAATATGATAGTAGGTTTGTGTGTATCAATAGGCACCTGTTCCACCTGGACACATTACCACATAATCATCATCAATCATCATTAGCCAACAGACGTCCACTGCTGATCTATTATAATTACGCAAATAAAAATATATTTGACTTTATCGCGTATGCTGTACTGCTGCCATAATCACGGGAGGACACAGCTGAAAGATGCCCTGATGTCAATTATCATGGAGTAACCACAAATAGCTGAATGCTAATAATCAGTTACAGTTATTCTTATTCAGTCTAAATTTAGTGACCATGGGTGGCTGAAAAGTGTAAGGGAGGTTGGGGAATAAATATTTAAAATATTAGGACCTTAATTACATAGTAAACTAGAGAATTATATAGAAAAAAAATTATGAAATTTTATATTTAATCAAATGAAAGTTTCATTATTATCTGTGCACTTCCGCCATTTTATAGATAGTTAATTGGTTGTATTGCTAAAACTTTATTAAATTGTTGCGCAGTGTAAGGGCTGTGCAAGGGCATAACAACTCACAAGACCTTTTTCTTTTTTGTTTAACGTAGGATAAATGTCTGCGCATACACGTCAGCGCGGGGGCAAGGACAGGTTATGTCAGTCTTGCACCGACTAAAACCTCCACAATGTTCCTCCTCGTAGCTTTATAGCTAGGTCACGGGAACGCTTTCGAACACATCCGCGACCCTGCCACCACCGGCCGCACAAGGGACCTAAGCCAATTTCACCTGCTGGCGGTGCACGCTTCTAATCAACAAACGAGGCTCTGGCTCCCACGCTAATCACATTGGGCAAGCATAATGGAAAATGGCAGGAATCCACCCATGTGAACCCCTATAAAAGACTGAATGTCGCGAGAAGCCGTTGGATGCGAGCAGTGCAGGACCGATCGATGTAGGAATCTTTGGGGGAGGCCTATGTCCAACAGTGGACGTATAACGGCTGACTATGATGAAAACGCGGTTTGGATTGCTTTAGTAGATTTTTTTTTCCTTCAATAAAATTGTCTAAATTCTGCAAAAAGCGGTTATTAATCAATTGAAGTAAGGTCCATGGGTTATTATTGGTTATTGGTTGTCGGAAACATTTAAATCGCAACTCTTCTAATTTAGCAATGGTTCTGAAGTTTGTGGTCTACCGTTGTCATGAAGCAGCAGTGGGTTATAGAAAACGATCAGACCGGTTGTTTGTTTGTGTCATATGCTACTATGTCTGACGGTGGACGTCTATCGGCTTTGATAATATACTATTATTGCAAATGGATATATCTGTAAGCTTACTCACACATGGAACTTAGAGTACGAATGCACTGTGTGTGAGAGATCCTGTATGCGGCAAGGATGCAAGGACGTTCGGCAATCCGGTTCTACACATTCATCAAGAGCGCATTCAAGATAATATTAGGTTTATGTGATCCGTGAACCGGTCAACGTGATCAATTCACTTCCAGAGCTGGCACGTTAAATAAAATAAAAAAAACCATTATGTTATATAAAAGGTATATGTATTTATTAAGGTATAAATTTGAAGTCGAGGTAAAAATGCAATAATATTTTGTATACTGCTGGTAGGTCTCTGTTGCTGGAGGCTAGGTAGGTACCACCGCAGCTCCTATTGCAGCCAAGAAACAGTAGTGCGCAAACTATACTGTGTTCCTGTTTGAAGGGCGCTTTAGCTAGTCTAATTACTTGGGTAACGAGACTGCGGTGCGAGATGCGGTGCTATGTATCCTAACTAGCGCGATGTTGTTATGGACAGTCGTACACTACCATCAGGTGAATCTCTCTCATTCGTCTCATCTCTTTGTGGAATAAAAAAAAAATCGAGAAACAGTAGGTTCTTTATCACCGGATAGAAAAAAAAAATATCTCCAATAAATAAATGTTAAACTATATTGTTAAATGATAACTCGCCGGAAAGTATAAGAGAGATAAAAATTGTGTAGCTTTTTTTAGTAAGCGTATCTTTGTTAGGACCCGACAGGAGGAGCAAAGTCTGTGTAGATAAATATTTTCACCATCAACAACTTTACACTGCAAGCAGGGTGACAAAAATTTATACATTTTTTTAAATTATCATTGTTCATAATTATTATAGTATTTATTTCGAAAACCCCAAAAATAGTAAAAAACGTATAGAAATGGAGTTACAGGAATCTTATTATGGGCCCTAGAACAGCCGTTAAATATTTAACCATAAATTATTACTACTATTAAATAATTGAGCGTTTTGTTTGAAAGAATTTTTAATTAAGGTGTTTACTATTATTAAAAATAAATTTGCATAGACTTTTTTTATTATTAAACAAACAAAATTAAAAAAAAGTTTAACTCGAAAAATTATAGCACATCGACGACAATTATAATTTGACGATAGTAAGTTACTGCTTATTGTGTTTAACTTAAAATGTTTTATGTGTTATGTATCTTAAGTTATTAGATAATATTTCCCTTATTCAATTGTAATATTTTAATTGTTAATGTATGATAAATCAAAAACATACTTTGATTAAGCAGTAACCAGATAAATACTACATTATGCTTTGTCTTTTTTTTAACTGTAATTGTGCAACACTACAATTTTACAGTTAAGCAAAATTCACTAAAGAAGAAACAGTAATACAGTAATACTGTTATGGCCTAAAATGATAACCATTAATTACCAGCAATGGTTTAAAAGTTTTTACTGTTACTTTGTCCACATTTTATAGAGAGATTGAGTATATTACATTTAATAAAATCAGTATTTTACTGGGACAGTTTCCAGCTAAGAATTTACTTTAGTCAATAGAACATTGGTTCTGCAATATTTTTGCGTTTATTTATGTAATTAAGTTGTAGTGTAAAACAAAATAACATTTTCAAGACGGCCACATCTTTATTGCATTTTATAAATATAAAAGGACACCACTTAATAACGGTGTTGCCAGGAGAGGAAACATTGTATGTTAATAACAAATGTCTTACAGTTCCCATCATTATACTATTATCAGTACAATTATTTGCATTGCAATGATGAAACTGATAATTTTTTTTGATAATTGTAAATTTTTAATTGGCATGTTTCAAGTGAAGACAAGCAAATGCTGCTTGCCTATTTACATAAAAAATGCTTTCGTAAATGAAAATTTTATGGAGAATTTTTTTTTTACCTGCACAGAAAGATCTATTATTTTACTACAACTTTATTTTATGTCTCAAATGATTAAATTCAATATTGTTCTATACATAGTCTAGCAACATGTTGTTATGGGCAAGCATTAATTGGTCAACAAACTTCCTAATGCTTTGGCTCCAGGTGATTACCACCTAGTGATTTAAAAATTTTATTTTTAATATAATGCTGACCTTAATGACAACCTGAATATAAAATAATAATAGTTACAATAACAAAGAATATAGAGGCAAAATTTACTTAATAATATGTAATATGCTAATTATAAATTTATAATTCAACACCTTTGTTTCACTAAAATATTGTAATTTTTTTTAAAACAATATCAATATAGGTGTTAACAATGTCCATTGTAATAAAGAGGTAACAATGAACAGTTAAATTTTATATTTGACTGTGATACAATGAATAATTAAAAGCATTTCCACCGAAGACTAAATTCTTGGATTTTCGACAAAATATTTAAAATCAAATTATAACTTTGTAGACATATTAGATTTTAGAGTTGTTAGTGTAATATCATACTAAAATATATACATGTAAACACCAATTATTATTCAAAAACTGTGTAAGGGTCCCACAGCTTTAACACTGTTTAGTAAGGATATTTATTGTCATTTTTCCAATTTTATGGTGGGTCTTCAATAGCTATACATTCTCAGATTATAAAGAATACTTATATTAATATCATACATTCATACATACATATATGTATAAAGTCTTGATTAAAGAAAAATTCATCAAACGGAGATGAAATCACTCCCGTAAATAAAACAGCTGGGTGGTTTTTGCCAGTTGGAAGTTCTGATATTATTCAGCATTAAACAAAAAACATTAACTATTTCATACTAAAAGAAGGTAATTATCAATTATTAAGAAACAAACAATTTTCCATAGCAATAATTCAGATTATCCTGTTGTACCTAAATTGTTAAAAATAGAAAATGATCCACCATTTTCTATTTCTCTTACTATGTTATAAGAATGCTGTTGGAATTTAATATACTACTGCTATGTCTGGTCCAGTACTATAAGTATTAGAATCTAATTAAAAGAAACAAACACCTTATCTCCAGAATATAAAACATATTTAAATAAGTGTTTAGCTAACACAAATCCTGGACTATTGGTTTCGCTTTCTAAATAATTCTTCTTTTAAGCATTTAATCAATATATATTAACAAAAACTTATTTTTAATAAACAATTTATACTTGTAATTGGATTAAAAAGTATATAGTGTTAATAGGTTAAATCTAGGTCTTTAATTTCTATATCATTTTATTTCCAAACTGTCATTAATTTTCAATGTACTAAGACCAGTGATTAATAGATAATATTATAAAACAAACAGCAATTCTGTTGGAAAATCAGAGTAATGAATATAAGTAACCAAATATTTATTGAGTGATTTGGATATAAAGCTACCAGGTAAAATAATTCAAATAAAGAATTCCTAAAATTGTTGGTGATAAATGATGTCAGAAGTGTAAATCACGCTACACAACAAAGATATCATTATTCTCCGATTTAAAAGGTATCAAATCAATTTTCTTGTGTATAATTATAGTTAAAATAATTAATGAATTCTATTACTTACCAATAATGTCATATAGGCTCGTTGTGTAATTATCAGTGAAATATGAAAGAAAACCCATTTTCTTAAAACAGCTGATCGCAACTTGAACACAAAGCTTGAGAGCTTAAATATTTTTGCAGTGTTATTCTATCACCTTTAACTGTAGCTAACTCCTCACTCATATTACAATATATTTAACTTTTGTATATAAAACAAGTATTACTGCTTAATTCCATAAAAATCCTATGAGAAATTAATCTGAATGTTAACATTAAAGCCGATAATCTACAAACAAATTGTGACATTGACATTTGAAAACATCTTGTGAAACGAGAATGCTACAAATAAGATATTGCACGAGTCATTTTAAAATTAATATAGATATTGTGTCTTGGCGAATAATAAATTTTTTAGGTAAAACATACTCAAGTAAAAAATATTAAAAAGGCCATATGTTAACATCCATGCGTATTAACGTGTAAAATTGTGATATTTTTTTTTCTATATGGAAAATTACAGTGTCTTTTGTATTTTAACAATGTATTTGGAACTATTAATATTTATAAACATAAATTGAACCTACTTGCAAAACTCGACATCAAAACCGCTTGATGTAAGTTTTTTAAAATACCAAACCTATAAAACAGAGGCTCGCTTAGTGGGCAATAAAGGTTCTCCCTTCAGCAGTTTAAAACCCACGAATTCGAACACCCTTTTAGTCGCCTTCTACGACGCGTAGGGCTCACCTTAGTCTTATTCTTAATAGCCCGATATTGTATGGCAAGGAACTACAGCGAGCCCGAGATGGACAATAAGTGCAAAGTTTTTTTTTATGATTAAGTTTGCACCGCAAGTTTTATTGACAACTATTGCAGCTTCATCGGACTCGGGAGTTGCGAATCTGGTATCTGCGAGCTAAAAAGTGCGAATTGGTCTAGTTCCTGACGTACCAAAGCGAAGGTGCGGAAGAAGGCATTGGTGCGTGGAGATGCCGGGGCCTCTCGTAACTCACTGAGTTTGACCAACGAGAGAGTTTAGTGGATAAAAATACTAAATAACCTTGTCTTCCCTCCAAAAACAGAGTATCTTTTGATAAGATTTTCCTCCCAATAACAAAAAAATGACTATATACTAGGTTCTAAAATTCTTATAAGGATTTTCAAAACTCTGTAAAAATAGAAAACGAAATGTTACTCAAAAGTAATTACAGATCAAAGTAAAGACTAAAATTTAAAATATTTATTTTATTTTTTTCAGTTTTCACCGAAAGGATTATGTCATATTTACTCATTGGCGTTTACTTTGTGCTTTGTTAAGAGTAATAACTAGTAATAATACTAAAAAGTACTCAATATATAGGACAGTCATTACCATCAAATTAAAGTATTTTATTTATGCGTTTGTATTTGTAAATTAGTAAGAAAAATTGTATTAAATACTTAATAGTTTTTTTTGCTTGGATATCTGTCGCGCGTACATGGAAGCAAATACCTGGTTTTAAAACCTGGTCACCTAAATATGTTTTTCCTGTTCTTATTCATTGTCTACTGAAGATCGCTTGGATGCAGAGTACATTTACACTATTGCATCTAGTTCTGTAATTATGTAAATACATTAAGAAAATGTTAACTACAGCAAACATGAAATATGAAAGAATGTATAGAATTATGTTGTTACGGCGAAGATATTGCAAGAGAGGGTTATGTTTGCTTCTAGTATGTGCAGCGTCTGTTTATATTTACATTTTACTATTCGGAAATTTAAAATCACCGCAAATAATGCAAATCACTGATTTACACCGCTGTCCAGCTTGTTATGGTGTATCTATTTGTCCTGAATTGTATTCTAATCAAATAATATTAGAAAGTGGACGTCATTGGACAGATGTATTCAATGCGAAGAACATTTATTTCGGTTATACAAAATCCAAGAGAAAAGTTATTTTAAAAAAATTAGCTCATGATTGGGAATTTAAAGAATTTGATTCGAACCTATGTAAAAGTTGGAATTTACAAGAAGATTGCAAACCAATTAATTTAATAAACTCTTCAAATGTTGACGATAAAATTATTTCTATAGTAGAATACAATTTCACTTGGCCTGATTCGGAGCCACGAAAGGGACTTGTGCTATGTCCGTATGCATATGGTATATATGATTTAATTAACCCAATTATTGATTCTCGAAGACTAAATTACAAATCAGATATGATAAATATTTGGACTTTGTTAAGCTTAAATCCTGAACCTATTATTTTACAGGTACAACTACTTTTATTTGAATATATCTTAATCAAACCTTTAGAAAGAAGAAAAACTTAACTCAAAATATGAATTCAGGTGAAATGGACAAAAACTTTTAAATAAGTTATACTGTTGCTTAAATTCAAATTATAGTGTTTGAATAATAATACCTCAAAATTCAGGTTCCTTTTTATTATGTTTGGAAAAAGCTTAATCAAGAGTTTCTATGAAAATCAGAAATTTGAGTTAGGCTTCTTTCATTCTAAGGGTATAAAAGATAATAAGTAATAATAATAATATAATTATTACTTGACTTCAGATCCTACCAAAATCTCATGGCTGGCCTGTACCAGCATATGCTGGTGTCTGTGGAAGATTAGAAGTAGTAGCATATGAAGGAGAACCTCTTTCATCATTGATACACATTTCATGGCATAGGAAATTAAAATATGCTAAAAAAATATTAGACGCTGCTATGGATTTTACATTTAAACATGATAGGTATAATTCTTTTTCAGTAAATAACCTAAGTTGTTATATAAGAAATTGTTTTTTTAATAATAAAGATTTGTGCTTGACTAGAAACATACAAAGAAAGTATTTTGATGCATCCTTCTCATGATTATTTGAGAGTTTACTGTTCAATAATTTATAAATATAAATGTCATATGTTTTTCAGATTCCGTTTTTATTTAATGGATTGGTCCCTAGACAACATAGTGGGTAATGAAAAGGATGAAATTACATTTGTTGATTTAGAAGATGTCATTGTACTAGATAAGCATGTTTCACCAAAAAAAGACTTACCCGATTGGTACCAGCGGTACAACCGAGAACTGATAGGACCAGGTTTCACTTTCTCAATAGAAAATATGTGTAAACATCATTTGAGTGACCACAATATTTGGGCAGCTTGTTATATAATAGCTGGGGAAGACAATCCATTACTGTATCCTATTCCAAAAGCTATAAATGCATCTAGACCACATTTGGAAAAACTGCTGTATGAATGTTTAAATAGTGATGATAGATTTAATACGGTAACAAAACTTCAACATTATATTAGTGATATTTTACTAGACGATAAACTAATGGGTGTTAAAACAGTAAGGTGATAAATTTTTATTGTTTAAGAGACTTATTTAGGACTATTTCATAATGTTTATTTAAGTATAAAATAATAACATTCATGTAAAGTGTCTGTGATCTATTATTTGTAAAATAATTTAATAAAATAAATTATATTAATTTTGCTATCAATAGATATAAATTGTGTTATTGGATGGCTGAAATGTTGAAAAAAGATATTTCTACTCATTGCACTATAATTAAACTTAAGTATTTAATAGCGATTGTTTTAATTATATTTAAATGTAAGTACTTTGATATAAAATAAATATGTACGATAGATTTTTATCGTAATATCATAGTTAATTGTTTTAAGATTTTTTTTAAATTGTTAATAAGTAATAAATTAATGCTTAAGCCCATAGCAGCCTAGTAACAATATGGTTCGCCACAGATATTGCGAACTAACCTTTTACTCATAAAAACATTATTTCCAGTTGCTATTGCAAATAAGCAGTAGAATGTGGTGTAATATAAACAAAGACGTCGAGTTTTTAAATTCTAAATACATGAATATTTATTTATTACAATATATATCTTTTTTAAAAAATAACCTTAATGTAAATAAGTTTACAATTATTTTATTAAATTAATATAATGAATTGCACATAATTTAATTTCAAATTATTTTTTGCTTTATGTTTGTTAACGTTTTGAATTCATTTTTCACAAAAAATTTGAAAGATAGCAATAATCGGTAGAGCCCATTATATTGAAATTTAAAAAATGTTTCAGAAAATATTACCTTAATTACTTAATAAATATAATACTATAAGATTACAGTTTTTTTTTTCCTAGGTTTATAAGAAACGATATCAAATGTTAAGAAACAAATGGCTGTAAAAATTCTTGTGTTTTGCCATTTCATCAAAGAATAAGAAAAAAATTGTCATCTGCAGTCATAATATAGGGTTATGTTTACGTTTTATTAATGAAATTGAAAATAAAGATATCATTTTATTTTGTTCCGTATAATGAGTGAATCAGATACAGATGACGAAAACGTTATTCGTTATGGAACGCCGTTAGAACCATATGAAGAAGGTAGAAAATTTATCTTATTTTAAGAATTATCGGAAGAAAGCTTGTAGAAAGTGTATGGCGACTTAGGAATTATATCTGTTATATTTTGTATCTGTTTTTGAATTATAACAAATTAATTTAATTTTATATCTTGTTATAAAATAATTAGTCTAACAAAAAAGTACACTTTTTTTGTGAGAGAAACGGTTTCACATTAATTTGTGCAAGAATGTGAAAGTTTTATTATGTAATAGTATCACAATTTATATAAGTGATATCCCTTATATATAAAAAAAACATTCGCTTAACAGATGAAGTCCCTGCCAAAAAGAAGTTTCAACAACAAGCAGATCAATATGCTGTGGACCCACAAGGCAGGCGTAGATTTCATGGAGCCTTCACTGGTGGTTTTTCAGCTGGTTATGGAAATACAGTTGGTACTCCTGAGGGATGGGCTCCAACAAGTTTTAAAAGCTCACGTTCAGAAAAAGCACAAGTATCTGTAAGAACCACCTTTAAATTGTCTATACTGTGCTTTTAGATTGGTAATAAATCCTAACAGTGGGGATTTAACTTCTTGCTTACTTTTTCACAAGAATCCAAAGAATTGCTTTATTCCAGATCTATAGATAAATTAATCTCACTTATAGCTTTTAATTCTATTGATAATAAAATCTAAAATATAAATTTGAGGTACTCTTCATTATATTTA
Source organism: Ornithoptera priamus (assembly GCA_029034505.1). NCBI lineage: Eukaryota > Metazoa > Arthropoda > Insecta > Lepidoptera > Papilionidae > Ornithoptera > Ornithoptera priamus. Next base: position 1,300,158 of record JARDWD010000584.1, read on the forward strand.
TGTGGTCCAATTTAACGTCATACTGTACTGTTCAAACTTTTTATGTTATTTTCGATATGAGATTGATCTTCATAAATTGATTGTGTTAATCTAGAATCAAAGACCCGAAGACTTTATGGATGATGAAGATCGTGATGAATATGGTATAGCACCTCGTCAGTTGCAGACAAAAAAAGAGTTTTCAGGTCAGAAGAGGCAAAAGCGTCAACAGTTTTATGATGGACCAATACCAGGTAACCATGTGGAGAATTTCCCATATATTCTCAACATTAAATTATATTATACAAAGACTTAAAGTAATTGTTTATATAGAGCATGGTTAACCATGTATCACAGAGGTGTCTGGTTTAGTATTGGAGTTACATGGATGGTGGAGTTAGGATTCATTGCATTATCTCTTTGAACCCACTTACCAAGTTATTCTTCTTATATGGTCAATTTACATCGTAACAACACTTCTGTATTCAAACTGTTAACATATAAAAGTCATAGTATTCAGAGCATGTATGATGTAACACAACTTAAAATTAAGGTTCAATGTTAGTATATTGTATATAAAAAATATTTACAATCAACCCAGAGGTTTATAAAGCTGTTTCTCTCCCCTTTGCTTCTGGTAATATGAAATTAGTCTTTCTATAACTAAAAAAATCTATAAAATTAAAAAAATAATTAGCCTATAACCATCTATAAATCATTACGCGTTTTATGGCTATATTCCCGTGTTGATATGTTCACTAATTTCCACATGATTGGTGAACAAAGAATACCCATTTTCATCATATATATATATATATATATAGATATGCAAGAAAAAAGTGAATATATAATTTTTTAAATAAAATGTCATCACAACATTAAACTGGTTTTTGAAAAATTAATCTAAAAGCAATCCAAAGGTACCACATTATAATATATAATCTGTCTTTATCACCAATTATACCTTCTGCTCCTTATGGTGTTAATTGACTAAGTAACTGTGGATGGTAAAGCTCATGCTTTCATCATACAGCATATTCTGATTTTCTTATATTGATAGCTACCAGTGGTGTGCACTGAGATGTAAGGTATGCACACCATACCTGAATACTCTGAGCTTATCTGTAGTTATTAATAAACTTTCCACATTCAAGTCAGCATTTAAATATAACAATAATATTTAACATAATAATAACAATTGAAGTGGCTCAAGTTTGCCTATGTGCCTATGTGAAGTGCACACAACCCAACGGGTTTTAAAAAACTACCAACCTACAAGGTACAAGGCTTGGGGTACAAGGTAGTTTAACCACTGTTTAAACAAAAGCTATAGCTTGTGATTCTCTTTAAAAGCAAACAAAAGTATCTATAATGACTTCCTTGTTTGTGACCTGAAAAATCTCTCTCTCTCTCTGTGGCATTTATTATTCCCATCTGATGGTGGGGTCTGCCTTTCTGGTATTTCTCTTCCACTTCGCTCTGTCGGACGCGTCCTCTTCGGTAACCTTGCAGAACTTTAGATCTTTGTGTGTGACCTGAAAAATCATATGCTGCTTTTCTTATTAATAATGGTTTTTGTTTTACAAACTAGGGGAGCCAGTATTGCAACAATTGATTCGAACAGTTCATGAAACTGCAGCCGTGAAGATGTTGCGGGCAATGGGATGGCGTGAGGGTCAGGGGACAGGCGAGCGGTTGCCAAAGACAGCCAAACAATCTGCGAAAGACCAACACAGAGTATATGGTTGTTATATGCCACCGGAGATGAAAAATGTATACAAGTTGAATTTTTATTGTTGTAGTTAAAAATATTGTTTTGTATCATGGCAGTCCCTGTTTCAATTAAATTGTAATGTGTTGTGGAGTTTTGTTGGGTATACCAACAAAACTCATTAGTTAACTTCATAATGTTAATCTGCAACCATAACAGCATTGCTATAATTTGACTGTAAATATAAGAGCCAGGGCATTCTGCCTATTGTACTAATAGGCACTTAACTATGACAAGCTGCATTAGAAATTATTAGAAAAAAATAAATTTATGACCAATTCTATTACATCTCTTTTAGTTTTCTTGTATTATTATTTATAAAAGATAAAATAACACTCTTGAAGATACATACTTTGTTGTATATGTGTCTTCAAGAAAAGCGTTAAAAGGCTATTACTTAGGCTAGTATGTTTTCTATCTTTGGAGACCACATGACCATTTAACATCAGGTGGGATTGTGCTCAAGCATTAACCTATTAAAATAAAAGTAAAGTATACTACTATCACTGTATTTTTTAAAGATTAAGAATTATTCACTGTTTCCAGGACAATCAGAATCAGTCGGAAGAAAATAGTTCAGATTCGGAGATCGACTATGACACTCTATTCGCGCCTGACGATTATGAGCCTTATATACTTCAGCATAAGAACGATCGCTTCGGTTTGGGCTACAGTGGTCTTAGCCGGCACTCTGTGCTTGGGAATTTGGTTGGTAAATATGGAACTGATGGTGGTACATCTATGAGTCACCTCGTGATGAATGAGAAAGGAAAAAAGGTATATTTTTTTATAGACTATATAATTATATAAACTAGTGCTGTTGTGTGTGATGTTATTTTTGATGGTTAAACGCATTAGTCTCGAAGAAGATTATTCATTGTCTTTAATTACCGTACCTATTAATATTTATTTAAGAAATTTACTGCTCATAGATTTCTTTTTTGGGAGTGTCTAGGAAGAGATTACTACAGTGTCTGTTTCTACTGCCAAACAGTAATATGTAAACAATATTGTGTCCCAGCTTGATCCTGTTGCTTGTAAGTTACTGGAGTAACAAGATATTATTTAATGTCTCAAGACGACTAGAGTTATTTGGTTTAGTGTTTATCACGCTAACGAATCCTGGTCGTCTGTTTCGTGAAATAAAAAAAATATTTTATGTTTCAGGTGTCCATACGCGGCCAGGCCTTTGGCGTGGGGGCGTTTGAAGCTGACGACGGTGATATATACGCCGCTGAAGACATGTCCCATTACGACTTCGCTATAGGTGGCACAGCAAACGACAAGAAACATAAAAAAGCAGAAGAAAAGCCATCCAATGTAATTATCAGGTTATGTTTTACATAAAGGACTGGTTTTACATAAATGCATGTGAATATATGTATTATATATGTAACTATTTTTTTTATATCACTTTACCACCATATGATAACCCATTATTGTATTGGATAGGATAGAATGCACTTTCTCATTCCCTTACCAAACCGATGAAAGGAGAGTGTATATATTTAAAAAGAAAGGAAGAAAACAAAGAATCATCCCTTTTTGCATATCATCTTTCTGTTTTCTTTTTCTTTTATATAATTTACATTTTGTTTACATTCACTTATTTCTGTTTTGTCTATTTTTAATCTTTGGCTGATTTTACCTTCTTATTTATTATTACAATTTGTTTACAGTTTTGTTTTTATTTATTTATTTATTTACTATTTACTATTATTTCTCTTAATTACGTCTGCAATAACTGTTTTGCAGAACTTGACAAATATTTAGCGACTTTCGTCTTCACTCATCAGATCCAGGATATTGTCAAGAGTGCAATATAATTTAAAATCTTTGGACTCTGTCGCGGATAAAATTATTATCTTTTTCTGATTTGATTGTGTAGGAAAATAGTAACAAATATTTTTGTTGTGGGTTTTAATTAAAGATATGTAATTTGTTCATAAGGTGTTACAAGGGTTCGTGAAATCAAGTAAGCCTATTCCTTCCGTGCCGTCGTATCCACCGCCTGCCCTCCCACGCGAGTACATACCGGCAGCTGCTGGCAGTCGAAGGTCCAGGTTCGAACCCACCACGCAACCGTCCAGGGATCAGGGTTAGTTATAATTTGTTGAAGATGATGGTTATAGTTTTAATGCTTGTAAATTATTGAAATGTACTAAACATTTAACATCTTTAAATTCTTAAATTTTTTATTGTTTTTATACGTTTAGACAAGTCTACTTGTTTTAAGATCTCTAAACACGTCTATTTGCTATTATCTTTGTAAACGTCGAGAATCTTCATGATAATTATTATATATTAATTATTTTTTTTATTTCGCAAAGAGAGCTTTAATTTGTGGTAAGTGATATGCCCGCCCATATTGGTATGGGGCTGGTTAGGATGATATACATATTGTGTTCCCCGTCTAAGGAATAGAACATTAAGTCTTGTCTCCCAAGTAATTTAAACCAGAACACAGAAATGTTTTTCACACTACAGATTGGCGGCTGCTAGTTGCTGAGGTAGGATCTTCATAGACGGCCTACAAGAGATCTGCCACCAATGATCCAAGTATTTACTTTGATTTTAACACCCATAAACAAAACAATATGCTATTGTTTCAGGGTTAGGCCGTCACGAATTAACAGCTGAAGCGAGGGGTGTCTTACTTGGCGAAAGTCCTGTCCCAAAAACAAACACAATCTCCGAAGCTGAGCCTAAAGAATGTGACTCTATTGCGAACGTTGTAGACAGAAAGGTCAATTTTGTGATAGGTAATGAAAAAAAACAGCCGGAAACAAAAGGATTAGACTTTATTTCCATTAAAGACTCTGGCAATAAATTAACTAAAGTTTTTAAACCGTTCGCAAGTGATCCAAAGAAACAGGCAAGGTATGACAGCTACTTGAAGGACAAGAGCAGCGTCGCACTAGAGAGTGGTGGTAACATGGACAAGTTAAGCGAGTGGGAGAGAAACAGAGAATTGGTTGAGTTTGAGCAGGCGGCGAAGTTATATAAACCTTTGTCGGGGGTAATGGAGGAGAGGTATGTCGTATTTCTTTACCGCAACCAACATTTGAATTATTTTTTTATTTTATGAATTGGCGAGACGATCAAGACGTTCATGTGATGGGAAGAGATATTCCATAATGTGGCGCCTAGTGTAATGAGAAGCATTGCAGCGCATTATACTTGTCGCCTAAGGATATAAGATGTTAGACTTAACAAAGCGAGGGACCGAGATTTGGTTATCCCAGTAATTCCTTCCATACTGCATGTTGCCCTGGAATCAAACTTCTTTTGTTACTAGGCAAGCAATTAACCACTGCGCCACACAGGCTTTAAGACTTGCTATTGAAATAAATATGGAAGCAAATCTCTACTATCATTAATTTTTTTTTTCAATACAAAAACCCAATGACTGAACTCTTCAAGTTAATTTTGTTTTTCTAGGTTCACTCACGCATCGGAACCGGACGACGGCGCCCTCAATCCTCTCTGTGCAGTCACAAGAAGCACAAACAATTATGGCTTGGCAACACCGGAACAAACGGAAGCTGCCAAGCTTGGAGCTTATGGCCACATGACACGACGGGAGATTTCCTGGAGGCCCGAGCCGTTAGTTTGTAAACGTTTCAACGTACCAGAACCGGGGACTACCAGGTGAGACTTCTAGATTTGATCTATAATCCTATTTTGTTAAAGTAAAATCATATTTTTATTTAAATACCCTACACTTTTCTCAGCTCATTGTTATTTAAAATCATATGAAACTAACGTTAAATATTAGCCTAGTGTACATAAAAAAATATTATTTTACTGGAGTATACTTTAAATGATTGAATTTTATTTATTTCACAGGGATGAACCTAAAAAAGAGGAAAAGTCTAAAGTATCGTATTCCATATTTTCCTATTTAGAGTCCTCCGTTCATGACAAAGAGAGCTTCACAAAAGAACAGAGCAAATTTAGCGGTTCAAAATCTTTGAACATGAATGTTGCAGAAAAGGCAAAAGTATCAAAACCTGTTGAGAAAAAGAAAGATAATGAAGAAGAAACAAACGCTCAAACATCTGTTGTGGCTGGTGTTAATAAAAGAATTACAGTAGCAGAACTCTTCATGAAGGAATCGGAAAAGGATCTGAAGAACCAGCATAAAGGTGTGGGAGTCACTGAAACTATAAATAAATTCGACAAGTTGGATCTTTATAAATCTATATTCCTCAGTGACAGTGAAAATGAAACGGAAATCGCAGAGGAGCCTAAAACGAAAGACCAAAATGATTTCATTGAAAAACCAAAAAATATCGAAAGAAATACCTCGCCGCCACGCGGTATATTCGCCAATATAGATTTTGACGAGCTGAACTCTTGGAAAAGAAATTCAGTAATTAAAAACACTGAAGCGACAACATCTACAGAAACAAGTTCTACAGATAACTTAAAAGATATGGGTAAAAAAGATGAAACGGATAAAGAAACGGACAAATTGGAAACGAGTGAAGATGTAGACGGTATTATTTACGGTCCGAAAATTCCGGATAATTTGAAGAAAAGACTCGAAGACATTGCACCGATTGATAATTTTAAACCGACCTATAGAAATAAACAGGAAAGAGAAGTCCTGGATATAGGCTCGTCTTCAGATTCCGACTCTTGGATTGAAGCGAAGGACGTTAAATCGAAGAAAATGAAGATGAAAAAAAGCAAGAAACATAAATCCAAACACAAGAAAACTAAGCACAAGAAAAAGGATAGATGAGTGTAATAAAGAACTGAATTCTATTCTTAATTTTTCTGTACAACTGTCCCAACAAAGAGGTAACAACGCTTTTGTCGTTTTACGTCTATGATTATGTGTGTATATGGTTAACACACACACACACATATATATATATATATATATATATAAACGTCTAAGGGAAGAGTAGGAGATACAACGAGAAAAGTAAAGAGAGAGAAACAGAACATAACAAGATTATTGATAATTACATGCAATGTGCGTTTGGGATATAAAATGTCTACAAGGATGCTTTAACCCCGACTATAATTGGTTCCCTGGGTGTGGCGGTGCGTCTCATATTCCGACGCGTCACCACGTAGAGATTATCTGTCAGGAGGGGTGTCTCATATCCCTCCCCGAGGCGGGCCCGTTCGATCCGGGCGTCGATGGGAGTTGCACAAGAACAGCTCGTTATTCCGTGACACTCGTGTATACTGTCGGAAGTGATTGGAATACCGTGTGAAGCTTTTTAGTCGGTTGGAGTCCGTCACTACCCCGTTGCCGACCCTTGGTTCTGGGGTATGCGTTCCGTTAGCATTTCGTAAAACACGTTAATAAAAAAAAAACTCCCTGACTGTAATACATGATATATTAATATTTCCCGTTTATTATGCTGAACAATTGATTATTTAAGTATTACTGGACTAATCATAGGTTGATCTCTCAGAGATCGTTTAAGTGGATAACACTGCATCTATCCTTGTCGCTTATTACTACGGATTGAATGGCGCTGTAGCTACTTAGATTATCGGCACAAGTTAATAAATGTCCAAAGTGCAAAATAAGTCCAAAATGTGATGCTGTCTTAATGACCTTCTTTTATCACGAATAGAAAAAGACTTGAACTCAATTTCCAATAATATTTCAATATCACAATGAGGTAATGAATTGGGATGCCTGCTCACCCAGAATACATCAGCTCTAATATGTTAACAAAACCGAACAATGGTGCTGTTTTGGTTATGGTGGTTATAGTTATGGCCATACAATATGAGTGCGATATCAAGTTGTATTTTTACTGTCGTTCCCGTTGCAGTGACTTTGGGCTTCGTTTTCCATTTTCTTATTTTCTAGTACATTAATTTCCTTCTTCCACTTCAATTCTATTATTCTCTCTCTCTCATCGTTAGATGAGTTAGTAAGTTATTTCTTTTACATTCCATTCCATTTTTCATTCTTTCATACTTGCTGCTCAATGAGAAAATTCACATAGTTCTTTACTTCTCTGCAATTTTTCTTAATACAAATAACAATTTCGGAATTATTATTCTGTTCTAATAAACTTTTATTTTATTTTCATCTTGTTTCGCGTGTTAAAGGAATTAGAAAAAAAATTCTGCTACCAACTGAACTGCAATGTGACCTCAGAAACGAACTTTTGGCCACTGCTCTACGGTGGCGATTAAAATAAGCACATGACTGTTAGCGGCAACCGTATTATTTAAGACCAGTCAACGTTATGATGTCACGTTCTTTTTCGTTTAAAAAGAAGCCGAAGTTTATATAAATTTTGCTCATAAATATAATGGGCGATAGCAGAAGTACAAAAAGCACTGAGATTATTAATTGTTCAATACAATATTTCACTTAAAAAAAAATTAAGTATTGTAAAATGCCTTTAGTTTATAATGCTGCCAACAGTGCACGAAGTTCGGGCATTCATTAAAAAGTCGCGCATTTTGGTGAATTTTTACTACTTCGTACGTTTATTTGTTTGGAATATATATTCTTGTTTACTAAAACAGAACTGAAGCACGAGAAGAAGCTGATAAAATTGTGATCTGACTCTATTGTGGCTAATCTCTTGGCTGGTGACATGGGGATCAATGATTCAATTTTAGGGCCATGTTCTCGACTTTGGTTGAAGAGGTTTTCTTTGAACTAGTCAGTTTAGGTGTTACACTCTCGTTACAATTCTGTCGTCATAACAACAGTACTATGTTCCGGTTATCAATATTTGATGGCTTAAGTATTCTAGGCGAGCCCGCTTCACCATTCACGGCCTCATTGGCACGTAACACCTTGCAACATTGAGATCAAATATTAACTCTTTGTAAATAATAAAGTTAAGTTTTCATAAATTCTAATAAATTATCTGCCTATGGACGACCTTGGCTGGACTTATGCTTCTACGAACGAAATTAAATCAATAACATCATTCGTCATAAAATAAAAACAATACAATTTGCTTGTTTGTTTTTATGCGAAACTCTACGCGTAATTTTAAATATGGTTGAATAAATATAACTCTTACACAATAATTACGTTATGTGGAAAGTGTAGGTGTTGAGACCGTTCCAAGGTTATTTAATGGCGGGAAACGGCCCGTTAATAGCTAAAGCGGTATAGTTCATCTATTTTTGACTAAAAATATAGCTATATACTGTAAATTGTATATTGTTGTGCCGCAACCTATATTTTGATGATGAATAAATGAATCCTTTGTTTTATAAGTAGACCAGCTGTCTGGCATTCGTGATTCAGATATAACGGAACAAAAACAAATGTAGCTTCCATATTTACATTTACCTGATATACATTACTTTTAAATCCTCTATTATATTGTCCGTCTGTACGTGCTTTACAGGCAATGAACATGAAACACGTTAGTGATAGAAAACGTCGTAAAGTTGTCAATACCAACTCTAAAAAAAAGAGACACAGATATAAATATACCGCAAGGGGACAAAGATAAGAGGACCTTAAACAGAATAAGATAGGCAAATCAACCTTATACATGAGTGAAAGAGATGTCCATAAAACAGTGTTTACAACATTAAATTTTGCCTTCATGTTTGGTGCGCATGCGCCATTATGTTCACACAGAGACGTATTCGTTAAATTATAATACAACCAATACATATACAAAACCTTAAAAACGCTAATTAAATCTAAAATCCATACTTCTGACCTAATAATCCTTTAGCCTCAGAAAGGCTAAAATAGAACAAATTTAAATTTTATGTTTATTATTTCTTTTCGAAATAAAAACCATCCATATAAAGAGAAATAATAGTAGTAAAGATTAGGCAATTAAGTATTTTATTTGAAATTTAGTTTCAAAATACTAATGTTCTTAAAGCGTTAGACGTTAAAGAATATTTTTATATCGCATTATTTAAATGCAAATTCCTTCCATGGTCTAAATGATACAGTTATTGTGACGGTAATAATATTGATATTGTTATATACTAGCTCTTCGGCGATCAAAAAATAACATTATTAAATAATTACAAACACAGTTACATAATTTTCTCTTGTAAATATTAACATATAAAAGTAATATGCAAAATGTAATATATTTTTTACTAATTGTTGAATACAATAAATATATATATATATATTTAAGAGAAAAATCTTAACTATTCTTTCAATTTGCATATAACACCCAAAAGCAAATACTTCTAATACCTCTCTGACAAAATACAATCAGCTGTTTGTAATGACAGTTCCTCTGACAAATACAAAATGGTTGAAAACTAAAGTTGGCAAACAAAGAAAGGCAGCGTAATAGCGCGTTTAAACGTTAAAATTGTGTTTTCTGAAGTGAAAGTCAGTTAGTTTAATTTGTATAAAGTGTTTTGTTCAAGATGTTGGATTTAGAAATTGTCCCCGAGCGGTCCCTGGGCTGCGACGCCTGGGAATTTGTACTAGGTGAGCTCTCGTATGTTTATTGCCTTACGTCAATTATTTGCGTTGTATTTTGGACAGGACGCATCTTACGCAATGTCCGTACGTCCGCCTAAACTGTAATGCTAGCAGGAACACAGCGCATCCATCTGAAACTTTGTATTAGCGACATTGATTTTCTTATTCTCGAAGTGTCATGGATTGCCTTTGTTTCGTCTGTGCGTTGAATGTTTATTTTTTATTGCTACACTTGACCGTGAAATCGCTAAGGCTGTCTTGTTTTTATATTTTTTCATCACATTTCGCACTTTATCTTGTTTCTGGATAATAAGTTTGCTTCTACATATTATATATATTTTCGCAAAAAAATTTATTTAGTAATATCAATGGAAATGTGAATTATTATATATATGTTTAATATCAAGTAAAAATAGATATTTTCGTTATATCTTATATATAATTCATATTTAAATTTGATTATATGAATCTATACCAAATTTTTAAAAATTAATCCAAAAAGGAATAATAAGATAAATAAAAATATTTCTATAAATTTTTGTTTTAATAACCAAAAGAATAGAGCTGATTATTCTTAAATTATTAACATAAGTCAATGATCTCTTATCATGAATCTGGTTGATATTGAGGTCAATAAGAGAATAAATTTTTTAAGCTTTTGATGTAATGTTGTTTTGTATATTTAGTTTTTGAGCTGATGCAATATATATTTATCATTACAACAATGTAAAAAATTATGTGGAATTGTTAATAAGTATATAAAATATTAACAATATTAATACACATATCTAGTAATTATATACCCCTTTAATTAAAATTTTTATTATTATACAAATGTTTAAGAATTTCACCAAAATTATAAATAATATAAATTAAATTTTTACTTTTAAACATAGGTCATGAAAATCTATTAGCTTTATATTTTCATATTTTTGTCTGTTCTTCATATTTTAAAATGTAACATATATATTTTTATTATTATATAAAATAATAAAGTTTTATCACATTGATTGATGGTAAATAAGCAGAACAATGTGGTTTGTAGTTACGGTGATATACAATGCACTACATTGTGATTGTTGCATGGAGATACTAGATGTTAAGTTATTGTGCCCTAGAAATATCACTAGCTACACTGTGCTTCAAAGTGAACAAAGTAATAATATTTGTGTATCTCCACACCACCTAAATAAACAGTTTCAGACAACAGAAACCTACTACCATAAATTTATCACAAACCTTAAACATTATAAGTTGATGATTGAATCATTACTATTATTATCTTATAAAGAATTATTAAGAAAACCAAGTAATGGGGACATGAGAGAAGTTGACTTTATAGTAAGTGAAAAACTTAACCATAATAACATGGCTCTAGTTAAAATGACATATGGTGCCTATATGGTACTCATCACAAAAAAGATATTAAGTCTCATTAGCTGAATAATTTTAGTGATTACATCCCCCTTCAACACAATAGAGGAACACTACTGTTTGACCGCAGAAATAAATAAAATATATTTGTTTGTCTCTGCCATCACAGACAAACAAATATCTCTCTTTCTTAAGTATTATATACATTATATTTATAACAATGTGTCTGGACATAATTACATGTAGATAAGATTTCTCATTATACTGTACATGAAATAATAAATTTTAAATGAATTCATCAAAAAGTGGCATATACATTACTCATTATTATTATGTCTATTGTTAGTAATGGTAATACAAAAACTGCCTGCTATATCTCTGATATTATTTATTTCTAACATCTCATTCTCTCATTATTCATCCTCATATTATTGTTTAGTTATAAAATGCTGTTATAATATTGTTTATTATTTATTCATTTTTTATAATTCCAATAAATTGTATACTTTATGAATTATACGATAATATTGAGGTGGTTGTTCATTGCAAAAAGATATAATAAGGATATCCTCTATAATATAGAAATATACATATACTAATTGTTATTGCTTTCAATGTAATAATTATCAAATAACTCAAACAATTTAAACCATTTAATTTTGCATCAATCATAACATATTTAAAAACGACAATTTTATACCCATTACTATTCACCACTGGAAATCTCTCCATCTCTCCCTAGCTATTATCCCATATGGTGGTAGGGTTTGTTCTCTTTGTCTTTCTATTCCAATTCACTCTGTCTTCGACATTGTTATCTATTAGTATGTCTCTTGACACAACATTTACCCACCTGGCACTGGAACTGCCAATTGGTCTTCAACTGGGGAGGGAAAGCTGCAATGACAAATTATCAGATACATTTTTTTGGATTAATGTTTATGATGTTACGTAATCCCAAATTCACAAACTAAAATTTTTAAAAGTAGATATATGTATAAGTTTTATATGTAATATTTCTGAAAGAGAGAAGCAAGGTGAGAGTATTGGAAAGGAAAAAACAAATGTCAATAAATAAATACATATATATAAATAAATTATAATTAAAATTTTATTAAAATTAAAAAAATTATCGAGATTTTTTTTTAATTTTGTTTTTGATAAGTGTAGTATTAACATTAAATTTACTAGTTTACTGCTCGTTTTGTCGCTTAATTATATAGAAAAAAAAAGTTATAATTTGGTTCTAAGGATATTACAAACGAAAAGTATAATTTTATTTGTCTTACATTCAGTAATAAATAAAAATATTCCTACATTCCTTTGTTTTAAAAGTATTTCATAAAGTTTTATTATGCCATATAAATGTAAGAGAAATGTGGCATTAAACGTAACAAAGACAATGTGGTCATTAAACTTGTCATGTACAGTGTTTACATTTTAGATAAAGTGGTGAAATAGTCCATGAAGGAAGTGTAACTTAGTGCTTCAAACTCTAGCTGCTTTATTTATTTATTTATCCATCCTTTATTGTACACCAATTACAAAGTATGTAATACATTATATATATAAATGTACAATGGGCAGAGTCTATTGCTCGGAAAGCAATTACTTCCAGACAACCCTTTGGAAAGGAAGACATGAACTAAAAGCAAAGAAAAGATGGTGATGCACTAAATAATTAAAAACTACAATACTTGATGAAAGAAGCAAGCAATAGCACAATTAGACAGAATTTATAATTCAAACTTTATGATAGTAGTTAGTTAAGTGCTTATAGTAGTTACTTAACTGCTTCACTGCATTATGTTTTTATGAAATATACATTCTATGATACTTAAGGGACAGATCTACATGTCGATCGTTAGACCTGTCGTATTGTATGGTATTGTATGGAGCTGAATGTTGGGCCACCAAAGGTTCGGATGAGAGGAGATTACATGTGGCCGAAATGCGAATGTTAAGATGAATATGTGGTGTGACGAGGATGGATAAAATTAAGAATGAGTATATTAGAGGAAAGTCTGAAAGTTTCTCCAGTGACAAAGATATTGAGGAGCAAGAGGTTAGCGCGGTATAAGTACGTTATGCAGAGGGATAAAGGACATATAACAAAGAAAGTAATGAGAATGAACGTGGATGGTTATAAGGATAGAGGAAGCCCGAAGAAAGTGTGGATGGATTGTGTGAAAGATGACATGTGTAAGAAGAGTGTGAATTCAAATATGACGGTTGATAGAGGGATATGGAAGAGAAGTATATACTGTGCCAACCCCACATAGCTGGAAAAAGGGCAGGAGGAAAAGGATGTTCTATGTATCTTTTGTATGAATGTTCTACAATTTCGCTAATTAATGTAGCATACGGAAATAATTGCAGTTTTAGAGCACTATTTTTTTTTTTCAATGAAGCGACGAGACGAGCGTTTGTTCACGTCGTGGTAAGTTATACGAGGTAGATACTACTTCAGTCGCCAAAAATTGTTGTTAGGGAAATTACGGTGGTAATGAGATTTACCTTCTTATGTCTCAAGGAGACGACAAAAATTGTCTTCATTATGATGCAGCCAACAGTATAATTTTTCTAGCCCGTAATGTCTTAATATTGGTAAATAAGTTGTCATTATTTTATGCAGCTCATTACGTGTAATAATATATTAGACGACGTATACAAACATTTTATTTATTTAAAGTAAAACTACATGTTTAAAGGTTTAGAGCATAATTTTTTTTTAAAAAAAAAACCTGTTTGTGTTTATCTATTATCTGTGAAACTATTTGACTGTAAATATTAAAAATTTGGTAGAGATATTGCTTCTGCTACTTAGAGGTCAGCTGAGAATCCTCTGGTCAAAGGCAGATGCGGGGGTGGTACAGCCAGCAAAGCGCGCGGGGAACAACTAAGTTGTACACTCAGTTAGTCCAGCCTCCGTGGTGGAGTGTGTGGCGAATCTACACTATCTACTAATCGATGTGTAGTTTGGTTATTAGTAAATTGTTTCCGAAACCGCTTGGACAGCTACCAGCTGAATATTATGATTCTGCTGCTGTAACTCAAACAAGTGAACTGGGTATAAATACTATCAGTTAAACAGAATAGCTGAGGATCGAATTGGTTTTCTCAATCTGATCGCCAAACTGCAGTTTGAAGAGGGCACGTAATGATGATGATGCTATAACAGTATTTTATTTTCCGACTATCTTATAAGAGTCAGTCCTACCAACGCAACTCAACAACATTATATTGTTCCTCTTTGAAAGGTGTTGTAGCTAGTGAAATTACTGGGGTAACGAGACTTCTCAACTTTTTGTGTCTTAGGCGACGAGCATACTGTGGTGCTGTGTATATCATCCTAACCAGCGCCACGTTATTAGAGGTGAGCGTATTCGTTAATAGTCAGATGAAAGAATCCTTTATCTAGTCGTTTTGTCAATTAAAAAAGAAATTCATTATCAGCTGATAGACGTCCACTGTCGGACATAGACTTTCCTCAAAGATCTCTACATCGATCGGTCATGCGTTGCTAGCATTATCGGGTTCCTGTGATTCTCACCAGTTCATCGGTTCACTTTGTGGCAGGCCTCCCAACACTACGTCTACCGGTACGCGGGTATCAGTCGACGACCTCACTGCCCCATCGGCTGTCGGTCCTTCGAGCAGTGTGCCCTGCCCACTGCCGCTTAAGTCTAGCAATCTTTTAGGCTATGTCGGTGAACGTAGTTCTTCTGCGGATTTCCACATATGTGATTCGATCGCGCACAGAAACTCCGAGCCTGGCCCTCTCCGTAGCCCTTTGGGTGACTTTGAACCTTTTTATAAGGGCCACGTCTTGGTTCCGTATGTCAACACTGGCGACACGCACGAGACTTTAGTTTTCAGACACTGCAGCATCTGAGACGAGAAGATTGATTGATAAGAAAAAGAAGTTACCAAGTTAAATGTAATTAAACATCAAACGAATTTCTAATGTTTGTATATTATTGATTAAGTAATCAATTCTATGAAAATATAAATTTATAGGTTTATTTGCGCCGTTTTGTGGTAATGTTTATATCGGGATCTTTAAATGGCGTATCATAACGCCTAAACCTTATCAGTTGCAAAAACAAGCGTTAGGAGTATATTGTTTATTTCGATAACGTTACGAGTGACGCTGCTGTTGTAGTTTTTGCGTGCAATATTCCATTAGTTTATACTTTTTTTTTTATACTACGAAGCGATAAATAAATGATACACCCGCTCATGATAATGTGGCGCTAATTAAAATTTTATACACAGCACAACAATACACGCGTCTCTTTGAGACGTAAGATGCTGAGTCATTACCGTAGAAATTTCATTAGCTACAGCGCCCTTCGAACCGGAACACAGAATGGAAATTATTATATACTACGATAATATAATTCTATTTTATTCGACGAAAGGACGAGGCGAGCAAGACGTGTCACTTGATGGTAAGTGATACGCCCGCCCATAACAATGTGGCGCAATGTGGATGTTATTCACAGCATCACCTTGAGCTCATCGCCAGAGACATGATGTTAAGTCTCATTACCTCAGTAGTTTCACTAGCTATGGCGCCTTTCAAACCGGAACACAGTAACGTTTGCACAATATTGTTTGACGGCATAAATAGGCACCAGAGACCTACCACCAGTGGTAAGTATTATAAGAAAGGAGACTAAAAGTATATTACTAGTAATAGCCTAGCAGTGAACAGGATTAACTGCTATTCTAGGTATTATGAACATTAAATTAAATCAGTATATAATTTGTTTATAAACAATCTTATAATTATTACTAATTGTTGTGGAAATCGGTGAAAATGTACGTGTGTATATGAACAGCTGTTTTACATAAAAATCTTCTAATTATTATTAATGTTTAATTATGATGGAGATTGTATTTAACAATAGTAATTGCATTCATGGTATCAGTGTGTATGGACTACTTGGCTTCCATGCCAACTGCACTCCATTGACTTACACTGTCACGCAAGGAACCAATAAGTTATCGGCGACAAGTTGACACACGCTTAAGCTGCATATGAGTAAGATTTAGGCTGCCAAGGAATGAGATAAAACCCGTTTCTGTATAGATAATGTACTACCGTCATCCTTACAGTGACCTGCCAAAATTATCGAACTATATTTCACAAGGTGTAGTCTTCATGCTGTATACGTTTTGAACGTACAAATACATGAAGAAGAGAATTTTTTACTCTAATTTCTCTTCTGTTCTTTCTTAGTTCAATCAATAAAAAAAATCATGATAACTTCGTTTTTTTTATACCACTTAGGTGCCAAACAGGCACGCGGCCCGCCTCATGTTGAGCGGTAACTGCAGCTTATGACCGCCAGTCACACCAGAGGTATCGCTGGGCATGTTGCCTACCCTGCAAAAACCTTTTCACGCCCTTTTTGAAGAACTTCATATTGTAGCTCCTAGGGAAAATCTCGATAGGTAACTCGTTCCACATTTTGAGTGTTCTCGGAAGAAAACATCTCTGGAACAGAACCGTACGGGACCACTGCGGTTCAAGAGTATGAGGATGTATGCCCGGACGATTGCGAGGGGTGCGATGATGAAATGTGTCCGTTGGCATCATGTCAAACAGCTCATAACAACACCTCCCGTTATAGAGGAAGTAGAACACATAAGGAGGCAAAGTCTGTCCTAAAACTCTCGATAATTCTGACAGCTTTGTTTTGCACTGAGTCTAAAGGTCCCAGCTGACATCTATGTGCTCCCACCCGAAGATGAGAGCAATACTCCATGTGAGGCCGGACTTGGCTTTACATAGCAAAAATCTTTGCTTCGCAGTGAAGTACTGCTTCGCCCTGTTAATTACACCGAGCTTTTTAGATGCCAGCTTTACCTAGTCTTCCAAGTGCCCTCGGTACTGGACGTCACTGGAGATTTTGACGCCTAAAATCTCAATGCTTTTTGCGATGGTCAGAATAGTATTCTGGAACTGAGGAGCTACAATAAGTGGAGTTTTCTTACCGATGAATGCGCAAACTTGTGTCTTGGATGGATTAAAATGAACTAAATTGAGGTGACTCCATTCCGACACACGGACAAGTGTTACCTGAATTTCTGACACAAGTTTTTTTTTACTTTTCTTTACAGCAGTCTAAGGTATGTTGCACGAGCAGTAAGCTCGTGTAGGAGGTGTCGCCGATGATGTCATAGCAATAATGCCGTCAATTGACAACAAGTCATTTTTATGAAGTCAAAACAGAGTCGGCGATAGCACAGAGCCTTGTGGGACACCTGCATTTATGTCGATGTTATGTCGCTGTGATGTCGCTGCTGCTGTCAACACCGCTGTTATACTTCTGCAGGACAGAAAGCTGTTAATCCACTGACATAGTCCCTCAGGGAGTCCGTACGATGGTAACTTCATAAGAAAACCGCGATGCCAGACCTGATCGAATGCCTTGACTATGTCCAAACTCCTCAAAGGGCCCCTGGTCCCCTTCCTTTATAGTAGTCGGGTCCACCGCGGTTTCCTTCGGCACAAACACTACTCCGGGCAATTTTCGCGAAGCTGGCAGGTCAACTTCCCAGGGCGGAGATTATAGTAATACCTAGTTTCGGAACCTCGTTCAGCCTAAATGCGGCCAGTAGACAGCTGTTTCACCGGGTCGCCCTGGCTGTCGAGCCAATACTTCACGCCTACACAAACAATCGACGACCCATACTACTACTAGTCCGCTCACTGCCCTCGTGGACGACGAAAAGTATGCCGTGTTCCGGTTTCAAAGGCGTAGTATCTGTATTAAAGCAACAAGCCCAAGTTTAATTAAGTTAATGACTTTAGCTCTTAAAGCCTTATTCATTCTAGACGTTTTTATGTAACTGAAATGTTCTGAAGTTAACTGTTCTATGGTTCTTTACATTTCCTTTAGTGTGTTTTTTGGCGTAAAGCCATTTATTATCTGCGAGCTGATCTCCAATTGCTTACACGATGTTAACATATTACAATGTAATATACAAACATACAGACATTTTAAATATATATAGATATCATGATGTATAAGGCAGTTGTACGTGCTATGTCTTTAAAAGGCATGGGTTCGATCCCATCTATTTCTCCCGCCAACCAGTTGTGTACAAATATTACTGTGCTCCGGTTTAAAGGACGCTGTAGCTGTAGGGTAACGAGACAATATCTTATGTCTCAAAGCGTCAAGCGCAATGTGGTGCAGTGTACATCATCGTAACTAGTGCCACGTTTTTATCAAATGTATCACTTACCATCAGGTGAAAGTCTTGCTCGTCTCATCGCTTCGTCGTATACTATCTTCGGAACCCAACCGCGTCCCCTCTAAGTTTAGATTAGTAGGTAGTCCTCGATACCCTCACAAGTGCTATCACGTTATCTGGGGACCATCACCAGTCTTTATCCTCCACAGAGTCTTCGTCAGGACGATAAAGACCGACATTCTCACCGTCCATGATCAAAACCGCGTTAAGATAAAACGGAATTGAGTTTAGTCTATGTAGATATTTATATATATATATATATATATATCTATATATATATATGTATACATATATTATGTATGTATTTTACATGTTTATGTATAGTATAGTTGGATATATTTATGGTAGACATTTATTTATTTATGCTGGTAGGGACTGCCCATAGGCGTTAAGTCTATATCATTTTATTAGTATAAATATTACACTGCCAATTTACGGCGTCGTTAGCGCCGTAGCTTTTTAATAAATATTAATGGTTTACATTTATAGACGCGTTAATATTCAGAAGACGCGTGCTCCCTTTTTTGCTACAACGCGACAGAACAATTGTCTCACTGCCTAACAAGTGTACTGTATAACAATATAGAATTCACGAGATGTTACTGTGAATATTACTTATAGCTAGTTACATGAATCACCTTTAATTAATTATTTACGCAAATATTGTTGATGTATACTCAAGTGCAACATGTAAGTTTTCTGTATAATATTTTAAACAATATCGAGACACTGTTTTTTTTTATTCGATGAAACGAGCGATATGTTCACTTGATAATAAGTGCATACACTTGCCCATAACATGGCGCTAGTTAGGTTGGTATACACTGCATCTCATAGTCCTTCTCGGTTTGAGACAAGATGTTAAATCCCGTAACGCCGTAATTTGTGTAGCAACCTTCAAACCGGAACTTCCCTAAACAGTCTCTACCAGCCACTGAAAACTGTAATAAAATGCTTCAAGGGAATAGACACAAAGTGTTGTCCGTCCCCTGTGTATACCATTCTGTCACCACGTTGTTATAGGCAGGCGTATCACTTAAAGTCAGGTGACACTGTCTCCGGCAACAGAGACTTACCACTTATATACTTATATGTATACACGCACACGTATACAGGACTTAAAAATACAAATGTCTCCTGTCAGATTATAAGGGATATGGAGTGGTTTCCGGAGACGATGGAACGATGGTTAAATGTTCTACGTGGTTGTGTAATCGTCTTAATATTCGGGTACACGTTCGCTTACTCACTGCTTGCAATAATCTCAAGGTCCTCGGAGTCAGACATTTTCAATGATCGCAACACCACGCGTGATTCTGTTGAAGCGATACACTGCGTTAGTAGCGCAGCGGTTATATGCTTAACTTGTTAAGAGGTCCCTGCTTCGATTCCCCGATTACATTTGTAATTTGGTTGGTTGCAATAGAGATGTATTTTCACAATTTCCTCTCAATATACCCTCCACTGGTGGTAGGTCGCTGTTGCCGGAGACCGTCGAGATATGTACCACCGCAGCTGCTAACGTTGCTGCGTTCCCGTTTGAAGGGTGCTGCAGCTAGGGAAATTATTGGGGTAACGGGACTTGACATATTACTTCCCGGACGAACGCAATGTGGGGCAGTATATATCATCTTAACTAGCGCCACGTTATGACCAGGCTTATCACTTATCATCAAGTGAACGTGCCGGTCGTCTCGTCGCTTAATTGCATAAAAAAAGATGTGAATTTTTATAAAAAAAGTAGTTTTAGTGTTTAATTGTAACTATATGCAAAATATACAATCCCCCCATATATACCCCTACCCGATGTGTGGGGAATCTTTGGGAGAGGCCTATGTCCCTCAGTGGACGTTTATCGGCTGATGATGATAAGTAAAATATATATAAATAAAAGCTGTCGTTAAGTACCATAATTTTACTGATGGTGCAGCTGTGACATTGTTACCATAGTAACCATAAAATCAAGTTTATTATATTACAGTAATGATACACCCAACACAATATTTCCACTGCAGGGTCCTTTTCTCACAAGGATTCAAGGCTCTATTCATTTACTACGAAGGTGATCTTGTGACGGTGGCGTTCCCTCAACTATTACATATATATATATATATATATATGTAATAGTTATATATATACATATTGTATTATTATTTTATATATTAATAGTAATTTACTTAACGACTATTTTAATGGAATTTATTTATCACAGGGAGTGTAAGGGGCTCCACTCAACAACTCACGGGAACCATGCCAACCTTACCTGCTCGTGGTACACCCTGCTAACCAACAAACGAGGCTCTGGTTATCACCGACTCGCATTGGGCCAGCGGGGTGGGAAACGGCCCATATCCCCCCGTATGAAGTCCTACAAAAGCGGAGACCTTTGGGGGAGGTCTATGTTCTGCAATGGACGTCTATTGGCCAATGACGATGATTTATCACTGGTCTGTCTACTTGGGGTCAAAACGTCTTATATACTAAGACCTAATTTCTAAGACGATGCTGTGTCATTTATCCACCAGGTGATTCGTGATGCGCTTCGCTTATAAAAAAAATATTAATTTATTCTTTTTGTTACAGGGATGCATTTCTCTCAGTCGGTTGCTATTATTCAGAGTCAAGTGGGTAAAATAAGAGGAGTACAAGTGCTGTATAGTGATCAGGTAAATTTACACACACACAGACAAAAACAATAACACTTTAGTAAACAATTCTTTTAAAAAGTTTTACTTTGCTTTTGCAACGCCATTTTAAGTAGCTTTCTTTTTTTCACTGTAAAGTAAGTGTTATCCTAAAAGTACATCAATACCTCATTACCGGCTCGGGTTGAAGATTTCACTTTTAAGAATCGTCATCATTAGTTTATAGACCTCCACTGCTGGACATTGGTCTCCTCCGAAGATTCCCACCGTGATTGGCTAAGGTTTTATAAGTATTTGAGCCATTTGCCAACACGCTGGATCAATGCAGGTTGGTGGGAGCCAGAGCCTCGTTTGTTAATTAACAGGGTGCAACACAAGCATGTAAGGTTGGCTTGGATCCCGTGAGTAGAGCGGGAGCCCTTACACCCCCTTTAAAGAATGGTACTTTTTTTTAGTCTCCTCCAAAATAATTAGTGTTATAGCTTTTGTCTGGTGGTAGGTCTCTGTTGCCGGAAACCGTCTAGGTAGATATCACCGCAGCCGACACACAGTAGGGTGCAAACATTACTGTATTCTGGTTTAAAGGCAGTTGAAGCTAAGGTAATTACTGGGGTAACAAAACTCAAAACATCTTACGTCTCAGGCGACGAGCAAAATGTGGTGTATTGTATAACATCTTAACTAGCGCCACGTTATTATGCGCGGGCGTATCACTCACCATCAGGTGAACGTCCTGGAAGTTTCTTCGCTTAATTGTATAAAAAAGCTACAAAAACTTAGTCAAAAGACTTTTTATCAACCGCTGTAAAAGTTTTTTTAATCAAGTCGGTACAGTAAATTAGATGACACTTTAAAAGATGTGATCGATGACAAAGCAGCAGAGTTGCACGGAATTTCATTTTATTGAGATACCTGGTCCGGATAGGGTTTTTTTTTCAACCTAGCTGCTACCATTCTCATTGTGTATCCGTCGCCGTAAAGACTTGGCTGTGTTACGGTAGTCAATACACGAGAACCATAATATCCTAGGCCTTCATCACCATTAACTTGCATCACTGTACATATGTGAAATAATGCATATGTTGTGCCATGTTATGCGAAGACCAGCAACTCATATGGTTAGGGTAGCGCTGGATCTCGAAACTAAAGAGGGAGATCCTCAACTATATGGTTGACGATGATCAATAAAGATCTAAGGGATAACAAATTGGTAGGAGCTATGGTACAAAGTAGAGATAGATTTAGAATGACCGGGAGGGTCGACCTCAAGTAAAGATGGGACCTGGTCTAGGAAGAAGAAGAAGATGTTGGGTACTTTGTACACTGATTGTTCGGATTGTGAACACTGCGTAATGCGTGTTTAATATTAATATTTGTTACGAATACAATTTGTGTAGCGTAGTAAATTCCACACGTGTATAAATAAACATGTTTTTAACTAACGCATTCGCGTCACACGACAAACGCGTTACGGCGGTCACGTGACAGGTGGTTTTTTTTTTAATTTTCACTGCACAAGGCGTGAAAATATCTGCCATTTACGCAATTTTTTTTTTTTTGATACACCGAAGCGATAAGACGAGCGGGACGTTCGCGACGGTTAATGATACGCCGATCCATAACACCGTGACGCTAGTTAGGATGATATACATTGCATAACATTACGTTCGCCGCTTTGAGACATTAATGGTCAGGTCCCGTTACCCCAATAATTTCATTGGATACAGCGCCCTTCAAACCGGAATACGGTAACGTTTTCACACTACTGTTTGGCGGCAGAGATAAGCGCTACGGTGGTACAGTATTTATAATTTAATTCTTATATCATAGCCAGAATGTTTTATTATTAACGATTTTGTCTATGCCCAATTAATAATGATAATTAATATAAGAAATTATTTTCATTCATATATTATAGATTTTTTTGGATTATGCTTAATTTATTTATTGAGAAAGCAACGGCGTTGTTTAACTAATTCTACATGTGTGAAGTTTATTGCAAGGTTAATGTAAAAGTTTCTATGTACATCAGATGAGTGCATGGGTATGCGCATGATAAAAAAATAACTATGGCCTTCTTTTGTTTCAGAATCCATTATCAGTAGACCTAGTTATAAACATGCCGCAGGACGGCATCCGGTTAATTTTTGATCCGGTCGCGCAACGGCTCAAAATTATAGAAATCTACAATATGAAATTAGTTAAGCTAAGGTATAGGTAAGTACTTCAAACCGTTACATCCACCAGGGTCTCATACCCGCAAGAAATCCAAATATTAATTCATCGTCATCATCATCAACCGATAGACGACCATACTGGACATAGGCTTCACCCAAAGAACCTTGCATCGATCGATCGTGCGCATCTCGTATCGTTGGGTACCAGGGGCCGTCGTTTGTAGGGTTCATGTGGAGGGATTTGGGCTATTTGCCACCACGCCGGCGCAATGCGAGTTAGTAGGAGCCAGAGCCTCGTTCGTGAACTTGGTACCAT
Source organism: Ornithoptera priamus (assembly GCA_029034505.1). Classification (NCBI taxonomy): domain Eukaryota; kingdom Metazoa; phylum Arthropoda; class Insecta; order Lepidoptera; family Papilionidae; genus Ornithoptera; species Ornithoptera priamus. The sequence continues at coordinate 1,324,111 of JARDWD010000584.1, forward strand.
ATTTGTATTAATCGCTTGTCGTATACCTAACTACACAGGTAAGTACAGTTAGTGGTAAAGATTTTTCGAATATATTATGGTACAATAATATTTTCATTACCAAATCTCTAATATTTTACGAATCTGTAAAAAGCTCTAAAACCATTTCATCATCATCATCATCATCAGCCAACAGACGTTCCCTGATGGACATAGGCCTCCTCCAGAGATCTCCACATACAGTCAGCATGGCCTTTGGTATATTGTATGTTGGGGTTCATATAAGAGAATTTGGGCCATTTCCCACCACGCTGGCCCAATGCGGGTTGGCGGGTGCCAGAGCCTCGTTTGTTAAGTAGCAGGTGCACTGCGAGCAGGTTTTTTTTTTTTTTTTTTAAGCGTTCACCCCTGCGTGTTTTGGGTCAGGGTCTTTCTTTACCAATCACTTAACATCTGTGTGTTAATTTATTAATCTTTCTACACACTCTTCTGCCATCCTTTCTTATCTGTCTTACCCTACTTATCTTTCATACCTTTACTTATCTCTCATTCTCCATACCAATTCCTTCTTTCGTGCTTCTTTTCTCTCCGATCGAAGTGGAGACTGCCTCTTCCTTATACTTCTGGAGGGAAGGGGGGGAGGAGGGCCTGTAACAAACATTCCCTCTAGCATATTGTTCTTCCTTTCCAGGATCGTCTTCTTTCTTCGCTCTTCTTTGACTTATATATTTATTTACATTTTTTATTCTTATTTTTATTTCTTAATTTAACCTTAATTCCTATTCCGTATATTGACATTTTTATTTTTATTAATTACTTTGCTAATTACTCCCCTACTATACTCCAGAAATACGGCGCGACTTTCGTCTTCACTCATCAGAGAGGCGATGACTGCAGCTTCTATCTTCTTTCCAATCTCCACCTCGCATTAGTTCCGTTCTCTTCCAAATACGGGACAGGAAGTCAGGATGTGCACCACGGTCTGGTCCACCGACGGGTTACAGAGGCACGCGGGACTCTCCTTGAGTTTGAACCTGTGAAGGTACTCGGAAAATCCCCCGTGCCCAGTGAACATCTGGACCAAGACCGTGTCGAGCTCCAGTCGGCGAAGGGTCCGGTAGGCTGACACGACGTCTGGGAAGAAAATCTTCGTTGTTGAAGCTGTAGTACCTTCCACGTACCTCCTGTTCCATTCGTCAAGCGTCTTCAGCCTGAGCTGACGCTTGATGAATGAAACGGGGCAATCCTCGTACTCTGGTCTTCTTTTACTCTTCAGGGCCGCTTCCTTGGCCAGTTGGTCCGCCCTTTCATTACCCTCCATCCCCACGTGCGCTTTCACCCAAAATAATCTCACATTCGTCCCTTTCTCCCGCGCTTTCATGATATTCTCTTTTACTCGCAGCGCCAGGGGGTGGAGGGTGTCGAGTTGCTAAGTACGGCGCATGTCTGCGCCGACCCGCTGGCCGCGTACTCCGTCGCTTCTACAAGTGCCAGCAGCTCTGCCTGGTATACGGTGCAGAAGTTGCCCAACTTAAGTTTCTTGGTAGCAACCTCTGCGGCGTTCTGTATTACGCTGAACGCCGCACTCACCTTGTTGTCGATGCGGCTGCCGTCGGTGTAAATAGCCGAGTCGGCAGCCGAGGTGGCAAGTTGGACCTCCTCGGCACTTTCCCCCAGGCAGGGGAACTCCACACCAACCTGTTCAGACGGGTGTGGTAGTCTCAAGTAGCTTGCCGGTACCTCCAGCTCTCGGTTTCTCAGTACTTCCCGGGAGTGGCCGCGCTTTACCTCAAATAAAGTGGCTGCTTCTTGGACCCGAAGGTCCAGAGGAAGCAACCCGGCAAGTACTAGGGCCGAATGCAACGACGCGGTTCGGTGAGTTCGCGCAATTTTCTGCGCGAAGCCACGCTGAACCGCATCGAGCTGCTTTCGGACCAGCAGCTTCTTAGCCGCCAGCGCCCATGCACTCGCTGCATACAAACTGCGAGCAAGTTAGGTTGGCTTAGGTCTAGGGAATTCCCCACAAACAGGTTCCCGCTTTGTAGTGGCGGTGGGGTTTAGTAACCGTGGCTTGGTTCCCCAAGGTGAACCGAAGAGGAACCTACTTGGCCGGCCCGAGGCGGCCGTTCTAGGTGGGCTCCGGGAGTTCACCTTGGACGTGTGTCGGTGAGCTGCAGAGGCGGGTTTATGCTGCCCTTTGCAGCCGAGGTGGAGTCGCGGAAGGAAAGGAGTGTCGGTATTGCGTTCCGCCGCTCTCTCTATTCTCCGCGGCCGTGTAACGGTTGGCGGCGGAACCCAAGATCAGATCCGCTTCAAGAAGTCAGGAGAGTTTTCTTTCTTGGCTCCCACGTACTCTGGGTCACGGATTCAGGGGAATCCCTTGCCCAGGTTACTGTAAGAGGCCGAGGATGGGCACGCTGTGTGTTCCGGCGTGCCCATACACAGGTGGAAAAGGATGGTTTCTTCTCTTCCTTCCGAGGTAGGGCTGCATAGTGCAGCTAGTGCTGGCAGGGTCGCAGAAATGAGCGAAAGCGTTCCAGTGACCTTTGCCATCCGCGAGCGCAGGTATGCGCAGGCATTTCTCCCATGTAAAATAAAAACAAAGGGTCTCGTGAGTTGTTGTGCGGGACCCCTTAAACCCCTTCGAAACCATATCATAAAAGTAATTATTTATCATATTAGAATGTCGTTGAATTGGGAATGCGCACAATCGATTACCTTGTATATGGCAACACGGGCCGTATCTCGGCTGACCTAATGACATTTTAATGCTGTGCGCGCAAAACCTTCCGCGCCAATCTATCAGGGACGAACCCATTTACAAAGTTTACATTCGTTTACTGTGTATTAAGTCGGTGGAACATCGAATTGTTATTTTATGTATCGCTATATTTTTAATCATGATCATCAGCCGATACACGTCCAATGTTGGACGCGTCCACCAAAGATCTTCATATCGATCGGCCTATTGCTGCCGCATCCAGCGGCTTCCCGCTACCATCGTAAAAGTTAATATTTGGACATTTCCCACCACTCAAGCCCAGTGCGCGTTGTTATGAACCAGAGCCTCGTTTGTTGATTAGTAGAGTTCATCCCGAGCAGGTGAGGTTGGCTTGGATCCCATGAGTTGTTGTTCAGCAGGACCCGACAACATCAGATTACATCTCAAAATTTGTGTCATTCACAAATATTGTTTGTTTGGCTCCAGTGTAAATTGAAGTCTTCCGAGTAGTAATCTCAAAACCAATAAGAAAGTTTATTAACTACTCATTACTATATCTAATATATATTATGGGTAGAAGAAAATTATATTGATGATGATTAATTATTTAATTGTAATAATTCATGTCGTCAATAAAAACATTATTACGAATACTAATGCCATTGTAAAGTTGAATTAGTTTATTTTTATAGTCATTGTATCATCATCCTCACCAGCCGATAGAAGTCGACTGCTAGACATAGGGCTCCCCCAGAGTTCTCCTCAGAGTTCCCTGAGGGGATTTAAGCCGTAGCCCAGTGCGTGTTGGTGGGTGGTCAGAGACCCGTATGTTATTCAAGAGGGTGCACCGAGTGCAGGAGAGGTTGATTTGAGCTCCGTAAGATATTGGGCGGAAGCCCTTACACCCCCAGTTTTGTATTTCTAATTTTAAATATTACCGCGACATTTTCCATCACCGGAAGCTCTAGTTGAGCAGGGTTCGAACCCGCGTGTCTTGTAGACGTGTATCCTGGACGACCTTACAGAGCTATAACGGCTTTACACATTTAAAAAATAGTTGTTTAATTAGTTTTATATAATATATTTCAGTGGTATGTGCTTCAATTCCCCCGAGATCACGCCCTCCATCGAGCAGGTGGAGCACTGCTTCGGCGCGACGCACCCCGGCTTGTATGACTCCCAGCGCCATCTCTTCGCATTAAATTTCCGAGGCCTCTCATTTTATTTCCCTGTCGATAGCAAATTTGAGGTAAACATTTGTTTTAATTATTTATAACTTCCGTTTAACAGATACTTGTGTTCTAAGTGAGTTTTGAAGAAAAGTGCCAAATAATACTTTTCTGATGTTGAACTTGCTAGTCACAGATGACGTCATTAAATTATTAACTTGCTGCTTTAATTAGTAGTGGTATGTGGTAATGTTGAATATTTGCCTTTTATACTCACCACAAAAGACAACTCTTTGACAATTGTCCAACTTGGTGATGTGGTGCTACTCGAGAATGTTATGAATATCACCACACTGTTACGGCAAAGAAAATATCTAACCGCCAAGTTAACGCCATGCACTGTTTGTCTATTTGTGTTAACTAGTTTTTAGTTATTAAAACTGTTAGGTATAAACCTTTTTTAAAACATTTTGTTTTCAGCCTGGCTATGCTCATGGTCTTGGCTCCCTCCAATTCCCTAACGGCGGATCACCGGTCGTCTCCAGAACCACCATTTACTATGGATCACAACATCAGGTAAATTTGTTCGTGCTAGATTCATATTGCAATAGTACTATATAAATATTGAAAGAGAGAAATTCTTAGAAGATAATTATATACTAGAAAGATCTTGGGATTGCATGTCTAAGCAAGTCTGGGGAGGACTTGACCCTCTCTAGTACATTTCATTGTTGTTGCCCTCATAGGAGGTGCTTAGTGGGTGATAGCAAACTTCTTCAAAGCCCGTGGATCCTACATCATTTTTAATCGTCTTTTACGTAAAGGGGGGGTAGAGCGAAGATTCATTTTTAATAGATTCGTTTCTTGAGCTATGTTCTCTAGGCTGAGGGACTCCAGCAATAGAAAACTATCACCCATATAATTTTATTAATAGATGAGCAGTAGTACCACCAGCAATAGCGGCCGGTGCGCCGCGCCGCTGCCGGAACTGCCGCTGTCGTGTTACCGACAGCAGCTGCATTTGCGGCGCTGCGACGTGCTAAGGTCACCTTCCGCCACGCTAGGCTTAAGGCTCCACATGTACATGGAAGGTGAGAGTCAATTTCTGTTTTTCCTTTTTAATTAAATTAGTTGGTGTTTGTCTACAATCGCATCTAGTGTTAGGTGTTTTCACGGAAGTACGTTCTGTTTAGTCACAATAAAGTCGTAAATCGTGCAGAGTTGTCATCCAGAATACTCCGGCTCTCACATGTCGACAGCCGGAACAATAATTTTGTAATGCTGGAAGATTTACATCATGTGGGTGGTGGTCCGAAATTACATATATACCTTCAATAAAACTATTTCCAAACTACTTCTTTTGGTACTTATTGATCTATCAACCTGTTATCTTTATGTTAAAGCATGGTAGAGCTCTTTTATAGCCTCGAATTTTCTTTATGAGAATAGACATCACAGCTATGGAAAATTTGAAAGTCCTGTTATAGAAGAAGTGTTTTAATGTGTAACATTACCATCTCAGGCTCGTCCCGTACTAGCGACGGCACGCTGTCCACGCGTCGTGTGGTCCGCTTCGGCGACAGTTGCCAAGCGGTCGCGCGCGCCCTCGCTGCGCCGGCGCGCCTTTACTACAAAGCGGACGACAAGATGCGTATCCACCGGCCGACCGCTCGCCGCCGCCCGCCTCCCGCCTCCGACTACTTCTTCAACTACTTCACACTGGGACTAGTAGGTTTTTTAACCTGCACGATACTGTTATTATGCTGTCATTTGTGCCTTTATATTTTATTACATCATATATATATATATATATATATATACTAGAGATTAATAGAGAAATCCAGAGTGAGATTACTGATGCTTTTACCCGTATTTTTCAGGACATACTTTTCGACGCGCGTACACACCAGGTGAAGAAGTTCGTGCTGCATACTAACTACCCGGGGCACTATAATTTCAATATGTACCATCGCTGCGAGTTCGAGCTCACCGTGCAGCCCGACAAGTGAGTAGAGTATTCTCTTATGGAGTAAACATGACGTCCTGGTACCATCAGAAAGAGTAATATGCGTATTTATAATAATGTAAAGATGGTTAAGATGATATACATTGCACTCTCTTACGCTTGTCATATTGAGCTAAGATGTTAAGTCACATTAGTTCCAGACTCTTTCCTAACTACAGAACCCTTCAAATTTGTACACTGATGTGGTGGTAAATTTTTTACTTAAGCATCATAACCTGTGAATTGTTAGGTGTGAGTCAAACGCGCTGGTGGAGAGTCGAGGCGCTGTCACCATCACGGCGTATAGCAAATGGGAGGTGGTATCAAGGGCGCTGCGTGTATGCGAGCGGCCCGTGGTGCTTAATCGTGCCTCGTCTACCAACACTACCAACCCTTTTGGTTCGACTTTCTGCTACGGCTACCAGGATATCATATTCGAGGTAAGGTTATGAAGAAGTATGATAAAAAACGGATAGCATGCCTGGTGATAGACCATATGTATAATTATTGTAGTTTGACCGACGCAGCGGCATATATGCATTTTAATAAAATTTAAATTAAAGTCTATATTCTTGTATTTCATCAGCTATAGCGCCCAATAAACGCGTACAATGTTTGCACACTACTGTTCGGCGATAGCACCTATATAGATTTTCTCCAGCATGATTGGTCCACCATCAGTACACTTGTTTATATTTCTAGGTTATGTCGAACAACTTTATAGCGTCGATAACTTTGTACCAGCCAGAGGGCACGCGGCCACACTACGCGGTCAACTCAATCGCGTGACATAGCCAGGTGAATCACAAGCATCTTTAATATATTTATATGTGTGTGTACATATATATATATATGGAAAGATGCCAAAATATACACCTAATTATCTTATGTATATACAAATCACTAGACTAATCATAATATAAAAACTTTTTCATTTCTATAACATCTCTACTTATATTTATATTCTTTATTGGCACATCACAAAGCTAAATTTTTAAGAGACAAATATAACGATGGCAGGAAAAGGCAGTCTCATTGCCCAAAGCAAATTCTTCAAGACATCCGGTAAATGGACATGATTGTACGGAGCTTACACACGGATGTACCGGATTAAAATACCTACATGCATAAGTTAATACATACATGCATATATACTTTAATCAACTAGTTCTTGTACATTGATGTAAAGATGTGAAATTATTTTATGTGAGCTCTATTCAATCTTTCACAGGTTTCGCCAACCAAAGGGAAGTACACGTCTTGAACGCTGAATCATCAGTATCAACAAGTTTCCACTATTGTGGCAACACTCGTTCGGCATTAAAAAATACACACACACATGTCACACAATAAATTTTTTTCTGGCAATGTGACTTTTACATATCTTACAAAGCACCTAAGAGGAAACAGTATTTTAATAAAATGTGATAAAAACTGTGAAAAAAAAAACTCTGCTAAATGTTATATAAGTGAGTGATAGATCTCAAGATGGTGTGGTTAATAGATTTTATTTAATTTCATAGAAAAGGACCGATTAAAAAAATTGTTTAAGAATCTTCCTATGAAATGGTTTTTTTTATAGTTATTTGACGACTGGGAAGGATCTTACTAGTGGTAAATAGTCAAATGTGTTCTTTTTAGTTTTACAATTGTAATTTGAAAAAGGAATTTAAAAAAGGAAACACGAAATAAATCATGGTAAATAGAAATAGAGACTGCTGTAAATATTTTTGAAAATTTGGACAAAACTATGGAATCGTGGATCGATGTATTTTTTCTAAAATCATTTTCAAAGTGAGAGAGCAATGTGTGTGTTATTGTGATTTAATAAAAAAAAAATGTGCAAAAATATTTTTTATCTTTTAGTAGCACCACAATAAATGAAAGGTTTTTATCTGTATCGTTTAAGTATATTGCGCAACTGAAGTGTTAAAGATTCCATAGACAAAAAATTATAAATTCTTATAAATATTTAAATACAACAACTCTAAATTAATATCGATATTACATTTGAAAATAAAATTATTAATTAGTACGTATTTATTTTTCTATGGCGCCTTTAATTCTTTCAGATGCTGTGACGTTATTATTTATTTAAACGTCTTTGTTTGTAAGTTTGTGATTTTTATAAAACTTTTCGATTTTTACACCTTTTTAATACAAAAAATCGAAAAGTTAACTCGGCCCTACGACAGTTGAGTTTCGAAAAAAATCGATTAATTATTTATTTTTTTATATTCCTAAAAAAAATCACCGTGTGCGCTCGTTTTTGAAATACGTAGATAAAATAAGGTTCGTATAGTGAAGTAAGCTTCGGAATGCTTGAATTTAAAAACTATTTTCAATATAGATATAAATACGAGTGTGTATGAATGCGTTTGTATGTTGATCTGTATTTGATGTATGTGCAGTGTTAAATGCTAGAAAATTGTCACAAATGTTTAAATTCGTACCGTCGACATTTCATTTGTCCAATCTCCTGAGTTAATGTCGCAAGCCATTTTTACTACAGCTTTCAAAAATATTGCGGAGAAATGTTCACCTGCTACTAGGATATTAATTTCCCGCTATATTTTGTCAGGCGTTTAAAATCAGCTTGTCACATTCTAAAAATAAATGGCGGTGTTTTATTTCATTTGTATGTTAATAATAGTTTGTGCATTGTAGCATTATGTTTTTAAACATATTTTAACGTTGTTATTGTCGGTTTATTGTGTCGTTGTTCTCAAATGTTTCTGGACCATTAGATGCTGCTGTTATTCTAGTTCAATTTTTAAACGTTCTTCTCTAATGCTATAATGCACAGAAAACAATATATGATAATTAAAAAGTCAATACAATTTTTTTAATACTATGATATCGTGTTAGCCTATAGTGCCAATATTTTCTATCTAATTCGGAATCTAGATACTCGACCGATAAAGTCTAAATTTCAATAACAAAATGAGCTTAAACTGTAGGCAGGCGGGAGGTGGTTGTGATGTAAGTTAAACAGTTACTTTGCTGTCATGGTATAAATAGAATTTTCGTTTCGATAATAAGATCTAATATTGCATATATCTCGTACTGTTTCAGAGACATGTCTATGCAAAATTGAAGCCGTAACACCTTTTTTTTTAAAAAAAAAATTACATATTTATCAGTAAAAAAACTACTTTTTGATATATTTCTATGGTATGAACAGTGACATTTTGTAGCAGTGAACACATAAGATAATTTGTGTAACAAATAAAGGTAATTTTTACGTTATCATGAAATTATGTTTATTAATAATTTCAAAACCTCTGTTTTTTTGTATTGCAATAAGTTTTTATAAAGGATAAATAAATAGTGTGATTTATGATATAAAATTTGACATTCTCTCTCTGAAGCAGTTGAGTAAAAACCTTAACTTAAGCACAATAAGTCACGAGTGTGATTGTTATAAGGAATGGTGGCAGTGGTGCCATAATACAAAAAAAAAAAATTAAAAAATGACAAATAATACGATAAAAAAAGTATTAATTAAGGTAGCGAACGCTACGCCATCGTTGTAAATATGCAAATACATTTTTTTTTTAATTTTAAACAATAAATCGAATATAGAAAACAGTTGATAATAAATTTTGTTTTAGGTTAATGAATTCTCCCAAATTGGTAGTTTTTTTCTGACGAATGTTAAGATCTAGATTTCTAGAGTGTATTTGCATATGAAACAACTAGTTATTTTTGTAATGATAATTAGCTTACTTTTGTCTCGCTGTGTACTTATATGGTCACAGCTTTGTCACTTAATTCATAATGTTGTTTGTATTTGTAATTATGTCAGCCTTAGGTAACAGATTCACGAATACTTTAGGTGTCAAAACCAGAAAAGGAAAATGTAAGTAAATAACACATACTTTATGGAATTGGTAATTTGTTTAGGATTGCTGGTTTACTTTTACTTAAGATTTTTAAAATTCTAAAAATGTTTATTTTAAATGCATAAGGTCAAATAATTCATTGTGAATTTAATTGGTAACCAAGCGACCAATAATAAAAAGTCACAGATAATGGTAAGCAGAATCCATACATTATAAATGCGACAGTATATCTGTCTATAAATTTCGTCTACGTATATAAAGTTTTGGGTAATAAATAGTTTAATAGAAAAAAACACAGCTTTTAACAGCGAAAGTAAAATTTGAAAAGGTCTATTAAGTGAAAGGATGTTTGTACGGGGAACCCGTCATTGGTGAACTTAAAGATATACTGCCTGTAACTTTAAAATGTAGTTTTTTAATGTAAATGTTCTCATCTAAATTTCACTCGGGTGAAATTGGACCTTTTTTTGTAAGTTCATTAGTTCTATAATTATTCTTATAATGTAATATCGTATATGAAATCTACTTATTTCACTGCATTCGATGCGTTAAATGAAAAAAAAAATTACACCGTGAAAAACGATGAAATTTTCGCTTCAAAGCTAAAATCGTACGTTACATTAAATAAGGCTGACATAAAATCGTATAATATAACTATAGCTTGTGTATTATACGTGTCGTAGCGTTATATTATGCATTTAGGTGATACATAACAACCTTTATGATTAGTGAATAATGGAGGCCCACTTTAAAACGGTACTTTTCATATATATATATTTTTTTTATTTAGTAATCTAGCGATAATTTTCGGGAAGCATAATATGACGTTATAATTAAAGTCGATTTCAATCGGACGCTGATGACAGATGTAATGAAGTGTTGCCACATATTGTTTCTGAATACTACTAATGTGTTTTTTTTTGTAATAGCCAATGTATTTTTTTTATTTATTTCATATATTGTTGTAAAAAAAAAATTGTTGAAAGTCCGAAACGTTGTTATGTGTGAGCGAATCTATAGTTGTGTTTCGCGTGTTAATTTTCTTAACCGAATTTGATACCGTCGTAAGTACCTTCACTTTTGTTGTTATCGTCACTTGGATTGTGTTCCGCGAATACGTTTCAAAGCGTCGAGGTTCAGGTCTCACCCTTCGAATATCATGTCTGTGTTGATTAGCGTATTAAGTTCCAAGCAATTATTCGTTATTTTTAAAGTCCTCATTAATGTACTAATTGGTATTAAGTCGTGTCGATTTTTAAGAAATGAAAAAAATACAGACTTGATTTGTTTTGTATTCGTAAAATAATTGTTCTTCACTGAACGCGAGCTGCGTAGGACCGGTCGGTGATCATTGAGGAAGATCTACGTCCAAAAAAGGAGATGTATTAGTTTTTAACCAGTTATTAAACTAATTAATCATATAATAAAACATTTTTTAGGAAATATTTATTATATGGTAAATTATAATCGATATCGAAGCCAGACAAACGAAAACTGAAATGTAGTTCCGCCTACACACACGTAGCGGTGTGTGGCATCAGAGCGGAACATAGTATTTGCACACAGGCGGTAGGTCCTGTTATGGAAGGCTTGGGTAGATACCACCGCAGGTCTTATTTCTATGACCAAATAGTAGTGTGCAAGCATTACTAAGCTTCTAGTAAAAATACTGGGGTGCCGATACTTAACACTTTATGACTTAGGGACAGCGAGCATAATATGGTGTAGTGTAGTGTATAACTATGAAGTCTTGCTCGTTTCGTGGCTTCGTAGAATAAAAAAAAACACTACTGTTTGCGGCGTATAAAAGCTTTGCGGCTTACCATCCTCATGTGTCTACCCTCAACAAGTCTCTTCAACACCTACAACACCTAAGCATTCTACGCAGTCGCTTTTGCCCCTGTCACAGTTTTAGTGATCCAGGAGTTCAAAAAGATTTGTAACATCGGTCCCTGTCTCGGATTAAGTTTCCCTCCATGTTCTGCTCGCCCCAAAACTAACAGCTCTCCTTATAATAAACATTTCAATATTATCATTTAACTATTGGTATATGTGAAGTGTTACTACAGGACAGTAATAATATCAATAAACTCGTGCGAATGATAATAAACAAGTAATGACAAAAACGTGAAGCTGTTGCATACTACTTTTTATTATTTTGTTCATATTTAACGACCACTGATAATTAGTTATTTAAAGATTTGTAATTTTTATCGTCTCGGAATAATATGTAAGTAATAAAATGTTCACGCGTTTGTTATCTGTACAGCTATGAAAAATTTCAAAATAACATAATATTATTGTGATAATAAAAAAAAGTTAATACGTTTATTTTATTATAAATGATGTCAATAATTATTTCATTATGTTTTTTTAATGTCTTTTCTTAACTGTAATTATTTTATTATCTTTACCTCAGCAATTTTTATTTTGTATCTGTGCTTTAAAATTCAGTTATGATTCGTAATTTCAGACGCTATGAATCGGTATACGAAATAAATTTAAATGGTCTAAACATAACTATGGTTTGCTTGTAGTGTAGATAGTTCAAATAGTCAACAAATTGTATGAGACTAGGGGGGGCAGAGGGGCTTAATTTGTCACGCTGTTACCGTGCGAAAATAATACCAAAACGACCTTGCACTGGGGAGTGGTATTACATTAGCCAAATTGTTTGTCAAACATTTTATCAAATGTTATAAACTGTTTTAATTAGCGACCAGTGTGGCATGATGTTTGATCAAATGTTTGACGTATAAAATGTTTAGATAAGCGGCATCACAATCTAAATTTGCTGTTAACTTCGAGAGATGCTAAAATTTGACTAAATAAGACTTTATACGTTCCGTACGATGCCAACGCACATATTAGTATTGTAATGTATGCTACAGTTCATAATATTAGTTTCCACGTATTTTATTTTTATATTCAAATAAATTTGGGCATTAGTCAATTTAACTGAATGAGCGGCTATCAAGTGCTGTGAACTCATATAATTAACCAAATATATTTTTTTAATGATTTTTTTTGTTGTAATACGCCAACATATATATTTATGAGTACAATAAAGGCAATGGTATATACAATGAGTCGAGTGCGAGTAGCCTAATAATTCAACAGGTTATGTTTATACAATATTTCTAATTTATGTTCATTGTAAATTTCTCTTTTATATTGCAGTCAAGTGGGTACAAAGATAAAAAAAAAATGTCTCAAAAATACCAAAAAAGTTAATAAAGGATTTCATACCGATGTCTTTTTTTATTACGCATTTAAAAATCCTTTCTTATATAGGACCTTTCTTCGTACAGGAATAAAGGACTTTCATCAATGGTTACTTAATTCGAAAGCCTATTTTTTATAATACGAAGCGGAACTTTCATCTGATGATTTATATAGTAAACTATTATTTAATTTTTTAAGGGGATCCGGTTGCAATGATTTTTTTTATATATAGGAAAATTTCTCGCAGTACGTAAGACATTTAAAGAAAGTTACAAATGATGGCAAAAATATTAAACAATTAAGCAAATGTTAAGTTCAGTTTTTATTTCTTCCTATATTATTTATACTTTTTATCAAAAATTTTGATGTATAGTAGTTTCTTTTAATTTTTGTTGAAACAATCTAATGCTCGGTTTATATTTGAATAATCCCCATGTGAGTAATAAAACAATTCTCGGAGGTGATATACAAGTAAAGAATAGGGCTGTACGGTATATAGCTTTTGACTGTATCGAATGAGGTGAATTGAATAAAACAAGGAGTGTGTTTAATTTATAGACAATAAAGAATAATAATACAGTATTATATACTACGATAATATAATTCATTTTTTTTTTATTCGACGAAGGGACGAGGCCAGCAAATGATGATGGTAAGTAATACGTTTTGTCATAATAAAGTGGCGCTAGTTAAAATGGTATATACTCCACCACATTGCGCTGGTCATCTTAAGACAAGATGTTATGTCTCGTTGCTCCACTAATTTCACTAGCTATAACGCTCTTCAAACTGGAATACAGTAATGTTTTTACATTACTATTTAGCGGCAGAAATAGGCGCTGCGGTCGTATCCACCTAGATGGTATACGGCAACACAGACCCACCACCAGTAAATGTGCAATAAGTAAATATTAATGAAATAACTTTTAAAAAGCCTTATATTTTTAGTATATTTAATAAGAACAGCAAAGGGTTCCAATACCTCCCAGTATTACTATTTCCGTCCAAGTATGACTTTGGAATCTTTAATGGCAGAGTAATTATGTTGCGCCTACACTAGTGTGCTTAACTATCAAGAACTTTATCGCACTTTATCGTTAAACAAGATCGTAGTCGAGTTTTTATCAATCTTTAAAAAAATTCATAGTAGTAGACGAAGTTAATTGATACGGGAATTTTCTATCAGCTGAACGGAGTGACACTCGAGTTGATTACGTACTTTTTAATCGAGTTAATAATTATGAAAGTATTTAAGAACCAATCAAAAGGTTGGCGTATATGTCACCAGTGTATTCTGTTCCGAGATTAATTAGAACTTGTTTTTATACTGAATACCGCAAACAGGGTTTTCCTATTCCAAATGCATTACAATATTTAGATGTAGTTAACTACAGCAGTGTGTTCCAGATATTGACTCATCGAGAGTTTTAAAAATACACTAATTGATTACTATAAATTTATATTTTTCTTCAGTAGCAGGAAGATTTAAAATGGTGATTGTAGATCGGAAAATGTAGTTAGAGACTTGTTCAGCTATATGGAGCTATTATCTCAGCCCTGTAGTCTCGGGCTGTTAAGAACAGAAATAAGGTAAGCAGTGCCTGTCGTAGAAGGCGACTAAATGAGTCTACGGGTTACCAAGCTCTGAGCGTGGGGGCTCTTAGAGCTCCACAAGCCGGCCTAGGAGGACGGCAAATACAAGATATTTCCTGTACCGCAACGTGGGTGCTAAGGAGGTTTACCTTACTTTGGGACGTGTATAACCAGTGCCGAGGTGCACCCGGTGTTTTCGGTAAGAGATCCCGGAGACCCTTGTAACCCACTGAAAGAGATTACCGACGCGGTTTTAGTTTTTAGAAATTTCACATAATGCTAACTTGCTCTGGAAGAAGGAAACCTACGACGAATCAGACGTACCTAGTAAATATAAGCCAAAAATGTGGCCGACGTTCGTGCTCTATGGTGTTTGGATAAGTCCTGCAATGAAATGATGACGGTTTTATTCATTAAAATAAAAATGTCAACGATTCTCCTCCAACTTATTAGCCACAGGACGGCTGCTAGTTCTAATTAAATTCCTAGCTATTGAGCCCCACTGCTACCATGACAGGTATGATACCTATCAAGATGATCTGTGGAGAGAGAGTCACCGCTAGTGAATATAATGTGATGCGGATTTCTTTCGCAAATCCGGCATGTTTATTACTGACGTACACTTTGTTATAAATATAGCATTAAACCTAATTCATATGAATGTATAGCGTTTGTATTTGTCGAGGGTTTGCGTTGTTTGTTGACGGAGCAATGAAAGAGCAAATATGTTTCACTGACTCGTTTAATTATCGTAAAGATTAGTAGCACTGCTATACTAATGTTAGTAATTAAAATAATAATTTTTTCATATTCCGACTGTGTGACCACACGTGAAGGTTAAGGAGAGGGAGTGTAGCATCAACTGAGTGTTGTCTATACGCAGAGCGTGATGGAAAGAGGTTGCCATCCTGAAAATATATAAATTACAAAATGTATAAATTACTATCTATTATAATATGGTTGCAGATAGGTTTAAACTTAAAGTGTAAAGAACAATGCTCAGTTAAATAAAAAAGCGGAACGTCACAAATATTAACACCACTACTACACTCGCGTGCAACTGAATCGACTCAAGCCATATATTGGCATAAAAGGTTGATTTTTAAGAAAGTTGGCTTATCCGATTTTGTTGTTTTTTTTTTGTTTGTGAGACAAATTTATTCTCTGAAAAATGCTATCCTAAGAAGAATAATCCATTCAGTATTTATTGATGAAATTTAATTTGGATAGAAATGCATAAAAGACTAAGAAAAATTAAAACGACAAAATAATGAATAAAAAAATTTGTTTTCATAAAAGCGAAGAAAGTTAAAATCATCAATACTTTGTATTGTCTACCCTTGCTTTTATAACGGCTCGCATGCGATTATTCAAGGACTTTATCAAATTTTTGATAAAATCTTGAGGTATCATATTTCATTCTTCCTCTAGCGTAATTTTGCAGAAACGGTGCTTGATGGAACCCTATCCCTAGATCGAATCCTCCGTTTGAGCTCGTCCCATAAATGCTCAATAGGGTTCAGGTCAGGACTGAGAGCTGGCCACATCATCGTCTCAAATTCCGCCTCTTCACGGAACTGGCGAGTAACACATGCTGTATGGCACCGAGCATTACCATGCATCAATACAAGATCTTTTCTTATGTATCCTGCATAAGGTACAAAATGATCTAGGAGGATGTCTTCTGCGTACTTTTGAGCTCTCAGACCCCCGTCTACGACCGCCACCACGCACGAAAACAAGCTCGGTCT
Source organism: Ornithoptera priamus (assembly GCA_029034505.1). NCBI lineage: Eukaryota > Metazoa > Arthropoda > Insecta > Lepidoptera > Papilionidae > Ornithoptera > Ornithoptera priamus. Next base: position 1,340,400 of record JARDWD010000584.1, read on the forward strand.
TTCCTTCATATGACATTCCAGCCCATATCGTGACTGAACCACCGCCATATGTTACTGTTTGAGCGAAACAGCATTGCGAGAACTGTTCCCCTGGACGCCTGTATACTCGGCCTCTTCTGTCGTTGCCATGGAGACACATTCTGCTCTCGTCAGTGAACAGGATAGAGCTCCATTGCTCAATAGTCTTATTGAGGTGTTCACGGGCAAATTGAATTCGAGCTTGACGGTGACTTGCGGTCAGTTTCGGACCTCTGGCTGGCCGCTTTGGTGTGAAATTGGCTTTCTTCAGGCGTTTTCTAATTGTCCACTGACTTACAACTACTCTTCGAAAACTTCCGAGCTCTTGTTGCACATCAACAGCCGTGAGATGACGATTTTGCGATGACAATGAAGTGGTCGTCCGTCTCAGATAGCATATGTGTTGGTTTGTGGTCTCCGAATGAAGCCACCGGCATCTTGAAACCTTCTGCATATTCGTGAAAAATCTGATTGACTCATGTTAAGTTCACGAGTGACTTATTGTTGATTATGGCCCGCTTGCAACAAAGCTATAACTTGGGCCGCTGCTTCTGACGTAGTGTCCATTGGACTGTGATTCAAATACTGGGAGCTCAAGGAGATGTGTACTGTCAACGTCTAAGGAGTTACTGATAAGAAATATGGGTCACGTGAATTTCAATACGTGATTTAGTCCTGCAACTCATGGGTACCGCAACGAGCAAGTTCTGTAACGCTCATGTTTAACGGTATTTATTTAAAAAGTTTTGTCATTGTTCATTTGAAAATTGCTGTATTATGAAAAAAATGATCAGTATTTCGAATAAAATTTTTTTACAAAAATCGGAAAAGCCGTTTTCCGAAAAATCAAACTTTTATACCAATGTACGGCTTGAGTCGATTCAGCTGCACGCGAGTGTAGTTTTCGATTGGATGTTATTACGTCTGAGTAATAACCTGGGTGCGGCTACATTTAAAACACATTTACGAAATATTACAGTTTTAAGTTGAAAAATTTACAGCGTAAGTGAATTAAATAGATATTAGCAATTTCTCAACATCTAACAATACTTATTTTTTATTCTTTAATCTGCTAGAAGCCGAAATAGAAAAAAAAAACAAATTCATTAGAAATTATTAAATTATACAATGACACGAGCGTGCCTTCACCTAATGGTAAGAGTAATAGTATAGCGCTAGTTCGGATCATGTACACAACATCACTTTGTTGTGATTACGTTGATATAAAATAGTTACCCCAGTAGTTTTACTAGCAACAACACCTTTTAACCTGTTACACAGTAATATTTACGTACTAACGTTTAGCGCAGTAATAGACACTGCAGTGGTAACTACCTAGACGGTCTCGGTTTGACGAGGAAGTAGATATGTGGAACAAAATAAGGCTGACGAAGAGGAGGAGAAATAAATTGCAATATAACGTAGATACTCTTTTTGGGCAAAATATTATAAGCATTTACAACTAAGACAAAAGCTTTCCTCTTCAAATTCCTCTATATGAGGAAGGCTAAAGAGATAGTTTAAAACTCATCTTATGGAAACGGATGAGGAAGAGGATTCGTGAATAAACGAGGAGGTTCCGCAATAAGGGGAAGAGGAAACCTCATCAGCCTTAACCTTTGGCAACAGAGACTTACCACCAGTGGAGTGGAGGTAGTTCTCCGTCGGCATTACACATCTGTATGCGGGGCGACATGTTCACACAATTACGTATTCACCGCGCGCGTGAATTGCGTCGGAAAATCGACACGTTGTACGAAAATGCATTTAAGCAGTGGTCGCCAACTGCATTATGATTGGTGTTAGGGTTCGATCGAACCCATTCAACTAACTATCACTCTTACATTGTAAATCTGCCGTCAAAGCAGAATCGCTGTGTTTTCCACGTCAACCATTTTATACAATCAGTATAGTATAGCCGATAATCGTGTCGGTAGGTACCATCGCAGCTCCTGTTGCAGCCGATAAACAGTACTGTGCAAACATCACTGTGTTCCGGTTTGAAGGGCGCTGTAGCTAGTGCAATTACTGGGGTAACGACACTCGACATCTTACGTCACAGGCGTCGAGCGTAGTGTGGTGTAGTATATAACATTCTAACTAGCGCCACGTTGTTATGGGTGAGCATATCACTTACCATCAGGTGAACGTCACGCTCGTCTCCTCACTTAATTCAATAAAAAAAGGTGAAAAATATGTGGTGTAGACTAAATTATCATTTAGTTAGCCCGTGTATCGGTGGTTACATTTTCTGTGATACTATTAAGTGAATCAGTGATTACTTAGTGATTTATGACGATACTATTTACACTATCTGTGGATTTGAAGGTGTTATCGATTGAGACTTTCCGCGAATTACACCATACACGTAGTATCGATATCTTGCTATGACACATTATTAAATTCTATATAACAATAAACTTTTTTTATACCACGAACCAGCAAGACGGATGATGTGATAATAACGTCACGCTAGTTAGAACGATATACACAGCACCAGCATACTAGCAGTGCTGGTCGCCATGAAACAAAAGATCGGCAGAGAATTACCCCAGTAATTTTTAAACTAAAAGCAGTAATCACTTAGTTTAGTATATTTCAAAATGTAATATGAATACTACCGCCATAACCGCCGATAACTGACAGGACTTCTCAAGTACAAAATTGAATGTGAGCTTAATAACAATCAGTGTTTTTTTTATACAATTAAGTGACGTGACGAGTAGGATCTTCGTCTGATGGTAAGTGATACGCCTGCTCACAACAACGTGGCGCTACTTAGGATGATATGCACAGGATCACATTGCGTTCGTCGGCTCAGACATAATACGTCGAATTTCAATCTCCTAGTAATTACACCAGTTACAACGCCCTTTAAAACGGAACACAGTAATGTTTACACACTACTGTTCGGCGGCAGGAATAGGAGCTGCGATGGTACTTCCCTAAACTGTCTCCGGCATCAGACACCTATCACCAGTAAAGTGTTATCTCTGCCTGAAGAAAAGAAAAGACTATTTTTATACACTGTAATATTTATATATATATATATATATATATATATTGTTTTTTTCCGTGTATGTGTAAATAAAAAATTAAATAAGTGTATTAAAGGTTATCCACCCCTGACATTGATGGAAGCGGTGTGTCAGTGTTGAAACGTCAAGGATGGACTCGTCCGGTGACCAAATTCATGCAACTGACGCAGAGTTGCGCAGCCGTGTACAACAAGCTTGTAAATTAATTTGTTTTATTCTTTTACGGCGCGTTAGAGGTCCCGCACAACAACTCACGGGACCCAAGCCAACCCCACCTGCTCGTGTTGCACTTGTTAATCAACAAACGATGCTCTGGCTCCCACCAACGCGCACTGGGCTAGAATGATAGGAAATCGTCCAAATCTTAACCCCTACGATGATCTACAAGCTACGAAGCCCTTCAAACCGAAACAGTAATGTTTGCATAGAATATTTTAGCAGAGTAAACAGATAAGAAATAAATACAATAAAAACAGATACAAAATTAGGACATAAGTTATTTTCTACCAAATAACTTTTCGGATTATGAAAAGAAGTATATAATATTTTTTTGTATATATAGAAAATGGGTTTCCCTTGTTCGCCAACCACGTGAAAACTAGTGACCGATCGACGTTTATCAGCATTCGACGCGGAATAATTTGTAGATGTTTATAGGCTATTTATTTTTTGAATCCCATAAATCCTTCATCATTTTATTTCTAATATCCTTTTATAAACATTTTCATTTCGTGTTACTTATGCGGTTGCTATGGTAACGGTTGCTATAGAAAGTAATTTGCGGGTGCGGTTGCTCTCAAGGTATGTTTCAGACAAATTTCAACCATAATTCTATATTACGGCCACCGAAGTCGGCGAGGAACAGCTGGTATATGTAATACTATATATACTAGCTGTTCTATTGTACGCTCTTTTATATTGTATATATCATCGTCATTATTATCATCAGCCGATAGACGTCCACTGCTGGACATAGGTCTATACTATATATGGTAGTATTAAAATAAAAATACAATAAGTAGCAAAAAAAAAAACAGTGTCGTTTTGTAATGAAATTAAATATAATGTAAATTTATCGTTGTTTGTAAGATATCGCTTTGAGCAATTAAACTACTTTTGCTGGCTTCATCGTACAAATGCATTGTGCAAATGAAAAAATTAAAGATGCTAATTCATGACTTCTTATGGGGAATAAAACTATTTAATTTTTTTTTAACACAGTAAAGTCTAATAGTAGTTATAAACGAAGATAAAGAAAAACAAATACACTTACTCTTTTTGGAGAGGTCTACATTCAACGGCGGACAATGGATTGGCTCAAATGAATGAAAAAATTAACCTTGGAACATAAAACGAGGCGGAAGTAGTTAGCTTACTCGTAGCCATTTAGGCTAATAAAAGGATTTAAGTTATAGTTAAAATTCAAAGAGAGTCAGCATGTCGCCATATTTACAATGATTATAACTCATAAAACTATAAAATATTAATTATGAATGCTCATAAATGTATCTACGATGCGATGGGACTGTTTGGCGAAGTCTATAGAGAAGGCCTATGCCCAGCAGTAGAGATTTTTTTTTATACAATTAGTGACACGAAGAGCGGAAAGTTTACCTGATGGTAAACGATACGCCCGCCAATTACAACGTGGCGCTAATTAGGATGCGTATAATCATCATCATCATCACATCAGCCGATAGACGTCCATTCCTAGATATAGGCTTCTCTCAAAGATCTTCACATTAATAGGTTCCTTATTGCTCGCATGCAGTGGCTTTCCGAGACTCCTACCCGATCGTCAGCCCACCTTGTGGGAGGCCTTTCAACACTACGTTTACCGGTACGCGCCCGCCACTCGAGGATCTTTCTACGCCATAGGCCGTCAACCCTTCGAGCAATGTGCCTTGCCCACTGCCACTGAAGTCTAGTAATCTTTTGGTGTTTGTTGGTGACGTCGTTCTTCACCGGATCTCCTCATTTCTGATTCGATCTCCATTCTTCTTTGAATGACTTTGAGCCTTTTTATACGTTAGGTAAATGGCCACGTCCCGGTTACATATGTATATTAGGATGGACATACTACACCGCATTGCGCTCGTCGCCTAAGTAATAAGATTTTGAGTATCGTTACCCCAGTAATTATACTCACGAAAGCACGCATCAAACAAATGTTTGCACAGTACTGTATGTTTGCCGGCTGCAATACGCTGCGGTGGTATCAACCTAGACGGTCCCCGGCAACAGAGATCTACCACCAGTTTATCTACTGATGAGATGATAAAGGTTGCACAATTAACTGTAGCGTGGAATCATAAAATTCTTTAATTATCAGTTAAACCGATTAAAAATATCAAACACATCAATCATCAACAAAACCGTGATTGTACATATTTTTACATAATGTTTAATCAATGTTTTTATAGCCTAATCGGGTTTAGTTACTTGTTGATAAGAGAATTGAGCAATTTAGCTATTTATATAAACATAATATTTTTGTTACTAACGAAACAATCTAGCTTCCTTAACTATTTTGGACAATAATCACACGCTAAGTCTGAGGATTGTAGTTTAATATATATCTCTAATAATTTTTTATATTTAACTGAAGCCATCATAACTCTTCCTCTTTATAACTTAAATTTACTTTTTTTTATTTAATGAAGCAACTAGACGAGCAGGTCTTTTACCTGATGGTAACTGATACGCCCGCCCATTACAACGTGGCTAGTATAGTATTCACAGCACCACATTGCGCTCGTTGCCTTGATATATGTTACGCCTTGTTATTAATTTTTTAAATATTTTGTTTTTCTTCATTTAAGCGACGAGACGACCTGGATGTTTACTCGGTGATAAATGAAACGCCCGTCCATCAAATTTATCACCGCATTATATATTACTCCAGTTTAAAGATTACTTCAGTTAGTGAAATTTACTGACTTCGAGAACCTTCGGTATCTAGTAATTTTCGCATATTACTGTTTGTAATTGGTCTCTGATATTACTGTTATCATCCATTTATCTTCCTATTCGTTTTATTTCTGGTGGCAGATCTCTTTTGCCGGAGACTATCTAGGTGGGTATCACCGCAGCCCATACATGATCACGAAGAAAATACAAACATCTCGTCAGTTCTTTTGTTCTTCAAGTTCGTTGTCAATTCTTTTTAGTTGAGGGTGTGTGCTGGTGGAAACGAGTCAAGGAGTCGTTAGAAGAAGGATATGTTCAGCTAATGACAGCTATCTATAGGCTGAAATGATGATGATGATAATTCACATAAAAAAAACATAAATACAAACTGGAGGTAATTTGTATTCGAGTTTATCAAGGCTTGTTTCAAGCACATTCAGTTAAACAATTCGGTCTTATCTTTTCTAATTAAATATCGCTTTAAGTTACCTTTTCCATTTTTTTTAAACAATTAATCGACGTCACAAGGCGGTCGTTCACCTGATGGTGAGTGAGACGCCCGCTCATAAAAACATGGCGCCTGTTAGGATGTTATGCACTGCACCGTATTGTGCTCATCGCCTAAAACATAAGATGTTGAATGTCGTTACTTCAGTCATTATTAGTAGCTACAACGCTCTTCAAACCGGAACACAGTAATGTTTGTACACTACTGGTTAGCGGGAGAAACAGAAACTGCGCTGGTACCGAGACAGTCTCCGGCAACAGAGACCTATCTCCCGTTAGAGAGTGTATAGAAAGAAATTGTAATATACATGAACCGACGGGACGAGCAAGGTGTTCACCTAGTAGGAAGTGATAAGCAGGCCTTACTATTATCATTAGGTACAGTTCTAATCAAGATTTTCCTATTTGTTTAATTAAACATGTTTACGTTTCACTTACTCCTGTAATCACGGTGAAGACAGTAGAAATCTCTTATCACATAAAAACAATATGTCGTTATTTTTTAGTACATCAGTACTGCACACCCTCACATACACATGCATACAAATGTGGTAAGTGGTAAGTCTCTGTTGACGGAGACCGTCTAGGTAGGTACCGCCGCAGCGCCTGTTTCTGCCAAACATTAGTGTGCAGACATCACTGCGTTCCACTTTAAAGGGCGTTGTAGCTAGTGTAGTTAAAAGGATGAAGAGGCTCAACATCATAGGTCAATAAACGTCCACGGCTGGACATATACCTCTCCCAAAGATCTCCACGTGCAGGGGTTCATTTGAGGTGATTTGGGCCATTTACCACAACGTTCGCCTAATGCGGGTTGGTGGGAGCTAGAGCTTCGTTTGTTGATTAGCAGGATGCACAACGAGCAGGTGAAGTTGGCTTGGGTCCCATGAGTTGGTCTAGTATATACCATCCTAACTAGCGCTCCATTGTTACAGGTGGACACATCACTTACCGTCAGGTGGGAGTCTCGCTTGTCTCATCGCTTAATTATATAAATAAAAGACATGTTGGAACTAGATTTTGCAATAAAAACCCCTAACTTTTTTTCATAACTATGTAGTGCTAGTTAGGATGATTAACCATACACAACGTTGAGCTCAAGATATAATATAAAAAGTCAAAACTTATCGCAGCAGTATTTTCATTATCGTATCATCGCCCTTGAAATCGGAACACAGTAATGTTTGCACACTACCGTTTTTTTTTTTTAATTCATGTAAGCGATGAGACGAGCGGAACGTTCACTTGATGGTAAGTGATACGTCAGCCTATAATAGTGTTGCCGCTAGTGAGGATGATATACACTGCACCACGTTGAGTCACGGTACCACGATAATTACACTAGGTACAGCGCCCTTCGAATGGGAACATAGTAGTGTCTGCACAAGACTGTTGGTTGGAGAAACTGGCGCTGCGGTGGCGCTGCTGTTTGTCGGCTGCATTAGTCGCTGCGGTGGTACCTAGACGACCGCCGGCAACAGTGACCTATGAACAGGATAGTCAGTTCCTCATTATTGGTTCATTAAAACATTTACTTCGATAAGCTAAAAATTTGTGCTAAATAATAATAAAATAAATAATAAAATTTTTTCGCCATTTAATTTAAGTTACACAACGTACAACAGGAACAGAAGAATTATTATTCGATTTGTTTCTGGTATTTTTTAGAATTTCAATATTTACTTCTTGGTTAAAACACTAGATAATTATTCACGTGGCAAATTTACCAGTAGAAAGGAAAAAAAATATTTCCTCTGGTGTTCATAGGATCAATGAATTAATCATCAGCCGACGTCCACCGCAGGACATGGACATCTCTCAAAGATCACCACATCGATGGGTCCAATACTACCTGCATCCAGCGGCTTCCCGCGACCTTCGTCAGATTGTCGACAACATTGTAAGGGGTTAGAGGGGGGTGGGGATTCCCAACATTATGTTTTTTTTAGAAACAACTGATATTTCGCCTCCAATGCAATACATTTAATGACATTTGTTTGCTGCTGGAATAATCGTATTGTTACCACTTTAGAATTTCTTTTTTTTTATTCGAGAGACGACCTGAACATTCACCTAATGGAAAGTAATACACCTGCCCATAACAATTCAGCGCTAGCTAGGATGGTATACTGCACTACACACTCCTGCCTGAGACATAAGATGTTGAGTCTTGTTACTCCAGTAATTACACTTGCTACTGCACCCTTCAATCCGGAACACAGTAATGTTTGCACAGAATTTTTTGCTACAGAAATAAGCGCTGCGTTGATACCTACCTAGACGGTCTCCGGCTCCAGAGCCATTATCACTAGTACAAATACTTTTTTTTACTATAACAGTTCATTATTATTGTAAACAAATTGAATTAGCCTTTACCTTATAATTAATAAAAGTTGTTTCATTATTTTAGCCACAGCTTCCTGTTAGATAAATAGGCGGAAGAGAATTAATATATTGTAAGTACGCAGTAAATTATTATTTTTTAAATTCAATTAAGCCACAAAGCGCTCGTCGCCTAAAACATAAAATGTTGAGTTTCGTTCCCTCAGTGAGTACAAAGCTACGATGCCCTTCAATCCGGAAGATAGTAATATTTGCATACTGATATTTGGCGGCAGAAATAGGCACTGCGATGGTGTACCCACCTATACGGTCTCCGGCACCAGAAACACTACCACCAGTTTATTATATTATTATAAAGTTTTTTTGCATGTGAAATAAATTTAGACATAATTTTTTTTATTTGTTCTAATAGAAAACTATCCTAGGGATTACATTCGCCATTTACAACCTCCAGGCTATGCGATATTTTTTAAATAAATAAAAACAAGTTTGGTTAACACAGTAGTAATATTTAGTTTTATTAACCAAGGTCAATGAGATGTCCGGGTTGTAACGCGATGGAGAAAGTCAGCTCCGAAGGTTCTTTGAACGTTGGTCAATATCAATTATTCTTGAAAACGGACCTATGTTGGTTTCATGAAATGAAAAATATATTAGAATAGCTTGTATTTTTTTATTTAGAATTTTTATTGATACCATAATTTAGGGTTCAATAGGCGAACTTGATGACTATAGACATTTTCTACCTAGGACGTGAGAGATATAATAGTAGAATCACAATGTCAAATATTTTCAGTTTTATTTAAATATATACATATTTACTACACTATTATATATATATATCACAATATATGTAAATATATGATATATACTACACTCAATATACATATATACGAGGTTAGTTTCCAGAAAATGCCTTGTCACCATTCCTCTGAAAATCTTTTTTATTTGAAGCTCTTCTAACATTATTATTCAGGAATACATTATTATTCAGGAATACCTATCTGGAGGGAGGGCAGAACCATCTCTTTCCACCTCCGTAGGGGCACGCCGGAACATACACATACATAACATAGCGCGCCTCCTCCTCGGGATCTTGCAGTCGCACGAGTAACGGATTCTCCCGAACCTGTCACCCAGAGGCCATGAAAGCCAAGAGAGAAACCTCTCCCGACTCCCTGCGGCCTTTCACCCTGTATAATGCTGTAAATCTTATTCTATATACCATTTAAAACCCTGTCACAATCAGACCACGTCTTCATGAGATTACTTTGAACAAATAAACAAACTTTTTTTTTTAATTGTAAAAAAATAAATTAATATTTTTTTGTATTAATAATCCTTACGGTGACGGAGATAACCGCAACAAACTAAACTTAAAGATCGGTAATGCAACCGCCACCTCTCTAGTGTTGCGACTCCCCAGGGGTGTCAGTGATCACTTCCCAGCAAGTGAACTGTTCGCTCGGGGCACTTTATCTATAAAAAATAACTTCAAATCAATAACCACACCTGTGTCACCACTTTTCAAGCGAAGCTGTTATTTAGTGGTGTTTGTACATTACATTACACAGTAATCGTGGCATATCTTATCGAGCCACTTCAGAGCCGACGATGTCGAGTGCTGAAGTGATTTTAAAATACCATCAGCGTCACTAACTCACGACCTCTTCGAAGATATAGGTTAAGTGCTTTCGCGTCTCGAGTGCTCCTATCTTTAACGTGGTGCCAAAATATTGTGATCTAAATATAAACGCTCCAAAAGAATGATTAAAGGGTGACTAATGATCATTCGTGTTGAGCTATGCGCTGTTGTGTACAAACCTGAATGCGAGGGTATACTTGGGAGGGCTGTTTGTTTATAAATATAGTGCACGCTTCCCGCTTGGCCGACGTTTCGATCTGATCTACATAAGATTTTGATTCTCCATCCCGTGACATAGTAAACTGATATGATCAATCTCAGGTGACACTGGAGAAAGATCTGTTGCTTTATTAACATCGAAAGTTATTCTATTGGACTAGCTAATAACATTCTTTTTTTTATATAACTAAGCGACGGGCAGGACGTTCACCTGATGGTAAGTGATACGCCCGCTCATAACAACATTGCGCTAGTTAGGATGTTATACACTGCATTACATTGCGCTCGTTGCCAAAGACATAATATATTGAGTTTCGCTTACTCTAACATTACACTAGTAACAAAGTCCTATAAACCGGTACACGGTAACATTTGCACACTGCTGTTCGCGGCAGAAATAGGAGCTACTGTTACACCAACAGCTACCTACATGTCAATTTTATAATTCATGTATGTAATCAGAAAAGTAGTATTAACATAGTAAATAATAAACAAATAAATAAAGTGGTGGTATATCTCTGTTGCCGGAGATCGGTTAGGGGCGTATATTTCCGTTTCCAGGAGTGTACAAATATCTGCGTTTGATGCAGTATTTAATTCTGAACTGACGCTTTATTATTGGTCGTATCACTCGATATCAGGTAAATGGACCGCTCGTCGCACCGCTCCGACGAATAAAAACGATTTACGATTTATCAAATTCTTGCTTGTCCTGCTGTTGCCGATTTCGTCATGATTTGATTGATAATAGCCAAAAAATGCTTAAAAAAAATTTCATAACAAAATGCTCTTGTCTATACACTAATATTATTGTTAGTTATTATGTAATTGTGAGTGTAATCATAATAAAAAAAACAATACGAAAAATTAATAGAACGTTAAAAACAATGTATCAGCTTCTATATACTTAGTTACATTTTACAAACAAACATTACTACGTCCGGGTTAAACGCTGTTGATAGTGAAATTACTGGGGTAACGAGACAATGTTTCATGTCTTAGGCGACGAGCGCAATTTGGTGAAGTATATATAATCCTAAATAGCGCCGCGTTGTTATAGGCGAGCGTATCACTTACCATCAGGTGAACAACCCGCTCGTCTCGTCGCTTGATTGAATAAAGAAAACGGTATCCAGTGCAGTTTCATCAATACCAAATAGAACGATAGATATATAAAAAATAAAATAAAATTGATCACTGACGGACATTTAGATTTTATCTATTTTTATTATAGGGTGAAAGGTAATAGGTGTAAAAGATCTGAAATTAATTTATTTTGGTATGCGAAAGAAAAACTATTCAGAATTAAGAAGGCAACGATAATGTACGTCCGCCTACGAAAGGAGTTAAATTTTAACTGTCGTACTGACTCATTACCTAAAAAGTGTTTTTTTTTTCTAAATTTTAGGAACTTTATGTACTTTTTTATACCTTGTCGGATAGGTATTCAAGTCAGGTACTTATTTATGTGCTTTATTTTTACTAAATGAAATTTTATTTTAGGATTAAATAAAAACGTAAGTATGACGCTTTATTTTTTACTGTCACGACTTTCAAAGAACCTAATTTAAAAGTTTTAGCGTCTAAGTGATTATTATTAATTTAATTTAATAAAACAATGATTAAACAATAATTATTACATAAAAATTTGTGGAGAAATAAGTAAGAAATAAAATCATCGAATTTTTTCTTAGAAAATGGGAAAATTTTTGAGAACTTTTAAAAAATTAATAACTCCAGAACCATTGCTTTTGGATGGGGTATTCCATAAATAGATAGGATACGAGATATACTTTAGATACTCCAGATCTTTTACACCTACTACCTTTCACCCTGTATATACTAGTTGTTCCCCGTCCGCTTTGCTGACCGTAACATAAAACCGCAAATGATTCTCTATAGCAACCGTTACTATAGCAACAACCGCATAAATAATACGAAATGAAAACGTTTATAAAAGTTAATTAGAAATAAAATGAAAAGGATCTATGAAATTCAAAAAATAAATACCCTATAACCATCTATAAATAATTCCGCGCCGAATGGTCATGCTCGTATGGCAAGATGTTCATTAGTTTTCACGTGATTGGCATATAAAACTCATTTTCATTACATATATATACTTAGCGACTAGCTACTTTTATATACATATATATATATATATAAAGGTGTGCATATGTATATATATATATAAAGGTAGCTAGTCGGTAAAATTCAGATTTTAATAATTTTTAATTTTCGCTAAAATCACAGCTGCCGCCGCGATTTTTAAATTTTGACTTTTTGCACTCACAATTATGATCTCAGCGGGAGTGTTTCCTGGTTAATGTCCTCCGTATTCGGGACATAGTTTTAATTAAAAAAAAAATCGGATACCTTTTAAATAATTAAAACTCCTACCATTATGAACGAATTCCTTAAAAGCATGAATAACTTGTAATACTTTCCACAAACTTAGATCAATTATTCTATTGAAGTACTGACCAAGTGAAGTAAGTATAGTATAGTACCTGAGCGGTTTTTTTTATTTAATGTTAAGCGACAAGACCAGCGGCATGTTGACCTGATGATAAGTGGTACACCCGCCCATAACAGTGTGGCGCTAGTAAGGATGTTGTACACTGATACATAAGATGTTGAGTCCCGTTATCGCAGTAATTCCACTAGCTACACCCTTGAAACCGGAACACAGTAATTTGCATACTACCTTTTTTTTTTGTTATCTGGAAGAAATCTTCTAAAACAGTTACCCTACTTCTGGGGGAAAAAACAAGGTTATGTGGGATTTTTATCCCCCTCGATTATCATTTTCGGTGCGTTGCGGGAGGCTCCGGAATCTACTACGGTACGCACCGGTACCATCCGGCACTACACTAAATGACGTCCCAGGTGGAGCTGCAGTTCTCTTCGTCATCCCCGCTTTGTTACGACAAAAACTATACCAGACCAATTCGTACTTGTCATTCATTCCGTGCTCGCTTAGTGGACATTGAGGGCCCCCACCTTCAAAGCACAGGAACCCATTTAGTAGCTTTCTTCAACAGGCAGGGCTTACCTTAGTTCTATTCTTAATAACCCGAGAATACAGTACAAGCGATGGTATCTAACTAGACGGTCTCCGGACACAGAGACCTACCAGCAGTAAAGTTTTAGAATTACTACATGCCAGTTGATTAACCTATCATCTCTATAGGCATCTATCATTGTTGTAATGGTTACCATTATAATCAGTCACGTAACGTGTTATCATGATGCAGTGTTAAAACGCTACTGAGTGACGCTTGTAGGAAAATTGTTGTAGACCGACTGTGTTACGTCACTCGAGGTAAGACCTTCGCCGCTGGTGATATTTATTCGCTCCAGTTTTAGTTTAACTATTTCAACGATTTTATCTTTGACAGTACTCGTGCTTAACGCATGCTCCGTGCAGTTACACGATATAGTTATATATCATAGTTATCGCTGAACATTTTTTAATTACAATCAGAATGAAATAAATATTAATTAAATTAAGAATGAGTATATTAGAGGAAGTCTGAAAGTTGCTCCAGTGACAGAAGTTGAGGTGCAAGAGGTTAGCGTGGTACGAGCATGTTATGAGGAGGGATGAAGGACATATATAAAAGAAAGTAATGACAATGAATGTAGATGCTTATAAGGGTAGAGAAAGACCGAAGAAAGTGTGGATGGATTGTGTGAATGACGACATGTGTAAGCAGAGTGTGAATTTAGATATGGCGGCTGATAGAGGGATGTGGAAGAGAAGTACATACTGTGCCGACTTCACATAGCTGGGAAAAGGGCAGGAGGAAGAAGAAGAAGAAAAATCAGAATGCTCTAAACATGACACGTTTTTTCTTCATTTAAGCGACGAGACGACCTGGATGTTTACTCGGTGATAAATGAAACGCCCGTCCATCAAATTTATCACCGCATTATATATTACTCCAGTTTAAAGATTACTTCAGTTAGTGAAATTTACTGACTTCGAGAACCTTCGGTATCTAGTAATTTTCGCATATTACTGTTTGTAATTGGTCTCTGATATTACTGTTATCATCCATTTATCTTCCTATTCGTTTTATTTCTGGTGGCAGATCTCTTTTGCCGGAGACTATCTAGGTGGGTATCACCGCAGCCCATACATGATCACGAAGAAAATACAAACATCTCGTCAGTTCTTTTGTTCTTCAAGTTCGTTGTCAATTCTTTTTAGTTGAGGGTGTGTGCTGGTGGAAACGAGTCAAGGAGTCGTTAGAAGAAGGATATGTTCAGCTAATGACAGCTATCTATAGGCTGAAATGATGATGATGATAATTCACATAAAAAAAACATAAATACAAACTGGAGGTAATTTGTATTCGAGTTTATCAAGGCTTGTTTCAAGCACATTCAGTTAAACAATTCGGTCTTATCTTTTCTAATTAAATATCGCTTTAAGTTACCTTTTCCATTTTTTTTAAACAATTAATCGACGTCACAAGGCGGTCGTTCACCTGATGGTGAGTGAGACGCCCGCTCATAAAAACATGGCGCCTGTTAGGATGTTATGCACTGCACCGTATTGTGCTCATCGCCTAAAACATAAGATGTTGAATGTCGTTACTTCAGTCATTATTAGTAGCTACAACGCTCTTCAAACCGGAACACAGTAATGTTTGTACACTACTGGTTAGCGGGAGAAACAGAAACTGCGCTGGTACCGAGACAGTCTCCGGCAACAGAGACCTATCTCCCGTTAGAGAGTGTATAGAAAGAAATTGTAATATACATGAACCGACGGGACGAGCAAGGTGTTCACCTAGTAGGAAGTGATAAGCAGGCCTTACTATTATCATTAGGTACAGTTCTAATCAAGATTTTCCTATTTGTTTAATTAAACATGTTTACGTTTCACTTACTCCTGTAATCACGGTGAAGACAGTAGAAATCTCTTATCACATAAAAACAATATGTCGTTATTTTTTAGTACATCAGTACTGCACACCCTCACATACACATGCATACAAATGTGGTAAGTGGTAAGTCTCTGTTGACGGAGACCGTCTAGGTAGGTACCGCCGCAGCGCCTGTTTCTGCCAAACATTAGTGTGCAGACATCACTGCGTTCCACTTTAAAGGGCGTTGTAGCTAGTGTAGTTAAAAGGATGAAGAGGCTCAACATCATAGGTCAATAAACGTCCACGGCTGGACATATACCTCTCCCAAAGATCTCCACGTGCAGGGGTTCATTTGAGGTGATTTGGGCCATTTACCACAACGTTCGCCTAATGCGGGTTGGTGGGAGCTAGAGCTTCGTTTGTTGATTAGCAGGATGCACAACGAGCAGGTGAAGTTGGCTTGGGTCCCATGAGTTGGTCTAGTATATACCATCCTAACTAGCGCTCCATTGTTACAGGTGGACACATCACTTACCGTCAGGTGGGAGTCTCGCTTGTCTCATCGCTTAATTATATAAATAAAAGACATGTTGGAACTAGATTTTGCAATAAAAACCCCTAACTTTTTTTCATAACTATGTAGTGCTAGTTAGGATGATTAACCATACACAACGTTGAGCTCAAGATATAATATAAAAAGTCAAAACTTATCGCAGCAGTATTTTCATTATCGTATCATCGCCCTTGAAATCGGAACACAGTAATGTTTGCACACTACCGTTTTTTTTTTTTAATTCATGTAAGCGATGAGACGAGCGGAACGTTCACTTGATGGTAAGTGATACGTCAGCCTATAATAGTGTTGCCGCTAGTGAGGATGATATACACTGCACCACGTTGAGTCACGGTACCACGATAATTACACTAGGTACAGCGCCCTTCGAATGGGAACATAGTAGTGTCTGCACAAGACTGTTGGTTGGAGAAACTGGCGCTGCGGTGGCGCTGCTGTTTGTCGGCTGCATTAGTCGCTGCGGTGGTACCTAGACGACCGCCGGCAACAGTGACCTATGAACAGGATAGTCAGTTCCTCATTATTGGTTCATTAAAACATTTACTTCGATAAGCTAAAAATTTGTGCTAAATAATAATAAAATAAATAATAAAATTTTTTCGCCATTTAATTTAAGTTACACAACGTACAACAGGAACAGAAGAATTATTATTCGATTTGTTTCTGGTATTTTTTAGAATTTCAATATTTACTTCTTGGTTAAAACACTAGATAATTATTCACGTGGCAAATTTACCAGTAGAAAGGAAAAAAATATTTCCTCTGGTGTTCATAGGATCAATGAATTAATCATCAGCCGACGTCCACCGCAGGACATGGACATCTCTCAAAGATCACCACATCGATGGGTCCAATACTACCTGCATCCAGCGGCTTCCCGCGACCTTCGTCAGATTGTCGACAACATTGTAAGGGGTTAGAGGGGGGTGGGGATTCCCAACATTATGTTTTTTTAGAAACAACTGATATTTCGCCTCCAATGCAATACATTTAATGACATTTGTTTGCTGCTGGAATAATCGTATTGTTACCACTTTAGAATTTCTTTTTTTTTATTCGAGAGACGACCTGAACATTCACCTAATGGAAAGTAATACACCTGCCCATAACAATTCAGCGCTAGCTAGGATGGTATACTGCACTACACACTCCTGCCTGAGACATAAGATGTTGAGTCTTGTTACTCCAGTAATTACACTTGCTACTGCACCCTTCAATCCGGAACACAGTAATGTTTGCACAGAATTTTTTGCTACAGAAATAAGCGCTGCGTTGATACCTACCTAGACGGTCTCCGGCTCCAGAGCCATTATCACTAGTACAAATACTTTTTTTTACTATAACAGTTCATTATTATTGTAAACAAATTGAATTAGCCTTTACCTTATAATTAATAAAAGTTGTTTCATTATTTTAGCCACAGCTTCCTGTTAGATAAATAGGCGGAAGAGAATTAATATATTGTAAGTACGCAGTAAATTATTATTTTTTAAATTCAATTAAGCCACAAAGCGCTCGTCGCCTAAAACATAAAATGTTGAGTTTCGTTCCCTCAGTGAGTACAAAGCTACGATGCCCTTCAATCCGGAAGATAGTAATATTTGCATACTGATATTTGGCGGCAGAAATAGGCACTGCGATGGTGTACCCACCTATACGGTCTCCGGCACCAGAAACACTACCACCAGTTTATTATATTATTATAAAGTTTTTTTGCATGTGAAATAAATTTAGACATAATTTTTTTTATTTGTTCTAATAGAAAACTATCCTAGGGATTACATTCGCCATTTACAACCTCCAGGCTATGCGATATTTTTTAAATAAATAAAAACAAGTTTGGTTAACACAGTAGTAATATTTAGTTTTATTAACCAAGGTCAATGAGATGTCCGGGTTGTAACGCGATGGAGAAAGTCAGCTCCGAAGGTTCTTTGAACGTTGGTCAATATCAATTATTCTTGAAAACGGACCTATGTTGGTTTCATGAAATGAAAAATATATTAGAATAGCTTGTATTTTTTTATTTAGAATTTTTATTGATACCATAATTTAGGGTTCAATAGGCGAACTTGATGACTATAGACATTTTCTACCTAGGACGTGAGAGATATAATAGTAGAATCACAATGTCAAATATTTTCAGTTTTATTTAAATATATACATATTTACTACACTATTATATATATATATATCACAATATATGTAAATATATGATATATACTACACTCAATATACATATATACGAGGTTAGTTTCCAGAAAATGCCTTGTCACCATTCCTCTGAAAATCTTTTTTATTTGAAGCTCTTCTAACATTATTATTCAGGAATACATTATCTAGAATATATTCTCAGCATTCATCAACATTACATTATCTAGAAGAATAGTAGCTTACATGCATCTTAAAAAGTTACATTTTACAAACCTGCTATCTTAATTTCTGTTCTCTTTCGGTTCATCACTGAAACTGATGGGCAGTCCAACAAGCCTTACAATGATAGATAGCAAGAAATAATATCAGTTTCTATTGTAGAAAAAACTTAGTTCCGTTCCATATAAATGGAAACAATCAAAACTTTCTATTATTCAGTTTTCAAGTTGAATAAGTTAGTTCAAAGTTTTGAAGTTATAGATTGAACATTGAAAAAAAAAAACTTTTCACGGTTAATTGTGGACTGTAATTGTCGTCCGTTGTAAAAACCCTTTTTATATTTTAAGGATGCTCGTCTCTTCATTAAATCATCCCAAAATATTGTACGATTAATGAAATTAATCAGAAGTCTACAGGAGTAAGATGACGGCTGACCTACGTCATCTCTACATCTTTTTTTTGTTATCGGGGAGAAATCTTCTAAAAAGATACCCTACTTCTGGAAGGAAGACACGGTTATGTAGAATTTTTACCCACCAAAAGCTTCTCGGTGGTCATCCTCAGAGCGTTGCAGGAGGCCCTGGAATGTCCTATAGAACGCACCGGTGCCTTCCATCATTACGCCTAAAGAACTACGGGCTATAGCCCTCTTCAGCATCCTCGTTTTCGTACAGTAAGCACTAGCCCACCTCGTACTCATCGTTTGTCCTAGGGGTCACATAGTGGACAATCAGGGCCTCCACCCTCAAAGGCTACGAACCCTAAAATCGTTTTAGTTGCCTTCTATGACAGGCAGCTCTTACCTTTGTCCTACTCTAATAGCCCGAGACTACAGGGCAAAAAAGTAAGGCGCATTCATTGCCGTTACCTCAACTTGTTCGTTTCCAAGCGATCAACCCTACACCTACATCTGGGTAACGCGGTATACACAAAAGAATAAACATGAATAAGTAAACCAGGTCTTCTTAATTCAAGTATCTGTTATAACTAAAGAAATGGCTACAGTAGTTTTATTTATACCTTTTTCATTTAAAGGGTTGCAGTTATATTTGGGTGTTTGATTAGAAGAATGCACTATTAAATATCTGTCGAATACAAGATAAAATTAATAAAAATACCTTCAAACGCAATAAAGACATTTTAAAGGTATATAGAAAGTTTTCTAAAAGAATTAACTCTTTTGTTAAGCTAATGTTAAAATCAGAATTGAACTATGATCACCTAACAACTAGGAACCTAGAAAAAATCCTATTCACGTCCTCTTTTGTTACTTTATTTTGTTGTCGAAAGATAATCAATTAAACAACTTTAAAAATAACTTCAAAAACGGTACAAGTCATAGGCCAAGCAGATAAACGGCTCGTTTTATCTATAGCGCTATTAAAACTCTATAAACGAAGATAGCGGTGGGTGGGTCTGTTGCCGGAGACCGTCTATGTTGGTACCATCGCGGCGCCTATTACAGCCACCAAATAGTGACGTGGAAACATCACTTTGTTCCGGTTTCAGAGGCGTTGTAGTTAGTGTAATTATTGGGGTAACGAGACGGAACATCTTGTCTCAGGCGACGAGCGCAATGTGGTGCTGTATACAGGTGAAAGGTAATAGATGTTAAAGATCTGGAGGGGTTTTATTACAAGTGTTTTGTTTTCTAAATTTTAGAAACTTTATGTACTTTCTTATACCTTGTCGAATAGGTATTGAAGTCAGGTACGTATTTATGAGCTTTACATATATTTTTTCATAATTAGAAATTTATTTTAATATTAAATACAAATCTAAGTATCACGCCTTATTTTTTACTGTCACGACATTCAAAGAACCTAATTTAATTAAACGCGATGATTATTAATTTAATTTGATAAAACAATGATTAAACAATAATTATTACATTAAAATTTGTGTAGAAATAAGTAAGAAATATAATCATCGAATTTTTCCTAGAAAGTCGTACATATTAGATAAAATATTTAAAAAATTAGTAACTCTAGAACCATTGTTTTTATATGATGTATTCCATACATAGATAAATAGGATACGAGCTATACTTAAGCCCCTCCAGATCTTTTACACCTATTACCTTTCACCCTGTATATTATCCTAACTAGCGCCGTTTTTATAGGCGGGCCTATCACTCACCATCAGGTGAACATATCGCTCGTCTCGTCGTTTGAAGTTAAAAAAAAAACATAATTTTGTTTTGTTAGTTCGTTACCACTTGGGGACTGTTTAACTGGAACCATTATTTTTATATGTATAACAAGGTAATATATTTAACCGCAATTTGTTTACCAGTAAATGAATACCTTTTATTTATTTTACTTTTGTGATAGCTACGACGATATCAAGTGATAACTTTTTAATATAGCGTACCTTGTAGTTAATCTTATCTTCTTTCTGTCGGAACTAGTACTAGAACTGTCTAGCACTAGCTAGTTATTATGTACATTAATACTACTTAAAATAGTATTTCATGGCTATAAGCAGCATGGATTCGTTACTATAAAGTTATTACCGCTGTCCATCATCATCATCAGCCGACTAATGTCACATCACGCTGGCCCAATGCAGGTTGGTAGGAGTCAAAGTCTCGTTTGTTGATTACGAGCACGTTTTTTTTTTATGTTTGCGCCGCAGTTTTATTGACAACCATTGCGGCTTCATCGGACTCAGGGCTCGCGGATCTGGTATCCGCAAGCTAAAAACACGAGCATGTGAAGTGGACTTGGATCCCGTGAGTTGTGCAGAATCCTTACACCCTATCTTTCCGCTGTTATATTTTATCAGTTATCTAGTTAGTGAGGGACCTGAAGAAAGAATACAATAGAATTTTGTTTTGTACTTGACTTATTGGAAACTGCAGTAGTTACCACTGTAACGAATATTTCATCTTAAAACTGTACTGCTTGCGGCTAATGAAATTACTGAGGGAACTAAATATGTCCCGTGCAATATGATGCTATGTAAACATCCTAATTAGCTCATTGCTACGGACAAGCATAACCAATACACGAACGTTCTATTTATGTTTATTACTATCACATATTGAACTAAATACTTTAAAGTATTTTTATACTGAGACGAGCGAAATGTTCACCTGAAGTTTAGTGATATACCTGCTTTTAACGGTAATTAGGATATTATACACAGCACGTGATTATGCTCATCCCGAGACACAATGTTAACTCCAGTTATACAATTAACTGCACTGGCTACACCGCCGTCCAAAACCGGAACTCGGTAATGTCTGCACACTGCTGTTTGACGGCAGAAATTGGAGCTGCGCTGGTACTTAACCAGACGGTTTCCGGTATAGGATAACTACCACTTACCATTCTTGATATATGGGGGATAAAAATGTATAGTCAACATAAAAATACTATATTAGTCTTTGACGTTCAACTTTTGATATTGGTGGTGGGCAGCTCTTTTTTCCGTTGTCAAACAATAGAGTGTAAATATTATAGTTCCGGTTTGAAGGGAAGCTGTAGCTAGTGAAATTACTGAAGCTAATGAGGCTCACATTATACGTCTCAAGATGTATACTTTTTTTAACTAGCGCCACATTGTTATGAGCAGACGTATCACTTACCATCAGGTAAATGTTCCGCTAATCTCGTCGAACAAAAAAGAAATTATTAATCATAAGAAACAAACGTGTTAAGTGAGTTATATTCAAATTATGTCTTTATTAACAGGAAAACGTAAATTATTTCAATTGGCGAGTGAAGGCATAGCGTATAATAACAAACACAGAGTCGCGTAATTTTTTTTTATTCCTTCTTCGCTGAGTTTTTTCCGCGCCCCGTCTTTTCCGAGAGTAACAAAAATTGCAGTGTATCAATTTGATATATAGCTAGTTTTTCGCTAAGCCGGCTTGTGTAAGCATAATATACCCCAATCCACACAACCGTGGTGATTCTGGCCCGTCCGTATTACGTATGCAGATAATGATAGAGATAAAAATCTCTCAGACAATATGTTGTTACTGGTACATACACATGTCTATATATGCTAGATTCATCTGATCTAAGCACAACTTGTTCACAAACATTATTTTATACATGAAACATTTTAACATACGTTATTTAACGTAAGAAATTATTTATTGCAGTTTGTTCGCAAAATTAGTTTAAACATTTACATTATTAGTAATGTATGAAAAGGTCTTTATATTGCACTTATAAATTATTCATAAATGCCTTCAAGAAATACCCACCTACGCTTACGTGTAATGGTCATCAGACTAGATTGTAAATTGCTTTTCTGTTTATTTTGTTCTTATTTAATCGTCTACCCTCATTTGTACCTGCATCAGTCTTAGCATGAATTTTACCTCATAATCTACTTACGTAATGTTCGATTGTTACAAGCCGATAAAAAAACAAACGATGTCAAATGGTATAACCACAAAAAGGCTCTATTGTAACGTCCGAGGTCGTCTAACATCCGACCGGCCGGGGATCCACACCGTTCTCACAATATATTAATTTTACCAAACAATTCGTGCACATATTACAAAACTTTACAATCATACGAGATTTACAATAACACTTACGCACTCATCTCATTATTGTACTAATAAATTGAATTTTATAACAAAAATAAAATGGTGTAACATTTTCACCAACTAAAAACAAACATGGCAGACTGTACTCATTTATACTTTAAATTTTAATTATATTTAAGGTAATAATAACCAAAACAATCACAGGATCGCATTAAATTTAAAAATACAAATTATTTAATACTTGAAATAACATACAAAAGAAAATTTATATAAGAATAGATACAATTATAACGGTCGTGATAAGTTGTTTGTAATATATGTATTGACAATGGCGTCCATAAGTATTTGATAATGAAAAGATGACATGTTACATATACACAATTTTATATAATATGATAAAGCGAATCATTTGAATTCTTATGCGAAGGCGTATTGATATTTATAAACGGGGAAATATTAATTTGTTACCTTTAACGTGTAAGAATCATGGACTCATTTTCGTAGTCACTTGAAAATTGGCGGGCACATTAATTGGACCAAATAGACTTCAGCACTTCGGCACTTGGCCTATTTCATAGAATACAGGTCAGGCAAAATATATGTTGCAACATACATTATCTTGGCGAATCATTACCAAATTCCGTGTTAATATGTTCACCGTCTCTTTACAGTAATAAATTATGGAAAAATAAACCTAATTAATAATATTTACGATCATTACAACTACAGCGCTCTTTAAACCAGAACACAGTAATGTTAGAACACTACTAAGATGGAAGCTGTGATGATACCTACCTAGATGGTCTCCGGAAAACAAGTCTTAGCTATCATCTATAAGGTAACATTTGAATTCGATTTCACGTTCAACAAAACCTTGTACTAGTTTTGGTAGATATGAAAAATCAATAGTTTTTCATAATCGTAATACAACCGCGCCATTAGATTGTGAATACAAAATTGGATGCCGTTAAACCAATTACAATAGTATTTATGACATTTTAGGATTTTTCTCATTAAAATTTTTATAATGATTATCGTTTCACTTGTAAGACAATGAATTGTATATAATGATATATAATCGTTAACCACTTGTCTAAATTATTGTTCAGAACATTATTTCAAACAGTAACTTAACAAACATCTTTTGTTAAAAACTTTATTTAACCGCACTTTATGCTTCATTGTCAAATTAATAAAAGGAATCCAAGAAAAAACATAATTATGAACCCGGTTACAATAGATGTTTCCGAGCTTAAACTTGGCAATTTTCTTTAACATCATCTTTTGGTGAGCGAAATTAAATGTACTAGAAGAAATTAGTAGTAAATGTTTTATATTACTAGATAGTTCGAAAGCACAAAATATAAAACTACTTAACTGCTCTCGATCTGGGCGAGGGAAAAGCTGTGCCAAGAGTATATGATTGTTGTCAATCTTCACAAACTCACGTAGTGACATAATTTGTACATTGACATACAGAACAATATTAGGAATTTGTTCACGTGAATTCTTTCAATCAAACGCAATGGCGTATTTAGATTACAATGAAAATATAGATCAAACTATTGTTGGCTTGACAGTAAATGTTTTCATGTCAATTATTCTACACAGAATTCTTCTAGATATTTTTAAATTATGTAAGATTTTTAATAGAAATAATTAATTCCAAGGCAACTTCAATGGTCGATTCATAATACAAATGACATTTATTGTATTGAATAATTATATTTTTAATCTCATGAAACACTAAAATGTACTTTGTATATAAAATTACTATAATCAAATGGTATCCGTTTTTATTAAATGTTTACATTTATGCTTATTATTACGAAAACTAAACTGATTACTTTGAGATAATTACATTCATCATGTTGAAACTATAATAACTTTGCTTTAAGATTCTACAGATTAAAAATATACCACTCCTATTGGTTTATTATAAACATTCTTGGTGTAATAATAAAAAAAACTTCGCTAAAAAAAATTAAATAGAACAAAATAATTTTAACTTTTAGAAGCATTATTGAAATTATTTAATATATTTATTTTATTTTATCAAAGATTCCTGCATGCTTTTCTATTTTGTTTGAATTTCACAAAGAGACGCGCGCATTTGCCGCCAAACCGGACCACCGAACGTCACCTCGCGATTGCCGCACGGAGCCCGTTTTACGAAGCGGCGAAATAATGAAATGTTCCAGTTGAACCGAATGAGTAGCGGCCCGTAAGGCGCAGCTACGCATCAGCACAGCTTAAGGATATTAGCGCATAGACATTCAACGTAAGAGTAACAAAAGTTAATTATATTTTTAAAATAAATCTCGTCACATTTCAATATTAATTTAACAGATCAATTTCAACTCAAATATTTAATAATCGTATTTTTAATATTCACGTAAACATAATTCCCGACAAATGTTTTTTGTGAATCTCGAAATCATATTATTCTTTGCACAAACTTTGTGAACTCCTTCATTGACTTGTCACACATTTATAAAAAAAAATACAAAATTCTTGAATACTTCTGAACGTCATTGTCGTAAGAATCTACTGCCGAGATACTAATTGAAAATATCAAAATAAATTAAGTGAAATGATTATGTATTTATGTGTATCGAGTAGTCACAGAGACTATTATCATGTTTAAAGAATGCAACATAATATTAACTTTCTATGGTAGTCCTGTGGTAGTATAAAGAGTGTATTGTTAAAATATCTGCCAATGATACCATACTTCATCTAGACAGTCTTAATATCTAAACACAACAGTATTGAGTATTATTATAGTGGTCTTTGTATTTACTGTAATTTTTTAAATAATTCACAAAACTAAAGATAAAGTGCAACTGGTTAATATTAATGGCACTATTAATTTTTAGGGTGGGGATACTTAACTCACAATCAACTATGCACCTTTGGCCACTCCTACAATAAACCGCCAGTCTTATCTCTCAATGTTCTTTTGAAAAAACCTAGAGTAAATTAATTCTATTTTTTTTGTCTTTTACCTTTTTAAAAATAAAATTACTTCCCCATTTCTTTGGTCCCTTCTCGTTTGTCATTATTAACTTACAACTCATTCAATGGTATCCAAAGGTGCATTAGCAGAAAGAGGCCTTTGCAAAGTGTTTGTAAATTATTAAGAATTGTTCACAACCAATATCAGTAAAAACAAAATATACATATGTGAGCAAAACAGTATTAAAATCAGATGACTTGAGGTAAGAGATTAAATTCGTAGGCATACTCATAAAATAAAATTGCAAAATTTGGTAATGCTATTTTAGAAAATAACACCCTGCATATATTAAATATTATGCTTACATACTTTTAAGAATTCTATACAGTATAGAATACATTACAATGCTTTAGACAAAAAAAAATACAAATGGATGAACAGTTTCATAATATGCTTATCAAACAAAAACTATTACCTACTACTAACAGTACAGGATTTATGAAACTTACAAACTTATACATTTTTATATATACCATACCCTTTGTAATTTTTTTGTCTAAACAACATTTGAAAGAGAAAGTCATATTGTTACATGTAGGAATGAATATGTAACATGGTTCCAGCCCAATTGTACAAGTTTGTTACAGAATAAATATTATGACATGTTACCAGCTTAATATTTATCAAGCATAATGTATAATAATATTAACCAAATATTTTAAATGTTTGATTATAAATAAGACTAGAAGAAATACAATTTTTATTCTCCAAGTTTTATTCTCCAGATAAGAAAAGAAATTACTAGAAAAATAAACAATGATTCATAGCTTTGTTAATGTCAAATAGGATGCGAGTTTGTTGGAACTCACAACGATCACTATTTATTATTGATAGTAAGGATGATTCACAATGTTTCATTAAATGCTATGTAAATACTGAAAAACCATGAAGCAAATTTCTGTAAGTGCCAATTGTAAAAATTATACAATAAGCAGGTATAGCAGATCACTAATGGTAATTAAAATTACCACAAAATTGGATACAACAGCCCACATTTTTTTATTCTATAAACATACAAAACTCTTTAAAACAAGAATAACAAGTATCCACCATTGTTTACAAAATTATAAATAGCTGTTAAAATAAAAACTTATACTAATATAATAAACATTCATATCATATACAGTTGCAATGAACAAATTATCCATGTCATGAGCATGGTGGCAGTACACAATGTAATGAAAACATTCACTAAATTAAAGCTTCTGTAAACAGAGGGGCCAAGTTCAGAATTTGAGCTTAGGTTTGAGCTCGTGGGCGCGACCGCCCCAGTCTAGCCGGTAGCAGCGAGTCCGCCACGAGATTTCGGGGTTTAGCAACGCGGCTGCGAGGACAAATGGTGCACAACACTCGCTCCACACCCAACCGAGAAGGAACTGCACTTTAGTGAATGGCGGCGATCCATTCTGAACTGAACGGAGTATCAACCAATCAGAGAGGAACCACACTAGCACATGCACCAAAAAGAACGGTAGAGGTTCCGCGCCGAACAACTGTCCGGCCGCCCACGCGGCGCCGGCGCCGAGTGGCATGCATTCACTGAGCGGTTCCAGTAACGCCGTGGTAGGAACCATAGCAATCCTCAGCCGCGCCCAACGCGTCAAACGCGCTTGCAGAGCCCCCACCGACCGGGTACCAGAGTTCTGCAACGCCGGTAAAGATGCAACACGCATCCGCCACCCTCGCGACACCACCGCCTTAGCCATAAAAAAGTCTTCTGCTAAATACTCGCCAAATGCTGCCAAGCCTCCTGTCTCCTCCAAAGCAACTCGTCGTATTAACGAAGACATTCCGACGTGGCAGTTTATCCCTAGTAAATCAGCGCTGAGGTATACTCTTGCCTGGGCGGTACCGAAGTATACCTTTTCATATACGGCAGCAAATCCTTCAGCGTCACAAACGAAAGGCATCTGGTGAACAATCGCGACGTCGTCTCTCATGTGCTGCACCATATCGAGAAGAGTGTCTTCACGCATTCTGATTCCAGCGTCACTTATTAGAATTAAGGGGTATTTTGCCGCCAAGTACGCCGGCTGCATGTTGTTGATTTTCGGATTGACCCCGACGCATATTCCGCCTACGAAAAGCCGCGCGTCGATATGTGGATACTTATGTAGAAGGCTGTTCACCAGCATTACGGCGGGATCGTTTTCGCTCTCGACGCAAAATAAAACTTCGTACGTTGAATAATCCAGTGTAAAAAATGTTTCTAAGTTAGAAAATAAGTTAGGATCGACGCCTGTTAAGGGTTTAAGAATTGAAACTCCTGGATATGGTTGTTCCGGTGGTGACCGGTCTACCGTTCTGTGTAATTTCCATTTGGAATATGATAATGCCATTATGTGTATTAACCACAAGCACACCCACGCAACAATAAAAAATATGGCAAAACCATACACTGTATACACCATGGGGATCATAATTGTAAAACTCTTATGTCGTTTTTTCGTTCGGGCCTCATAATATCGACTGCTTTGAAGGGTCCAGAATCGTGCGCTATGATAATATCATAACACTTAACTAATGAAATAATAGATAGTTGAAGTAATTAACTGTATAAATAGATTCACTGGATATTATCGTGTCATTTTTATCACCCGAACACTTTTCGATCGCGTATATCACGAATTCACGACCTCACGACTGTATTTTTACGACAAACTGTTCATTTCATACAGCACAACACAAGAACAGCCAATCCTCGTCTATTGCCGTCAATCCAACAAATGTCGATGTTGCCAACACAAGGTTTAGAAAATTGTGTAAGAATTATTACGAGACTGTTAAATATTATCGTTAATAAAAAAAAAACAATTACTGTTGTAACAGCATTTGTCATTTCATGTATCAAATAGCTATACTATAATAGCTATATAGTTTTTTTTTATATGATGAAGTTTGTGTTGCAGTCGTATTGACAACCATTGCAGCTTCATCGGACTTAGGGCTCGCGAATCTGGTATCCGCGAGCTAAAATAATAAAAAAAAGAAGAAAAGAAACTAAAATTAAACTAAAACTTTAAATGTACATAATAATACAAAAATTAACCATAAAATATAATCCTGAAACCAAACGCTATATAGCTATATATAATATCGATCATCAGCTTTTATCAAAATTTTATTATAGTTGTTTTTTACAAGAACTTAACTTTATTTAAAGTGAGAAAACAGATATTTGATATATTACGGCATTGGTCAGGAAGAGTGCGACATGTTTATGCGACCCAATTTTAAAACCAAGTATTTGCTTCCAAGTACGCGCACCAGGTGTCTGAGTAAAATATTAGGTCCTTACATATGAAACTGACGTTTTGTACGGGAGTAATATAAAGTAAATTTTGTTTGGTAAAATATATTTAATTATTCAAAGTGTGCACCGTTGTTATCTATGCACTTTTGCCATCTTATAGGTAGTTTATTGATACCTTTACTGAAAAAACCATGGGGGGCGAGAATCAATAAACTCTTTGAAGGCGGTTTGGACTGCCTGATCGGAGTTGAAAATATTTTCCTTACATTTTTTATAGACACGCACCCTGTTTAAAGCGTTATCCCGCGACCCTCATGCGTTCATTGCGGATGTGATGGAATACCGTGTGAAGCTTTTTAGTCGGTTGGAGTCTGACACTATCCCACTACCGGCCCAGTGTTGGTACGGGGTGTGCGATCCGTTAGCATTTTGTTATATAGGTCGATAAAAAAAAAAAAAAAAACTCTGTTGCGACACGGTTACCATTCGTGGAAGATTTGTACTTGAGTTATCAATTGCGTACGTTTTACTATACTTGCACTGTTTAATATCATCAAAACACGTAAAGTAGGCCGCACTAGTTTAATTTTTTACTTCTATAAAAACCGTATTTTAATTTAAAGAAATACTGAAAATTCTTGCAAACTTGAATTGTGAAATTAATCTTTATGACTTTATTTATAAAATATATTATTCCGTTACTTAAGACAAAAATCTTTCTCAAAAAGGTTCTTTGTTACGTTTTAAAATAATGTTTTTTATAGGTTTATATTGTTATTTGTTTTTAGTGTCCACCGTTTTCGATTCCAACAATTAAAAATCAATATAAACAAACCTCAATTGTCGCATGTATCAAATTAATTATTGTAACTGTTCTTGCGATTAAACAGTTTTATTACATTATCACTTTTGTATGACCATCACAATTCTCATACATATATTTACCGAAACTTAAAATGATTGAAATGATTAGTCTAAACGAGTATAGAAATGATTTTTATATATTTTGTTTACCAATTTCTGTTAAATTTTTACTTTATGTTTACGTATTTTATGTATTATATTTAAAATTACTAATATTATTTAATGTTAATGTGATCTACATTTATTTTTATTTATATTCATCAGTAAATTGCAATCGTGTACAGCCAGGGGGCATCGCTAGTGTTTGATAATATATATCAATTATTACCCAAATGCCGTTAGAGACGTAACTAAATGCTATGACATGTTACTCTCTCTAGTCCGAAAAATTTTGAGTTTTCGAAATTTTGTTATTGTACGGTTAGATAATACGTATATTTAATAAACAATAGTTAAAAAATCTTTAATTCCATTTTAATAGTAACAAATAGGTAATTTGTTTAGTACAATTGAATTTGTACTGTACAATTTTGGAATAAGATAAAATTTTTAAGAAAAAGCTTAAAAGTATTTAAAGACCTGATTTCTAGCCATAGTTTTTCAAATAATTGTACCAGGGCGTCTTGATGCCGAGTCTGGTAAGTACGAGTAACGCCTTGTAAAAAACTATGGAAATAAATTTGGTTGCCAAAGGGTTTGTGAAACAAATATACTTCTGTTGAGGCAATGTAGTCATACGCAATGATGTGGCCTAACGCACCAAATCGAGAGAGTTTTCAGTACCCGAGCGATTGGCTATCTGAAATGCTTGTAGACAAGTTGGATTTCTTATGTTATATTTTATAAATGTTTTATAATGTCATCATCTACTAATAACCATTACATGGTAGTGAAATTAAAAAATTGCTACCTTATGCATAACTTAAATTTGAATGCAACATATATGTGTTCAAATATATTTGTGGTAGAATATTTATAATTTTATTAAATACAAAGTCCTCATTGCGTTATATCGGTTGAAAACGATGTTCAATATAATTTTATAATGATAAATGAAACACCTAAATAATTACACAATCATTTCAGAATTTTTTTATAATTTCTGCTCTAATTTTCAATGGCAGCGAATACAGTATAGTCTGCGTTCGGCTAAAAATTTCGTATTCAAGTCAGGTTAATAAATTAAATATAATCTGCGTAGCTTATCTTCGCGGCTAAATGTCGAAGATTTAAATTTTCATGTTAATAATTTAGGTTTTCATATCTATTTTAGTTGCAATGGACGTCATCAATTTACTTAAAAATGTTAATAATTTAGAGAAATATGTTCAAGTTTCACAAGCTGTGGGAGCCAATTTTAAAAATTGTACAATCCAATTTAACATGACCACCGTTTTGTCACTGAAAAAATTGCGAACATATGAAATAGAGGTAAATATGAAAAGATGTGTTATATTTTAATTTTAATTTTGATTTCTCAAATGGTGTAATATTATAAAATTGTTTTTAGTATTTTAGTAAATACGAAAACAATGGAGCGGCTATCAAAATATTTGAATTGATCTTACTTTTTCCACCGTCGCAAACTTGGAGTCTCTTGGGAAAAGATTTAATATCATTGTTGCAATATTGGCTTTCATCTTTACGTAATCATCTGATTTTTAAAAACAACAATTGGTGGTCTTTTTTATATGTGTTGCTGCAATTTATTAAGGTAATATTGTAATTAATATTTAAAGAAGACAAGAAAAGTTTATTCAACATTCACACGCAAACCGTTATTAAAAGGACATACAATTGCATGTTTTTCATTTAAAATGAACTATGAATGATTTATCAAAATCATACTCAGATAAACAGGAGTACAGTTTATACAATGCTTTAAGATGATGGGAAGGTGAATTTTAGTGATAAATAGTTTTATTATTAATGCCCTTGGGTAAGGAAATAGTAAATATTTATCTTGTATCTGTTACCTTTTGTTAAAATTTTACAAGATCAGTTTTTTGAAAAATAGCAATGAACACTCCATGAAACCCCTAGAATCAAACTTGAGACCTTCATTTACATAGTATGTAGTTACCAGCTGCACCATGAAGCACAAAAATCTGTAATAGTTTCACCTAACATAAAAAAAAAATTATCTTTGAATAAAGGTCATACAATAATTTGTTCTGTTTATTATATTATGAATTAGATTCTTTTAAGTGCAATTATCAGGAAGTGTTATAGATAAGTGTTAGTATACAGTGTCAGTTGTTTTACTCTTTGCTTTGATTTCTATTGTGGTTGGCTTCGGGTCATCAATAAATTTAATGCCAATCTTTTGTAATATTTTCAGGAGATAAGATTAAAAGAGAGTAATCTCAGCAATATACTGGCAGAGGAAACAGCAGATACTATATTGTCTTTAGTAACACATGATGCTCCTAATATTTCACAGAAACATAAGATTCTTTGCATATTTAATTTGTATGGTGCTGACTGTACCAGGGAAATTAGATTTGCTTTACGGACCCAATTTGATTATTATTTGTGAGTGTTTTACATCATTTTATTTTTAACAATATGTTGATATCCTTTTTATTTTGCTTCATGATATTGTAATAGAATGTAAAATGATCTGTAAAGAGTGGCTATAAATATTTCTTTATGCAATATTTATTTGTAGCATTACACTGGCAGAACTGCTAGCAACATGTGGAGATGTTGCATTCCAATACAGCATTATGGACACACTATTACGTTGGTTGGTGCCACGTCATGATAGCAAAGTAAGAATGGAAGCTGCTGCAAAATGGTTTCCTGGTCACCTTTACAACAGGAAAATTGTGAACTTCTTCCTCGAAAGACCTTGGCAGAATTTCTTTCAGGTATAAAAAGAAACTATTTTAAAATAAAGCAATTATGATATGGTCTCTATAGTGATATACGAAGTAAGGACTATGGCTATGACATTGAGACTAATACGTTCTGAAGAAGCTAAGCATATTTAAAAGATTTTAATCCAACATAGTAAAAGAAATAAAAATCACATGCTCCATTTTTAATCCGCCAATAGCATCTATAAATTAGTTAAGGTTTTCATATATTATAAAAGCTTTACCATTTACCATGATAAAAAAAGAAGTTGTTATTTTGTATAGGAGCAACATAACATTTGTCGTTGTCGGTGTCAGCTTGGACATCGAGAGAATTCTCTGGTGTGATCCTCGACATAGATATAAATCATGATTGTATTTTTTTTTAGGATGCTAGAGATTTCCTTAATATGCACAATGAATGTAACAACCTCATCACATCGGTTATTATTAAGAAGTTGACAATTGGAAATGTCGCTCTCATAACAGTAAGTTGTACATTCTTTATCATTACCATTTTAACTACCACCACTTTTACATGAAAAAAATTACAACGCATCCATTTGCATACTAATTAATTATATTATCATTGTCTAATATAGATTATTAATTACAAGTTAAAAATCTCTGTATCTCCAATTGGCGATACTGTCCCCGATGTGAATCTATATGAAAGGTCATCATAATAATGACAACGTCAGTATTAAAGCGTTTGTTGTTATACTACGAAGCAATGAGACGAACGAGTAATTCTCCTGATGGTAAGTAATACGCCAACTTATAGCAACATAACGCCAGTTAAGACAATATACACGACGCCGCGTTGATCTCGTCACTATGAGACATACGATATTAAGCTTGATTACCCCAATAATTTAACCAGCTGCAGCACCCATCTAACCAGGATACAGTAATGTTTACACGCTACTGTTTATTGGCTGCATTAGGCGCTGCGGTGGTACTTACCTTTTATATTATGAAGCAACGAGACTAGCGGGACAATGTAACGATACTTAGGATATTATAATGTGGTGTAGTGACACCACATTGTGTTCTTCGCCTTGAGACGGGTAAGCAGGCTTAACATCCTATGTCTCAAAGCGAAGAGCTCAATGTGGTTATGGGCGGACGTATCACTTACCATCAGGAGACCGTCTCCCTTGTCTTTTGGCATTGGTGCATAAAAAAATAAATTTAATTCTTTCAGGGTTTAGAAAGAAAACAGAATTGGTTGGACATTAATACAGGCACTAAATGCTTGTCTGTGATATTGGATCCGTTTATGATGAAACTCCTGGGGATTAGTAATGAGAGCACTTCGTTTGAAATCCTCGTCATAGGCGAAGCTAACACAAGGGAAGTGAAATTACAGAGGTCAGATATTTTGAATTAATATTGCTAGGTTTCTGTTGCCAGAGATATTCTAGATTGGTTACCGAAGGGTCTGTTCCTACCGTGAAACGGTAGTGTGCAAACCTTACTATGTTCCAGTTTGAAAGGTGTTGTAGCTAGTGAAATTACAGTAGTGGAACTTCATCGTTATCATCAGCCGATAGGCCTCCACCAAAGATATCCACATCGTTCGGTCCCGCGTTGCTCGCATCCAGTGGCTTCCCGCGATTCTCACCAGATCGTCGGTCCACCTTGCGGGAGGCTTCCCAACACTACGTCTACTGGTATGCTGGCGGCAATGGACTGAAACTTAACATCTTATATCTTAGCGTCGCAGTGTATATCATCCTATCATCTTTATGGGCAAGAATTCACTAATCTCGTCGAACAAAAAAAAAAGTTTTGTACGGTTCTTTTATGTGGTTTCTACTCATTCACCAAAAAAGTTTTATCAGTATGTTGTTTAGGAATTTTGATTGAAAAGAATATTTTCAGGCACGCCCTGGATGTAGTTCTATCGGTAGCGACTATTGAAGCACCGCATACGATACCTTCCTCTGTAACTCTCTCGGGCGAGGGTTACAACCATTTGGAGATCACGATCGGCGCTAAATCTGACCTATCGAGAATCGTTGAAGCTTTACAGAAGATTTTCTCTGACAAATTTCAGGTACTTTTTTTTTATTGTATTCCTAAGTTTATTATTACTAATACTTTAATAAAATTTTGTTGCTGGAGACCGTCTGGGTAAGTATCACAACCGCAGCTCCTATTTCTGCCGACAAACAGTATTGTGATAACATTATTATGTTCCGGTTTGAAAGGCGTTACAGCTTGTGAAATTACTGGGGCATCGATAGTGTTCAATTAGGTTATATTGTAACGGTGAAGACATCCGTTTGATATTGACATATCGCGACGGTGTTACCAGAGAATGTTTCATTTTATATTTATTAAACTTGCAATCCATTATATATTGACGTATTACGAAATTGTTTTGTTTGATAATTCTATGGAATGTTTACACAACAGAAATTTTAATTATGAAGTATCATCATCATCATCATCATCATCATCAGCCGATAAACGTCCAGTACTGGACATGGCTCATATACATATTATGAAGTATAAAACTACTTAATGCTTACTAATCTTAATCTTAACTAAATTTACGATCAGCTTAGAATAGTATACATAATTTTTAAATCTATTGTTATTATTATTATTTTATCTAAGGTATGAGTCAAGCAAGGTGTATACTTTTTTTTTATACAATGAAGAGAGGAGACGAGCGGGACCTTAGAGTGATTTAACACTTCAACAAACACATCGTGTTCATCGCAGAGACAGATGTTATGTCCTATTATCCCATTAATTTTACTAGCTGCAACGCCCTTCAAACCCGCCCGTTTTTCCCATTATTTTCGTATTGTCTGTCTATATTGTATATTGTATAAAGTTTGTTACTATTTGTTCTCTTATCTTCTGCTATTGTTAACATAATTTTGTATGTATTATATAGGTGATATATATAAACCTTTAGCTCTTTGTTTCTATCAATTCTATAACTTTTGTAAATGTATATTATGAAAAAAATATTATGCTTTTATATTGAATTTTAAAATTTTAGTGATAGTGTGAATATAGTTGCTATTGTTTTCTACGCGCGAACCAAATAACATGTGACGCGACGCAAATCATTATAATAACTCGTTTCATACTTTAAAAGTATAATATATATATTTTTTTAAACAAGCGACGAGTCGAGCGCTTCGTTCACCTAATGATAAGTGATACGCCCGCTCATTACATCGCGGCGCTAATTAGGGTATAAATATACTGCCCTTGTTGCTGCTCGTCGCCCTGAAATAAAATGTTGAATCGCGTTAACTCAGTAATTTCACTACTAGCAGCGCCCTGTAAACCAGAACACAGTAATGTTCCCTCTGTCTTCACCAACATTGATCTCAACTCTCCCATGGTTAGAATGTGCATCGTGTACACCGCTCTCAACACCAAGTCACCTGGTCACGACATATCTGGTACATCGTTATTCAAATTTTGAACTGAAGCTTTGACACTTTCGACTAATCT
The DNA here is from genome assembly GCA_029034505.1 of Ornithoptera priamus. Taxonomy (NCBI): domain Eukaryota; kingdom Metazoa; phylum Arthropoda; class Insecta; order Lepidoptera; family Papilionidae; genus Ornithoptera; species Ornithoptera priamus. The sequence goes on from JARDWD010000584.1 coordinate 1,376,900, forward strand.
GAATAATAATATAATTCTTGTTTAGTATACTTGAGTCTCGTTACCTCAGTAATTTCACTAGCTACAGCGCCCATCAAACCGGAACATAACACTGTCTGTCGGTTGTAATATGCGCTGCGGTGGTAGCTACACGGTCTCCGGCAGCAGAGACCTATCCCCAGTAAACTTGTTTTTTAGCTGCACTTTGTTTGTGGGTATAAAATTGTTTTTATTAATATAATTATAACAATAGGACAAATCTATGTAGACTACAAGGTTTCATTAAAAAGTTAAATGTGGGTAGTTGTAACAAGTGTATATGCTTGTATGATAGGGTACCTCTTAATGTTAATTCTACTTTGTTCAGGCAAGCGATACATCCTTCACGCGTACCGATCAGCTTAAAAAAGGTGAGCATAATTTCATCATATTGTTATAACTTTACGGCTCGCGTCCTAGACTAGTCTATTTCTAAGACTAGTGAAATTACTAGGGTAACGAAATTTAACATCTTCTGTCTCAAGGCGATGAGGACAATGTGGTGCTGCACATAGATGTATACGTCATCCTAACTAGCGCCGAATTATTATAGGCTTATATCTTACCATCAGATGAATGTTTTGATTTTTTCTTCGGATGTAAAATAAAAAAAAAGTTTGTAATTTTATAACCTTTTTTCATGTAATGGGGATATTTTTAACTGTATGTATATATATATAATTAATATTATATGGTGAGGGTGAGGGCGTAGTTAATAACAGTCATCTAAAGAGTATAGGGCTTAATGTGTAGCAGTGGACTGCCGCGGCCTGATGATGATAATGATGTGGGGTAAATAGAATTTATTCAAAAGTGTAACTAAATGTTGATTATGCAAATAAACTAGAAAATTATGAAATAACATATAACAGAAAATCAAAATATGTTTTAAGATATATGTTAAGGAAGGTCCTGTTCATGGCTTAGATAAATAAAAAAAATATTTCTACTAACCCGCCATGAAAAAGATAACGTGTTTAAAATTCTATTGGAGTAGACGATCTTCACCATATTTGTTTCTAAACGGCTGAACTTAGACGATGAGAACATGTGATGAAAGGAATTACTAATTTCTTTTTCTATCTAAATTGTTTTTAATATAATCAATGAATTTTCATACTTTTTCCAAATAGCTACGCATTACCTAGTTATCTATATATTTTGACTTTAATTTGTAATACTTTAATTTTTTTATTATATATTTAAAAGAAAATAATTACAGGGTATTTTAAGTTCAATACTTATGTATAAGTGACAATGGGCCCATAGGTGCTGTTAGGGTCTTTGAGCTGTAGTCTAGGCCTGTTAAGAATAGGACTAAGGTATGCTCTGCTTTCGTAGAAGGCGACTAAAAAGATTTTTCGGGTTTATGGGCTTTGAAGGGGTAGGGGCCTTCATTGCCCACAAAGCCATTCCAAGGGTAAACGATAAAGCGGAGGTGATCTTGTTCTTGTAGCGAAAATAGGGTGCTGGGGAGTGTTACGACATTCCCCCGGATTTGCTTAGGTGCAGTGCAGAGAGGCACCGTGGTTTCATCAGGAGATCCCGAGGTCTCTTGCAATGGACTAAGCATGACCATCGACGGGGTTTTAGTAGGGTTTCACACATAACCCTTTTTCCCCCAGAAGTAAAACGTATTTTTCGAAGATTTCTCTCTGGACAAAGAAAAAAATGTAGTGTAAGGTGCTCGTCTAGAATTCTTTGGTTATCATACGTTGATAGTTGGAACACAGCGATGCTGTTATGGCAGCACATTTGCAATATCAGGGTAGTAGCTAGCCAGGTGGAATTAATATACTACTTCGAACCATGGACTTCTGTATTACCATTGCGCCACACAAGCCATCCATAATTTTTCAATAGGCATTACAATATTGTTATTCCACAGGTTGTATGGTAAAGAAAAACAATATTAGGCCTAACTTAATTTCGTCATCAGCTTCCACGTCGTCAATATTGCAGGTGAGAAACTATTGTAAAATTTTTACTGTTAACGTACTCTTCATTGCATGTATTAGTAATTGTTTTTTTTTTATTCGACGAAGCGACGAGACAAACGTACGTTCACCTGATGATAATTAATATTTCTGCCTGTAACAATATAGCGCTAATTAGGATGATATACATAGCACTGCCATGTGCACGTCGCCTTTAGAGGTAAGACCTAAGTCTCCTTACCCAAGTAATTTCACTAGCTGCAGCCCCCTTTAATCAGGAATACAGTTGGTTTGTTGGCTGCAATAGGAGAAGCGGTGGAACCCACCTAGACGGTCTCCGGTAATAGACATCTACCACCAGTTATGGACATGTTTATATACACTACATTGGGTTCGTCTTCTTGTGACAAGAAGTTAAATCTCGATATCCCAATAATTTCATGTATGGATTGATGTAGTTACAAATCTGAATACACAGTAATGTTTTAACATACTACTGCTTTACTGCAGCAGTAAATTTGATTTACTACTACAGTATAGTGGCTTTAAACCATAACCATTTTAGCGCTTAATTATTGTTAAAATAAAACATTCATTAGTTATTCCTTTTGCTGTCATTAACAAATTTAAAACATTTTAAATTTTTATTAAAATTGCAGCTTCAAGAAAAATTAACTACTTTACCTAAATTCGATTATTATAACAACCCAAAAAATATTTGCGATTATCGTGAATTATCAAACGTCGCAGAAGTAACTGAGGCGGAAGATCATAACAGCTTGAACACCAGTACAAGCACATTTAAAAACAGAAATTACGGCGTTTCTCATAAGAGTAGTATATGTAGTAAAGAAAGGGACGAGGATAAGGAAAAGGGGAAGGAAATCGGCCATGTCAAATGTATGTCACCTTCCGGAACAGAACAAGAAAGACCTGTTAGTTGTCTTCTAATAGCCACTTTAGGGTCTGCAGAGGAATCTGTAATAAATGATACATTGGAACGGCTATCGAAAGGTAAGGATTGTACCACAGACAACGTATTAGACCTTTTAGTTCAAGAAGCCATTCAAAATAAAGTTACAGCCAACGAAAATGTTGAAGCTGAAACTGAGCAAAGTATTAAAGAAAACAAACCTACTAAAATAAAGCTCACTCATGAGAATCAAGCAATTGCAAGTAAAACATGTACAGTTATCAGTAACTCAACATCCGCGGAAGAAACTAATACGGATATCGTGGAGAGTACACAACTGAGCAATGTTAATTTTGAGAAAAGAAGCCAAAGGCATAGGAAAATAAATAAAACTAATAATCCGTTAGGAGTTTGTTCGCCGGTAAAAACTTTCGATGAGAAAGCCGTTGAAGAATTTTTCTCCCAACATTTTGCTGAAAATCGTAATGGTGAATTAATAATGAGTCCAACGTTAGCAAGAAAATTCAACGAAACAAGTTCCGAGAGCAACGAAGACTTTGCCGATTGTTGCTTCGACGAAAATATGGATATCATTGCGCCTGATTTAGATGTAGTTGAATGTTTAAATTTTATTGTCAATAAAATTTGCGATGAGTTCGAACAATGTAACAAAATTATGAACCAAGACCTTGAATCCATTTGTCTTCACGAAAATACACTACCAGAGAAAACTAATGAGGATGATCTAGAAATATCCAATCAAGTGCACAAAAACGTTTCTCCAGTCAGTAATAACAACCAGGTGAATCCAGGCATTCTCACATTTAATACAACCAAAGAATCTACTCGCGGAAAAATATTTAATAGAAAAATAGATAGGTCCTCTACTACTACAACACCAGTAATTAGAAAAATTGTAAAGAAAGAAAATTCAAGAAATAAAGCCATTGTCGCTGATACTGTGAAACGTCAAAGTCCGAATGCATTTGAAGGAAATACTCCATTTCTACGAAAAAAGCGTAAGTTGTATTCCCATAAAGTTCAACACTGGAACGACGACGAGAATGTTAGCCATGTTGCGTCAGACGACAATCGTATCACTCGAACAAAGTCGAAAATTACTTGCTACGGTGAAATTGAAAAAGTCCGTAATGATTACATGAAAAAATTACGTCATCGAAAGTCAAAAAAGGCAGATACACCTCCTCCATCACCAAGGACGAAAAAAAATAACGAACTGTTCGACAAACTTAAAGAGCAAGAAGACAGCAACAAAGAAATAATTCTAGCAGATAGAACAAATGTATACGAAGATGTTAACATTTACAACTTCAGTAGTGACAGCGAGGATGATTTTAAAGAGAGTAAAATAAAACCGACTGGTTCCTGTGCAAAAAGTGAAACTGATGCGATTTCTTTAAAAAATAAACCTAAAAGTAAAAGAACTCAACCGGCAAAAAAAACAAATAAGAGGAATAAAATTAGTATCAATAAACCTGTAAGAAAAGTTATTGATGAACGAATGAGAGATCAACCTCCCGATATCTTAAATACATCTTTAAAAGTCCAAAAGTCTCCCCATGTAGAAGTTAAGGATACTTTATTAAACTTAAAAACAGAACATCAAATGGAAGTTATGAATGAAGACTTAAATACATCTGTAGAAAATAAAACAAAAAGTAAAGTAAGCAAGAAAAAAACTAAAGCGAAGGTTACGAATTCGCTTAAAAGCAATAAAAACAAAGAGGTAAATAAGGTGTCAAGTATATTAAATGAAACAAGTGACAGAACCCGAAGCCCTCTTCCGGGGCTGGTCGTGGAAACGGTACCCCAAAAAACGGACACCGGTAACAATTCCATGTCGGCAATGATGCTGGACAGATTCAAACATATATATGAGAAAAAGCGTGAACCTGCCGAAAGCGATTTCAATATAACAACCCTGCTTTCTGAACATGATGAAAAAAATGGAACCGATGAGTTCGATCGAAGTCCCATCAACTATACAGCCACATGTCGACAACTACCACAGAGAGAAAAACCATCACCTATTAATAATGCTACAAAGAAAGGTACAGAGAAACACATTGAACGTAATAATATTAATAAAGTTGAATCTTCAAACGATCTTAAAAATATGGCGGACAGTAACAGTGGAATATTGGACGTTGCAAGTTGCTCTGGAGCAGACGGGGAGAGATCAATCGAAACAATCGGCTATTCACCAATAACGGCACACGGTGATCTGGACATGTGCCAGAATGATTTACCCCCCAGTCGGGAATTTCTAAATCAGAGCATAGAGCCGCGTAATCTAGAAGTGAATGATCTAAATCAATCCATAAAAGAGTTTTTCGTCCAGCTCAACAAGGATATTGTGAAAGAGTCTATCGACGAAGATGACATGGAACCGAATAATTCTCAAAAGTGGAGCGATGATTCGAACCGCTTTGGTGCTAAAGCAGAAGAAAAGTTAAAGTCTCCGACTTTGTCAATTAGTAGAATAACATCCAAGGATGGTCCAACTAAAGGGTTACCCAGCAATTCAAGATCGGATTCTGTCAATTTGGGCAGTTGCTATTCCAGAGGAACAACAACCAAAGCAACGGGGAGAACGTTCAAGAGGGGACAAATCTTCACGTCTCAGATATCACCAGTGAAACTATTCGAAGTTCACAAACCGGTGACGAGAGGAAACTCCAATTCATCGAAACCGAGCGGCAGCGATGATGAGAAACGTTACAGGAATATGTTTTATAAAAAACCATCAACACCAACTGTATCACCGAGGAGATCAGGTAACTACTGGCTTAGAAGCGACCGCGAAAAGGAGCCAAGCGTAGAGTCCGCTGTGAGCACATCAACGAAGAAATCGCCTGTCAAAAAGCGATCGATCGACGAATCACCACAATGTGCCAAGAGGAAGAGGTCAGAAGACGGCGATGTTTGTCGGAAAATGCCCGACAGCGGTCTACCTGATACGGATTTGAACGATTGGTTTAGGAGTATGAAGCCTACAACTAGTAAAGGTAAGCTTTGTATGTATTTTTTTTTGGTATGATGTTAAATAACATGGACCCTGGATGGTGAAGAATACTCCGGCTCTCATATATATGGATCGTTGGAGAACAACGATGATGGAGGTGGTTTGCCATTTAAATATTACATGGCTTCGGAATCGGAGCTGGGACCTGTGCGTTTTAAAGTAAGCGGTTAGCCGCCGTACCGCTGAAATTGTTAAAACAATTTGTTTTGATTTTGACAGAGGCGAGTCTCGACGTGGTGTTCAAGGAGAACATGTTCCACATCATAGAGAAGTTGGACACGACTGTAAATGAAATACACCACAACACAGACAGGAGGTAATGAGACATTATGATAAATAGTCTTCTTTATTCTGCGAAGCGACGAGATGAGCGAGACGTTCACCTGAAGGTAAGTGATACGTCCATAACAACGTGGCGCTAGTTAGGATGATATACACTGCACCATGTTACGCTCGTCGCCTTGAGACATAAATTGTTAACTCCCGTTACCCCAGTAATCTCAACACCTACTGCCCTTCAAACCGGAACACAGTAATGTTTGCATACTGTCGGCTGCAATAGGTGCTGCGGTGGTCCCAGAGGAACTCCGGCAACGGAGACCTATCGCCAGTAAAAAAAAATGTTATTTACTATTAATTGTATTGTAAACAATAATATCGGTAGTAATCGGCCTCAACCGTCGGCCGTAAAAGTCGACTAAAAGTAAAAGACTAAAAATGTTATTACAGATTAATTAACATGTTCGTGGAGGCTCAGAGTCAGTTGGACGCCAACAAGGAGCTGCGCAACGCGATGTACAAGAACATGGCCAGGGAGCTGCTTGCAGACATGGTTAAGCTGATAGACGTCCGCTTCGCAGATATGAATGCAAAGTACGTAACTAATTATCCCACCGCTGGGACTTGCACTTTCATTGACAAACTGACAAGGCAGAATCAATGTTATTTATCTTCCAAACATGGCTGCTGTTGTTGAAATATGTAGAGTTCATGATTTTTTTTACATCGAACCCTGCAGCAACTTGGGAATCGAACCCGTGTCTCGTCTCCATGAGTAATATGGGGCATGCGAATTAAGTTATCACCAATTTTTGAAAGTGATGGAAGCGGAGAACTGCATGGGAGTTATGAACATGGTTTGTTCAGAGTGCCATTTTTGTTGTGAACTACTAATGTCTGCCGTCTGATTTTATATAATTTAGATCTGAAGAGATGGACAGGAGGTTTATGAACGATCTGAAGGGGCGGGCGAGCAACGTCATCACCGACGATTGCAGGAAGAAGAAGGCGATAGTGAGGCTGCTGCGGGAGGACGTGCAGGCGGTTATAGAATTTATCAATAAGAACAAGTAGATTCGAAGCAAACAAACGTAGATTTCTACTTAGGATATTAATTTAAATACATATATATATATATATAAAATTATTTTAGAGGTGTAAGCACTTCATGTGATGCGAAATGTTGCCAGTAAAAGGGCTGGCCCAAGCTGTCATATACTCCACTGGAATACAAGTATTGAAATATGCGTTCCCAATAATATAACGTCTGTGGGTTCAGACAGTTGCTTATGGATTTCTATATAAATAATAAATAAACAATGAGTTAATTAATTATTTTATTTTCTAATAATGATTTCATTACAGATTTTGTTTACTCTGCGCGTAACAAAAATGTAATGTATAAGAAATAAATGTTTTGCTGATACATCGCCCGATGCGTTTTATTTGAGACCTTTATTAATTACGACTACATGTAATAGCACAATATATTTAAAAAATTTTGGGTAGGACCCTGTTACGGGTCGGTGTCTGCGAACAGTATTCCGGTTTGAAGGGTATTCCAGCTAATTTGATTAATTACTGGGGTTACGATACTGAACATCTTGTCTTAGGTGACGATCGCCACATGGTGTGCAATATACACATTATAACTCCACGTTATGGCCGGATGCATCATTTACCATCAGGTGAATGTCCCGCAGCTTCGTTAATTAAAAAATAAGATAAACTACAGTTAAAAGCTTATGAAGTTAAAATCGGCATGAACAGCATAAAATATTCGATATACAAATGAAGAGAGACATAGACAAGTCCGCGTTGTCAGATACTATCAATACTTTTTCATGCATCATTGGATGTTGCGACGAAACCTACACGAAGTACAGAGATACTCCATGTTCCTTAACACTTGTGGTGACTTTGTCGCATCATCCAGCTATGGCAACACCGAAAATATTTAACCAGGCAATTTGAATACACGTGTGCATTCTGTTCAAGCCGGCGTCCCTCTCACCCACAACCCGATGTATTTTCATTTGCTGTCTATTATTATTTCAAGTGTTGTGGAAGAGAAATAAATCAGGTATAAAATTATTAGTAGAAAAAAATGCTTCCGATCTGCACCTCCTTCCAAACACTTAATAATACTAATTTATTTTCCGAAGGTTAATTAATTGAAAAAAAAAACTGCATCGTTTGTAATATTTATTACCACACTTAATTATGACACATACGGATTGAAATTCTTATTTTACATCCATAACTCTACTATTTAATTTACTGGAAAGAGAAGGCGTACGACGGGCAAACGTACACACAGGCCGTTTGTCACACAGCCTAACAATTAATTACAAACGTTTAAACAAAGGTCAATAATAAAAATAAATAAAAAAAAACTCCTCTTGGACTTTACACAAATAACTTAAACATTACGCAAATTCCAATCACCGCTGTATAACCTATGGTGTACGACCAGGACGGTCGCCGTTTTGAACTTTAGTCAATACATAATGACTTGTCTATGGTACATTGAATTTGTTCGAAACGTCGGAAAGTAAAATTCGGATTTCTCCCTAAAACTAATTCCTATAAAAATTATAAAGCTAAAAAAAATCTGCATCGACCCACACTAGTTCATCACAACCACCTAAATCTGATCACAGCTTTACTTACCACTAATGTACTTTACACTAGTTATCAAAATCACCAAACATTGGTCTTTTCGAAATCGGCGCGCAGACTAACTTTAACACGCGACCGTACTGTAAAATATGCAATTTAAGTATAAACTTAATTAAGAACAAAAAATAAATAAAAAAGAAACAAATCATAGTTTACAATTCATTACATCAAACATAGTTTAAGCTAAAACAAATTTTAGAACGTAGTTAATGATTATTCAGCAAATTATCAAGTTATTTTATTTAAACATATTTATATTACGTAATAGAGGTAATATATATATACATATATATTTAATAACGTTAACGATCACGAATACCAGTTCATTGAGTTTTATTCGTGACCGACCCGTGTATAACTCTTATCATTGTTTCGGTGCGAACGACTCATTTCTAAACCAGCAGTTTCCAAGAAACAAATACGTCTCCAATGACCGTCACAAGGTATATTCAAGTGTTAATATTATTTCTCTATGCGAAATAACTATCGTGTCAGCTAATATCAATATATTAAAAACATGCATTTAAATATAGTAAATTCATGAACAGCTGAGAACGAAAAAAAAACAATAAATCTCGAAATTTAAGTATATACAAAATGTAACAATTTCATAATTTGAAGGTTAGGAAAGGAGAAGTTGCAATTTTAAATATACAACCTCCTTTGAGAATTAAATCAAAAATCAAATGTGTATAATACATAGGTGAAGCATTTTATCAAAATTTAAAATAATTTGTTTTAAATTTAAAACAATAATTATAATTGTTATTATATTAAAAGCAGCAAACGTTAAAAATAATTAATGCAACAAATTTATCAGTAAATTTGATAATGACGTATTGAGAGTTTATACATAGAGGCTCGTTATTTTTTTTTATTTTAAAGCAATAATGTAGAATTTTTTTTTCGGTCCTGACATTAAATTTCTTTGTATTGAGTAAATTTAATGAATTGTTAATGTAAAGCAATTAAAATGGAATGCAAATTTTTTAATGTTAAAAATAAATGAGAAGTTTAAGCACATGCACATGCCAGGCGACATATTCAACTGCCACCATTAAGCGTTCGTCTTCTAATACGATGGCCCCGGTCCGATTCTGGCGTCGCATGCGTTCTTTGGGAAAAAGTTACTTTTAAACTGGGATTGGGTCGGCGTACACCCATTGCAGATAAAAGAATATAGATATTTGCGACAGTAAAGAAGTCTTGAATTTTCTGTATGATAAATTTTTTAAGAGTATTTAAAATACATTAAAAGCTTTCCACTTTCTTGTATGCAGTAGCTAGAGACCTTAAGCTATTGATAGACAAGGAAAATTTGTTTATATACAAATTGGAAGAAATAGATATATACAAATTAATATGTTTGTTTGTTCTTGTATATTTCTCATGTCGAGACTGTTACAGATAACGGCAGTCTAAGTTCTAGAAAGATCCACGCTTCTTAGACGATATAGCTGAAATTACCGAAGTGAATATTTAATGTCTCAAGGCGAGGAGTACAGTGCAGTGGATATCATCCTAACCAGCGCCAAGTTATGTGAAAGCATATCATTTGTAATAATAGATATATTATCGTATCGACGCTTCGCCTAAAAAATTTTATTACTTTAAAGTAAATAATACGTAGTTTCAGGCTAATTAAAAAAGAAAACTTTGTTTCTCTTAGGTTTTTGTTAGTACTTACTTTTTGATCTAATAAAATCTAGAAATTGCCAAGGATTGTGCTTTATAAAAGATTATGTTCATGTGAGCATCTTCATGCATCAACATAATCTTTCATGAAGCTTCCGCCACATTCATGAAGACGCTCATGAAAGTGGAGGAAACGAGAGGTGTGCCAGGATCGTAGCAAGTGGAGAGCGGTGGTCTGTGCCTACTACCACTGGGAACGAGGCGTGATATATATGTATGTATGTTCATATATATCGAGAATGTGAAGCTGCTCGTGCGCCATCTATAAGTGTCACTTATCTCAATAAAAACGATCGGATCTTTACCAAAAGATAGGTGATGGTGTAATCGCATCGTACCGTTGAAATGCTAATTCGTATTCCATCAGCGATGACTGAACCAAAGAGTATTTATTACCTTCGATCGTGTAGACGACACCATTCGATATCCTCCACTCACCGCCATTATTAGAATCATTTAAAGATCATTGTGCGGTTTCTGGCATCGCTGATCGTTCACGAGACGTAACTGCACCGGAAACGCAGGGATTTTTATATAGGCCTATCGCAACCTTTTTCGTCTACCAAGCTCAAATTCAAATATATAGAAAACAAGCACCGAGATGGAGGTAGAAGGAAATATATACACAAGAACCATTCCAAAGTACGAACTCATTTTTTTTTAAATATGACCGAGTGTAGAATCTAAAAAAAATATTTTGTAAACGATTCACAGACTATAAAATCATTAACTAATAATTATGATTAATATTCATGTGAAGTATCCAACACTAAATGTCGCGTGTAGTATATACGGTTTAATTGTAGTGTATATAATTTTATATATACACTAAACATGAATTCCAAATAAAGATAAAATTATATAAATTTTTGTTAATTATTCATATTGAACGTGTTTTTTAGTTTGGCTACATATTTTTTTTTAATATCGTGGTTTATAACACACGATCTTTTAACACCTTGATGTACTTGTTTTCTTCATAAATATTATCATTATTAAATATGTAAATTTATGTTTTAAATATAATAAAAGTACTTTAAATATGAAGAGATCGCATTGGACATAAACTAAAGAATGGTCATTATTGAATAGTTCAGCAGCTTTTTTTTTTCCTTAACGGTATGAACTCTGCACTCGGTCGTGCTATACGTATCTATAATCTATGGCAACGCAGTGTATACGGGATACGCGTAACCGTACGGGGCGTGGCCTTGCGACCGGAGGCCTAATATCTTCGTAGTGAGCCGCGGGCGGCCCTTACCCTCAAATCTGGAGCCCTGTAAATAAATATACTACAACTGATTATACGTGAAATATCGACAATTGTATTGATATAATTATTGAAATGATTGTTTTTTTATTTGTACTTGCAACGTCTATTGACAGCAAATAGTATGGGATCTATAAATAGATCTATAGATCTGTGTAGTTGCTATAAAAGGCGCCATACAATCAATATCTCAAGTTCCAAAGGAACTAAGTATTAAATCAATTTTTTTTATCCTCCAGTCCGACAGGTCGAACAGAACGTTCTGGAAATAAAAAAAAATTCAAATAGATAATTACTTATTGCTGTTGGTATTTAACCATTTCTCTTAATTCGGGTTTATAGCGGGTTTTTCAATTTACGAAATTATGAATTACAGCCGTAAAGACACTTGTTTTTTTTTATATTACGAAACGACAACACGTTCATTTTATGAGAAGTGGTGTGCAGCCTCGTTAACGCTATGCTGGGATAGCCCGTCCCGTGGTATGCTTAAACAGACCCTACCAGCCTCGTGAGTACTACTTCAATGACCGGAGACCACGTCCAGCCATTGTCCTCCTCAGGTTAGTTTAGAAGGCGATGAGAACCCCAATTCTGATAGCAAACGACACCTAACTCACAGGACCCAAGTCAACCTCACCTGCTCGTGATGCACCCTGCTAATTAATCTTTGTGGGAGGCCATTGTCCAGCAGTGGACGTCTATCGGCTGATGATGATGTTGAGGCGTTCACTTTATGGTAAGTAATATGCCTGCTCATAAAGTGGCGCTAGTTAGGATAACATTGTATCACATAGCGCTCGTCGCATTGAAACAACATGTCTAGTCTCGTTACCTCAGCAATTTAAGTAGGTACAACCCCCTTTAAACCGGATTACAGCAATGTTTTCACACTACCGTTAGGCGGCAGAACCAGGAGCTGCCCAGTTCAATGTGACGTGAACGTGTTCTTCGCGATGTTTGAAAAAAAATCATAATGCATGTGTGTGCGCTGAACTATTGTCACGCACACATACATGAAGCTTACCAGATAGCGAGCAGACGGCGCCAGTTCAATGGGCGGTGTGGAATTCGTTGATGCAGAGCGCGCATGACCACGAACCCTCGGGCGGAGTTTCCAGCGGCGGCGCCAGACAGTACATATGGTAGCCGCGGTCGCAGTCGTCGCAGAAAAGCAGTTGGTCCTATTCACAGGATATTTAATACAAAATAAAAAAAAAACACACAAATACGGTTATAATAGGTGAAATATTTGTATATTTTTTAACACATCATAATGAGATAAAATGATAAATATTTTCACTTTGGTCAAAGTGCACTTTTTTGTACTCGTTACCTGATTGGGGAGGAAGCGCCATGCCTTATTTTTCCCCTTCATCAATACTATTTTCTTTATACTACATCTCATCCTTCCATTAGGTGGGTGTGTTTATACTCACATCGTTGTCGCTGGTCCCGCAGACGGAGCAACATTTACACTCGATGCACTGCCAACGGTACTTCCGCACGGAAACGATCATGTTCACCGTGAACTGCAGGCACGTCGGGTGTCCTGCGTATAGTATCGTTACGTAAGCTACAGTTCATACATGAGGGGAAATAAAAACTACATTTGCCAAATCGATTAGCCCTTATAATCTTATTCATATGCAGCTTAAGGGTGTCAGCTTGTCGCCGATAGCTCATTGGTTCCTTGCGTGACTGTGCCAGCCAATGGAGTGAAGTTCGCATGGAAGTCAAATAGTCCATACACACAGATACCAAGCATCCAATTATCATTGTTAAATACAATCTCTATAATAATTAGTTTTTATGTAACTAGAACAGCAGTCAATTCTGTTGACTGGCGGGCTTTTATTAGTTTATTGTACATGTGATAACATCGTCAGTAAACTTATGGCGTATACCACATTTACATCTTTTAATGGACCAAAGAGGATTATGATACGGAAAACGACAAGCGTAAGATTGCTCAGTTAACACCGTTTCGAATCTTAATATAATACAACGGGAAACAGCGACGACAGTGTTGCCAGGAACAAAGTAATCGATGTACTAGTGATGCGCCGTGATGTTAAAGTATTCAGTTGGAAAGATTTTAAAAAATTCGTAAAATTTTGGTATTTATTTATATGATTGATAATGAATTTAATCGAATTGGCAAACGAGACATCGTTATATTTGTTTAGACAGTATTCATTGACAATGAAAAAAAAACTTAATGGAATAATATGTATGTATAAAAACTTTAATTTTCTTATATTTATATTGTCTTTAAAATTGTATTGCCATCATTTCATTCAATACCGTCCAATATAAATTATATTTTCACATATTGTAAGGCACATTTCTTACCTCCAGTAGCAGCAGGCTTCGCTGCTTCCGTTTCATGGCCGTATTGCGTAAGTGTAAGGGTATAATCAAAGTAAAGGTACGCATGTGCCGAACAATAGTGAAAATAAACAAAAAAAAAAATAATAATTTCCGATTCCTCCCCGCCCCCAGTAAAACAACTCACGAGATCGTATTTAATATTCAAAGTATCACGCAATATATGTAAGGAAGTGCACGACTCTATTCACTATTCTTCAGCACAGCACAATGAAAAGCGGGAGACTTTCAACGTTTTTTTTTTTAATGTTTTACAAAAATCACGGTGTACAAAGTATGAACAGCGCCATATACGACCTTAAGCTACGCGGACAGTCTGCAAAAAGATCTACGCTTTCGCGGCCGGAGTTTATTCTACCGACGCTACTTTATCTAAACAAGTGTCTAAATTCGCCAAAAGCTTAGATCCTTTTACAGGTTGCAAAGAAAACTTCAAATAACATATCTTTGGGTGTCGCTACATATGCACTTCCGTACTAACATTCTTGATACTTTGGAATATTTCGATAATCATATATAGTATCGTGAAACATCGATTACATGAGACCATAGAGTATATAACTTAACATTAATATAGATTTAACTTTACATTACTACTTCTCCTATATAATTATATTCCTTTAATATATATATTTAGAAAAAAAAAAACAAACATAATGCCACACAACAACGGCTTTGTTTAACACAAATTAAATATATATATGTATACTTTTTTGCAAAACAAAAAATATTGTCCGCCGTTGGCGAATCTTTTATACGAGTGTCGAATTTAATACTTCCGGTCTGTTTGAAAGTTGGTAGACAAACTGTAAATACAAATAGGCTATAATTTGAAGAAAATATAATAAAAAACAAAAAACACTCCAGCTCTGGAGCTATATTCCTATTCATGAGAAAGATTCACCAACGCCAAATAAAACATTTCACTGATGTCATAAACAATCATTTGACGCGTACCGTCTCGTTTCATTAAATAAAAAAAAAGTTATAATTGTTACAAATAAGCGCAGAAGTAACCAAAAAGTCTAAAGCAAAAGGAATATTGTGACAATGCGTATATATGAACTATAACAGAAACACTGTAGAGTATAAAAGTGGAGACCATAACAACCTGACGCTAGTTAGGATGACATACACTGCACTACACATGTTCTTCGCATCAAGATGTCAAGTGTCATTACTACGGTAATTTTATGCAGTCTAGTGTTTTACGGCAGATACCTCTAGCTAAACTAGGTTTACAGTTAGGTTATAAATCTGAAGATTCTATGAAGCAAGTTAACATAGGTCATATAGTATTGGTAACTAACTCTACATGTACATAACGTTATACATAACTTAATGTTTTAAGGAGATATTTCAAATTGTCATTCTACATAACTATAAATATGATAACATAAACTTATTCAAACTTAAGTTTAAGATACATTAGATTAGAATAAAAAAAAACTATATAGATTTAACTTTGAGAAACAAAATCAAACAATATAAACTATAGGAATGATAGAATTCAATATTAATAATCAACTATTTCTAAGTAAATTTTAATAATTATTCATTTATAAATAACGTATATAATCATAACGTACAACGTAATTGTATGTTTCTTTTTTTTTTTAAAAAAATCATCGATCAGTTTATAAATTTTTAACGTCAAAATAAAAAGTTTATTTATTTATATAATTGTAAATTAGTATGATTAACAACAATCACATTATTTAACATTAAATAAATTTTATTTGGTCGAAATAGATCAGCGTACAAAAGTTTATATATAATACTTTAATAAGTCCGAACATAATTAATCTTTGGGTAAGCTTCGCGGTACAGACGGACGGGAGGCGTCGGCTGTTAGAAAGAGACGGCGAATGCGTGTCGGCGGTGTTGCCGTCTCTGTCGCACACAGCAAACGAAGCGAAAGCCAATGAGTACTGTACCATCCTCTGTATAAAAGTAACCAGCTATAAACTGCCTCCGCCGTTGCAGTGGGTAACAGTTCTGCTTAGAAGATGGCAAGGGAAATGTGGGCAAACGAACGTACAGTTCACCTGGTGGAAAGTGATCACTGACGACTACGGACAGCCGCAACAGCAGAGGAGCCGCAGCCGACATCGATTGTTCGATTGCGCAACCAGCTGTGATGGACTTCGATACGGTTTTTTTTTTAATTTCACCTAACTAGCCACCACTTCCACATTATGCGGTAACAGAACTGTAGTGTTAGAAAGAGTATTGTCGAAAAGTTTTAACTATCATCCAGCCTCATTGTCAATGTCATGTGTATTCGAGGCCTAGTAAAAAAAAAAAATAACCTAACACTCAAAAACTTGTAAAGGCACTTCACAAATTTCACTATCAATAATGATTGTTACAGTTAATATTGCTTCACCAAAGCCTTTGGTCTAAGATATGTGTTTCGAATGATATGAATCTGTGATAATTCTTTAAAAATTTAGATTTGGCGAAATTGTAAAAAAACATGCTATAAATTAATTTTCTTTAGTGATTAATATATTTATATCTTTACTAGCAACATCTAGATCATAGAGAAGCTGTATATGCAAAAATATTTATAATCTGTTCTAACAATACACCGAAGTGAACTTAATGTAAAAATATGTGCATAGATAAATGATTTGGTGAACTGTGACTAGAAATGCTAGGAATACAATTGTGCCGGGGGTAACGTGATAATGTAGTGTAAACACTCTATTGCTAAGTTACTATGTTTATGATGAGTCATCAATCTCCAAAACCATAGACAAATATAAGCAGAAACAGAAGACAGTTGTACTACTCTACATCTAGACTTATGACCAGCCTTTTTTTTATTTCTATAATTACTCGGTGAACATCTGATGATTTGATCGATAAGCCAAAAAAAAAAATTATTAAAGTAATACTACAAACAGCTTATATAAATTATCTATCATAGGACTGTTTCATATTAAAATACAAGGCACATTTCCGCTAAAGGGAAGACAATGGAACATCTGAACTTACAAAAATCTTAAACATCACTACGGACAACATAACAATATATCATTTGGCATACAATTTCACCATTATACAAGTTGTTACACCATCATGGCATCATGAGGATCACATTTTTTTTTTCAATATGTCACTTATATATATTTACTAAATATGGTAATATTCTCAAATATAAAATTTAGACCTAAAACAATTTCTAATTTTTGGCAGACGAATAGGATTTGTTACAAATTAAAAAAAAAAACAACAATTATATTTAAGTATTCACATGCCTCAATGTGGTTATATCAATAAATATATATACATATACAGAAGTATATGTTTGAATATAATTGTCCCATTATAACAGTATCCTGCAAAATTGATACCATCACATCACCCTATTACTTTCAGATATATATATATATCTACATATATGTATATATATATATACATATATATACACATACATATATATATATATATATATATATGTATAAAGTTTCATATCGAGATTTATATAAAGTACTATAACTAAACTATGTTCTATGGAATGTTCTTTGAATGTTCGCGTATTGTCAAGAGATACATTTCTACATCGCTATCAATTTATATAATCATACAGAAAATTATTAAAAACTATAAAATTATGCCATAAATAAAGTTTTACAAAAAAAAAAAAAATATTCTTTCATTTAAACAAAATCAGTTTCGCCAATAATATATGATGTTATACTGTTATCACTATATAATAAGGAATGAATAATTTAATATATTAATCACATTTTGTAAAATGAAACGTTGACATCAAATATAAAAACCATAGACACGCGGTTAATATTCCGTGAGGGAATAGTATAGAGTATATGAACGTTTTTGTGACCATCGAGAATATATATTTAACAAAATTTTGTTTCTTTAATAAAAGAAGAAATTATAAATGGATGTATTCATTTGTCAGGAGTGTGGTTATTTCGATACTCCTCATTGAATCTGGTCTTCGTAACATGGATATATCAGTTCTGTTGCAATATTCGAGTTTATGTAAACTGAACACATTTCCTATATGTTAAGGAAGTATGATATGTCTCTGAATAACTTATTTAATATGGTACATTTGTACCATTGAACGGATACACCTCGCCCAGTGCACTGTCGTAGGCGGGGCTTTGACGCGAGGAAGGGGGCGACACCGGGTACTCCCCGTACTCGTGATTCTGCAACAGTTTAGTTTGGCTCGCGAAGGTATCAAATTCGTCGGCCGAGTACGACATGGAGCTGACAATATCCACTACCCCGTTGAACTTTATGCCTTCCTTTAACTGTCTATGGCGTTCGCAGACGCGATTCATTATGTGATAACAAGGGGCAGGTTTGCGTGCACCGTTGCGCGGTGGCCGCCCGCGTCTCTTACCTGACCGTCCGCAGTCCGAGCAGCTGACTAACTCTTCTGGGGTTCCTGTCTTTTTGTTCTCCCGATCGTCGCCGAGGCAAAAGTCACAGTACGGTGATGGTGATGCCTGGAATAATAATACGAATCTACTTCTAACAGTGCAAATTTAAAGATTTTCTTTATAAAAGAAATTTTAACTTTGTTACAAATCGGTGACCAAGAATGTTTTCAGATAATGGATAAGTTTTAAAAAGAACTTTAAGTGTGACAGAACAAAGTATTTTGTAAAGTTCCTTCAAATTATTCGTCTAATGATAATTGTCTAATAAAAGCAATTAACATTCAAAAAAATTTCGTACTTGGTAAAACTAAAGAAAATCTGTTTATGAGTCAGATGATATATTATGCACGTACCTTAGTCTCGGGTTCCTTGAGTTCCGGCATAATGGGTACCGTAGCGGGCGCGGCGCTGGCGGCGGAGGTCGAGGCGGGGGTAGAGTGAGAAGCAGAGGCGGCGGCGGCAGCAGCAGCGGTGCCTGGCGGCACGAGCGGAGCGTGCGCAGAATCTGAAGAGGAGGTGTCCGCAGACGCGGGCCGGGGAGGCGGCGATGGCTTGCGGGCCGGCGGCGTAGGAGCGCTCGCTGTCGGACAAACATTGCAAATTGATAGCTTTCACATAATTAAACGACATTTACAGTAACTTACATTTCAATCGTGACTGATATACTGACTGTACCTAATTGGAGAATCATGAAAGAAAATTGACATTCCATTGATTCTGCCGTTGACTCTTCAGCAGTTGATGTTGACATTAGTCGTGTAACGTTCTGGTATACTTAACGGGTTCGCGGTCCGTTTATTCAATAAGCTATTGGCGCTTTTGTAACTACACGTGCATGTAACCGATTAATTGAATGTGGAGGGTTGTTAGATGAAATGTGAGTTCGTGGCACACTGTTGCAGTCAGCAGTGGATTCGATGAGGCCTGGCCTGATGACACTAAGTATTTAATAAACAACTCACAAGTGCCAACAGCGGGGTTATTCAGAAACGTCACGTAACTGTCTTGGTACTCCGTGGCGGGGTGTGGGGGCGCGGCGGGCGGCGTGTGCGCGCCGGGGCGGCTGTCGCGCGAGTCACCGTCGCTGCAGGCGGCCGGCGCCCCGCCCGAGCCGGAGCCCGAGCCCGCGGCCGCGCCGCCCGGGCACGCGCCCTCCTTGTGCGTGTGCGTGAAGTGGTACGTCAGGCCAGGCCGGGTTTTGTATTTAGCTCCGCACACTGCAATTAGTTTACGTTACTTTATATTTCTAGACGGAAAACTTTCAACTGAACGTCCGAAGATATTATTTAATTATGACGCAGCGAGAAAGCAACGTTGGTGCAACTGCAATAACAACTAGAATTATGTATATCCTTGTGATTTGAAAATCAAAACTAAATAATACTTTGACTCTTGGGAATTTTCTAACAAATAGACGAGAAATACGTTCACCTTATGATACACGACATAGACATAATAATGTATACCGCCTTCAGACACAAAATGTCTCATTACCCACCCTGGTCATCATTACATTTATTTCACAGATTTTATTTGGCCGCTATATTACAGATAAATCCTATTATTTCTAATAGTCTATGTTTCTGTTTTTGACAACTAGTTTCTGGATGTAATTTCAAGTTTCATTGAATCCTGTTAACACCAAATTTACTTCCTTGAGTCAATAAGCCTTAGTTAAAGAATTGTTATTACAGAGTAATTCAATATATCAAATATATTACTCACCATCCGTGGTGCCTCCATCTGCCTTTGCTCACTCGCTTTATGCGACAAAACTAAATTAGAACCAGTCAGTGTAAAAGATTAAGCGGTGTTCAAATGGGGGACGCTGTGAGGTCTACGTCATCAGAACAGAGCATAGAGGAGGCACCACGACGGCGACAGATGTATGGACAATAGGACCCACTTTTCCATAGTTATCCGTCATCAATCAATACTTTGTTTTAAAAAAATCAAAACGACTATAAAGCGCTACTGTGTAAATAAATATACCCCATTTAAATTTTTTTTTTGGGAATATAACGTTTTATAACAGCACTGACGGCCCGTCGTGATTGGTCTATGTTCAGTTCTAAAGACGCAGCCTCCGGGGGAAAAGAAAGTTTGATTGATGACTTCAAATCAATGGATCTGTACTCTGCTAGATATAAAAAAACATACAAATCAAAGTAAACGAATCGCATGAATGCTTTTCTTTTTTTTTTTAATATTCTGAACAAACAATAGATCCAAACTTTAAAGTCCAATCAAATACGCTCAACGGTTAAACTGTATTACGATTTGAACAGTTTTTTTTTTTCTATATATATATTTCAGTAACATTTAACCGCTGAGCTTATAAAATGTAATAAATTTAAAGAACTTTCACCTTAGACAGTTTTATTTCTTATTCAACATAAATATTTTTGTATAAATTCATAACAATCTTTGGGTGCTAATAATAGTTTGGATCTAAGAACAATATCGAGTAACCTAATACTTAACTGCTCCATTATTAATACAATAAATTATTGATTAATTTAAGCCAAACTCATTAACGTGAAATGCAATGACTAAAGTTTTTTTACCTCGCACTTGTGGGCCAGCTGTAACTTTGTTGGAATAGATATCGTGCGCTGGTTTATGTGTGGGTAGAGAAACCATACCACCAGCGATCGATTTACAATACCATCTAATTTCACCATATAAATACTCCATAGGAAAGCCCACTTAAATTTATACAACCTTCAATTCACATTGCACAAATAATCCATATACTATATATTATAAAATGAAAGAAACATGTTCTAATCGTTTCTATACAATTTAAAAGTTAACATATATATATGTATATATTATGTGATGAGGAAAAAGTTTTAGCCATTGCGATAAAAGAAATTAAAGGCTAGATCTTAAAATAGGAGAAAACATAGTGAAATAAATAAGACTATCACAGACACATGAGTCAAACACATTCAAACCGATCCCAGTGACAGATTTAGTATAGTGATAAGAATTGTGATTACTTCATAAGAACTCGGGTTAAGAATAAAACTTAGCGTAGGATCCGCGAATGAGCTAAATTGCACAATAAAATATATATATATATATATATATATAAATTCAACAGATTTATGACATTTAACACTACAAACGGTAGTTCCTTACAATTACATGCACTTGTTCATTTTGAGAAAAACTTTCAAATTGTATATAAAATTTAAGGCGCACATTTTGGTCAGTCGTAGATCCTAATTATATATAAACTGTATTGAAACGTTTAATGAACTCTCCTTTTAATTTAAACAAAACTAAGAAAAGGCTCAGTATTTTTACAATGATTTAAATTAAACACAATTTACGAATAACTTAGAATCAAAGGGAAATAACTTAAGTTGGTGATTGTGGAGTAAGGAACGAGCAACTCTTCAATCCCTTGTTTCATGAGATATGACATAACTTTGGTTTTTAACACAACCTGTTATAAGAGCTTTAATAAGTTTACTCTTTAAAAACCTGATTTAAAATATATAGGATTTTCTTTCATTCTAAGAGATGTGATAAATTATAAGGTTATAATTAACATAAATCAATACATTCAAAAATTGATTTTAAATAAAAAAAAAATATAGCTCTTTTTTTTATTACTCTACAAAGCGACGAGAACAGAACGTTTACCCCCCAATGGTAAGTGATACGCCTGCCCATAACAATGTTATACTGCACCACATTTGTCCTTGTCGCCTTGAGATGTAGGATGTTCATTGCTCCAACAATTGCACTAGCTACAGCGCCCTTCAAACCGTAACACATTGGCACATTAGTTTGTCGGTAGAAACAGGCGCTGCAGTCGCACCTACCTAGTACGTCTCCAGCAACAGAGACCTACCACCAGTAAACCACCACTTAACATATAAATTCGATACATATCATTTGTATAATATAAAATGTATTGTTTTATTTTCACATTATTCCATATTGTTATGTCGTCTATTAAACGATTTCAATACAGCGGGTTAATAATTATTAATTCTATATTATCCTATTACAAATAATAAACAATAGAGAAGTAATCTACATTCATCTTATTGGTACATTGCGGCAGTGTTATATATTATATCATCCATTTTAACATTTAAAATTCATCTATATTTATTTATAAATTGGTGTTTTAAAAAATCCTAATTACAACATTTTTCTTTCTCTCTCTCTCTCTCTCGATAATTTTTGCTATCTATATTTACACATTTTAGAATATTTGTTAATTGACATTTCCTTTTTTTTTTTCGTATCGGTGGCAAATTGTACACAAAACTGTATTTTTGCGTTGTAACAATAAATTCTACTATGATCGGAAATAAAAAACTAATGTGCTTCATTTTCAAATTGTGTGGCAACACTGACAATTTACAATTAATGTTACTTTAAAAAAATATATATATTTATATACAAAGATTGGGACGACGCGAAATGTTCAACTGTTCAAAAATTTAGGATGTTTACACAACAGTATGTTCGTCGCCTTAAGATACAGTATGGATAGGTACGACCGCAGCTCCTAGTTCTGCTGTCAAACGTCAAGGCAAACACTATTGGGTTCCTGTTTGAAGGCTGTTGTAGTTAGTGAAATTAATGTGATAATGTTAATTAAAATCCCATGCCTCAAGACGGCGAGCTCAAGGTGGTGCAATGTATTCCATCCTAACCAGTGCCATGTTATGCGCAGGCGTATTACTTTCCATCAGGGGAACGTCTTGTTATCTCTCTGAAGATTAATACTTTATAGCAGAGTAATTTGACTAGCTACAACCTTCAAACCGAAACCTAATGTCTACACAATACAGTTTGGTGGCAGATATGGTCGGAGAGGAATCATTTACATTTTCCTAATATTTTTTTCTAATTCCATTAAGCGACAAGACGAGCGATCACCTGATAGTAAGTAATACGTCCGCCCATAATGTGGCGCTAGGTAGAATGGTACACACTGCACCACATTGCGCTCATCGCCCGGATACAAGATTGTAGTCTCGTTACCCTAGTAATTACATACATTACATTACAATACAACACCCTTCAAACCGGAACCGAGTAATGTTTGCACACTACCGTTTGTCGGCTGCAACACGCATTGCAGCTGTACCCATCTAGACAGTCTCCGGCAACAGAGACGTACCACCAGTAAGCAATATAAAGCACCTAAAAAAAAACTTTTCTAAACACTACACAAATGTTTACTACATTCACTACAATCATTTAAAATGAATACATCAGATATCCATATATATTTACTAATGGATCAGCTTTTAGGAGGTCGGGTAGGTCTTAGGATCGGTGACCTTATACTATGTTAAATTCCCTGAGATTCACATATTACAATTTCATCATATATAATGCATTGATGTAGAGATAAATGCAGTAAGTATACATTTGCGAATATATATATATGATTACATATGAAAATATTAATTAGTATATAACCCAAAGTCTTACTTGACAGTCTGAAGTAAAATTATTATTAAATAACAAATATTTGTATATTAACATAAACATTTGTATATTTGTTATTAATTACTAATTATTATTATATATGTGGGTTCATACAATAAATCACAACTATATATTAAAGAAAAATTTGGGATAAGTTGCTTAAAAGCTTTTGCCTCAAGATATTGCTTTAAAGAAATATTTCAAATTTAGTTTTTTTTTTTTAGAGAAACAAGTAATATTCTATTTTAATAAACAAAATGTATATGAGAATTTTTTTATTGTTTCTGGCCCTATTTTTATTGTTTCGATTAATTACACGTATAATGCAGATTTATATTGATGCTGACATATCTATAAGAGATAAAAATCGATAAAAATATGAGAATTTGTTAAAATACTATTTTCGCCACTATTTTTTTTTTGTTTTGCCTGTAGTTTGTTAAATCCCAAATCTTCTTTAAAATATTGCTCTCGTGTTATTTTTAATAATATAAAGTAAGACTACATTTCATACCATATACTTAATTCTTTATGTTAGGTTTCCAAATTAGGTTTCTATAATAGGGAAATTTTAAAGAAACCTAACTTAAACTTAAAACATCATAAAAGAATTATATTAAAAAAAATATAAATTTTTATAATTAAATTTCAATTTGAATGGATTTTGAATATCTTTGCAATATAAACATAGTCATAGTGTACCCCTACCATAAACACTACCCTAACCTACCTTTGTTACATCTTTATTTTGTATATGATATATACCGGTAAACGTTTACAGAGTACAAAGTAAAGAAACGTCAAGATTTCAAACTTGTGGTAAGCGATACGCTTGTCTATTTACGATTTGACTCTAGGTAGGATACTTACACTACACAAGTTTGTGCTAGACGCTAATGCATTACATATTGTTTGTTACCCTATTACGCTAGCTACGGCATCCTTTCATTTTCTAAAAACGTATTAGTCCTATAAAAATCTTGTAAATAACCTAAATTTGAATTGAGCCATATAAAATATATTACTCAGCGTCAGCAACCCTCTGTGAGCACGCTAACATTTAATACTATATCTAATATTCTATTAGCAATAAATAAAAATTCATATCTAATATTCCAAATGCAAATTCATTCCCTGGATGTATTTTATCTTACATGATAACAAATAAACGATATTACAAAATCATTATTTAAAAATATCTAACCACCTGATTCAGTTACATTTGAAAATTATTAAAAAAAAAAAAAAAACCCTAACTTCATAGAACAAGAATAAAACCTTAAAGACAAAGCACAATCCCTAATATTATCAGTTTTCTAAAATATTTTTTTTCTATAATGGCTATTTATGTATATATATATTATTTGTGTATGAAATTATCAATAGCTTACTCTGAAGAATTTAAACTTTCCAACTATACAAGATTTGATAAAAATAAAATGTTCAGGAATGGTAATTAAAGTAATAATAAGATAAATGAAGTCAGTTTGGAAAATGGACGAAAAAGTATAATCCTTACCAAGCTTAAGCTTTCGGTGATAGAAAGCCTGAAGACACCGGAATATATGGGTTAAACTATAGCTTTCGAGGCTAGATTGTTAAATAAAGCCTCTCAAGGAAAATTTGAAGCTCGACATAAAAAAAATTGTCTAAAGACGTAACTTACTTCCCATAACGAACAGTACAAAGAGCTTCGCCCGGAAGTGGTACATTTAAATAGGACTGACAATATTTTCCAAAGATTAACTATTACTATCAAAAATAAGTTATTTCGATATGGATTGTTTTATATCAAGAATTATTCATATGCAACTCTAATAAATGAAGTACCCGGTTTTAATAGGAAGGTACAATCATCATCAGCCTGAAGACGCCCAGTGCTGAACAAAGGCCTGCTTTTAGGACTTCTACTTCGATAGTATCCTGCCTTATTAGTATTTAAATATGAAAACCCAGGTCCTCTTACATCAGATAATGTATTGAGCAAATTTATTACTTTTATCATAGGAATTACAATCGTTTTATTTTAAATACTAGATCATGTTTCTGCAGTGTCAATATTCTTCTTACAAGATGTTTTCACTACAAATTATTATTTCACTTATTAGCAATCCTAAATAATCGTTTCGGCAACTATAATAATAACAGTGTACATAGTAAGTCCCAATTCGTTATCATACATTGCATAAACTACATTGACAATGTATAGATATATAAATATATAAGACAACCGTTAAAATAATTAACTAACACAACCAAACGCAAATTAATTAAAGATCAAGATAATAGGGATATATATATATAATTCGTGAAGTACTTAAGATTATAAAAAACAGGGTTCCTTTAAACACTAACAAAATAACTTTCAGGCAACCGATATAGTTTACTTCATACTTGAAATATTTGAATTAGCAGCCTCTTTTCAAAATTTATTTCAAACAAAAAAAAACAATCATAATTTTAAAATATAGATGCGAGGCCAATTCTGAGATTCATCATCAGCCGATAGATGTCCACTGCTGAATATAGGCCTCCTCCCAAACATCTCCACATCGATCTTAATTCTGAGATTAGAGATAGTTCATAATAATATTTTACTGCTTACATAATTGATAAGTTTTAGATGCTAAGCGCTTTTAACACGGAGATCCATAGTTGAATTCCAGACCCATATTTAATAGGTTGCTTGATAGTAGGATTATTAACCCACCTGGATGGTAGCCACCATCATAAAGTAAAATCTGTTGTTATAACAGCATTAGTCCGTCCACAACAGAGTATTTTAGACTACTTAGTTCTTCCAACTACAGCCTCATTATGGCTGTGAAAATGTGATCAGGTCTTATCTCATCAACAGCCTACAGCAGTCCACAATTATATACATATATACCCTATTATTGTTTGATGAACTACTTATAAAACCATTCATGACAATATTATATTAAATAACGAAATGAGACTACTGTGTATTCTGGTTTCGGTTAAAATATTGCACAAACAGCAAGGTCTTTTTTTTTTATAAAAACTATTGGAACTTTAAGCTCACAATATGGTCACTAATTCTTACAAGAGAATATGAGGTCAGTCTATGCAAGTATTTGGTATTACAATTTGACTGTCTGGCCGTATTCCGGTTAAAATTCTATTAATAGCTCTCCGTAATGCTAAATGCCTAAAAATGGTGGGTAATTTTGGAACAGTCACCGTCTCACTGTTAATAATGCTTTCATATATACAGACATGACACGTAGATTGTACAGGATGAGGTCATTTCACCATCTACAACCTAATTGTTATGAAAACATGATTTTGAAAGTCTAGTTGTCTTTCCATTACACATGTATGAAATAAATTCAAAACAAACATTTAAATACAAAATTTGCAAAAAAAAAACAGACTCAGACTTTTTTGAATTTTTTCTCGACTATCAATTGAAAGGCTTTATTCAGTGAGACATGATACTTCAGGCATTTAGCTACATCTGTCACAAAAACAGACACCGTATGATTTCTAGGCGAAAGGACCTGAGGGTGGGGGCTGGGAGCTAGTGTTTCCTCCTGGTGGACTTACGTTCACATCCGTATGGCTTCTCCGCGTCGCCGGGTACCTCGTAGGGCAAAGTGCCTTGTCCAGCTCGCTTGCGGCCGCGACCCTTTGGAATTAATGAAAGTGTGTACATTACTTAATGTATTTGGTAAGTTATCTTGTAAAACCGTGAAGTGAAATTTGATACATATTTAACTTATCTTTTAACATTAAATTAGTTCATGATATGATAAAGGGCCATGTCAGCACTTTTTTGGAAATAGTATATTTACATTGAAATATAATCAATTTGAACGTAAATATAACAAATGATAAGCAGAATAAATTTTTTAACAATTTCCAATCAGAAAATTAAGATGGGATATGCTTTAAGTGGCATTGATCCACTGAGACAACAAGGAATGCTGATAAGGTTCAGGTCTCTGTCACCTGTAGTCATGTCAGCGTAGCAAAGGTGGAGTCAGTTTTTCGAATCGCTCACTCACACATACTACCCACCAAGAGTAAGCGGTGTCGCAGCACTGTTGTGTTGGGTCCAAAGGCAAAAAAGTTAAGAAGGATAAACAGCAGTCCCGATATGGGCCACACAAAACTCTGGTGGACCTCTAAAAGGTGATGATGGAATAATGTGAAAATTTTAGGTGCAATTCTGACATAACCAGTTCTAAACCTACTTCTCCTCAAAGGAATTTCTTTGATTAAATAAAAGCACTAAGTTCTAACATGTAAATAAAGTAATACCAATGAAGTTATGATTAGTGATGGGCAAAGCAAGAACAAAACCAAGACTTGGAAAATCTTGGTATTGAGCCCTGATCTTCTCTGTTCAATCTTGGTCTTGCATATTCGTTCGTTTTCATTTATTTGATCTTATACTTAGGTTTTTATAAATTTATTACACATATTCAATATTCAACTAATAAAACACTATAAAATCTAAAAATATTAAAAATTAATCAATATTCATTAATTTTCTAGTATGTATTTTTCAAACAATGGTATTTTACTGATATTCAGTGTTAAAATCTAATGAATCAAATTAGAAATTCCAAATCTAAAAAAATATTTAGTTTCTAGAAGAAACGCATATATTCAAGTGAATGATAAATATTTTAACTTTTTTTTCATTTATTCTTTCACACAGAAAAAAATATTTTCACAAAAAACACAGTTATTACTCGAACACCAGTAAGGTTTATCTGGATAATACAGTCGCCTTAGCCTAGCTGCAACGCAAGTCACATCCAGGCTGGTTTGCAATGAGCCATATTTTTAACCTCGCTTGGTGTGATCCGACGATACAACAATATCTTGGATATCTGTTGGTAAGCCAATTGGGTATAAAATAACCAA
Organism: Ornithoptera priamus; assembly: GCA_029034505.1. NCBI lineage: Eukaryota > Metazoa > Arthropoda > Insecta > Lepidoptera > Papilionidae > Ornithoptera > Ornithoptera priamus. The sequence goes on from JARDWD010000584.1 coordinate 1,405,926, forward strand.
AAATTCTGGTATCATAAACATTCTTGTATTTCGGGACCACAAATTTTTTCTTTGCTTCGAGCTCTCCCAAATTTGATGGACATTTGTACTCTGTGCTGTGGTCGATGTGACCGAGTCTAAGCAAGTATACTTATTAACTATTAATAACTCAATTTGGTCATGGTACAACAGCTTGCAATACTTAAATAGACCTTCATTTCCGTTTTTATACTTGTTTTTAACTTTATAAGGCACAATAGTTTCAAATATCCTAACAGTCTATAATATATGATTTATATGTTCTCCCGTACCTATCCAACCCGTAGCTAATAATCGTATCAACCAGGAACAAGTACAGCAACCTCAAGATTATAAACGGTAGCTTTTATTTAGGTATTGCAACCTTACATAATATCGATCTTAATCTTGTACATACATGATCTTTACGCAATCTCCAATAAAACCGTGCAGGTATTGACTACGTGTCGACAAGTAGAGTTCGGGCTTTGTGTAAGCAGCCATGGCTATGACACACTATAAGCGCTCTGGTGACAGTCCTGTTGTTTGCATGTGAATGAGCTTTGTATTTTGGAAGTTTATCACCAGACCGCCGTGGTCCATTACACAGCATGTCAAAATCACATTGCGGCTCCATTCGCGCCTGCATAAAATCTCTTACACCACTAGATATGTGTCATCAGCATACTGATATACCGACCCATTTTTTACACTAGCCATACCATTTATATAGAAGATATTCTAAAGGCCCGAGTATGGAGCCTTGGGGTATCCCTCTTTCAGTAGATAAACAATTACCAATTTGATTTAACAGTTTCACTGCAGTAAAACGATTTGTGTGATAATTTTTAAGTAAACTTAAGAGTGGACCTTTTATGCCATTCTGCAATAATTTTTTAAACAGTATTTGTTATCTAAGTGTATCAAATGCCTTGCTAAAGTCGACAAACAGAGCAAAGACGAAGTTTCGCATTTAGCGAACCGATTATCTCGTCAGTGAAGCGATATAATAACTGTGTAAATACTTTTTTGTTTTTGAAAATAATACTGAGTGGAATTAAGTTGTTTTTTCTCATAAAGATATTTATTTGGTTTCCAAAATATCTTTCTATAATTTCATCTAAGGCAGAGAGTATAGTTATAGAGCGATAACTATTATAATCGGAATGTTTTCCATTTTTATACATGGGCCTAATTATCCTTATCTTCAATAAATCAGGATAAATTCCGATCTTTATGCCGCTGTTAATCAAGTCTGTAATGACTGGAACTAAGTATTTTGACGCGAATTTAATATCACTAGCTCGTGTTCCATCATAACCAGGACCTTTTCTATTATTTAGTGATTTAATAATCTTATCTTGATCATTCTCAGGTTTCTTTAGTCTTATCGTTCTGTAAGGAATAATTTCGTAAGTAGAGTCTAAAATTGGGACGTCACAAGCGATATTTATATTTTGTAAAATTTTGTGAAACTCATTATTAAAATTGTTACTTAATGTTATCAGATCAGTATTAAATATTTTAGGTAATTTATCGTCTATATATTTCATAATTTTTCCCGTTAATTTATTTATAATGTTTAAAATTATCCGTGTTTTTGAAATTTTCTTATATGTTAGTCTTAATTTTATTGTTTTCTAGCCATCGTGCGTAATTATTAGTTTTATTCCTATATCTGTTGTAAGCTAACCCGTTTAGTTGAATTCTTTTTGTCCTTGACGCCATATGTCGTGCTTGGAACTCACGTTCTGCAACTTGTGATTAGATCATTGACATATGTTACGTTTGCTGGAAGTATTTACAATGTATTTAGACTTTTCATAGGCATTGAAATTATTACTTATCATCAGAGTCAGCAGTAAGAGAGACGGGCTCGGTCCAATCAATAATATGTAGGTAGTTTTGAAATTTTTTGTTATCTATCTTTGCAATAGAGCGCGGCGAGTGTAAGCTGCGCGTGCGCGTCGCCGGTTTGCAGCACGCCGAGCAGTGCGCACGCGCATTCTATTACAAATAAGTACATGATTTATGCATGACTTAGTTAAGCGATCGCCGTACCTTTCTACGCGAGTATATTGAGTTATGCCGTATTCAAAACCAGGTTCACCTATAGTGTTAAGAAAGCTATTTATTATAGATGTAGTATATTTTGTGTTTAAATTCATGTCTTCCATAATGACATAGTTATTTTTCATTGGTTATTTATTCAATATTTCATAAAGCTCATCGATAAACCGCCTTTGATTTGTGTTGGGCGGTCTATAAATAGCACAAATGGCTATGTAATAATTACTGATTACTGCTATTTCGCCGGTAACACATTCACACTGTTTAGTACAAACGTTTTTATGAATTTTAAGCTGCTATGTGCATATTCATTCGTAAAATTGTTCGTAACCTCGTAAATTAAATGAATCAGCGCAATTTTCTTGGTTTAATATCCATCCGTGACTATTATAATATGACCTATATGCATTGTGTTATAAATAAGATCCTCAATGTACGTAAAGTTTTTTTGTATAGATTTCATATTAATATGATACAATAGTAGTGAGTATCCTACACTAGGAAATTCCTTAACAAAATATTGTAAATGTTTACAGTTAAACTCGTATATATTTGAGGTAGTGGTTTTTATAATAAAGGTAGCCCTTTTTAAGGATTATAAAATATGCACCTTTAACTCGAAGAATAATATTAGGCAACTAAGACTATCTATTATCTTCTTTTTATATTCTAGGGATTCGAGTTCTGGCATAGAGCGTACATAAACCACTTTCGCCGTTTCTTCTTTCCTTAACAAAATGTTACAATTTCTGCAGCAGACATATTAAAAGGTACTCTTCAATTCTTGTTTTGTTTACCAAAGTAGAAAACCGATTCCAGATGGTAGGGCTTCACGATGAAATACTTTACTCTTTCCATTCATACCTAGGTCGTCTTCAGTGATTTCAGTGCGTTTTGCTGCCGTTGTCCAGTTGTCGCGGGTCCCTTCCGTCAGGACGACGGTGTTGAGGATTGTAAAATCGATTGTTATCATATACTAATAGGCCGTGATCGTTTTGTTTTAAATGTTTTAACGACGTCGTCTGTATTTTGTTTTAAATACAGTCCTAGCGCTTTCGCAATTTGCTCTGGGTTTTCATGCTGTCTCATGTCTCGACTTGATTTGAGAACTGAAATTGCTCATATTGATTAACTTTACCTTCCAGAACAGCATGCTTTAATTTGGTATTATCCAATTGGTTTTTTAGATCGTTATATTTGTTTTCTAAGAGGTTTGGCATTTTTTTTGTATGTGTTAATCTTCATTGTATATTCATCTATCTTATCTGAGTTAATGTTTGAGGACATCTTGCAATTCTTCTCTTATAATATTTTTTATTTCTTTTCTTAGGTCTTGTAAATTATTTTGTGTCGCTTGATTGTTTGCCAATAGGTTAGGGCCGCTTCCAGAATCTGAGTTATCCGCCTCATCCTCTTCTTTATCCAGCACAATAAAGGATAAGCGCCTAGGCTTCACAGGCGACACTTCTGAGCAGCTGTTACATTTTCAGTCTACAGCTTCGGTAGGCGATAAGGCGGTTAGTTCTTCCATAGAAAGGGTAGCACAGGGGGCATGATACCACTTAGAATATTTTCAACACAAAAATCTAGGACTTTTTTTGTTTACAAGTTTTGAACACTTTGCACATTTCACCATCTTTTTATTTATTAAAAACAATAACAATTTTCGAAAATAGTAGAGGGTATGATACATTGTCACAGACAATGACGAACTCATCATTTCAATAGAATTTTTGTGTTTTCATTTAGTCTTGCACAATTTGTTTTGGTATTGTTTATTCAGTCTTGGTCTTGCTTTTGCTGGTGGAAAATTGCTTTTTTGCAACACCAAGATTAATTTTACTAATCACAATTTATGATAATAAACATCAATGTTTTCTTTAAATGATATTTTGTACTAGTGCTATAAATGACTATACTTGTAACTATGAAGGAGTTATACATTTTGATAACACTAAGCTATTAGCAGTAGTAAAACCTAATAGGGTCCAATTAGTTTTTTTAATGGTGTACATTTAGCATTTGTATGTAATAACTGTTCTGCATCCATCATTGCTAAATTACTACTATCATGGCCATAAATGCCAAATACATTGGGTATATTCTTTGTGATCTCTATGCTAAGATTAAAAAATAAAGAATAAACTTACCGCGCGGCCACGTTTAGCAGGTGTATCGTCGGGTTGTTTGTTGCCTCTCCGGCCACCACGAGAGCCTGGGCCGGTCGGTGCTACTCCCCTCCTCTTGCGACGGTTTGCATATGTGTCATCATAATAGTCTTCATCTGACTCTGCCTCTGGTTCTTCCCCAGTTTCCATTTCTTCTATTGCAAGATCATCATAGAACCATTCCTGGTAAAGTATAAATAATTATTTATAGATCTATATGAAAAAAACCCTGTTTATTTAATGATTAAAATAATACAAATACTGTAATTAAATTTATTATAATTTGTGACTTAATCATTCAATAAAATAAATCAAGGTGCATAAATTAATTACCTTTGGATCATCTTTGGCAGCAGATTGTGAGCCATCACGGCTGTCTTCACCAGCTAAGGCATCTCCAGGTATACCAGAACTGTTTTCACCATCACCTGCATTTTCTGCAGCATCCAAGGCGCTCCAACCCCAGCGTGTCGACGACATCGTCAGATACTGACGTCGTGCCTTGCGCCATCTGATAAAATAAAGGAACAATAGTTTAACAAAGGTTAATCAGTACTGTAGTATACAAATTTATAGTTATTATAATTTATACAAGAGATTAAACAAATTTTTGTTAATTATTTATTTTGTTTGTAAATAATAATTATTATATTACTAATAAAAAGATATACTTAAACCTAAACACATTTTTATGATTGAAAATCTATTTCAGTGAAAAAATTTATAAGAGTAAAAAATAGGTTAGTTAAAATTGTGTGATCACACCAGCCATCCTTTTCTATTAAAAACTTTTTGAAAGCCATTCCAAATGTAAACAACAAAATTTGTTTTATAATAAATACTTTATTAAAAGTATTCATTTTCAAATAACTTTTAAGAATATCACTGCAAATCTACCAATAATTTCTCTTCAATATACTTTCATTGGTACCTTGTCTTAAGTATTTGTTAACAGTTTTGTAACATTTTTATCAGATCTATCATCGTTTAATTCAACACCCTAATTACAATTTGCCTTTTGTACTTCTTTAAACTTTACATTTTATTAAGTGGTAAAATGGATGGTAATGGTATGATCGATTCCACATTTGAAATCCATAGTTGCCCTATTATATTGCTAATTAAAAATTGTATTTAATGTTATAAGAAACTGAAATTAATTGCTTTTTAAGTTACAAATGTTACCTTTGCGAAGGATATGTGTACACCTGACCTTCCTTTGCACCGGGCATGCGCTGCTTTCTTGTCATAAACAAATTGCAGTGACTTTGGGCTACACCTGAACAAAAAAGTATAAAACTGACTCATATATGTATAAATGAAAAACAAAGTTAATTGTACACTATTTCCATATGACTGTCCATTGTGTTTGTTGACAAATTGTAGATAAAGCTGTTTAACTTTTTATTCATCCATCTTAGCTTATACATAAACTTATAATAGAAAACTTTAGGTATTTAGATGCACATTGAGTACAATAGATTTTAAATACTTTATTTAAACAAGATGCATATTTATCGATACAATATTTATTAATGTAATATCATAATGTTAAAACATTTATAAAAAATATGATAATTGTAACTAAAACTTTCCGAAAACTACGTAGATACGCCCCTTTATTTTAAGCTATTTCAGACTAGATGTAAAATTTTTATTAAATAAGCGGTATACAACAGGGATTTAATTCCATTGATAAGTTTAAATTTCTAATATAAATAATTTTTAGAAAATTTCTTCTAAATTTCATTGTATATAGTGTAGCCTAATAAGCAGGGACTTAGTTCGTTGAGAACACATACCAGTTTGTGTATCGATGAAAGGCATACGCATCCTTCTTTCGGCACATAGTCGTGAATTAAATGTTGATGAATTTTCAATAATTTCTTTGTAACTAGGATCATTAAGGAAACTGTAAGGGAAAAATTGGAAACATAAACAAAAATATTATTGTTGCATCTAAATGAATTGAATAGTTAACATCGCAAATTTTTAACGAAACAATAAATATAAGTATTTAGGCTTTTTAGTATGTTACATGTCAAACCTTTCTATTTTTGCTAAATTTGAAGGATTAACAACTTGAATCTCGGCGGCCGCCATTTTATAAAGCAGACGACAACGCTGGATTTATGACGTCATTGTATTACGCTTTATTCATATCCTGTTGGAGTTACCAGTGGATTGAAACCAACTGCTGCAAAAGTAGTGAAAAAAAAAATCGCTAGCACATGAATAAATAATGCTTTACTAAACTATAATATAACATGAATAACATTAAAGTTACTGGTACACACAAGTTATTTCTTCCATGGTTTAGCTGGGAAAAAAACATTAAAACGTAAATTAAGGTTTGTTGAAATTTAATGTGTTAATATTTATGCAACAGATAGTAACATTATAAAATATTACCAAGAAAAGTATATAAAATTAAATCATCAAGTACATGTTAATGTAAACAGATCATAAATTTAACAGTGTCATCTTTGGGAGACAGACATTATATGTTCTACTATTATTTTGTTCTGTTTAGTAGTATTACCTTGTTTCTCTTTTTTATATTATGTAGTAATAAAGAGCAAAAAAGAAAATATTGTTTTAGAAAAAATATTACTGATAATTAACTTAAAATTATACTATGTATTATATGAAACCTGTTGGTTATATTACATTTAAAAACACATTTGTAGAGATTTAAGAAAACTATTATTTATCAATAAAATTTATCAATTTTCAAACGTATATTAAATATCGAATGTATATAAAATAATGAATAAAATTTTACTAAAATCATAATTTTTTTTTAAAAGTTTTAGAGTACGTCGATAAAAGCATAACATTTTTATAAATATTCAATAATGTTGATTTCTATATAAAAAATACAGTAATTTTTTTTAAAAAAGTACTTTTTAATATTTATGAACTCTTATTTCACTGGTATAATTTTTTAAGTACTAACTTTTTTAAGTGAAACTTGTCTTTCAACTACTACTATAAATTTATAGCAAGCAACATAATTATTGTTAGTACTTAATGTTTGTATTTTAACTTCTATATATTTTCTAAATAAACTTTAATATGAAGTTAAATTAAGCAAACAATAAATACTGCTTTAGCAACATGTTCTAGCAACACCGAACTTACGTCAAGCTTGTGACTGGTCATCGGCGGACGAATCGTGGAACTGGCGCATTTTCAGTTATTGGTGATTGGAGATCTCCAAATATTTCACTGATTATTGGTTACTCTCTTCTAATAAGTTTAGCCACGGACAAGTTCTTAACTCGGTGATGTAAACAACTGTTTTGTAAATAAACAATTAAGTTAAATAAAAGGATTTTAATTCCTAGACGACAGACGGTGCAAAAAATTCAAGATGTCCGTATGCTTCTTTGTGCCTGCGTAAGTAATTGTTGTTTTAACTATCATTGATCATATCATCAAATTTCTTTATACCGAATTTATATAGAATTTTGACGAATTATTTTCTGTATATAACAAAATTCCTAAAATATGTAAGGTCATTAATGATAATAAATGTCATGTCTAATGTGTTTAAAAATAAATATTAAAATTGACGTAATAGAAAAACATTGATTATACGTAAAGTTCATAAAATATTTTTCCTTAAAATCTGATGTATTAATTGTTCATAAAATCTATGTAAATGTTATATAAACGACACGTGTAAATTACGTAGCAATAAACGTATTAATTTAACAATCTATGTTTTATAATTTTAACAAATATTACGCTTTTCTAATAAAAGTATTTAAATAAGTAAAGATAATAAATAAATACATATGTAGACAATTTTATGTTCCTACTGCTGGTCCCTGGGGCCTTCTCTCACAAGTACAGTGAAGGCCATACTCTTTAATTTTTAACAAAATTCTTGGAAGTACCCTAGAAGCTTTCAATTAAAAATTAAAAAAATATTTTCATTAACATTTTAGTAATAGAACCATAACGATAAACATCAAGGCAAGTATTTTTAATTATACATTTGATTGTGTAGTTTAAATATTTTGCATAATATAGAATCTTGTTATTATAATAAAAAAAAATTGTATGCATATATTTAGAAACTTGGCTATGTATTTCTCGATTTTAAAGAAAAACCTACTGAGTTTGATTATTTTTAAACAATACACTAAACCTGTCTAAAACTTCTAGAGAATGCGGAATATAAATCGACACGCGCATTTTTCCTTGAATCTTAAGTTTTTAAAAAAATTACGTTCATAGTTAAATACTAATTAAATCAATTCACAAAACTAAGAAACACAGCGTAAATAAAAAAATACGGTACAAAAAAGTTTTAAGTATATCACATTAATTAATTAAATTAATAAATTTTCATCTTGAAGACATGCCATGATTTTCATGGTAATATTTATAAGGATATATTATGGTTAAATTTTTACTATCTAACAGAGATCAAGCTGGCACCTCAGTAGTGTCGGAGGAGGGGGAGAATGAAGGCACAGGAGAGGAGAGTTCGTCGCCAGACAACATACAGCACAGCCTGCAGGCGTTCTGGACTAAAGTGTCTGACGACATTAAAAAATATACAGCAGTAAGTTGAAAACTTTATATTGGTTCGACGATGTTAACTTGTAACATTATTACTGCTGCTGTACTGATGTCCTAGATTATTACGGGTAGTAATTTAATTGTCCTGTCATAGTGCGCAACTTCTATAGTTTAATAGTGGTAGATGGACACACGTATCCCTTACCATCAGGTCTACCATTACGAGTGACGAGCGAGACGTGAAGATCTCTCTCGTCTCGTCGCTTCGTGAAATAAGAAACAACTAAAAAAGTTTTGATGATCGATGGTGCGTTCCCGTCTTCCACCAATCAAACCCTGGGAACTAGTAGTTTCTTGTTCTCTGTAGTCAGTGGTTACGTATAAGGAGTTCTAGCAGGAAAAGGATACCTTTTCCTGCCAATCAATGTGGTAGGTCTGCTTTTAGGTAGGTCTATGGTCCCGGCCACCGTCAAGTTATGTCTAAGATTCTTATTTACGTTGAGTTTACATTTGTCCTCAACTTCAAATTATGTTTAGTGACAATGAGACCTCAGAATGTGAAGCCCCTATCACCATTCGAAGTCCACTGCATGTAGCTCAGGAATCGAACCGAGGAATTCTGTTACGTAACTGGCGATTGCTCTCCTAAACATTACTTTTTATGCTATTTTAAATTGAGCAGATATATTTTCTAGTGATAGGACTTTGTTCTGGTTTGAAGGGCGCTGTAGCTAGTGTAATTACTGGGGTAATAAGACTTGACATATTACGTCATATGGTGTGGTAACTGGTGTAAAGAGATTGAATATCTGATGTCTCATGTAGACAAGCATTATAGAGTGCTCGGTCACATAACTTTGTGTGAATTTTTTTTAGTTATTGGTGGGGGTCTTTCGGAATGATACCCTGATTTACGAGTGGAAGATTAAAACATCCCAAAATATAAAAAAAATTACATGCGTAATATAGATTACCTGTGATGATAAATGTATTTGATTTTAAAATAAAATGCCGTAGGACGATTTCAAAACTCAAGCCCTGCCACTTGCGAGAATAAAAAAGATAATGAAGCTGGATGAGGAAGTGAAGATGATATCGGCGGAGGCGCCCGTTCTTTTCGCTAAAGCAGCAGAGATATTTATACACGAACTGACACTACGGGCCTGGTCGCACACGGAAGACAATAAGCGAAGAACATTGCAAGTAAATAACTGCATTCATTAGTAGCCTCGGATGCCGAAGGACTATCTAGGTACCACCGCAGCTCCGATTCATCATCATCAGCCGATTGACGTCCAATGCTGGACATAGGCTTCTCCCAAAGATCTCTGTTTGTGAGGGTACATATGAGGGGATTTGGGCTATTTCCCACCACACTGACCTCATGCGGGTGGGTGGGAGCCTCATTTGTTGATTAGCAAGGTGCAACATGAGCAGGTGAGGTTGAGTGGGTCCCGTGAATTGTTGTGCGGGACCCCTTACGCCCTTTGCTGTTTGTCAGCAAACAGTTGTGTGCAAACAATACTGTGTTCCGGTTTGAGAGGCGTTGTAGCTAGTGTAATGGGTAACGAGACTTAGTCTTTTGTTTCAAGGCGATGAGCTCAATGTGGTGCAGTATATTGTCCTAATCAGCTCCATATTGTCAAAGGCAGGCGTATCGCTTATCATCAGGTGAACGTCTCGCTTGTCTAGTCGAATAAATAAAAATAATGATTATTAATTTTTCAATTTTTATTATCGTCTGTTCTCTTCTCTTTTTCCGTTTTGAAATCACTGTACTAATTATCCAAGGCCTGTGCTTTCGGCTCGCGAGCTGATGCATTGTCTGCTATTTATATTCTAGATTTCTACACCACACATTCCACAGCAAGGATCAAGTGTAACGTAAATTTGCAGCGCAACGACATAGCAATGGCGATATCGAAGTCCGACCAGTTCGACTTCCTCATAGACATAGTGCCGCGACACGAAGTGAAGCCCAGCAAGCCCAGGGAGGACCCGCCGCGTCCCTCACCCACCGCTGAACAGGTGATTATTTTTCTACTTCAGTATAAATTTTATTACCCTTGTGACGTGTAACTGCTTAGTGGCTAAGAGTATGCTTTGTTACACGGAAGTCCCGGGTTCGATTTCTATTGTTCATATTTTTGTTAAACTCCATAACATCTATAACAAATGGCACGAGTGCGTTTACGGAGTATGTTTGACCGTGGTTAAAACTGCAGTTGGCGCAGCAGCACCAGGCTACGCTGCAGGGTGCTTCGCAGCCGCAGTTCGTGCTGCAGCCGTGCGGCCAGCTGGTGCAGGTACGTCACCATCCCTGACGCGCCGACAGTTTGACGGAACCAGGCACTGAACTAATACCATCTCTACGTTTCCTCTATACTCCGTGAATCCGTTCATAGTTGTTTACAAAATTGTAAACTATCGCGAAACTCAAATCATTATCAAATGCTGGTAGGTGATGATGCTGGAGACCGTCTAGTTGGGTACCACCATAGCCCTGTAGTCTCAGGCTAGTAAGGATAAGAGTAAAGTAAGCCCTGCCTATCGTAGAATGCGACTAAAAGGGTCTAGGACTTCCGCGGGCCTTGAGGGTGGGGGCCCTTATCGCTTAACAAGCGAACCTGCGTGGGTCAACGCATGGCTCAGCAATGGTGCCTAGGAGGGTTAGACTCCTCCTCAGAGACGTGCTAACACAAAGTGTAGAAGGGTACCTGTGCGTTCTGTAAGAGATCCCGGGGCTTCTCTGAATGCACTGATGGAGACCACCGGGGGGTTTTTTGTGGGTAGTAGCCCCACATAATCTTGACTTCCCTCCAGAAGCAAGATATCTTTTAAGATTTCCCCCGCGATAAAAAAAGGTAGGTACCACTGTAGCTCCTATTATACTGCCAAACAGTAATGTGTAAACATTATTGTATTCCAGTTTGAAGGGCGCTGTAGTTAGTGAAATTATTGAGGTAACGAGACAACATACGTCTCATGGTGACGAGCGCCATGTGGTGCAGTGTACATCATTCTAACTCCACATTATTATGGGCAGGCGTATCGCTCTTCCCATCAGGTGAACGTATCGCTCATCTCAGTGTTACGTAATCTAAAAAAAAAATAAGTTATTTTTTTGGTGGCTGGTTACCCTTCTACCACTGACAGGTGATTGTGATCCTCACGAAAAGATAGGGTGGAGTACCACTGACCTACACAGCACTCTGTGACAGTGGCTGCATCTTATTCTGTATACTGTTACGTGTTAGCAATCGTCGAGCGCTGCGACGTCTTCCGGCGGTGGCCAGCAACCGATCACTATGGTGCAGCAGGTCGTCACGCCTTCCGGAGACTTGCAGCAATTACCGGTAATCAACAGAGTATAATATTATAATTTCTAATAGTTTTTTACTTCTTGACTGAGCCTGTGTCCGTACACCTTCGTATTGCCAATATGGTGAAGTGGCTAACCGCTTGCTTTATAACGGAAGTCTTTGGTTCGATTCCGGTACACGTTGAGGTGTTTAGTTGGTAGTACTATTCTGTCACGTATCAGAATTCCTACCACCATCATATAAACAGCACGGCTGTGTCCTTCAGGTCAATCCAGGTTTAAGTGGTTAAATCCCACAGTTTTTACAAAAGGCGGGCTTAAAATGCCTGTTGGTATTCTCTACCAGCTAACCTTCGGTGAGGTGGGATGTAGTGGTAGGTGATAACTACCCTTATCTAAATATATTATACCGTTATAAGTTGTATCTTTCCCCCAGAAAGTGTAAGGTTGATGTGACATTTCAGATCCAGCTGTCTCAGGCGCAGCTGAACATGGTGCGCCCGCAGCTGCAGGGCGGCGCGGCTCCGCTGATCGTGATACAGGCGCAGCCGCAGCAGTCCCTGCAAATAATACAGGTGAGCCTTTTTTTAATATAAGCATATAGTTTTTTTAAATAACCTATCACCTGCTATCCACTAGCTATCAGGTTTGATTCGCCACATAGTCATGAGCCATCTGCTCCATCGGCCATCAACCTTCTAGTAATTTTTTGGACTATGTGCTTAACTTTGTTTCTCCTACCAATCATCTCGTTCCTGTTTCGATCGCTCAAAGAAACTTGGTTAATAGGTCTCCGCCCTGTTGCCTTCTGAGTGATTTCAGTCTATTTTATAGAGTCTATTAGATGTGGCCACGACTGCGTGTCATACCCTAGTGCCACTACACTGTGACGCCCCCTCCCCATTGTGGCATAAAAATTTTACCCTTGTAATAAGTAAAAAAAAATTGGCACTAATGCGAAGAGTGTGCTTTCTTTTCCTTGGTGCTCGCACAATTTCTCAACATCTTGAATGGTGTCGTCGTGGACAGGCGATCAGCGTGGATCGCTTCGCAACGCGAGGATCACGACGTTTGGTTTGGCCTGATTTGTACTAGTATATACTGCTACATTACCGGTGGTACCACAAGCCTAAGTAGGTACCACCGTACCGATTATTTCCACCACGAAACTGTATTATGTGAACATTATCGTGTTCCGGTTTGAAAGGCGTTGTAACTAGTAAAATTACAGGGTTAATGAGACAGCAATTTAGAACTCAAGGCGACTAGCACAATGTGGTGTAGTGTACGTCATTGTAAATGGCGCCACGTTGTTACGGACGGGCGTATCACTTACCATAGGGTGAACTTCCCGTTTGTTTCGTTGATTCGTAGAATAGAAATATTAAAACATAAATTCTATATTGTAATTAATGTATCCAGGTATCCTCGCACGCCGGGCAGAATCAGCCGCAGCAGGTATACCTGGCGCAGGTCGCGGGCAGCCAGGAAGAGACCTAGCGGCGTCGGCGACGGCGACGGCGCACGCAGGCGCCGCCCCGTACGAGCGTATGAAGGGCGACATTCGCTAACCGGAACTATAATGTTATTGTTGTGTAAGTTTTGTAAATATAATGAGTAGTCGAAATAAAATATATTATATTTGAATACATTCATTTCATTTTGTTACCCGTGTTGACTTTCAAATGTAAGGGGTGTAAGGGGTCCCGCATAACAACTCACGGGACCCAAGCCAACCTCACCTGCTCGTGGTGCACCCTGCTAATCAATAAACGAGGCTCCAGCTCCCACTAACCAGCATTGGATCAGCGTTTGGGTAAATGGCCCAAATCTTTTCATATGAACCCCTATAAACGTGGCGATCTTTGGGGGACGTTTATTGGCTGATGTAGAAGTGACTTTTAAACCCGAAGTACCAATAATCACCATGAACACCAGACACAAATTTAGATGTACTAGAGGACTAGAAGAAAAACAGAAGATAAACAAACTGAAATGATCTGAGCTGAATGTTTTTTATATATATCATATACGGAGCTATCTAGATATTTTTTTAACAAAGTGACGAGACGAATAGGTCATTCACCTGACGGTAGTTATACGCCCGCTCATGACAACGTGGCGTCTATCATTATGTATGCAGCGAGTGCATGGGCGCCGGCGGCTAAGAATCTGCTGGTCCGAAGGCAGCTCGACGCGGTCCAGCGTAGCTTAGCGCAGAAATTTGCACTCACCGGACCGCGTCGTTGCACTCGGCCCTAGTACTTGCCGCGCTGCTTCCTCTGAACCTTCCTGGGTCCAAGAAGCGACCACTTTATATGATGTAAAGCGCAGCCACTCTCGAGAAGTACTGGGAGATCGGGAGCTGGAGGTACCAGTTAGCTATTCGAGACTACCACAGCCATCTAGGTTCGTGTGGAGTTCTTCTGCCCGGGGGAAAGTGCGGAGGAGGTCCCACCTCCAGCCTCGGCTGCCGAGTCGGCCATTTACACCGACGGCAGCCGCATCGACGACGGTGCGGTGTTCTGCGTCATGCAAAACGCCGTAGAGGTTGCTAATGAAAAACTAAAGTTGGGAAACTTCTGCACCGTATACCAGGCAGAGCTGATGGCCCTTGTGGCAGCTTACGCCGTACTCAGCGAATCAAGGCTCGCCATCGAAACAGTGGCAAAACCGGACACACTTCATCCTTTAGTGTTGAGAGTAAAAGAGAATGTAATGAAAGCGAGAGAAAAAGGGAAGAATGTTAGTTTATATTTAAAAGAAGTTAAAAGAAGACCGGTGTACGAGGACTGCCCCGTTAAAAGCTAATTGTGAGATGGAGCTGGAAAAGAGAATAAAAAGGGAAGTCATTGCCTCTCTGATGAGTGACGACGAAAGTCGCAAAATATTTCTGTAATTCTGGAGGAGAGTTACAGAAAGAATAGTTAAAAAGAATAAAAATTGTGATAAAAATAAAACTAGTTAAGAAATAAAAATTGTGAACAAAATTAAGAACTAAAATATACAATTGGAAGAAGAAAATCAAAGAAAGAGGTGTGCTGCAGAGGATGTTCTTTAGATCTTTTCCAGGAACATTGCAAAAGAAGAAGACGGTTACACGTAAAAGAGAGGAATGATAGAAGGAAATGGAATGTAGAACGAAAGAGGAAAGAAGTTTGAAAAAACAACAAAGCATGTAAGATGAAAAGAATGAATGATGAGAATGTGGAAATTAGAAATAAGATTAAAACTGGTGGTAATAGTAAGGTAAGCAAAGGTTCTGACCCACAACACGCAGGGGGAACAATAATAAAAAAAATGTTTGCACATTACTGTGTGGTAGCGACACAGGCGCTGCGGTGGTAACCTAATCAGACGGTCTCCGACAACAGAAACCTACTACCAGTATTCATTGGGTCGTCGCGAGATTTCGATACTGTCGAAATCACTCAAAATTTGGTAGAGGTATCGCTTCTACCATTTAGAGGTCATTTATAAATGGCTTATACAAAATTCTTTCCCTAAACAAATTAGCAGGGGTGATACGGCCAGCAAAATGGCTGGGGAACAGCTACTAATTTAATGAGACAGTCAACCCATTTGGAAGGATGATCACACTGCAAGTATATACAGAGAAAATAGAAAGTTTAAACTTTACTGGGTTAATGAAGTAGTTCACATTACGCTAAATTATAATGCGAATGATGTTCGTGTTGTTCGTCGTGATTTAACCACCCTTGGCCGAATTAATTTGTAATTAAATGATTTTTAATACTTTAATAGATACATAAATGAGCGTGTGAGGACCAGTAAGAGTTGCCAGCGTATAAAAATACTTGCATATCATCAACTAAAACGTAGCTTAAGTCGATTATGTAAATTTAAAACAGAGCCGGTTCAAAGACATCGCCCTGAGGGACGCCGATCTCAATTAGCATGTTTACACTGATATAATTTTTATCGATTATATCTTGTCTAGTTTTTCTTGTGTCATCATCATCATCATCATCAGCTGATAGACGACCACTGCTGGACATAGGCCTCCCCAAAGATCTCCACACACACAGACAACATGGCTCCCAGTATCGCTGGGCACTAGAGGCTGTCGTTTGTAGGGGTTCATATGGGTGAATTTGGGCCATTTCCCATCACGCTGGCTCCAATGCGGGTTGGCGGGAGTCAGAGCCTCGTTTGTTGATTAGCAGTGTGCACCACGAGCAGATGAGGTTGGCTTGGGTGCCGTGAGTTCTTGTGCGGGACTTCGTGACACCTTATTTCTTGTCTATGGCTGTGTAAATATTCTCTCATTAGACATAATGGAGTTTAGCTCCTGAACTATTAGATTTCAGCTACTGCAGTGGGATGGGAGTATACCTGGTGTCAGATGATTTTTTTAGGTCTACAAGCTTCAGTTATAAATTTATTACTTTAATATTATTTCTACTGAATGAAAGCAAGTGATATTGCCTTGCCTATAACAATATAGCGCTAGTTAAGATGATATACACTGCACTATAATAAGCACGTCATCTTGAGACATATGTTGTCTCATATGGAGTTCAATTATTACAGCGTCCTTTAAACCAGAATGTAGTAATGTTTGCACACTACTGTTTAACTGATGCTACTCACCAAAACGGTCTCCGGCAGCAGATATCTATGACTATTATATACTGCTGTTGCAGAAGAAGCAGGTGCGTTGGACTTAGCCAGGGGATCTTCTACCATCAGTAGAATAAAAATATCTTGTTCTAGTAGATGTAGATCAGTGTTACCAGGTTAGTGGGATGAAAGGAAACAACTTCATTAGTCTACAGTTTATTGGAACAATTCACTACTTTGCATGACGCGGCGCGAACAGCATCGCGTCACAACTTATACGAACTAAGACATTGCACGTTTCTATATCACCTACTCGCTATTTAGTACACTATTACAGTTAAAATTAAACTAAATATGGAACATTGCTCACAACAAATTCACATAACGTGTACATAGATAAACACGAATCACGAGAAAACAATAGTAAATAATCATTTATATAAATATTTATCTAAACGAATCGCGTTATGAATATGAAATATATAAATATATAATATATATATATATTTTATTTAATTAATATATTAAATCTTTTGACACATAATTATTGCAATAGTTTCCGTTTTAAACTATAAGAGATATATTTAAATTAAGATCATTTGCTTAGTTTATAATTTTTTTTTTTTGGTTTTATCTCTAATATATTTTAGAATTAACCTCCATTATTTACCATATATGGTAACGTTACAAGTTGACATTACTTTGATCGAAATATTATTAATAGGTAAAATTATATTTAACTTGATTCCACTTAATGGCGGTTAAAATAACGTCATGGATTTTATAACGAATTATTTAACTACAAAGTTTATTAAAATTTTCTTATTCGTCGTCATCATCGCCCGGATGTCCACAGCTGGGTTATGGGCATCGATCAACGATCGCACCGATCTGTCCGCATCCGGCGGCTTCCGGTGACCGTCACCAGATCGATTTTCCTAACATACATCTATTCACTATCACTGACCGTAGCAACGTACAAAGGAAACTTTCTACTACTCGATACTCAAGTAACTAACTTAGATTCACTTAAACATGAAACTTAACAAACATTTTGTTATATCACTAAATAAATAATTTACAAAAACGGAAGACAATTTTTGATTTTGTCGTTTCTCTCTATACATATATATATTTCATTTACTTAAATGTTATATCAATATAATTAATAACAAATAAAAAACAACTTAACTTCTCCCTGTAACAGCTATAGGGCACGATTTTCTATATATATATATATTTATATATATGTATATATCCGGTAAATAATTTTAAAAATTCTTCAACTATAATAATTTACACGCAACGATCTAATAAAAATAAGCTATATTTTTTTTTCTTTAATTTATATTATTTTCGTCGTATAATTTTTTTTTCACATAAATAATTTTTTTCGTCTGGCAACAAATTTAAATCAAAGTCCAAGCCGTACCAATCGATTTATCATTCCGGCAAGAAATTTAAAACTTAATGCTATATAACTTAAACTTGCTCAGGTGCATCTAAAATATAATTCACTTAGACATTTTTATTTGAGCACTTCAGGTATTTGTTTTTTTTTTTATATATTACACATAATCGAAAGAGCTAATAGTAGAATCTAAAAAAAAAAAAACATGTCCGGTTTGCTTTGGTTACTATCTATAAGTAATATCGGGAATGTAGCGGCGGAGTCATGTATCCTATATGTTATAAATTTACAAATAAATAAAATTTTTTTTTTTTAATTATTATTTGATATTATTCAATAAATCAAATAGATGAAAGTACCAGATGATGATGGTGATAGGTTCGAAGAAAACGTTCATAGAAAAATTTAGCTCCAGTTATGATGATATACCCTGCAGCAACAAATTGTGCTGGTCGCCTAGATACAAGATATTTTTACAATTTGTTACTACAGTAATTTCACTAGCTGCAGCGCCCTTCAAACAGGAACACGGTAATATTTGAACACTACTGTTTGGCGGCAGAAATAGGCGCTGCGGTGGTATCTACCCAGACGGTCTCCAGCAACAGAGACCTACGACCAGTAACCGCCTAAACGCCTTACCTATTGCTGATACATTACGGATTGGTGATGATCATCCACACCAGCTGTTGTCCACATTTGGACTGGATTAGTGCTGCTGCCTGCGACCATCGCTATATCATTTATCGGTCCACTATGACTGGTTCAGTGTACGTTCAGCAATAGTTTCTGGTCCGCGTGATGTTATGGGAATCTTCAAGAGTGATTAGGCTACTCCTACACTAGTGCGCTTTACCACCATATACGACATCCTTTACCAGGACGGATACCAGGCAAGAGCTAATCTATTCTACAAAAAGGATACACAACAACACCGCGGGATAGTTTACACACACATATATATATATATATATGTGTGTGTGTGTGTGTATATGTGTAGACTATTCGTAAATTATGGCGGGTAAATATATTTCCGGTTACTTTCTCTCGTTTAATATTTATAACTAATTGAGCTTCAACTTACGCTATACCATACATTATTTAATAATAATAATAATAATAATAGTCGTATATAACGTAAATAACGTAATGTATTTGGTTTATTCTCTAAAAAAATAATCAACAAACAGCACCTTCGTTATCACCGTGTCAATATTCGTTGTCAGCTCCTCCTCTCCGTACGTCTACACGATAAGGCTTCCACTATGTAGTGTGGAGGACGAAACAGTAACCTAATGAAATGAAGATGAAGATGAAGAGAATCGTGTGACACCTCACGTTACCCGTCTGCATGCTGCATCGATTTAAAAAAAAAAAAAATTAACGTAACAACTTTACAAATGGAAACCCTTTAAGTAACATCACATATATATATATAAAAAAATTAATTTGTCGGCGATTTTATTATGTTCGTCCAGAATACTCCGGCTGTCGGAACAGCGATGATGCTGTAATGGACCGACATCGCATTAATCAGGTTCCATATCAGCCGATAGACGTCCACCGCTGGACATGAGCGTTACCGAGACGGTCTCCGTCAACAGAGACCTGACATAGTTATACTAGGATTAGTCATCATCATCAGATTAATGCCCACTGTTGGGCATAACTTTCCAATACCGTTTGGGTTTGTATACAAGTACAAGACTTAAAAAATCTATATATATTGCTATTTTTCTTTTTATTGTTCTCTAATTCTTTTCTTCTAGTTCTCCATAGAGAAGTTCCTTTCACTATCATCAGCTATATTCATTTAAGCTACATCCTGTATCCTATCGTCAAGGTTGCCAGATTTTTATTATTTCTTTTTAATATGAAAGATAGGAGATGGTCTGCCGCAGAGACCAAAAATCCCGATCGAGTTGTAGGAGCGGCAGTAGACGGCACTTGTCTATGGTCGTCTATGGTCATGGTTTAGTTAAACGTGAAATGTCACTATGGGCACTGGTCATAAAATTTTCAATACATCTCTAATGGAACGGGACCATGTTTCCTCTTTGGAGAGGTCAAAAAAAAACACACACACACACACACAAACGCGAATAGTTACATATTAGTTATAAGAATTTTTCAACCTCTTTAGGCCCCGTTAGTTATATATATAAACAACATAACATATGAAAGATCAACAGTAAGTAAAAAAAAAAAAACATATATACTATGCGATGAGAAATTCGCTTAGAAAAATATAATTATTTGTGACGCAGTGTTATTATGAATTATTTGTTTTGAGCCGTTTCCTTCCGCTAGTTAATGTAAGGAGGGCAAGCACTGTTACGAACTCTTGTGATTTTTTTTTTAATTAAAAAAAAATTCTTTAATCATCGCCAAGGAAAAAATCCGTAATTGTTACATTTATAAATAAATAAAATAACATAATTGTTATTGTTTGTGTTTGTACATCACGTTAAGTTTCAAGTGTCCTTATCGCTCGCCCTCGTCGTTTTATAGTTACGTGGTGCTGCTCCTCAGTTGACCATGAAGATCGGCCACTCGTGGCATGCCGCTGGCGGAGGTATGGGCAGCGGGGACCCGCCCCCTACAGACACGACTTCCGGGATCTAACATCAATACGAAAAAGTAAATTATATTTATATATTCAATATCAATAACAAGGTGGACAGCTTTTTGCTGTGGACTTCGCTATCATTAAACTAAAATTGATATTGGGTTAATTAGGATGATGTACGCAGCATCAGATGATGCCCGTAAAAAATTAAACTTTCAGCCTTATTTATCTATGCTATCATCAGCCGATAGACGTCCACAGCTGGACATAGGCCTCTCCCAAAATTCACCACGTCGATCGATCCCGCGTTGCTCGCATCCAGTGGGCACCCGCGATTCTCATCAGATCGTATCGTATCGTCGTTATGGAGATCCGCAGAAGAACTAAGGTCACTCACATAGCTCAAAAGATTGCTAGACTTAAGTGGCAGTGGGAAGGGCACATTGCTCGATAGACCGACGGCCGATGGGGAAGTAAGGTCTTCGAATGGCGCCCGCGTACCGGTAGACGTAGTGTTGGGAGGTCTTCCACAAGGTGGACTGACGATCTGGTCAGAATCTATGGTATATACGTGATAATTTATGATAGAATAGATAACATATACCATTTTATGTATATTAAGAATTTTAAAAGTAAATACTTCATCATCATCATTTCAACCGATGGACGTTTACTGCTGGATATACGAGTAGGTCTCTAGCAATGGGTTTCAAATTTCACGGTCTTGTGCTATTTGAATCCAGTGACTCCCAGGAATACTTATATCCGTTTAATTATAGTAACGATGTTTTAAGTAGGTTTACTTAAATTCTGAAAAGAATAAAAATGGATGGCTACTCACCATTGTTTGAGGATGATGCGGCGGATGGTAATAATGCGCCGGTGATACCGGTGGTGTCGGATAGCCCCAGTACACAAGCGGCGGCAGTGTGGGTCCCATGGCCGGGTAGTAGTACGTCAGAGGGCCTAAAGAAAAAAATATATTAGTCTATGGTCCATTATGCGTATAAGATAATTTTCATAGCAATTAATCTTCATTTTTTTAAGTACTCCACTGATGTTTAAGTTATCCATTTAATTTTATATAATGTGGACCAAGACTATTGTTGTTCATGCATTTTGTTAGTCACATTTCAGAAGTAGCTCTTACGAACCTGTTGCATTAATTCTATTTGAAATTGAGCTTTGCTAATAAATCGAATAGTTTTATTAGTTTACTATATTAATACATTAAGTTGTTGTGCAACATACATTAAAAGGGGCAAACCGAACGACGCAGGTAGTGACGCAATGGATGATATATCCGACCCAAATATCCCAATATATCTGTCATAGACCCTAAATATTTCCATGTAATTGCAAATCTAATAAATAATTGAGCAAGTTCATGTAATGAAAATGTTTTGTTTGAATCTAAAAAAAAAGCACCAAAACAATTTATTAATTATAAACAAGTGTCAATAAAATGGCGCCAAATTAATTGAAACAGATAATATATGTAGATTCGTCAAAACATTCTCGCTTATTCGAAGTGTGACGTACACAGATAATGTAAGAGAAAAATATAAAATGTAATGTAATTAAAATCATGATAAACACTCACCAGGGTTTTGAGAACGCATTAACAGTCCACCAAAGCAGTGCGCAACTTACACCAATACTCTGATATCGTTTGTTACACACGCCGCTGTTGCCGCCAACCACCAAGCCAGTCTGCGGACTTTACCAAACTTATGCTGTCCTAGTGCCCTAATACTGCACCGGTAACTGCGACCTCAACTCAAAAAAAAAGCGACAGCGTACCGCCTTGTTTTAATTTTTATAGCATTTTAAAACTTTTACTAAAAAAATTCTGCGATATTTTTTTTTAAACTCTCATTACTAAAGACAATATACTTTTTTTTAAATATAACATCTCTTTTGTATTTATCGAAATGCACATCAATAAATTAATATAACACCAATTAAATTAAATTTGTTCAGTTTATAATTAGTGTCTATGGATTTTTGTCTATACTATTTTTATAATAATCATTTTTTTGTGTCTCGTGTTATATAGACTGAATTGAAATTTCGTTTTGTTTTTAGATGTTAAAATTTTTTAATTTATTTTTATTATACATTGACTTCCTAACATTGTAAAAGTTGAGATCGCAATGTAATTAAAGAGTAAAGAGTTTTTTTTTATTTCACATGATCCCACAAGAAATGATAGATAATAAATACTTACTGGCCTCTTGTTACATTGATGATTACTTGGCAACACTAGACATTGAACCAGCCACTAAATAGGTCGTTTTAAAACCTTGCACCCATGATATCATATTAATTAATATCTAAAGCACAGAAACATTTCGTCTACAAAACACTTAAGCGCCGAAACTGATCCCATTGTACAAGACTTGCCTGTAACGCTGTCACCCGAGTTTCCATGCATTTTGAAGCAGAACTTAATGTAATATACATTCAGGATGGGGCAGAGCTCCTCAGCGTGAGATGTAGACGTGTCGTGCAAATACATTTCGTCATTATCATCATATTAGTCATGAATATTTATGTTTTACAAAAATATAACTTACGGCGGACTAAATACAAAATGGAATTAACAGTAAAATTATATTATGTAAGTTGAAAATGTTAATAAACTTTTTTAATGATTTAAATTGAAATTTAACTTTAATTTAAAGTTTTTTTTTATTTAAAGTATTGATTAAATACTATTTAATTAAATAATAATAAATACTGGACAATTGTTGTGTATTTTTTTTACATGGCATCCCGACCAGTTATGTCATTTTACGCGGTAAGTTTTGTTATATTTGATTGTCTTCATTAGTAAGAAGTTTTATATATGAAAAGCAAGAGCTTGTAATCGTAGAAGCAAGTGGAACTGTAAAGTTTGGGCAAGGATAGATTTTGTGTAATGTTTATCCATGATGAAGTCGCTCTGCCCTATCCGTAGTTATTGTAATGGATCCAAAATTAAGCATAAGATTGTGCTCTCTGTGAAGTAACCTCTCCATTTTAACCACTCGTGTCGGTACCCCGGTATAAATGTAATCTGCTTCATTACCATCTCTCATTACGTGATAGTACATGTGCGTACACTTTCGAATTAGTTAAAAGCTAGGTTAGGAGGCGGGAGACGGGGAAATGATTGTGCTATTTATGAATGTTAAATGTTTGTAACTTGTGAAGGAAACTTGTTTACTTGCATCGATAACTATGATAATGATACGCGAATTTCATTTAAACAAGTAATTCTACACGAAGAAAACAAAACGGAATTTTTTAGTGATAGCTTTAAAAAAAATTAATAGAATGTTGAAAAATACTTTTATAACATGAAATATTAATGAAAATGTGAATGATATAATAAAAATATTTATGTATAAATTTGTTTTAATAACAGATGACTATGTAATGTGGTGCTCAAAGTATTTTGTGTATGAAATGTGTGATATTAAGTTAGTATAAGACATTGATATAAACGGTAACATATCATAGACAACGCAAGCCATAATGTTAGCAATCCTTCACAAGTATAGTATAAACTGCTCTTTCTACATCAATAGATAAAAAAATAGCACAACCAACCACAAACCATAGAAACTCGCAATAATAGTGTTCTAACACGA
Organism: Ornithoptera priamus; assembly: GCA_029034505.1. NCBI lineage: Eukaryota > Metazoa > Arthropoda > Insecta > Lepidoptera > Papilionidae > Ornithoptera > Ornithoptera priamus. Next base: position 1,430,221 of record JARDWD010000584.1, read on the forward strand.
AAACTTATGGATTTTTTATTTACGCAATAAACTATAATTAGGCAACTAAATTACGAAAAAAAAAAACTCATTATGAACAAGTTAATAAAACTTAAAAGACCTAGTTGATTCTCTTAGTTCTATTTATAAGCTTTAATTATGATTTATATTACCTCAAAAATATATGTAAAATATAACTGATCTGATTTGATAACTCGTTATGATCTGATTTTGTTGTAGGAATGGCCAAAAATGCCTACCACCCGACAAATATTTATCGAAAGATCATTACATGAATGTAGCTTAAATTTGTATGAATGTATTGTGTTTTCAAATTTACTATAGAGATGGCATCGTTAGCTACTCCCGTGTATTGTTTATGAATATAATAAACGCGATATCCTCACACCACCCCTCCGGTCACAACACATCACTGAGATATTTTAACTTTAGTGCACTCCCGTTGAATTTCTTAAATACATCAAATCTTTCTTGCTATTAAGTATTAATAGAAATCACAGATTACGCATGCGCCAAAATTTAAGATATCCCATAGAGAGTATTACAATATAAGAATTAAGCAAAAAAAAAAAAACAGAAGGCTCAAAATAGCAGGTATAGAAGAAGCCGTGAAAGAATAATTTATAATCAATGTGTTAATGACTGGAGGGCACGACTTTGTACTGACGGGTTTGGCCAGCCGGTTATAAGACAATTATTGTTTTCAAAGCAAAAGGTTGGATAGTTTTGACTATTGATTTGATAATCGATCTATAACAGCAGACAGAGAAAATTCTACCACCATTAAACCCTCGAAATGAACTTTTTATAATTTTAGATAACTTGGGGAGAATTTTCAATGTGTGCCTAACAAAATACCAGTGTACCAAACTAGAAAGCTTTTCACCGTATACAGGTATGTATTAAATTTAAACGTACAGCTAGGCCGCGACGTACGTACAGTATCCGCCCGCGCTGTGCTCAGGGAACACTTGTACGAGAACCGGTAGCCCGGAGCCATGCAGTCTCCGTCAATAAGTATAAGCGCGCTTCATGCCAAACCAATACATCGGTAGTACGCGGTGATTATATACTATGCGCATTTTAATTAATACCAAATAAACAATTGCAAACACTTACCGACGTCTCGTTTACCACATTCATGCAAATATTCCTTAAACACAACCCGTTCGGATACACCATATTACACTTCATTATATATTAATAGACACAATATTGCATTGTAAACTAGACTAGACCTAAATTGTAACCGTGACAGTCGCTTAATGTATCATATCACAGTTACAAAACCATAGTTATTTATAAATATATATAAAATATATATTAAAGAAATGACAGAACAAAAGATTAGCCATAACACCATGTACTTGTGACTAAAGCCCCCAATACCTGTATATTTGTGAATATTGAGACAATCGTTATACCATAGACGATGACGTTAACCTTTTGTTTAATCTATATAGAACCATAAACAAGGAGTCACATATTTCTGGCGAATTCATAATTACTGTATCGGAAAACGCTCTCGCAAAAATGGCGGGAAACGCTATTCAGGTCACGAAACACGGTGCAAAGGAAGTTCGAATATTTAGAATGAATGCGCTAAAAATATTGCGAGTTAAGAAATCATTACAGACACGACTACATTATATGGTGTGAGGTAACGCTGACAATGAAGTAGATGGTTGCATTTAGATTGTTAGAGGTGAGTAAATACGACAAAACTCGTACAGGCACGGGAAAGGTAGGGGAAGGGATTGTGGAAGACTGATGGTCGATTTTTCCGCGCATGATGTTATAAATACTAACATAAGGCTAAACTTCATAGCAAACAAGAAGAGTTACGTCAACACGCAGCAAACACCTATATAATCTGTTACAAACAACTACAACAAACTATTACTAAATCATGAAAACAATAAAAAAAACTCTTACAGTAAACGCAAAAAGTGTAATGTACCCAAAAGTTAATTTAAGTACGAATTAAAAATGCTTCAAAAAACACAAAACATAAATTTTTATAATCTTATTCCTCTCAGATTTCATATCAGCCTTGAAGCATCGGGCAAAAGGTTAGTCTTGTTTTTTTTTTTCTCATATAAATGGAATGTTATAATAAAAATCACAACGGGATAAATTATAAGCAACAATCCTAATCAAATAACCTCTGGATCACTTAAACTCAACTTTCAATATACGATTACGTTATAACGAATAATCGGTGTAAATTCAACAAAACAAGAAGTTATTCGATTCGACTTAATATATACTTAGCTGCAAAAAATCACAAGCCGCGGTTCGCGAAGCCGTATATAAATTCATTTCTCACATATATGTATAGTTATACCTCGGCGAAGGCATATTACGGTTTAATATATTCTTGAGCTTATTGTCATTTCCAAATACCCTGTTTGAAACGAGTACACACGCAGCATCGCGTAACATCAGGTATAAAATTGACATTCATATATATTTATGAGCTAAGTAAAAATGTGAGCTATTTCTACATAGAACTACATAAACACGCTAACGTTATAAATTCACAAAAGTTAATAACAAATCGCCGCGTCGCGTTAAACTGTTTCCGCACCAGTCGATGGACGCGAATGATTTTGGCGCGGAACGAACGAATTGGCGGGAAAACGCTGGAAGTAATGTCCCCTAAACTCCTGGATAGTATTGGTAAGTGGGGAACATTGATAGAGTGGCGGGGAATGGTGACGAGATAGACGGTGGCAAGGCGGCCGATAGAGGCGTGCTGTAGCCCGCCGGTAGGGCCGTCGGTATGGCGGTTGGCAGAGCGTTCGCGTACGACAGCATGGGGCTCGTGTTCGCGTATGAAAATATGGATGGCGAGCTCCCGTAAGATAGCACCGGTAACGACAGGGGCGTGATCTGTGGCGCCGTGTACTGGCGCTTAGTAGGCGGGCCCTCCGCCTGGCTGAACGCGCGCTCGTAAGTACGTTTAGTCGGAAGGATCTGTTGTTGAGTGGGAAGCATGGGCAGCTGGTACGACGGGGCGGTCTGCCGGTATGGTAGGATCGGGAGTATGGGTGGGCGGAGCGAGGCGAGCAGGAGGTTCTCATGCTGTCGCGCGAGGAGGGTCTGGTGAGCGATGTGGTGGGCGAGCAACCGCGGCGCGGGCGCCGGGGGTGGCAGCAACGTACCGGGCGACAAAACTTTCGGAGAAGTGGACGGCGTCACGCCGCCGGTCAGCACAAGGTTCATGTCATCGCCGGAGCACTGGAACACCTAAATTTAATAGCTTGGTGTAAATACTTTAACAAATATCACCTTATTGCAAAGTAAGTTCAAAAAAGCAAGTCATGCATCCTGAAATGAGACCACCACCATTGGGTCCTTGAAACTAAATTTACTTCTGTTCGTAAGTAAGATCAAAGATAGTGTTTGCCATTTCCAGTGAGCTACAGCTAGATGCAGCAGAGAGCAATATAGGTATAGCCCACAAATATTGAACTAGCACTACATGGGTGGTGTATCTCTTACCTCGATGTAGCGCTGCTTCTTGCCGAAGGTCATGTAGCGGTGATGCTTGTGTTGGGCGCAAAGGTAAGCGCTGGTCTCACTGTCCATTTGTATGAATGCTTCACCGCTAGGATGGCCCTTCGTTATAACAAAAAATATATATGCAATAACAAAAATACTTAGGATTTTGGACAACAAATGATAAAGAAAGAGGGGGAGGAGGATTTAAATTACCTGTGCATTGTAAACCATGTGGACGCCTTGGACAACGATGTTCTTAGCGAAATCGTCCAAGAATGTCAAAATATGCTCCACCTGATGAAACAAAATATTTAATAAATTTCAATATCATTAGAATTTGTGGATAGTGTATTTTCAGTGAGGTTGGCTTGGGTCCCGTGACTTTTTGTATGGGATCACTTACACCACCACCCGACCAAGACCGACGGCCGATTGGGCAGTAGGGTCTTTGAGTGGCACCCGCGTACCGAGGCCTCCCACAGGTAGACCGACGATCTGATGAGAATCTCGAGAACCCACTGGATGAGATCAACGCGTGACCTATCGATGTGGAGATCTTTAGGGGAGGCCTATGTCCAACAGTGGACGTGTATCGGCTGATGATGATGATGTATTTTCTTCTGATCTTTAATAGTCAATAATACCTGAGCTTCGTAAGGCAGCCCGCGAAGTCGGACGCAGTCCTTAGCTGTGCCGGAAGTGATCACGTGCTGCGGCACTAGTGCCACTGGAACTAGGCCTTCAGCCGGAGCGCTCGCCGTCGACGGCGTGCTGGCTGTGCTAGCGCGGGTCTCCAACGAACGGTTTAATACCTGCCGAGAAGATATTTGTTGGTACATTAAAAATGTGCGATTAGTGGATAAAATATTAATTAAAACGGTTTAATAGAAATTTAAAATGGGCAAAGGAGTCCAACTGCGACACTGTTTGTGGCAATTTTATTTTTATGAATTTCTACTTAAGATATTAGCATATGGCTCAAGTTGAAAATTTTCCATTAAAATTGTACTATAAATTAATTAGACACCTACTTCCAGCTTTATTAATTTACCTATAACATTTTTTTCTCAAATCTTTATATTAAATAAATGAAGTATATAATCTGTGCTACGGAAGGTCGCAGTCGTACTGAATAACTCACCATTACCTCACAAGGGCAGGCTGTGGACATAAGAGGGCAATTTATTTGTGATGACTCGAAATCGGTGTATCTTGACAATAAACAGTAAATTACGTTGATATTTTTGATTAGAGCTTCAGAACTTCTACTAGTAGTTTATACTAATAAAATAAATCAGTCACCGATCATAATGGCGGGAATATCAGACACGATGACAGGAAAAAGGCAAACGTTATTTTATGATACATTCTAAATTGTGTTGGAAGAACTTAAATGGCGAATGGCCATTTTAAAAATCAAAATTAATATATGAAAATTGTATATAACTTGTTTTTCTTACCAGTATTTTTCTTTCAAGTAAATTAAATATATATATGAAAAGTTATGTGTTTTGATGGATATTAAAATTTTTATATTTTATGTATTGTCATTATAAATAAATAAAAAAATGTCACAGTGTTCTATAATAAGAGTATATGATATAATGTAAAAATATAGATAATGATATAATTTATGCAAGTGTTCGTGTATATGAGTGCATAAATTTATTAGTGTCTGTACGCATGTAGAAGGATTCAAAGTCCTTTAATGATTTTTAGCAATATATATAAATTACAAACGGAGCTATATTTTATATACGATAACGTGTGCTAAGGTAGCGCTACACAATACGTGATTACTGCTATTATTACCATATTTTACTGCCGGAGATAACATTGTTGCTGTCGGCACGACAACCGGCAGTAAAAAGGCTAATATCGTTGCTTGAATTTTCATTTAGCGTACATTGCTTACGTAATAGTTCAATTTCTATGTTTATTGAATTTTACACATGAATAATTATATTGGGTAGGTAGGTAAACATCAGTACTGTCATCTCGAGCTATTAAGAATATGAAACAGGTAAGCTCTGTTTGTCATTGAAGGCGACTAAAAGAGTCTGCGAGTTCTAGAGGACGACAGATGCGTAGCTCTGTTGCCTGAGATTATCTCGGTTGGTACCACCGCAGCGCCTATTTCTGCTGCCAAAGAGTAGTGTGCAAACATTACTGTGTTCCGGATTGAAAGGACTTGTAGCTAGTGAAATTACTAGGGTAACGAGACTTAACATTTTGTGTCATGCCGATGAGCGCAATGTGCTCCTATATACATTTATACTATCTAGCGCTACGGTGCTATGAGTGAGCTTATCACTTACCATCAGGTGAACATGCCGATCGCCGCGTCGCCTCATTGTATAGAAAAAAGGTGATTCAAAGATCCAAGGAAAGATTGAATTTCTCGCTTCTATTCTTCTGAGGTGCCATGGTGTTTCCTTTGCTGGTTTATTTGACGTTTAATAACAAAACGTATGTTCCTATGTTGAATTAAAAACTTTGATCTTCGTTTTGTGGAGTCTTGTCTATCACCTTAATTGGGTAGAATTTGGTGTGATATCGTGACAGTTCACACAGGGTGCCCATACCCTCGCCGTAGTACTTCATTTCGCCTGCTGTTCTCTTAATTAAAGATGTACCTATGCTAAAGATACAGATACCCATGACAGATACCTTAATATATCCTAGCAGAATATTAACTCCATAGAGCCTTAAAAGTATATGTAGTAGTAATGTCTAAGGGAAGTGGACATAAAGCTATTTTCACACCTGTTGTACTTCTGCGGTGGTAGACCGGAACAGTTCGATGTATCTAGCGCCTATCAACTTGCGGTGTCGGGAGAGGGCCTTTGGTGCATCCTCCTCTTTTGAGAAGAGGACGAAGGCGTCCCCCGTCGCTCTGCCATCAGCCCGCCTTACGAATAAGACACCTTCTAATCCATCGAGCACTTGGACTGGATCGTCACCCGTAGAGAAGAAGTCCAGCTGAATTATAACAATACGAAATATTTTAAAAATATTACCAACAGACATTTATTAAATTTAGATGAATTTTTGTTACTCTTCAAGACGTTGAACACAATATGGTGTTGTATAAACATTCTAATTAGTTCTTGTTTGATATCAGATTTTTTTTTTTGGATAGTGTAGAACACATAATTAGAATACGTCATAATGAGTATTGAGTCATAATACTTTGAGTTTACATTTGATCTCATTTTCAAATTATGTTAAGTAACAATGAGACCTCAGAATATGAAGCTCCTACCATCATCTAAACTAGAGTTCTTCATGTAGCTACGGACTCGAACCAGAGAGCTCCGTGTTGCATAGGAAGAGATTAGCTGAAGTCAAATTACTTTCTTAAACGTCTCTGTTCATGAAATTCGCATTGACCGGATACATTTAGTGGTGATAGGATTTTGTTGTCAGAAACCGTTATTAAACTATTGGAGTGCTATGACCGGGCTTATAGGAACACAACTTACGACTTGTTGCGGCGTGGCGTCGTATGGCAGCCCGCGCATGCGCACTATGACTTGGGCGCCGCGTGACAGGAACGCGGCAGCCTCGCACGTTGCACCACCAGCCACTGACAGGAAGTCTTCACCATTCGCCCGGTATACCTTTAGTAGATTAAAGACTTTTTATATATAGTTCATACCACGGGGATTTAGGGCTTTCTTTCATAACTAGAACCAAAGTCATTTATTCCCTTCTCTGCTGACCGATATACATGTTTAAGAACGTTATTGTTGCTGAAGCTTAATGTGGACCGAATCTGTGTCTCTTCGAGACGTATAGCACGTATTTTATAAACTGAGCTATTACTGCTCGGAAGTTAGAGCAAATAAATATCCTGCTCTTGCTCTATTTTGTTGTACAAAAGACATGATTATACAAAAATAAAGTAATTGTTTTACCTCTATATACCGCGGGCCGATGTGGTGCTTGTGACGCTTCAGAGCCATATCTCTGTGCTCCTGTGAAATAAAACGCACCAGCGCCTCGCCGTTACGTCTCCCCTGTGGCGAAAGGCACAAAGCTACGCCGCCCCTGTTCAATTAAAACAACACTTATTAAGTAGCCTTTTTTATAACACTCGTACATTTGAATTTAATTTCACTTGAGATGTTAAGTGACAACGACGGTAAAGATTATCCGCTATATTACATCAAATGTATCTCCCGAATGAAATCAAGGATGTGTAGAAAGTGTAAATCGCTTATAATTTATATGAGTAAATAAATTTTAAATTAAAGTTAAGAACTACTGTTGATCTTGTTATCATTGGAACAATAAACTGTGACAAAGTTCAACTCTTTGTGAACACATTTTGGCAACGGTCTGTAATAAAATATTAATTTAATCTATAATATTTGTTAAAACAAATTAGAGGTGACAGTATATCACACCGATGGTAAGAGCTCATTCAACTTACTTGGCGACATTTAACCCTCTGAAGAATTTGGCGATGTCCTGATCAGACGACTGCCACGGCAGCCCGCGTGCGCGTACTATGCAGTTGCCGTCTATCTCATCGTCTTTTGAGCTGTAAACGAAATTTGTTTCACTGAAATAATTTCATATAGTCTTAGGTGAGCGGCACTTATTCCTTTTAAAAACTGTTCCATTTTCAAATGTTATCCGATCGTTGGAGTACATGTTTACCATTTTTGTTACGAAATGCGCAGTACTTCTTTAGTATAATGGATATATTTACACAATAATATAGCACAATGTGTAGATAGTTATAAATTATATATAAATAACGTTTGTACCAATTATGATAAAACAATTACTGATTTACCGTTATCTAAGAATTATACCGATTGTGCGGTAACAATGGCCTATAACTGAAACGGTCCGGTAAGGGTCTGTTCGTATGACGCTGATGGCGCAACCGCGATAAATGTCAAGTGTGCACTGTGCTGCGAGACGAGGTAAGTGGTGAGGTAGTAGTAGCTGATGGTAGATAATACGTCCACCCATAACAAAACGGCGCTAGTCAGGATGATGTACACTACATCATTTTGTATACGTTGCCTTGACATATGTTACGGTTATCACCAAATATTATATAATAAATTATAATAATTATTTCTCGCTTTTGTATAGAAATATTAAACAGGAGTTGAACTAGATCATTTATTCTAAGAAATATATATTTTTATAGAAAATGTTTTGATTAGTGTTTATTGGAAGTTTACGTCAGTGTATTAAATTTTACATCATTTAACTAATAGTATAATGATAATAAATATATTCACACAAAAATCCATATACAGATAAATATCATCATCATCATCAGCCGATAGACGTCCTCGGATAAATATATATATATATATATATATATATATATATACATAAAATAAATGAATTGGTAGAGAGATCTGCAGGGTATCATCTAGTAATATAACTGAATAAATTCCATGATGATATTAAAGTGATCACGCTTATCACATCAGAAACAGATAATCGTGATTATCATGTTTATTATACGGTAATCCTTTAATATATTATCTTTACGAGATTAAGCAAGGACTAGTATGACATTGTACACAATCAATACAATGTGGTCGGACCTTCAAGACTTTGGAGTCATTTCAACACAATGGGTACGTTTTGAGCAATTCTCGAAAAGGCGGGTAAAGTTTACTGCTTAACAGTAAAATTTGTGTCCCACTGTAATTTAATATTTATTTTCGATATATAACTATAAAAACTATTTTCGTCATTCAAAATATGTTTTGACGTTACAAAAAAACGTTTCATCTATTCATTAGGAGGTAGTACTTATACAATGCTGGAGACCGTCCAGGTACTACTGGTCATATGTCTACCGTCGAACATACTGTACAAATATTACCGTTATCCGATTCGAAGTACGCTGTAATTAGTGAAATTAATTGGGTTACAACTGAACTGTTTTAAACAGGTTTCCTACAGGAGGGACGTTTACTATTCTAGTCTTCTGTTTGGCATTACTAAACACTATGGGCTAAAATATTTATATGATAAGCTAACATGGTCCAGAAGAGTTCTTCGAAATGGTTATGTGTAAACAATGGCTGAACATAACATTACTGGGTTCCGTCAACAAAAGTAAGTTGCAACATTTTAACTTAAAGTTAAACAATATGCATTCAACTTACAAAAGGTTGAGGTAAAAAGTTGGGAAGTCTCGGCTATATCTATATATATAATAAAGTGGGGAGCTATATATTGTTATAGGGGTATAGCCCCCCATTTTATTATACGTATATTATTTATGATATTAATTATACTTACTTTTTTTGTCACGAATCTTAAATTTTTATCCCGTTTTTATTTAACTAAGCAACGATAGATTAGTCCATAACGTGAATAATAAAATAATCTTTGTTTAGCTGATACGAGATGTTCATACGGATCATCATCATCAGATGACACAGCTGGACATAAGCTTCGCACAAAGACCTCTACATCGATCAGTCCTGCGCTGCTCGTACCTAGCTGCTTCCTGCGACCTTCCAACACTGCGTCTTTTAGTATGCAGTCGTCATTCGAGGACCTTGCTGCCAGTCTTTCGAGCGATGTGTCCTGCCCATTGCCACTTGAGATTAGCAATCTTTTGGACTATGTCGGTGATGTTCATATGCATCAAGTTTCAATTCTAACTCAATATAAGATGTTCAATAGAAATTTAATTAATATCGTATTTTTACACTACGTATACAATTTAACATACATAGTAAAAAAAATCTATGAGATGCGGTCCCATTCGCTGGGATCAAAGTCTCGATATAATTCCTCAGTAACATAACATGAGTTATATACACAACCATTGAACTGTTTATCTATCGCATGGTGAGCATTCGTGACACAACAACATGATGTTTTTACGGCGCCTACACGAAATATATAATAACATGAAATCAATAAGAAATATCAAATTTTTATGATAGCGCGATTCGTGTAGTGTATATATATCAAATGTTAATTTATCTACAACATAAATCAGTAACTACTGATATAACTACAATTTTTTATAGTTATTATATAATTTAACCGCAGGTTAGTTACGTGCAAGTTATTTATAAAGCAATTGCGTAAATTCGTTTAGATTTATCGGACAGGCGTAGTGGTCACTAGGTATCATCATCATCAGCCGATAGATCGTCCACTGCTGGACATAGGCCTGCCTCGAAGTTCCCCACATCGATCGTTCCTTTTCTGATCGCATTGCTGGGGTAGGAGCCGTGGTTTGTAGAGGTTCATGTGGTGGATTTGAATCGTTTCTCATCACGCTGGTTTAATGCGGGTTGGTGGGAGCCAGTCTGGTTTGTTCATCAGCAGGGTACGCCACGAGCAGGTAGGGTTGGCTTGGGTCCTGTGATTTATTGCGGGATCTCGTACACCCCATCAGTTTGTATTCCCTGGTTCAATACCGAGGGACATATGTCGTGAAGTTTCGACGATGGTTTGGTTTTTTAACCCTCCAATTCCAACTACCACTATTAAACTAATATCTTATATATCTATTTTTATATATAATAATAATATATTAATATATCTTACGCCGGTGGTAAGTCTCTGTTGTGGTGACAATCTTGGTACTTATTTCTGCAGACAAACAGTGCTCGTCGCCTTGAGATACAAGATGGAAATCTTGTTACTACTAGCTACAGCGCCCTTCGGAATGGAACACAGTAATGTTTGCACACTGCTGGCAGGAATAGGCGCTACGGTGGTACTCATCTAGACGGTCTCCGGCAACGGAGACCTATCACCAGTACCATCAGTATTTCCCTGATGGTAAATGATACGGTACAACAACGTCGCGCCAGTTAGGATGATATACACTATACTATACTATGCGCTAGTCGCTTTAAAACATATATTTCCCGTTATCTTAGCAACATAATTTTTTTCCAGAAACAACATATTTTGTTATTGGAGAACGTTTGACATTCAGGTCTTGCAGTTTATGTTGCATAGAGATAACGTTCAGTATTAAATAGGATTCGGCACATAAGTGCATCACGGGTCCAAGGTTCAAATCCGGCGTGTTTAGTAATGTGCGAGTTATTTTATCATTCAAGATGTGGTCGGCAATGGACTTTGTTCGAAGAGTAATCGTACTGTCACTCTGTGACCTGAATGGCGAAGGTAAGAAAGACATCAACTGAGGAAGGAAGAGAGACAGACGATAGATGTAGTAGTTTTTAATAAAACCGAATAGTTGTATTATAGTATTACTTATGAAAATATACATATTTTTTTTTATTATTTCACAAAGCAACAAGACTAGTGGGACGTTCACCTGATGTTAAGTGATACGCCTGTCTATAACAACGTGGCGCTAGTTAAGATGTTATACAAAGCACCACATTGTGCTGATTGCCTTGACACATAAGATATTAAATCTCGTTAGCCCAGTAATTACATTACCTACAGCGCCTTCCCCTAACGGGTTCCCGTCTTATCGTGGCGGAGGGGCTTAGTAACCGTGGCCCGACACACGGTGAAGCGAAGTGGAACCCACCCGGTCGGTCCGCGGTAAAGGGCGGTACGAAGAGGCCGCTCCAGGTTAGAGCAACGGTTGGATAACTGGAGCTTACCGGAACGGCCGGGGGCTGCGGGGGCGGCTTTATGCTGCCCTTTGCGGTCAGGCTGCAGGGGCGGTTTTATACTGCCGTCTGCAGCCGAGGTGGCGTCGCGGAGGGAGTACCCTCTGCGACTAACAACGGGTGGCGGCGGGCCCAGCATCGGATCCGCCGCAGGGAGCCAAGAAGAGTTTTTCCTCTTGGCTCCCATGGCCTCTGGGTGACGGGTTCGGGGGAATTCGTCGCCAGCGCTACTACAAGAGGCCGAGCAAGGAGCTCACTGCCTGTTCCGGCGTGCCCCTGCGGAGGTGGAAAGGGAGGGTTCATCTCTCGCTCCCGAGGTGGGGCTGCGTAAGCGGCCAGCGCTGGCGGGGTCGTGGATGGTGCGAAAGCGTTCCTATAACCCCGCCATCAGGCGACGTGGAGGAACATCGTGCAGGTTTCAGTTGGTGCCAGTCCGACATAACCTATCCTTGCCGGAAGCCGTCTAGATAGGTACCGCCGCAGCGTCTATTTCCGCCGCTAAACAATAGTGTGAAAACATACTAGGATCTGGTTTGAAGAGCATTGTAACTAGTGAAATTACAGGGCAATGAGACTTAATACTTTATGTCTCAACGCGACAAGCACAATGTGGTCATGTTCAGCGATCGCCAGTGGGTAATTCGGGGACCACTACTGGTCTGGATTAAAATTTTGTTAATAATTCATAATACCACATAAAACATTATAAATAAAAAAAACTATTAAGATAATGATGTTAGTAAATCTAGCGGGATCTAGGGTCGGAGTCTTTGAAAAGTTCCATTAAGGTCACATCGTCTGCCCGCTGATAACGCAATCGATATCTGTTTGACATTGAATGCTCCCGGCAAATACACACTTCAATCCCAAACGCACATCCCACAGGTGGACATTTTAAATGACTACATCGAACCAAAATTCTTTGTGTGACATTCTTGGGGAGAGGCCTTTGTTCAGCAGTGGATGATGAGGGTGAGGAAGCAACAATAAATATAAACAGACTTAATGTTCCTATTCGGATTCGAAGTCTTCTCCCACAGAGAGCCATGGCCAAGAACGACTTAGATAATTAATCTCCATGATAATTGTTGTTCTTAAACCATGTTAATTACTTCGAGATGCTGCTTTACCGGAAGCTCAATAGGAATCGAACCATCTCCTCCTACAGATGTATAAGCAGTACGACCGATATGCAAAATGTACTATTATCTCTCATATTCTTTTCACAGGGACATCTGGTTTAATTCTTCTGGAGCTGTATCCTCTCAGTCAACTTTAACTGTAGAGCAGTGGGAAACTCCTCACAAATCCATGACACTTGATGAACTAACATATAGAAAGTTTAAACATAAACCGCCGTAGAAATAACTTGAACATTTTCCGTGACCACTAAGACCGCAGGTGACCTTTAAGGCCTTGGGTAATAAATATTTTTAGGATCCTTATATACATTATGGAAATGTGGATGAATTTTTTATTCCACGTGATGAATCTATCAAGACCTTCACCTGATGGTAAGTCATACGCCAGTCTATAACGTGGCGTTAGTTAGGATGATATACACTGCATCACATCGTGACAGTCGCACTAAGACAAGATGTTAAGTACCGCTACCCCAGTAATCACAATAAAGCCCCTCAAACAGGAATAGTAATGTTTGCACACTGCTATTTGGCGCCTGAAATAGGTGCTGCGGTGGTGGTTACTTAGACGGTCGCCAGCACCAGAAACCTACCATCACCACCAGTAAACCCACATTTATATTTTAAATATTTTCATATACAGTAGCCTTGTAATGTTGCTTTCTATGATAGTCTATCAACGATTACTACTTCGATATAACGTTATCGTATAAACCTTAGTTTTTTTTTTCGGATAATCATCGATGACCTTAATTATTAATAAACGTATTACAAATCGACCACTTTAAGTTCTGATAAGGTCTCCCTGGCAAGAGGCCATGTATGTGGCAAGCAGTAACATGCAAACCTTTCTCATGTTCTAGATAGGATAGCGCCGTAGATACTTTAGCGTGACTAAACCGGAAGTCCTTCATTAAGTCTTGAATTTTCCGTTTTAGAAAAGACCTAGGTTCAGTAGACCATGTCATTACAACTTTTTTTTTGTTTTGCGGCGGAAGTATGTGCTGCTGGGTACCTATTTGGATGGTCTACAGCAACAGAGATTTACCACACTTTTTATTCTATGGATCGACGGGACATTCACCTGATGGTAAGTGATACTCATATCCATAACAACGTGGTTCTCGTTAGAAAGATATGTATGTACATTGTGCTCATCGCTTTCAGATATATGTTAAGCTTATTTCCCCCAATAATTTCACTAGCTACAACGTCTTTCAAATCGGAACACACTGACGTTTTCACATTAGTGTTCCGCGGCAGAAATAGTCGACGCCACGTAGCCAGTGTCTGGCCAGTGACGATTTAGAATAAAAAAGGAAATAAGATTTAAATTTCGAACGCGTCGTAGACTCGGTCATTTATAGAGTTTTCTCAAAATATTTCATTATTTGAATAAGGCATAGACAATGCGCGGCGTCGGCGGCGGCCGCGGCGGCGGCGGGCGCGCGCGAATCATAACAGGGGGCCGGAACAATGGCGAGCTGCGCCGGCGCGCTCCCATCAATGCACGCTTCCCGCTCTTTATTTTTAAATAAGCTCGCTGAATATAAAAACTGAACGGTACTCATTATTCGCTATTACATTAAAACAAAACGGTGAGTCGCTTACACTGCGACTCACAGACGGCGGCCGAAGTCAAAACAATTTTTTTTAACATTATAATTTTCCACTTTTATAACTTGATTTTGCAATGATATTAACAGTAAAATCCTCCCCATAGTTATAACAACCTTATTCTAAAAAATAAAATAGCTGAGATCTTTCAGAGCGGTTATTTTTTTTATTTTTTAAGCGTTAGGTATTAATACATGAGAACTATATTTATAGTATAGTAGAAGATTAAATAAAGGAAAGGTTATTGGAAATAACGCTTCCCAACTTGATATATGGGTGCCATGGTGGCTAAATAAGAGATGAAGAAAAATTAGGAATCTTTCAACGGATGGAAAAATGGTGCGTTGAGAATAAAGAAAACATTGAAAATTAGCGATTTTATAAGGCAAATTACTAAACTTCCAAAAAATGCGTTCCTTGAAACAGACATGGGCAGGTATATCTATGGATCAACCGGTGACAAATGGACAAAAAAGCAAGCAAATGATTCATCATCATCACCATCAGCCGATGGACGTGCAATGCTGGACTCAGGCCTCCCTCAAAAATCTCCACATCGATCGGTCTTGCGTTGTTTGCATCCAGTGGGTTCTCACGATTCTCAGCAGATCATTGATCCACCTTGTGGGAGGCTTTTCAACACTATATCTACTAGTACGCAAGCGCCACTCGAGAGCCTTTCTGCCCCATCGTCCGTCGGTTCTTCGAACAATGTGCCCTGCCCACTGGTCCTTATAAGTCTAGCAATCTTTTGGGCTATATCGGTGACCAAATGGTTACCGAGAGGGAATAAAAGAAAACAATGAAGGCAGAAGTAATGATGGAGAAATATATTTACGAAAAGACATGGACCGGGATGGACAAGAAAGTTGAGAGATCGAGACCAATGGAGAGAACTAGTGGAGGCCTACGACGCAGAGGCATCTTCTGCAATAAAAAATTAATAAAATGTTTTTTTTTTTATTAGTTTTGTAGTCGTATAAGTTGGTAATATAAATAAAACCTTATTTATTTATATACAATAAACGTATTCTAAAATAAAAGTAGCTGTAAAAAATGGCCGCAAAAAGGCATCTTAACTTGTAAGGGATAAGCACTGCTCTCTCCAGCGCCGTTACTGCTTTATGAGATACGAAACTAAGCTGTCTCGTCCAACCTTGTTTGAGTTGCTCGGAGTTAGGTTTTGACCCTTCATCATCATTATCATTTCAACCCATGGTTGCTGTCGTGTAATCTGTTCCACAAAGCACGGTCTTGCGCTGTTTGAATCTAATGATTCCTAGCGATTCTGTAACCTTTAAAAAACCTAATTCAAGGATCTTTTCAGTGTTCTAAATGACCAGCAGGGGCTATCGTAATCTCGAGACTAGGTAGAAGTTCACCTGATACCAAGCAAAACGGCCGACCATAACGTGGCGCTAGTTAGGGATGGTACACACTGCACAAAATTGTCTTAAGACAAAATGTTAAGCCTAGTTACCGCAATAATTTCATTAGCTATAGCGCCTGTCAAACCGGAACACAGTAATGTTCACACACTAATATTTGACAGTAGAAATAGAAGCTGAGGTTGTACCTAACTAGATGATCTCCGACAGCAGAGACTTACCACCAAGGAATACCGTAGCTATGAAAGTATTATCATTCACATAAGAAGATGAATGAAAATAAGATTATTTGGAGATTTGAAATCTATTGACATGTCAGACATTAGACCCTTCTTTTTTACCAATGTCTTCTCTTTCTTTATATATATATATGTGTGTGTATATATATGCACATATATGTATGTATTTTGAAATTTGATAGGAAAATTCCTTTTATCGAGTATAGGTGACCTAAACTAACGTATTTTACAAAATATCTGCCCCAAAGAGAATTGCGGGGGTGTTACAGCCAGCAAAGCGGGCGGGGAACAGCTAGTATATGTATATATATTATCTACGCTATACTATACTCGAGTATTGAGTAACTTTTATCGCAACAATTGCAATATAAATTTGTTTTATAAGAACACGGCAACAAACGAACAAACTGTGGACAAATCTGAACAAACATGTTAACATTTGTTACGGATATGAAATATGATGCGTGTAACATATATAATATATAACGTTAAAATAATTTTCATTATACAATATATATACATATATATGCTTTTTGAGAAAACAAAATCAAACATATAATTCATTGGAATTGAGAAATATTCGCCTACATCATCATATATCGTTTATAACAAGCTAGATGATCAAAAGAGTTAATCTTTTACAATGGTTTCCATGGCTACATAAAATTCTCTCGCTCTCTCTCTCTCTTTAATTGAAGAGTCCTTATTTTATTGTCGGGTAAGAATCTAAAAAGTTTTCACTGTAGATTAGGCGAGAGAGTAAAAAATTACAGGCTAATTATTCCTCAAAACGCATATCCCATCATAGGGAACGTGAATTGGGAATTTGGATCCCACCTGTCCATAAACTTCCGGTAAATGAAAAAATCGTGAGGAATCCGATTTAATTTGTTTTTATTCAAGGAAGCGATGCAATGACCGGGAAGTTCTCCTGATGGTAGTGTACACCTGTCCATAACAACGAAGTGCTAGTTAGGATGCTATACACAGCAGCATATTGTGCCAAAGTAATGATTGCACGATACCGTTTATATGCAGAAATAACAGTGGTACTAAGATGGTTTCCGGCGACGTAGATTTACTACCAGTGAAAAAGGTGCTTAAGTGAAGTGTAGGTATGATTCTATTATTTTTGGTATATTACATAACAGCAGATAACTTTAATGAACTTAGTTTTCAATTTAAAAAACATTAAGACCAGATACAACTAAAACAAATGTATCATCATTATCATCATCAGCCGATATATCTCCGTTGCTGGACATCTGGCATCCCCAAAGATCATATCGATCGATCCCGCGCTGTCCTGGTTCTGGCGCTTTGTTGGACGGTGCTCCGTCACAGGTTTCTGGTACCACCGGGTACTAGGGGCCGTCGTTGGCAGGGGATTTGGGTAATTTCTCAGTACGGATTGGTGGGAGCCAGAGCTTTCTTTGTTGATTAGCAGGGTACACCGCGAACAGGTGAGGTTGGCTTGGGCAACGCGCGTTGCTGTGGTGACCTCTTACACCCCAAACAAATATATATACATATACTCGTATAAATCGCCTTTTAAATCTTATTACGATACAGATTATTAATAAAGGTAATAATCTTCATGTTTTTTAATAATTTGAAGAATATACAACATTCACAAGTTGGAGAGGCACTTCAAGAAGAAGAATATACATAATGAATTGCTTATTTTACATGAATTTATAAGCGATTGGGAAGTATTGATATAACACTTAACATATAATATGTTAAATAAAATGTTAAAGTTTAAAAACCATAGATACTTTTTTTTTAAAAGCTTAGACTATGTAGTCTATCACAGGAAGACACCTACCACCAAAAATGTAAGTATTAATACATGTATAAACAATAATTCAATAAGAGGAAGTGCTCAATTTCTTATTAATAATTAATAGTCATCTTATTGTTCCCACTACTGGGACTCGAGGCTAAGGCCAAGAAGATAATTAAGACCATGCGGATTGACCAAGGTTGATATCCCATTTCTACAAAATTAGTTCTTGGAAATATACTGGCGGTAGCTGTCTATGGAGGTACTACTGCAACTCCTATTTCTGCCGCCAAACGTCCGTATGCAAACATTGCCGTGTTCCGGTTTGATGGGAGTTGTTGTTGTTGAGCTAGTGAAGCTACTGACTTAACTTGACTCGTCATGCTTTGCCTCGAGGAGACGCGCACAATGATTTGCTATGTAACCATCCTAACTAGTGCCACGTTGTTATGGACTATCAGGTTAACGTCCCGCTCGTCGCGTCGCTTACTTGAATAAAAAATGAAACTAAATCGGATTCCCGGCGATGCTTTTTTCACCGGAAGTGTATGCACAGGTGGGATTAGTTGGACGTCTATCGGCTGATAATGATGATGGGATTGAAATTCCTAGTTTACGTACTGATCAATCACGGCTTTGCCTGATACTAATGGTAGTGACCACATTTGACTCTTTCATCTTCTACCCGTGGGTGCACATATAAATAACAATTGTTGTTTTTTTTTTATTTGAAGCGTCGAGACGAGCAAGACGTTCACGGCGTTCACCTGAGGGTAAGTGATACGCTTGTCCGTAGCAATGTGCCGCTAGTTAAGATGGTATACACTGTACTACATTGCGGTCGTCACCTTGAAACATAAGATGTTAACTCGCGTTACTTCAGCAAATTCACTAGCTACAAAGCCTTTCAAACCGGAACACGGTAATTTTTGCACAGTGCTGTTTGTCGTAAGAAATAGACGCTGCGGTGATACACACCTAGATGGTCTCCGGCAACAGAGACTAATGTACTTTAATAGTAATATATCTTTGTGTGTATCATGAGGAAGCTTGACGAGGCGTGTGCGTTCTGATGATTTTAGCGCATGCCTCGTACAACGTGAAGTCAGCATTCGGCTGCGTTGTTTGTTGAATGTAGCGATTCCGTTGGAAGTTTTGTTTGAGTGCGCGGAACGTCGTAACAGGAGCGGCGGCGGCGCGGCCGCCTCGTCACATTACAAACTGCGCCGTAAACATTCAAAACCATACAATTTCGAAATATTTAACTACAATCCGTTAATTCTATTACTATAATACTTGTATGTTAATAGCATTTCTTATATACATGTATGATAATTCTAGAAATAGCTGTGTATCCAAGAAATCTTCAGTAGAATTATTATTCGTTTGTTCTAACAAATATCTACGACGATAGAAACTGCTAGATGGCCCAACGTGTTCGAATGTTACAAAGCTGTGACAAATGTGACAGGGTAATGTTAAATTCTTCTAAATCACTATTGACCAAGTATGTTATTGGCAAGTAGTCATTATCGGTCGAGAGGCGAACTAATTATCTAAAGCTATCAGAACAACTCACCTCCTTATCTTAAGTTGCCGTCGAGCACCGATAAAAGCGCCGGAGTCCCGAAAGCGTATGGTATTATCACAGAACAAACACTCGGCCGGTCCAACTCGGGTACACTATCGTGTTACGGTAATTTTTATGGTCGGAACGGGTAAAGCGTTTCAAAACATGAAACGCGTGATAAGCGTTGTGTCGGTGTAAGGTTGCGACGCGGGAGACGTCCGCCCGGCGCGGCGGTCGGTGTAAGAATGCGGCTGCGCGTGACGCCTTGGCGACGCGGCGCTGCGCTTGAGTCGATTCGCCCTTACCACGGAACTTCAGCAATCGATCTACTCCAATGTGCGAAGTTATTTCTTTCATAATCATTTAGTCACTTCCCCTGTTTTTAATTTTTACTCCATCCCTCACAACTTTCTTAATACCTTTTGCGCGATTTTATCGTTCAAATCAAATAAAAGATCTATTGAAATCTTTATAAAATCTCATCGGTTATGTTATCGCTTGAAAACTTTAAAATTTTATTTGGTATACTTACATAAAATTTATTTTTTTATTACGCGAAGCGACAGAACGAGATGATCACCTCATGAAAAATGATACGCCTGTCCGTAATATGGCGGTTGTTAGGATTATGTACATACCCATCATATTGCGTTTACCGACATAAGATGTAACGTCTCGTTACCCCAGTAATTTCACTAGGTACAAAGCCGTTCAACCACTACCGTTCAGTGACAGAAATGGGCACTACTTAGTTGCCCACAATGGTAAAGTTTTACACTTATACCCACATTTAAATTTCAAGTTTCTAAGTTACAAGATTTTAGATATATCTTTACGTTCATATTACTTCAATAATTACATATATCAGAACAGTTCGAGTATTTATTAGCTCGAATTGATAAAGTGTATTATATTAATTGGTGGACCAATAAAAGGAAGATTAACGGAGTCATTAGCCTTTATTTCATTTAAATGGGCCATTTAATGGGCTCGTCTTCATTTTAAACTTGGCCGAATGTTCGTGTAAATAATTTATATTAATATATACCCACTAAAGTTTACAATTATAATTTCCCAGAAGTTCATAATGATTGTAAGTAAACAATTGTTTTTTGCATTATATATGAGTTATTTGGATATGTATATCTCTCCCTCGGGTGTAAGGGGTCCCACATAATAATTCACGGGACCCAAGCCAACCTCGCCTGCTCGTAGTGCATCCTGGTAATCAAGAAACGAGGCTCTGCCTAATGAAGCCCGTATTGGGCCAGTGTGGTGGGAATTGTCCAAATCCCCTCATATGAACCTCAACATATGACAGCGCCTAGTGTGATTAGCAGTATCGAAGGTCATGCTGAGTTTGTGTGGAGATCTTGCGGGTGGCCTATGTCCAGCAGTGGACGTCCATCGGCCGATGGTGATGACAAGTATATATCTCTCTAATTCTTTTAAATTATTTTAAATGTTGTATGTATATAAACATAAAATATGTTTTCGTATATTAATGAGATTTGTAATTGTAAGCAGTGTAAATAGTTTACAAAGTGATGAAAATTAAGTTTTAATATTAAATTTTTATGTACCATTGCAGCTCCTATTTCTGTTGCCAAATGATAGTGTGCCAACGTTACTATGTTCCGGATTGAAGGGAGTTGTAGCTAGTGAAATTGCTGAGGTAACGAGACTTAATATCTTATGTCTTACCGCAACGAACGCAATGTGGTGAAGTGTATATCATCCTAACTAGCGTCATGTTGTTAAGGGCACTATCAGTATCAGGTGACCGTCCGGCACGACTCATCGCTTAATTGCATAAAAAAAAACAATATTTGATATTTATACGAATGTACATGAAAATGTATTAATTTAGAACTTTTTGTTTTTAAATATATCTTGTTATACTGATACGCTTGAAATGTGTATACGTAGTTCATGTTGTATGGATATATTAGCGACCGTAAAGCGGTACGGTTTCGTGGTACAGGTTGTGTTTTGTTAGGTCAGCATCTCGCTGAGGTCGTATCAAGTGGCATGGGGTTGCGTTTCTTGTGCGATGTTTTTGTTGACGTCAGATTCGAAGGAAACAGTCGCAAGTAAAAAATCCGAGTGCACGGCAAATGGGTCAATTCTTCAACGAACTTTTGGGTCCTATTCCTAGCAATATTGCTGTTTTTAATATTTTCATGTAGGTATTTGTTTTCTGCATAGAATTGATTCTAAAAGCCAAAGAATAAGATGTATGGAGGATATCTTGTCAGAAGATCGTTGTCGAATGATACTTTTACTAGTGATTAGTAGATAGGCCTTTTTTATTCAACGAAGCGATAAGATGAATGGGACGGCGATCTGATGGTAAGCGAAACGCTGGCCCATAACAACGAGGCGCTAGTTAGGATACACTGCACCACATTTCGCTCGTCGCCTAAGACTTGAGATGTCGAGTATCGTTGCCCCAGTAATTTCACTAGCCAAACCCTTTAATCCGGAACATTGTAATGTTGGCACACTACTGTTTGGTTGCAGAAATAGGCGCTGCGATGGTACCCATGTAGACGGCAACAGATACAAAGCATTTGCAGGTCAGCTAAGAATACGATTTACAAAATTGTTTTACCAAACGGAATTGCGACGGTGTTCATAACGAGAAGGGCCCGGGGGGCGGTGGGAATATTTATGATAAATTTCAAATATAATTCTATATTACGTTTAGTAAAGCGGGCGGGGAAGAGCTAGTTAATTTATACACTTTAAAATTTCTGCGCCGCATACTAAGCAAAGATGTATAAAATAAAATTCGCTGCTATAATTTACACAGGCGCTAAAATATAATATTCTGATATAGGTTGCTCTGGGCTCAAAGGGTGTAAGCGCCATAATTACGAAAATGACTTTTAAATGCTCCCACGATTAGTACATTTAATGCTGTGAAGTCCCTTACATATTTTTTTACAGTTCTCGAGTCGTATAAAACAAAACAAAAATTTTTGTATGAAATAATGTCCTATATAACTTATGTTGAAATAAAAACAAAAGATGTGTCGGGAACTGTTTTTTTTTATTTCCGTTATTTTGCTACATTCCCAGGTTAAACTGAATTCGTTTCACACTGATTTTATAGTTATGGTTATGTTAATAATACAATTATTATTATTATTATTAGATTACTCACCAAATTCCAGTTTCTAATACGAGATCGATCGTTTCGGGTAACTCTAAACGGAAACCTAAAAAATACAATCAAACATTAAAACGGCACTATATATACGTATCATAAGTCCCTTGAATTGTTAGGGTTAATGTTTTTTTTTTTATTAATCAGCCAATACGTGGCGTTGGTTAGGATGAAACATACTGCAGCATATTCTGCTTAACGCTTTGAGACTTAAGTTGCTAAGACACATTACCTCCGTAATTTCATTAATTGTGGAAATAGGAGCTGGTGTTGTTCCAACCTGGACTGTGATCAGTAATGTATTAATACAGGAATACTCACCGTCAGCTATTATCCTTTGAATAATGCTTGCCATATCTTTTACTTCTGCGGCGTAGAAGTTTTCACCCGTGTACGGTGATATACCTAAGTCTGTGCTGAATGTTAAGGAAACTTTGTGTACTCATTGTATAAAAATTGTTCAAAAAAAAATATCGCAATCGAATGTAATATATTTTTTATGTTACGAAGTGACGAACGAGCTGGACCACCTGATGGTAAGTGATAATAGACCATAACAATTTGGCGCTAGTAAGGATGTTATATATGGCGCCGTATTACTCTCGTCGCCTAGACATGTAAGATGTTAAATCTCTTTAGCGCAGTAATTACAGTACCTACAGCGCCTTTCAAACCGGAACATACTAATATTTGCACAGTACAGTTTGTCGGCAGAAGTAGATGCTGCGGTGATACTCACCTAGACAGTCTCCGGCAGCAGAGACCTGACATCAATAATTACATTTTAAGTTTTTTTTTTAATAGTATATGTTACTAACTATATTATCAACTATTATTGAATAAAAATATGAGGGAATCCCTTCGTATGAACTACGAACTACGGCTTCTAGTGCCCTGCGAAACCGAAGGCCATGCTGACTATTTGATAACCTGGCGAAGGTCATGGGAAGGCTCTATATGCGGGCAGTGTAGGACCGATCGATGTGGAGATCTTTGGTCAGTTGTCCATCGGCTGATGATGATGAATAAAAATTTAGTATAACACAGATTATCTAGAATAAAGATTTTTTTTTTTCCAATTCATATCAATCAATTATTATTTTGCATTTTAAACTTCATTCTAATGTTAATAATAGAAACTAATTTTGTTTGTTTTAGAGAGACGCGGGTTCGATCCCAAAAAATCGAGTTTGGGATTTCGGTGACGAGAAACATGGTGAGGAAACCGATACAGCACACACACGCAGGTGAGGAAACACAACAGCTTTCGTAAATATGTAATAACCGCAAACCCTAATTACAAATGTGGTTAGTACATAGCTTCACTCTTCTTGACCGAACGCGCCAAGTATTAATAGAGGGAACTAGTGATGAGAAAAATTGGTATTGGTGATGAATAAAATTGTACGAGCAAGACCAACAAAAAAATAGACTCATTATATAAGACCAAGAGCAAATGTCCAAAACTAAAAGTATCAAAATTCCATTGATGTGAGTAAAATATTTGTCATAACTTAAACATATGCTTATGTTTTAGAACTAAAATGTGTAATATATTATAAGACGTAATATGCAAGACCTAGACCAAGACCAAGACTGTTCAAGTCTTAATTTTGTTCTTGCTTTGCTCATCACTACTGGGAATGTTGAGTGGGCGGGATACTTATTCTCTTATGTTTAAAAAGAAAGATATAAACCTATGTTTTGCGTAAGAGTTCCCTGCACAACAAATCATGGGATCTAAGCCAACCACATCTACTCGTGGTGCACCCTGCTAATCAACAAATTAGGCTATGGCTCCCACCAACCCGCGTTGGGTTCTCGTGGTGGGAAATGGCTCAAATCCCCTTAAGAATCCCTACTCGATTGTGTGGGAATTCCGAGGAGGCCTATATGCAGCAGTGGATGTCTATAGAATAATGAGACCTGTCTATTTTTTTAAAGTTTATTATTAATATAAAAATTATACGGATGTCTAATAACGACTATGGTCTATGGTATCACAGACAACAAAGCATAAAAGTCCCAAATCAGAAACCTTATAAAAAATGATGAAATATCACTTTTAAAAATGTATTATCTTTACGATAAGTTACTTCAACAGACAGTTATTACTCAATTTTATGATTGGTAAATAAAAAAAAATACTAATAGCATATATAATCTGTGGTTAACTGTTGATATTTATAGTTATCATGTCGGCGATGATTTAAAGTTATATTTGATAAAAGTTTTTACACAATTACGAGACGGGGCAGATATTCACGTGTTGGTAGATGATCATATCGACCCTTTACAACGAGGCGCTAGTTTGTATGGTATACATCATCATCAGCCACGCTCACTGCTGGACATAGGCTTCCCCAAAGATCACCACATCGAACGGTCACGCGTTGCTTGCATCCAGTGGGTTTCCGCGATTCTCACCAGATCATCGGTCCATCTTGTGGGAGAGGCCTCCCAACACTACGTGTACTGGTACGCGGGAACCTCTTAAGGACCTTACTGCCCCATCGGCCGTCGATCCTTCCAGTGATCTGCCCTGCCCACTTCCACTTAATTCTAGCAATCTATGGGCTATGTCGGTGACCTTAGTTCTTCTGCGTATCTCCGCATTTCTGATTCGATCGCGCAGAGAAACTCCGAGCATAGCCGTCTTCATTGCCCTTTGGGTGACCACATTTCGGTTCCGTATATCAACACTGGCAATACGCACGGATGGATGGTATACACGGCACCACATTGTCTCAGGTGTTAAGTCCCGTTACCTCAGTAATTTCGCCAGTTACTGTTTGGCAGAAGAATTATATACTGCGGTGGATATTAGACAGTCTCCGGCAACAGAAACCTACCATCAGCAGTAATGCTGGTTTTTTGTACATTTCTAACTTCTATTGTAGCTCAGACCTGGTTGGTCCACCTGATGCGTAAACTGCTTCTTTATCCATAACAATAAACGGCCGTTGGAAACATCATTCATGAGGATTGGTTCGCGTTGATTTTTTTATTCAACGAAGCTACGACACGAGCGGGACGTTCACCTGATGGTAAGTGATGCGCTTGTCCATTAAAAAGGCGCTAGTAATGATGATGTACAGCACCACTTTGCGTTCATCACCTTGAGACATGTTAAGTCTCCTTGTCGCAGTAATTTCACTAGTCACAATGCTCTTAGAACCGAACTTCCAAATGTTTGCAGATGCTGCTGCTGTGATACCTACCACCAGTAGGTTTTGAGTATTCAGGGTTATCCAAGCATTCTCCTCTATGTCCATGGAGCTGTGTCTCAATCGCGTCTATTCTCCATCTCTCTCGCCTGGTCCAAGTTTATGTCTGATGCATATAGCAATATACATTAACTTCATGTACATTTGTGGTTTATGATTTTATGTCTCTACTTCTGATCCAATTTTTGTGCATTTCATTGTAATTACAAATTTTAGTAGATAATTATAGATATAATTAAGCAACAGGCAAAAGATGAGTACAATAACTTTTTATTGTCTCTTTCTGGTAATATGGCGATCATGTATCATTAATGTATTGGTGGTAGGTCTCTGTTGTCGGAGACCGTCTAGATAGGTACCGCCGCCAGTCAGCCCTGTAGACTCAGGCTAGGAATAATAGGAATTACCTAACTCTGCCTGTCGTAGAAGGCGACTAAAAGGAACTACATGTTTCGCGGGCATTGATAGTGGGGGCATATAACGTACAACAAACGAACCCGTGTGGTACAGCGTATGGATGTAGCCGTAACTCGGCGATGATGCCTCCCCTGGGTAGGGAGTGGCCCTTCCATAGAGACGTGCTAATACGAAATGTAGAAGAGCACCGGTGAGTTCTGTAAAAGATCCCGAGGCCTCTCCCAATGCACTGATGTAAGCCACCGAGGGGTTTTAAGTTAGCTTTCGGATGATACACACAGCACTTAAGATATAAGATTTTTAGTCTTGTTACCTCAGTAATTAAGCTTAAAGTGATTTTTTTTTGGGATGGCTTAAATTACATTTTATGAAACGATAAATGAGACAATTATAAAGGTATATAGTTTGCGGTGTCAGAGAATGGGTTAAATTGCGTCTCTTAAGTTTTATCTTTTATCTCCTCTTTTACCTCAGTTATCTTTTATCTCCTCTTTGTTTTATGGTCGGTAACGTCTCAATCTACCCCCGTATAAATATACTTATTTAAACTTTTCTTTGCATAATAAAATATACACGATACACAAATATAACATAGACGTATACATATAGGTGTGTGAATATATATTTGATATATAGATTTTTTTTTAAATCTGTTTTTATATTGAATCGAAAAATTTTTATCTGTACTAAAATCTTATTTTACATGCATGCATGCATCAATTTATCTCTCAATCTCATTTCTTTCACACTTCAATCAATAATTTTTTTTTCGATCAAACTCCCTCTCTTTCTCTTTTCTTTTTTTATCTAATTAAGCGCGAGACGATCGAGATGTTCATCTGTTGTTAAATTATACGCCCGCCTTTAACAACGTGGCGCTAGTTAGAAAGATATATACAGCATCACATTGTGCACATGAGATATTAAGTATCGTTACTGCAGTAATTACAGTACCTACAGCGCCCATTAAACTGGACAGTGAAGGCCCTTTCATAGTGCAGTAATCTCATTCTCTTATAAACTAACCAGAATACATTTTTTTTAACATAATTGTAAAAGGATACAGTTGAGCATGTCGAGCAATGAGGTGGGGTGGTCCGGCGGCGGCGGCGGTGGCGCCTGCGCACGAGGCGTCGCCACCGCCCTCAGGGTGTACGCCCTCACGTACTCCTTGCGTAGGTCGTGGAACCGCGCGTAGTACGTGGGCAAACTGATCTCCTTGCTGCACGCTTCCGGGTGCAGGCATTGTCTAGAAATAACGAATTGTTTCATTAATTATTTCTTGATAAGATTAGAATTAGATTAGGTAGAAAACGTATTTTTTTTTCTCTGCAACAATAAGACGATCGAGTCGTTCACTTGATAGTAAGTGATAAGTTATCTCATAAAACTGTAGCGTTAGTTAGGATCACATTATGCTCGTCGCTTCGAGACTTAAGATGTTAAAACTCGCCACCTCAATAATTACATAAGCTACAGCGCCCTTTAATCCGGAACGATGGTACCTAATCAGAACGTAGACCTATCATCAGTAAGTTAAATATAAATTACCAATATTACAGTGGCGTGTTCGCAGTTAAAACTTAGAGCCAAGTTAACTTAGACGATTTATAACTTGATAGTGTAATTATCATGGTAATTATGATAGTCAATTAATTGCACAGGTTACAGTAGCAGCGCTTAACGAGCTGACTTGTGCTAACTTAGCTATAAAGCAATCTATATTGTCCTCCTCAGGTTAAATATACATATATATATATATATATATTTCACAAAGCGAGGAGACAGGCCATCAGTACACTTGATAGTAAGACTTACGCCTGCTCATAAAAACATAGCGCTAATTAGGATGATATACACTACACCATGTTGTGCTCCCAGTAAGTTCACCATCTACAACGCCCTTCAAACCGGAACACGGTAAAGTTCGCACACTACCGTTTATCGGCTACAATAGACGCAGCGGTGGTAACCACCTAAACGGTTTCCAGGAACAGAGACCTACCACCAGTAATGTTTTTTTACTTGAGCGTATATGTTGTAAGATATATTACTTGTTTTGTAGTTCGTTTAGATATGAACGATTGTGTTGTAACTTTGATAGGAAAAAAAAAGGATGTGGAAAATGTATCCAGCTCAGAAATATATTTTGCAATGGCCCCCCCTTACTTCCTTTATTCGGATTTATTTTATAAATTTACATACAAATGTGATTAAAACAAAGGATCTTGTGATAAAATATGATTTATTTCGTTGATATTAATCTGAGTTGTGTTTTATTGAGATAATAATTTAAATCTTGGTGGTAGGTCTCTGTTGTTCGCCTTGCAGTACCCCGAACAGGTGCTCTTGTCTTATCGTGGCGGTGGGACTCGATAATTGTGGTTAGTTCATCCACGGTTATGCTAAGAAGAATTTATCCGACCGGCCTGAGGTGGCTGCCCTAAGTGAGCTTCGTAGGCTTTAATTGCCCTCCGCAGCCATGGAGGAGTCGCGGAACGAGAGGAGTCGGTATTGCGTTTCACCGTTCTCCCTATCCTCCGCGGCTGTATAACGGTTGGTGGCGGTGCCCAAAATTAGATCCGTCGCAAGGAGTCAAGAGAGTCTTTCTCTCTTGGCTCCAATGGCCTTTGGGTAACGAATTCGGGGATCCCTTGCCCAGATTACGATAAGAAGTCGAAAAAAGGGCGCGTTGTATGTTCCGGCGAAAAGAGGTAAGAGCCTCTCCCCCGAGATGGAGCTACGCGGTGCAGCCGGCGCTGGCGGGGTCGCGGAGGTGTACGAAAGCGTTCCCGTGACCTCGCAGCAAAGAAGGTGAAAAATCGTGGGAATTTTAGTCGGAGCAATTCCGATATAACCTGTCTTTGCAACCGCTGGGGTAGTTACGCAAAGTCATTTCCGCCCACGTAAAACAAAAACAAGAAAGATCCCTGTTGCCGGAGAAGGCTCCTATTTCTGTCGGTAAAAAGTTCCAAATCAGCGACGAGACCAGCAGGACGTTCACCCGTGGCTAGTTAGGATGCTATACATTGCTTCGCATTGTCCTCGTCGCAATAAGACATAATATAACCTGCCTTTTTTATGCCGATTTGAATGGTACTGTAGCTAGTTTAGTTACTGGGGTAATGAGATAACATCATATGTCACAAGGCGACGAGCGCAATGAGGTACTGTATATGCCATCCTAATTAGCACCACATTGTTAGGGGAAAGCGTATCACTTATTATCAGGTGAATGGCTTGCTAATCTCATTGCTACGTTATATAAAGAAAGCATAGGACGTTGAGATTTGTTACCCAATAAATTATACTAATTACCACGCCCACACCTACTGTTTCCGGCAACAGACCTACCATCGGCAAACGTAGTGTGCAACCTTTATTTTGTTCCGGTTTGAAGAGGGTTGTAAATGGTGAAATTATTGCGATAACGAACAATGTGTTAAGGCGAGGAGTACAATGTGGTGCTGTGTACATAGTCTCAACGGTTCGTATACCCTACTAATCAACAAAAGAGGCTTTAGCTCCCACCAACGGGCATTGGGCCAGCGTGTTGGGAAATGACTCAATGCCCCCCACATATGTGGTAACTACGGCTATAAAAAACCTTAAAGCTATCCAAACTCCTGCAGGTAGTCCCTGAATCGAACTAGAAACTCTCGAGTTATCAGGCACGAGCTTTAACCATTACAACACGGAAGTGCATAATAATTTTTTTAAATTCAGCACTTGCAATAATTCATAAAGTGATAATTAAAGCATTGTTAATGCAATTGCAGTTAAGTGCCTTTCAAGGAAATTAGTAATTTTTTTTTAATTTATTTCGAAATGGGCATATAAATAACAAAGGCCATAACTTCAATTAAGAGTCTATTTATATATCTATTTAGTTACTTTTTAAATTTTTCTCTCCTCATACATTATTCTCTCATCTTACCTCCTCTCCACTTTTAGCAAAATTATCTATGTATTAAATATAGTATCAATTTTTACAATTTTTATATCTCGCGGAATCCGTAACCTTAAGTCCAATGTGAATAATAAAAACAATGGAAGATAAGAACGGTATAAAAGAAGAACAGAATAGAAGGAGAGAATAACGAACGAAAACTGATAAAAGTAAAGAAATCATACAGGAACGAAGCCCAGGCCCAAAAATGCGCGGGAATGATGCAAAAAAAAACTTGAGTCCGATGAAGCTGTAAGTCCTTAAAAAGACTGACAGCATTAATATGATTAAAAAAACAGTATAAGAGAAAAAATCAAGAGATTTTAGAGTTGGAGAAATAATTCATATATAGGTGGTCTCCATCTACCACCTGGATACATAGGTAATGAAACACTCACCCTCAACGTACCCGGCAAACGGCGGAGGGGAAGACGAAGAAGAAGAAGAGGCTGAGTGAAAATATGATACGCTGCGATGCCAAAGAAAGCGATGTCCCAAATAGAGCGAAATGGAGTGAAAGAAGTAAGAAATCAGACCCTATCATAAGACTGGATAAATGCTAAGAAGAAGAATTGACGAAAGTCATGACGATGAAGAGACCTCGCAGATGATTGTAAAGAAAAAAAGGTTAGAGGTTTAAAATTAAAAAAAAAACTGATGATAGAAAATAAAAGAGCTTAACACATTTGACCATTACATGACTTCTTAATAAAGGAAAGGGAAATAGGAAGACCAAGGGTAGCTTCTACGTATTATAATGGACAATGCCGAACGGATTTCCATCAAGCGGACTGATAATGAGGAGTTTATTCTGATCGTGAACATGGAGATTTTTGTGGAGGCTAGGGTGTTTGATCTCCGCTGTAGAAGACCGTCCAGGTTGATACTCGCTGGAACTCCTATTCCTGCTGTAAATGTAACTATGTTCTAGTTTGAAGAGCATTAGAGCTATAGAAATATCTATGGTATCGATATATAAGATCTATGATATCTATAATTTTTTTAATTGTTCAACGAAGGGATGAGACGAACTGGACGTTCATCTGATGGTAAGTGATACGCCCGTCCATAACAACGTGGTGGTAGTTAGGATATTATACACTGAACTATATTGCGCTCGTCGCATTGAGACATGATGTTACACTCATTACCCCAGTAATTTTATTAGTTACAATTCGCTTCAAACCGGAACACAGTAATACTTGCACACTACTGTTTGGCGGTAGAAATAGGAGCTGCGGTGATACCTATCTGGATGAATCCGGTAACCAAGACCTACGGATAAAGTTGGTGTTGTATATATCATCCTAGCTAGCACCACATTGTTATGGCCAGGGTTTGTTCTTCATCGAGTGAACATAATAAATATCAATTGTTATGTAATGGTTGGAACGATCTAGAACACAGTAACATATTGTAGACTTCCTAAGAGCGGATTTCCTAAAGTATAGAAACGGTAATATATGCTTACTGATGCATATGCAATATATATTATGTCAAATGTTCAATATATGCAGACCTTCTGTTCTGTAGATAAAGAAAGTCACGAGCAACGCGGCTGTATTATTAACGCTAATGCCGTCGGGGATATGCCGTTTAATTGCCAAGTCACGACGGTCGCTGGTCACCGTGGAGATCCGGCGGAATTTTTTTTTTCCACCGTCGACCAAAGTTCTCGACCTTCCTGTCACTCTTTAAGTATTATTTTCATCCGCAGCTAGAGAGAATTTTGTAAAACAAATTTTATAATTAGATTTTTTTTTTATTTACCACTCGATTGTAAATTATATGTCTGCTTAATATAATACTACAGATATACTATGTAAAATTTAACTTGATAACTTAAACAGATCATGCATATGAAGTTTAGTTATTTTTTTCGAGTTTATGTACCAAACTTAACATCATACTCTATGGAAGATCCACCACAGATTAATAAAAATCGCATGGAAATAAAATTTATCGATGATTAATAGTTTAAAATTAGGTAAAAATATATTATTTTCTGGGAACATTTAAATATTTAAGAGCGTCCTTTTATAATTATACTAACTTTTCCCCGCCCGCTTTGCTCGCCGTAACACCCTCGCAACCCCTATTGGAATTGACATTTCGTAAAATCCGTTCTTAGCTGACCTACACTTGGCAAAAGGAATATTTCTATCAAATTTCAAGTCTCCAGGCCTCATAGTTCTAGAGACATAGCGATGAGTTTCTACACAGGTAGAAATCTTATATATATATATATATAGGGACTAATAATACAACAAGAAAGTATCCTTTAGAGAATGTTCCAATTTCATGCTTAGTGCAACAAATAATTAATCCATCTAAAAGCTCAGCATAGTAACATCTTCAAGCCTTTCCTTGTCTAAGTTATCAAGCTATATTTTACAAGGTGATGATAAACACTGCACCACGTACTCCTCGCCTCAAGACGTAAGATGACTGTTATTTACTCCAGTGCTTCACTAGCTACAGCGTCCTTCAAATCGGAACACAGTAACGTCTGCGCAATACTGTCTGGTGGAACCTTCTCCGAGTCCTACCGCTTGTATAAAGTAAACACCACCATTTTAAAATACGGATTTGTGAAAAGCTTCATTATCAGCCGATAGAAGTCCACTGCTGGGCTACCAGGCTACCGTTTTGTGACTAAGCACGAGTTGCTTGTGAAAGAAGACCTCGAATCCCGATTGTGGGAACAATAGGGCTGTTAATTATTTTATTAAACATAGCAACTATATAAAACTTTATTTGAAAGTTGGCAGTAAAGTAGTGTAAAGATAAAAGACAAAACAAAATGGCGGACTGATAAACGTCACAAAGTTTACCATAATATTGATTGATAATATTGTTTTTTTTTTTAATTTACCAATTTTACTGTTAACTTTTTTTTTATATATATATAAGTTACCGTGAATGTGTATAAGAAAAAATATGTTAATTTAATTGTTACTTTTGTTACACCGTTAACATTTTAACGGGGCCCGTTAGTTAACGGACTGTTTTCTCATTAAATTATAAATATAGTCATTTAAATAAGTAAATAACTTCATTATGAATTATATTAGTTTCTTCAACCAGTAGTATGCTAGGAGATGGTGAGCGAAGGAGACGTAGTGTATAATAATCTATTTCCATATGTTTTTTGGAGAGCGTAATTTTTTTTCTATGAAGCGACGAGACGATCACGACTACCTGATGGTAACTATTACGCCCGCCCATAACAACGTGGCGCTAGTTGCGATGATATACACTACACCACATTATGCTCGTCGCCGTGAGACATTAGATATTAAGTTTCGTTACCCCGATAATTTCATTAGCTACAGCGCCCTTCAAACCGGAAGACGGTAATGTTTACACACTGCTGTTTTACGGCAGAAATAGGAGTCGCGGTGGTACCTGTGTGAACTGTCTCCGGCAACAGAGGCCTACAGTCGGGACAACGTCCCGCTCTTAGTGAAGAATTAAGGTCATTGACACTGCGAAATAGATTAAATCAAATGTCTAGACTCAAACCTGCATTTATTTATGAATTACAAATTTAATACAATATTATATTTGCATATATCATATGGTCATTTTGCATATTAAATACCATGCGGCCATTTCTCGGTGTTAAACTATACTATGTCGTAAAGAAGATTAGTATGCGGTTTAGAAAAATTTATGACATCATTAGAAATCAAATAAAAAAATCCAAGAGCGGACAGGATCCTCTCGATTTTTTTCTTATTCAATGAAAGACGAGTCGATTGGGACGTTCACCTGACGGTAAGTGATACTAGCTTACCCATAACAAGATAAAGTTAACAACACTAGCTGCAACGCTCTTCAAACCGGAACACAGTAACAGAACCCACCAGTAGGTTTATTAATGTGGTCTCGATGAACTGGCCATAGCTGAGGTTTGTCGAAATCTCGACCCTCAACAGCTGAAGACAGTCGGTAGAAATTTGTTATTGTTTACGATCTGATCTACAACTATAATGCTCAATGTACCTTGAAGTCTTCTAATGTTATGATTTATGTTTTACTTTTTGAGATCAAGCTGGACCAAGCTGGTGGTATTACTGAAATATCTATTGGAATTAGTATATTTGTTAATTAGCCTTGCCAATTCTTGGTAGGAATCGATGTTTTTTTTTTTTATAGATTTTTGGTTCATTAAACCTGTTGTAATGGGATGATCCAAAACATGGAGAAATAAAGAGATCTGTGAGGACATCAAAGGATATATACTTAATTCCTTTTATCCTGACACTCTGTTGCAAGAGAAGCATCGAAAAACGTTCATCGTTATCAGCCGATAGACATCCACAGCCGGAGAGGCCTTTCCTGAAGATGTCTATATTGATCAGTTCTGCGCTGTCTACTTCCAGCGGCTTCCCGCTACCCGTCAGCATGGCTTCCGGTATCGCTGGGCACCAAGAGACGTTGTTTGTAAAGGTTCATATGGGGAGATTTAGACAATTTCCCACCACGCTGGACCAATGCGGGTTGGTGGGAGTGAGTCTCGTTTGTTGAATAGCAGGGTGCACCACGAGCAAGTGAGGTGGGCTTGGGTGTTGTGAGTTGCTATGCGGAACCCTTATACCCCTTAAAAAAAGTTACCAGAATATAAATAATGTATAAATGTAAACTGTTTTTCATATATATGTAAATAAAGATTTTTTTAACAGATTAAAAATGTTCATTTTTAATGTATAGATAATGTTGACATTGTTAGAGTTTACGTAAAGATACATATCTCATATACTTCGCATCCTATTCTAAGACTTTAAAAATGGGATACCGTTTGGACAAAGCGGTGTTTGGAGTCATCATTGTCATGCAAATAGCTGACCTGAACCCCAGGGTAGCCAGGTTATTCACAGCATTTGAATAGTGAATAAATATTAACAGATTTAAACGTATTAGAAATGTATCGCCCGAGCGGATGTTCGGGACGGATTTACAATTGTAATTCTGTCGATGTGTTGTGACGAAGAATCTGCAAGTGATTTCCGGCGGAAACGAAAGAAATATAAATATATATGAAAATATTAGATTTAAAATATGATTGAGTACTAAGGTCTAAAGGTAAACATCTGCTGGTGATTGATCATCGTCGTCGGAAATTTGGTCGATATCACCGTTTTGATCTGTAGTCTTAGGCAATTAAGAATAGTACTAAGATAAGTTCTGCTTGTCGTAGAAGGCGACTAAATGGTTTTTCGGGTTCGTGGGCTTTGAATGTGAGAACCCTCATTGTCCACCAAGCGAGCTCTGGATGAACGACAAGTGGTCAAGGTCCAGAGGTGGTCTAGCGCTTGTCGTACCAAAGCGAGGGTGCCGAAGAGGGGTACTGCCCTCCTTGGGACCTGCAATAGGCGTAGTGCCGGGGTGCACCGCTACGTTTCATACGAGCTCCCCGGGTCTTCCTTAACGCACTAAAGATGACCACCGAGGGGATTTTAGTGAGTAAAAATTCCTACATAACCTTGTCGTCTCCCAAGAAGCAAGATATCTTTTTAGAAGATTTCTCCTCCGATAACAAATATAAAAAAACGGTGCCACCGCAGCTCTTATTTCTGCCACCAGATAGCAGTGTGCAAACATCACTACGTTCTGGTTTGAAGAACTTTGTGGTTAGTGAAATTATTGCGATAACAATACGTAACATCTGTCTGATGACGAGCACTGTGTATTAATCTACTTGATACTTAAGACGAGACATGTTGCAAGTCGATGACCACAATGTTGTGCAATGGGCATCATCTTAACTGAAGCCAAATTGTTACAATCCTATCTTCTTAAAGTCTTCTCCGACTAGCGGTGGTTGGCAGTCAGTTCACCATATTTCGCCCGGTAGGTTGGGGCGGAACAGTTGGACAGCATTAGTGTTTCCGGTCCATTCCCTGTTGTTACGCAGCCGCGATTAAGCGTATATAGTACTGGTAATTAAATTAGTGTATTTTTTAATGCCATGCCACGCTGACTGTGAGCCGATCGATGTGGAGATCTTTGGAGGAGCTTTATGTCCAGCAGTGGACTTCTATCAGCTGATGATGATTTTTTAATGTATGAACAATTCTTTCATTTCTCGCAACCGGTAGAAGTGTTTGTACTCTGGTTAATTTGTAAGAAAATGTCATGAATATGGAAGATGGTAAACAGAGAGAGGTAGAGAGAGAGAGAGATAGAGAGACAGAGACATGATAACTTCAGGTAACATTTTACTAGTAAATTTTTCTATGAGAAATTATTAGGGAATCAAGACTGACCATCTTCTGTTTCAAGGCGACGAGCACGATGTGGTGCAGTGTCTATCACCCTAACTGGCGCTATGTTGTTATGGACAGGAGTTTCACTTACCATTAGGTGAACGTCTCCCTCGTCTTGTTGCTTCGTCGAATTAATAGTAAATAATAATTTAACAAGTCTTCGTGGACCCGTGAACCATTGCAGATGGTGGAGACAAAGGATAGGTCTTTGTCTCATTCCCTCGCTGCTTAAACACCGTACAGTATTATCTGTCTCTTTGTCCTTTCATCATATCCATTTGACAATGTTTCATGAGAAATTACATTATAAAAAAATATATTTTACAGACCTTAGAGGCGGTTGGCCATCGGTGACGAGCCTGAAGAGGGGCGAGTACGGGTCCACTTGCAACGAACGTATATACTCGTCGAACTGCGAAAAAGTAAGGTTCCAGTAAAGTATC
Organism: Ornithoptera priamus; assembly: GCA_029034505.1. Lineage (NCBI taxonomy): Eukaryota > Metazoa > Arthropoda > Insecta > Lepidoptera > Papilionidae > Ornithoptera > Ornithoptera priamus. The sequence goes on from JARDWD010000584.1 coordinate 1,467,559, forward strand.
ATTTAAGTTAACATTCAGAGGTGGTGGTGACTGCATAAGCGATGGAGTGATGATATAACAGGAATGAAAAAACCTGGATGAGCCTCAGTGGTGGTAAGTTTCTGTTGCTGGTGACTGTATAGATATATATCATCGCAGCTCCAATTGCAGCCGTCAAACAGTAGTGTGCAAATATTACAGTGTTCTGGTTTGTAAGGCGCTGTAGCTAGTGAAATTACTGAAGTGCTGTTTGGCGGCTGAAATAGGCGTTGCGATGGTCCCCTAACAGGTTCCCGCTTTGTCGTGGCAAAGGGGTTCAGTAGCCGTGGCTTCGTCACCCTCGGTGAAGCGAAGAGGAATTTACCCGGCCCGACCGAGGTGTGGGGCCAGCCCGAGACGGTCGCTCCAGGTTAGACCTCCGAAGTTCCGTGACTTCACTTTGGAGGTATGTCGGTGGGCTGCGGTTTTATGCTTGTCTTTGCAGCCGAGGTGGAGTCGTGGAGAGAGAGGAGTGTCGGTATTGCGTTTCGCCGCTCTCCGTATCCTCCGCGGCCTTATAACGGGTAGCGACGAAACCCCAAATCAGATCCGCCGCAGAGAGTTGAGAGGGTTTTCTCTCTTGGCTCCCATGACCTCTTGCTGACGGATTCGGGGGAATCCGTTGCCCAGGAAACTGCAAGAGGCCGAGGAGGGAGCGCGCTGTGTGTTCCGGCATCTCCTTACAGAGGCGGAAAGGAGGGGTTCTTCCCTGCCTCCCGACGTGGGGCTGCATGGTGCAGCCGGCGCTGACAGGGTCGCCGAAGTGAGCGAAAGCGTTCACGTGACCCTGCCATAAAGCGACGAGGCGGAACATCGTGCGGGTTTTAGTCGGTGCAAGTCCGACATAACCTGTCCTAGCCCCGGGTGTGCATGCTGCATGTGCATGCTTACCGCCACATAAAACAAAAAAAAAGGCGCTGCGATGGTACTTCCGGTCTCTGGCAACGGAGAGCTTCCCCGCCAGCATTACTGGCCGTAAAACTCCATCAACTCCCTTTGAGGCAGGTATTTTATAAGATACATTCTTAGCTGTTCTCTAAATGGTAGAAGCAATATCTCCATCAAATTCTGAGTATTTACAAAGAATAAATAGTAATTCCGAATCTTTTAAATATTCTTTATGAGCAATCAAAACGAACATGGGCAAAGACCTTATAGGAACATAAATTGATTTATTTCAATTTGTATCATCTTATACAATATTTTGTATAGGATTTTTCCTATTCGACTTTTGGCAATGCATTTATATTAAAACTAAATGTAAATGATCATTTAGGCTACTTTTTAGACAGCTCGATACGATTAGTATTTATCGATATGTGATAAATCGATTTGAAGCTTAAGTGTTATTATTTGGCATATTAGGTATTAGCTTTTTTTTTAAATATATTTTTTTTCGTTTTTAAAAGAAATGGTTTGTTATCAAGGAGTGAGCGAGGTTTAAATACCATCAGTTAAAAAGAATAGCTGATGATCGAATTGATTTTACTCAATCTCATCTCCAAACTTCAGTTTGAAAACGGCGCCTAATGATGATGATTATATATTTAATTGGTGATAAATTAATAATAGGAAAGAGTTTTACTGGTGGTAAGTCTCTGTTGCCGTAGACCGTCTATGTAGGTACCTTACCGCAACGTCTATTACTGCCGTCAAATTGTACTGTGCAAACATTACTGTGTTCCGGATTGTAGGGAGTTGTAGTTAGTGAAATTACTGGGGTGACGAGGCTTAACATCTTATGTCCCAGAGCGATGAACGCAATGCGATGCTGTGTATACCATCCAACTTAGCGTTTTTATGGGCGGGCGTATCACTTACCATCAGGTGAACGTCCCGCTGGTCTCGTCGCTTCATTGTATAAAAAAAAATATTAAAATCTTCTGAAACGTAATCCGGGTCTATGCGGTCGAACCCTCGATACCGAGATACATAACAGGAAGTCATTTAATTATTGCTAAATATATAGCAAAAAATATTTCAAAATGGTGAGGTAAAAAATTATGAAAACATCATGATGTAATTTTCAAGTAAAGTTACTTTATGAACAACTGTTATTTCCTTAGATATAAATATTTTTCAATAATTGTGCAGTAACATATTTTAGTTCGTCGAGCGAGACGTTCACCTGATGGTAAGTGGTATGCCTGCACATAACGTAGCGCTAATTACAATGATATACACTGCATCGTTTTACTTTTTTCGTCTTGACAGATAAGACGGTAACTCTTCTTACATATATGGATCTTTAACTCGTTACAGCGTCCTTCCAACCGGAACATAGTAATGTTTGCTGACTATTGTTTGGCGGTAGAAATAGGAGCTGTAGTTGTACCTACTTAGACGGTGTCCGACAATACAGACTTTTTTTTATTAATTTAAGCGACGAGACGACTGGGACGATCACTTGATGGCAAGTGATACGCCCGCCCATAATAACGTGGAGCTATACCTATGATGGTATTCAGTTCACCACATTGGGTTCGTTGTCTTGACACTAAAATGTTGTCCCATCATCCCAGTAATTATACTAGCTACAACGCTCTTCATCAAATTGGAACACAGTAATGTTTGATAACTACTGTTTGCCGGCAAAAGTAGGAACACTGGTGGTACTATCAGGACGGTCTTCAACAATAGAGACCTATCACCACTATTACCTCTACTCCGAAAGAATTGGAGATCTCATCCATAGGATATATTCACCAGAGTACACCTTTAAGAGTAATAAGTCATATCAGATACTTTGTACCTATTTCATCATCATAATCTGGTAAACGTCCACTGCTTGATACAGCCCTACTCTAAACAGGGTGGATTCGCGGAGGGAATAGTGTCGGTATTCTCGTTAGCCGCTCTCGCTATCCTCTACGACTAAATGGTACCCTACTGTTGATGCAGCGAGGGTAGGACCATGGGGGAAGAGGAGTGTCGTTTTGTCGCTCTGTCTGTCCTCCGTGGTCGTATAGTAGTTAACGGCGGACCCTAACCCTATGTACGGCACAAAGAGTCGGGAGAGTTTTCTCTCATGTCTCCCATGGCTCCTGGATAACGGATTCGGGGAGACCCGGTGTCCAGGTCACGATAACAGGCCGGAAAGTCGGTGGAGTCTCTTCCGCCGAGATGTAGTTGCGCGGTGCAGCTTGTGCTAGCAGAGTCGCGGATGTGTGCGAAAGCGTTCCCGCGGTCCCCCCGTAAAACGACGACGGTGGAACATCGTGGGGGTTTCAGTCGGTGCAAGTCCTACATAACCTGGTTTTGCCCCCGCGAAGGCGAAGTATGCGAATGCATTACCCATACGTAAAACAAAAAAAAGGCCCACCCCCACCGCGTCCACATCAATCGGTCGGTTATTTATAGTACACTAAGAGTCCGCAATTGCTCCATTGTCCATTTCGAATAAATTGTGTAATACAATAATTTGATTGTTTATATAAGTGTAGTTTATATAGCGCCGTGTAAACAAATAAAGAAAATTGTGCATAATGAATTTATTTAGTTCGTAGAGGTTAGTTACCATGTAGTTTCTAGAAGATAAACCTGCACTTACACGAACGCACAGCGCTTGGTATCTCGCCGCTAATGCCGCATGCATCAATCTTGTTTCCCAATACATTCTCTCACTAACACCTTTTTTTCTTTATAGACAATTCATTTCTGTCACACACGATCACGAAACCGTGATAAGGCCCGCCATTTTTAACAAATCGCTCCGACTATATTACAAATCGTCTTTACGTCTTGTGTTTTTTTTTTTTTTTTAGATTTTATTCGACGAATTTTTCCAAATGTCGTCAGGTGTTGCTCAATGAGTGAAGAAGTGAAGCTTTTTTTGCTTCTCCTTTTTTTATCGAAGAAACAACTTAAAGTGAAGTAAAGCTATTAACATATGGACATTTGTTAAGTAATTTAATTTGAATAAAACTAAGTGCACTAAATAGGTGCACTTGTGAGGACTCATTATAGTGCTCGTGATGTGTCTTTCTGTGATTTCAGATATATAGATTTCAATTTATATCATGTCGCTTTAATAGTTTTTATCATATCTAGGTCAGTGTGACCTTTATAACATTTTGTTTTATTATTTTAATTTTATATATCTTTTTTATTTAATTAAGTTACGCGTTGAGTGGAACGTTCATCTGATGGTAAATGATACGCATACCCCTGACATCGTGGCGCTAGTCAGAAAGATAAACACTGCATAACATTACATTTCCCGTCTGAGACAGTAGACGTTGAGTCTTGTTACCCCAGTAATTACATTAGATACAACGCCTTTCAAACCAGAACACAGTAATGTTTGCGCAGTACTGTGTGGCAGCAGAAATAGGCCCCACCTAGACGGTCTTCGGCAAAAGAGACCTACCACCAGTATCTACGGTAAGAAAATAACTGCGATATTTCTTATTTCATAAATTTATATACAATATTGGATATTAAAATGTATCAAATAATTGTCATAAAGCAGGAAAGCGTTCTCTGATCCGTTGTCCAGGTGACGGTGACCAGGTCGCGGAGGTGTACATAAGCTTTCCCGTGGCCCCGTTGTAAAGCGACGACGGTAGAACTTCGTAGGTTCTCAGTCGTTAGGTTCGTTTTAGTCGGTGCAAGCCCGACATAACCTGTCTTTGGACCTGCGAGGGCAGATACGCAAAGGCATTTCCCTCACGTAAACAAAAAAAAAGGAGTACTATATCATAAGACGACGGACATTTACGTTTAGAAGAATTGTTTAAATATAATATAAAAAAACACCTTTTCCTCTAAAAACAGTCATATTGTCATCTCCTGTGTTTAGGCTTTTGTTGTATTGTATATTTTCTCTTTTAGTAATACCATAACGATTTCATTATTATCTGGTCGGTATTATTTTATAAATAATTATCTCTTTACTGGTGGCTAGTCTCTGTTATCGAAGACGGTCTAAATAGGTACTACCACAGCGCCTATTGCAGCGGACGTAGAGTGCTATGTTCCGGTTTGAAGAACGCTGTGGGTAGTAAAATTACTGTAGTAACGGGACTCAACATTTTATGTCTCAAGGCGAAGAGCTCAATGTGGTGCAATGTGTAACATCCTAACTGTCAATGTTATGAGCGTATCACTTACCATTAAGTGAACAACTCGCTAGTCTCGTCGCTTGGTAATATAAAAAAAAAACTTTAAAAATTTAAATTTATTTAATTTAGCATTTTTATGTTTACATCCGTTGTTTAAATAAAGAACGGAAAATATAATTTCAATAATAAAAAAGGTTTTAATGTCTTATTTTATAAAAATATTAATGAAGCGAGTAAAATTGTAAAATCGAACTGGCGGCATAGAACGCGATAGTGCTACGCGAAAAAAAAATAACACCAATACTAATAAAAGTTGTCCGGCAACGCTCCCTGCATTCGCGGCGCGCCGGCCGTCGAACCCGCGCAGTCGGTTATGCAAGCAGCAGCATCCGGGATACAGTTAAGAACTGGTCCCCGGTTCCGGCACATGATGCTTCGGACCGTTCGCTTGACAGTATTACATGTTTGTCGAGACATTCCTAGATGCGCGTGCGCCTTCCACATAGAATGCATCTACGGGGGCGTACATTTACAGCTATACGAGTACACACGTCGTGCGCGGACAAATCTAATATACTGTCATACTGGTTGAAATAACATCACTTAATTTACTGATAGTAGATCTGGTGGTCAGAGATCGTCTGGGTAGGTACCACAGCTGCGCCTATTTATACCGACAAACGTTTACTGTGCAAACATTAATATTCTGGTTTGAAGGCTGCTGTAATTTATAACATCATAGTTGTTATGGGCGGGCGTATCATTTACTATCAGGTGAACGTTTCGCTCGTCTCGTCGCTTAATTGTTTATAAAAAAAATTGTTACAGACTACATTACACAGCTTACTTGGTAGTTCTTTTCAGGAACTCTAAATCTGGAGATTTAAGTCAAAATTGCCTTAAAGCTACGTAATGGTATTTTATATATTTCTAAATATATCGTCATCATCATCAACCGATAGACGTCCACTGCTGAACATAGGCCTTCCCCAAGGATCCCCACATCGATTGCTCTTGTGCTGACGTCATCGCTGGGCACCAGTGGCCCTCGTTTGTAGTTCATTTGGTGGATTTTCTGAGTATATAGGTGCATGAAATTAGATTATTTTGTTTGTACATATGTAAACATGTCGCACTGTTGTTTTGTTGTTGCGGTTTACACTTCTAGGTTGACTAGTAGAAAATGCTTTCCATTAAGCCCCACCACATTTGTACCCTACTATAAGGTCAAAAAAGTATATAAAATATATAATATTAGAAAACTGAGACAATAATACCATTGAGTTTTTGATGTGTAGTTACATATTAATTATATTATTGAATGAATACATAAATAAAAACTATGTATAGATCTTTTTTTTTTTGCACACCTAGGCGCTCTCCGGCAACAAAGACCTACCCCACCAGTAAATGCATTCTTGATTTTTTTTGTTGTATTAAACCAAGTCGAGCTGTGTCTGACCCATAAAATCTGATCCGCACGAATCCGGTGTAATAAGTTTTACCAGATTTTTATTAAAGTAAACTAAATAAGTAAAAAAGGTAAGTAATAAAGATCTGGCGAAGGTTGCGATAATCCGTTGAATGGAGGATACGGAGAACCGATTGGTGTGGAGATTCTTGACGGAGGCTTATGCTCAGCTGTTGTCTTCCGGCTGATAAGGTAATGTCAATATTAATAGAGCGAGCACGAAGAAAAAAAATATTACTTCAAAGCTTAATTAATATAATAAATTAATTTAATTGCAAGAAATGTAAGGTAACTTTTTTTTTCAATAATTATTAAATGGTTTAGTTTCAAATTAAGAATATACAAGAAAGGAGACAAATAAATACATTTGCAATGAAATTGATAGATCTAGAATATTTTTTTTTTAAATTACGTCTTTACACTTAATGGTTGCGCATCATGCGGCCAGCCAGTGTTGAGGAGAAATTAACAAAGCGGTTATATATATGTAGTCGTTCACTGGTGGTAGGTCTCTGTTGCCCGATACCGTCTGTAGTAATGTTCCGGTAATAACTGTAGTACTGTTTGTCTGCAGAAAGAGACGCTGCAGTAGTAGTACTTACTGGTGGTAGGGCCCTGTTGCTGCAGACCGTCTAGATGGGTACCACCGCGGCGCCTTTGTAGCTGCTAAACATTATTGTGTTCCGGTTTGAATGAGAATCAACATTTTATATCAGGCGACGAGCGCAATGTGGCGAAGTATTATATATCATCCTAACTAGCGCCACATTGTTATAGGTGTTGGTCACATACCATTGTGTTAACGTGCCGCTCATCTCGTCGCTTAATTGTATAAAAGAAAAATGCGTAAGAATAATATTTTGTTATTTACCAAGTTTGCATAAAAAGTGAGAGCCGCATCAGTAGTGTATATGTGGGACGAGAATTACACGAATAATTTACTCGGACATAAAAACAATTGTAAAAACACAAACAAAAATATGTATATATACGTTCGCTTTCAATTTTCTATATGATAATTGGTTACCAAGGCAACAAACAAAAAAACTAAACATAATTTTTACGCTGTTTTGTATGTACAATTGGCTAACGCTCGACCTCGATTTCACATGGAGTTAAATGCTGAAGAGGTACATACATTTGAGTAATCAGAATACAATATTGTTATTACAGTGGTAGATTTACAGTATAAGGGTGGTTAGATAATAACCCTCCGACCGACCAAACTCCACACCATGTGGACCCGGAATCGAATCGGAGAGCCCCGTAACAAGGCATGCGCTTAATCACCCCGCTATGGTGCAGGTCCCATTGTCTAACTTGTAATATGATTAATAATGCTGATAGAGCGTATATTATTGTAATTAATCTTTAATTAAATTTAAACAAAAGAATTATACGTTCACTTTTTCTTTTGCGGCGTACATTTATTATTGACGCTAATAAAAAAAAAATATTTGCATAATTAATTATTATTAACACACCTTAGATAATGTAGGTAGAAAAAGATGAATTGTAGATACTAATGTTTAATATGTAAATAATCGCCTCTTTTGCCCCCACCCCCACCGATTGACATTTATTGTAATTCATAAATGATAAATGACAATCAAAGTTTTTGTAAACTGGCAAGTTTTTTTTTACTATCGGATTCACCTGATGGTAAGTGCTGACATGATGACATGAAGTGAAAGACACAGCACGATATTGCGCTCCTTGCCTTAAGACATATGTTAAGTCTCGTTACTCTAGTAATTACACTAGCCACAGCACCTTCAAACCGGAATACGGTAATGTTTGTCGGTGGAAATAGGCGCTGCAGTTATACATACCTAGCCGGTCTAGAGAGACGGAGCACAGAGTTTTTTTTTTACATCTAATCGACGGGTCGAGCGGGACATTTATCTGATGGTAAGTGATACGCCCGCTCATAACAACGTGGCGCTAGTTAGGATGTTATACACTACACCGCATTGTGCTCGTCGCATGAGACAGGATGTTGAGCATCGTTATCCCAGTAGTTATACTAGCTACAGCGCCTTTCAAAGCGGATCACAATAATATTTGCACATTACTGTTTGGCGGCAAAAACAGCCGCTGCGGTGGTAACTATCTAGACAGTCTCCGGCAACAAAGACTTAACACCAGTTAAGATTAAAAAAAAAACGTTGTGAAGAACTATTTTACATATGTAAATTTGTTAAATTTTCGTGTAGAATTATAATTATTTGTATTTAAATTAACATTAATATTAAAATATAAAAATCGATAATATGAGATTTATTAAAATTACCGAAAATGCGTGAATAGAAATTATTAATTTTTTTTATATGGCAACACTAAAATGACCTTCGTGTTATTCGTATGATTCCGCCATGTTAATCTCAGGTTTAATACAATGAAATATTAATTATGATCATTATATTATAATAATTATTTACATGAGCATAAGCGTATTATAATTATGTATTGTTTTTTTTCCTTGAACAGTATATAATGAGGATTTGTACATTTTAATTTGTCTTCTTACGTTTATGTGGCGAAGGTCAGGGGAAGTAAGACCGGTATAACATGTACGAACTTATATATTTAGGAGAGTTGTCCAGCAGTGGGCGTCAGTGGGTCAAATTTCATTATATGTAAACACTCGTTACCACAGTAATTTGAAAAGCTGTAGCGTCCTTCAAAGTGGAACACAGGTATGATTACACAATAGTGCTCGGCGGATCTATGAGCTGTGGTAGTATCTAGATGGTCTCCGTCCGGATATCTATGTATCAATATATATATGACACTTCCGCCTGTGTAGAGACTCCTAACGATATCTCTGGAACCATAAAGCCTGGAGACTTCAAATGTGGTAGGGATATTCGTTTTACGAAGTATAGATCAGTTAAAAAAGGATTTTACGAAATGTTACCCACAAAAGGTGTTGTGGGGCTGTTAATGACGGGAACGGACCTGAATGTGAGGGTGTGGTCATCGCCGGAATACTTCTATGATATTTCAAGTCTAAATTTAAAATACAATTCTTTATTACTGCTAGAAAAGAGGGCGGGGAACAGCTACATGTATCGTTGTACAGAAGACGTTCTTTTATAGTACTGCTATTGTTGTAACTTGGTAGTGTTTGCAGCAAAAAAAATCACATTTGTTAATTACGTGTAAAATATATTTATTTTGCATACCATCAAGATATTTCTTTTAATTTATATGGTAACTTTTAGGTTATGCAGCATAAAAAAGTACTCAAAAATTTATAAGTCTTATTTATCATGTTCGTATGATATAAATCGGTCAGTATATAAATATCTGTGGAAGGGGAAAACAATGATTATCGAAATCCGTTGTAGATATGCTGCGTCAGAGCACAATTATACTGACTGATTATGAATTGCGATTTTTTTGGTTTTTAATAACACCAACACTTGTAATGTTTATTTGTGGTAGGTCTCTATAAATGGAGATCGTCTAGATATCACCGCCCAGGTTCCCGCCTTTTCGTTGCGGTGGAGCTCAGTAGCCGTAGCTTGATTACTAACGCGGATTCGAAAGCATCCATTGCACAGGTGATGGTGAGAGGCCGTGATGAAGGCGCGCTGCGTGTTCCATCGCGTCATTACAGTGGTAGAAATGAAGGGTTCTCCTTCCGTGATAGGGCTGCGCAATGCCCGGCGTTGGTGTGGTCGCGTGCGGTCATCGTAAAGCGACAAAGGTGCAATATTATAGGGGTTTTAGTCGGCGCAAGTCCGACATAATCTGTCTTCGCTCCTGCGAGATCAGGTATGCGAAGGCATTTTCCCCACGTAGAACGAAAAATAAAGGTACCACCGCAGCTCCTATTGCAGCGGACATTAGTGTTTAAACATTACCGTGTTCCGGTTTGAAAGGTGTTGTAGTTAGTGTAATTACTGGGATAACGAAACTCAACGTGGTATGTCTCAAGCGACGAGCGGATTGTGGCGCAGTGTAAACCATCCTACCATAACATGTAGATATGAACAGGGATATCATTTCCCATCAGGCGAATTTGTTCATCTCGTCGTTTCGTCTTTTTTAAAAAAACTGCTTTCATTTATGAAATTATAAGATAATTTGTAAAGTTGTATATTTTCAAAAGTAGTTCCTAGTTTAAACAGAAATGTAGTTTATATATATATATATATATATAAAAATAATTAAAGATAGTAGTTTAAATATTGGTACTAGTTAAGTTAGTACTGCATTATATTTTGGTAGGAACATCACATTAATGGAAACAAGTTTAAGTATATCTAGACGGTTATGACACTAAGGAGTAAAGTGAAAACCCTAGTTAGTAAGTAAGAAAGCTTCAGCCCTCTAGTATCGGGCTAGAAAGAATAGGACTAAGGTAAGCCCTGCCTGGTCGTAGAAGTCGACTAAAAAGTGTCTAGAAGTTTTGCGGGCCTTGAGGGTGCGGCCCCTTATCGCTCAACAAGCGAATCTGCGTGGGATAGTGTATGGCTCAGCGAAAAACCTAGGAGACATAGACCCCTCCTCAGAGACTTGTTAACACAAAGAGAGGCACCGGTGCCTTCTATAAAAGATCCCGAAGCCTCTCCGAATGCACTAATGCAGACCATTGAAGGGGTTTTAGTGAGAAAGAATCTCAGAGAACCCCGATTGCCCCCTAAAGCAGACTATCTTTCGAAGATTTCCCCCTCGAAACCAAAAAAACCAAAAAAACAGTTTGTAAGTTTTAGGGGTTTGACGACATAAGAGGACTGGGCTTTAATACCATCAGTTAAAATGAATAGCTGAAGACTGGATTGGTTAACAATCTGATCGCCAAACTTCAGCTGGAACAGGTCAAGCACAATGTATTGTATACATTATAACTAGCGCTACATTATTATAACGTATAACTTACCATCAGGTGAACGTCTCGCTCGTATCCTCGTATAAAATAAAAGCGATAATTAAAATTTATTTAGAGTTGTGTATCGTATATGTTCCGTCATGGTCGGACTGGGTCCCCGCCGCTTCCATATACAGTTAGTTGAAACCTGTACACGAGTCAGCGGCGCGAAGGGCGACGTGGAACCGGTGAAAGAAGCCGTTGGATCCGGCACACGAATTACACATACATACGAACGATATATTCCGGCAACAGGTTCAATTTAACTGGTGCGCCATTAAATCTCTCAAAATTTTCGTTATAAGATGAATGCGAAATCAGATCGAAAGTAAAAATATGACTAAGGTACGCCTTGTCTGATGTAGTAAGTAACGAGGGTCTACGGGTTTATCTGCTTTGAAGGTAGAGTAAGTAAGCACCGGTGCGATCGATAGGAGATCCCGGGGCTCCTCCACAATCCCTTGAAGATAACCACTGAAGGCGGTATAGAGGAAACAAATAATTCTTTAGATTTCCTCTGGCAAAAAAAGTCTAAAACAACTTGTCCACCTCTCACTTTCAGTACGACCATATTTAATCAACTATTTTTTGTTAGCTACATTAACCTATTTGTTTTAATTACAAAGAATTGTTTAATGCTACCAAATTAATATTAATATTATTTATTATTTATGTAATTATTATTTTCCTTTGCAATAATAATTAATATTAACGGTGTGAAAACTTAGGCTAACGGTAAAGCATATTATTTGTATGACCTTAAACAAAAAAAATAGATGAAGGGAAATCGAGAAAAGGTATAGTATATATGGAACTATATATATATACATATATGTATATTTATTTATAAATATAATTATAATTATGTATATAGTTATAACGTAAAGACCGGCACAATACCGAGCAAACTAAGTGCGACTACGAAAAATATGGACTTGTCTCTCATGCGTAGAGCAGTACTTTTATAAGTAATGAAAGGGTTAATAAGCCCTGTGTATACATACTGATAGTATTACGATCAGGTACCAGTGACCACCTTGCACTACAGGAATTAAAAGAATAGAAAGACTCATATTTTCTGATTCAAGAAAATTTCGACATAAGCTATACCTTCACCCCTGATGGTAATAGAAAATACCCTCTAAAAACAAGGGATATTATAATGTATACTGCACCATCGTTCGTTGCTTTGAGACAAAAGATATTATGAAGTATCGCAATTTTACGAATTAAAGCGCTTCTTAAATCGGAATCGGGTAAAGATCACACATTATTACTTGGTATCAGAAATAATACCTGCTGTGGCAATTATAGAAAGAGTTTCTTGCAATAGACCTGCCCACTAGTAGACAGACTTAGTCTTACACTAAGTAAATGTAAATGTTTCCTATACATTGTTGCTTTCAAAGGCAGTTAAGTGTTTCCCACATTTTCTCACATTTCAGACACTTTGCCAGTGGTACGACAAGGTCGGTGCTTCATAACTTGAACCCGCGACACGCGCCTCTAGTATGCCATTTCAATTATCCCCTCAATTACGCCTGTGAGGACCGGGTCTTACAATCAGGTTAATAGCACGTTGTTTAGCTAGGCACCTAACAAACCGGAAACCGTCTTACTAGGTACAATCGCAGCTTCTATTTCTGCCGTGAGTCATTAATATGCTGACGGTACTTTAGTTTGAAGCATGTTGTAGTTAGAGAAATTATTGGAGTAAGGAGATTTCACATCTTGTGTCTTAAGCAAGCGCAATGTGCAGTGTTATCATCCTAACTAGGGGACCATCATTATACACAGGGGAATTACTATTAAAAACCCGTCTGTCTCGTGTTTGGTGCCTTAAGCTGCTGTTCCACTAACGTAACAATCTTTACAAAAAACATTTATAATTCATTTCTTGCAGTGGAAGTCAGGCTTAAGTAATGTAATGGAAAGGTCTATGTTACTAAGTACGCATATAGAGTAAGCAACATGCTTCGCTTATTAATCATCAGACGGAAATAAATGAAATATTTGTGTTATATATTCAAATCAACATTTTTCTCATGGTTACACTTTAAAGCGCTTTTTGTATCAGGAGAAATATAATTACAAGCAGACAAACGGCATTTATATATACATGTAGCACAAAAATTAAATAACTTCAAATGGCCATAGACTCTAATTTCAAGGTGTTCCTTAAATAATTTAAACAGTCCACTTTATGTTCCCACAGCTGCGATACAGGGTCTTCTCATAGGACGAGACATCAGCACCGATTATCTGATACTATTTGTCATGAACGTCCCTAATGCCGATGGCTCCCTAATGATATTTTCTTTCACCGGAAGCTCAATGTTAGAGGATATATATCCACGCGCCTTTTTATATTTTATTATTTTTTGAATATTTGTTTATAATATTCCTATTTCTTTTTCTCATAACACACATATTACATAGTGGTTCAGTTTCGATGATACTTTTTTAACGAATCCTGGAACTAGTTTTTGAAGCGGGTCCCGTTAAAATGTAAAAAGCGAATATTTTCAACAAATATGATATGAAATAAGAATGAACTCGATCTCCTCTGAGAGAAACCGACTACAAACTGAAAAACGTATTACATACCATCAGGACAACGTCTCGCTAGATTAAAAAAAAGCATCCCAGCTTAGAATACTCTAGTTCTTATACTCGTATGTTAGTTGGCAATACTAAAAAAATCATGTTAAAACCTAAACCTTACCATTTTGTTATTCATATCACATATATTCAATATAAATATGTTTTAAAAATATTCTTGTGTTCAATTCCGTACGTTTTACAAATCGAGTCGACTACCCACGGCTCGAAGTAACCAGACCCTGTTTACTTTAGGTACAGAGTAAGTAGGAAGGCAAAGGTCACGGCTGTCATGGTAAAGGAGCGTGATACGTATTACTACTACACTAGCATCAATACCCGACGTCACAAGCGAGACCTCTTATTTATAATTCTTAGGTTATTTATTTACACGTAAAATCCCTCTGACGTTCACTGTCAGTGTATTATGTTACTTATATTGGTATTACTGGAGTCAAAGGATATACTTTCATTATGCCTATAACTTCTCACTAAATCAAAGACAAGACTATTAAGCAAAAAAAAATTGTTGATTTTTTTGTGTTAATTATTTATTTATTTAAAATTATAAATAATATCCCATTCAGTATTAAGTTTGGAATAGTTCGCTATAGTAGATGAAAACGCCATTTGCTCCAAACTTGTTGCTGTTTATTTCATATCTTAGCGGTGTAGTGTGTAATAAATAATAAAATAAAGTATTACTTTTACTGGAAACGTTTGAAATGCCTTAATGTCGCATTGGTTAATTATTAACAGGGGTTTCTGGTTAACCTTGGTAACGGCTCGTGAAATTAACCGTTTTGACTTATTGTAGATTTAAAAACAAACATTTAGCACTTATAATATATACCATAGGTATAATATAAAGAAAATTGATATATATATCTTAACAAATATTATATATACATATTTTTTTGTTTTTACACCTGTTTATATCGAACTGTTTGGTTCAAGTGTATTATACAATAAAAACAGTCGCAAGATATATTCGTTCCAAGTAAACGTTACTTACGATTTGTGACAATATAATATATTCACAATGATAAGTATAATTACTGTTTAATGTAGTAAAAATATAATATGACGAAGTAAAGTAAATAAATGACCACAATTGAAAAACGCACATTTAATTTATTTATCTTGCAATACTGTAAAGGTCCACAAATAATTTTTGTTTTATTTCATTGTTACAGAGATCACGAGGTAGACATTTATATTGGTCAAATTAACTGTTTATGTGATTTTTGTAAATCACAGTTATGTAAGTAATTCGGCTTGTTAATTTATTAAAAGAAACCTTGTGTACGAAGGTTCAGCCATTATAATATTTAATTATATACAACACTCACTGTAGTTTAATATAATGAGGTACTATTACGTACGTAATATATACTCGGCAACGGCAAATCCTTGATTTTTTGTTTAATAATTTCAACTAACCTGTTGTTTATTACTATAATACTTTTGATCGATTTGTATAAGAGTAAAAATATTTTTTTTTTCAATTGGCAACATTAAGCGAATATACGTTTAGAAATTTCATTATGTAAGTATCGCTATTAAGAATTGTGTGTTGTGAAATAATATGGTACTAATTATATTTGTCCAGATATAATTATCCTTAGAAAGACTGTGAGTGCAATAGCAACTCCTATTTTAACCACTTATGACCGAAAATTCCCGTTAAAGGAAATCCATCCATTGAAAGGCGCCAGAGAAACATTTAGTAGCCAGCAGTAGTGTAAAAACTTTACTGTTATTCGATTTCCTATATATCTTTAGACAAGCTTATGTTGCATTTATTAATATATATTACAGTATTAGTATAAAATTTTATTTGCCCTTATTGCCTTGATCGAATGATAGCAAATACCAAGAGGCACAAGGTCGTTTAGCCTCACTCGCGTAACCTCATTTTTAAGTATCAAGAAAAGAAACACCTGAGAGGAGAGAAAGAAAAGAGAGTTGTGTTAAGATATTTCATATCTTTTTCTTAGTTATATCCTTATGTCACTAAGTAGTTAAAATATTTTTGTCATTCTCTCATAGCCCATTAATTGTTTATTTGTTCTTATGAATAACAGAGGTGTTGCTTACTTGTTGCACAACGACATCAAGAGGCTGTCCAGTTTGCAGCTCCTCTGAAGGCCTTCTTGTGGGCCTCACGGCATACTCCCGCTGCCCGATCACCTGTAAAGAAAAATTTTGTTGCTTAATAATACTCAAAAAATAGAGAACAACAGCTCCTTTAACATTGCTTTGTATGAGTTACTAAACACTGATTTTTTAGATGTATTAGCTGTTCGCCGTTTCCTTTACAGGCCGTAAACCCCCCCCCCCCCCCCATTAGCTCAAGAAATATATAAAATCCATTCTTAGCTGACCTCTAAATAACAGAAGCAATATTTCTATCAAATTTTGAGCGTTTACATGTAATAGTATCAGGAATCTTATGAACAGTTAACGAATTTCTAGATATCTTTTATAATTATATAGAATATAGATTGGGACTATACAACATATACTAATAACATATATAAAGATTCAAAGGTACAACGGACACTCGATAAATATACTCATGTATGTTTATTTCAGACCAAAGATGTCCACAAATCACATGTCTCCTCAATTGGTCGATCAAAGACTTATGATCACAAGCGATCGTTTTAATTTATACATATAATACTGAATTTAACGAGAAAGGGCCTTATAATACAGATCTGTAATCTCTGGCTAGCATGAATAGAACTGAAGTAAGCTCTGCTGTTGAAGACGACTAATAAAGTCTTTCAGTTCACAGAATCTAGGACTATTTACAATATATATGTACAAGTATTTATTTATTTAAAAAATTTAATACCAAATTACATTGTCTACCAATCAACTGTAGCATTGAGTCAGAGAGTAGTAATAGGTGTAGTATCGTGCGAGTATGAAACGGTAGATATATATTATAAATGTATTAATAAATTATAATTAAATTTATATTAACGAATCATAACAATTATAGTACATACAATGTCATGAATATGTATATTTAAAATAATTTATTTATGTTACTATGGAACATGGAGACAGCGCAGTTTTCTGATACAGGTTATAATCATAGTTTAGGAACTAGGAGCTTCAAGTGACGCAAACATGAAATGTAATGGGATAAATTATCTCTATATAGATAAAAATTATTTAAATCGGTTTTCCAATAAATATCGTTTAGATATACATATTAATTTGTTTAAAAATTTTCGTTTCTATAATACAAACAACAATTTTATTATAATGTATAAATTTCCCATGATTCGCATACTTATACCTAAATGCATCCATTATGGGTCCAGCCTCTCGTAAATCATTGTTATATGAAACGTCCACACCCAGTGTTTCATCAGCGTTTCAATTGGATCAGGGGCGTTCAGCGAATGAGACGTTACTTCTGCGAACTAACACCAGCGCGTCGAACAAACCAATCAGGGGTCGGCCATTTTATAAATAACTGCAATGGCGGCAAGCGCTCTTGAATACTGTTTCATGAACTTAATCGCTAATACACCAGTTAACACAAAAAAGAAGGAAACGCTTGTAATAACAATTGATGTTATGCACATTAGTTTTTTTTTTCGAATTGCTCGTCTTGCTACGGGTGTTATTTTTCCACATTGTATGTAAACTAAGACGTCTGTAGGTAGGTACCAGGTCGCGACACGCATTGCGCATGCGCCGGTCAAATGTCAGTTGTGACAATGGCGGGAAAAAGACACCGATTGCGAAGCTAATTTGACGTTTGTGTCGAGGTCTTTAAGACAACTTTAACGTTTTGTATATCGTTTGAGAATTATAAGTTAAGCAGGAATAACATTAAACTTGCATTCGGACTTAATTTTGGTTATATTCAATCAGCTAAGTTTACATTCATTACAAACAAAAATTTTATAAGTGATATACTGTTGATAGGTCTTTATTGTCTGAAACCATCTAGGTACGTACGGTGCAGCACTGCTAATACTGCAGCCAAACAGTAGTATGCAAACGTTACTGTGGTCCGGTTTGAAAGGTGCTATAGCTAGTGTAATTACTGTAGTTTACTCAACATCTTGTGACTCCTGTTTTTGAGTGTAAGACGCGTTAGATTGTATTTTTTCAATTCAACGAAGCGATGAGACTAGTGAGACTGCGGTTGAGCGATGTGATATATGTCATTTCATAACAAGGTGGCGCTAGTTAGGATGATATATACAGCACCACATCCACATTATGCTTGTCGCCTTGAGACACAGGGAATTAAGTGTCTTTACGCAAGTAATTAATTAAGGCAGTAAGGTTCTTGAGTGATAGTCGACGTAGTGCTGCTACTGTATAAGGTGGACCGACAGGGTGCGGGCAGCGTAGGACCGATCGGTGTGGAGATATTTGGCGAACGTGTCCTGGAGTAGACGTCTGTCTACTGATGGTGATGACCGCCGTAATTACAGTACCCTTGAAACCAAAACAAAGTAATGTTTGCCAGATTACTGTTTGGCGGTAGAAATAAAAGCTATGGTGGTACCTACTCATACGATATCCGGCATCAAAGACCTACCATCAGTGAAGTCAAAATTTGTGATATGAAGTTTGGAAACAGCACTGTTATTATGGCTGAAGTCAAGCTAATTAGAAAAAAAAAACTTTACCGACTATTCCACATTCAAAGTTGTTAACCGAAGTTATTCTTTGTATAAGAAAGCGAATGAATGTCCCGGAGTTAGTTATATATTCTTAGAGACAACCTTCAAGCTCATCACTGTCGATGTTTATGAGTCAATTCTTTAGAACAGCGTCTGTCGGTGATGTAATGTAACTAGCAAAAAAAAGAGACTCTTATTTTCAATTACGTATAATGTTCAATCATTAGTCGGAAATGTATTCAATCATATACTTAAGTCTATTCTTCTATTTCTGTATCTGTACCTTTATAAGGGTGGTGGTAATATTCATGTTTTAGCGTAGCTTGTGTTTAGTTAACATCAGTGATCTGAAATGATAGTGACGTTATAGTAGTTAACTTGTTTTGTTTTATCCTATCCCCAGGCTCCCCATCAAGTGGTCCGATGATCTGGCGAAGGTTGCTGGACACAGCTCGATGCAGGTAGCGCAGGACCGATGATGATGATTTCATTCTAATTCCATAGTACATACGGTCTCAGCTGCATAATCAATATTCTACATGGAATAGATTCTGTAAATATTCTAAGACCGCTACACTATGAACTCAGTAGACTAAACTTATGTGACACTCTTTCGGATTACATTTACCACCACGTTGTTCTCGTACACTACCACATTGAGACATACGATGCCTTTAAACCGGAACATAGTAATGTTTGTACACTACTGTTGGCGACATAAATGGAAACCTATATATCACCAGAACTTATATATAAATAATAATGTATAAATATATATACTGTATATATTTATATATATATATATATATTGTTGGAGACGATAATAATTTTTGTTAATTTATTATCATGTTTTAAAACCCATTGTATCTTATTGGATAAATACTGATGATGACTATGAACTTTTTCTGATGATAGGTCCTTTTTGCCGTAGACTGTCTAGGTAGGTACCAAGGTAGGGCCTATTTCTACCGCCAAATGGAAGTGTGCAATCATTACTGTTTCGAATTGAAAGACGATGTAACTAGTATAATTTATCACTGGTGTAACGAGAAATTTTACCTCTCAGGCAACAAGCACAATGTTGCACAATTTATATATATAAATATTTAAGTATATATGTTATGGGCAGATGTATTACTTAGCATTAGGTGAAAGTCCCACTAGTTTCTCGCATTGAATAAAAAAATTAATGTTTAACGAAATTTCGTGATGATAATATATACTAACTATGTATACATAGATATATTTTAGCCTCTCTTTTATATATATAGATCGTATTTATTGTAATATGTGTACTATAATAATTAATATATCTTATTAATTGTTTTGCTTCTGTTCAACCCATGGCAGAATGTTACAGAATGCCTTTGACATTATGCCCGCCATCTTGTAATTTATTTGTGTGTACAAATGAAGTTTTATTTAAATGCATCTTAATTATTACTCTACGGTTAATGGTTCTAGTCTATTAAATAGTAAAACAGATTTCTTAAAGTTTCTACATTTGGCAATGTTCGTATGATATAAATCGGTCAGTATATAAATATGTGTGGAAGGGGAAAACAATGATTATCGAAATCCGTTGTAGATATGCTGCGTCAGAGCACAATTATACTGACTGATTATGAATTGCGATTTTTTTGGTTTTTAAATAACAATAATACTTATGTTTATTTATGGTACAACTTTGTTGCTGGAGACAGTCGTATGAATAAAATGTATAAGAAATATAATCAAGTTTAGGATGTAGAACACTTACTGATAGAATGCAAGCAGGTAAAATTATATAGTAATGGAAGTTTACCAGTGGTTGGTCTCTGTTACCGGAGACCGTCTAGGTAGATAACACTACAGCGGCCTTTTCTGACACCATACAGTAGTGTGTTCCGGTTAAGAATGGCGCTGTAGCTAGTGAAATTACCAAGATAACAAGACGACTCTTATGTTTGAAGGCACTCAAGTCCAATGTGGTGCAGTATATACCATCCTAACTAGCGCCACGTTGTATTGGGCGGGCATATCAGTTACCATCAGGTGCACGTCCCGCTCGTCTCTCGCTTCGTTGTATAAGAAAAAGGATCAAATGGATTGTTAAATTTTATGTATGTTACAAGTGAATGGGTAAGCATAACGGGATGGGAAAGTAAATTTAAGTGTAAGCCAATAGGACAAGTAGCAAGGAAATGAGGATCATCGAGAAATGCTACAGTGGATGATTGTTTCAGGTTCACCCCCATCCTCATGGAATAACAAAGAGACAGTCTCCACTTCAGTCAGAGGATGTATGGAAGAAGGAAATGGGATGGAGTATGTAAGGAGAAAAATGGAATGGTATGATAGATAAGTTTAGGATGGAAGGAGAGAAAGTATGAAAGAGGAGAATGAGAAAGGGAATATATATAAAATGATGATAAGTGAATTAGATAGTACAAGGCCCTGACCCAAAACACGCAGAGGAGAACGATTAAAAAAAGAAAAAAAAAGCATAACAGGAGCTGTTCTTAAACGTCAAAATGCGGAAAAGAGCATATTTAAGACATAGTTCGAAATGTCAAACACAACTTTCCGCAGATAAGAATAATGGAGCTAGTAGCTGGAAAGACAAGGATCAGTCGCAGACCCAAATCATGGGTAGACAATATCAAAGAGTGGACTAACATCACAGGCGCCGCGCAGCTGATCAACCTAGGGCGAAAAAGAATTCGCAGAACTGGTATTCAATCATCAATAGAGGCGCAAGAAGAAGGGAGATGATCCGGTTTGAAGGGAGATGTAACTATTGAAATTATTGAGGTAAAGAGAACACATGATATCGGTATAGGCGACGAGAAAAATGTTGTTTTGTGAATACCACCTAACTAGCACTATGTTGTTGTAGACAGCCGTCTCTATCTATTTGTCTATGGATATATACTTAAATTGTCAGCCTAGTAATCAAATATATTTATTACTAGTTATTAAATAACATAGTAGATAAACAACTAATTAATGCTGTTACAGTTCAATTGTATATGACGTCGGTCATGCCCATTGACGTGGTTCAGCCAATAATTCATATTACATATGCAATGACGTGGCTAGTAAAGTTTTCCTATACCGGAATTCTTTTATTTATTTATATAAATAAAACAAATGTGTCTACTAATAATAGTAAAAGTAAATAGTTAATGATTTCTCATATTTTTTTTGTATACAAATAAGCGATGAGGCGACCGAAACGTATATCTGATGGTGAGTGATACGCCCGTCCATAACAACGTGGCGCTAGTTAATGTATAATCATCATCATTATTAGCCGACAGACCTTCACTGCTGGATATAAGCCTCCCCCAAAGGTCTCCAAATCGATCGATCCTGCGCTGTCTGCATCCAACTGTTTCCCGCAACCTCCACCAGATCGTCGGACCACCTGGTGGGGCCTGCCAGCACTGTCTTCCGGTACGCGGTTGCCATTCGAGGACCTTAGTACCCCATCGGCTGTCAGTCCTTCGAGCGATATGTCCCGCCCATTGCCACTTGAGGCTAGCAATCTTACGGACTATGTCGGTGACCTTAGTAGAGGGTGTATACTGCACTACATCGCGCTCGTCGCATTGAGAAATAAGATGTTACGTCTTGTTACCCTAGTAATATCACTAGCTGTACCTTCTATATCTCTTTCTATTAGTCCAGTTGAAGTCCCTGTCACCGGAGACAAGTGTTTCAAGCGCCAAATATAAGTGGAGCCATTATTCAGCTGGAATCACGCGGTAGTGAGCCAATTTAATGTTAACGGCACCTACCATTTTATATTTTAATTTTGAGGAGCGGAAAGTTCACCTGATGGTAAGTTATACGTCTGTTTCTAATAACGTGGCGCTAGTAAGCATGATATATACTGCAACACATTTCGCTCGTCGCCTGAGACGAAAGACGTTGAGTCTCGATATCTTAGTAATTATATGCTACAGCGCCCTTCAAACCGGTACACAACAATGTTTGCACAGTAGTGTTTGTCGGATGCAATAGGCGATGCAGCTGCTACCAGTAAATACATATAAATATGTATACACAGGACAAATCGATGGTGGAGATATTTTGGGGGAGGCCTATATCTAGTAGTGGATGTCTGTCGGCTGGTGATGATGTATATATCCAGATTTTTTTATTAGTTATATATAATATATATTTTTCAGTGTTTGATCTAAAAAAATGGAAGCAACCTGTAAAGAACCTAGAAAATACCAAAAAATGGACTAACCCTGTATAAGTAGTGATCAGTATTCAGTTATGTTACCAGAGTAATTAATTCATCAAATTAATTGCTCACAAGTTGTATAAGGCATAACAATGTCGTAGAAGATTTATTGACATAGACTCACGAGAGGAATATAAAATTTGAGAACCGGAAATACAATACGTAATGGCAGGTCTCCTTTGTCGGAGACCGACTACGTAGCTACCACCGTCAGCCCTGTAGTCTCGGGGTAGTAAGAATAGGATTAAGGTAAGCTGTCGTAGAATCAGACTAAAAGGGTTGAGGAACTTCGCGGGTTTTGAGGATGGGGACCCTTATTGCTTCACAAGCAAAGCTGCGTGGATCAGCGAAAGGGTCAGGGATAGTGCTTAGGACTTGGCCCTTCTTCAGAGTCGTGTTAAGACAAAGCGTAGAGGATCACCGGTGCGTTCTATAAGAGATCCCGAGGCCTCTCCGAATGCACTGATGCAGACCACCGAGGGGGTTTTAATGAGTAAGAATCTCTCATAACCCTGACCGCCCCCCAGAAGCAGGGTATCTTTTGAAGATTTCTCTTCCGAAACCAAGAAAAGGTGGCTTATTCCTGTAACTGAACTATTGTATACAAACATTACTGTGTTCCGGTTTAAAGGGCGTTGTAGCTATTGTAATTACTAATGTAACGATAATGAATATCTTGTCTTGAGGCGACGAGCGCAATAAAGTGCTGTGCATATCATCCAAACTAGCGCCACGTTGTTATGGGCAGGCGTATCAGTTACCATCAGGTGAACGTCTCCCTGGTCTCGTGGACGAATGGCCTGGTCTGGTTTGGTTGAAAATAAACTGCAAATTGATCCATACAACAACAACTGCCGTGAACACGTGACATACACCGACACCACTTCACCACCATGGTTGTTGTCAAACTTTGAGTCTTCTTTTATGAGGGAACCCTTAGTTTTAGCCGTGGGAACATTAATTGGGCTTATTAAACAAGAAGACAAGCTTTTCGTAAAAAGATCTAATTGTATGTTATATTTGTTTTACTTCATATATAATTGTATTTTTTTTTTCATCAGAAAAATGTTGATTATTTTTTATTAATGAATATTATAAATAATAAATAGATAAAATAAATAAATAGATAAAATAGATAAATCGTATCATTCGACAGATATCTCAATATCATCAATTGAAAAATCGATAATATTAAATAACTATAAAAGGTAGGGGTTGTAAGGAGTCCCGCACAAAAACTCACGGGACCCTAGCTCACCTCACCTGCTCATGGTGTACCCTGATAATCAACCAACGAGGCTCTAGATCCTATGAGCCCACATTGGACCAGCGTGGTGAGAAACGGCCCAATGTCCCTATATGAACCTCTACAAACGATAGCGACTGCTGCCCGGCGACGCGGGCAACGCGAACAATGTGGGGATCTTTGGAGAAGACCTATGTCCAGCAGTTGATGTCTGTTGGCTGACAATGATGATGATGATAGAGGGTAGCCATTTTAACAAAAAATAAAGTTAGTTATTAGTATATGCTTCAGTGGCTCATCGATAAATCCCTTATGACTTCAAGGTCTATGGTTAGATTATGAGGACACGAATATTAGATTATAATTAAGTGAGGTTTCTCAAACTCACCTGGTTAGTTTATGAAAGGAGACTATCGGGACCGACGATGGTAAAAGATACGCCTGCCCGTAACAATGTGGAGATAGGATGTTATATATTGCACCATATAGTCCTTCTAGCTAGGAGACATAAGCTATAAGCCTCGTTGCCGCTGTAGTTTTACTAGCTACAGCGCGCTTAAAACCGGAGTTTGGCGGTAGAAATAGAAGCTGCGGTGGTATCTATCTTGATGGTATTCAGCAACGGAGAGCAACGAGCAGTCAAAACTTTACCGTCCTATATAATGCAATGTTATAAATCTTCCGTCAGATCCAGAGCTATACTATATAATACTTAACCATCTACAGCTTTTGAGAATAAGTTGAAGCTCCATATAGATAAAAAATATACGGAATAATTAAAAAAAATACCTTGCATCGTAATAAGGTAATATTACCTTAATGAGGCTATCGTGATTACGAGTCGCGTAATATACGATGCCATGATCAGGTGTAAGGATAGAATAATAAAGCTTCAACGATATCCAGGAAAAACATATACCCATAATCAACCGGAAGTAATACATAAGTACAATTAACATAAAAATAAACAAGATAAAGTATATATTTATACATTCATGATTTCTATATACGTTAGTTTATTATACGATTAATATAGCACATATAGTTTCCATTCCTATTTGGGGTTTATAGGTTTTCGACTAACATGTTACGGAGCCCAAGTCAACCTCAGCTGCACGCGGTTCACCCTGCTGAACAATAAATGAGGCTCTGCCTAATGCCAGCCCGCATTGGACCAGCGTGGTGGGAATTGTTGAAATCCCCTCATATGAACTTCTACATATGACAGCGCCTAGTGATCAGCGGTACCGAAGGTCATGCTGACTTTGTATGGAGATCTTGCGGGTGGTCTATGTCCAGCAGTGGACATCCATCGGCTGATGTTGATGATAAGTATATCTCGCTAATTATTTTAAATTAAATGTTATTAAAAATAATATTAATTATATTAAACTACTCCACCAACCCACAGACCTGTGCTCAGAAGTGGGCATTATCCATCTGATAAGAATTTCTATTAATGTTGAATGGTTTATACTAGATGTCTAGATAAGAAAACCGATTGAGACCTTTAGTTTGAAAATTCTGTGATCCGGCTTGTATGGCGCTGTAACTGTGAAGTGACTAGAGTACGAGACTTTTTTGCTCAACAAAGCGAAGGGACTAGCGGGACGTTCACCTGATGGTAAGTGATAAGCCTGTCTATAACGTGGCTCTAGTTTGGATGTTATATATTACACTACATCGCGCTCCTCGTTTGAGACATAAGATGTCGAGTTTCGTCACCCCAGTAATTTCACTAGCTGCGACACCTTTCAAACCGGAACACAGTAATGTTTGCACACTACGGTTTACCGGCAGAAATACGGGCTGCGGTGGTACCTACCTAGACGGTTTCCGGCAACAAAGATCTACTACTCTCGTCTTATAGGGAGTATAATGTGATGCAGTATGTCATCCTAACTAGCGTTACCTTGTTCATCAAGTGGACTTCTAGCTGATCTCGTCGCTTTGTGGAATAAAAAAAATGCGCAATACCATTACTCCATATTGAGTGATTTCATGAATCAATTAGACCACCAGGTTTGTCTAATGACCATTTATTATAAAACGATTAACTAAAAACGATTTTTTTAACCACATCATTACGTTTGGTCAAACCATCTAGAATGTTCGACAGATAATTTATATACGTAAACAAAGCTGATGTCCCGATGGTGGTAGGTCTCTGTTGCCGGAAACAGTCTAGGTAGCTACCACCGCAACGCCTATTGCAGCCGACATACTGTACTGTAGTGTGCAAAAATTACTGTGGTCCCGTTTTGAAGAACGCTATCGCTAATGAAATTACTGGAGTAACGAGACTTAACATCTCATGTATCAAGACGAGATAAATGCCGTGTAGTGTCGACGTTCACCTGATGGTAAGGTATACTCTTGCCTACAAAACGTGGTGCTATTTAAGGTGATATCCATAGGACCACATAGCGCTCGTCACTTTGAGACATAAGACATTAAGTTTCGTTACTTCAATAATTTCGCTGGCTACAGCGCCCTTTAAACTGGAACACACTATTGTTTGCACACTATTATTTAACAGCAGAAACTTGGGATGCGGTCGAACCTACCTAGACGGTCTCCAGACTTACCACCAGGAAGAGATCCAGTAGTAGATTGGGTAGACCTATATCCAGCAGCGAGCGTCTATCGCTTTATTACCTTTTACGATACTCAGAAATAGGAATATTCCAGTACGTCTCTGTCTGTCTACACGAGGATCCTGATCTGTCGCTTTTAAATAACTTGACGATGTCCATATAATTAATTACATAATTGCTCCTCAACCCAGTGGTAATTATTAAATAATAAATAACAATTTTATTACAACATCTTAACTGCAGGTCGCAGGTTCAAGTTTTAATATCGGCCTTGTTGTGTTAGCTTTGACATAATCTCTATCAATAAGAATAAACTCTTTTATTATTAAGTTAATATAAAATATTTAACGAATAATCTTATAATCGTTTCATTTTTTTTTTTTTATTTAACAAAGAGACAAGAGGAGCAAGTAGAGCAAGCATCACATGATGGTGAATAATAATGTCATGACAACGTGGCGCTATTAAGAAGATATACCACATCTCCGTATCGTTCTCGTCGCCTTTAGGCTTATATAATGATAAACATTATCTCAGTAATTTCACTAACTATAAAACCTTTCAAACCGGAACACTAGTGCTTGCTACTATTTAGCAGCAGAAATAGGAGTTGCTTTTTTCGTTGACCCTTGTTATATAGCTTGCTGTTATCAGTATTTTTTTTATTAAATTGCAGTACAGAAAAAATATTTTGTAAATTAAAAAAAAATTATGTCATGACCAATTTGCTCCCTCCCTCCTCCTCAACCCCTTTAACGCATTTTTAAAAAGGAAGAGAGAAATGTACTTTGTATTGTTGCTAGTTGAATTTTTTTATATTACCTTTAAACAGTTTGCGTTCTGTGGAATACAATACAAGAGATTTTTTTTTTATTTCGAGGGAAAAATATTCTAAAAGATACTATGTCTTCTGAGAGGAGGTAAGGTGTGGAGTTTTTTACCCACTAAAACCCCCTTGCTGGTCATCTTCAGCGTATGGAGACGTCACGGGTTCTTCGTTCGTTATACAACCGCGGTATGGCTAGCGCTATGCTGGGATGGGTCGTCTCGGGGTCAGTTTTATGCAGACCCTACCAGCTTCGTACCCAAGACACCTATGTCCAACAGTGGACTTACACAAGTTGAGATGATGTTGTTCAAGCTCAATTACTTCACCTTGAAACTTACGCGACCTTTTTTGTGATGTAACAAATTGCTTAAGCATTATCAGTAATTTTTTTCTACTGTAATCATTGGCGCTGTTTCTTTAGAAAAGATACTTAAAACGCGAAAAAAAAAATAACACATTAATTCCCACTTTTTTTATTCTACGAAGCAACGATACAAACGAGTTCACCTGATGGTAAGTGATACGTCTGTGCATAAAAACATGGCGCTAGTTAAGATGTTATACACTGCACCACTTTACGCTCGTCGCCTGGGACATAAGATGTTGAGTCTCGTTACCCTAATAACTATACCAACAGTGCCCTTCAAACCGGAACACAGTAATGTTTACATAGTACTATTCGGCGACAGGAATAGACGCTGCGGTGGTACCCACCTAGACGGTCTCCGGCAACAGAGACCTACTATCAGTAAGTACTACCGACATTACTGTGTCCCGGTTTGAAGGGCGCTGTAGCTAGTGTAATTACTGGAGTAACGAGACGAAACATCTTACGTCTCAGGTGACGAGTGCAATTTGATGCAGTGCATAACATCCTAACCAGCTGCACATTGTGAACATGCGTATCACTTACCATCAATTGAACGTTTTGCTCGTCTCGTTTCTTCGTAGAATAAAAACAAAACTATATGCAAACGATTCTGTGTAGTAATAAAAAAAAAAATACTGATTTTATTTCAAAGTGTATTTGCTATAAACACGATCGAGGTCAAAGTCCAGCAATTGAATTATGTTAATGGGAGACCTTGTCAATAACAAACGAATTTATATACTAGCATTTGGCGAACTATTGAATATGTAACACATATAGTATTACACTATTATATACTAGTTTACGAGCGCGAGTGAACTATATAGTATCGACAGTTATTTATATTTACGATTTATTTTCTTATTTATATAGCATACAAATGATTTCATCTTAGCAAACGTACGAGCCGTTTCAAGGATGCCGGAGTTCCGGGGTGACATTGTCTCTTTATCGTCTTTCCTCGACGATAATAGTTTAGTGTTAATGTAACAAAGAAATCTATTACTTAACGTTCACACAACAAAAAGTGACTCAATGTGTATACGTAAGTGACAATTTGCATTTTGATTAACTTGTGAGAGTACGAGATGAACACAATATAGATCGGCATTTTTTTATTGATTACATCAGGAAAGAATGAGAAAGGAGTTAATATTCATCTTCAGATTTCATCGCGTTGTTTTTTACATCTTCTTCATATATTTCGAGTGTAGTATACGTCGTGAAGACATCATCATCATCGTGTGCTGATTCCGTATGTGGGCCCGTATAGGACGGTAAAGTAGTTGGTAGACCTCGAACCATAGCACAAAAGTAAGACAAAATATAGGAAAATTAAATATTATGAATCCCTACTCAATAGTGTGGAATCTTTGGGGGAGGTCTATGTCCAGCTGTGGACTATTGGCTGATGATAATATATTATGGAAACTACATATATCTCATTCCTTCACACCCTAAAATCTACAAAAGATTGGTAGTGGTGTTTATCGATATGTTTATTTTGTTTCCGTTTCCAATTGAATCGTTTCAAAAGTATTTTCATTTAAAAAAATATATTTTTTTAATTATAATAATATAATGATTACGTCATCTTCTTATACTATCAAGTTCTATAGGGATCAAACCTTCACCTCTTCGTAACATAGCGTGTTCGACAACACTTAAAAACTGAGCTATCACCTCTTCCAACGGTACGGATAAAAAATTACAGATTAAAAATTTCAAAACACAGTATTTATATATATTTATAACGCAATTACCGCGCTAATGGCTTACCGTCAGAGTTACCGTAGACGTGTTAGAAGACTATAAAAAAAATATATTCAAGCGCCATTAGCAGCTTGCGATGGTGAACTTGGACACCTAAGCGAATCTATTGTGTGTTATTTACTCCGCTTAGACATCTGACACTCGGCCTCAGCTCCAGTGTTTACCGTACCATCCATTCCGCGGCTGTATCACGTTAAATATTGTCTATGCCTTTACTAGCTGTTTGTACACTTGTAGCATCTAAGTGCTGTACGCAAGTACAAATTTTATGGTGAAGGGTTAAGTTTGTGTACGGCTGTATCACTTCCACTTTTAGTACTTTACCACGATCGGACTTAGAGGCGTTATTTAGGACAGGCCCGTGTTCAGTGGACTGTCGTAAGCTAATGATGATGATGGTATTATTGGCTCCATCTTATAGGCGGAATGGTGATAGTACCGTGATAATAATTCTTTAAGGACTCTTTATAGTCCATAGCGTTATAACTCACGCCGAAAGGGCAAGTAAAAGTCACACCTTATAAAATTTGGACATAATTTAAACCTAAAATATTTATTTAATAATACCATCATTTTAATTATATTATTACAAATCATGAAAATCCGGTGTGACCTTCTCTTTCTCTTCTTTATGTAATACTCTGTTCGATGATATTAGGAGAGCTCCAAATAAAGAAGTTTTTAGAATGTTGAAATAACAACCCGGGCCACCCATGATTAGTATTTTTTAAAATCTTTACATACATGTATGTGTATGTGTGTATGTATACTTTGCAGCCTATTTACGTCCCCACTGTTGGGATACAGGCCTCCCTTCATTATGAGGGCAATAGGGCCAGTCACCACGCGGACCCAATGCGGATTGGTGACTTCACACACACCTTAGAATAAATTCTAATTCATGTGCAGGTTTCCTACTGCTACTACTACTAATATACAAACGGTGAAGGAAAAGATCATGATCTTTTCCTTCACCGTTTGTATTTCGCTGTTGTAGCTAAAGTTCACAAATGTACATAACTTAAATATTAAAGTCATCGGTACATGACGCGATTCGAACCCGCGACATTCGGAATGAAGGCCGCACGCTCTAACCATTAGGCCAGCGAGCTATCTATATGTGTATGTGTGTACCGTTAATTTGTGTTTTAAGATATAATGTTCCTCAACTATTACAGCATCTCCGCCCTCCACACATTGTCTCGTAGAGAATGCGGATAGGTATTAAATCCATTGCAACCTAATTTTCTTTTCAATAAAGTTTTTAAACAAAAAAATATATAAACTACGTACATAATGGTTACATAATAAATGACTATGCATATAAGCAAACGACATTTAAAGTTATTTATGTTTACCGCGAATAAATCGGTGGCAATATTTAGTTTGAAGTATTTACGTACATTGGCGGAAAACTCTCAATAACCGGATCTATGACTCAGCGTTCATATTTATGGATATAAAGATTTATTAAAACATTATCGTCGAAACGCTACAAGTTGCAGTATATATATCTGATATCTTATAGATATCCTGCCAGTGTGAAAATAAAACCATAAATTGACGGTATTTTTTATGATTTGACATTGCTAAGACCTGATGGTAAGTAACACTGAAACAATATGATGTTAATGACGATTCTTTATAGATCACCGTAAATCTGAAGCATTTACGGACTAATTAAAGAAACTGATAAGCGTAATAAAACTGTTTTTTAAGTACCTTACTTATTAATTGTTACTTCTTCACTTTCTCTTCTGATACCGTGATAAAAGCAAAATAGTTTAAAGAACTATTAAATTCAAATGACCTAATTTAATTCTTCTAATATAAAGTATGATATTGGTATATACCCCATCCTCGTCGCCAATTGCTATATATCCAGGGTATGCACTAGTTTACATATTACTCAGGAGATCAATAAAAATACGTGGTCCCTACAAGGCGTATATTATGACTGTGTAGTTTTATACAGATACCGACGTTTATGCCGGGTTGAACATTCTACATATGTCGGTAGGCATCTGAAACTACATACCTCATAGATATATAAAGAAAACATACGTAGCTAACTGTGCCTCTAACACTCACATTTGATCCACGACCAAAAGAAACATAGTAGATAATTTTTGGAAAAGATAAAAGCTCAAATAAACCAGATCGGAAAAAATACTCTCAAAAAATTAAATTAAATGTTAGTAGATAATATAGGCAATATTGTTTTTTTTTTATAATGAAGTTTGCGCCGCAAGTTCTATTGACAACTATTGCAGCTTCATCGGAGTCAGCATTCATGCAGCTCGCGGATCTGGTATCAGAGAGCTAAAATAATAAAGAAGAAATAAAAAGAAAAGGCACAACACAGTATATATATATATTTTGTAGCGATCATAGTGCAGTAAAGGGGTTGTTTACTTTATTTATTTATAATAGTAAATAATCGGTCTCGATTTTTAAAATGTACACTGAATTGAAGTAGATCTGTCATGACAATTGAATAATAAAATAACTGACATTAGTACGCATTTTCTTACAAATTTATTGTTTCCTTTTGTTGCGATAACAATTTACCGTATAACATAATGCAAATTCCATCTTTATTTCTACTATTAATTTATAAAAATAAAATTAGCCTGAGATCATTATCCTACGGTACAACAATATATATATAGGGTGTTCCCTGCCCGCTTTGCTGGTCGTAACATAAAATTAAAGCGCAAAAATTTTCTATAGCAACCCCATAAATAATACGGAATAAAAATATTTATAAAAGTTAATTAGTAATTAAATAAAAAAGGATTTAAAAAACTCAAAAAGTAATTAGCCTAAAATGATCTACAAATCTAAAATTGAATACCTTCACTAGTTTTCACGCGATTGGCGAACAAACAAAACCCATTTATATATATATATATATATATATACTACTACTTACTACTATACTATATATATATATATAGAATACACTTCAAGAATAGGCTGTATGATTTCTTATATTTGCCTGTCTCTTTTGAAGCGAATTGAACAATAAAAAATTACAAAGGCAGCTTTTCTATTGTCTATACCCGTTGTCAGAAAACTATAAAAAAGCAAAGTATCTTTTTTAAAGGTTATGTTTAAACCGTAAAGTAAATTATGACATGACGGCGCAGAGACGGTAATAACTAAATGTCATGAAACCTTGACACCAAACCACTGAGTATGAGAAGAAACATTCAATTGCCTTTCCGGCTCGGAATTATTACGAATATTTACGCACTCACACCTGTTACTGTACATACCGAGTATTGAAGGTACTTCAAAGTATTTTGAGACCTAGTTTCTTATTGTAGTATTTTTTCGTTCATCTCATTGTATTAATACGTCATTATGATGTTAATAGGGTTGCTCCTCCCTCACCTGCTTGTGGTGCGCTTTGCTAATAAACAAGCGAGACTCTGGCTTCCTACAACCCGCATTAGACCAGCGTGGTGGGAAATGGCCCAAATCCCTCCATATGAAAACTAACTAACGACGGCCCCTAGTCCCCGGCGTTACCGGAGGCCTTGCTAATTGGGTCGCGAGAAGCCCTTGTATGTGGGCAGCGCAAGACCGATCGATGTGGAGATCTTTGGTAGAGATCTATATCCAGCAGTGGACGTCTATCGGCTGATGATGATGACACTACTAATTTCACTAGCTACATCACACTACAAATAGAAAGACGGGTATATTGGACGGTAGATATAAAAAGACTTGTTACCCCAGCAGCTTTCACAAGACATTCTGCATATTTTTAAACACGTCACTTCCTGATAAAGTTGCTGACGCATTCACATCTTATATATCACTGTATTACGTCTTCTATCTACTTCTTTCTCTATAGTAAAAAAAGAAGGTTACGTCTATAACAGACAACGTTGGAGTCGTTGTCATTGGTTATAGTTAATTAATAGATGCTGGTTTCTAAGATTTTGACTCGGATGTTAATTGTTTATGTGGGCATTAACGGCACTTTAAATATATAAAAAAAAATTGTTTGTCCTTCGTTAGATAAAAACACAAACTTCATTACATTAACGGATTGCGTAAACCGTGCCGAGATTATTGGACAAACATGGGAGAGCTACTTATGTGGTAGTGTACCGAGTTAATTAAAAATTTAATAAATAACTTGATGATGTATTAGATTTAAGTTTACCCCACAGACGTTTTAGATGGATAAACATAAAAAGATACCTTTCATATTTACTGGTGGAGGGTTTCTGTTGCCGGAGACCATCTAAGTAGATAGTGCCATCGCAGCTCCTATTTCTGCCCCCAAACAGTGGTGTGCAAACATGACTGTGTTATAGGGTAATGAGGCTCAAAACCTTATTATTCCTATTTTATTTTATCCTAACTAGCACCGCATTGTTATGGGCGGGCGTATAACTTACCATCATTTAAAAGTCCCTCTGGTTTGCTCGCTTCATTAAATAAGAAAAAATACGTATGAAAATTAATATTAAAAATGGAAGGCAAAGATCGTAATCAAGTGAGCCATATGCATGTTTGTTCCTATAGGTATAAAATAACTAAATTTGGGATATTGTGTACATCGCAAAAAACAGAATAAATAATAAAAATTACGTCGAATAGCTAAGAGTAAATATAAATACAAGTGATGAACGACTGTCTTTTGTCTAAAATATTTGTTCGAATGATGTCTATGTTGTCTATGGTCGTCGGTACGTTTATGTTACAAAGAAGAAAATCAGATAAAATATAAAAAACCAAAAAATGTCTGTCCATGACTACGGTTATTTTTTCGAAAAATATACATGATGTCTATGGTAATAGATCTGTGAATGTTATAAAAAAAAACGATAAAAAAGCGACGAGAGGCCTTATGTCTTTGTTTATTTTTTCGAATAATGCCTATCCTTTGTCTATGGTAAAGAGGCTACGTATCTATCTCGAGTTTTTTATGTTTATTTATGAATTGTTTAGTTTTTGATGTAATAAAAAAAAATAGGTATTGTCGTGTGTTTATATAAATTTAAATTATATATGAGCGTGTCCAAAGTACGTAAGTGTGCATGCACTAACAAAGTCATGCAATCGATACAAAAATCAACAGAACATATTGACATAGTAACATATATTTCGCAGTACACTTGTACGACGACGGCAAACACCTGGGTGCTAATGTGGTCATTATTTGATGGTAGGTATCTGTTACCGGTAACCGTCTTGGTATCATCTCTGTCGCTATTGCTATCGTCAGATAATAGTATGCAAATATTACTGTTCCAGTATAAAAGGTGGTGTAGCTAGATTATTTTTTGATTATTCACGTGATGGTAAGAGATACTCCTACTGTTAAAAAACTAAATTCTTGTCAATTTAAAGCATGAGATGTAAGTCTCGTTATTCGAGTAATTTAACTAGTCACAACGTCCTTACAACCGGATTGTAACAATGGAGGAGTTTCTTTATGCTATTACCCGCCTGGTGTTAAGCTGTCACGGCAGCCTATACCCACTAATAACACCAGAGATATCACTAGGGCGTTGCCGAAGAACTTCATATCGTAGCTTCGGAAAACCTTGATAGGTAACACATACCACAATTTAAGTGTTCTCGGAAGAAAACATCTCTGGAACCGAATCGTACATGATCACTGCGGTTTTAGGGTGTGAGGGTGAATACGGAAAACGGAATATGGTTGTGAACATCATCACAAGCAGTTCGTTAGAATATATTATTTTTTAATGAAAGAAACTCTACTTAGCACACACGCTGTTCCATGACAAATGGAGCATCAATTTGCATTTGTCGCCCTTGATAAAGCTGGCTTATCCAACTCTGAGAGCCTCCACCTTCAAGGCTCGTGATCTCGAGAACACTTTTAGTTCTAGCTCAAGACTACAGGGCTAATCGGTTGGAACGTCCGTTACCATCGCTCCGACTGGTCGGAAGCATCTTATATCAGTTAGGACCCTTGAATTCGGTGCAAAATAGAGGTCTCAGAATTATCGAAGACACTTTACTTACGGGCGATATTGAACCTCTTAGTTTACTTCATAATGGTAAGTTCGGTCACACTGGTGGTAATAGGTCTCCGTTGCTGTAGACCATTCAGGTAAGTAGTACCGCAGTTCCTATTGCAACCACCAAAGAGTATTGTGTTCCGAATTGAAGGGAGCTGTGGCTAGTGAAATTACTGGGGTAATAAGACTTAACATCATATGTGTCAAGGCGATGAGCGCAACGTGATGCTGTATATGTCATCATAACTTAGCGCCAGGTTGTTATTGGTAGATATGGAACTGACCATTAGGTGAATATCCCACTCATCTCGTCGCTTCGTTAAATCTTAATAAAAAAAATACAAATGATCTCGCAGTCACTGGAGATTTCAATGGTGAATGCAGTGGTACAAATCTTGACGGTCAACAAAGACTTACCACCAGTATACACCAGTAATTTACCATCATACGGCTTAAAGCGACGATCACAACGTGGTGTGAAGTGTTTATCATCCTAACTAGCGGCACATCATCACTTCGTTGAATACACAAAATCTTTAGCACATGTTATTAGATATGAAGTTATTAATAAGTTATGCTTACTTATTCGCTGGTCTTACAGCAGTAACATACCTGTAAAAAAAATAATAAAGAATTAGTTACTTAAAAGCGATTAAAGGAATATTTAAGTTAAAGTATAGCAAAAATAATATAGAAAGTTAAGCTATTATTTCTTCTCCTGCCTCCTACTGAAAAGTACACAGTGCTCCACATTGCGCTTTTCGCATTGAGACTGGGATGTTAATTCTCGTTACCGTTACCCCAGTAATTCACTAGCTACATCACACTTCAAACGGGAACTTGGTAATGTTTGCACACTACTGTTTGTCCGCTGCAGTGGGAGTTGCAGTGGTATCTACCGAAACGGTCTCCGGCAAAATAGACCTATGACTAGTGAGGGTCATCCAATCCGCTAGCCAAGTGCGAGTTGATGTTGGAACATCCCGGTTTCCTCACGATGTTTTCCTTCACCGAAAGCTTCTACTCGGCAAGGAATCGAATCTCTTCGAAGGGCCCTTCAATTTATATTATATCACAACGTTTTCCTTCCTACACCGGAAGCTCATGGTTTGTGGTAATAGAACTCGAGTCTGATCGATACGTACAAAAGATATAACGGCATTTTTTTTGTCTTAAAAATAATTTAAGTCATATAAATAAAAATAGAGTTCCTTATAAAAAAAATAAGTGACATTTAAAGTTAATCACGTAAGTTAAATTTAAACGGTGCTCTTAAATCTTAGATCACTTAATAGTGATGGTGTATGTTATTATCTGTAACTTGCGTATAAAGACTGGTCGCCGGATGGAGGCCGCGCCGCTTCGGCCTTGACTTTGTGTAATTCTAGACTTGACGTTCTAATCATCGAGTCTAGATTACGCCACAAATTAAAACGCCGCTTAACATCCGGTGGCAGTGTTTGCTAACACTGCACTTCGTTTTTCTGTTTCTTTTTTGTAATTATTTCATAACTTTAAAAAAACGGTAGTTGTATAGAGAATAAGAAATTAAAAAAAAAAAGAAAAATAATAATCCAGTGCCAAAAAAAGATTAGACTGTTCTAAAATATACTAGACGATCAATAATATACTACTTTTTTAATTTTTTTAATACTTATGTATTATATATTTTTAGCTACTACTACAAAAAAATGTACACATCAATATATGAGTTTTCTTTGTTCGCCAATCACGTGAAAACCAGTGAACAATACGTGTAAACATGGCTTCGACGTAGAATAATTTGCAGGTACTTATAGGCTATTTATTTTTGAATTTCATAGATCCTTCATTATGTTATTTTTAATTACAATTTCATTTTATATTATTTAGGCGATTGGTAACGGTCGCTATGGAAAATTATTTGTACTTGCGGTTGCTCTCAAGGAATAATATTTCAGAAAAATTTCAAGTCTAATTCTATATTACGGTCTGTAAAGTGGGCGGGGAATAATATATATATATATATATATATATCTCCTAGTACGTTGTCATTATGTCACACTATTTTTATTACCTACGACTAGCAAAGAATACAAAAAAATTAAAAGATACACTCAAATGTTATATTTTAGAGAATTTCCGTATAAGCTACTACTTAATTATCACCAAGTTTTAAGTGCATACATCATCATCAATCATCAGCCAATAGACGTCCACTGATGGACATAGGTCTCTCCCAAAGATCCCCACATCGATCACGTGGGGATCAGGGAGGATTTGGACCTGTAACCACCATGGTGGCCCAATGCGGGTTCGCCAGAGCCAAAACCTAGTTTGTAGCAGAGTACTCCAGAGCAGGTGAGATAAGCTGTGAAATTTAGTACTTGATAGCGTTTCTATTTATCTGTAGCTATGTCACTAATAATCACGTAACACTTTTTAATGAAAAGAAGAGGCCTCGGGGGCAAGGAATTGCTGCCATGAAGGGAATATTTCTGACTAACTTCAAGTCAAAAGCTTAAACCTAGTACTAGATTACGATCAGCAAAGCGGGCAGGGAACAGCTAGTATATGTATGTGTATATATATATACTGCGATGTAATAGTACATATACTTTAGGATATGTTAATGTCTAGATATGATGAATATAATCATAATTTATCTACCGCTAAATTATGAGAACTTGTTATGTTTAAATTACTAAATTATGTATATTAATTATAATACACCGGAGCGCTTTCTGCCCGGAAGTCGACTCCGTGTTTCCCAACATTGTTACCTGCGATGTTTTTTTTTTAACGAGCTCGACTTTGTTGCCAAGTGCCGATGTTTACCATCCTCCCTTGATAATAGCAAGGTATGTTACTGATGGTAGGTCTCCGACGGAAATCGTCTAGGCAGGTGTCACAGCAACTGCTGTTTCTGATATACATTGCACTGGATGCAAGCAACACGGGACCAGTCAACGTGGAGATCTTTGGGGGAGGTCTAGGTCCAGCAGTGGATGTCTATCGGCTGATGATGATGACACTGCACTTGATAGGAAGTGGTGATTTTTTTTTTATTCCTCTAGTGAGCCGATAACATGATGGTAAGTGATACGACTACCCGTAATAACCTAGCGCTAGTTAAGATGGTAATTCTGTATTACATTGAAAATGGAATTTTTTCTTTATTATTAACCTACCTTCACGTTTACGGAATGGCATGTTTTTTTTTTTAATTTTCCCTGATATTATTATTAAGGCTTTACCTTATTCTATTATTTACAACATATTCACTACTAATTAATTTACACTCTTTCTAACGTTATTTCTATTTTTTTTTATTTATTTTTGCTCATGCTATCTAATTATCTAATATTTTCAGATGTAGTAATGGTATATCATACGCCTGCCTATAATAACATATCACTAGTTAGTCTATGTACCACTATATTGAATAATTAGCGCCATATTGTGTTCGTCGGTTTGAGACAAAATACTAAATCATGTAGCTCCAGTAGTTTCACTAATTACTACACCTGTTTTTTTGGTCATCGGGCAGTAAATCTTCCAAAAAGTTATCCTGCTTCTGGGGAAAGTCAAAGTTGCGTTGTAGGAGGATTCTACAGAACGCATCGGCGCCTTCCGGAACTAGGGAGGGCTGTAGCTCTCCTCGGCACCCTCACTTTGGTGCGACAAGCACTAGAGCACCCAGTACTTATCGTTCATACCGGGCTTGGTTAGTGGACAATAGGAGCCGCCACCTTCAAAGCCTATGAACCTGAAAACTCTTTTAGTCACGTTCTGCGACAGACTGCGCTTACCTTCCTTGTTAATAACACGAGAATACAGGACAACTACAATGCCCTACAAACCGGAACACAGTAATGTTTGCACACTACTCTTTGCCGACTGCAACAGAAGTAGACTGGCCAGCAAAACAACTAGTCATGGTACAAATAAATAATTTAACAGTAAAGATTTCGTTATCGTATTGGTGGTGGTACCGTGAAAGACCGAAATCAGAGAATGTTGACATTCACCGGTGAATTTCAACATAACAGATATGCTCAGGTGGAAGTCGAAAAGAGAGGAGTCGACAGAGGCGACTGGCTGTTAGGTTAAGTTTTTTTTTGACTAACGTGGGGGAAATGCCTGCGCATACCCGTCTTCGCGGGAGCAAGGACAGGTTATGTCGGACTTGCACCGACTAAAACCCCCACGATGTTCGAACTCGTCGCCTGATGGCGGGGTTACGAGAACGCTTAAGCACCGTCCGCGACCCCGCCGGCCATAAAATTTATCGCGACAGAATTGCGGAGGAAAAAATATAAATCTCGGACATATTCAACATTCACCATTAGTCCATGATGAATGTAGACATTCACCGGTGAAAGTCAGAAATATATGTATTTAGCAAATATTTCGGACATACACCCAGCGACTATGTGAATGTCGACATTCTCCAGATTTCCATGTTTCACCGTAACATATATATCTCCTATATATACATTCATGTTTCCATCGCAGCTAAAAAAGGACTAAACGACATTAACTACACTTTCACTGTATATTACGTAATCATTTTTTTGTTGCCAATTCGCAAAGATTTTGGATAATTACGGTGATCGTTTACGTAATAAGACGTTGATGTCGGCCTATCATTCTTTGTCTCTCATTCGCATTATGGCCAAGGTTCCCATGGTTAAAATTTGACAGGTCAGTCGGTCAAACAATTTTCGACATTATAAACATTTAGTTTAACTCGTAAATCGCGTGACAAAGAAAACTGCATAAAGGATATGCTGTAACTGCTCTGTAGTCTCCGGCTATTAGGATAACAATAGGACTCCGTATTTTTTTTTTAATCAACGAAGCATCGAGACGAACGAGACGATCACGCGATGGTAAGTGATATGCCTATCCATAAGAGCATGTCGCTAGTTGGATGGAATACACAGCGCCACATTGCGCTCTTCTCTTGAGACTTGAGTTGAGTCTTGTTACCCCAGTAATTTCACTGGCTAAACGCCCTTCAAACCGGAACACAGTAATGTTTGCGAACTACTGTTTGACATCAGAAACTGGCGCTGCATTGATATCTACCTAGACGGTCCCCAGCAAAACAGATCAACCACCAGTAAAAATTAAAATAACATTTTATAACAAAAATCATTTATCAACTCATGAATAGCATGTGCTCATGAACAAGCTATTGAGCAGCGCATCCTCTTCAGTACAAAGCTGCCAAACATGGTGAACGTAATTAGGACCATCCGGTAACTGATGGTGGATGTACACAGGTGTTATTATCGAGTTACGTTTTGACCTCCTCAAGGTTAATGTCGGCTGCAATTTTTAATGAGACTCGAATCGGTATTTTTTGATGGTATCCTTTAAGGATATATAATAGTACCCAATTTTTTTTTAAATATCTAGTGTGTTTTTTATTTATTCCATGTTACAAGGAGATGAACGAGACGTCCACTTGATATTAAGTAATGCACCTGGCCATAGCTCGTCGCTAGTTAGGATGATATACACTGCACCACATTGTGCTCATCGACTTGAGAGAAGATATAATGTTTCATTACCCCAGTAATTTCACGGTTACAGCGCCTTTTAAACCGGGACAGTAATGTTTGCCCACTACTGTTTAGCAGAAATTGGAGCTGTGATAGTACCTGAAAGAGTTTATCACGGACACTATGTGATATTGTATAAATATCCTTACTAGCACTCCTCATCATTAGATGAAGGTCGAGCCCATCTCTATGTTGAATGAATAACATATCGGCCAAACTAACAACAATTTAATCTCCATATAACCTTGACTGTTCTTCCCCGAAGACAGGGTAAAAAAATAATGATAACCTACTGTGGATATTAACAAAATAATATAT
Organism: Ornithoptera priamus; assembly: GCA_029034505.1. NCBI lineage: Eukaryota > Metazoa > Arthropoda > Insecta > Lepidoptera > Papilionidae > Ornithoptera > Ornithoptera priamus. Next base: position 1,509,191 of record JARDWD010000584.1, read on the forward strand.
ATATAAATAATTGTTAATAACATCATTACTTGTAATTAATACCCAGAAATTAATTATTACTTTACTGCTGGTATTGCTTAAAAAAATGGATCCTAATAATGGTTATAAGTTTCGTAATTAATATTTAAGTATATAATTAAAATAAAAACTGCAATTAGTTATAATAAGTAACTTAACTGTTTACTGCTGGTTCCCTTTATGTTGAATTCACAATTACGTCATCGCGTTGACCCTTGGCACTCTTTGACGCGCTTAATATTATTTACTGTGCCTCCATTGTTTAATTTTGTTTTTTTTTTTTTAATAACGTTTACGGTGCTACGTTTATTGAAGGCCAGCATAAACATCATTTGAAAAAAAAAAAACAAAAGTGGTACAGTAATTAAAAAATAAATGTTTTTAAAATTTGCCTTCATTGCGATTACTTTACATATATATATATTTATATAGTAATCGTACATGTATATATATATATATTTATATAGAAGAGTGAAACATTTACATCATAGTAAGTGATACGCCGAGCCATAACCACTGCGCACCTAATAAGATGATATACACTGTTCCACATTAAGCTCGCCGCCTCGAGACGTAAGATGTTGTCTTTTTATCCCAGAAATTTCATTAGCAACAACGCCCTTCAAACTGAAACACAATAATGTTTGCACACAACAGTTTAGCGACAAAAATAGGAGCTGCGGTTATACATACCTAGGCAGTGTCTGGAGACAGACACTTACCAGTAACTGGCAATAGTAGATATCTAATACAGGAAACCGATTGTTTTCTGCCGGATAACGCTCACTCCTGGGTGTAGAAGCGTATACGGTCTTCAATGATGGATACCTCCCGTCAAAACTAAGATATATCGCAACCGGTGGACATCCACTGCTGGACATGGCTCTCTTGTAACGTACAACAGTTATTCTGATTATATGTTACTAGTAAGCACACCCTAGTAATGTCCCCTAGTCAAATTCTATCACGTGATATAGAATACGTTATTCGTATGACGTCACTTGCGCAGGGCAGAATCAATCCTTGTTAATATTCACTGGTGGTAAGGTCGCTGTGACCGTCACACCCACCGTCTATATTAGGTACTATCGCCGCGGCTTATTCTTTTACCAAACAGCAGTGTGCAAACATTACTTTGTTCCGATGCGATAAGGTAACGAGATATAATATTTCTAAAGACAACAAACGAAATTGCAATGTAAATATCCTAACCACAATATTAATGAACTTGTTAAATAAGATTTCTCGTTACCGAAGTAATTACACTGGCTTTAGAGCTATAGCGCTATGACAGTCTGCTGATGTCAGTGTTCCCATCCAGGTTTGATGTGGAAATCCCTAAGAGTTAATAGACTGCTTCTAGACTACTGCTCTTTATAATAAAAAACTACATCTCCACTTATCATTCAGTGGATCTGTAGTCAAGCACTAGTCTATAGAAAAAAAAAATTCTAGACGAGGAGTTCATTGCGGTGCTGTGTACATTGTCCTAGCGCCTCGTATGATGATGATGGGTGGAGGTAGTCACGACCCTCAAACATAAGGAATACGATTTGTAGAGGAGGAGGATACGTCTCGCTCGTCTCATCGCTTAGCCAAATAAAAAAAATGTAGTAAACCTTTGAAACAACTTACCACCGTAGTGTTACCATCTAAATATAAAGTAGGTGTCTTCAAGAGGCCAATAAGCACTGAATACCCTAGCTTCCTCTTAAACCTATCTAAATAATAATCTCTCAAGTTATTCAAGAGATACACAGCTGTGCTTTGACCATAGATAAATTAGCACTACCCTATCCTTAACCTACCTTGCCCGAAATCTCCGTGCCTGGTTACTAGAGATCTTTTACCACGGCGACCATTACTTAACACCAAGTGGTATACTATATTCTAGTCAAGGTACCTATTAAAAAAACGATACTAAAACTATATTCCGTACCGACGTCGCGACCATACCAGAGGTCCGTTATTCCTCAGTTACCGTTTCCACAAATTCCCAGCGACATTCCGCGTCACGTTAAATATGAACCAACGTTCTACCGCCACACGGATAACCAACATTTAACTTAAATCAAGTTAACCGGCTCGCTTACTTAATCGTGTTATAATTTGTATGCGTTAACTTTAAGCAATGTTTATTTTCTAGAACAATCGGATTCAATGCCGATACAGACTGAAACTCCAAAGTAACTATTAAGTTTACTGATGGTAAGTCTCTGTTGCTGGAGACGGTGTAGGTACCATCGGAGCGCCTGTTTCAAACCACAAATAGTAATGTGCGGATATTACTGCGTTCCGGTTCGAAGGGCGGTGTAGCTTGTGTAATTACTGGGGTAGATGACTCAACCATCTTGTATCACGCGACGAGCGCAATGTGGTGCAATATATCACCCTGACTAGCGCCACGTCGTTATGAGCGGGCGTATCACTTACTATCAGGTGAATATCACGGTCGTAGCGTCGTTTAATTGCATAAAAAAAAATTAAATAAAACCAAATTATTTCCATTAGTTCTCACTATGATTTGTTTATTAAGAAAAAGATACCAATTTGTTTCCATTATATCTTATCTTTACACAGTGTCTGAGATATAGACTAATCTCGTCTGCGCGTTTGTGTTTGTGACTTTGTTATCATACGGCTCTGTAATCAGCGTCCTGGTTTATGGAGGTTTGGTTTGTAGGTTCGAACTCTAAGTATTCACAATGTACACATACGACTGAAGTTACTGTAACAATACAGTTAAAGTACGAATTGAAAATTGGTTCAGATAAATTTGAAGCTTTATAAACTCTGCTGCTGTGGGATCACTTAAACGTTGGAAGAATCTGTTTCTTGTGAAGACAGAAGTCGAGCTTGCGCAGTCTTTACTTTTACCTATCCTTAGCTATGAAGAAGTTTGTTTGATCGATCTCAATAAGGAATAACTTGAGAAATTGGAAAGGTTAAAGGCCTGCGTAAGTTCGTCCACGTCTCTAAGGCTGGGCTGGCTGTCCATCACACTCCGTCGGGCTGAGCATGCTGTTATCCTCATTTACAATGTTTTATTTGACATTGGATCTCCACCCCAGGAAGGAGTGTTTTCGTTATCACAGTGCTGACCATAGCCATACACTGTCTGGTTACTTAGGTGGTTCCTTCGTTGTGAAGGTTGCGCAGTTAAGTTATAAGGTTAGCTTTAAATAATTGATTGTTCCTTCTTTAATGAGATATAAAGAGTTAATCAATCGATCGGTATAATTATTTCATTTAATTGCGGAAACAGCTCAATCTATTTCGTCGGCAATTGTGTTGATAGATATTTTAGATAAACAGTCAGTTCTTCTTCTAGCCAGTTCAGAAATTCCTTATAGACTTGACCTTTTTGTCATATGGCTCGATAAATCATCATTATCATTTCAATCAATTGACGTCAACTGCTGAACATAGGTCTCTTGTAATGTTCCACAAAGCACGGTCCTGCGTTGTTTGAATCTAGTGGCTCCCGAGGATACTTTTTTTGGTCATCTGTCCACAAATTGAGCTATCACATCATTATCGAACTAATATAGTTTTAATTTGGTATGCGGGATACTATCATTTTTGTATTTTTAAAACCTCTGTATATCATTGCCCTTTATATATCCTCACTGTGGTTCTTCAATGACGTTGATATAAAAACTATGTATCAAGTATTTCTCTAAAGAGACAAGCTTCAGATATCATAGTAATCACGCGAAGGTTTTTTTTTATACAATTAAGCGAAGAGACGGGCGAGACTTTCACCTGATGGTAAGTCATACCCGCAAGAAACAACGTGGTTCCAATGAGAATGATATGCATACATATTGTGCTCATCGCCTTCAGATATTGTTGTCTAGTTACCCCTGTAATTTCATTAGCTACAACGCCTTTCAAATCGGAGCACTGATGGAATTGGGCGCTGTGGTAGTACCCACGTAGACGGTCTCCGACAATAAAGACTTGTTTTATTCATTTAAGCAAAGAGATGAACGGGCCGTTCACCCGATTTTAAGTGATACGCCATCCCATAATAACGTGCGTTCATTGCAATGAGACATAAGATGTTGCCTCGTTATCCCAGTAATTACACTAGCTACAAACCTCTTCATCAAACCGGAAGACAGTAATGTTTGACAACCACTGTTTAGCGGCGGAAATATGATGAATAGTTAGGATGATATACACAGGCAGGAGGAAGAAGAAGAAGATTTAAGCTTTTTCTAGGCTAAAAACTGCTCGTGAAAAAATAAAAATACTATAAAAATTCCGTATAAAAACGGTAGCTAGCTAATCAACTTGGGTAACGAGCATTTCAAGTCTCAAGACGATTGTCACAATATGGAACTGTGTACATCATCCTAACTAACGCCGCGTTAGCGACAGGTGGAACTTACCATCAGGTAAATATGACGGTCGTCTCGTCGCTTCAAAAAATTTCGTATTTGGATTTGGTAGCAGGATGCTGCTGGGTGGAGGAAACGCAAGACCAATCGGTGTGAACATCCTTGAGATCTATGCGGAACAGTGGGCCAACTCGATATGGTAATCTAATACTTATCAGCCAGATAACGGCCAATACTGAGTATATGGCTTCCTCAAAGACGACGCCAATGGATTCTGTGCTGCGCATGCATGGACTGTATATATATATTTTACAAGAATTATATAATTTAATCTATATATATACAGGAGAATCTAGATATTTATTGACTCATCACGACATCTTCGAAACTATTACAAGTAAATCACTCAAAATTTGATAGAGATATCGCTTCTGCCATTCATATAAGCTAAGAACGGATTATATAAATTTCTTTCCTTGAAAGAGAGTTAGGGTATTAATAATGAAAAGGGGCCTGGGAGGTGGCGGGTGGTCATCATCAACAGCCTTTGTTTATCTATTGCTGGATATAGACCTTCCCCAATGTCTTCCACCAAATGCGATCCTCAACTTCTCGCATCCACCCACTTCCAACCGCCCTGATAATGTCGTCAATCCATCTGAAGGGAGAGCGTCCTACATTTCTGCGACCAGTACGTGCCATTCACTCCAAGACTTTTCTCCACCATCGGCCGTCACTGACACTACAGACAGCCGACCCACTGCCATTTCAGCTTCCAGATTTTGAGAGCTACTTCGACAACTTATTTGTCCTCCGAATTTCTTCGTTCCGGATTTTGTCTCTTAAAGAAATGCCGTACATAGCTGTCTCCATCGCTATTTTTAATCGGTGGACCAGCCCAATGGTCTGGTGCCAGGTTTGTGCAACATAAGTAAGGGAGGTTGCCGCCGGGAAAGAATATTTCTCACATAATTCTCAATTTTAAATCTTGTTCTATATCACGGTTAGCAAAACAGGTAAAGAAAGGCTAGTATATGATCATCCAACATCCGCAAATGTTTGCAATGTTTGGCCAACATATAGTGAGTGCTACACTTGCACCACGCTACAGCACTCGTGATAGCGTATCTAAACGATAATAACATCAATGTTTACAAGTTTTGACGATTGATATAAACAAATAGATTTATTGTGCGATTCTTCTTAATATTTAAAGAGACCAACTGTGCATAGTAGTTAATCGCTTATAAAATGGGAACCAGGTTCAATTCTAGAGATATATATTGTGGAGTATTGTATGGTAGGGTTTTTGAAATGGGCTTTCACATGTACCTATATTATCATCATCATCATCAGCCTTTTATATACTCCTACATAGGTACACAATACGCAAGTATATAGCTACACAAATAAATTTAGAAAGTAATGCTTTAGAACTTTAGCACTAATAGTAAATAAAATGGAGTGTTACTCAGTGTGCAATAGTTAATAAGTACTACATTGTAATTTCTGTGTTAGTCCCAAGTTCAATTCTAAAGCTGTATATTGTGTGAAATTAGTAGAGTTTTTACGTATATTCTTTCTACCTACCATTTGACTATTGAAAATCTGCCGCTCGTAAGAGCGTTGTTGTTTTCCGGCTGTAAACATATTAAAGTAAGTGTACTATAGACGAGCATTCTTCACCATTTCCGTTGTATCTTAACACCATGTAAAATACAGGTTAAATTTAAGGTTATTATAAATAAAATAATTTTATATACTGTTTGGTACGTTACACAATGACTGCCGCCATGTCGGAGCTGGCTCATTTGGACACGGTATAATATCAAAAGGTTTATTGACATTCCATGTAATTCGCAATGTCAATAAACCTTTTGATAAGTTCTGCTAAAAACTTGTTACGTTAATGCTAATTAGAACAGGTATTTCGTAATGAACCTTGAATATTACGGAGGAGAGCGATTTAAATAAAAACTAACGAATAGACTTAAAAAATGCGTTCGTCATCACCATCACCAGCCGATAGACGTCCCCACAGATCTCCACATCAATAGGTCTAACGCTGCCCTTGTTCCGACATCTTGCCATCGTCTGTCACGGTCAGCATAGCCTCCGGTACCACCGGGCACCAGGGACTATCGTTTATTAGCTTTCATATAGGCGGATTTGGGCCGTTTTCCACCAAGCGTGCCCAATCTGAGTTCATAAGAGCCAGAGCCTCGTTTGTTGATTAGCAGGGTGCACCACGAGCTGGTTGGCTGGGGTCCCGTGACAAGTTCGCGAAGATAAAGGAGACAAGATTACTAAGACAATTTAAAAACAGTCGCTTCGCAAAAAAATTAAGTACTGAAGGAATATTATAATTACAAAACTATGAGAAACTAACTAGCGATTCGTTCACCTGATGATAAGTGACTCTTCTGCTAATAACTTCGGGGCGCTAGTTAGGATGATATACACTACATTGTGCTCGTCGCTTAACATCTTATGTCTCTAAACAACAAGCACAATGTGATGCGGTGGTCATAGTACTTTTCAGCTTCAGTAATGTCTTCTCAATAAGGTTGAAAAATGATCTGATGAAGGTCGCGGGATAACGGTTCTTGGGGGCAACGGAGGACTGGTATAAAGTTTTTTTGGGGAAACCAATGTCTAGTAACGAGTGATGATGACGATGGATAGATCCTATAATAGGCTCTACTAACCATGTCCTTACAGCAACCGTGATCCTTATACCTTAATAATTATAGTTTAAGGTGTCTAATGGTATTTAATACATTACTCGTTAATAATAATATAATAACTAATACATCGAAATCGAGGACACCGGACGGGTTCTAGCGGATTTTCTAGAAGTAGTTCTTGTTCAGTAAGGTCTTCGTAGACGTAGTGCTGGATGGAATTCAAAAGGTGGAGCAATTATTTTACGGTCACGGGAAACCGTCCGTTGCTTTTGCAGCGCAGGACCGATCGATGTAGTAGGGTTTGGGGAAATCGTATATCCAGCAGTGGGCGTCTATCGGCAGATGATGATTATGGAGGGATTCTAGAGTGGGCCATACCAAACCACATCCAGACAGGTTTCATGACTCTTGTACCTGAATAACTATAGAACTATCAGTACTTTTTTCCAGAGGCTCCACCACCACGCATGTCCATTAACAATTCTATACTGATGATTTCAGTAAATGGATTCGTTTCTATTTTAATAGCACAAGAATATCGCGTGTATTCAAGAAACCGGAATTGATGGTCCCAACAATAGGAACTCCCGACGGAGATAAGTCAAAGAACGACGTAACTCCGACCTTCGCAACATCCAACATATCCATTTCAGCAATCCAACAGTCATTATAAAGTGGTCGATAAACAAGTGGTTTTACAGTCGATTGTCAGGTTATTCTTTTGTATGTCTACAATTATTAATACATTGGAAAAAATGTAGAAGTTAATTATAAACTTTTTTTTTCTCATTGGCGCCAACGTTGTCTCGAGATTTTCAGTGACAATGAGGCCATGGATGATTAATACTGCACAGAATACCCTGACTCTCATATATTCACAACTGATCGGTGATCGCTTTGCTGGCCGTTACATCCCTTCAACTACCTTTAGGGAAGAATTTTTCTATAATCCGATCTTAGCTAATCAGAATGACAGGAGCAATATGTCCACCAAGTGTTGAGTGTTGACGTCTAACTGGTTCAGAGATCTGGTGATGAGTCAATGAATCTATGGGCGTCTCTCCTATGTGTATAAATAGATAAATATAGTATACGTCATGGCGGCAGATTTACAATATCACAGCGGTATATATGTTGGAAATAACCTTACCACCATCAACTTCACTAAATGTCACTCCAGAATTAAACCTTAGACATATTAGGTTGCTTTTAGCCATACAGAGGCTGGTAATTCTATTTATATTAATGTTAGGGGTGTAAAGGGTTTCGTACAACAACTCACGAGACCCAAGCCAACCTACCGTACTAATCAACAAACGAGGCTCAGACTCCCGCAAACCCGCATTGGGCTAGCGTGGTGCGAACTGGCCCAAATCGCCACAAATGCACCCCTACATACGATACCCCTAGTGCCCAGCCGTACTGAAGGCCATGCTGACTGTATTTGGAGATCTTTGGGGGAGGCCTATGTCCAGATGTGGACATCTATCGACTGATGATGGTATTAATATTATTTTTAATGCCGGGGAAAACCTTAAGCCTCGCTGACATATTAAAATACTACGTAATGGAATTGTTATAAAAATGTTAATTGGTTTATTATTTATAAACCTAAAACCTTTTCGTAAAGTAAATTCTATATGTCATTATCAGCTGATAGACCTTCACTTGTTAAACACAGCCTCCCCAAATATCTCCACTACGATCTACGTCCTACGGTTACCACCACGCTCGCCCAATGCGAGTTGGTGGGACTATATGTATGGGTTCTATATGTAGGCAGTTATTAAATTTATACAGGTTAATAGGCCATCTAAGTAGATAACACTGCAGCTCCTTTTACTGCTGGAAAATAGTAGTATGCAGACATTACCATGTTCCAGTTTTCAAACCCTTGAGGGTAACTAGCGAAATTACTAGGATAACGAGACTTGACATCTTGCGTCTGAAAGTAAGTAGCACAATATCCTACTGTGTTTATCACCCGATCAGACGTGTCTCCTACGATCAGGTAAAAGTCTTACTCTTCTGACTTCCTGGAGTAACTCTTTGAAAAGACAAAATTAAGGTCACGCGATGCAGCGATTACAACTTATTTGTCGAAGGTAAGATGGACGAATGCAAAAAAAAAACACTTTTTGCTAGTGCTTCGTAAAATGTACCGAACCCAAGGTCAAAATACAAAAATGGTGGAAACGTTTCATACGAAACTAGGCTCGCCAGATTTACAAGTCAAACCGGATCTCGTGCTGTATGCAGTTTGTTATTTAGACGTAATAACGGCAGTCTGATTTAATTATACTCAATAAAATAATGATACATAGCCATTATATTCCCATCGTTGGGATGGGACCTTCTGTAACAGACTGATTGATTGATGAGTGATACTTGTCTACGAAGACCGTTGTTCTTGAAACATGCCAAGCTCTGATTCCCTCTGATCTTCAGTGGGAAATCAACCCGCATCTTTTTCCTCTTAGTAACTGGGCTATCACCGCTTCAATAAACTATATATAAGATAAAGAAATAAATGTAACTGATTAATAGATGTGGAGGTCTTTGGGAGAAACTTATGTCCAGCTGTGGACGTCTATCGGCTGATGATGATGATGAACTTATTGACGACACAACAACAACCACTGTCATTATTAAATTACATTTCACGTCGCTTCATTGAATGAGAAAAAAAATGATAATTATATACATACATTTGTAACTGTGTAAGTTATTCAAGTATTTATGCGGCGTCTACCTTTAGGAATCTCTACAGTTTGATATTTCATGGTACTCGGTTTTATTACAAGTGGTTTTTTTTTCTAAATTTTGGAAACTTTATGTACTTTCTTATACCTTGTCGGATAGGTATTGAAGTCAGGTACTTATTTATGTGCTTTATACGTATTTTTTATAAATAAAATTTTATTTTAAGATTAAATAAAAATGTAAGTATGACGCTTTATTTTTTACTGTCAGGAGTTTCAAAGAACTTAATTTAAGAGTTTTAGCCTCTAAGTGATGATTATTAATTTAATTTAATAAAACAATAATTATTACATTAAAATTTGTGTAGAAATAAGTAAGAAATAAAATCATCAAATCGGGAATTTTTTGAAAAATATTTAAAAAATTAATAACTCCAGAACCATTTTTTTTGATGGGGTATTCCATACATAGATAGATATGATACGAGCTATACTTTATCCCATCCAAATCTTTTACACCTATTACCTTTCACCTTGTATGTTAAATTAGTTAACTTTGTTCGCCAATAACGTGAATGTATCGATACGGAAACACGAGCATATAACGCGGAATGATTTGTATTTAGGCTATTTATTTTTTTTATTTCATAGATACTTCATCATTTTATTCGTGTTATTTAAGCTTGCTATAGAAAATCATTTGCGGTTACTCCCAAGGACAATTTCCGACAAATTTCAAGTCCAATTTTATATTACGGGCAGTAAAACGGGCGAGGGGGCGTTCGGGGAAACAGCTAGAATATATATGTATATATATCTAGCTGTGTCTTCCCTGTTTCCCTGTTTAAATACAAATCATTCCGCGTATATATATATATATATATATATATCGATCCTTGAACGATCAAAGTCCACATACAAATTACTCATCAGCATATAAATGTTGCGAAGTCCAAGCTTATTATTAAGAATAACCACGACGTATGCTATGTTGGATTTGCTTATCATATCTTTTATCTGCATCATGTAATATAGTGAAATGTGTGTTAAATTGTGTAATTAATTTTTTTGTAGGATATACAAACAGTAAGTAGGTATTTGGATATTTTAATTTTTAATGCAGTGATTTCAACTTGATTTGACGAATGGATTCGATTCCCATTAACCTTCAGCTTTTTTTTATTCTACGTGGCGACGAGAGTAGCAAGACGTTCCACCTGATGGTAAGTGACACGGCCGCCCATAACAACCTTGTGTTAATTAGAATTATTGTTTAATCATTGTTTTATTAAATTAAATTAATAATCATCACTTAGAGGCTAAAACTCTTAAATTAATTTCTTTGAAACTCCTGACAGTAAAAAATGAAGCGTCATACTTACATTTTTATTTAATCTTAGAATAATATGTTATTTATAAAAAATACGTATAAAGCACATAAATAAGTACTTGACTTCAATACCTATCCGACAAGGTATAAGAAAGTACATAAAGTTTCCAAAATTTAGAAAAAAAAACCATTAGTAATAAAATCGAGTACCATGAAATATCAAACTATAGAGATTCATAAAGGCAGATGCTGGGCCGGCTCTTAATTTAACCCTTTTGTTTTTGTTGTAACACGTGCGAGCTTATTGTGGTCGTTTTAGATATTTACATAAATATTCAAAATTTAGTAGAGTTATTGCTCACCAGTTAAATGTTAACAAAGACTTTTACAAAATTTCTGCCTCAAAAGTTGAGTGAGTTTTTTTTTATTTAACGTGGGGAAAATGCCGGCGCCTATCCGTCCTCGCGGAGATAAAGACAGATTCTGTCGGGCTTGCATCAACTAAAACCCCCACGATGTCCCGCCTCGTTGCTTTAAGGGGCGTCACAGGGACGCTTTTGCACACATCCGCGACCTCACCAGCGCTGGCCGCATAACGCAGCCCCACCATCGGGAGGGAGGAAAGAACCCTTCTTTTCCACCTCTGTAAGGGCACACTGGAACATACAGCACGCCCCCTCCTTGGCCTCTTGCAGTTGCGCGGGCAACGGATTCCCCCGAACCCGTCACCCAGAGGCCATGGGAACCAAACGAGAATACTCTCCCGACTCCCTGCGGTAGATCAGATCTTGAGCCTTTTGCCACCTGTTATATGGCCGCGGAGGATAGAGAGAACGGCGCATCGCAATACCAACACTCCTCTTCTCCTGCGGCCCTACTGCCGCCGCATCAGCGGTGCAGCACCGCTTAATCGCAGAGGGTACTCTCCCTCCGCGACTCCATCTCGGTTGCAAAAGACAATAAAAAACCGCCCCTGCAGCCCACCGGTACGTATCCGAGGTGAGTTCACGGCGCCCCGGAGCTCTGACCTGGAGCGGCCGCTTCGGACCGGCCCTACACCTCGGGCCGGCCAGGTAGGTTACTCATTGCTTCACCGTGGGTGACCCAGCCTAGGCTACTAAGCCCCTCTGCCACGACAGGGCGAGAAACTATTGGGGGGAAAGGGTGAAGGGGTGGTTGGCTCCGACCAGCAAAACGGGCTGGCTACAGTTAGTAATGTTATAACGGACCATGTAATATATTGTACGAAATTAAAAATCGATTTTCTGTTTGTCATTTAAAAAAAAAAGAATACCCAATCGTCAGGTCTAATCACTACTGGTGGAACTGGCTGAACTGGGTAATGACTATGATGTGATCACTAGTAACATATCATCAGAATAAGTGTTGTAAGTAACAACAGAACCCTGTCCAGCATTGGACGTTTATTGGTTGAGATGACATCATTAATGTCTTAATACTAACGAAGTATTCGTTGTCGAGAAACCATGTAGGCCTGTACCCAGGTACCCAGCAGTGGGCGTTATCCGTCTGATAACAGTCGGTTTCCGATATTAGATACCCACTATTGCCAGTTACTGGTAGGTCTCTGTTGCCGGAGACCGTCTAGGTAGTAACCACTGCAGCTATTATTTCTCTCACCAATCTGTAGTGTGTATTCCGGTTTGAAATGCGTTGTACCTAATGAAATTACTGGGGTAACAGGACTCAATACCTTATGTCTCATTGCTACGAGCACAATGTGATGCTGTATATATCACACTAGCGCCATATTGGTATGGTCAGGTGTATCACTTACACGTGAGTATCTTGTTCGTCGAAAAATAAAAAACTTCAAGGATCAATTTGCTATTGACAGCTTTGTCTATGATAACGCCGCTTGCATCGAGTTAATATCATGCCACAACTTTTTGCGTTGCTATCAATAAGAATTTTCTATTATTAAAAAAAAACTAAATAATAATAAATTTATTTGCGTAATATTATATATAAATAAAAAAAGTTATATAAAAAACTATAACATTAACTGATTATAAGTCTCTATTGCCGCCAACTGACTAGGTACCATCGCAGTACTGCGGCCGACAAACGGTACTGTGCAAATATCACTGTGTTCCGGTTTGAAGGGCACTGTAGGTAGCGTAACTACTATGATAAAGCCACTCAAAATTTCATGTCTCAAGCGACGAGCGCAATATGGTGCAGTATATAAAATCTTAAACATCGTCACGTTATGGGCAAGCGTATTACTTACCATCAGGTGAACGTTTTGCTTGTCTCGTTGCCTGCTTCGTAGGATAAAAAAACCTATTTACATCCATTGTTACCGTATCGTAACATTCCACGGATTCTTTCATGTACAAATGTTTCCTTACTACCTATCACATCTCGAAGGTCATCCAGGTGCCCGTTACTCCGACAGAACAACATTGTGCTTATTATGTACCTTGCGAACGACTGTCGATAACGTATATGACGCAGTAATAACTACAAAGTTTTTTAAGGGACGGATTTGAAAAAAAAAACTTATCTAAAAGAGATATCCAGAAATTTATTTTCATCACGAGATACCCGTAACCATTAGAAGTAAACACTCAAAAATTGGTAAAGATATTGCTTCTGCCATTTATAGGTCAGCTAAGAATGGATTATACAAAATTCCTTCTCAAAGGGAGTTGCGAGGGTGTTACGGCTAGCAAAACGAGCAGGGAACAGCTAGTATATACATATATATATATATACATATACTAGCTGTTCCTTGCTTGTTTCATTAATGTATATAATATATATATGTCACAAGCCTAATAAGGTCTTCCATAAGGTGGACAGATGATTGAATAAAGGGTAGCGTAGAACTGGTTTGTATTGAGATCTTTGGAGGAAATTTATGTCCAGCTGTGGTCGTCCTATAGCTAATGATAATGATGACATTCTGCAGATACATTTTTTATCACTGGACTCAGTAATTAGACGAACCTTCATCTGATGGTTAATGATATGATCATCTATAACAAGATGATGCTAGTTAGGACGATATACACTTTATGCTCGTCGTGTTGAAATATAAGATATTGAGTCTTGTTACCCCAATTATTACTACTAGCTGCAACGCACTTCAATGGAACACACTCATGTTTGCGTAATACTGTTTGACGGTAGCAATAGGAATTGCAGTGGTACCTCCATAGACGGTCTCTGGCAACAGAGATCTACTACCACTACATTGTTTTCGCTATCCGTATACTATCAGAACAACCAATTCGTTTGATAGCTTATTTAAAAAAGCGTTGCCGTCTTCAGAACTATTATTCTATATTACACTACATCAACTTTCTTTAATCATTTTTATAAATTTATTAAATCTTTTTCTTGGGTAAGATACCTGTTCGTCTTACAATTCCACTAGCCACAACGTTCTACGAACTGGTACATGTTATTTCCTCTTTAAAGCCCCGAGATGTAAGTCTCAAGGTAAAACTATCCAGTCCAACGTGTCTACCAATTAAAATATAGTAAAAAAATATATAGAAAAAGTAATAAATAAAAACATAACCTAATTCTTAAAATAATATTCTTGGACATATGAAATTTAAAATCTGAAGTAATTATAAGAAAATGGAAATGACAAATTGAAAAATGTATGTACTCAACAATTTTGATCGAGGAAGTACATATATGATTTTTAAATTAGTGATGAATGCCAACTGGCACCATTTGATCCTAGATTATTACAACAGGTAACGTAACTACAGTTGTTCTGCGACGTGTTGGTAAACATACATGAACGACCAACCTACAAATTACTCATAAAATCCGGAAAGACTACGTTAAGCATTGGAAAATATGTTGAAATGATGGTGATGAAACGGCTGATACTATCCGTCGACACGTAATAGTCGCAGACGCTGCTAGTTGTTAATTCTCATACATTTTAATGGCTTATTAAGAACAACATGCACAAATCTCAAGAACCCTGACCATTAACTTATCTTTTAGTGAAATCAAAAATTAAACCGTACAGAGGAGCTTTTGTTTTCTTTATTGTTTCGTAACTCGAGGTCAATTATAATTTGTGATTAACCCCCCTCTGCGGACCTTCAAAATAACTCGTTATTAATTAAATTATCATATCACTTGTATATCTGTCAGTAATTAGCGACGCCATCTTTGAATTATATATTCAAAGTTTTTACGTTATTTGGGATCTTGTCAATGTTTTTGTACGTCCTCTAAACATCATTGTTAAGTCCCAACTTTGTGGATCCTTAGCAGATAATTATTTCGACATTCAAGTAATTTTTTTTTCCACTTGTTTTTATTAATCTTTAATATCGGTAATATCTTAAAAGTTATCGGTTATAGGTTATTATCTATACTGAGATATGTGAAGTCAAGGTTGGTGGAAACAAAATCGGGCGGATATGGATATATCATGGATATTTTTATATAAATGATGAGGTCTCAGTACTACAGGAACCGAGGATAAATATTTAGTATACATATATTCAGAGGTATAACGTATGCAAACCACACCCGAAATCTCTGTGCTTATCTATACTTAAAATTAAACTTACCAATTTAATCAATTAAGCATCAGTTTAACAATAGTCAGAGTACCTGTTACGTACCTTTACAACGAGTTGAGAGATTATTATTGCGATAGGTTTATGGAGCCAGGGCATCTAGTGCTTATTTGCCTGTATGTGGGGTACACCCTTGGATATTTTTGTATGTTACATGTATAACCTTGATGGAAAGGCTGTTTTGCTTCATCCCGCCTTAGTTGTCATTCACCAAAACAAGATTTTACTTTCCCGTTATAAAAAGATTAAGAAGGTTTAGAAGATTAAACATGATTATAATAATTAATTATATATTAAGGACTATTGAAATAAATATTAATATAAATTTATATTTAAATAAAACAATGGCTTCTATATAAACATATTACTTATATATATATTAAAAATTATGACAATAATATCTTCAGTAAGTTTACTATAGTTATGTTGTATATATATGTATGTAGTTTTAATATAGTTATGTTATCTATATAAATGTATTATTTTTTCATTATTTATATAAAGTAATGTTTTTGTCTTTCTTTATAAACTCTCTCTCTCACTAAAGTTAACAGGAATAAAATTCAATATCATATAGTTAAATCCACCACTCGATTTTCATGTTATTAATATTCTAAAGGGATATTAATAATTCACTTATGCAGAGAAAACAAAAATGTAATCTTGTTATTTCTTAAATGATGATAATGCTATATTTTTTTATTTTATATACTGCAGCTGTACAGAAGAAAAGTGGCATCTCATGAGATTTACTAAATAACAGAGTCTCACGGACTCTGTAAAATATAAACAAATTGACAAATGCTAAAAAAAGTTAAAGAGAACGCCTTTAAAGAGTGCGCAGCCACGATGACGTGTTGAAACGTGATATACACTACGATATGCCGTTTTTGACTTCCGGTGTTGTCACAGCGAACAAATATTTTTTTTATATTTTACTTGACCATCCAATTAACCAGCGGGTTAACATGTCCCGTGCGTAGCAAGTACAGTGCTCCGAAAAAATGTGTAAAATCTACCTTCAGAATGAATAGTGTAAATGGATAAAAAAAGAAACCTTTGTATATGAAAAAATTTGGTGTTCATCATGTTAGGTCGGACCGCGGCAGTCCACAGCTGGACATAGAGCTCTTCCAAGGAACGCCACTCAGTCCGATCTTAGACTACGCACATCAAGTTACTGGCTGATAGTGATGATGATACAAGGCTATGAAATAATCACCACGCTTGGCGAGAGGGTTGGTGATTGCAATATTAAACCCATCGCACCAATATTGTTGATGTAATTAAGTCAGCTATTGAAGTATGAATACTCTGAAAACTGACTAATGATGGTACGCCGCCAGAATATCATTGGTCGATCGGACAGGTGATAATAGTCATTTGAGATTAGCTAGGAATAAATTTTATTATATTCTGGCATGTAGTTCAAGACTGTTTCGAAGATCTTAGAAGAGTCTATAGTCCAGGAGTAGGCATCCATCAAAATTATGAAAAGGTTAACGTAAAAACTTGACTACAAATAACTTCAGTACTTTGTTATAAATAAATGCTTGGCGACCCGAATATGTGGTAACCCCAAAATAATATTTATGTACCCTTTCACTGGTTAAGTTAATTATGTAAAGCGCGAGAACCAATGCCGACCTTACTGTTGCATGCCCACTAACATATATATGTCTAAATGCGTGGGCACAATCGTAATAACAAATTCGTTCAAGATCATTGTAACACGCCTGCTTTTGGCCGCCATTTCACCTGCTTTAATCTTTATACATAAATTTATATAAATATTAACTGTTCCCCGCCCGCTTTGCTTGCCGTAACACCCTCGCTAAAATCCAAATCATTTCTATCAAATTTCAAGCTTCCAGGTCTTATGGTTCCAGATATATCGTGACGAGTCTTTACATAGAGGCCAATCTCTTGTATATGTAAATATATAAGGAATAAATAAAATATATCTCGAGGAATATCTAAGACAAATTTCAAGTCTAATTTTAGAGACGGGCGAAGAACAGGTAGTAAATTATCATCAGCCGATAGACGTCCACGGCTGAACATAGGTCTCTTCAAAGATTCCCACATTAATCGAGTAGTGATTCATATGGGGAGATTTGAGCCATTTCTCACCACGCTGGCCCAATGCGGGTTGGTGGAAGTCAGAACCTTGTTTGGATCCCGTGGGTTGTTGTACAAGAACCCTTACACCCCTAGTGCACGTGTGTAATAGATAATTGAAGATGAATATACGAAATATACAATAAATAATATAAAAACAATTTATAAAATGAATAATGCATCTCCTGTATGACTCACCATGAATATCATTGCAGGGTAATATTTTTTATAAAACTACCCAACAAAATTGCGATGCAGGCATTATAGTTAGTAGGATATTACTTCTGTCGTTGCTATTTCAGATTGGTCGGGTAATAAAAAGCTAGTATTAAGAACGAAAATTATTATAACGCTGTTTACCACTGTTATAACAATGTTAATAATATAAATATTAAAATTTATTGCGTCAGATACAGTTAAAAAAAACCAAATTTTCTCATAAATAATACTAATTATATCAGAAAAACCATCCTTATATCAAATTTGAAAATATTTCGCGTATATACTATAAAAGATTAATAGCAAACCAAATACTTAGGTTATATTTTCAACCACCAACCTCTAATTATGAAAATATCTTATTATATAACTGTATACATTTTAATGTTTAATAGTGGACAATGTCTCTATATATATATCTATATATACATAATAAAAACGGGTTTCATTTGTTCGCAAATCACGTGAAAACTAGTGATCCTTCGACGCAAAATGATTTGTAGATGGTTATAAGGTATTTATTTTTTGAATTTTATATATCCTTCATCATTATATTTTTAATTAACTTTTATAAACATTTTTATTTTATATTACTTATGCTATTGCTATAGTAACAGTTGCTATGGAAAGTCATTTGCGGTTGCGGTTGCTTTCGAGGAATATTTCCGACAAATTTCAAGTTGTAATTTTATATTACGTCCAGAAAAGCTGGCGGAGAACAGCAAGCACATTTTGGTTTATTGGGCGATACGAAGAAACGAGCATAACACCTTATGGCAATTGATACACTTGCCCATTACAATATGTAACTAATTACAATACTATACACTGTTCCATATTGTGCTCATCGCCTTGAAACATACGATGTTAAGTCTCGTTACCCCAGTAATTACGTTTGCTACAGCGCTATTCGAACCGGAACACAGCAATATTTGCACAGTCCTGTTTTTCGGATGAAGTAGGAGCTGCGGTGGTATCTACCTAGTCGGTTCCCGGCAACAATTTAACTCCCTACGTGGTAAAGTAGCTAAGTGAACGTTTCGTAAATGGAGGTCTTTGATTCGATTCCAGGGTCACATGTCTTCATGATTGGTTGTTGTAAGGATTTTTCGAAATCGCCTGGCTAGCTATCACCATCATATTGTGAATCTGACCCCATAACAGTATTGTAATTTTCTCTACATAATTGCCAAAATATTCCCAGCGAACACGCTTCACCATTTCACCATATTCTCATTTAAAATCATGTGTATTACAATTCAAGTCTTAGCCTGTTGTAAAATAAAAAAAATACACAAGTATGCCAAAATTTAATTTGTGATAATGTTTTCGTCGAAAAGCAGTTTCAAACTAATAACGATCAATTTGGTCGCTTCTTATTAATTATATTAATTAGTAAAATACCATGACAAGAATAATTATCATTTGGTTATCATTAATTTTAACTTTTTCTCTTTCTATAACCTCTTGTATATTAAGAGGTATTTTTATTATTCATTATTACGTTTTCTGTTCACTTTGATCGCTGTTCAAATTGTGATAATTATAAAATAGAAATGACAGTAACAATGATTGAGACAAATGTCTAACAAGCAAAGGATCAAAATCGGAAATTAAAAAAAGAAAATATCTAAGTAATGCGGCATCAGTATTAAGTATTTATTTACAACTTAACCATTACTTTCACAGGTAACCTCAAAACAGTAGTAATAGTTATCGGTATTGAACAAAAAAATTTTACATTCACCTGTTTTCTTAGTCTCGTTTGACAAGCGTCTTATCAAAGTTCTCGTAAAGAGTCAGCTGTTTTTAAATCTTACCTGGTTGGTGAGTACGTCTATGATTACGTAGGCCAAATAGACAACCTCCTCCTCATCGGAGCCGAGTGCAGCACCGCCGACTCCCGCGGTGCGCACGTGCAGCGCGCACACCCAGCCGCCGCTGATCATCGCGCCATACACCGCGCCGCCGCACAGTGACACAACCCACCGTACTAAGTCCTCACCTCACCACGAGTCCATCCAGATATCTATAACCGTGATCGAATCGCCGAGATGGCTTCACGTACGCATACTAATTAGAGGAGATTCGTTAGACGCTTTCTAACGGTACATGCGAGTGTCAAGACGTTTCGGGCGCGCTACTCCGAGCTGTCAGCGACGCCGACGTCCGAAAACTTGGTTCCCGCGACGTTTGTTTCGAAAACGCGTCAAAAGCACTTTAGAAATCCGACGGTTAACCGACGCAACAGCAATAGGAGAACTCGCGTGCGGCGCGGACGACGTTTTACCGCTACTCGTCTACGTAAGCCGTTTCCGCTGCAAGTGAAAATCTGGAATTAACTCGCATCACAACAGGTACACGAATTCATGCCGAAACTCAGTCCGTTAACGGCGGGTGCTCCGGGCTTCGTTATGTGTCAATGCACGATACAGTTGTGCGAAGCGTTTACTGTCCGAAACGTTCCAGAGTTTTCATTGTCATTCAGCACGGTCAGTTCACCACAACGTACGATTGAAAATGGATTCGTTTGTAGATATTTGTTAAGTTAAATGTAAATATTAATATATAAATGAACAGGGACATGCGCGCCGGTTCGGTTCGGCGGAGCGACTACGCACCTCGCCGCGCTCGCCCCCCTGTTGACACTGCGCAGGTAAACGCCAGGTGAGCGGCGCGACGTTGCCAAACCGGGCATTATCAATGATGATGAGATAGCTGCCGCTTCCACCATTGAATTTTACGCACCGATGGCAACACAATTAAAAATTTAAAAACTTGTTCACTCCGTACCAATAGTAAATTAAAAAAATTCCCTTAACTCTTCAATAAATGATTTAAATTATAAATAAACAATAATTATAGTTCCATAGCGGTGACGTCGCAGATTATTAAAACATTGAAACGGTTTTACTTTCAAACGTCGAAGTCATTGACTAAATAGCAGCATTAAACTTAAGCTTCCTAAGCATAAGGCTCCATTAAAAGCTATAAGATGAAACTTTATCGTAAATTACAATCACTAAACAGATTAAAAACTTTAAATTGTGTAAAATTACTGAATTTTAGTTCTATTTGGTCATACGTAATAATGTTTAGTTTTTATAAATAATGTTAAAAAATTTTGTAGGTATGTTGCGAATCTACGTCATTTAATAATATATTGTAATTATATGTTACAGAAGCTATGTTAGCATTTATTAAAAATAATAAAAATATTCCATAATGACAAAAATATTTAAAAAGCATAAAATTTAGGACGATAATTTTTTTTTACTTTATTATTACTATCTTGCTATTATTTTTGTAGTATTTTATATATAGCTCATAGATATTAGTCCAACTTTTTGAACATATTTTCTTCCAAATGGTTAAATTTAACTTGATTTAGATTTAGCTGTCTAGAGATTGTTTGTAAAGTAAAGTAGTAAAGTTGATTGTAAAGAATCCTTCCTTATTTATAACCATAATTAAATATCTGTATGAATAATTATGAAAATAAGACCTGTCTCTTGTTTTATAGTATAAATCGCAATACACTTACACTAACATTACGTCGCCCAAGTGCTAGATTTGTACAACCGGCAAGTGATCAAATTTTATACTAGGAATAATTTTATATTTAACTTATGATGCATGCATGAATTGATAATAATGATCTATTAATATGACTTTTAATGATTTTTTCTAATAAAAAAACTATTTAGTCGAAACCGAAATATAAAGTAACTTTGTGTATTTTTCAGTTTCAAAAGAGATTTTCAAAAAATCATTACGGTTGTTTGTACAATCTAGCACACAACACACAATTAAACTTGTAGGATGAAATATATTATAAATTGCTCAGCGCTATACTGTATCAAACCGTTTTATTTTTATTAATAGATAATAAATGACAGCTCTTAATATTATCACTGTCAGGACTTCGCGCCTTACGGGAAGAGTCAAGGTCATTACGGGTATAATAACGAAAGATATTATTTTTGGTACTTGACGGTTTCTTCGCAATGTTTTTCTTCGCCGGAAAGTTAATAGGGAGCGAAATCATGCCTTTACTAAACATTAATATTTGTTGTTTATTTTGCACAAATAACAATTTTCCACATAAGTCAAATTACTTTTTAAGGATGTGATATTAAAGAAATTACGATGTGACAAAAAGTCACAAATTATACAAAGATTTTGTTGCAATTGGAAACAATTCGACATTTTCCACTGCCGATATCATCGAATATAACTTAATTACAACAGTGATTATGTACATGATAAGTGTTGTATCGCCGTCTGAAATATCTCTTAAATTTTTACAAACTAGTAATACAACATTATTCCGTAAAAAAATATTGTGCAATCATGCAAATCTCTATCAGACATGTCAGATAAAACTCATTAAATGTGAATATTAGATATTTTTATTCATAATTATCCCACCTGATGTTAAGCTACTGTATAGTCCTTGTTGGTAAAGCGCTTTACTCTCGCGCACGCCTTTTCACTCTTAAAGATTCCCTCATCAAACCTGGACGGAAACACTAACACCGGCAAATTGTGCATTGTGAACGAAAAAGAGAAATGCTACATGACTGTATGCCCGATGGTAGTTTCGTACATTTAATGATGGTTAGTCTCTATAAGGAATAGTATGTAAATTACATCGTAAAGAATCTCACAGATGCTATTGCGTACGTTGTTGCGCAATAGAAACTGAATGTGCATAAGGAAACAATCGCATAGAACGTAACTCTCATATATCATATTACGGGAATATATTTTTTTCTTCTTTTACTACTTAACAATTGACACTGTTATCACCAATCAATACAGATCCGCGCATGGATTTTAGATAACTGTATTTTATGCAAAAGGATTCAACAATTATACTTTTTACTACATTTGTTATTCCTATCATGTATACTTTTAATCAAAACTGTAATATCTAACATAAAAATAATAACATTTTACTTAATTTATATAAGTGTCGACATCATGCTTACATAAAAAAATTTTTTAGAAATTTATGTCTGTCTGCATTTTTTAAGTAATCTTCAATTGAACTAATTTTGATGAAAGTTTCACTGATCGATAGCTGAGTATATGAAGCATAATATAAATTAATTTCAAAAAAATATTTAACTTTATAAATAAGTCAATAGGATTTTTTAACAGTAATAATACTAATTATAAAATTAATATAGTAATACATAAACAGTCCAAATTACTGAGTACAACAAACTAAAACTGAAATTTTAAATTTGAATTTAAATCTCAATGTAACAAGTTCCTTAACTTATACTTAATTTAAAAAAATGAATTAATGCTCTATGGCCAATGCTCAGTTACGGACCGTGACTAGAGCAAAAGCATTTGCCGATTATTCAAATGAAGCAATTTTTAATATTAAAGTTTTAATTTTTACACATTTAAATATATTTATAAAATAAGCAATAACTAAGAGGAAGTGAAACTGTGAACTCAGTTTGTAAGTGCTATTGAACGACATGATTTGAAGAGACGCAGGTTTGAACCCTGCTTAGCTTAAGGAGTACATCGTGATATATACCAAGACCTACAGCTTTCGTTGATATGGTCAACGCGTATTTAGCTAACATGGTAGATAAATAGTTTTGACTCTTCAAGAAAGAATATCCTAGCCGGACTGGAGACCTACTTTTATTCTTTTTCTTTTTTAGGACTAGGCTTTAATAAGTACTAAGTCTTTCGCATAAGGCCATTTACGGGAAAGGTGGAGTCATCAGACAATCATTTATCAATTGTCTAGCCGGCATATTCTTACTACACATGCGAAATATTTCATCTTGAAAATGAGGTACCTAGTAAAAAAATATATATCCAGAAACTAGATATTTTATTAATACTGATCTTTATTCAAAGATACACATTTGTAATATTTTTAGGACGTTTAGAATTCATGAAATAAACCTTTCATTATATTTAGATATGGAAGTGGTGATGGGTGCCTGTTGCCGGAGGTCGTCTAGGTAGATATTACAACAGAGCCTATTTCTGCTGTCAAACAGTAGTGTGACTTGAAAGGCGCTATAGCTAATGTAATTACTGAGGTAACAAGACTTAAATTCTTATGTCACAGGCGAGGAGCGCAATGTGGTGTTGTGTATATATCATCCTGACTAAGACTACGTTGTCAAAGGCAGGCGAATTACTTGTCAGTTAAAGCTTCTGCTCGTCTCGTCGCTTAATGGAATAAAAAAAGAAGTATAATATTAGAAGTTTTAATATTCTTTTGACATAGGCAAATACCATAAGCGAAGTTTAAAATTGGAACATATCCAGAGACGCGCGCCGCCTTCGCCGACGGCACGCTCTCATTGGCCAATTGAACCGTAAACGCCAAGATGGACGCCCACAACTCGGATTACGTACATCAGCATGTGACACAATAACAATCCAGACGACGAATGACTGACCTATTTATTTTACCTACGGTGTGCCGTTTCATTTTAAATATTATATAATTAATGTCGACCATTGTATGTATAAACGTAATTGAATAAATATTTTACACCCGATATAAAATGAACTCTTTTATTTGCCCATAACAACCTTTGACTACAAATACTTCCTGTTATTATACTATACTACTTCATTCGATACAGGTTAACAAAAATATATATAATATTAATTAACAAACCCTAGTTCTACTGCATGAAAAAAAAAATATCTATTTATGTGCAAAGCTGTAGTTTTTTAAATAAACTTTTTGTAATCAGTATTTCAGAAAACCATTTTTGTTTTAATACCGGTTAGTCAACAATTTACTATTTCCTTATAAAACACATATTAAATATATTATTATTCAAAATCGCACATGTTCATATTAACAAGATATGGTACAAATTTTTGCATTATGATATTTTAATATTTGAATATTTCACATTTATTAAAATTAAGTTTTACGGATTTTATCAAGTTTCTTTATATTTATAACCCGATAAATAGAATACTTAACAGTATACATTGTCACATTGACCGCTGTTTCAATATAGGAGGTAGTATTTATTTATTTATTCTATAATGTACTCTAATTTCACAAATAAGGAATACATTAATTAAACAAAAATGTATAATGGGCGATGTTATTGCTTAGAAAGCAATCTCTTACAAACAACCCATTGAAAACGAAGACAAATCGAAAGCAAAGAAAAGAAAAGTTAGTGATGCATGATGTATATATTTATTATAAATCTGTCAAATGCTTTATTGGTCTAGGCTTTTTATTATTTTCAGTCTGATCTACATAGAATGAGCTTACTTCCATGACTTTAGGTGCGATGAAGCATTCAACAGTCATATAAAATACATCAATAAACTTTAGTTTCATCAACATTTTTTGCGTTTTTCGTATACGGATTTGTTTATAGTCTTTAACAAGTGTTGAACTCCAAAAAACTATTTTTAAGTAAACAATGTACGGATTATAAATTTTTTTTCATATAAATTGCGCAAATTAAATGAATAATTATCAACTAAGTGTTGATGTCAATTTCGTTAGTCAGAGTTGACCATTTATATAAAATTGCTGTAATTATTTCCAACAGATCAACAGAAAAAAAAATCTAAAAACTAGTGATACATTGTCATGATTATAGCAATGTATTACTTAAATTTTGTTATTCAATACAATGTTTTAATACATACTTTGTTTTATCCATGAACCTGCACTTGGTCAGCGTGATGCACAAGTGGTCTTGATTCTCTCCTTGTTAGAGGAAACCGTAGATGTCACCAATAGGAACATTAACTTATGACCATAACTGTTACAAGTAAAACTTTCACGTAGATTATGCATTTCTTCACTTACCAGGTCAACATCCAACTTTTCTGGTCGCTTAATTAAATAAAAAAAAATCGTACATATATTAATTTACAAGTTTTTATACTACCAAAAAAAAATTTTTCGTGTCTTAGACTCGAACTTTTGCCTTTAATTACTTTCGAATATTAATTTATGAACCTTCATAGAGATAGAACACTTAGTAACCATAATAAACAATAAACAAATCAACCTGTTCCTACTTTTAAATTGTTCTCTTGAAGCGATAACAGCTGCTTTCTATTTGCTAACATGTTCCCGCATCATGAGCGAGAGAAGTGATTGGAATATTACATTGAATGGAAAGAGATAGTTATAGACACCTGTCGCAACAGCGGGTAAATAATGTCTACCGCGAACAATAAAAGCTTCTGGATGTGGAAAGCCATTGATTTTTTTAAACGATTTACTCTTAAAACGTTTTTTATGCTTTCATTGGTTATGAACACCTTAAACAATACACTTTTTATGAAACAATGCGAATAGAATGTTTAGCAGATAATAAGTTTTACACCTATCCATGACAATGTGGTGGTAATTGCGATGACATGACAATGTTTATAATCGTTACTTGTCGCCTTTAGACACAAAACAACCTCCACCCATGCATTTTGTTCATTACTCCTGTAATGTAACTAGCTACAGCGCCTTTCAAACTGGACCACAGCAGTTATTGAGCGCTACAGTTTGGCAGCAAAAAAAAGCGTTGCTTCAGTACCTACTTAACAAGCTCCGACAGGAGACACTAGTAGTTTTATTACCTACGAAGCCCTCTAAACCGGAACACAATGATGATTGAACTCAAATGTTTGGTAGCAAGAAAGCGTGCTATTGAGTTTTAAGACATTAAAGGTATCATTAGATCAAAATGTACTATAACGTTTTTTTTTAAAAAAAAAGACCTAAATATTATGCCACATCCATTGATAAGAATTTATTGTTTCTACCGAGTACTCTCAATTGAAATACTACAAATTAGGTACGCTAAACAGCCCGTGTAATTGTACGGTTGTCTCATTGATTGAGATTTGACAAAACCATTTCATCTTTTTCCTCATAGCCCGTCCATTGAGGCACCAGTCCAGCATATAGTTTACCACCAAACAGGAATATGCATAGATTACTGTGTTCCTATTCGAAAAGCAACAACTGCCTCTATGGTACATAGGCAAAGCGGTTGCCTTCTAACACGGTAGTCCCTGGTTCGCCTGCTAGTAATAACCCTCATACATTAAATCTGCCGCTATAACAACATTGCTATGCGAGTCTTAGTATTCTGAGCGAAGCCGCTTTACCATTCAGTTTTTTTTTTTTTGTTCACTTAAATCCATGTGGAAATAAACTTGTGTTAGCTATACAAAAAACGCTTTACCTATTGAGATTACTTTGGTACGTAATTTAGTATATCTAATCCTCACTGGAGCTACATTGTTATGGGCAAGCATATAGATTACCATCGGAATAATCTTCTACTCGATATTTCGTTAAATAAGAAAAATCTTAGTATGCTCTCTTATGATATTTATTCACATGCCGTAAGTATTATGAAATAAGCTCTGAGCTCCCATCCCGAAGCTATCAAGGAGTCTAAACCTAAATTGATGAAGTTTTTTTTTTTCCTGAAAGAAGATACGATGAATGGTATTTGAATTGTATTAAAAATACATTCATTAGGGATATCAGTTTGCTATAACTATCTGATGGTAAAAGTACAACGATGGTATAAATCAATCAATATAGCATCAAAACCAGCTACCGTTCGTCGGTGATTCAAGTTTGGCACTTGATAGATCTTGATCTCCGACTTGTTTTATCTAAGCATACGTTTATTTATTTTATATTCTAATATCAATCTTTATGAATATTTATTAAAGAGTTCATGAACCTTACCTAAAATTTATCATAATTATAATTTTTGAGTACAAATACACGGTTGTCAAAACCAGTTGTATTATTTATACATACATACATATATATCACGCCTCGTTCCCAGTAGGGAAGGTAGAGAGCACCTCTCTCCACTTGCTACGATCCTGGCACACCTCTATCGCTTCCTCATATCGCTTTCATGAGTGTCTTCATGCATGCTCGTCGGTTGCGAGTACTCTTGACCCGGCCTTTCTTTAGGACATCTTCGATTCGATCGGAATATGTCCGCGTAGGTCGACCTGCACCGATTTTTCCAATCATTCTTATCTTGTATACCTCTTTCATTATTCTTCTTTCATCCATTTTTTCTAAATGGCCGAACCATCTTGGCATCCCTTTCTCTATCTTTGTCACTACATCTTCAACCACGCCGCACCGCTCTCTTATTACACTGTTCCTCACTTTGCCCATCAGCTTCACTTCAGTTGTACTTCTCAGGCTTCTCACGTCCACAACATTAATCTTTTATGTTTCTTTTGCCTTACCCAACATTCACTACTAGACATCAGTGTGGGGATCAACACGCCTCTATGCAAAACTAGTAGTACTCTTTATGATACGTTCCGGCTATTCATAAAGTTATGAAGTACCCCATTCGCTTGAGTAAGCCCCGTTTATCCTAACACAAGCACTGGAACCCTCATAAAGTGATATCAGTGCTGGTATCTGCGTGCTGTTTATCCCATAAACAGACAATATGGACGACAATTCATTCCTCACCACTCTGTCATAGGCCTTTTCCAAATCTATAAAAACGCAATAGACCTTTTCGCTGTGTCAAACATTTTTCGGTTATGCTGCTTAAGGAAAAGACCTAGTCCATACATCCCATTCCACTTCTAAGTCCTGCTTGTACATCCTAAATCTTCTCTTCAGTTTCATTCATCACTCATTTAATCAATATCTTTGCATACAGTTTGCCAACGACGCTCAGTAAGCTAATGCAACTGCAGTCTTTACAGTCTTGCTGTGACCCTTTTCCTTTATATAACGGAACGATTACAGCTTTGCACCAGTTATCTGGCACTTTGCCGTTCCTCCAACATAGGTTGAAAAGGCAGTGCAGCTGACTTGCTAACCCGCCCTGTCCAGCTCTCAACATCTCGACTGTAATCCTTTTATACTCTGCAGCCTTACCCAATTTCATATTATTCATTGTATCTATAATCTCTTTCATATTAATATTACTTTCATCCCCACTCTCAGTTTGGCCCCTAACGGGATTTGGCACTTGCATATCCTCTTTCTCGAATAAACTTTCAAAATATTCCTTCCGCCTCTTTAGATACATTCTTCACCTGATTCCATCCTGGTTCCTGATTTTGCCAAGTGAGCTTGCATTAATAGCTCTGGCTGTTCTTATGGACTTCCAGATGAACTTAATGTTCGTCCAGAAGTCATCAGATAACCTTCTTTCAAATTCATCTTTATCATTCATTTTCTTTCTTTCACACCACATCCTTTGTTACGGTTTTACATCTTTTATACTCATTTTTCGCATTTTGTTCATCTCTCTATGGTTGCTCTGTCCATTCTTTGATTTGCTTTTGCTCCGAACCAATCCTGCCATGCTTTCCTCTTTTCAGACACCGCCTTCCGTACTTCTGCACTTACAGCCTTCAACATACTTCCTATATCTTCTCTTACTCACACCACAGACATCACTAGCCACTTCCACGACTCCATCCTAGATCGACTTCCATAACTCTTCAACCTCACACATTCCTTCTAATCTGTCAAACTTATCAATCAATTTACTCTTATACTTCTCTCTTACTTCATTATCGTGCAAAATCTCGACTTTCACTCTTTTTAGTACATTATTGGGTTCCCGAACACGATGCCGCCATCGCCTAAAGATCCTCATTATTCGACACATCACCAGGAAGTGATCAATGTTGATAGCAGTGCCGCGGTATACTCTAGTGTCTAGCACTTTCCTTCTCAATCTCTTATCGACCATTAAAAAATTAATCATACTTTCCTGGCTTCCTTCTTATCTTGTGTACATATGGATCTTTTTGTGGTCAAACATTGTGTTTGTTACCACAAGATTCCACTCCAAACAGACCTTAAGCAGACTCTTTCCATCTTCATTCACTCTTTCATCACCGAATTTCCCTAACACAATTTCATATCCATCACGCTGCACTCCAACCCATCCATCAAAATCTCCAAGCATTACTATTTTTTCATTATGCTTACATTCATTCAGAACATCTTTCAAACTATGCCAAAACTCATCCCTTTCGGTTTGGGTTCTCGAAGGACAAGTTCCATCCCGCATCTTGTGGAGCATACACCCCTAGAATGAAAGTGCGGGTAAGGTCAACCTTCAACCTCACCCGGACGTGTCGAGGATTCGCACAACCAGTCAGTCACACATTCCCTGACAGCCTCTGCTGGTTTCAAGGACTCCTGACTAGTAGGCTGTGTAAGGTCCATGTATGATGGTGTCGCATCATTTCCGCTTGGTTTCATTCACACACAGAACATCATTTCTTCTTTCCTTCATCATCTCACATCTCACATCAGCAGCCCACTTCGCTCCAACGGGAAACGAGACGTGACGGGTTGCGAACCTCGTCGCCGTTATTAATACATATATTATATAACCTATAAGGACAAAATCAGTTTTCATCAAAGGACCCTTTGAACGATTTCTTTTATTCCATTCTAATCGAGACGAGCGGGACGTTCACCTGACAGTAAGTGATACGCCTGCCCATAACAACGTGGCGCTAGTTAAGATTATATATAACCACCATATTGCGCTCGCCACCCGAGATATAAGATGTTGAGTCTCATTACCACGGTAATTACTCTAGCTGCAGGGCTCTTCAAACCGGAACACAGTAATGGTTGCACACCGCTGTTCGGCGACAGAAATAGGCGCTGCGGTGGTACCTAGACGGTCTCCGGCAACAGGCACCTACCACCTGTATTGACCTACCATCATTTAATCGGAGCGTGATTTTGTTTTTATTCCAATTTTGTTACTATCCAATTTTTATAGAATAATCTAGTTTTGAAGGTTTTTTTTTAAGAGAGGTCTACCCGAAAAAAGGTCTGAAACCTCATCTCCAGGGATAGGAAAGTAAGAAATATCAATTTTGTACCCGTCAATATCATTTTATATATTAAAGTTTCAGATGTGCAATTCTGAATATTTATTTTTCCATAAAAATTATTACTTTTCCTCAAAGAATCCTTCGTATAAGTTTATATTGATAATCAGAAATCGAATTTGCACTTTATAATAATTTCTGTTATAGTTTTGGTAATTTCTCTTTTTAATTATTGTTTATAGAGGGCTCTATTTTTTCATAAACAGTATGATATAATTGTTAAACTATCGATATTCGATTAACATAACGAAAATCCAATGCTACAACACCGGGTCACAGGTTATTCACCTCTACCAGACAATAGCTCCCTAGCCTAAAATAAAGACTCTTTATTATATAAACAATTTATTACATATCGACTAACTTAATAGACAAAGTAGTCAAAGTATTTTCCATTTACTTATACATGGCATGGGCAGGTGTTCCTACGTTCGAAGAAAACGTAATCACTACTCCGTGAAATCCTGTTGGAGCCTGTTGCTACCATTACGGTTGTTATGCCATATTCAATACATACTTATTTCGTTCAGGTAGAACCACTTTATAAATACAGAAAAAATATACTTTTTTTAGTAGTCCATTTGACGGAATTTACAAAGGATATCCGGTTGGATACCTATTGAAATCCTTTTATTATTGTGTACTTATTAGATCCGCGAATAGTGAAAACACGAATGAAGGAGGAGCGATTAAGAAGCTTTCACTGTAGTATTAGATAAAAGTAATTAATGAAATATATAATGAAATCGCATACGTTAAGGCGACAAGCACAATTTTTATTTCTGCCGTGTATATCATAATAACTAATTAAACGAACTGAGACGAAGAAAAATTTTTATAGTTCCTTTGAAATTTCAACAAAAACTGATGTACGAATATTTAATACTAGCTCTTCCCTACCTACTTTTCTGGCCGTAATATACAATAAGACTTGAAATATGTCTGAAATATACCTTGAGTGCAACTGCAAACGCACATGACTCTCGATACTAACCGTTACTATAGCAACCGAATTAATAATACAAAATAACAATGTTTATAAAAGTAAATTGAAAATATAATTATGAAGGATCTATAAGATTCAAAAAATTAATAGCCTATAACCATTTAGAAATCATTCAAGGTCGATATGTTCACTAGTTTTCACGTGATTGGTGATAAAACAACCTATTTTCATCATATATATGTATTTAATTATAGCTTATATTATTTTGTTGTATGATTAATTTGAAATTAATTATTTAACTTTATTTGTGTTAATTATGCGAAGAAAAAAATTGTTGCTTTAAATGAACTGACTTTATTTAATTTCCTTATTTGTTTTATATTTCCGCCATCTATTAATGAGAATTAAGCATTGTAAGAATAAAATAATTCGTTTTTAAGAGCTATTTACGCAACGTAATGACAGGACGAGTAACACGTTTATATGAAATTAAGTTATTCGCCTAGTCATAACAATGTAATTGCATTAAGTATACACTGCACCCCATTACACTGGACGCTTTACGATGTAAAAAATTGTTCCGTTACCTCAATAATCTCACTACCCCCAGCCACGAGCGTACGCAGATATTTCGGGTAGTTAAAAATAAACTTACCAATTTCAATGTAGCATACGCACTTACATTTTGAGTGCATTAAATAATTATTTATATAGGTTTAGAGAGCTAGAAGCTGCTGTGCTTATTTTCTTACATGAAACTGTAAAACAATAATGTATGCATAATACTGTTTGTCACTAAAATGTACGTGTTGTTATATACGTCATGATACCAATGTATCCCTCAACACAAACCCTCCACAATTTGGATTTAACAAAATGAGTGGAGCAGTAACGTATTATTTTGTAACTGAAGTGGAAATACTAAACAATTAGAAGAGAAGCGTATTAGAAATCCATTATGTTTCCAGTGAAGTAAAATGTTATGAAACGGACATGATAAAAATAACAGTTTGTTATTTTTATTATATTTATTATTATATTAAATAACAGTTTGTTATTTTTATTAATATGCGACAACTGTCAGCCTAGAGATGACCAACGTAGCGAATAAATCGTCATAACTCCCTTTTTGTGAGTGTGGACCCAGTGGCAGAATTGGGAACGTTGAGCGTGTTGTCTATTATATGTTACAACCCACAATGTGCAATCCAAAATCTACATTTCGACCATGCATGACCTAACCGGTCACACGCCCTAGTGGGACACGCCTGAGCTCCTTCACGTCAAGTTTTTGCCAATGGTTGCATTAATACCAACAGAATATACAAAGACAATCTCTTTTTTTTTGCTGGCTACACCAGGAATATGGTACCTTGGTTTAAATACATGCCGGTATTAAATGTAACTGAAATACTTTTTAATTAGAATGTACTCAAGTGGTTCTCCTTTCGATCTGGAACCATAGGTGGTAAAGAGTTTAGAAAGCATCCTCAAAACTTACATATCCGACAGTAACACCGTTGTTATATTCTGTTTATCACCATATGATAGCTACAGCTTTTTAGGCGTTTTCCTCGTATTTGGCCCTATAGTCATTTAACATCCACACTTATTGTAAGCCTATCTGGTATTTTCTGTAGTATTGTCCACCCGTCTTATTTTATCCAGCGTATTCTGGTCTGAAAAGCGCTCCTTATTCCTTTTGAAATAAACGCCTCTTCAAATTATGACAGAGACCAAACATAAACATTATTCTTAAATATGTTTAATATAAATCTTAGTCATATTTAAAAAACGAAATAGCTTATTTTCTACTCTATTATTGTCTGTTACATTTTATTACCGCTTTATGTACCTTTTTTATGGGAGGAAATCCTACATGAACACTTCTCGTTGTGGGGTTAACAAAAAAGTTATGCCAGACTCTTACTGGCAAAAACCCCACGGTTTCCTCGCTGTGCCTACGGCCGATACTGCTTTCGCGCACTACCGCAGTTCCAGTAACTTTGGCCCATTAATAGGCTTCGACATTATATCGGGTTCCTCACGGGGGAGCCAATATACAGTGCTTCGCCGTGGAAAACTTTATTCGTGCCTTCTTGACGCTTTATGTATTGAGCAGTTTATTTCCCCGTAACCACCACTTAAGCCTCTGTTAAGGCGGTTGGAGCAGGACATCATCCCTTTTCCTCCGGCTCCCGGGTTTATGGTTACGGATGACGCGGTTAGAGGCATTTGCTCTCAGTCTCTGCAGCCTCCTTCTGCGACATAACTTCTTCCCAAAAAACTACATATGCGTTCCATGACTCTTCGCTTTCCACCATTGGCTTCACGAAAGCTGGAAGAGAAAGGTCGTTGTCAACAATAGCGACGAGGTCTCGACATAGCCCTGTCCAACTCGGACATACCTCCAAGATAAGCTGCGTTGAGTCCTTAATGTGAGCGTTGAGTTGCCTCAATGGTGGCATATGGCCGTTCTCTCTCTTCGTATACGGTGTAGGTACTTTCCGAAACATCCACACGATGTTCCACCCTGTCGCTTTATGGCAGGGTCACGGGAACACTCTCGCACACATCCGTGACCCTGCCAGCGCCGGCAGCACAATGCAGCCACACCTCGGGAGGGAAGAAAGAACCGCCTTTCCACCTCTGTAAGGGCACACCGGATCGTTCGCCCCATCCTTAGCCTCTTACAGTCACCTGGGCATCGGATCCCCCCGAATCCGTACCCAGAGGCCATGGGAACCAAGAGAGAAAACTCTTCCGACTCCCTGAGGTGGATCTGATCTTGGGTTCCGGCGCCAATCACTACACGGCCGCGGAGGACAGGAAGAACGGCGAAACGCAATACCGAGACTCATCACCGGCACGCATCCGAGGTGAGCTCACAGAGCCCACCTGGAGCTGCCGCCTCAGGCCGGCGCTACTCCTCGGACCGGCCGAGTAGGTTCCTTTTCGCTTCACCGTGGGGGACCAAGCCACGGCTACTGAGCCCCACCGCCACGACAAAGCGGGAACCTATTCGGGGGGGCCAAGCCCCCTGTTTATCTAATCTGTCAAGACTACACACAGCGTTAAACGTTTTCTATGTACCTATACTATTGCATTTGAGATATGAATATTTATTTATAACACTATAAACCATAATAAAAATCTTGTTTAGTTAAAAAACTTAATAAAACCTTATTTCATTTAAAGTTAACTGAATGATTTCACCAAATGTATTAAGGTCATCTTTATACATATAAAGTTAAATTAACAAATAATGCCAGCGGTTAATACTGAGGGAAATTATATATCTTCTTATCATTACATATAACTATCTCCCTTATGACTTGCTTAGTGGGATTCTGTTATGACCGGCTGTTATTATTTTACAGTATATTCATTTGATTTACGGTCTTCACCATACACTATTAGAAACAAAGTAAAAGTAAACCATCCCCTTGAAACGGGATTTTTATAAATGTATGTTGAGTCAGGCCTAGCTGTTTATGCTACACTATATTGCAGTTAAGAGAGTCGATGTATAGAGTATCATATTTTATATACTGCAGTGCATTTTGAGGTTATTCACCGTTTCACCTTTACCTACCCAAAGTTATTTTCTTTTGCAATCCGGTAATCAGTACTTCCATAAAGCATAATGTATATACCAGTAGATAAATAGAAGTAAAGAATTAGACATTTCATGTAAAATAAAATAAAATACTTTTTTTATACATACAATAAAATAAGTAATTTTATTTTTTCGTCTGTTCATGATTATAAACTACAATACGACGAGACACGTTAGAAAAAACATTCAAATTTCTTAGAGAAATTTTCCTCTACATAACGATTTTTTTTAATAATATTGATCTATCTTTGAAGAACTGATTTTGTTAAGACTCATCGCCAGACAGCTATAAATATAAGACAACATAGACCTTTATTTTAAAAAAACTAATTAATTACTCTAAATAAAAAAAAATCATAAATCTACACAGTTTCATTAGTGCTTATAAAACAATTAAATTTGTAAAAACACTTTAACTTCCATTAAAACCAATAGGATTTTTAAATAATATAAATATACACTGGCAGTGCAACGATATTATTTTTTCAACGGATTTTTTTAAAATATATGGAACTTTTATTAGCAGTTTTAAATTAAATTTACCAGGATTAAATAAAAACAGTTATTAATATAAATTATGTTACAACAAGAATAACTGCAATAAATACAATTACGAACTTATATTTGCAACGGAAATTTATTTACAACTCTACCTTATAATTCGCACATCAGATTTTTTATTTTACTTTGGCGACATTGCTAGTGACAGATGTTTACGCGCCAAACAATTGTTAGTAATGGTTGCTAGTTAATGCACTTTTAAGATTTTTTGTAGTTTTTTGATTTATTTCGACCAATTATCGTTTCCTCTTTCAATATAATAGCGCGATAAAACTTTTAACAACTTTCTTATAAAATTGATTTATCCTTATCGTCGGTGATGATCGGAGACACTGAAAATTAAGTCATGGTTGCGCCAACACCGTAGACTACTCGTGGACAAAACTTAACAACAAAATCGTTACACTATTTATAGATGAATATGGCTGCGATTACACCCCGTCGTTCATTGCGTATTCCTCACATGCATACGCCGAAAATGTTGGAGCGCAAAAAAGGGCTATTTCAGGAGGAAATACCTCAGCAACCGGAGTCTCTGACGAAGCACCGTCGTCTTCCTGTGGTAGATAGTGAAAGCGACAGCGATGATTACGATCTTGGCATCATTAGCACAATTGATTCTAGCTCTGGTGAAGAAACCGACCAGAATATACCAAAAACTCCTGAGAGATCACTATGGCGTAAGTTTCCTTGAACGATAATTATTTCTAAAGTCAAAGAAAGTTATTTTTAACTTTTCTTAAAGGTTCAATAAAAGATAACTTTTTAAAAACTTAATTAAAAAGCAAGAAATCTATTTAGAATATATGTATACTTACAACTTAAGCCCTAGTGGTGTTGAGTAATAAAATCTAATTTTATGATACATTTTATATTCATTCATGATTCAGGGAAATTTTAATTGTACAGACAATTCTAAACTATTTTCAATGTCTTTATTTAACATAACACATTTTAAAATTTTTTATTGATAAACTGTAAAGTACATTTTTAACTTCCATACATATAATATCCAACTCTAAATCCTTAGGAAAAAGGTATAGAAAGCTGCTAATGTTTCATCGTTTATTTTACTTCATCAGTGTTATACATAAATTATGGAAAATAATGTTAAGTTTAATGAAAATTATGGTCAAGTTGTTTATGATATTAAGTACTTTAAGATACATTTATTTGCAAAAATTTAAATATGAATGCTATTAGTTTATGTTTTTGATGTTGTCTATTTGGTTTTGACTTTTATTTAGATCATTGTGTCCAATGGAGTGTAGTTGTCTTTCAGGTTGAGTACTTGTAATAAAAAGTATTCAATTCAGTACATTTATTTACTAGTAACAACAATAAATATATGTAACAGTTTTTAAACAAAGTGATGTGAAAAACACTTAAGCTAGAGTTGGAAATGTACTGGAATATACAAATAGTTCATTATCATAATAGAAATAATAGATAAAACTATTTGTGAATGACATAAAGAGCTGTTTCAATTTAAATTTGGAAAAAAATATAAAAGACATTTCATTGAATTATTTGAGTTAATTATGTCACTGTTCATCATATTTTCTTATTAACACAATATTTCTATGTTCTTAAAAACAGATGAAACTCGAAGCCTAACAAGAAACTTGAAAAAAAATAATGACTTGAAAAATTTTATGAAATCTCCATTCACACTTAAAAAGTATCAAACAAGGTATTCATGTCCGGAATCAAGATGTGGCGGGTCCTCGTCTACTCCTGCAACACCTCATTTTCGCAACCATCCAGCCACACCTTCATCTACTCACTCTTGCACCAGTGTGCATACCACATCATCTACCTCGAGCAAAGCCCGGAAAAGCTTAGCCAGTTTAATAGCAGACACAGAAAGCTGTAGTAGTTCTTTAAAAGATCTTAATTTCGATTCGGATTCCACTACAGAATCCAAAGAAAATACGCCAACTAAGACTTTACGGCAATCTGCACGAAAACAAAAATGCACACCAAATCTGCAAAGCTTTAAAGGAGTGTTACTTGAACAGAAAAAAAATATTTCACCTATAAAATATCCCATTGTTTGTCTTACAAAAATGGATATTAAAACTCTCATGTCACCAACACAAATGCTTAAAACTCCTCATAACTCCTCAGAGACCAAAGCATCTCCTCCTAAACTTAGTCACAATAGACGGTCTGTAGTTGAAATAGAAGAAAGTCCTGAGTCAACATGTGATAGTGAAAAAAGTCACAAAAGACTATACTATGATGGAATGTCAGACAGTGGTCCAAGCTCTAAATGTCCAAGATTGGACCCAAGTATAGCACCTAAAGCTCGCTTGTCACTATTTAATAGTGACAGGCTGAAAGAGATCCTGTCTGCTAAGTCATTTTATGGCAAAACAAATCCAGATCTCAATACAAATATCACTGCAAAGATATCAAATGCCATTCAGGCGTCAACTAATCACCATCGCCGCCCATTCTCACATTCTCACTCGAACCGACGCAAGAGGAAACCTGGGCAGATAAACATGGGTGTCAAACATAAAATCCGTAAACCAAAATACTACCGAAGCAAAACGATTAGTCCAAATAGAAACACTTCTATATCTGAAAGTACTAATAAAACATTAAACAAAAATATTTCACCTAAAATTGTTGAAAATAGTGAAGCTATATTTAGTACTTCAACAGAATTAGTGCAAGGTAAGAACTATAAATATGTACTATTTTTCATTACTCAAAGTGATTTATTCAAAATACATTTTATGTTCTAGTATTAATTGTGTATCTATTGATAATTAACCGGAAACAAAAAAAAAAACCTCCAAATTCATGTGTATAATATCAATATTTATTTAATGCCTTGTATGGATATGGTGAGCTGTAGAGGCTAATGATGAATGTCTTTACCAATTTCCATCTACTCTTAGATATAGGGTTATCGTTTTCTGCTTTGTAGTATCAAACTAGTGTACACATTTAGTTTTCTGAATTTGACTGCCAATCTTCATCTTCACTTTAAAAAGAGGACTTTATAATGATAGGTTTCCAACTAAAAATAGCACTAAGATGAACATTGCTGTGTCTTAAAAGGCGACTAAGCAGATCTTTAAGTTCATGGATTAGAGAATTGAAAGTCTGCCCACTAGGCTAGCCCAGGATGGATGAGAAACATGTGGTGGTCTTGCACTGCTGGGTAGGGTTATGGTCGTTCCCAGAAACGTAACGACAACGTCGATCCTATGAGATAACGTTGTTACCTTTTGGTAGAATATGGGCCCCTCTACAATGCACTGGGGTTGGCCAGGCACCAATGAGGTTTTAGTAGGTACAAATTCCGTAACTGTGTTCCCCTCAGAAAAAAGGTATTTTTTTAATATTTCACTTGCAAAAAAAGTAGCTCACTGGTCTAATGGTTAGAACGTGCAGCCTTCATTCCGGAGGTCGCGAGTTCGAATCGCGTCATGTACCGATGACTTTAATATTTAAGTTATGTACATTTGTGAACTTTAGCTACAACAGCGAAATACAAACGGTGAACAAAAACATCGCGAGGAAACCTGCACATAGATTAGAATTTATTCTAAGGTGTGTGGGAAGTCACGAATCCGCATTGAGCCCGCGTCGTGACTATAGCCCCATCGCCCTCACATCGAGGGTAGGTCTGTGCCCCAACAGTGGAGACTTAAATTGGCTGTTATGGAAAAAAAAACTTCTTGTCTTATCTGTTTAAATAGTTTCTCTAAATCCAATAATTAAACTAGTCACTTCAACAGAACAGCTTTTTGTTTAGATTTGCAAAATTTCCAAAACTCACATTTGTAGAGGCAAACAGACAAAAATATTTATTAAAAAATCCTTTTTTTAATAAATACTAAATAATTTTTCTTAATTGCAGAAAAAGGTGATCTTTTTGTAGAAGAACAGCAAACTATAGAAGCGCTCTTAAGCCAATGGACTGAAGAGGAAGTACCTGAATCAGAATTGAACTTCAAAACAAAATCTGATGTTGCTTGTTTCAACAAAACAATAATGGAGGAGACAAGTCAAATATTCCAACCTGTGACAGCTGTTCCCGTTGCAGGCTGTGCACTACCTGAGGGCAATGACACAGTTATTGTTGAGTTGGGAGCGGAGCAAAATAGAGACACTAATGTATCTCCAATGGAAGTTATAACAGTGCCCCAAGATGTAGTTATGGTCGACTCTAGTATAACAATAAGGGGAATTCAGAAAGGTCAAGAACTTTTACCAGTTGATGGAGGATACATTGTGGTGGAAAATGGAAATGAAGGTCTTTATTTTCTTATTGTTTTTTTTTTTCTTCTGTCTCTATATATATAACAGCTGTTTTCAGGGCACAGTAGATAACTATCTATTTTGTAACATGGGATCTCTGGTTAGATTCCTTAGACACATGGTGGTGTTTTGATGATAGGACAGTTATTTGAAACCACAAGGCTAGCTACTTTTCTTATATTGTTAATTGGTTGTTGTAATTGTTGTTTGTTTATTCCGGCTGCTACTAACTTATAGACACTAAAGTATACAAAATG
This sequence comes from Ornithoptera priamus, assembly GCA_029034505.1. NCBI lineage: Eukaryota > Metazoa > Arthropoda > Insecta > Lepidoptera > Papilionidae > Ornithoptera > Ornithoptera priamus. Next base: position 1,549,770 of record JARDWD010000584.1, read on the forward strand.
TTTATAGTTAAGCACATTTGAGCTTTATTCTCATATGACATTGTGTGAAGTTGAAGTGTTACAGACAAAAAAATAATAGCACTTCAACAAGCAGTTAAGATTAATTATTATTTTTTTTTTATTTACATACAGACAACTATGTAAGTTGTCTTTATCAAATTGTCCAGAAAGAATAAAGTTCAGAGAAAGATACTTTGGTGTCTGTCAGCAATCAATTACAGAATGATGTGTGAATGATTTTATGTCTATCCTGCATCCATCACAATTTCAGTAGTTAACTTCATATGCATCTCAACTGATGGATGTCCACTGCCGAACGTGGTTAATTTAGTTCCTGTTCACTGTCTATCAGATTTTTCTCTGTATAAAATCTTAAAGGATTCATCATTGTGTTGACAGCACAAGAGGAATTACCAGATTTAGATGAAATTGAACGCGAACTGAAAATGTTGGACGAACAAATCCTCCAAATGGCGCAGTCGAACAACATCAATGCTCAGGCAGTCTTAGCATCTACAGAGACTGACATCACCTCTGTTAGTCCTGGTGAGGTTGTTTTTCATATTTAGATACAACTAGAAATATTTTTTATGGTAATAACTACATCTGTACTCAACAATATTTAGTTATTCACATACACATTAGGTAACCAGTTGTTTCTTTAAACAGTGAACCCGTTGACAGAAGAAAGCAAGACGAAACCGAAACCTCTGAAGGTGTTCCCGATTTTCAACAAACCTAATCCAGGAGTATCTACAACATCCAAATGTAAGAAGCCACTCTGCACCTATTCTTGAATCACATCTTGTTTAGATACCTATTAGCAATTAAAGGTATTTCACTTTATCATCATCAGCCAATGGATGTCTACTGCTGGATGTAGGCCTCTCCCAAAGATCCTCCAGGTCTTTACTTATAAATTTATTTTACTTACTACTACTTAATTAATAGTATACTAATATTTACTAATATAATAATTTATGGTGGAGACAAGCAGCAAGCCCTTAATCTAATGATACCAAACATTATGACACATTTTGCTTGTTGTTTTGAATAATAAATGTCTTGTTACTCAAGTAATTTTACTAGATACAGCACCCTTTAAACCGGAACACATTAATATTTGCACACTACTGTTTGGCGGTAAGGATAGCACTGCATACCTAGACAGTCTCTGGCTTACCACTAAGTCTTATTACTTCAAGTTTCCATTGCTATATGTTTTGTTAAATGTTCAAAAAATATATATTTATATATACTAGTATAAATATGGTGACACAAAATAAATATATTTAATATAAATTCCAGGTTCAGAGAAAAGCAAGAAGTCTATATTGAAATCAATGAACGACCAGTACGTCATCGACGCGGGACAGAAGAAATTTGGCGCTACACAATGCAACGAGTGCGGAGTTATCTACCAGGTACGTGTAATCATCAGGGTTATTATGTATAAACAAAAAAAAACGATATTTTCGCATTCATCGCTTGTAAATCGCTAATAACTCTGTTTACTGGTACTAAGTCTCTTTTGCTTATGTCTGTCTGAGTAGTCGCCATCACTGCTCCTATTACCGTCGCCAAACAATAGGGAGTAGACGTATCACCATCAGGTGGTGGTCTTGCTGGTTTTGTCTTTCGTCGAATTAAAAAAAAATGTACATGTGTTGTAACTGCCTGCTATACGACTAGCTGAACATTTACTTCCGGTGAAGAAAAATAATGTAAGCAAGTTGACATGTCCGATGAAAATTAGCTATGGTGGACATTTTACATCTGGCAAGCTTCACTTGGTCAGTATGGTGAATAAATTGACAACCTCCTTGAGGAAAAGGATCAGGGTCCCTGCAATGGGACCATTAATAGTATGCACACAAGATAAGTAATTATGGCTATGTGGTTATATTATCCATATGTAAGAAATATTTCTTTATTGATTATATATTTCTTCTGCAGATTGGAGACCCTGAGGATGAGCATGATCATTTAATCCATCACAATGCCACCGATGTTCTCAAATTTATTGTAAGTTTTTTTTTATCATGATCATTATTTCACCTTATTAGCAATGATAACTTAGTTTGTAAGGAAACTGTAGGTGTCTTGAGGGCCTGGTTTGATCCCCATTGAGCTAGAGTTTCACCCGAACGAAAACCTCGTGATAATACTAAGAACTTTGAGGGATTTACTGTCATGGATATATCACAGCATAGGGCAAACCTTGACTGTCTTTGTCAGAAAAGGAATGTTGAAGGATTATTTAATGTCAGCACTAAACACAAGCTTCAAGGATCAAGGGTTTGCCACCTACTCTTCTGAATAAAGACAACTGGGAAAGATGCTCACTATTTCCTGGGCATTTTCATAGGCATTTAAGATATCGTAAGTGTTGTGCTGACCATCTCTTCAATATCATTACCAATCGATGTATGTTCACTGTTAGACATGAGTCTCCGTCCCCAAAAATCTACAGCAACAGGTTCTGCACCACAAATTTTATTGTATAGAAAAAAACCTGCACTAATTTATCTTTCTCAGGGTTGGAAGGAGGAGTGCATTGTGGAGCGTACGGAGACAGCGCGATGCATCCGTGTGCGCGGCGGGGACGCGGGCTGGCGACGGGTGGAGGCTGTGCTCGCGCGCGTCGTACACCCGCAGCTCGGCTATGAGACCAGCCTACCCAAGGCTCAGCACCTATACACTGTGAGCACTCTGTCCCATATAATCACGAATATGTGTTTGGAGAACTACCAAGGGTATTCTTTATTATTACTAGCGATTGTCGCATAGGTAACCTACTACACCACAGGTAACTGACTGCAATTATTAGTGTTCCTGTTTGAAGGGCGCTGTAATTAGTGTAATTATTGAGGTAATGAGACATAAAATCATAAGTCCTAGAGTGTAGGGCAATGTGGTATAGTGTGTATCCATAACTACAGCCATGTTGTTATAAGCAATTATTTCACTTACCATCAGGTAAACGTATAGCTCATCGCATAGATTTGTTAAATAAAAAAAAACCGACAATGAGCTTAGTATCTCTGAAATACCTGGTCTAATCCTGAAGCCCACTATAATATAGTTTAGATGGTGATTGGGATTTTCGAACCTACCTGTTTAGCTACTTGTCAGCAGTGTTGTTTTCCGTCTCTCACGTGGCAAGCATACTCCATCATCTTCAGCCTCATTCTGTCCCGGTACCACCGGGCAATAAGGGATTGTAGGGATCGCCAATCGTTTGTAGGGGCTCATACCGGGGGAATTGGACCATTTCCCACCATGTAGGACCAACGCGGTTTGATGGAGCCAAAGCTACGTTTGTTGATTAGCAGGGTGCACCACGAGCAGGTGAGGTTGGGTTTGGGTCCCATGAGTTGTTGCGTGGGGGACCCCTTTCTCCCACAATCAGTATGTTCAAATGAATTTATATCAATCTTTGGTTGCAGGCATACCTGTATGTAGAGAAGAAGCAAATAGTAGGTTGTTTGATAGTGGAGCCCAAGGTCAAGGCTCACAAACTGATACCGGGTAATCCAGATTGCTGCAGCGTGGAAGACTACCCTGTGAAGTAAGTAAACTGAAGTAACTATACTATTGATTTCTAATGCTTTATACCACTCCCTGCTTTAAAAAATTAAATAAATTTGTACACCTTCTGACATAATAGTTGATTATACCAATCTTATATAACTATATTACCTATTAATAATTACAGATTGAAAATAATTCGCTTCTTCTAATCGTAGAATAATTAAGCTTTCGTTAGCACTAGGGGATGGTACTGTACCTGTTGGGAACCTGTAATCTATCTTCTAATATATTCTTTTTTAGTGGTAGTTTAGACATTTTTTATTTCACAGTACTGTAAATTGATAATCATTTCTTTGTTATATGTTTCATTTATTCATATTAAACATTATTATTCAAGAAATATTTTAGCTACCACTTTCACCCTTAGAGCACATATTGTTTGATGGCAGAAATAGAAGTTGCCGTGGTACCTACCTTTTTTTTGGTGTGGTCGGAAACCTGCCAAATATACTATTCTTGTGAAGGGATGTTAGGGTTATCTGTGATTCTTACTCACTAAATCTATCTCGGTGGTCTACATTAGTGCAGTCGGGGAGGCCGAGAGATCTTTTGACAAAACACCTGTGCTCCTCTATACTTTGTATTAGTGTCTCAAAAAATAGCTAAATCCTTCTTAGTATTATCGCTCGCAGTAAATACGGAATCACGTCGTACTTGCTGCCCCACAGGGGTTTGCTTATTGAGCGATAAAGGTCCCACCTTGAAAGCCTACGAAACCTGTAACCTCTTTTAGTCGTCTTCTACAACAGGCAGGGCTTACCTTAATCCTATTCTTAATAAATAGCCCGAGACTATAGGGCTGGCGGTGGTACCACCTACGTAGACGGTATCCGATGCAGTAGTAGTTATCTAGATAGGTTTAGTAAACTGGTATTATTTACGCAGATGCGGCGTGTCGCGCATGTGGACGCACGCGTGCCATAGGCGGCGCGGGATCGCGACGGCGCTACTCGACTGCGCGCGCGCATCCTTCTTGCACGGCGGCGCGCTGCGCACCGACGATGTCGCGTTCAGTGCGCCCACCGCCGCAGGCAAGACGCTCGCCGCAAAGTACACCGGCACCAAAAACTTTTTCGTATACGTTGACTAGACCTCACACCGCATTACGATGATACCGAGAAATAAACCGAGGACTTATTGCTGCTGCCGTTGAAGTAATCACAATTCTTTATATTTCAAAGACACACGTACTCGCAGACAGCATTACTTAACATTATCATATACCATGTATAAACATGACACACACATACATCGAGTGGAAGGCAGAATACCACACATTAAGTCCTTCTCTTATCCTAAATTACAGGAAAAAAAAATAGAAATATCAAATATTACAGAAACTAATACACGCACACACACACACATACCAACCCCAATAGTACTTAGTTTTCTAATAAAAATGGAAACAGACGCTGATTTAACATCTTGTCTGAAAAAGAAATGTACACCGTGATGCTGTGGACGTTGTCGTAAGTAACTCCAAGTTGTTATGGGCGGGTGCGTCATCATCATACTAACCCGGCCGCCTCTCTCCCCTAAATGAATAGAAAACAAAATGGATACGGCATGAGTTGACCGGAGCCACGCCCTATATAATGAAAGTCTGACTTTTTTTGTTAAGAGTAAAAAAAAACTTTTTTATAAATACTGCTTTAACATAAGCAATACAAAAAATAAAATTGGTTAACATACAATTTTTTTAAAAAGACATAATTTTTTTATTAAGTCCTTTTTTTACAATAAAGCAAAGGTTTTTAGTAAGTTTTTTTTTTACAATAAGACGTGACATTTTTAATTGGTAAGCTTTTTTTACAATAAGACGAAGTGTTTTTTAATTAGTTTTTTTTTACAATAAGACCTAATTTTTATAGTCACTAAGAATTTTTAAAAAATAAGGTGAATTTTTTTTACAATAAGGCGTAATGTTTTTATTTACTAAGTTTTATTTAAATAATGAACTCTCAAAAACTGCCATAATAATTATAGTAAGTTGTGAAAGATGAGATTACTTTTAAGGTTTTCTAATAACTTTATAACTATTTAATTAAAAACAGTAAACGTAGTGTATATATTTCATTATAAATTTATTAGAGAAGATTTGTGTAGTTTTTTTAATGTTATGCTGTTACAAGTTTGAACCGTGTTTGTATGTGTTAAGTGAACTAAGTTAGAAAAGCATTTAAAACTTAAAACCTTACCTTGTGTCAATTTAAATTAACCATAACCGTTAGTCTTTAACTTTATTATTATATTAACTAAAACAATATTGTTAATTTACCTTGTAAGTTAATTACCACTTAGTTCAAATGCCTTTTTTTTAATTCGGGATCAATTTCTAAGTTGTCACTTAGAAGTACTGTGAACGGCAATTTTTGTGCCAATTTTATTTTTAGATTATTTTTTTTTTGTATAAATTAAGTAACTTTTTTAAATTTTTGATGTTAATTTTTTTTCTAGGATTTTTTTTAAATTAGTCGTTATTATGGTATTCTCTTGTAATGCTCATCTAAGTTAATTATGCCTTTACTTATTATTAAGCATTAAAACTGAATAAGTTTGTGATTTCCAGTTCAAGTGTTTTAGTTTGAACTTAAAACTTTAAGTAGCAGTTAAGTATAACCGTGTTTTTTGATGATGGACAACATTTGTTCTTTATTCGCATGATAGATTGTTTAACGAATGCTGTTAAATATTTGTTAGCTTTAGAAACGGTGATACCTCAGTGAGTGTGCTAGGTTAAGCTGGATTAGTCCCGGGTTCGATCCCCGGAAGATTAAACTTAGTAAGGGTATTGTTCCAAGAACAGATGTCATGGACAGGTGTGTTACATCAACCGCTAATTATTCTTAAATAAATGTCCCCGGACCCCAGCTGTGGGCAACATAAGTGGGCTGTTCACGAGCGCGATATTTTCAATAGATTCTATTATGGGACGGAATTTTGGAGTTTAAATTCATCTAAGTCATATGACTATGACTGAGAGTGATGATGTCATATTAGCATAAGTTGTCTCAAATTATATTGAAAGTCACATAATTATTTCTTTTTTCTTCTCACATAACATGACGTTATTAGTTTTTATATTGTTATATACCTCATGGTCATCCGAATATGTATAAATATATATACATATATATACTAGCTGTTCCTTATCCGCTTTGTTGGCCGTTATATAGTATTAAGTTTTAAATTCCTGTGAAATATTCCTTGAGGCAATTGCAATCGCAAATGGCCTCGTTTAGCAACCGTTACTATAGCAACCGCATAAATAATACAGATGTGAAAATGTATGTAAAAGTTACTTAAAAATAGAATGATCTATAGAATTCAAAACATCAATATCCTATAATCATCTAATCATTCAGCGTTAAATGCTCATGTTCCCATGTCGATACGTTCACTAGCTTTCGCGTGATAGGCGAACAAAGAAGACCCATTATCATTATATATACAGGTATATTATAGGATCGTGGTGGTTCAATGGCTATGAACTGATATCGCAATCAGATAACGAGGGTTCTAATCCCGGCCAGGGCGTGGCACCGCTTGGGCAGTTTTTCAATGCCTAATGTTACAATTGTTACAATTACCACGTACTTAATGATGAAGGAAAACATCATGAGGAATTCCGCACACTGAAATAATCTTTGTGTGTGTGTGTGGTGGCCCCAATAAAGTGGCAACAGGCTCGCCCCCTGTTACATGGGATCTAATCTGATCACATCTGGCGAAAAGTAGATGTTTATCCGCCTCTGCCTACTCCTACTGGGAAAAAAGGCGTGATAGTATAAAAAAAAAGTACAAGAGCACTGATTGCTTATACAAATCTCGTTGGAATAGTTTTGATCTTTTCTATTTTTTAAATGTCGATCTTGTGTTGAAATGTAGAAAAAAAAATTGTATTTATGACATGGAAACTTGAGCATTCGATGCATCATGATCATTTGTAGATGGTTATAGGTTATTTATATTTAGATTTTTTTTGATCATTCATCATTTTATTTCTGATTAACTTTTATAAACATTTTCATATGATATTATTTATGAGGTTGCTATAGAAAGCTATTTGCGTTGATTTGTGGATGCTCTTATGGAATATTCACACAAATTTCAAGTTTAATTCTACATTACAGCCAGCAAAACAAGTTAACTCCTAGTATATACATATATGTGTATCTATATATATATGACATGAGTTCTCTGAATATACAAATATAATTCTCCACTAATGTCGCTAAAAACAGTTATTATAATTTTGCATGTACGAATGTTTTTGTATATTTCGATCCTTTGTGTGTTTTTTTTTAAATTAAAAATATTTTTGATTTACCTCCGTTTTATAATTACATGGTCCAGGTTATTATAGATAGGCAGGTCGGCAACCTATCTATGACTAATGCTGTGATGCAGCTACTATGCAGAAACTATTTCTCACGTTTCATTATCACAAAGACCGAGAAGGTTGTCACAACTCTTATAATCGAGTAAACGGTATATAAATATTTTCCTTTATTAAAATAATTATTTAAAGACTGCTACGATTCGAAAATGTCTTCTACTGGAAATAAATTAGAATTTTTGTTAGCCAGCGTATTAATAACAAAGACCAAAATATTGTTTTGTATTTCTATATATATATGTATAGAAGCTGCATGGATCGCTGTGAGGCAGCTGTCACCGCCATATTCAATTTGCTGTTAAGAATTTTGAAGTGTTAGTTTTATATACTTTCAGAAATAATATTAAAATAAAAATCTGTCAGTAATATATGTTTTTTTTCGTTTTTATTTTATTCACACACGGTCCAAATTAATTTGACTCCAGTACCGGGAGCTCGCGAGGAGAGTCCAAATTTTTTCGGTAATATTAACAAAACGCATCCGTATATAGTCTGTTCAAAATCACAGTATAATTGTAAAATTATGTTATTTACCCGGCGGCCTGGATGAATAGAACATTTTTATTGTTGTAAGAAAAAAATAGCCTTCGGTTGCAAGGATGCGCTAGACTACTCCATGTCACCAGTTCTCAAAATTACTCGCTGCTTTTTGAATCTGCCCGATTAGTAATAAACTAGTTTGAACAGAATAGGTAATGATGAGTAGGTATTTATTGTAAACATAACATGTTATGTACTTTTTGATTATAACATAAAAAATCAAACTTTTCTCTTCATGATACTTGTAGTACGATTCGCAAAATTTAATTGATTTATAATTTCTTAATATACTCATTCTGTTTAATTATATTTAGGAAAGGTATGAAGGTAGTTACCGTCATCAAGCGACGATCTACGTCGTCGCTACCACCACCCCCTTTAAAAAATGTCCTGACAACTACTACTTTCAAAATTAAATTAAAGCCCACTCCTATTAGAAAAACAAATTCATTTCCAGGACACGAGCCAAAGTCTGAACCTATCTTTATCTTAAATTCAGTTTTAAATATTTAATATTAATCCTTTAATTTTTTGTATTATGTAAGTATAATTTTTAATATTGTAGTTTTTTATTTATATGTTTGTACTGTATGGAGAAATCTCCGATTTTATCTATCTAATATAAAATCCTTACAAACATTTTCTTGAAATAAAACAATTACAAACAGTCTTCGCAGTTCCTTTATTTACAGTATACATAAATCTCTCATTAAATATACAAACAATACCTAAGTAAAATATATTTAGAGAAGTCCTAATAATAATAATATAATCCTGAGTATAATATACAAAGTTTCAAAACAAATGATCGATGTTAAAAGGAAATGGACGATTTTTTTAAATCGAGTTATCATAGTCGGCGATTAGATTACAAATAACATTCGTTGTACAGAAAAGAAAACTTTTATATAATCAAATTGACGAACAATCATAACACAGTATAAAATTGATTTTTTATTATTGATATACATCCCACTTAAAGTTCCCACTGCTGGGACTCGCTGCCTCCGTTCACAAGAACCAGAACTATTTATTCAACGCATTGTCTAAATCTAGTTGGTTGAGATCACATGTCCACGAAAGCTGTTATTGGAAAATGTTCTCTTCACGATGTTCTTCACCTGAAGCTCGAGCTCTGTGGGATCGAATCCAGACGTACAACGCGTTGGACAATTAAAAAAAAACGTTCGCGTATCATAATACCTGTGTTACATATGAATAATACGTTGAACTAAGTTATTTCCAGACATTAATCACACCGTCGGCGGAAGAGCTGACTAGGTAGCACTTGTTCCCTTCGACCATGGTTAGGTCGGTGATGGGCGCGGTGTGATAGAAGCTCCGGGACTCAACCGTGCGGTACACGTTATCCTCCGCGACGGGGGAAGGCACGCTCGCGTTCAGCTTGCTGCATTCCTGTATGACTGTGGTGCCTTCGATTATTCTACTCCTAAAAATGAGGAACAAGCGACGACTATTATTCAATACGTTATAAATTTTATATTAAATAAAAAACATGCAAATCATATGAGAACCTTTCTTCTTGATTAGTTAATAGATAAACAAAAAAAGTCTTAAATCTTTGTCCCGCTCCCTCTCGCTTTTTTTCTGATACTCTTTCTTATTCTGTCACTTTCTTACAAACACTCACTCTTTTCTCTATCTCCCATTCTCTTTCATTCACTCTCCCTCACACCTTATTCTTCACTCGTTCGTTCTCATTCTCTCAAACGCCTTTTTCTTCTTACCTGTACTTCAGAGCCGCGGGCGAGACACGGAGCTGGTCCGCGGGTGCGTGCACCAGCACATACGAGTCTTCCGGATGCTCCAAGTCCCAGAAGCGCACGCGCTGGTCCGACCCGCCCGTCACCAGGAAGCGACCGCCATCGCGCGCGCCGCAGTACGCCGCGCTGAAGTAATGGCATGCCTGCGCGGGACCACACGTGTCATCATCATCCATCACCAATAAATATAACATTACGCCTTGTCAGGTTTTTATTACTTCTTGGACATAATTATGACCCATTTCTATCTTTAAACCATAGAGTAGACACATTATGGTATTCCGGTTTAAAAGATCCTTAAATTTTAAATTGAGTTTGATTTTAAACTGAAGATCTTGTTTTATAAATATTTTTTGCTACATAAATGCATTAACTAGCACCCCTTTGATATTGGCAAACGTATTGCTCATCATCAGATCTTGTTCCTCAGGTTAGTTTGTTGAAAAATCTGAAGTCCATACAAAAACTTTGGACAGTTTTAAAGTTATGTCAACCACCTTCGTATTATAAATTAATTATAACAGGATCGCTGTGTTACTCCAACTGTCGACATATGAAAGCTGGTTTAATCATCCAGCCTCCTTACGACTTAAGGAGGCTGGACGGTTCTTAATATCTGGGCGTCGTGACCACCTCCTTACAGCCTCGGTCCAGAGTAAATGTGGTGTACCGACCGGTGCGGAATAGTTGAGCGGGTGCGGCGCGTTGGTGCACGGCCAGAGTGCGTGCGTGCGCTGCGTAGACTCCAGGCACCAGGCCGCTGCGTCTCGCCCTCCCACTGCCCACACGCGGGACGTTGACCGCCCGAAGCCCACAATCCGGCGCACTCGTTCCGCTGCAAGATAAATTACAATACATCACATAACGTGGTGATATTTATTATTAATTTGCTTATCGATTATCTACAACACCTTTCAAACCGAAACACAGTATTTTTTCCAGGATATTGTGTGTCAGATGCATTAGAAGCTGCGATCATCTACCTAGACGGTCTCCGGCAATAGACACCAGCATGAATATAGAAAAAACATTACCGTAATAGCACGTATATGGGTACTAAAGATGCACTCACCATTCGGATGCTTCACAGAGGTGATCGGGAGCTGGAACCTGAGGTCCCACACGCACACCGCGCCGCTGGAGGTCCCCACCGCTATGTACCCGTCGCTATTCGCGTACAAACACGTGTACACGCCTTGCTTCAAGTCGCCCTGCAACTTCCACGCGTTACCTGATGGGGAACAATCAAAGTGAAAGTAATCTTGATAAACGTACGCCTACTAGCGGAAAATACTCCATATTTGTGGGAGAGGGGAGAGAGATGATCAATACGTACCCTGCTTCTAGATGGAACATTAGAGTTAAGTAAGATTTTTACCATTCCCTCGATGATCTCCTTCGGTTCATTAAAAGAAGCCCCGGGATTTCTTAGAGAACGCACCGGTGCCACTTTGCTGATAAACGTTCACAGCTGGACATAGGTCTCTTCCAAAGATTCCCACTTCGGGTTGGAATTCATATGGGGGGATTTGGACCATTTCCACCACGCTGGCCCAATGCGGGTCGGTGGGAGCTGAAGCCTCGTTTAATGATTATCAGTGTGCACCACTAGCAGGTGAGGTTGGCTTGGATCCCACGAGTTGTTCTGCGGGACCTTACACCCCTCTGCACTTGGATTTAGCATATCTCAACAAGGGCTCTCAACTCTTCTTGACATTATCACTGAGCTACAGGAAGTGCGGGAGCACGACACATTTGCTATCCCACGCCGTTTCCTTTATTAAAGCGATGAGGGCTCCTTCTGTCAAAACCCGTAAAGTCGGTGGACCTTTTAGTCGCCTTATACTACAGGCAGGGTTTCCCTTAGTCCTATTCTTACTAGCCCGAAACTAGATGGATGAAGCTGTACGCCTGTAGATACTAGTGGTGCTTAGCCATGTATTTTACCATACAAGTCTCCATAATGGAATAACTGCCTCCGTAGCACAGCGGCTATCCGATTGTCTTGTAACAATCCATGGATCAATTTTAAGGCCTAACGTGACCAAATTTGGTTCATAGTAAGATTTTTCGAACCTGCCCGGTAAGTTACTACCCTCTCATTGTAAATGTATCATTGCTGTACTCCAGCTTCCAACGTATTATAGTCGGGAGTATTTTAGAAATATTTTTTTTCTATATGAAATTTTTACTGATATTATTATTTAGGGCTTAGAAGTAAGCTGTTAGTCTGTAGTCAATTAAAATAAAGTTTCTTCAAGAAAAAAAATTACCAGGCGCTCGTAGATCCCAGCCCACAACGGTCGCATTTAGCGTGGCGTAGGATATGACGCCAGCGTGCACACCGCCAGCGCACGCGCACGCGACGCACCCGTCCGCGCCCGCAGCCCCCGTGGCGCCGGCCTGCACCTGCCGGCACTGCGACAGAGTCATACGCGACGACCCACTCTCCAACCTGTTATTACATTAGCCAATTATCGGGAATGAAGCATCAACTTTTCTAAACGAGCAAATATAATAAGAAACTCAGTTTTTATTCCACAAACAGAAGAGATGAACAAGTTATAGATCTAGTTATAAATCAGTTCATTCATCGTTGTCATCATCATGAGCCGACAGAGGTCCACTGCTGGACATAGGCCTCTCCCAAAGATCTCCACTGAGTCCAATGAGGGAAATCGGGCCTTAACTCACTACGGTGGCCCAGTGCGGGTTGGTGGGTGGTCAGAGCCTCGTCTGTTATCCAGCAAGGTGCACCGCGTACAGGTGAAGTTGACTTGCGCTTCGTAAGACGTTGAACGGAACCCCTTACACCCCTATTCATTATAATGTAGTAAACTGGTGGCAGGCCTCTGTTACAGGAGACCGTCTATGTGGATTAGTATCTGCGGTGGTCCGCAGCGTCTATTTCTGCTGCAACAGTAGTATGAAAAACATACATAACAACACAAGCGAAACTTTTTCTCCTTTACATAATAAATGATCACCTCAGAACAAATATGGAGCCCTCCTGCGTTGCTGCGACCAGGGACTGGCCGCCCTCGCACGCCGCCAGCGATATCACTGGACCCGCGCTCCTGTTGTACATCGACTTGGATCTGGGGTCAGAAAAAAATCACATTATGTAAAAGCTATCTTATGATGACGACTCTATGTTATATGGAGTTACTCATCAACACTGTGTTTGGTGTCACAAATTGGTGCACCTTACACTTCACATTTTTCCACTTAGATCCACTCCCTCCATACTGAGATGGTGTCAGACATGGGAATAAGCAATATTCAACTTTATTCTTTCGATCTTACATACCCCAATATATTATTTTGTCTTTTATATATAACATAATATATATGTTATTGATAAACAATATTAGAATAAGAGTGTGGTACTTTATTTTAAGGGTGTAAGGAATCCCGCACGACTCATGGAATGCAAGCCGACCTCTCCTGCTTGTGAAGCACCCAGCTAATCAACAAACGAAGCTCAGGCTTCCACCAATCCGCATTGGGACAGCGTGGTCGGAAATGGCCGAAACCCTACCATGTGAACCACTACGCGATCGATTTAAGAATTCTTGGGGGAAGTCCTATGTCTAGCAGTTGACGTCTATCGGCTGATGATGTACCTTTTTTTATTTTCCGAAACGACAAGCCGTGCGAGACGTTTACGTGGTGATATGTAATACGCCTGCCTATAACAACGTGGCGCTAGTTAGGATGATATACACAGCATCACATTACGCACGTCGCTTTGAGATGTTAAATCTCGTTACCCTAATAATTTCACTAGCTATAACATCTTTCAAACCGGAACATAGTAACGTTTGAACATTATTGTTTGGTGGCAGAAATAAGCGCTGTGATGACACCTACCTAGACAGTCTCCAGCAAGAGAGACCTTTCTTTGTAATCGGGAGAAATCTTCCAAAAAGATATCCTGCTTCTGAGGGGAAGAGAAGGTTATGTGGAATTTTTACCTACTAAAACCCCTTCAGTGATCATCGTAAGTACGTGGCAAGAGGCCTTGGGATCACATCGGAACACACCAGTGCCCCCGGTAGACCTCCTCCACAAGAATTAGACCATCTCTTATTTGCCGTACATCTCGGGCATCATTGAGGGCCCCTTCAAAGCCCACGCAGTCGAACACTATTTTAGTCGCCTTGTACGACAGACAGCCTTATTGCTATTCTTAATAACCCGATACTACAGGGCAACTGGCAAAAGACACCTAACGCTAGAAGGGTTAAATAAAAAAAATCTGTGGATGTAACTGAGAAAGAACATTGAGAAATACAACAGAAGGCGTTTTCTTATAAGCGTGAACTCCTGGTAAGAGGATAAATAGTGTTTGATTGTAAAGCGCAATTATGGAAAACCTTACCACTGTGCCTCGATTAGCCACCTTCCAGTTCCAATAGTTTTTATTTATTCACCACTCACTTGTTGACGTAGGCGTGACCTTGCAGCCGGGACGCGTCCCACAGTCGCACTGTGCCGTCGTCCGAACAGGAGCCGAACAGGCCGCGGTGTGCTGGCAGCCGCACCAGCTGATTCACGCGGGCTCTGCCAACAGCGCAGAAATTCTGTTCAGTTCTTTACAAAGCGATAAGACACAGAAGGTTCACCTGGAAATAAATAATACGCGCGGAACAAGGATTCTAACATCACCGGTATCTTTTCTAGTTTTCCGGCTATTGTCATATGGGATCTGGAGTAAACTGGACAAGACCGCTTCACCTTCTTCAGTCTCGTTTACACTTACTATCATGTCTCATTGACGTCAAGTGTTAGCCCATAGGTTAGCCCAAACAATAGCTTGTCGCTTTAAGACATAAAATATCAGGTCTCTCTTCA
This sequence comes from Ornithoptera priamus, assembly GCA_029034505.1. Lineage (NCBI taxonomy): Eukaryota > Metazoa > Arthropoda > Insecta > Lepidoptera > Papilionidae > Ornithoptera > Ornithoptera priamus. Next base: position 1,564,944 of record JARDWD010000584.1, read on the forward strand.
CACCGGAACACATAACTGTTCGCACATTAGAAACACTCCGACAAAAGAGACGCCATTACAATTTTTTCCCTTTTCTTTACATCTGAGATATAATTTATGATAAGTATAACAAGTTACTTATGTTCGTGTAAATAAGCCAGCAACTGGCTCCCCGGTCGCCACGACGCCGGCGGTAGCGACTCCTCGCTGCAGTCACCGTTGTCCTCGTGACTCCTGAGCGAAAGATACAATAATATGATAAAAATGGTATTCGATATACAAATATCTTGTAGATGATGTCTGATAAATAACTTTTAGGGAGAGGGTGGGTTGCCATATTATAACTAACATATACTTTGTGGTAACCTATCAAAATATTTAAATCGCGTTTTTTATAACAAAGATGAATATAAAATCGATTTTTAAACAGTTCGTTTTCAAGTAACTAGAACTTTAGTAAAGTAATGTACATCAGTATGTAAGTAATCCTATGTAACATATATAGATTTAAATAATAAAAGTAAGTCTAAAATAAGTAGTTTAATGTCATGGCTGCGAAGGACCGTAAGTATGCGTTTAAGTAAGTAGCGACACTTATCATAAAGTGTCCGATCTACAAATAAAGAGGTTCAGTGAGTAATTCCTCATAAGAACAGCAGAGGATTTGGCAACAAGAGAAGCTTATCCTCAAGATACCACCACGGACTACATCACCATTTAACACCAGATTAAAGTCAAGTAATGTTTAAAATTAAAGAATCTATTACCTCAATGATTTCTGGAACTTCTGTTGCATCCGCGCTGTCAGATTCCTCAACTCTATACGGCAGGGGGCCATGCTGTCTACGTGTAAAGAGAACCAGTGAGATACAAAGAGAGTCCAAGAGTTTAAAATTCAAATTTGGTTAGTTACAATTATGATATATCTGTAAATAATTCGAAACAAAGTGAAATATCAAAATGAAGACTAAAATTGATGTACCTATTACAAGTTATATTCATAACAATAAAAAAAACATGTTAAAATGGAAATTTACAATGATCTTGTATATACAATGGAGGTTCTTGATCTCAATATCACATGGAGTTAAGTGACAATGGGATTTTCGGTCGTGAAGCTTGTCCATCTAGAAAACTTTGGATGCTGATATGGCGGCTGATTTACAATGTGATGATGATGGTCGGCACCATTGAAACTCTTCAAAATGAGGCTAGGGATAGGCTAGGATAATTTCATGTTCAGAAAATCACTTGACAACTGCTCCATGAAAGAATTAAGACCACAGTAATTCATGTTTAGATAACCTCAAACTCCAAGTTCCACTACTACTGCTTCTAAAATTATTTTTTTAATAAAACCAAATAAACCCTCAGCTAAGTATATATACTATAAACAAACAAACAAACAAACATGTAACATAATATGATAATAATGATTCAAGCACATGTTAGAAGCGTGGCACATTTAGTGAACTATTTTGTGGCTAGATAGCAGCACGTGTTACGAGCGCTCACCGTTTCTTACAAAATTAACGTGTTCTTTTAAAACAGAGGGATGGTTAACCCTTAATAGCCCGAATTAGACAAATAATAAGTTTACATTGGTTGACAGCTTCAGACGTTTGAGGATTAGGTATTAAGTTATTAAAGTTATAATATGAAAAGGAACTACTTCTTATCTTATAGACAGAATCCGTATCATTCTGCAAATACTTTTTCATTGGGATGAATAACTAAAGAAAAGGATATAAATAGTTGATCAGTTAAGTATTATAATAAAAAGCGAGTAGAAAAGAAAATACGTCAACTATCATAGAAGGAAAGAGAAACATCAATGATTGTTTTTATAGATAAGAATATGGAGAAATTGGGATTGTTTCTTATCAGGAAGTAAAAGAGAAGGATGTATATACGAATTTATAGGAAGTGTTTCACTAACAAGAGTAGAGATCCTAAATTTTAAAGGTATAGAGAGAACTGTTGTATGGAGCTATGAAGGGTTAAAGCGTTTGTTTATTGAAACTGATCGACGTGTTGGATGTTGGATACGCTGAACACGCGGTGCCTCTTGCACGACATACAGTGAGACGCACATTGGACATAGCTGGCGCTGTGGCCCATCTGCGAATGGGGCGGCGGCACCGAGGGCGCGTGCGCGTGCGCATGCGCGGCGCTGGCCGCGCCCACGCCGCTCGACTGCGGTAACTGTTCAGATGCTGCAATGCGCAACACACATGTATACATGTACACTCCGGACGATCCATTGTCGAACGTTACAGTGATAAACCATTACTATACCCCCGTGCGTACAATCCACCATATAATAAATCCCATTCCCAACCACCTTATCCATTCCAAATGGTCTTCGAACTGTAATAATAGTATATTAAAAAAATCTGGTAAATATTTACAGTATCATCCCTTCACCCATTAATCTGTACATATTTTCTTATTGTATTACTTTTCAGCTGACTGAAGTCCGATTTAATGCTTAAATTGCATTTACACCCAAGTGGCATATACATGGCAAAAAACTATCCTTGTGTAAATATCGATAACAATGAATATACAATTTTTTTTAATTTATTTTAATATAAATAATAACATAATAAACTATTAATGATTACATATTGCTAACTAAGAAATAAAGCAATGTTCTATCATCATCAAATGATGGACGCTCCTGTTGGACAAAGGCCTCCATTAAAATTCTCTGCTGCAAACAAGTATTCTGACAATAATTTTCACCGGTTTTAGTGGACTGAAAGACGCTGTAGCTAATACTATTAATGGGGTAACGGTCGCTTTGTGTTTCTTCCCACAAAGACAAAAGAGTAGAGTGACCTACGATAAATTGTTCTTTAAGCTAAGTAATTTTAGTATCTGCAAGACTACTGAAATGAAGTAACGTCCGTGAACTACGGCATCAGGGCATCACAGGTGGAAAAATATGATCCCTAACCATAAGTCAAATTCCATTTTTTATACTGGTCTCGTCTTATGGGACAACACTAGTACAGTGAATACTAGAACATTAGATATAAAGAACCGGTTCAAATGTAAGACACAAAAATTAAATACATAAAGGTAATAAATATTACAAGTGGGCAATAAAAAAATTAGGAAGACCAAAGTGTTTTTTTTTACTTACATTTGATAGCGGACTGCTCGTTAGATTGTCCGAACATGTGTTGCCATTCAGTGTTCATGTGTGTCTCATGTGAAAGGGAAGTCTTCTGACTCCTCCTGCGTAATAATAAATAGTATACAACCCTCTTCTAGGATTTGGTGCCTTCTCTTGTAGGGAGAGTGTTAAGGCTATTTATCCACCTCGCTATCCGGAACTGCTTGAAAGATGTTACCAAAGCTGTTGTTTTAATATGGTGGTTTTTTTACAATATTTTCTTTCACCGCAAACTCAAGCACATTGGGGACGGAAGCCGTGCTTTGCCAACACGAATAGTGTGTACAATCGCCTCACAAAGTGAGGTATCACGGTTTTATTAAAAAAAAACTCCTACTTTTAAATCCTTAAACAAGGATTATACCATAGATAAAAAAAAATTATCAAATAAAAATTTATGATATATTAACGACCAGGCTTGGCATGGTTTCAACGCTGATAGTAAATATATTACAGAATGAAAAATAAAGAATTAAAAATGGTTATTGTGGGTTATCCCTAAGACAGACATATACCACCCAGGACTTTTTTGTAGATCTTTTTAAGGTGTATAATACTGTAGTACATTATATTGATCCATATCGTAGGGTTCACAATGTAAGCCAACGTTTAGAATGTAAGCGTAAAAAAATGTGTTTATTAACATCGCATTAGAAACCTCTAAAATTATCAGTATTTCTCTACTATATTATACATATAAACCTTCCCCTTGAATCACTATATTTATTAAAAAAAACTGAATCAAAATCCGTCGCGTAGTTTTAAAGATCTAAGCATACATATGGACAGACAGAGCGGGAAGCGACTGTTTTATACTATGCAGTGATGATAGTAATACACCCTTAGGGATGTCATTTATTTACTATTAATAATAACATATTTCTTCGTATTCGTTGAATACAAAAATAAAACTTCTTTCTTATCATCAGTTCAATAAAAGTTTCAACATTTAAAACATAAGTAGACAGGTAGATTTTCTACACCCTAGTGTAACACTGCGGTGGTGGTAGAGTCATACCTGGGTTGTGTGGACGCGTACAGTTTGTCCGCCGCACCATGCGGGAGCGCGCTGTCAGCCGGCCCTGGGTCCAGCTGCACCGACCTGGATATGCCGCCCGCGCCACTCAAAACCAACCTTCCCGGCGCGTCCATTATATGCTTATAAATATAAAAAAAAAACAAATAACTAAATAATACTAACAAAAATAATATTAATTATAACCAGAACTTGGATTCAAATTCTTAAAACTGCAGTTAAAAAATTATAACTTATTCGTAACTTCATTAAGGTCCATAATTCATTAGAGCACCCAAAAACTTTATTATATATTAACGCGCTTCATGTCCTTAAATATACTCTATTTTTCCTGAAACCATTTCTTAAACAAAAAGGTTAAATAAGTGACATAACAGGTTTCAATAGATGATGACTATCATAGTTGTGCTGGTGATAGACCTATCATAGAGCAGGTATACCTATATATGGGACCCCATATATAGGTATACCTGCACCAGTGGTTTACAAATCGCGTGCTGGTAGGTCATCGTTGCCGCGACCGTCTAGCTAAAGATAACTACCCTATGCATCAAAATGATGAGCGCAATGTGGTGCAATATTTGTCACATTACTGTACTGTAAGTACTAACAAGCATCACATAGTTAGGGATGGGCTAATCATTTACTATTAAATTAATGCCATTTTTTTAGCAGCCAATATATGACCCTACAGTTGGGGCACAGACCTACTCTCAATATGAGGGCTAATGAATGCCATGTTAAGCTGAAATGAAAAGATAACTTAGCCAAAAGGCCAAGAAGCCATATGAAATGTAGGTGGTCCCAATAAACAACTAACGGGACCGAAGCCAACCTCACCAGTTCGCGGTCCACCCTGCTAATCAACAAACGAGACTCCAGCTCCCAACAACCCGGATAGGCAGACCGTGGTGGGAAATGGCCCAGATCCCTCCATATAAATTCCTACATACGACTGAAGGTCGCGGGTAGCGCAGGACTGATCGATGTGAAGACTTTTGGGGGAGGGCTATGTCCAACAGCGGACGTCTATCGGCTGATGATGATGAAAGAAATGGCTTAAATTAATGTATTGACAAGCACCTGCGTTGTGGAACTTTGTATTTTGATAAGGTGCGCACTCATCGCCAACAGCTGATTCTCCACATGTTCGGTCATACCTGAAACAATAATCTCCGATTAGATACACCATATTTGGTTTGTTTCTGTGCAAAGGACCGTTAATTTTGCACCACTGCGACGATAGCTTCAGCGACAGAACGTCACCTGATGGTAAGCCTGCCTATTTGGTATTAGATAGAATGATGTGATTTACACCACATGGTGCTCTTCGCTTTCAAACGTACACGTTCAACAAATCGGAGTAGAGTAATGTTTGCGCAGTACTTTTGGGGTTGAAATGGGTGGACCTTGGACCTTATCTTTTGTGTATAGTCCACTTTATAATTTTATTGCCTTCCCTTCAATAGTAATTTATATGTTGTCTATTTTCCTTTTTGCTTTTAGACTTGGGATAGTGTGGTGAGGGCTTTTATCTCTTAGGGATATATCAGCCCCATTGACTCAAAAAATTACACAAAACAAAAAAAAACTTAGGGTGCTAATACTACGGTTACAACATTTCAAACATATCTTAGAGCTTCTGCAGATTGGTCCACACAACACCATGCGTAAGACACCCAAGTCCAAAGTGTTGATGTTATGTTTACACGCCAACACCTGTCTTTTGCTCTGATATTTTAGACACTCCATCAGCAAGTGTTGAACATCTGTCTAAATATTCATATCCGTATCTACTCCTCATCATCATCATCAGCCGATAAACGTCCACTGCTGGACATAGACCTCCTCTAAAGATCTCCACATCGATCGGCAGTATTGCTCGCATCAAGTGGGTTCCTACGATTTTCACCAGATCGTCAGTGCACCTTGTAGGAGGCCTTCCAACACTACATCTACCAGTCATGGGCGGGCGTCACTCGACGACCTTTCTACCTCATCTACCCAATCTATCCTATCTACTTGTGCATACTCCTAAATCGCCCTTGTCTTTGTCTAATTGTAAAAAATATTTTTTAACACGAAGGTTCTCTTTTGCATTTAAATAACATAAATACTTCAAACATCACATTGTTTTTCGTTTATCACCAAGTATATACTCGTATCTGTTGCACTCCTAAAGCCAAAAGTGAAAGATGTAGTTACCATCGGAAGCCAACCTTCTAAACAGATTCTTCAACTGCTGACCCATTTCACAATACTGCGGCATCATTCCCTGTTTAACCTGAAACAAAACAACATATTTTTGTAAAGTACACTATTATACAAAATGACTTTGGCAGAGGCTTATGTCCAGCAGTGGACGTCTGTCGGCTTTTGATGACGATGATGATACTACTATACCTGATACGCGAGAAATATTTGGAAAAAGCAAAATCAGCTGTGGGATTTTTAAGCAACGTTAACTATAATCATTTTAGCATATACCCATCAACCGGCAGTGGGCCAGTGTGGTGGGATGAAGGGCCAATCCTCCTCAATGAGGATCCTTGGAGGAGGCTTATGCCTAGCAGTGGACGTTATCCGGCTGATAAGAATAACCATAAACTAATTGCATGTAACGTGATCACCTTACCCTTAGCCTAGTGTTTCTCCTTTCCCTTAGAGTGTGAACCAGTCTGTCCACATCTCCGTGCCGCAACACAGCGTCTAGAACTTTCCTCGGTATGGGTTCAGCCAGACTTTCTAACAGCAACTCCGCTCTCTCCACCTATCAAGAACATTTGAGGTTAATTTGATTTATGATGTTAAGTTACAACGAGGGTGAGGATGGTGAAGCGTGTTTACCTTTAATACTCTGACTCTCATAGTCTGATGATGGGATAACATGCTGTGATGCTTGCAGATTTATAATTTGAGTATGGTAGGCAGATGGCTTAAAATAAAACTACCACCAAACAAATTCCATATTGTACATTTATGTCACTAGTTATTTTAATATATTTTCGTACAATTAAAAAAAAAACTAACCTGTATTAGTTTGTGCTTAAGATGCGGCCACACCAGCGGCAGTATTTTGCAATTAACATCGATCGGGTTCATTAAACTGGCAACACAGGACACTAAGCCGCACACTTCGTGTCTTATCTAAATTTAAAATGTAAAATATAATAGTTATACTGTAGCTATTTGTTTGTTTATATATAATAATTACATAAAAATATTTTAGTTAGCCACAACCGTCCCTTTTCCACTCACCCATAAATTTGGATGTGCCAGATAGACGGCACTTTCAGCGAGTAGATCACACAGCGCCTGTTTTGGCAGTAGACCTAACTCAGCCAGGCTGCTGGTGGCTCGTAGCGCCTTCGCTATGATCCACTCCGATTGATCTGTTAAACCCTGTTACAGCGTTATATGATATTAAATAAAATAAAAATCGAAAATAAGTGAGCTGTGACGGCTTAGCTCGGAAGGCAGTCATACGCGTTATGTCTTAAAGACTCTGGTTCAATCCTCACTGAGATTAAGTTTTTGCTGATGGAAAGCAGCTAGAGGAAATCGAAGTGTACTAATAACTATTATTGTATACTTAAAAATGATTATCGCTCAAAACAAGAATTGAAGAACTTTAACCAGCTCAGATGTTTATTTATTACATTTAACTACATTTCAACACAAGATCGATATCTAAAAAACAAAAAAGATCAAAACTATTCCAAGGAGATTTGTGTAAGTAATTAGTGCTCTTGTATTTTTTCTACTATCACGCCTTTTTACCCAGTAGGAGTAGGCAGATGCGAATAAACACCAACTTTTCGCCAGAAGTGGTCAGATTAGGTCCCATGTAACAGGGGGCGAACGTGTTGCCACTTTACTGGATACACCACACACACATAAAGATAATTTCAGTGTGCGGGTTTCCTCACGATGTTTTCCTTCACCGTTAAGTACATGGTAATTGTAAGAATTGTAACATTAGGCATTGAAAAACTGCCTAAGAGGTGCATGCCCCGGCCGGGATTAGAATCCTCGTCATCTTATTGCGATGTCCGGGTTCACATCCATTGAGCAACCACGACTCTTATAACTGATCACATATACAAAATAACCATGCATATTAGTTATGTAGCGAATGTTGCAGTTTCTGCCTTTGCCAATAATTATACTAATATTTAACTCCAACACTAACGAATGTGTGTATTTGTAAAATACTCGTAACTAATACCTACCTGTTGCAGTAGCGGCAGTAATATGGGCGCGGCGTGCTGCCCCACGTACGCAGCGACGCCCACCACTCGCTCGAAGAAGCACCCGCGCAGTGCCGCCTCCTCCTTGTCGTTGAGGAACGTGACCATGTGCGAAAGGATCACATCGTTGGCTAGAAACGAGCGCATATGCAATGAACGCGAACACCATGGGACTGTCGATAACGCTCTCAGTAAGAATCAAAGCAGCATTTCTTTCTGCCGCCGTGCACTAGTACTAGTAAAATTATTATTACATATTGTTGCCAGTATTAATAAAATTCAAATTATGTACAAGCCTGTGACCTAATTTGCGTATTAAATTGTATAAAACATTTTGTTATAACCTTTTTGCTTTCCGAAGAACACGCAGAGTTTCGTGATCCCGTTCTCGACCAGGGCTCGTTTCACAACCGCTTGTGAGTCAGTCAACAAGTAGGATACTGTCGAACGGACCTGTTGTATAACAAAAACATAAGAAATAAAATGAATTATCATTCATATACACTAATGAACAAAAATAATTAAATAAAAAAAAAAATTATACTTAGTGGACTATTGTTAGAGATCGTCCACCACTTCAACAATTGCCATCAAGCACCAATGTGCAGACATTACTGTGTTCTAGTTTGAAGAGGGTAGTAGCCAGGCGACATGTATAATGCAGTGAAAAGTATATCATTATAATTAGTTCTGCTGAAATGGGTGTTTAACTTACCATCAGGTGAATGTCCTATTCACTTCATCAATTGAATAAAACATTGATTTTTTTTTTGGTTAAGCTCCAGATGCACCTCTTAGGTGTAATAATAGTTGGAAATCCTTTTATCTCAATGTGAAATAATCAAAGTATATAACTCTTACCATTTCATGCAGAGCTGACAGTTCGGTCTCATAATTAATGTTAGCCGTCTCCACCATGTTCTGCGTCTGGTCTAAGAAACGGACCGCAGTCTCCGCCAACTTCGCTGGAATATTGTAATTATTATAGCACAACAATGACAACACTATTAATACGAAAGCAAATAGAAATTGGATGCATTAAAAATTTGAAGCAACAACATAAAGAGTATTCTTAAAAGAGTTTGTAAAAAAAAAAACGGGATTTGACAAAAACTTTGATAGATACTGACCGATATTATTGGCGTAGGCGATGCGAACCGGTAGAGCCGAGTCGGCAGCTCTCGGAGCCAGTTCGGGCAGTATGTATTCTGGGAATACGTTGCATCCCGTTGGTGGCAGGGTCCGCACTTGTGAGAGACACTTCGTAGCCGCCCATATCGCTGCTGAGCGGACGCGCGCTGTGCCGTCATGTGACAAGTGAATCTGAAGAACAATAAAACAAAAAACACTATAAATAGTATAGAGCACACTATCAATAAAAATTTGCATTAGCTTCTTTATTCATATGCAGCTTGCAGTCAGCATGTCAGTTTGTCACCGATAGCTTATTGGTTTATTGCTTAACAGTGCCAGTCGATGGAGTGAAGTTGGCATGGAAGTCAAATAGTCCATTCGCACTGATACCATGCATGCAATTACAATTGTTAAATACAATCTCCATAATAATTAAATATTGAGAATAATTAGATTTTTATGTAAAACAGCTGTTCATACCCACACGTATATTTTCACTGATTTCCACAACAATTACTAATAATTAGAAGACTGTTTTAAACAAAATATATGGAACAGCAGTCAATTCTGCTGACTGCCAGGCTTTTACTAGTAATATCATATGCACTTACAATGTATGGCAAGATTCTGTCTAAAATTGTTTCGGAGCTTGAATTTTCGCAAAGCAATTGCAGAATTTCGAGACAGTACAGCTTCGACGTGCAATGATGCAATCCCCTTATACAGGAAGTCACCAATGAAGTTATCAAAATTAACCCCTCACTGTCCGGACCAAGATCTCTTCTCTCTGGAACCTTGTCGCTCTCCTCTTCGAAATCGGTTACATTGATGTTCATAACCTTAAATCCTTCCTTCATTAAAGCCTCTATATTATCTGTGGTGCAAGGCTCTGTGGTCTCTTCGACGAGATCCTTATAGTTTTTGGAGTCCGAAGGTTGAGTGAAGATCTTTATGATATTCTTTATGTCCTGATGTATCCGGAGAATTTTTTCATCAGCCGGTAATATCGGCTGTGCCGAGAATATCAGCATGTAGGATTGTAAAAATGAGTAAAAATACTCCGGGAACAATCTGAAAAATTTCAATGATTTTAAAGTTCTTCAACAATTTTTATGTTATGTCAAAATTTACACAACAGTGGTGTCCAACGTTAAATGACCTTTACATAAAATAAAACTTCATCAGTTTCTTCTTCTTTCTTTCATTCTTAGTTTTATGAAAGAAAAATATGTTGTAAAATAAGAAAGCTGATTAATGAAATCTTTCACAGGAGATTCATTTTATAATTTTTCTTAGCAACTACAAAGCATTAACGCAGGCAATAAACATAACGACGTGATATTAGTTGGGATATTTACACAGCACAACGTAACGACTCATCGCCTTAAAAATGAAAGCACTATCACCGCCGGAGAATTACATGAAGTATTACATACTTTCCCCTAGCTTCATCCAAATATATTTCCGCACACCGCCGGTCGCGTGGATTCCTTTCAGTCATAGAATGCAGAAGCTCCCTTAACCCAGGCTCACAGCTATCAGGCAAAGTCATTGTGGAAGGTCTATCTTCACCATTCCGGTAAGCGAGCAATCCTGGTAGGTCCAAAGCTGGTGTACCGTCATTCCATAGTTCGAGTAGAGCGCATCTGTGAAATGAAGTATCCCAGTAGTGGGACATTTTGCTTATTTAAGGAATATGACATTGTCAATATATTATCAATTATCTAATAATAAATTACATTCAGATTTCATACAGATGATCACCTGTAGTCTTTTTCAAATATTTGGTGACCATTTTTCTATTTAGTATTATAAGCGATTTGTAGAGAAATCATAAGGGATAAATAATTACTTACCCCGCTGAAAAAATGTCCATTGTTGGGACCAATTCACCTACTTTGCAGGGTGATTCACTTAATAAGAGACCACCAGATTTATCATCGCTCTGTGAATAAGAATTTTGGGATAAACATATTATATAAATATTTTTTTTCGAGAAACTGATTGATGCGGTAATAAATAACTAATATATTCAATACGTTGTGTATAATAACGTAATGATAATTAAATAACGCTAAAAGTTCAAAAATGTTACGTTGTTTATTTTTTATATAAATACTTGCTGTTCCCCGCCCGCTTTGCTAGTCGTAAATAAAATTATACTTGAAAACTGTCTGAAATATTCGCCTTGAGAGCAATCACAACCGCAAATGTCTTTCTTTAGCGACCGTTACTATAGCAACCGCATAAACAGTATAGTGTGGTGTATATTAGTTTTACTAGTGCCACCTTATTATGGATAAGCGTATGACTTACCTGTTTTTGTGAGCAAAGAATTTTTTTGTGAATATAGAAATAAATTATCAATAACCGGTGGAAGGTCTCTGTTGCCGGAGACCTAGGTAAATACTACCGCAGTATCTATTTTTACCGCCAAATAGTGGTGTGCAAACATAACTGTGTTCCGGATCGAAAGGCGCTGGAGCTAGTGAAATTACTGATGTAACGTGACTTAATGTCTTATGTCTTAACGACGAGTACAATATGGTGCAGTGTATATTGTTCCGACTTACAGAAAGCCTATAGCTTGGATCCGGCGCTCTGACGAACCTCTCAGGCGCGACGTAGCACAGCCTTCGACGAGACGTGTCGAAGAAGTAGCTAAAGTCGGCCGGGTTGTCGTCTGGCAAGAAAGTCGGTTTGAAAGACGCTATGTCAGTCAAAAGCACCCATAACCATGACGTCACCATTACATTTTCTAGCTGTGAAATAAATAGGTGTTCATTTACTCTAAGGCATATTGCATAACGACTTTGAATCTGTCCGTGAGTCAGAAGGATCTGAACCTAAACGGAATGAACAATATACTTTTTTTATAGAGCTATTGTGGAAGTTTTTTGGAATTCCTTTAATATATGTTGTGAGCGATCTCTGCCGCCAGAGACCATCTAGGTAGGTACGACTGTAGCTCTTATTTGTACAGCCAAATAGTAGTGTGGAAAAATAACCATGTGCTTTGAAAGGTGTTGCAATTAATGAAATTATTGTGAGTAATGAGTCTTTGAGGAAATGGTGGCCAGGACAACACACCATAGTCGCGTCCCTCAGTCATAAGATTACGACAAAGAAGAATGAGTCTTTTCCCCCTAGGTCTTAAGGCGACGAACACACTCTGACACCCTGTGTCTAACACCACATTTAATTGGCAGATGTCACATATGATTAGTTTATTATTTAGCTCACAAGAAATGCAAGGATAACCTGCTGGTACAATTGGTACAAACCTTAATATCACCATGACAGATGCCAAGTTTGTGCATCCGATGCAGTGCATATAATACTTGGAATGTTATCCATTTCTTCTCAAGCACAGTGAGAAAAGGCCGTGTTGACATCCGATCGTATACACTGTATTTACAGTACTCCCGCATTAAAAGTCCAGCTTTATCTGTCAACTACAATAAAAAAAATATTTTATACAGAACAATTAAATTTAATAAGTAGCCCATCGCTGATTAATATACTTAAAAAAAATCTTTAAATTAACATAAAATAATAATGTTGCCCTAACATTCTTTTGAGCTCATAAGGTGCTTGTGTAATAACATCCCCTTCTTCCATAGTTAATTGGTATGTGTGTGTATGGATCTGTATATTTTTCTGAGGTGTGGTCATATAGTGTACATGTGTGTGTATGCATATCATTATACAAAACATGGTAAAAAAACAAAGCTACTGTCTCTTTATAACTTTTATCATTTATCCACGTTTTTACCTTTTTTACATGAGGTAGTGTTCATAGAATAGATGTCTATATGTACATTATTATCGCTATAGAGGTGAATTGATCTTGCAGTAAATTATCTTAAAGCGTAGTTAATAGTACATTCATATTTCAGATTATTATGTAATTTTAAAGTTTCATATAAGATGTAAAATTGTCTATTTGTAAGAACATCAGCCAGACAGTACAGCTTGTAATATCTATGGCATAAAATGTAAAACTTTTAGTAGTGATCTTTGTACACTTTCTAATTCTAAAAATGTAATTATATTATATAGGTATACAGTATATTAAAATAAACTGAGGTAAAGCCTATACATTTTTTTAAACTAGATTTAGATGCTTTAAATATCCATATTAGTTTTTGTTATGTACTTAATATATGATAAAACACATGAGTAGGTACTATGTGTTGTTAGCGCTAGATAGCTGTGTTCTAAAAAGACATTATGTGAATATATTATGAAGTATCCACTTAGTTGATATTATCTGTCAATAATACATACAAGTCAAATAACCACATATATAACAGTTTTCTTATACTATTTATTACCAAATCTAACTGAGCATGACAAATTAGGCACTGGTCTAACATAACATGAAAGTATTTGGTGTTTACTACTTTAGTAAGGCAGGTACAGGAGCAGTTTGAGTTGTATCAGTAGCAAAAATTATGTATTAAATCTTAAAATCTATTCCATGTATGCAGTGTTAATTAGTGAAACACTAAACATCTCATAACGAACTACATCGTTATGGGATGTTTAGTGTCAGATGAATGTTATCTAGCCAAGAAGGGATCCTTAGAAGTCTTTTCCAGATAAATCAATAAAATTCAGAATGCTCTGTAAGTAACTTTACTTCTCTTACAAATCTTCACATTTCTATGGTCATTGCATCACCAATCAGTATGGAGATCTTTAAGAGACCTATACTTAGCAGTGAGTATTTGTCAGCTGATGGTGATGATATAAAATGTATAAAATAAACTTCTTACAATGACTCGCTGGAATGGTAGACAATTGAAGGTAGAAACAAGTTGCTCTTTGATCTTTAAGATCCTCTCCTTATGTTCAGCCAGAGGAAGTGATGGGTCATGGACTGCAAATACTTTGACCACTATTAAACCTTCTCTTGACCTTGCCCTAGCCACCTTCAGAAAACGTGTGGAACCCAAACTGAAAAATATTATTAAAGTCTTGGCTATATTTTCATTTAATAAAGTTAAATAAATAAATAAGTAGCCTGTTTTAAATAAAAAGCAATAATTTTCAAAGTGATTTACTTAGGCCCATAAAAGGACAATAGAAAAAAGGAGTAACAAGTAAAGTGAGGGATGTTAAAGAACTCTTAATTGAAACGTCTAAGCACACTGCTTCTAAAAATCCAAATATAAAGTATGCATCACATCTTTGTATTTTTTAATTTACTACTATATTTATGTAAATATGATCAACAAATTGTTATCATTTACTTTAAGCACTTTTTAATAAATACATAATAGTTTAATAAACTTTCTTGCGTATAAGTCATAATATATTAATTTCAGAATTTCATTTAGAATTGACAAGTTATACAGTTGATGAATAGTATCATACTCACCTTTGATCAAAGGATAGATCAACATGGTCGGTAAGGTAGTGTTCTACTGGATAAATTTGAGACGGAGCTACACCAACTAACTGATTCCCCATTGTCCTTTTAGTAACCAAAATAATAATTTATGACCTTACTTTTTACACAACTTTTAATTAATATCATTAAATAGCACGTGTATATCATTACACACGAAATAAAAAACTGAAATTGCCTACAATAGTTTATGCAAATATATTGCATACAAAAACAAATACCATGTTGCAAAACAAGGCAATTGCAATCTGCACTTTTATTTTGATAGATTTACAATGCAATATTGTCACGCATGACAGTGACAGTGACGGTTCATGATGGCTATCTTGGCAATATTATTGAGTAATAATATTTAAGAATAAAAGCTACTGCGAAAAGAAGGTTATTTGCATTTAGATAATAAATCCTAATCAATACTTAATTTAATATGATGTCTTAAAAAGAAACTGTAATTTCATAAATATTTCTTCTCTTTAATTTACCATAGATTACTCATAGACACCTCATCATTAAATCGGCTGTCACTTTCACAGTGGTTTTAGTTTCTTGTCTTCAACAAATAAGTTAGCATATCAAATCCACCCATATTTTTATATTATCATAAAATAAATAATTGAAATGACTTCTAAAAGTGAAAAAGATCGAGCTAAACAAATCCAAGATCGGTGTCAGAACATTTTGATGCAAATGCTTAAGGATGAGGATAACAAATATTGTGTTGATTGTGACGCCAAAGGTGAGCATATTTTATTTTTTTATTTTATGTAGTGACTGATCTAGGAATCCCGTACAAAAGTTAAAACATGACATATAAAGATAAAGTTAAATGGTATGAACATGTTTGATTATTGATAGCTTAATTTATATTATGTCAGATTTTTATTAATGTAGTATTGAGTCATGCATATTAAAAAATTTTGCACTGTTATCACTCAGAACTTAATTTATTCATACTGGCTGAAAGAACAGATGATTATAAGTTAAGTAAATTGATATCTGTGTAATCATTACATTTTATATTATTGATTATAGGGACAATTCTTGAAATTTCTAAATTATTTTTGGATTGAATTATAGTGTTCCGATTTAAAAAATAATAATAATTTATAAGGAATAAAAGATTACTCATACTTTTTGTGCAGAGATTTAATTTCACAAACATGCAACAAAATTACAGAAAACAACAATTTTGTTAGAAATGTTAATTTATTTAGCGAGTCATTAATTAGGGATAAGACTTGTTAATAATTTCTAAACATGTTAATGAAATGCTATTTAATTTATAGATACTACTATATATATACTTATAAATAATTACTAAATCAGCCATTATCTTGTGCAAATAAAAATTTATGATGTTAATTTTAGATAATAACTTTTAAGATAAGGCATTGTAATCATGACACTTTGTGTCTGGTATAATACAGTTGATTGATTTTTTTCTAATGTGAAATGTAATTAAATTAGTTTTGTTGAGCTGGCTACTATAGACTTTCTTTTGTTTATCAATAAATACGTAGAAAATAAAAGATTTGATAAAACTTGAAAACCAAGGTAACAAAGCAGTAGTAACATGTACTTAAAATGTCTTCCAAGCAGGAAAGCTTCTATGTAGGGATCACCACAATGATTATTTATAACATTTAAAAGTTGACTATGATGTTACAATATTTTGATTCAAAGGTATATGTAGTATGTACATTACATATACTTAGTGTTATTCTTATGTTTCTGTGTGACATCATTGGTTCAAAATGAAGTGCACAACAATGCAGTAAATTTAGAACATCTCAATATTGAAATGTTTTCCTCTTCAACAATGTTCTACTTGTGACTTGTTTAGAAAAGAAAATATTATGATATAATTTAGAAAGAATTTTTTAATTGTCCATCATTGGACAATTCATTTTAAAATTTGTATTAAAATATTTGTATAGTTTGTACTAGAAGTATAATGTTAAATTTTGATATTTACACAATACATAAATATTGCTCAAATATACTTTATATACAGGTTGTTGCAAGAAAGCCATTTCCTGCATAGCCAATGTAATATAATTGTACCTGTAAATATCACATAAACCTAATATGTAACAACATATATTTAAACTTTTATCAAGTAATAAAAATTATTAGTCTCAAGTAAAAAGGTTGAATTTAAAACTTAAAAAAGAGCATTTGCAAGTCACTGGAAGGAAGATTGTTCTAGCGTTTTATTTGTTTACTGTTAAATAATATAGGTTCTAGTTTGTCTTTGAAATTTGTTTATAACAATAAGATGACAAGTTTTGAGTCTACAATTATAAAACTGTTGATGTAATAAAGCAATTAGCATGCTCATTTACAGTGTAGGGTACAGTTGCCTTAACAACAAAGATTTAACTAGAAAAGAAGTGTATAGGTTATATTTTTAGTAAAGATTTGCACTATGAATTATATTTCTCTAAAGAATTCTATAGCTAAATTTTAATAGTAATCCATTTATTATAATTTCAGGTCCCAGGTGGGCTTCATGGAATCTCGGCATTTTTCTTTGCATTCGATGCGCTGGTATCCACCGGAACCTAGGTGTCCACATTTCAAAAGTGAAAAGTGTTAATCTAGATTCATGGACACCGGAGCAAGTGGTAAGATAATTGTATACATCATTAATTTTTTACAATGGGCTAACACCTGAATTCAATTTCACATGGCGTTATGTCATACAATGTATTCCCGGAATCGAATAAGGGTCCCTTGTATTTTAAAGCAAAGGCCACTGAACCATGTAAGCAGGAAACGAAGAATCGCTTCTTATATAAATATACGTAATTTGATTGGTCATGTTGAAGAAAGAAAGAAAAACATTTAATTTGGTACAGGCCATGATGCAATCAATGGTACAAGTCGTACAATTTGAGGATGATTAAAAATTAAATGCTGGTAAGGATGTAAACAACGCACGATATCCCGATCGTTGATTTGTAAAGTTAATATTCCGTTATTTCTATAATTTCACAAACTAAAGTGTTCTTCAATCAGGAACACAGCAATGTTTGCACAGATTTAGCAGACAGAAATAGGCTACGGTGGTATCTAGTAAAAGGGTGTCCACCCATGTGGATAAAATATTCTGTCAGTACGACTGCTGACTGCAGCCATTTATATATATACATCATTTCTATTCTAGGTATCTCTGCAGCAAATGGGTAACTCCCGTGCGCGTGCCGTTTACGAGGCCAACCTACCAGACTCATTCCGACGGCCTCAAAACGATACCTCCCTCGAGGCGTTCATACGCGCTAAGTACGAACAGAAGAAGTACATCGCCAAGGAATGGGTTCCGCCTACACTGCTCAAGGTCAACTGGTAAGTGATAAAATTTCATGACAGCTTCTTTTCAAAATTTCAGATGATTTTAATTAATATATGTCTAACCGGTATGTATGTTCTTTGTCTTTTATTAAGAATAAGAAATTACTAATAATTATAATAATTAATTAAAAAAATTAAAACTGAACCATAGAGTCGGAGAAAATACCGCTTTCACTAAAAAACGTCCACATGGTAGACAGCGCAAGATGTGGTTTAACGACAAAGGAATACACTGGGTTTAAATACCATCAGTTAAAAAGAATAGCTGAGGATCGAATTGGTTTTCTCAATTTGATCGCTAAATTCGGTTTGAAAAGAGCACCTAATGATGATGATAACTAAAAAACATCACTATCTGGGTTTGTCAATGCTTCGTAACTTCTAAACGTATTTTCTGATTCTACATCTTTCTCTTGTTTGAAAGATCTACAACTAGCATTTGAGTAAGTCCTACTGCAACCTCAATATCTCCTGCCAAAGAATAATGTAACAATTATTGTGTTCTGGTAAAAATTATGTTGTAGTTAGTGAAATTACTTATGTATCTAGATACATAAGTCTACATGAGTCTAGACTCATAGTCATATCTCTCGAAGCAACAAACAAAAGTGAAGTGTTTATCACCTTACCAGTGGGCAAATAAATAAATTCCTCAAGTGTAGGATTTAATAAAATAAAACTAGACTGCGAAAATACTTATTAATAATTTAAAATAGAATTAGAAAAATACAAACTTTGTTATTCCAGCTTTTACTCACTTCTTAGTTTGACATTACTTTAGGTGTGACAGTGGAAGTTGTTTGCCTCGTTTTAGACTTTTCCATAACTCTCATTTGAAAAAAGAGTAGCAATGGTTTCCCATTGCCAATCCATACTTTATTGTTTAATATTATGTATAAAATCTATTCAGTTTTGTCTATTATAAATATTGATGTACTATTAACTGTTATAGGGATAAAGAGATAGATGAAGAGATGGACCGTCAGAAAAGGAAAAAGAAGTCGACTTCATCAACATTAGGACCACTGCCAGCACCTACTGTAAACGACAAGAAATATAATGTAAGCATCTATTTTCACATTAGAAGCAAATATTTAATATTTATTTGGAATTTTTATTACTTTCTTTATTATTTTACTTACATTGTTTATGTCTTTACTACTTCACTTTATAAAATTGTGCCAAAATTTTATTTTAGAAATCTGATGTAATACCAAGTTTGCCCAAGCCAAAATCGTCAGCTAGCCCTAAATTAGGGAGAAGTACACCAACAAGCAGCCAAGCAGACACCAGCAAAAACTCCAATGGCACCACAGATCTGCTTGGTTTGGACACAGGAAAACCTGAAACCAAGACGAACACTAATGATGACATTTTCTCTAATTTTTTCTCCGCACCACAAGAAAAACCAGCGGAAATCCCAAAGCTTGAACAAAAACCTGACTTAAAAGTGGAAGAGGAGAATTTCTTTAAACAAGCAGCTCCAACAGAGAAAGAGAAATCAAAACTAACAAAAGATAGCATACTGGCACTTTATAGTCAAACTCCAGCAAATAATTTAGTAAACCAATTTAATTCTATCCCACCTGTACAACCTCAAGGGTTTCCCTTTGCTTCAGCGTACCAACCACCAATGTACAATAGTTTGCCCATGCAAAACGGAATGCAACAATTCAATCAATATCAACCCATGAATAGCCAATTTCAACAGTTTGGATCTCAGATGCCGCAGCAGATACCCCAGCAGATGCAACCACAATCCATATTCCCTCAGAGCAACCAACAGTTCTTTACTAACCAACCAGTACAACAACCGCAGCAATTGACTCAGCAATTTGGAAGCTTAAACTTGGGACAAAGTTTTCCTAATGCATTTGGACAAACGAACACAAATGTGGCCAGCAATACGACTTGGCAATAACTTGTTTATGGTTAAGTTATGGTAACATTTGTTTACTTTTCTATTATTTCACACATTTTTTAAAGTCGTATATTGAAACAATGATTACAAGTTATTCCTAAACAAAACTTATCATTGTGCTTACATTTTGTGTAGATAATAATTTACAATGGTGTGTTTCTTAATTTCAAAGGAAATCTTAATTCCAGAAATCGGTCAAATATTATTCAACTTATAAACATGCCATGAATCATAAAGTTAGCACTGTTGTGAGGAAAAAACGTTTATTTTTTCTGAACTTCTAAAATCCAATAAAAAAAAATTATCATTATAAAAGCGAATTTGTATTCAATACTTTGTGTAATAGATTCCTCTATGTTGAGTAGTGCATTCTACTGTCATTTATCATTGAAGATCAACCATTTACATGGACACGAATTAAAGTATTTTGGGTGATCACCACCTTACAATCTTAGTCTGCTTTCTCAACTAACATCACATGAAATCAAGATCCACTTGTAAGGTAATTAAAGAAATACTTTGACCAATATAAGTTCACCATCCCTCATGTAGTTGTACCATTGACAATAATAGAAGCCAATTTTGTCAGTGACTTAGTCACAAAAACATCAACATTGGATTCATAAAATAAACTTTTTGTGACTATCTCACAGACATTATAAGGCATATTAATTTTTTTTAAAATAAAATGCATACAACATATGTATATGTACTTTATTTTTTTAATAGTTGTTTTTTACACTTCATAGTAATTATTGCACTGATAAATAAATTTCTTAATTTAGACATACATAATGTTTTTAGGTTAGTAATAGATTGCTTAAATGTATTTGTAATTAGAGAAATTTTATTTTTATCTACTTTTTACTTGCTCTATTTTGTCCATAATGTTATTTTATTTAATTTATATTTATAAATGTTCAAAATAATTTAGTGGTGCCTGCAAACATTGGTGCGGGTGTCGATTTATTTTCATCCATTTCTTTTATAGAACAGTTGCCATGTTCATTTTGAGGCATATAATCGGGATACTGTTTCCGCCACTTAACCATGCTTGTCCACACGTATTTAATTATTAATTCTAAAATGTATATTATTGCAGAGTATTATTTTTTTAATTATATTAATTATTTGCATGTTTCAAAATTATATATTCTTCTTATTAGTTGTGAATCTTTATTGGGTAACTATTCCTTTTATGGTCATGAAAGACTGATTCTTTCACGCATTATTTTATACAGGGTGTGTAAATGGAACAAAAAGTTATTTCACGTTCGCTAAAATTTTATATCTTGTCTAGGTTGTAATCAGATTCAATAACATCACACATGGATGACTGTGGTGATAATAGCCCCATACAATCAAGGGACGAAACATTTGCCAAATTGTCAGTAAAATGAAAGTTTTAGTCTTTCCAATTGCTATATTTTTCATCCAATGTAAACATTATAACGAAATTTACTTTTCGATAGTGCCTTGAATTGGTTGAAATCATTTTGTGTAATAAAGCATGAGTTCATGGAAATATAGACTTGTTCTTTATTTACGAATTATAAAAACAATATCGACACACATTTTTTGATTTTTGAAAAATAATAGGAGTGATTCAGAATTATTAAAACCAATGATTCTAATTCAATGGCACATGATAAAAATTAGATTATTGTCAAGAAAGTACTACTATTTGTGACTGAACTATAAGCGTTGTTATATTAGCATGTGTAGATTTATTACTTATCACGTTAATTTCACGTTTGGTGTATTAAGTTGATCAATAAATGTAAATGAGTAATTTGTAAATTACACTTAAAAATTATTTCATTCAACATGTTAAAAGTGGCCAGTCATCTTGACCCAAACCTGCGATTCAGCCTGTATTTTTGTTTATAAATAAACATTTTGCCCATAGTAGACTGTTATTTGTTAATGAAATCTGTATTTTTTACATAACATTTATACTGAAACCGGATTGTTTCCTAGGGAAAATTTAGCATCTATTGAATATGGAAACTTGCATAAAATTATAATTTTGACAAAAAGCAAAAGAGGCTTGTAGATCGGACCACTTCTAGAATAAGAGGAATTGTGCATATATTTCTTTTCTTTCTAATAAGTCTTGGTTTTTAATAGTAGTGAGAGGATTGATGTACTGGTAAATGAGACAGAACACCAACCCGCTTTGGGCCAGAGTGGTGGGAAACTGCCCAAATCACCCGTATGAATCTATACAAACGATGGATGGTATGGAGGCTACGCTGACTACAGGAAGCCGCTCGATGTGAGACCTTTGGGAACGGAACCCAGCAGTGGAATCTATCTGCTGATAATGATGATAATAAGACAGTGTTCTTTTATCCACCTGTTGGTAACATTGACGTTCCTCAATAGAAACGGTCCGGTTAGATCGAATGTTCTCGGCGCGGCGGAAACTCGATATGTATTTAGTTTCAATTTGAACCTTATTTCATAGGGCTACGGAGAATTTATATTGGCGCGCCCCGGCGTTCGTTGATCCGAGTATCAGTAGTATCATGTTGGAGCGTAAATAATGCTAATAAAACGTTTTAAAAATATGTTTTTTTTTTAAACAAGAATTAAAAAATTTTCCGTCCTATCATCAAAGGTGTCATTAGTACTATCATCTGTCTTCGTTCTCGGAATCGGTCTCCTAATACACATTATTGAATTAATTAATTCGATATTCAAATAATTTCTCGTCGATACACATCGAACCTGATGTGATAATAAAACTATTTTTATTAGAATATTCGACCTAGCGGTCCCGTTTCTACTGAACAACGTAAGTATTACCTACATATGGTAGAACTGCGAAGGAATTAGAGAGAATTATTGCAGTATCATTAACTCTCCCTGGAATCATGTGTCACAGAACTATGCAACGTCAGTGCTTTTCATTAAAATCGCATTAATACACCAAAGATATTTTAGTATATAAAAATTTCGTATATTTTCTTTCTTAAAAAAATCAGATATCTTTTATAAATACTCCCTTTTATTTATTAGACTAATATTATTAAAAAAATTAACAAAACAAGTTATAAAATTACACCACAAACTTCATTTAGTAGCATATAGTTATCGAAAATAATATGGCAGATAGATTTACTATATTAAACTTGATTGCTTAGATAAATATATGTTATGAAGCTATAGTACTTTGCTATAAATATACAAAATTTATGTAAATATCTAATTACACAAAAAACAAATATAAGATATTTAACATTGAATCATTCATAGTAAAGTGCTTTTTTATGAAAAAATAAAAAATTGAGAATTTAACAATTGAAATTAAATTAACAATTGTATTGAACGGAACGTAATTCAGTGATAACATGTTGTATGAACCTATTTTAAATGATTTAAAAATATTTATGTTGTATTAAATAAATTATTACCAAGAAGTATGGAAGAAAATGAACCATTGCGGTAATGTATTGAATTTTCATTTCATTTGTTATATGTTAAGAATTCTCCATTATTTTATGATCAAATACTTAACTTTTGTTTTGGCGCGCGCAGCCATGTTGAAGGAACAGCTGTTATATATGAGACGTGCTGTTGCGTCCTCTGCGTTGTTTTTATCGTGATTAAAAAAAACTGGTTGTGTTTTTATATAAACAATGATAAAAAAAAGTGTATACAGTGGCAAATGTAGTGAAATATTGATGTTAAATGAAATGTGTTAATAACATAGTATTTAAAAATGGCTTGCGGAAGACTAAATCACGAAGACAATGACATTCTATCTGAAGAACGAGAGTTCCAAACCAAATGGAATAGATTCTCCGACTGGTTGCACTGTATTTGTGTTGTCACGTTTGATTTGGAGTTAGGTCAAGCTATGGAAAGTGTGTACCCGCCTGGAGTTAATCTATCAGATCAAGAAAAATGTAATATCTGTTATTTAGCATTCCCTGATTCAAATTCCGGTTGTATGGGAGACACTCAGTTTCATGTGCGGTTACGTTCGCGTACATCTTTGACGCAACAGCAGTTGAATTACAATGAAGAAAGTGTGCCAACTTTACGTGCGGATTCCACGCACTACTGGGGTTTCGTATACTTTCGACAGGTCAAGGATCCTTCTCTACCGCGTGGATACTTCCAGAAAAGCATTATACTTTTAACTAGATTACCGTTCATCAACTTATTTTACAAATTGATTCAACTAATTGCTCCCAAACATTTTGAGGATGGTGAGAGCAGCTTAGAGGCTGCATGTCATGACATAAACAGATGGCCGAATTTAGATGCTGGTAAAAACGTCCTACTACCAGTTTTGGGTGCAGTCTTCCAATCTTATATTCCTAACCACCAGACTGGAAAAGTTTCAAGGTCAGATATTGCTAAACAAATTCATTCAACAAGTGTTCCTCACATACTTGTTTCTATTCAGGATGTTAATGTTTTTGACACACTTTCTAGTTTAATATCTCATTTACACTTGTTATGGGAGTTGGTGTTGACTGCTGAGCCTATTGTGGTGATTGCCAGTTCACCAACAGAGTGCTCATCTTTAGTTCAAGCACTGACATATTTGATCCAACCATTGGCCTATGCTGCTGAGTATCGACCATATTTTACAATTCACGATAGTGAATTTAAAGAATTTACAAGGAAACAGTTCAATCCTCCATGTGTAATACTGGGTGTGACCAATCCATTTTTCACAAAAACTTTGCAACACTGGCCACATACTATTAAATTAGGTGATGTAACTTCTGTTAAAACAAAACTGAGAAAAGTTGGCAACATAAAACTATTAGACACAGCACCAGGTGTATTTACTCAGTATAAACCATTTTTGGAAAAAGATAAGTCAATTATAAAAAAGCTTCATAATGGTATGAGAACTGACCGTCCATCAGAAGTTCAAACTGCAATGGTTAAACGTCATTTATTAGAATTGACACAAAGTTTCATGATTCCCTTGGAGCGTTACATGGCTTCTTTGATGCCTCTACAAAAAAATATATCTCCATTTCGAGCACCACCTGTACCTAATCCATTTAATCCAGAAGACTTTTTTGCTACTCTGCAACAAGCTGGCCCACATTTAACCACAGGAATCAAGGGAGACTGGATTGGGTTATATAGAAATTTCTTTAGAACACCAAACTTTAGTGCTTGGTTCCATCAAAGACACAGTAATTTAACAAATAAATTGCATGCATTGCAATTAGAAGCTTTAGCAGAAAGTGATCTAAAGAAGTGGTCAATTGGTAAGAAGGAAGTTGAGATTGTTGACATGGTACTCAAGTTAAGAGAAGTTTTGAAGAGTGACCCTCCAGTTGCAGGTAATACTCGAACATTGCTGGCAAGACGTTTAGATGATTTAAATTGTGTGCTGCCTGAAGATATGAAGTCTATTTTGAATGCAGCTTCGTGACATACAAAGTGCTGCTCCTCAGAGATTAGAGGTTGCAGCGGTAATTGTAGAAACCAGTTAAGCTTTGACAGGTCTATAATATGTATGTGAACATGTTAGACCAGAATATGACAGTGCAAATATTTTTGTAAAATATTATTGTTATTTGTTTACAGAATTTAAGATACTACTATATTCAGCTGGCAAAACCATTACACTGTGATTTTTTTTTTCAGCATTTATCAATAGATATTATTTTGAAGTGATCCTATATATTTTATACTACTATAGATATTTTTTGAACTCACATTGAGCACAATGTAATATCTAGTAGTAAAACATTCAATTTTCTCCAATGATTGCTCATCTACATAACAAAAATACTGTGTGTATAATTTTGTAAGATTAATAATTTTATGGGAAATAAAAATTAAATATCAAATTAATTTACAAAAATGTATAATTTTGTATAGTTTTATGTAACATTAATTTCTAACCAACTGTAAATATAGCACATTTAGCCATTCTTAAACTACAGTTTTTTTCTTAGGCTACTAATGTTCTGTAATGCCTAAACCTTTCCTATTGAACAATGAAAGAGAAAAGCTCAATATGCAAGCAAAGGACTTAATTTTATCACCACTCAATAAGTTCTATTCAGTCTTTTTTTTTAATTCGGACTGCTCTTATTGCTGTTAGATACCAAGTTTGAATTTTAAATCTCTATAATTATAGGAAATCAATTTGTATAATTTTGAGATGAAATTAATTCTGTCTAATATTTCCTTCAGTAGATTATGCCAAACGAACATCAAGTTTGTATAGTTTAGATAATAATTCAGCTGATTAGCGTTATGTATGAATAGTGTTAATATTTACGAGATAACAATTATATAAGAACCTTGTCTGTACTAATAACTTGGTTATGACATGTTTTGATCATTTGAGGATTATTATTTATTATGTAATAATGTCAGATGCATTTAATCATTTTGGCTTTTACATCAAGCTTGGGGGTTTGTGGAACTTGGCTAAAAATATGTAGACCAATTCTATAGTAAACAGTTATATAAGTCTAATAGGCTTTTACAGAATTTTTTACAATTACAAAAATCATAAAAATTTATATATTTGACAAATTTTATTCACACTTAGATAGAATTTCAAGGTTACATTACCTTGGCGTATTATTTTTTAAAATTCCATCCATCTTAACATATCTATATTCTTGAATAATAGACAGCTGATTTATATTGTAAAGACCTCAAGTATGCTTAGAATTCCATTACTACTATAGAAATTGATCTTTATGCTATCATCTGCCATATTTGTTACATCTATTCATAGTGAAGGTGCATTGAGAAATTCTTATTGGTATTTCTCACTGTATAGCAAATTATTCAAAATTCGAAATATTTAGTGCCAAATCTAAAACTGCATCATTTTTTGTGTAAGTTTACGTATGGTGTGACTTATGGCTTCCTTGTTGATGAATTTCATCTTTATAGAAAATTATTTTCTTTTACAGTTTATATTATTTTCCCACAGAGAAACGCATCATACTTTCGATGTCAAATTCATTATATTAAATTAGTTATGTAATCTGATATCTTTAACATGGAGTAGTATAATAAGAATTCTGGAATATCTATTAGTTTTTTTTTTATTCAATGAATCTGATGGTAATATGTCATATAATAAAATGTTGAGATTGTTCACAAAGCACTACATTGCTGACAGCTTTATGACAGATGTTAAATCTCTTCATTTAATGTTTGCACAGTTCTACAGCAGCAAAGTGCTGCAATGGTACTAAGACATTTACCATCTATGATTCATGTGGTGTGGCATCATGCTTCAGCTTATTATTTCAGTGTGTGAATATTCCTAGAGCCAAACTATTGACGTGTTATTTAGTAACTACGAGTGAACCAATTATAGAAAGAGGGCTGTCACTCTTCCTGTGATTATACTTGCCAATCTTCAATATTAGTGAAATGAGAGAGAGATAGCATTTAATCAAAATTGGAAACTCCTACATTCAGGACTGAACATGTATAAGTTGTAATAATAATCGCTTATTGAATCATCTCATTGTCGTGTATCATTTAAAATTAAATAGACATTAAGAATCAAGTCCATATAAACAATTTCTATTACACACAAGAGTTGTTTATATTTATTTATTGCATAATTACAGTATATTTTATGATAAATTATTAAACAAGGAACCATGTTTAATATGTTAAAGTAGTTTCTAGAAACTGCTCACATATGTTGCAATCCTGACATTTTCATGTCCATATTGATATTTCACATGCCGCATGTGTTAGGGATATATAATAAAGATTTTAATTTTTCAAATAAAACATTTTTATTTTTAAAGGCTTACGGATAATTGTGCTTCTCGTGCCATGATCCAGGAACAATGTGATCTAGCAACAGAACACTCAGGTAGGGCACAGAGTCTAAACAAGTGTTTCAGATTAGGGGGGCACAACTCTTCTACACTTGATAGATACTTTTGGTGCTGATTGTATTTAACATAACAACTAAAAAATAAACAGTCTATATTTACATAAACCAAAAGGTGATAACAAGACACTCCTTAAACATTAATATTAGCTTGAGATGATAACTTCAAGTTTCTCTTTAACCTTTGCTATTTATGTTGGTCATATAAATCTGTAAAGAAAGAGTTGTCAGGTTAAATTGTAGTCGTATCGTAATTATCACCTTTAACACTGTAGAAAAATCACAATCTGTTGTATCTTGCTTTGCTCCATATATTGTCATTATCTGTAACAAGTGTGTACACTCCAGCTAATGTTAACCCCACAGCAGCTCCGAGACCAACCGAACGTAGGCCTGCTGTGCTTTTGTATATAACACCAGTTGTGGCGGCTGCTATGAAAGTGTTTGCCGTGTCTTCTTTGTCGCGTAGCCACGTGACGCCGAGGGCGATACATGAGTAGAAAGATGCAATGATACCCAATGTGCAACCAGTAGTTGTACCTGAAAATGAAAATATTTAATGTATAACTTGAATTATTTCTTTCTATTGAATTACATACAACAGAAAGAAGGCAGACAGCAGACTTGTAGTCCTGAACTGTTGGAAATAGAACTAAAACATCCCATGCTTGTAGATGGTGACAAAAGTTTTTAGGTCGGAAAGATCTTATTGCCCACTATATCTATCCAGGAAAGATGACAAAGTGACCACCAAGTGGGTTGTAGTACAGTGAACAGCCCAACAATAAACAAGATATTTTATAAGGTTTCGTTTGTTATTTTTTTTTGTTGTGTAGAAGTAAAAAGAATGAGCGATAACCCAATGGTGTTCCAAGGTTTTCAAAACATTATTGTTTTTTTGGAAATTGCAATGCATTTATTTTCTCCACTAGAGATTTATTACAAAATATTAATTATTCAACTTATTAATGTTTATTTACTTAAAAAAAAACATTGTCGTTACCAATTAATATAACCTTGGTAGATTTTTTATTTGTATAATCTAGTTTGTTTTATGCAGTCACCTTCTAACATGGTATTAATACAAAAAAAATTAGATGTGTTGTTAATATAAATTTTATAATAATAGAGTATTCAATTGATTTTCTGTACATTAATTATCTTACATATTTTTCCACCAAAATAGGAATTTACAGTTAGAACAAATAAATAACAATAACATTACCTTGTTTCATGATATAGTTGACAACTTGTGTTCTTCTTACTTTTCCCGTTTGTCCAGCTAGTGTGGTTGCTCTTAAACCTTTATATAGTCCAGCCATTCCACCTAAGCCTATAAGAGTGCAACAACAAAATAATAATTTTCGTGAGGAAATTCTATTTATAATATATACAATTTAAATTGGGAAATATTAATTATGAAACTTAAAACACTAATTTTTATGAGTATTTTTATATAATTTTTTTCATTTGTTATGGGCAGGTGTATCACTTACCATCAGGTGAACTTTCTGCTTGTCTTTGTAAAATAATAAATATCTTTAAATTTACTGAGTAAATGCACATTATATTAACAAGGTCAAATAGAATAATAATATTATTGGTTTCCAATCTAAAAAAGTTTAATGTAAGAAACCTTTAGAGTTAACAACAGACTTTTTTACTATTATATAAAATGTAAATTTTGAGGTTACATCATGTTGATCTTACCTGATCCGGTCATGAAAGACATTCCTATAATTGGCAGGGCTACGTTCGATCTTCTTGCTGTTGAGGCCATATGACTGTCGTCGGGGTAAATGAATTCTGGTTGCATTTTCGGTATATAATGGGGATCGAAGTTCAAGTATGGTGATAGGTTACCTCCAGCTTGTTTCTTCTCATCATTTTTATTTAATGGCAATATATCACCGAAAATAGACATTTTTGTAATGAAAATTAATTTTGCTTAGGGTTAACGAAAACTGAAGTGTTAAGGAAATTTGCGAAGATCGAAAAATCGAACGAAATGTCACTGAATACAAAACTGTCAAAGTCTGTTACACGAAGTTGCCATTAGTAGGGGTGAGAAGTATTGGCCTGACCAGATTACTATAATACTAGGTATTTAAGTCCAAATATGCACAGTAGATGTTTGAGCAATAAATTTTAGGGTTTATACTATTTTATAAAACATGATTATTTGTGTAAAATTTTATTAATCTTATATATTACATACTTTTATTTATGCTTGCACTATTTGCCTTTAACATAGTTCGTAACGGGTCCCGCAACAATACACGGGACTCAAGCCAACTTCACCTGCTCGTAGTACAACCTACTAATCAACAAATGAGGGTCTAGTTTCCACCAACTCATATAAACCCCTATCCGAGCGATATGGGAATCTTTGGGGGAGGCCTATGTCCAGCTGTGGATGTCCATCGGTTGATGATGATAATTCGTAAAGTAAACATAATATTACTGAGGTAATGATCTTACGTCTCAGGTGACGAGCGTAATGTAGTGCAGTATATATCATCCTTACTAGCGCCACGTTGTTATAGGCAGGCGTATCACTTATCTAGTGTACGTCCCGCTCGTCTTGTCACTTAATTGCATAATAAATAAAAAATTACTACTATGAAAAGCGAGAAAACTAAAATACACATGATATTTTTGTTTTATACGGTTGGTTTTACTTAATGCGACATTTTATAAAGTTTAATTTTCGAGTTTGATATGATAAATATTGAATATCACATACTTTTTGCTTAAAAAACTAAAATTTATAACTTCAATCGGCCACCATCGTAATAAACATTCTTAATTTTTTACAGTCACCAAAGGACACCAGAAGACGTTAGGAAAGTTATTAAAATCGCTAAACTACATGAATCGGAGTTAACGGATATTACACAAGTTTTGATGTTTCCTGAGAGTAGTAAGAGAAATGATAACTTGAGATTAATGCAATTGGATGATAACTTGCTTAAAGAAATTGAAGCGGGAAATGACTTAAGTTTTAAAGGTAATGTTACAACTGCTTTTTTTATTTTAGATATATTGATGTATGTTTATGGAAAGCGAAAGGTGGAGAGACGGAAAAAGTCAGGGTTGAGGAATAGCGGGAATGGACTGGCATATCTGAGGCGTCGAACCAAAGACAGAAAAGATTGTACCACGCTGATCGCCAATCTTCACTAGTTGGAGAGGTACTTTAAGAGAAGAAGAATAAAGTCTCGTACGTTATTGTATTTAAGCAGGCGTATGTCTATAACTGCTGAAAAAGTGAAACCATCAAAGTTAACCACTTAAAAACACATCGTTTCTTATGCTTATATTGTACAATGATCGTTATAGTGAATAACATTTAAACCTCTTTTTACAGGAGATTTAGATGAAAATGTTGTTTTGTGCACCGAAAACAGAACCTACGTTGTTAAAGAAGCGGAAACATCCAACAGTCTGTTATTAGTACCGAAATTATTATTTGCTGCAGCTACTGGTGGTGTTGAGACGGTAAATAATAATTCAATGGAGTGCGAATCTGACAACTCATTTGATAAATCTAACAACAGTTTAAACAAATCAAATGATTCAGATGACGAGACAAGAAATCCTAGGATGATACAATTCAAAGACGTTGTCCACACTTTCTTTACATATTACGAGTTGAAACCGTGTAAACCTCGTTTATCGAAGCTACGGAAGATTCTAGAACCGACTCTATATCAAGGACCGGAGTTGGAGTATGCTGTCGATAAAACGAAGCTTCTAGATCATGAAAAAATTTTGGAGCTGGTGCAGGCATCCCGTGCGGAATTGGAAGAAGAGCTTGAAAAGATACAAGCAGTGAACATCGATGGACACTACAGATTGCTTGAATTCGATTACGAATTTCGAGCTCTTTCGTATATGTTAGATTTAATCGAAGAAAACTCATGGCCTTTAGATAGGATATCTAAAGAAATTACTTTCGATAGTCTGAAAGATCTAATACCTGCTCCCTGTTTGGAAGCACTATTTAGGTTTTACACGATAGAAACATCTAAAGAAAATGAAATTCAGTATTATCAATATAAAGAACATAAAGTGTGTCGATTTTTGGCGAGGGTTTTGTTGAAAAGTGCGGGCAAATTTAACTTCGTTGAGTTTCTTCAAGCATGGCAAGATTCAGTGCCAGAAGGGATGACCACCCATGTAAGTTATGTTTACCGTGAGGATTCTCTCGTATTTTTCAAACCGGAACTTAGTAATCTGTTGCTAATTACTGTGTGACAGTAAAAAGAGTTGTTGCGGTGCATCTTATTTAGACAGTTTCTGCATACAGAGATGTACCACCAGTAAATTATTACTCGTTGTAGCTACTTTTCAAAGACAATGTTTATCACCCGTGACCCTCATATTTTATTTTTTGTTGAATATCGTAACTCCGATAAAAGATTTTTTTTAAAGAATTGAAATCCTAAATTAAAGGAAATGGAGAACTAATAAAATTACCTGTGAATTTCTATCAGAACTGTTATTACAGTTAGGCTATTAATTGATATCATAATTAGGTATGTGCAGTTATTGAGGGTTTTACTGGTGCCAGTCGTTTTATGACTTCTTTGAATAAAAAAAACTTAATGTGTTGAGTCTCTTTACCCTAGTAATTTAACTAGCTACAGTTCCCATCAAACCGGAACACAATATTGTTTGCTAACTACTCTCTGTCGGCTGTGACAGCCACTGCGGTAGTATATACCTAGAAAGTCTCCGGCTACAAAGACCCACTACCAGTGAAGAGTGAGAGTCTCAAGGCGACGAAGACAATGTGGTGCAGTATATATCATCCTAACTTACCACCAGGTACACGTTGTTGTAGGCGGTTGTATCACTTGCCATTAGGTGAACGTATAATAATATTAAAATGTATTAAGTAACGAAGCACACTAGTTCAGTTCATTTTTCTTGTTTTTTTTTTAGTTTTATTAGAATAGAAACTAATGCTTAAGGAATTAATTACTTTTATTTTAGGAATCGCTACTATCGGGAATAGCTCTAGTGGACAAAAGCGGCACACCGCAAGTTGTGTGGGGATTTTCCGAGAGCGAACTTCCGGACGATATTAATGAGAGATTCAAAGTTTTATTCCGAGCGAAGGCAAAATGGACAGTAGGTGAAATATCGCCTTACATAGAGTAAGTATCTACTTCAGACAAATATTAGATTTATTCATTAAAGCAACCCTTTATTTATTGACTAATAATTATTTTTTTTTTAGGTCTTACGCTACTGAGAAGCTCAATGTTAACGGGTTGTTAACAAAATATACGCGCGCATCGACCCAGGATGGCGTCAGGGTTTTTTCTGCTAAACATATGAAATAGTTAACTTATATATAATTACTGTGTTCCGGTTTGACGGTTGCTAGAGACAGTGAAATTACTGTGTTAGCGAGAATCACCATCTTATAATTCACGGCGACGAACACAATGTGGTGTTGTGTATATCATCTTAACTAGCCGCAATGTTATTGTGATGGGGGGGCGGAGGCGGCGGTAGCACTTAAAATATATTTCATAATAATACTCCATTGTGAGCAGTTGATAAAACGTTTATTTCAAGTTATTATATGTTAACTAATATATATACATACATGATTCTTATATACAAGATTAACTTAACTAACACAGCCGTTGTATTTTTAATACGTCATTTAAATATTGGCAACACTTACTTTTCCGTGTTCAAATTTTGATAATTTTTTTTATTAAAAGCGTAATTGTTATACAGTAATTATTTATGTTAAATCTTAAATGAAAACTGGAATGTGCTTATTCATATTTATATACAAAATTAATAACTATAGTTATTTCTATGTAGTCGTTGAAAGATCTTTGGTCCATTTCTCTATGACTTCTGAATGTTGGCTCTCAGCTTGTTCAGTTCGTCCCACATCTCGTCAGGTAAATCCTCTCCAACCTCTTCCTTAAAGTATTTTTCAATTGCATCGGCCTGTGAAAAATGAGTTTTTTTTTTAATTCTCTTAAACATTTACAGGCAAAGATCTATAAATTCAATTGCCGTCAAACAGTAGTGTGCAAACATTACTCTGTTCCTGTTTGAAGGGCGCTGTAGCTAGTGTAATTACTTGGGTAATGAGACTCAACATCTTATGTCTCAGTCAACGAGCGCAATGTGGTGCAGTGCATATCATCTTAACTAATGCTACATTGTCATGGGCAGGCGCATCATTTACCATCACGTGAACGTCTCGCTCGTCTCGTCACTTAATTAAATTAAAAAAAAATAATAATAATCTATGTACTACTGTATATAGAAGAAAAAATAGTTTTATATGAATTAAAGTTGTATTAATAATTAATATTTATAGTTTTCAAGCCATTCATATATTATGAATGTTAATTAATAGATGTTACCTCTTGTAACCAAAAGTCCTTCGGGATGCTGAACAGCTCCGCCATATTGATGTCGCCAAGATTATCGGTGTTCAGGGCGCCGGCTTTGGGTACGAAGCCCAACGGCGTCTCCGCGTGGCAGGGCTCCCCGTCGCACCGCCGCAGCACCCACTCGAGCACGCGCGAGTTGTCGCCGAAGCCGGGCCAAAGGAATTTGCCCTGTTATTAATTAATACAATACACTGTAATATTATTACATACATAATGTTTAAATTACCAGTAATCATTGTAAGGTAGGTACTATATTTGCCGTCAAGGAATACCGTGCAAACATTACTAGGTTCCGGTTTGAAAGGCGCTGCAGGTAATGAAACTACTGGGAGGTAACGAAACTTAATGTCTTGTCTCAAGTCAACGAGCATCGGCGAGTGTATAACTTAGCATCAAGTAAACATTCTGATCAACTCATTTCAATATTTACATTTATTTATATACAGAGGGAGGTCTTTGGGGGAGGCCTATGTCCAGTGAACGTCTGTCGGCTGATGATGATGATGATTCAACGGGAGTTAATATGATCATCTTTTATAAACATTTAATAACAATCAAAGGTGATTAAGTTGGTAAGTATACCACGTGATCAATCTTTTCGATAGATATTTAGATGATCATTACCATCAGTAATATTTCTTGTCTCCAAAACTTGAAAGCCAGGATCCAACATAGACCTTTATGTATGATATACATAAAGGCAAGGCAAGGCATCTTACCAAAGCATCTACCATGCAAAATTATAGCGAATTCTAGAAACAGTCTTCTTCGTTGGTATCACTCTTGACGGAGTGGTCGTGGTCATCACTTCAGGTGTTGGTCGGAAGCTTAGGAACACGTCGCCATTCCTCTCTGACGGCCGCATTCCTAGTGCATTCATATAGTACTCCCAATTAGAAAGTATTGTTTATTACCTGCGCGTCTTTCCGGAACCAGTTGACGTGGAAGATCTTCGGCATTTCGCGTCCAGGGTTTGGCATGGACAGCCAATGGCGCAGGTACTCGCCGAAGTTGTAACCGAAGAACGGGCGCATCGCGAACGGGTCGTGCATCACCACTTTGCCCTGTAAACGTTACTTGTTTATAAGTCGTAAACAAGAACAACATACATTTCACTTATATATATATATATATACATTATATGTATATATATAATGCGATTGTATATTATATATTGTGTATTATATATGTACATTGTGAGTAATGTGTATCTTGTTCTTGTTATATTTCTTCTTCTCTCTTGTTATATATATATTAAATGGAAGCTTTTCATAATTTCAATAAAACATAATTTCGAGACATAAATACTTTATCATAATGATTTTTTTTTAAAAAAAAAATCTGAACAAAAAATTTCAACTTGATGTTTATATTTGTTGTCTATGGTACATTGCAAGTTTGACACATTTTGCTATAAACCAGATGATGATGGTTGTTTATCAGGTGATAAGACGTCCACCTGATGGTAAGTGATACCTTTGCCCATAACAATGCGGCGCTAGTTCAAATGTTATACACTGCACTACATTGCGCTAGTAGCTTTTAGACTTTTAAAGTCGTGATCCCAGTTATTTCATTAGCTGCAGTGCCCTTCAAACCGGAATACAGTAATGCTTGCACAGTACTCTTTCTCGGCAGCAACAGGAGCTGCGGTGGTACCTGCCTGGACGGTCTCCGGAAGCAGAGACCCACCACCAGTATTAGTTTCATTACAAAAATATATATATTTGAAATAAATACCTCTCGCCGGAAACTGTCTGCCGTCAAGCATTAGTATGCAAACATTACCGTATGCCGGTTTGAAGGGCGTTGTAGCTAGTGAAATTACTGTGTTAACGGGTCTTAATATATCTTTCTCGAAGCAACGACCATAATATGATGCAGTGTATATCATCCTCCAAAGTTTCTAGTAAAAAAATTTTTCAATGCAATCTTACACTGTGCTCGGCGGCGGCTGTAGATTCGGAGCGCATGGCTGCACCCATGAAGACGCCGTGCTGCCAGTCCCTGGCCTCCAGCACCAGCGGCACGCCGGTGGGGCGTCGCCCTCCGAGCAAGATCGCGGAGATCGGCACGCCCTCCGCGCTCTCCCACTCGCCGTCTATTATCGGGCACTGTTCCGCCGGGGTGCAGAATCTATACACAGACAAACGGAAAAACATTTTTTTTACACACCCTCTTGAAAATAAGATATTCACCTGATGGTATCAAATACGCATTTTCAGATAAAAAAGAGAGTTTTACACAGAATCGTATTACAGTCTTATTACTGTTATGCCTATCAAATCAGAACATGGTTCCGGTATATCGTTACTGTTGCTTGGTGACAGAAAAAGGCGCTGCTGTAGTTCTCAGCATCATCATCAGACTTTGTTAACCCACCGCTGGGCATAGATCTTATGTGTTCCACCAGAGGTGGTGGTAACTAAATGATTTACAGAGAAAAAAGATCGATTATTACTGATGCCACTGTCGCGTAATCCTCACCTTGTCATCTAAAACGACCAGGGAGGAGGGAGAAAAGGTTATCGCACTCCAAGCATTCAAAATATACCGCCACTTTCCCTCTTCCACCTGCTCCGTCCAGGAATGGACACCAATCAGCTGAATTGGTGATGTTACACGGACTTGATTAGATATCTTAGAATAGTTTAGTTGTGAACTAACCGCGAGTTGGGATGAGCTGCTAACGTCTTCTTACTGCGGCTCCAGGGTTGCCCCTTCCAGTCGACCAATGTCTCGGGCGCCTCGCCAATTCCCTCCCACCACACGCCACCGTCGTTGGTTTCCGCGACGTTCGTGAACACAGTGTCGCGGAAGATCGAAGCCATAGCAATTGGGTTCGTATCCATGGATGTTCCTATAAAGATTGCTTGTCGATTAGAAATATTTATTAACCACTGACAAAAAAAGGGGTTGTTTTAATTAAAACAACCGAGCCAACTGAATTTAGAACTAGAAAGAAGCATACTTCTATTATCTCCTAGAAAAAATTGTGTATCCAGTCGACTTATAACTGTATCATAGCAGTTCCTGTTTTTGAAGGAAACCGGGGTTTGGGAAACTCTATATTAGTAATAAAATTAAAACAACGTTAATGTTCCCACTGATGGGATTAATAGATTTTAGACTATTTATCCACCAGGGTAGCCAAAACCAGATTGGTGGATGTCACGTGTCCACGAAAGCTGCTGTTCTTAGAACATGTCGGGAAGAAACCTTGATGATGTTTTCTCAAAGGGAATCGCACCCGTGCCTTTAGAAGAGCGCCAGCTCACCTGGTGCAACTCCAAAGAACCCGTTCTCCGGGTTTATCGCTCTGAGCACACCGTTCCTGTCGAACTTCATCCATGCGATGTCGTCGCCGACGCACTCCACCTTGTACCCGGGCAGGGTGGGCGTCATCATCGCCAGGTTGGTCTTCCCGCACGCCGACGGGAATGCTGCTGCGATGTACCGCTTCCGGCCTTTCGGATCCGTTATGCCCACGATCTGTTCACAAGGTTGGTTAACGTTCAGATAATTCATCAAAATTTTTAGGGGATTTAAAACGTCATTGGGTTCCTTACAATGTTAAGGAGCTACGGGACCTCCAATAGTAAGTTATAGACCTCCCTAGCTCTTTCGCTGAGCTATGACCAGCGTGGGACCACTGTTCGAAGTCCACTCTGGGCTTGCTTAGTAGGTGATGAGGCTAGTAAGCAAGCCCAGCATGAGCACTAAAGCCAACGAACCTATGGACCCATATTTGATTTCATATTAATGAAGGTGTGTTTATCGTTTTTGTTTAAGGCGACGAAACTGGCTGAATTCACATAATGGTAAACCTTACTCCCGCTCTTCACAACATGGGGCTGCATTGGTATCATCAGTAAACGTGTGCGTTAGGCTGGGAAATAGCCCAAGTCCCCCCATGTAGCACCTCCACAATCTGGTGAAGATCGCGGGAAGCCGCTTGATGAGGGTGCGACGAACCTATCGATTTGGGGATCTTTGGAGGAAACCGCTGTCCAGCAGTAAACGTCTAGCGTGAAGAGTAATAAAAAGTTCTCTGGAAATTTCTAGAATGTTCCACGAACTATGGAATTTGGAGGTTCGTGTTTTAAATTCGGAGCAACCGGGGCGACCAGTCTATACGGGCGATGAGCCACTTGGTTAGTGATTTTGGACTTGTGAAGGGTTCATTTTATTTGGACTTTTGTTGTCAGGACTACAATACTTACAAGCATATGCTCGGCCAGCCATCCTTCCTTGCGCGCAAGCACCGAGCCCAGGCGTAGCGCGAAGCACTTCTTCCCCAGCAGACTATTTCCGCCGTATCCGCTTCCTTAAGTAAATATACTAATGTTACTTAAGTTGCTTTAAGATATTACTATCAGACAACGCGACTTGACGAGCGGCACATAATGTCTGATGATTAATGATACATAAACAATGTGACGTTAGTTAGGATGATAAACACTGCACCACGTTGTACTCGTGGTATTTTTAACCTATTCGTTTTATTAGCTACAACACCCTTCAAACTGGAAAACAATACTATTTGTCGCCCATCCTTTAGGTGTAGAAATAGGAGCTGCGTTGGTACTAATTAGGGGGTGTCTGGTGAAGAAGACCTACCACCAACGTATTGATCTGATTTACTAATTGTAAAAAAATTATTAAATTATATATGTCAATATTAATGAGAAGTCGATATAGATCCATATGTAAGGTATAAAATGCGCTGGACGTCTCGAGGAGGTGCGGGTTCGATTCCCAATAAGCTTGAGCTGAACATGTTCCAAAAAAACATCTCTCGTGGACATGTGATATCCATCAACCTGCACTAAGACTGCGTGTTGGATAAAAGACTGACTATCTTCTTATAGGAAAAAACCCCAGTTCCAGCAGTGGGAATAATAAGTTGAATTCTTTTTCTTATTAATATTAATTTGATTATTCCATATAAACAGACTACCACAGATTAAATAGTTAAAGAAAAATCCTCTTACCATAGCTGACGATCTCGTTGTCGCTGGGCTTGTGCAGTATGATAGTGCGCGGCGGATCACACGGCCAGCCCGCTGTTCCGCCGGACTTGCCCACCGAGTGTAGGCACCGGACGAACTCCTCGTCTTTACGCAGATAGTCCAGCACTGGTGTACCTGAAGAAAAAGAGTCTCCATCGTCATAGATCCCCCGCTTTAGGAGGATCAATTATGTGACAATAAGGCCATGGATGGTGAACCGTGCTCGCCCGTAAGCCG
Organism: Ornithoptera priamus; assembly: GCA_029034505.1. Classification (NCBI taxonomy): domain Eukaryota; kingdom Metazoa; phylum Arthropoda; class Insecta; order Lepidoptera; family Papilionidae; genus Ornithoptera; species Ornithoptera priamus. Next base: position 1,604,771 of record JARDWD010000584.1, read on the forward strand.
CGACTCAGGCTGGTTGAAAAAACCCTACTATCAATCAAACTCTACTCTGTGGTCACGAAATGTTACCCCCATAAAAGGGTTGCAGGGGTGTTACTTCCTGCAAAGTAGGCGGATCAACAAGTGGACTTTATAATATATATTAATTACAACTCCCTTCAAACCGGAACACATTAACGTTTGCACAGTACTGATAGTCGGCTGCAATAGTAGCTGCGGTGGTACCTACCTAGACGGTATCCGGCACCAAGGGCCTAGCACTAAAAGCATCCTCTGTATTAAATATGAATCCGAGAATTTTTACAGTACGTCCTAAACAACAAGCTTCGGTAATTTAATATTAAAAGTTACTTTTATATTTCTTACCCATTCTGGTCATGACGCGCATGGAGTACACCACGTAAGGTGAGTCCGTTACTTCCACTCCGATCTTGGAAAGTGGTGAACCTACCGGCCCCATGGAGAACGGGATCACGTACATTGTGCGACCTTTAAGAGAACACTTTACTTTAGATTCGGTTGTAGTGTATACTTACAAACTACTAACAAAAAAAACTGAAAAAAATAGTCTCATATTCCCCCCCTTCCCTCCTTACAGTCTCATATAAATCTTAAATAAGAAAAACATGTTTTTTTTTTAAATCGACGGTACAAGCGGAACGTTCACCTGATGGTAACTGATACGCCTGCCCATGACAACGTGGCCCTAGTTGGAATGGTATATGCTGCACAATATTGCGCTCGCCTGTGACTTAAGATGTTGCATCAGTATATTCCACTAGCTACAGCACCCTTCGAACCGGAATACTATTGTTTGTCGGCATAAATAGAAGCTGCGCCAGTACCTACCTAAACGGTCTCTGACAATAGAGACCTACAGCCTTCTTACTAATATACCCACGTCATAATGAATACTAGACAAAGACTAAGTCTAGATTTGCTTTGTTCTTATATATTAAAACAATAAGGACATCTGTTGTGTGTGTTATTTTATAAATATTTATATCGAAAAGTGAAGCAAACTAAACACTTCCTTATACGTAAATAAAACGATATTTAGTTTACTATAGCTCACACAAAAAAAAAATCTTAAAATGAAGTACTTCCTTTATAGATTTTCTTCCTTGAACAATTTTTAATCAATGAATCAACCAGAGTACCGTTCAGCTGATGATAAGTGATATGGCCTGTCTATAACAATATGACGGTAGTTAGGATGATATACACTGCACCACACGTATTATAGCCCATTTAAGATAGAAAATATTGTCTCTTTACTAAAGTCATTTCATTAGCTACAACGCCCTTCAAACCTGAACACAGAAATGTTTGAACCAGTTGATCTACATCAATGTAGATCATCACCCAGTCGGTATTATCTTATCTCTCAAGACGACGAGTGCAATATGGTGCAGTGTATACCATCATAGCTAGCACTACGTTGTTATGGGCAGGCGTATCACCATCAGGTGAACGTTCAGCTCGTCACGTCACTTCTCTCTATAAAAAGAGTAATATCTCACCTCTCATACAACCAGGGAATCTCTCCGAGATGGCCCTCTCGTAGTCATTCGGCGCGATGTAATTCCCCAAGGCGGACTTCCGGCCGGCTCTGGCGGCGGGGACCACGTCGCGCTCCTTCTCCGAACAGATGAAGGTTCTGGACTCCACGCGGGCCACATCGGCTGGATCAGTACGAGCTAACCAACTGCGACGAATGTTAGACTTATAGAATATATACACAACGCCACACAGCACACATTTTTATACTTAACGAAGTGGTAGACCAGCGACATGTTCATCTGATGGTAATCGGTACGCTGGTCCAACGAGACGCTAGTTAGAATGATATACACTACGCTATTGTAATCGTCGCTTTGTAATATAAAATATTAAGTCTCCCTACTTCTCTTCCCCCCAGTAATTACACTGCAAAGCTGAACACAGTAATGTTTGCACATTACTGCTGTCAGCAGCAATACGAGTTGCGGTGGTACCTAATTGGTGAACAGCATCAAAGATCTACCATCAGTCGTTTTAAGGATAACTTGCGAAATTTCTCACGTGAACAATAAATACTCACCAGTTCTCATACTTGGGAAGGCGGCGAAGAGTTCCCTGTTGCTGCATGATCTGCAGCAGTGTGGTCGCTTCCGCCTCCGAACCGTCGCAGATGTGGACGTGTTCCGGTTCACATAGCGATGCACTACGTTCCACGAAGGCGCGGACCTGAGAGAACATTACATCCTCGATGAAGAGGCATTCGTATTTTCCAATCTACTCTTATTCTCTGAAGATGTTTACCGCTTGGTAGTCATTTTGACTCTCACGAGCCCAGTATCAGCTCATCTGATACTGGGCTCGTGGACCCAGGTCCACCTGTTGTCTAATATAAAGCTTAGATGTAAATCTATAGACTTAATTATCTAAGGAGTTGCTTTGTATGCAATAAATTAATTTCGTAAATCATTAAATAGGTACGTTTACTATTCCCACGTCTGGGACTCGAAGGGTCTTCAAAGTGTGGGTGATGGCCGTTTACCAAACTAGCCAAGTGCAGGTCAGCGGCTGTGACATGTCCATAAAACCAATATATTGCATTTCTTACGATATTTTCCTTTTTTTTATTCAATTAAACACGACACTCGAGCCACATTGAGCTCGTCGGCTGAGACCTAACAGGTTCTCTCGTTACCCCAGTAATTACACTAGCTACAGCGCCCTTCAATATCATCATCAGCTGAGGTAGACGTCCAGCGGTTGGACATTGGTCTCCCCTAAAGATCCTCACATAATTTGACTTGTTGGCGTCACTGGGCACCAGGGGCCGTCATTTGTAGAGGTTCATTTGGGGGGATTTGGGCCTCCTGGGATTTGAACAATACGGTTTAATAACTGCGATAGACGCTGCAGTGGTACCTGCCTAGACGGTCTCCGGCAACAGAGACTTACCACCAGTGTGTCTTACTAATATACCCACGTCATAACTACCTGTTTTTTATCGCGGGGGATATCTTAAAAGATACCTTGCTTCTGGGTGGAAGACAAAGTGGGGCTTCTACCCACCAAAATATCTCCCTGGGTTTCGTCAGTGCATTAGGAGGGACTCCGGGATCTCCTGCGAGAGAGAAGAACTCCCTCTTTCTACTTCTGTAGGGGCACGCCGGAATATACAGCGCGCGCGCTCATGTCGGCCTCTTAAAGTCACCTAGGCACCGGATCCCCCCGAACGCAATACCGACACTCTTCTTGCCCTGCGGCCCCACCGCCGGCTGCAAAGGGCAGTGTAAACCTACCCCTGCAACCCACCGGCACCCATCCGCGGTGAGCTCACGGAGCTAACGAGCCCAAGACTGCAGGACTGACTTCATAACTACCTACCACCGGTAAACCAGTGGTGGTTTTTTTCCTTTTTTATTTTCATAGAAAAAATTACAACAGAAGACATTTAACACATGATCAATAATAATTTATACTTTCACGGTTACCGTTGGAGTCATTGTTTAAAAGACAGTGCTCAGGTATTTCTATTCATATTAATAACCGGCAGACTTTCGAGTTGTTAGTACATCTATTATATTTATCATGAACTAGTTAGGTAACACGGCCGTGGCACCAAAAGTGTGGATACTTTGCCCCGGAGACGCCGCCCGTCGTCGCGATAAAGGAACAAACGATACTTATCTTTGAGGGGCAAATGTCTGGACTTTAGAGCCCGGGTCACCAGTTGACCGGGTAAAGACTATATCTAACTACCTATTTGTATTTAAAGCAAATAATCAAGGTTACGAAATAATCGCTTAATTGTCTACCTAATTCAAACCATTACAAATAACCATTTTATTACGAATCAGTACTGAGATATTTCCAGAATGGACATACGACGTTTACTAAGTAATTATGATAATTAAAATTTACGCCATTTAGGTGATAAATCCATCCGAGGAACGGATGGTGTTCACATCAGTATTTACACTTACTTTCGAGGGACACTATAAATATTGTAATTTTATCGCAGAATAAAAGAACTTATTATAGTGCCGAATGTAAAACCTAGTAGGTTTTATTTTTCAAAAAAAAAATATGTATAAAACTGTGTTACATTAAAACCAATTTGGAAAGTGTTACAATATTTCATCATCATCATCATCAGCCGATAGACGTCCACTACAGGATATAGGCCTCCCCCAAAGAATTCCACATCGTTTGAAGGGATTTGGGCCGTTTCCTACCACGCTGGCCCAATGCAGATTGGTGGGCGCCAGAGCCTTGTTTATTGAATCTATATATCTATATAGTAAATCTGCCACCATAACAAAAGTTCTTATATTTTTTTTGATTTAACGAAGCGACAAGACGAGCGGGATCTTCACTTGATGGTAAGCGATACACCTTATAACAACGTAGCGCTTGTTTGCAGTTAAAGTAGTGTTCATCACCACATTGAGGTCGCCTTGAGAGAATAGCTGTTAAATTTCTTTACCCCGGTAATTTCAGTAGCTGCAACGCCCATCAAACCGGAACAGAATAATATTCGCACATTACTGTTTGGAGCTATAAATAAGCACTGCGGTAGTACCTATCTAGACGGTCTCTGGCAATAAAGACCAAGAGTTGTTCAAAATATTTAATAACTTACTGGCAATCAGAATTCTCTGGTGTAGCACGTTTTACATTTCTCGGGCTTGAACTTATTGAACGCCAATGTCGTTTAAGATTATGGGAAATCAGTCATTAATATACGTTAATTAGAAGATTTATGTTTACCGGTACTGGTGGTAGGTCGCTGTTGTCAGTGACCATCTAGGTGGGTACCAAAGCAACTCCTATTTCAGCCGCCAAACAGTAGTGTGCAAAAATTACTATGCTCCAGATTGAAGGCATTTGTAGCTATTAAAATTACTAGAGTAACGAGACTTAATATCCTATGTCTCATGGCAACGAGCGCAATGTGCTGCAGTGTATACCATCCTAAGTAGCACCAAATTGTTATGACCAGATGTATGACTTACCGTCATGTGAACGTTCCGATCATTTCGTCGCCTCGTAGAATAAAAAAAATACAATAATCATGTAACTTACCTTAGGTGTGAGTGCCGCTAACTGTGGACTTGGCTTAATGGTCCCCCTGAGTGCGGTTTGGTGAGCCGCCCGGCTGCAAGCCAAAGCGACTTGCGCGCATCTGTAGTTACAGATGAAGTTAATATTTTCTTATAATGTGTTGGATCTTAAAGATCCTAAACGAAAAACAATGTTTAAAACCAACAAGTTTAGACGAACCCATATAAAGATCTTATGATCTGATTATTCATCGAAGTTGATGATGAGTGTAATTATAGAAACAATGTTACAATGTGATGCGATACCAAAATAAGGGCGATATTACACAACAATGACATAAATACATAAGTTAAAAGTTAGACCTTGAAATTTTTATTACATATACGAACGTATATAAAATGTTCAAACATTATTTATTTATTGTAACAAAATATAATTGTGTCTAAGTATATTTTTATAAATGATGAATTTTTAATCAACGACAGTTAAATTTGTGAACAATTTTGAACATTGTACATACCTTTGTAATAATAAATTTAAAATTATTATAAGACCTAATGGTTTTGTATAATGATTACGTTGTTTTATTAGTAAGAAGTATCACTATATCGTATTTAATGTAACAAAGTATAAAATACTTACTGGGCTACTTTGTTAACATAGTCTTCAGGAACAGTATTGAAATGCAACATTTTTTTTTAAAAATAAATAATCAATGAAAGGAAAATAATACTTCTAGAATTGAAAAAAAATTAAATAAAAATAGAATAATTTACATAAACAGTAAGAATAAAAAATTCTAAATTTTATCAAAATTACTGAAGCTAAATAAAAACAAGAGCCATCTATAATATTTGATTATAGTAAATCTAACACCCATTTAATGACTGTACGTTACGAAAAGCCTTTTCAAATGTAATGGTAACGTAACTGGAACGCGCGCAATATATGACAGCGCGCTTCAAATGGCGCGCGCTGATTGGTTGAAAATAAAGGCGGGTCAACTGCGTGTCAGAGCCATACGTCACAACATTAAACATGTTTTCCACTCCACGCAATATAAATTCTTTATGATTGATGTGAACCAATCGAGTTGAAATGATGTGTATATATTTCATCAGATACTTCACAAAGCTAAAGGTTTTAACTATTGCGTAATAATTATAGAGCAACTATCTTAGGAATGTATATAAGAATACACATTCCTAAAAAAAAATATTTTGTGATAAGTAGTGAATTAAATAATAAATTTTTTTGTGAATTCGAACTTCATTTCATTCTAATTTCTTTTCATACAATTAAGCGACGAGACGAGCAGGACGTTCATCTGATGGTAAGTGATACGCTCGCCTATAACAACGTGGTGCTAATTAGCATACAGCACCACATTGCGCTCGTCACCTTAAAATATGGGATGTTAAGTTTCGTTATCCCAGTAATTTTACTACCTACAACGCCCTTAAAATCGGAACACAGTTATGTTTGCACATTATTGTTTGGCGGCAGAAAGAGCATCAGGATTACTATTATGAAAACGGTAAATCAGACGTAATTTTCTTTGTACTAAATATAAGATTGCGTAACGTAGACCTATTGCCGCATAAGTTAAATATTTCTTAATAAATCCTTGAGATTTTTTTATAAAATATTAATACATTGAAGTGATAGTAGACTTGATATCCATTGTAAAATGAAGCTTAAGCTAAATCTGAAATTCTATAAATATCCTTAATAATATTTCAATGGTATATCTTTTGCCTCATCCGGAAATTGCATTATTTTATCATCGTGACTTGCTATATACACGTTTAAATTATTTATTTAATTGTGAACTATAGCAGGTTGATTAAATTATATACCTTTTTTTCTTGTATTACTTTTAAAAATACTTTTCATTGAATTTTTATATAAATAGATTTAGTTTATCGAACAAATACCATCTTTGTGGTGAGAGTATGTTATCAGGGGATCAATTAAACTATTATTGTTTGTTATTTAGACGAAAGTTTCCGGAATGTGATTACCACCAGGTTTCTGCTTAGTTCACAAAAACAAAAACATATTTCATAAGCATGCCTTCTTAATAATAAATAATGTTTTTTTTTAACGTTAAATAAAAACCGATAGATAATACGGAAAAAAGAAATAAAAATCATTATTGTTAATGTTGCTAACGTATAAATACTAAAGACATCTGTTATTTACGTCGATATAATGACGCAAGAGTTCGGTGATTGTCGTTTCGAGTTTTCGCTTAGAAGGAATTTATTCCTATGCTAGTTTCTTTGTCGACGATAGCGACTAGCGCTGCTCCGAAGGTTACGGGTGTGGCAAATGGGCTGATCTCATTGTAGCGAGTTTTACATTAATTTTTTACTCATCAACCTAATTTTATTGATATAAATACACACTACAGATTATATAACCGAATGAGTATAGTAATTTTGGAGACAACAAAGTATTTCATCATCATAGACTATTGTCGAACAAAAAGCTCAACTAGCAACTTTCGGAGCGTTCCATTTAATGCCATATACATCCGTCAATTCTGGTTTTCACCAAGTCCTCAGTACATCAGGCAAGCGGTCGCTCCACATTGGGCTTGCAAATATGCTTAAGTAAGCTTTGGAAATGAAAGAATGATAGAGGAAAAATTATATGAAAGGAGAAAACAGGAAGAGAGAAGAGAAGAGAAGAATTTTAAAATCAAAAGAAAAGAGAAGCAGATAAACTGGCACTGTTTCAACAAGCAGGAGAACAAATGTATATTTCAAGAAAAACTAAAATATTTTTAAGCTAACGCGCTTTATTATTTATGATGGCGTCGTTTACCATCAGATGGGTGTCATGGCCAAGCAATTGTCTAATAAGAAAAAAAGTGTAATTTGAAAAAAATCTTATCTGTGATATTATCAAACACCATCATATATTGTGAATCAAAACATATCAGCCTTATTAATTTCAAAGTTTCCGGTTACAGTTTATATGCACTATATTATTATTAACCCTTACTAACATAATACAGACGGTTGTTTTGCTTTGGATAAAGATTTTTTTTAATTATCAGGGTACGCAAAAAAAAATACACTAAAATCCTGCATCTAGGTTTGCTTCCTCTCTTTTGTGTGCTTCATTAAATGCCTTTACTAAAACGTTTAACTAGCTGCTGCTAAACAGATTTCTACAGAAGTAAATGCCTATTGAACCCCTATTTTGCTGTCATCAAATCATCTGTTTATATTTATTCTTTCTTTTATAATTTACCCGCTTCCGCTTCGCCAATGTTCGTGTATCATAGGTCTTAAACGGGTTTGCATGACGGGTGACCGGCCCCGGCAGTTTATTAATGGACCAGGAAGATATTTCACTGTTCTTGTGATCAATACATTCACCTGTACGATGGCGTTCTATCGTTCATTTCATTGTTTATAAAAAGACTTATCGCAAAAAAAATTAAATTTCCTTATTACATAGTCGAGGGCATAAGGCAATTGTTTCTTTATATCATTTTTATCTCGGTTATTAAGGTTTTAATCAAATGTTATAAAATAAAACACGAAAGGCGACTACGGAAGACGCAGTGTTGGCAGGTCCCTCACTAGGTGGACTGACAGTTTAATGAAGGTCGCGGGAAGCCGACAGCGGACAGCAGCAAGACTGATCGGCGTGGAGAGCCTTGATGGAAGCGTACTATACCCAGCTGTGGGCGTTATCCGGCTGATAAGTAGTAGTAGTATGAAATAAAACATATACGCCTATGTTTAATTTGTAGATAAATTTTCCCTATTTCATAATTTTTACTCTCAACAACACTCGATGTTTATATTTCAATACCAATAATTTGCATTACATTGAAGAACACGATATTCATTTAATGGTCTAGTTATACTCCTACATTCAATGCGGCGGTAGTAAGGATGATCGACTCTTCTTAAGACTCGAAATGCTAAGCCTCAATACCTTACTTCGTTACAGTATTTTCGCAAGCTACAACGTCCTTAAATTTGTACAGTAATATATGCAAATTACTGTTCCGCGGCAAAAATGGGAACTGAATCTATTTACGGCAAGAGAGACAATATTTGTTAAATCATCATCATCGTCCGATTAACGTCCACTGCTAGACATCGGAATTAGTTTCTATAAAACTAGAGATGAATTCCGAGATAGATAAGCTAATAATAAACTTGCCGGGTTCGCGACCCGCTGCAGACTTTGTTCCTCCGTGATAAACAAGTTGAAGGGAATCACCATTTCGCGCCAAGTCGCAATATTATTTGGGTTTTATTTTGTATTTAAACATCAATCATTTTATTGGTAATTAGCCGTGACTTTAGTTATTCTATTATTGTTTATTTGGTCCATGTCCAAGATTACATTGGCAGGGTCAATCGTTATGTATATCTCTGGCAGTAAATACGAACGTCGTGGGTTAGGTGATTTAAATATCAACCGTCAGTTCTGTCTTTCGATCCTTAATAATTTTTTTTGTCCTAATCTATTTTATCTTAATGGGCTTGAAGGCTGTTTGAAAAACTATACCACAGTTAATAATCACCCTACCTTGCAGTATAAAGTTCCCGTCAAGGTGGTCGGTCGTCATTAGCCATGCAATAACGTCCACTGCTGGGCATAGGTTTTCTGTAACATAATCCACAAACCACGACCTAGCGGTATTTTAGTCCATTGGTACATGTGTAGAAATGATGACGCAATAACGTACAACGTTGCATGGGTCCATTTACTAACCTTCATTTGGCCAGCATGGTGGATTTGACCTTAACTTTCTCCATGATAAAAAAAGGTCCCCAATCACAACTATGGGAATGTTTAATAGGCTGTTTATTGATTAAACTTACTATACTACTGATTTTTAAATAAAATAGTCTATTATTGGTTACCAAAATATCAGAAAAGCCGCGACTAGAAAAAAATTATGTTTGTGTACTCTTAGAATGATGCAAATTTAAACGTATTGCTTCAACGACGAAAATTTGAAGATAACAAAATATATATGGGATTTGTTTGTTCCCAATCACGGAAATACTAGTGAACGAACACGGGATATGCTATTTTTTTTTATTTCATAGCTCCCTCATCATTTTATTTGTAATTAACTTTCATAAACATTTTTATTTCGTATTATTTATGCGGGTGCTATAGTAACAGTTGCCATAGAAAGACTTTTGGTCTAATTTTATATTACGGCCATCAACGCGGGCGGCGAACAGCTAGTACATATATATATTCATAAACATGATTTTGGAAATCATAACAATTATAAAAATAAATTCATTATTTATAAACAATTAACTTCTGCGAATTGTACTATAAACAATATACGCGGTAAATGTAAATATGTAACTGTAGTTGTTACACAAAATACAAGTATCAGAAGGTGCGTAAGAAGTTAATATGTCAAAGGCCGCAGTGTGGAGCGTTCAGTGTGCGATAACTTGTTCTGATGAAACATGGGCGTGTGGCCGTGCCTCTGCCGCCTGACCTTTGCTCAACCAGTTGATCCGGTTGAGCCCAGAAGTTACTAAGCGAAAACCTGAATAAATGTTCTCATTTGCTAAAACATTCGTTTAAGAATATAATTTTAATTTTGAGAAAGATCTTTTGAATTTTGCTGCCACTGTAACAAGTGACGGTTTGCTTTGTCATATGGATGTCCCTGGTTAGATTATAGGGCAAAATGTTGTGGGTTTTAATCGGTGGTGGGATGTTTTCGAAACCTTCTATCTACCAACATTGCTATGTTGTCAAAGTATGAAAAGTTTGATTAAGCGAGCACTCTCCACTATTCACGGTTTTATTGTCACTTCAAATTATGTGAACTACTGACAGTGAAAGTGATCAGAGTCATATCGTTTAGATTGAAAAAAATATTAAATCAAATGCTTTCATCCCTTTTCTTTCACAACGAGGTGACTACATGAGCGTGACCTTCACCTAATGATCAGTGATACGCCCGCCCATAACAATGTTGTGCGAGTTAGAAAGGTATACACTCCACCACATTGGGCTCGTCGTCTTGAGACATATTAAGTCTCGTTACCGCAGTAATTTCACTTACTAAAGCAACAACTCAATTCGAATCGGAAGACAGTAATGTTTGCACAGTACTGTTTGTCGGCTGCAATAGGTGCTGCGGTGGTACTTAAACGGTCTCCAGCAACGGACTCCTACCACCACTAAAAGTTTAAGGTAAGTCTAGGTAGGCAGCACCGCAGCTGCTATTTCTGTAAAATTTATAACGGTGCAGTGTATAATATTTTAACAAGCACCACGTTGTCTTTGGGCGAGCGTCAACACCCACCATCAGCTGAACATCGATTTGTTATATAAAAAAAAGTAATAATTAAGATGTTGATATATTAAAAAGAAAATTTTAAAACTATTTAGTTTATTTATTGATTCATTTCAAATGTTATGATAAAGAAAAATAATAGACAAGTGAGGAACTTTTGTTTGTTCGTTTTATTAAACATACTCCTCACCGCGACAATTGTTTCTACAGCAGCCGTCCACTATCTCCGAGATGACATTTCAGTTCGCTAATAATAACATATATGTTGAGGAATATTTTTGTTCGGATAAGATACAAGTTTTATATGCCACAGTGTCACATACACGGATCCGGGGCCACCGGGATCTATTTACGACTAATTTGTGAAAATGTGACCCAACTAGCTTGCCTATCTCTTTTCGTAGATCTTTCAGCACACTACTTTATTTTCATTTCTATTCGATCTATCAACCCTTGAATATTTAAAACGCAAATTCGAATTCCAGGGAAATCCCCACGAATGTGTTCGGTCCACCGCTAGCCTCGCTCTTCACATTCCTCTCTGCAAAACTAGTTTTCTTTACAATTCCTTCACTCCTACATCTGTAAGACTTTGGAATGAGCTCCCACCTAATATATGTGCAGGTCGCAGTAAAGCTTCCTTTAACCGAATGTTGTGGGAGTGCTATACGTCTCTATGAAACGTCATTTATATATATGTAATATATTTACAATACTTAATATTACGAAGCCTTATTATAGTTCTACCTTTTTACACTTGCACGATACTGCACTCATACTTTTGCTCTCTACTCAATGCTAGGGTATGGAAGAGAATGCCATAAGGCATTTAGCCCGCCTTTTTGTACATTTTTTTGTGTGTGAATATTTTTTATATAAAAATAAAATAAATTAAAAACTAGCTATTCGTTCACCTGATGATAAGTGATACGTTTGATCATAACAACGTGCCGCTAAATAGATGTGATATACATCTTATTGCGCTCGTCGTCTTGAAACTTCAGATGTTTAGTCTCGTTACTGCGGTAATTACACAAGCTACAACACGATTGGAACCGGAACACAGTTTTTTTTATTCGACGGAGCGACGAGATGAGGAAGACGGTAACCTGACAGTTAAGTGTCCATAACAACCTGGCGGTAGTTGGATGATAAACACTGCACCACATTGTACTTGTAGCTTTGAAACTTAAGATGTTTAGTCTCATTACTGCAATAATTTCACTAGCTACAACACCCTTCAAACCGGAGTACTGTAATATTTGCACTATTCTTCGACGGCAGAAAAAGCAGCCGCGGTGGTACCTACCTAGACGGTCGCAGGCTACAAAGACCTACCAGTAACTAGCAATAGTAGGTATCTAATGCTGAAAACCGATACTTCTCAACTGGATACCGCCCACAGCTGGGCACAGGCATCCTTCAAGGATACTCATTGAGGGGGAATAGGGCCTTAGCCCCACCACGTTAGCCCAGTACGGGTTGATGAGGAAAACCGATTAGAGAAGGTACTAAAATAGCTCTTACTACTGCCGCTAGAACAGTAGTATGCAAACTTAACTGTGTTCTCGGTTTGAGGGGGCTGTAGCTAGTGATATTACTGAGGTGACGCGATTTAACATCTTACGTCTCAAAGCGACGAGTACAAGGTGGTGCTGTGTATGTCATCGTAACTAGCGCCACATTGTTATGAGCATGTGTATCACTTAGCATCAGGTGAACGGTCCGCTCGTTTCGTCGTTTCGTCAAATAAAATAAAACAAGTTACTTTATCCGATATATAAGTATAATGCTTAATGAGTGTTTGGGATCCCGCACAACAACTCACGGGACTCAAACCAACCTTACCTGCTCGAGGTGCACTCTTTTAATCATCAAACGAGGCTCTAGCTCTCGCCAACCCGCATTGGGCCAGCGTGATGGGAAGTGGCCCATATCTCCCTCATATGGAACCCTGTAAACGACAGCCCCTGGTGCCCGGTGATAAGGGCGGCACAGGGCCGATCACTGTGGGGATCTTTGGAGGAGTAATGGACGTCTATCGGTTGATGGTGGTGGTGAAGTGTTTAATTATGATTTCAACTTACTTTTTCGATATCCTCGAAATGATGAACACCATCTTTATCCAGTTCCTCTTCGTACGGCGGTAATTTCTGTAACAAAAAGAATTTATTTCAATCGTTTACATAATTCTATTGTTGTTTTTTTTTTCGTCAAACAGTAGTGTGAAAACATTACTGTCTTCCTGATTGTAGTTAGTGAAATTACTGCGTTATCAGATCTTAACATCCTGTCTTAAGGCGTCGAGCTCAAAGTGATGCTGTGTATATAATCCTAATTAGCGCCACGTTGCTATGGGCAGGCGTATCACTTAACACCAGGTGAACGTCCCGTTCGTTCCGTCGCTTCGTAAATAATAAAAAATTGAGATGGTACAAGAAAATAAATAAAGGAATCTTTGGATAGATTTTAAGGAAAAATAATATCTCTCACTATTTATTATGACTAGAACAGGATGTAATTAGAAACAAAAGATTTAGTAAATAAAAATAAATATCTGTATATATACTCATTCATGATGATATATATATATGAACATACTTCTCACCATGACAATTATTTCTGTTGGCGGGGAACAGCTAGTATTTATATATACTAGCTGTTACCCGCCGTTTTGTTGGCCGTAATATTAAATAAAACCGCAATTGGATTTCTATGGCAACCGCATAAATAATACGAAATGAAAATGTTTATAAAAGATAATTAGAAATAAAATAATGAAGGATCTATGAAATAAAAAAAAATCTTATAACCGTCTATAAAACATTCCGCGTTGAATACTCATGTTTCCCGTGAATACGTTCACTAGTTTTCACGTGATTGGCGAGCAAATAAAACCTATTTTCATTATATATATTTATATAGATATGAATCAAAATCCTATCACTTGAAAATAAATCGATATCGCTAAAAATTTACTTTGTTACCAATATCAAAGTATCGATAAAATTAGATAAAGTGTCACTTATGATGAATTATCTGTGGAGTGTTTTAAAGCGCTCCGCAACGAAATAAATAAAATAAAAATAGTAATGGCGTATCTTCTGAAATAAAGTGTGCGTTCTCTATCAGATAACCTTTTGTTTATCGAGAGGAAATCTTCTACAAAGATATCCTGCTTCTGGGGGGAGATTTTTATCCAGTAAAATCCCCCCGGTTGTCATTTTGAGTGCGTTGCGGGAGACCCCGGGATACGTTACTAGAGACGCACCGATGCCCCTTGACATTACAACTAAAGCCAGGGAGGGCTGTGGCCCTCTTCGACTAGAACTAGACCACCTCGTATTTTTCGTTGATCCCGGGCTCGCCTAGTGGACAATGAGGGTCATTATTATCTTCAAAGCCCATGAACCCGAAAACCCTTTTAGTCGTCTTCTACAACAGGCAGAGCTTACCTTAGTCGTATATATATACTACAAAATACATACATAATATATAAATAAATAATAAATAAGCCCCACCATATAAACCCCTAGTACACGATGGTTCTGGAGGCCTATGCTGACTGTAATGGTCGCGGGAAGCCGCTCGATGACGGTAGCGCAGAACTGATCGATGTGGAGATGTTTGGCGAGAGGCCTAAGCCCAGCAGTGGACGTCTATCGGCTGACGATGATTATGATATAAATAAATACATATCTAAATAACATACATACGATGGTACTAGTATCCAGAAAATACTTTCTCACTATTGCCTTTATTTTTTTTAGTTTTGAGCTCTTTTAATATCACCATTCTAATATAAATATCATTATCATCGTATTTAATATATTTCAAGAAAAAAAAACATTGAATCATACAAAACATTCGTCAGTAAGGAAATTCCGCGTTATCCGATACAGATACATGCAGAGGTGATGGGACCTCTATCGAAGAGATAGGAGTTAAATATTAGTATTAACAAAAATAGACTTTAAGAGTTCAATCTCTTCATTGAAACATTTTTATGCAAATTCATGCATATTAGTGATGTGACGCTAGTTAGATAATATACACTGCATCACAACATATAATTTTAAACGATGTGGTAGATTTGTCCAGGAGGAAGAAAAGATCTACACTGATCTTTACTGATAGCGCCACGTGGATACGGGCATGCGTATCATTTACTATCAAGTGGACGTCCCGCTCGTCTCGTCGCTTAATTATATAAAAAAAGAATAGTTCTTAGCGACATTCCCTGCCAGTAAACCTTTGGTGATGTTTTTTTTTTTATGTAAGATACTAGGCAAACGAGCAAGACGGGTCACCTGATGGTAAGTGATTCACCGCCGCCCACGTCACTAGCGACGCCAGTGCGTTGCCTATCCTTCAGGTAAGAATATGCTCTTTTCTTGAATAACCCAATGTCGCAGTTGTCGGGGAAGACCACTGATGGCAACGAGTTCCAGATATTTACTGTGCGTGGCAGAAAACTGTTTTTAAAACGCATTGTAGTGGAACGCCAACCATCCAGATGGTGCGGGTGATAGTGCCGGCGAGATGGTCGGTTGCGAAAATCAGCGGCTTCTATTAAATTGAACAACTCCTCGGAACACTCCCCATTGTAGACTCTGTATAGTATGCATAGGGAAGATAGATCCCTACGCAGTGCCAAAGGATCTAGCCGATCGGCAAGTTCGGGATCGTCGACAATCCGAGATGCCCTACGTTGGATTCGGTCAAATGGAGATAGCTGATAACCCGGAGCCTCGGCCCAAAGGTGGCAACAATACTCGATGTGAGGCCGCACCTGTGCCTTATACAGTTTAAGGCGGTGATCCGGCTTGAAGCATTGTTTGGCTCTGTTGAGTACTCCGAGTTTTTTGGAGGCCATTTTAGCCTTGCTCTCCAAATGACCGCCAAACTGGACAACACTCGAAATATCGACGCCCAGAATGCCAATGTTCGGCTTGGCACAAAGGTGAGTGTTTCCGAAGAGTGGCGATGCGACAAAGGGGGCTTTTTTAGCGGTGAACGCGCAAACTTGAGTCTTAGAAGGGTTAAACTGGACTAGATTTAGTCCCCCCCAATCGGAAATCTTCACAAGGGATGATTCGATTTCAGACACAAGTTTGTTCCGACACTCGTCGACGTGATCCCGAGAGATATTGCTGCGGCCGAAATACAGTGCATCCACGGTACTGTCATCCGCATAGCAATGGATGCCACTGGTATGCAACAAATCATTGATATGTAGAATAAACAATGTCGGGGATAACACGCAGCCTTGAAGAACACCAGCATTTACGGGCCGGGGGTTCGAGCATGAGCCGTCAACGACGACTTTAACTCTCCGTTCCGCAAGGAAACTGCCGATCCACCTACAAAGTCTCTCAGGAAGCCCATAGGAAGGAAGCTTCGATAGTAATGCTTTAGAGCGTGTTGGGAATTGGTTTAATTCGCCTCTATGAACCCCTACATACAACGGTCCCTAATGCCCGGCGGTACCAGCGGCTGTGCTGACTGTAGTAAGGTCGCAGGAAGCCGCTAGATGCGGGCAGCGCAGCCCCAGTGGACGTGTATTGGCTGGTGACGGCGACGGTGACGGTGACGGTGATTAGGAGGAGAAAAAGGAAAAGGTGGAGAAGGAAGAGGAAGAGGACTTATCTGACGACTTTACTACTATTCAACACATATTTTAATAATACGCCAAGAGATTAAATTATTTTTTTTAAACGCTATTGGCTTAAACATTAGCATTCTGGGCGTCGATATTTCGAGTGTTGTCCAGTTTGGCGGTCATTTGGAGAGCAAGGCTAAAGTGGCCTCCAAAAAACTCGGAGTACTCAGCAGGGCCAAACAGTACTTCAAGCCGGCTCACCGCCTTAAACTGTATAAGGCACAGGTGCGGCCTCACATGGAGTATTGTTGCCACCTTTGGGCCGGGGCCCCGGGTTATCAGCTATCTCCATTTGACCGAATCCAACGTAGGGCATGTCGAATTGTCGACGATCCTGAACTTGCCGATCGACTAGATACTTTGGCACTGCGTAGGGATCTATCTTCCCTATGCATACTATACAGAGTCTACAATGGGGAGTGTTCCGAGGAGTTGTTCAATATGATAGAAGCCGCTGATTTTCGCAACCGACCATCTCGCCGGCACTATCATCCGCACCATCTGGATGGTTGGCGTTCCACTACAATGCGTTTTAAAAACAGTTTTCTGCCACGCACAGTAAATATCTGGAACTCGTTGCCATCAGCGGTCTTCCCCGAAAACTGCGACATTGGGTTATTCAAGAAAAGAGCATATTCTTACCTGAAGGATAGGCAACGCACTGGCGTCGCTAGTGACGTGGGCGGCGGTGAATCACTTACCATCAGGTGACCCGTCTTGCTCGTTTGCCTTATCTGATATAAAAAAAAAAAAAAAAAAAACGCTGGCCTAACGCGGGTTGGTGGGAAGCATAGCTTCGTTTCTTGATTAGCAGGGTGCAACACGAGCAGGTGAGGTTAGCTTGGGTGCCGTGAGATGGTGTGCGGGGCCCGTTACACCCGTCACACACACATACGTCAGACGAGTAGATATTATATAATAATTGTAGTAATCATATCCGAATAACTGCAGTACGATGACGTCAATGCAGATACTACTCGATTTACGTAAATCCGTGCACTTTGCGATCCGTGTCATTAACGTTTATCTATCGCTGAAATTTCCATGACGATCATCATCGTAATGCACGTCATTGACGTTCATCATCATCGGCCTTTCTCAATCCACTGCTGGATAGGCCTTCCCAAATGTCTTCCACCACCGGTCTTTAGCTTTTCACATCCACCCACTTCCAACCGCTCTTATGATTTCGTTGGTCCAACTCGAAGGAGCCAGGTAGCTAGAGAAATTACTGCGGTAATAAGACTTAACATTCTGTCTTAAAACGACGAGCGCAAAGTGGTGCTGTGTATACCATCCTAATTAGCTTCACAGCCGTATCACTTACTATCAGGTGAATGTCTCTCTCGTCTTGTCGTTTAAATAAATTAAAAAAAATATATTTTCAAAAGCAACACGTTTAAGATAACGTAAACACAGTGACGATTTAGTTATCATTAAGTTAATACTTGTTTTCAATAAGCGTTGGTTTTATTATCGCTTAGTTAAAGAAGAATAATTAGTTCACATCTATAATAAAAATAAACCAATGATTGTTTTAAGTTAAACATATCCTTTGATAGTCCTTACTTGAATGCATAGGAAGGCAAAGATTGATTTTACATTTACTCTACAACCTGATAGCTATCCAGGCGGGTTCGAAGAAATACTCAAGCACCAACCAGTATTCATACACATTTGACCTCAGGATCGAACCAGGGATCTGCCCGTTAATGGCAGGAGTTCACACTACGCTATCGAGACAGTAAAATGACTGTGTGACAGTATGAATGATAGTATATATATAATAATAAGCTATGACACTGCAAATAATTAAGTGGTGAAATACTTTTCGGATGTTTTTGAAAACTTCATCAGCGCCATCTTTTTAAAATTACTGTCTTATTATGTATTCAATACTGCACTTGTATGTATATTTTATTTTAATTAAATTGTACTGGCGTTACGTCCCTATTTCCGGAAGCCGTCTAGGTAGGTACCACGGATCCCATTCCTGCCGCCAACCATCAGTGTGTAGACATTACTGTGGTCCGGATTTTAGGGCACTATAGGTACTGTAACCACAGGGGTATCAGGACTGAACATCATATATCTAAGCCGACGAGCGCAATGTGGTGCAGTGTATATAATCATAACTAGCGCCAGGTCGTTCGCACAATTAATCTATTAGTTATATTAAGACGTAATATTTGAACAAGCTAGGTAACATATTCAAGGTTGTTTACAATGGTCACAATGAGGAAGAGGAACGTGATAAAATCTGTTCTGAGAAACGAAGAGATAAGTATATTCAAATAACACATTTCCTATTAATAACTCCGAATGAAAATTCCATATGGAAGGCTAAATGGAATTTTTCTCTTTATGCCTTACGAAATAATGAAACTAATCGCATCAAACTCACTAGAGAGATCAGGTCGAGCCCCCGTCTCAAGTAAGAGCGATGTCTTATCTGAAGATGTCTGCAGTATCTGCTTCGACAATTACATCATCCTTCAGAAGTCAATGTTGACGAAAACAACATGAATATATGATTACACTTGAACAATATAAACAAATCAACGATTTCATTCGTGCGTAAAGATAAATAAACTTTTAAATAATATATGTTAGTAGCAGATTGTAGTAAATTGTGATGGTGGTGCTGTTCTTTTAGCTGGCTACCACCCTCGTATTATAAATCTGCACTCCTGAGTTCCAGTTCAACATATTCTATGCTATTTTGCCGCCTTCGGTGTTATTATTATTACCATTGTTCCAACATAACTTGTGGTTTTTGCTTATAGCTTATTTACTATAAAAGGAGAACATAAATTAGATTTCAATAATTTAATCTAATATCTATATATAACGAAAACGTGTTTTCTTTATTCGAGAATCACGTGAAAACTAGTGAACGTATCGACACGGGAACATGATCATTCTACGCGCAATGATTTGTAGATTATTTTAAGATTTTCATTGATCCTCCATTTTATTTCTAATTAACTTTTTTATAAACATTTTCATTTCATGTCATTTATGCAGTTGCCATAGCAACGGATATCGCGATGGAATATGCCTAGACGGTCTCTGGAAATAAACCTACGAGCAATAGGTTAAGTATTTCATACAATAAATATTTGTAAGTATTGTTGTAAAGTTTAAAATAAAAAGCATATCAATTTGATACATATGTTTATAAATGATTATTAAATTGCTACAAAAATTATATAAACTAACACTAATCGTTATTAACACGTTATAATTATTATTTTAATTACCAACTTCGACTGGCAACACTGTCAATGAAGTTGTGTGGTTGGGAGTTGAAAACAAAGAAAGGCGTCGTCTGTAAATTGGTTTGTTCAAGAGTATTAATATCATCAGCCGATGGACGGTTACTGCTGGACGTAGATCTCTCCGAAAGATTTCCTTGTTGGAGTTCATTAAGGAGAATTTAGCCTTAGCCTACCACTCTTGCCAGTGCGGGTATTTTTTTTAAGTAGCGTCCCCTGAGTGTGGCGGGTAAGTGCCTTTTCTTTTCATTTTTGCTTACTCTCTTTCTTATTTAGAATCTTTTCAGTGATGTTTTGCCACTGCATGACTATTACATTGATTGGTTGACCTTAGCGAAGTGTATTATTACAACTTAATCCATTTATAAATGGCTTCCCGTGTATAAATTTAGCATTGAGTCTCTTACACGCTATCAATAGTTGCATATAACAAACACTACATAACAGGCCTCCTCTAAAGATCTCCACATCCATCGGTCATGCGCCACCTTCATACAGGAGCTTCTCGCGACTTTATCACCAGTGCCTCATTTGTTGAGAAGCAGGATGCACCAGGAGAATGACAGGGTTGGCTTAGGTCCTGTGAGTTGTTGTGCGGGACACTTTTCACAACGAAAGACTATAATACGTCTTGTTTATTTATCGAAATTCAAACGGATGTTAATGTCGGTGTGCTAAAAAAACACTATTTAAGAAGTACCTGCTGAGGTACTTCTAGGCATTTACTGGTGGTTCATTCAGATCTTTGTTGCTGAAAACTGTCTAGATCGGTACCACCGCAGTGCCTATTTCTACCGCCAATGGGAATATTACTGTGTTGCGGTTTGAAAGGTGCTGTAGCTGTCAGGCGACAAGCGCAATGTGGTGCAGTACGTGTCATCCTAACTAGCGCCGTGTGGTTGTGTGCAGGCGTATCACTCACTATCTGGTGAAGGTTCCGCTCGTGTCGTCGCCTAATTCAGTAAAAAAAAGAAAAAAGGATAGATCAAAGACAAAACATTACTGTGATTTGAGATAATTATAAATGTTATCGTATTGTTTACGTATTTGTAAACAGTTGAGCTGTGGTGATAACTACAATGCAGTTAGAGGAAACTGTGAGAAAGTAGGTTAAGAATGGAAATTATAACGCTCCGCTAAACCAGCGTCTTTTAGCTGTTGCATCATACAATGCACTCAATCAAACACACGCAAAATTATAAATATCGTTTTTTTTTTTAAATAATAAAACCTCTTTGTTACACGAATTGAATTCATTATATATGCTAACATAATAAAAAGAAATAAATTCGAATTAGGGGAAGAGGAGAACAAACGAAGCTCTGATTCCCGCCAACCAGCATTGGATCAGCGTGGTGGAAAATGGCCCAAATTCCCCATATAAATCCTTACCCGATCGATGCGGGAATTGGGAGAGGCCTAAGTCCAGCAGCGGAAGGCTATCGGCTGATGACGATGATGAAATTCGAATTAAGAACTATTTGACAGCATGAATTGTTGATTGTTATCATTGCTTTTAATTCGACGATAAGTTGAGACGTTCACTTGACGGTAGCCAGACCATAACAGTATGGATCTAGACAAGATGATATACACTGTTCTGTCTTCATCATCTTTACTGGTGATAGGTCTTTGTTGCCGGGACCGTCTAAGTAAGTACCACCGCAGCGCCTGTTGCAGGCGACAAACAGTAGTGTGCAAACATTACTGTGTTGCGGTTTGGAGGGCGCTGTGGATATAAATAGCTGTATATATTTACTGGGTTAACGAGACAACATTATATGTCTCAGACGACGGGCACATTATGGTGCAGTGTATATAATCCTAAGATCATAGCAACAAGTAGTGCCAAATAGATAACACTGACTCTTTCTTGTGTTGAAAGCCAAGAATCACTTTGGGTAGTTGCGCCAGAGAAGTATAGCATCCTCACTAGCGCCATCTTGTTATGGGCAGGCGTATCATTTACCATCAAATGAAAGTCCCGCTCGTCACTTCGGTTAATTAAATTACAAAAAAAAAACATCCTGTGGTATAACATAGTGTTTACAAATAAGATATGTAAATTACTTACTTTCTTAAAATCGGTCAGTCAGCTCGATATGGTGCGTATCACTGCGGGAATCTGGTTGCTGCACTGGTCGCGCGCAGTGTAAGTATCCGCGGAATATTTAACTTGATATCAAACGCCGACGTGCTGTGTACGCCAGTGGTCGGTGCACACTGAACGATGTTTTCCACACTAGATGCTCGACTGTCACCGGCTATCTGCTCCGAGTTGATTCGTAACGATTGGAAGGTGATGATAGTATTCCCAAATTTAACGATCTCTTCCGGTAAAAGATTTATTGGACGAGAAGATATTTATAATTGTCATCAGCAGTTGACCTAATTTTTACATCATGTTTAGTGATTATGCCGATGTATATCAAAGCGTGCTACCACTAGTCTTTATCACGTATATTGGTAAACGGAACACAAGAATGCTGGTAGTGGCCAGGCTGGTTCAATGACGACTGGTGGCCCCGGAATCGAACTCGGCTGAAGCAAGGCGAGCGGTGAGTCGCTGCGTCATGGAAAGTGTCACCATTTCGTAATACGTCGTTATTGCAATGGCTATTATTGTTTTAACTTAAAAGGGTTCCCTGATTACTCAACTGGTGGCAGGTACCAACTCCACCGACAAGCAGTATTGTGCAAACATTACTGTGCTCCAGTTTGAAGGACGTTGTAGCTACTGAAATTACTGGGGTAATGAGACTCAATGTCTTTTGTCTTAGGCGACGAGTAATGTCGTGCAGTGTATGCCATCCCATCTGGCGCCACGTTGTTATGGACGGGCGTATCACTTACCATCAGGTGAACGTTCCGCTTGTTTCGTTGGCTAATTGTATTTAAAAAAAAAAACTTAATTGTAAGAAACTGTGTTATATCTATATAGTTTACTTGACTGTTTAGTTTCATTTACGCCAGTAAACCTTCGATACAGCCAATTGAAGGTTATTAACGTTTAAGTGGGGGTATGAGGCTTCCCGCACTACAACTCACGGGATTCAAGACAACGTCACTTGCTTTTGGTGCATCCTGCTGATCAATAAATAAGGCTCTGGCTCCCATCAACTCGCATTGGAACAGCGAGGTGGGAAAGGGCTTAAATCCTCCATATGAATCCCCACACGATCGACGTGGGAATCTTTGGGAAAGGCTTATGTCCAACAGAAGATGTCCATCGGCTAATGATGATGATGAAATAGTACAGTAGAGAGATACATTATTTAAAAAAAATTGTGGATAAATTTCTACTGACCTTTCATTAATAATCTCCTACTCCTTTAAATTTTAATATTAAAGCACTCCTTTGTAATTATAAATGCGATTCCATTGGAAACATTAGCAGTGACGCGTTCTATGGTGTTCTATCAAATAACTTATGACTTTCTCCTTATTCAAGTAATCTTGCAGCAGTTACAATACTCCGTACACGGCGCTTATCAAACGGTCGGTTACTGCGGAACCCGCTACGCGTTGAATGGTTTCCCGGCGGTCAGTTCTCTACGATCGTAATTAATACCGCCACCACAACCGACCGGTACACCAACGCAATTATAACTTAGCAACGGAGTTACAAATATAGTTAACTGTTAATATTAATTACATTCTCTACCTGTCCGACCTGCTAATAATAATCACGAGATCAAGTTAATGATAAAAAAGAGATTCGTGATAATATTGACTTGTTATAGGAATAACTGCTCTTCCCCCTTTAATATACTGTTTTTGATCCTATTATTAACATTAACATTATTAGACTAAAACAAGAGAATGATAATAATGACTATATAGAATTAGGATCTCTGTTGCTGCAGACCGTTTAGGTAGATACCACCGCACCTCCTATTTCTATCACCAAACAGTCCTGTGCAAACGTTACTGTGTTCCGGATTGAATGGCGCTGTAGCTAGTGAAATTACTGGGGTAACAAGACAACATCTTATGTCTTAAGCGACGAGCGTGATGTGGTGTAGTTTCTACCATCCTAACTAGCGCCAGGTTGTTATAGGCGGGCGTATCACTAACCATTAGGTGAAGGTCTCGGGTGTCTCGTTGCTTAATTGAGTAAAGGAAAAAACCATCGGTTGCAATATTTATTTCTCTCTGCTTTATTAAAGAAACAGATAAACTTTTTATTGTTATGTCCATAAAAAAAAGCAATTGGGTTTAAAAAGGTTTTATGGTACAAATATGTTACTTTTATCATTTCCCTTTGTATTTTTTGTCGGCATTTTCTACCATGAAAGTGTCATATACTAATTATAATTTATAATCATTTAAGTAACCGATACCTATTAACTTGTATGTTATTAGAAGTAATGGATGTTGCGAAATAGGCTCCCACTACATCTGTAAATACTTCAATGCAATTAAAGTCAAGTTATTATAATTTTATTTTAATTGAACACCAACATTTTTCTAAATACCTTTATTGAAAAAGGAAATTTATCCAATACTGGTGATCTGATGAAGATTGCAGGAAGCCGCTGGATGCGGCAGCGCTATACCGTTCGATGTGGAGATCTTTGAGGGAAGCCTGTAAACATGTATCGGTTGATGACTAGTGCAATACTAGTAACTGTGTGGCTATTATCGTAGAAAAAATAAGATAAATCACAAATTGACTATATGTCTATCTTTTAAATTTATAGATGGAATATTTTTATTCAATCTAGAAAAAGAAAAGTACAAAAATTTACTCGCAAGTAGTTACATTGTATATAGATTTAAAAGAAATATATTTCGATTTAAGATGAATCATTGGAAGAACCTGGTATATCTAGATATATTTTTATTTCTATTAAAAAAATGTAGGAATGAAAGATTTCGACAGTGTCGAGGCGAACGGGTTGTTCACCTTGTTTCATCACATTTGCTCTCTTTAAGTCTCCTTATCCCATTAATTTCAAGAGACATAGCGCCCTTCAAACCAGATATCATCAATATTCACTCGCAACGAGGCTACATTACTTGACAACATTAATATACCCTATGGTGACTGTATGCAGTTTGTAAGACATACTAATACTTTATATTATCTAAAGGCTAACCTTGGTCTCATTTTTACATGAGAATGAATGATGATATGAATATGGTCAAGCCTGCTCATCCAGAATAATCGAGTTCTCATATCATCAGCAAGAAGACAGGAATGAGAAACAGGAAATATTTACAGTATATGCGTCTTAGCTAGTTATTTGGGATCGAAAAGCCTATACACCATAAAACTGATATAATATATGTTCTAGGATACGAAAGGGGGATTTACTTATAACAAAATTATTATTTGTTAATTATGTCATAATAAATAACAAGTATTGTAACTGATGTGGCTAATGAAAGCTGATGAGTAATTGCCGATATCTGACAAATAGATTGTTGTTGTGCGCAAGCGCGCTGTAATGACGCGATGAGTTGATTAAACAAATTGACGCAACTAAAAACAAAGTAAAATGATTGCAATTCTATTAGTATTATTACTAAAGTGTTCGCTCTAATGTTATTCTTCTCTGTACACGAAATCATCAGCCGATAGACGTCCACTGCTGGACATAGCCTACCCCCAAAGATCTCTACTATCGGTCCTGTGCTGCTTGCATCCAACGGATTCCCGCGTGTGGAGTAGCAGAGTTGCACCAGGAGCAGATGAGGTTGGCTTGAGTTGGTTGTTAGCGGAACCCTTTACACCCCTTTTGTAATGCGCTCACTTAATTATACCTTAAATATGTCATAATTTGTGTTTAAAAAAAAATCTTAAAGTATTTATAAAAACGAGTAATTCAACAGTAGTATTAATTTAACATTCATACTTTTAACTTATTACTTGATAGTGATACTTGTTAACATTAAGTGGTAAAGTTTAACTGCATTGTGTCCGTATATCGAAGTTATTCACCCTAGAAGTAAGTTACATATCTACTCCGATACGGAAAAAAGTTAAAAATTAACTAATTAGTTATAAAAAATAAACAATACATACACTGCAGAAAATCTTTTTGTTAGCTAACTACTACCTTTCTATTTTCTCTTTCTTTACATTGTAGTTATTTATACCCTACAAGTTAATTTTTGTTCTCAATTTTTTTTTACACTAAGAGGAACTATTGGGACGGTCACCTGATGATAAGTGACAACGTAATCCATAACAAGGTGACGCTAGTCAGGATAATTTATACCGCACCACATTGCACTCGTCGCCTGAGACAGGATTTCTAGTCTCATTACCCCAGTAATTATACTACCTACAACGCCCTTCAAACCCGAACACAATGATGTTTGCACTACCTAGACGGTCTCTGACAACAGCGACCTGCCACTATCATTAATTTCACAAGCTTTATGGCTTAGATAGCATACTCTTGCCCTCATATGTTTACACAAGTAGTAATTGCCCTGTAGTCTCAGGCTGTCTGGTTCGTGGGCTGTGATGGGGACTCTCTTGCTTATCGTACCGCAACGAGGTTGCCGAGCAGGTTACAGCCCTCCCTGGGATATGCTTTCGGCGTAGTGCAATTGCACCGGTGCATTCTCTAGTAGATTCCAGGGCTATCCCCAAAGCACAGTGTGATCACCGAGGGGGTTTCAGTTAGTATAAATCCCACATGTTCTTGTCTTCGCCGCAGCAGCACTATATCTTTTTAGAAGTATTTCCTCCCCTTGTGATATTAAAATAAAAAAGAGGTGTAGTAGGAAACCAGGTCATATTAAAAAGAATCTGGGGCCTTTAAAATTCTTTAAGTGGAATTAAATCAGAGATATTAGAACTGTTGGACGTCGCGGAAGCTGCTAAATATAATTTCATTATCAAAATCAAGTTTGATACTTAGATACTAGTTTGCTTACTTTTGAATTGTGTCTTTTTTTAAAGACGTGTGAAACAGCTGGTAAATATAGAAATAACCGGTAACAATAGCCGGTGCGGGCGTAGCACTGAGCCGGCACCTGTCGCAGCACAACACCCATTGTGTTCAACCTATACCTGCATACTATGAAAAGGGCTAACCGATCAAAGGGGTTTATTTATATCTGAAAACATCTGTAACTGTACTGTGGTTATCTTTTCTGTAGAATTCCAGGACCAATCGTTTGATAGTGAACAGATATTTTAATGTACTCACTGAATTTCGAGACCTCTGACAAGGTGAAAGACATAATCATGCATCCATTACGCCAGCCAAGAACTGGTGAGATTAAACCACAAAAGCTGTCGTTCTTACAATATTTTCGCTTCTTCATGACTTTGTTCTTTAGCCTAAACTTAGCTGGAATGTATTGGGCGTCACTTCAAGCTCTATATGTATGGTAGTTGTTTAGGCCTGTAACCACATGGGGCTACTGAGGATACACTGAACCTAAATGTACTGATCGTGATGAGACATAAGATGTTGATTCGCGAACCCAGTAATTACACTAACTACAACGTCTGTCCAATCTGAACGTGAGTAATGTTTCCACATTACTCTTTGGCTCCGGAAATAGGAGCCGGCAAGAGATACATACCATTTCACACTATTAATTAACATATACATGTACTATGTACACCAAGCTATTAGGGCTACTCTCACTTAATATTAATACTGTAATAAATAAGTTACATGTCTACTATTACTTCATTCAGAATCCTATTTTTGAATTTACTTTATTACTTAATTCATGTGAAAGATAAATCTTCTCGACGATTTCGAAATCGAATTAAAAAAATATGTAAAAATTTCCTTGAAAAAATTAATACACGAACACCCTATTTAAACCTTCTAAATACACGTGGTTTTCGTAATGCGGGTTAAGCTCTTTTCTTAAGATAATCTTACCATCTCAACACCGTAAAGGTGTCCGCGCTAAATTTAGATATTCTAATACATAAGTCTAATAAAACAACATTTTGGTGATTTTATCACATTCAATTAGTTAGTCGTTATCTCACCGTTACGACTGATTTACAGCAGCTCTGTTCATGAGAGGACTAAACTGACAAATATTTTGACTTTTTGGATAAGGTTTACATACCCTACCAGAAACCTCTTTGCTTCATCGTTATCAGCCGATAAACGTTCATAGCTAGGCATATGCATCCCCCAAAGATCTCCACATCGATCGATCCTGCGCAGCCCGCTTCCAGCTGATTCCCGCAACCGTCACCAGATCGTCGAACCACCTGGTGGGGAGCCTGCCAACATTACGTTTACCGGTACGCGGTCGCCATTCGAGGACCTTAGTACCGCATCGGCTGTAAGTCTTTCCTATTCCCATTGCCACTTGAGACTATCAATCTTTTGGACTATGTCGGTAACCTCAGTTCTCCTACGGATCTCCTCACTTCTAATTCGATCACGCAGAAAAACTCCGAGCATAGCTGTTTCCATTGCTCTCTATGCGACTTTTCACAAGGCCCACTGTAAGCGGCCACGTCTCGGTGCCATAAGTCTCGGTAGCCTCTTTGCTTATCTATACTTAAAAATAAACATACCAATTTCAATTTAATATAGTTGCTTACCTTTCAAGTGACTCCGAGATTGGTATTTAGTTAGGTTTAAGGAGCTGGGGTTCGAAATGCTTGTTTGCCTATATGAAGCGCACGCCGCTGCCTACAGGTCTATCATTATTGCCTGCAGTCAAATCTAGTCAGAACGAGCTCGCTGTATAGATCCATTCACGAGGTAAGGGCATGTCTGGTGTTGGATTTAACTTTATTAACAATTGGATACCAAGCCGGTTGCACCACCAATAGAAAAATTAATACAGGTTTCAAAATGGTCGCCATTGATTTAATATATAGTATTTGTTATGAATAGTTTGATATAGAAAAATATATTCGATATGTCTATAATTCTATTATTCTTTTGAACCGTGTGCGTGAAGCTGTGTGTATAAATCCTCGCCTACATCTTATACTATAAAGGACGGATAGCAAGTGGTGCCATATAAAAAGGACCGCGTGATATTTTCCTGCAAACGTGAACATCAAGCTGTAAAGAAATGTACAAGTGAAACGATGGTTTTCATATTTAAGATAAAAAGTTATTTAATTTAAACATACAAACGTTTCCGCGTATTAAAACTGTATATGAAAATGAGTTATTCTCCCTACAGGCGAGTAAAACGGTTCGAATTAAATTTCAGTCAATAGAATTACTGTATTTTCATAAATATTCTTTTTTTTATACAAAATACCAAAAGTATGCCAAAAGTTAATTCTTAACTGTTATCTAATGTTAAATATCTGAATATAAATGCAACAATATAAAGACAATAGATAAAGTTATGATTTTAAATATTGCATTGGAAAAATGCTTCCAATGCTTTGGTCTTGATCACTTTCAAATTATTGTATAAGAGCTAAAGATTTTTACCTTAAAATCTCAAAATACATTGATTTCAATAAGTAAAATATTTTTAATTTTTTAATAATCAGGATTACTAAATATTTTTAACTTTGAGCATTTGGGCAGGTATCATTAACTACCAAGGAAAAAGTGTTAGGAAAAACTAGACTTTCAGTTCTTCCTAATGGTTTTTTCTTTAGAAATACGTATATATTATATATATAATGAAAATAAGTTTTTTTTTTCGCCAATCACCTCAAAACTGGTGAACGTAACCACACGGGAACATGAGCATTCCACGCGGAATAATTTGTAGATGCTTATAGGCTATTTATTTTTGAATTTCATAGACTCTTCATTATTTTATTTCTAATTGACTTTTTAAACATATTCTTTTCTTATTATTTATGCGGATGCTATATTAATGGTTACTATAGAAAGTCATTTGCTGTCGCGGTTGCTCTCAAGGAATATTTGAGACACATTTCAAGTCTTATTTTATATTACGACCAACAAAGCAGGCGGGGCACGGCTAGCTATGTATAAAAGTGGAGTGATGTGTGTTCAGAGGTGTTCGAGTCTTCGGTGTAGGCGTGCTGGTGGTGGCGCTGGTGTCTGCCCAGCTGACGTTCAGCCGTGACTGGCTCGGCGGCAAGCGTGCTTCACCAGCCGCCTTTGACTGCAACCAGTTCGCGCAAATCTGTCGACATTTCGTTGTGAGTATACTGCTGGAACAACATCCTTACCGCTTACCATATAACATGCTGAAATGGCGGAAGATAGTAGGCTCTAACCACTGGTGGTAGGTCACTATTGCTCGAAACCGTTTAGGTGGGTACCACTGCGCAATTTCTACCGTCAAACAGTAGTGTGAAAACATTAGTGTTTCGATTTGAAGAGCTTTGTAGCTAGTGGTATTACTGAGGTAACGAGACTCAGCATCTTGTCTCAGGCCACTCAGGCGCAATGTGGTTTAGAGTATAATATCTTAACTAATGCCACAATATTTTGAGCGAGTAATTAATTTGTTATCAGATGAACATACCGCTCGTCTCGTAGCTTAATTGTATAAAAAAACTGCTAACGCTTATGGTAAAACTTTCGCCGTACCATCATTGCTATTTTCCTGCTAACAACATATTGCTAGATATGTCCGCGAAAAACTAACATATGAATTTTACTGTTTTCCGATTATTAGAGTACTGTAGCTCGTGGAAGTTATTGTTATAACGAGACTTAACATAACGTGTTTTAATGTGATGCGCACAATCTGGTGCTGTGTTTACTATTGTAACTACTTCCATAACATTATGGGGAATCATAGCACGTCAAATCTATCTTAAAAATCAGCTGAATAATCTATCTATCTTAAAAATCTGGCTCGTGTAGTTGCTTCGTCGAATTGAAATGTATGTATATAATAATAATGTAGCGCCTGTCAAAAAGCTCTATGCAAACTACCGTATTTGAGTTTAGTTGCTTATTGCAATCTCTAAGTAATCGTTAACTATCTTTTGTTTTTGTTTTGTTTATTATTTTAAGTTATTAGATGTAATCTATCGTCTTACGAGATTGGAAGAAATAAAATCATTTGCTAGAAGGCGACACTTTTCGATATTTCATTCTTTTTTATAAAGAATAAAGAACAAATGATCACGTATGCACTAGTGCTGACGGGTTAAATTGGGGTTTTGTTAGATAACTAACAGTACGGCAGATGTGAGATTACCCCGCCTTTAATCTCCTCCCCATTGGTTCTTTTATAGAGCGATAAGAGACAGCACACTAAACGCCCGTGATCTCAAAGAGTTTGGCTTTCTACCAATCTTGCCTACAAAGACAAGCTTTTCCGAAACGTTGCCTTATTATCTAATAATGAGGGAAAAAATTTAGTGTCTGAAGTAGAAGGTGACCACTTTTATTACTTCTAAAATATGTAATTGTGTTTGTTTATAGCACGACTTGAAACAATCGTTGGGCAAAGACAAGCTTCGCAAGCACCGGAAAGCACAAAGAGATCTCTCGTTGGATTATGACGACTATGACAAGTGAAACTAATGGTTTACGTAATTTAAAAATTATGTTTCTAGTCGTCATGAAAATGTTTCTTTATTGTTAACCGAATATTATATTTTAATTATGAAGGTAAGCTGTTGTTGCCAGAGATCGGCATTATAGGCACTACTGTAGCAAGTAGTAGTAGTGTGCGAATATTAACGTGTTTCGATTTGAAGGAAGTTATAGTTGAAATTACTGGGGTAACGAGAATTTACAGCTGACGTTTCAAAGCAACAAACATAATACAGTGCTCTCTATATCATTCTAATTAGCGCCACGTTTACTGATACACTGGTGTTGTCTTTTGCCGGAGACAGTTTAGATAGGTACCACCGCAGTTCCCATTCCTGCCGCCGCATTGTGTGGTGCGCAAACATTAGTATTCCGGATTTCAAGAGAGTTGTAGGTAATAATACTACTGAGAGTAACGGGACCTAAATTCTTGTCTCGAGAAGATGGAGGCAATGTGGTGCAATGTCTTAACTGGTCATCTTAACTAACGCCTCATTATTATGCGCAGGCGAATCACTTGCCAGGTGAATAAAAAAAAACGTTGTTTATCGTGGGTAGGCATTACTTAGATAAACGTTTCGCTCGTCTCCAAGTCTATAAAGGATTTTTATTTTAATCAAAGAAAAATGAAAGCTTACACAAATTTAATTGTACCCATTTGATTTTATATACAAAAACCTTATACATAATTATTGCAAAAGATATTCTTAATAAATCAAGTAAATGTTAAAATGGCGGCGTTACGAAATTAAACATTACATTATTAAGACTAATTTATAGGTACTCGAAAATACAACAGTAAATACACAATAATGTTATATTAATTATAAAATTATATATGTGAAATAAATTTAATAAAACTCATGATTAAATTGTTTTAATGAATACATACATTAAATACTGTGTATTCAAATAAACAGGCCGTTAAATGTACTGTCTGATGGAGTTAATTTATTCTCCACGCTGGCCAAGTGTGGATTGCTGAATCTCATGTCCACGAAAGCCGTTGGTATATGTTGGTTGTCTCACGATTTATACCATTAACGGAAGCTCATGCCCAATAGGGATTGAACCTGCACCTACTCAAGACAAACATGCCTTACACACTGAGCTTTAACGGCGTGTTTGTAAATGAACTACAGTAGTTATATTATATGCCGTAGCATGATACTTGTGTCTTATCTTATAAAAATTAAAGCATGGCCAAAAACGGCAAAAATTTACAGTTTACTACCAAATGTGGTGACACTGTAATTACGAGGGTAAAATTATTAAATTTATCCAGTGGAAATAAAAATATGTTGAATTAATTAAATTTTTAAAAATTAAGAGGACTTTAATACAATATAATATACTTCTTCCTTGTAACAAACGTATAAAGAAGATTGTTTTCGTTCAATTGTTTACGAAACGCGGTTTAAAAATGACATTGGAAATATAAAATGGCGTCCACGGTTTACTTATATACATTTCCTTAATACAAACATATTTCTATCAATAAGGTTCAGGGTTACACTGTTGGTGTCTCAGTCTTCGTCAGTAGCAGTACACCTGACGTACTCCAGGGCTTTGTTCAGACAGTCCAGCCACTCGTCCCTGTCTTTAGGCGTGTCGGCCGCGAGCAGGTGCCTCCTGACCACCTCGCCGTCAGCGCGCCGCATGTATATGAGAGATCCGGAGTCCGGGGACGCGAGACCAGCGGGCACTGAAGTTTCTAGAAGGATCGTGTTCGGTCTCGCGCATAGGTCCCTAGGCGCCTTCACAACCCTTTCGGACACCACTGTCGATAGATCTATGTCTCCTATTGGCATCTGAAATAAATAATTCTTTTAACTATTAATTATTTTCTGGTGATATGTCACTGCTGTCCGTCACCATGGAGGTAGATTACCGCAGCTCCTATTTTTGCTGCCAAACAGTGTTGTGAAAACAATACTGTGTTCTGGTTTTGAAGTATTTGTTGCAGAGATAGTGAAATTACTGTGACAACGAGATAACATGTTTTGTCTCAAGACAATGACCACAATTTAGTGTAGTGTAAGTCATCCTAACTAGCGCTTCGTTGTTATCCTCGATTATATCATTCATCAAAGTTGGGATAATGAAGAGAAATGTTTTATTAACCTTCCATTCAGAAGCAGCGTCACTTTCGAAGGTCTTTCTCAGGGACACTAGGGGCGTACCTTTCTGTTAGCGTCGTCTGGGTATTTCCAGTATTGAAGGCGCGGCGACTGCAGACGGAACCAGCGGCGATGCCACGCGCCCAAACCGCTCACGTCGTCGAACGCGGTGAGGAACGCGCAGTGTGGCTCTGGCGCGGTCACACGCAGTCGGGCACGGATGTCCACGTTCAGGGTACCCTCTAGTGGACTACCGCCTGGGACCTGATAGAGGAACCATGTATACAGAATATAACATCATTACATCAGTTAATATTAAATACACATCTAGCAACTAATTATCATGATAGCAGTGGATAAACACTTACTTTGTAACTTCGCAGCTCGCTACATCTTATACTTTGATTATGGATAAGGTTTGTTGTCTGGATAGTTAAGACCTGCATTACGAAATCTACAGAACAGACTTGCTGTGTTCTATACCTTATTCAGGGTGAAGGATTTCCTCGATGCCTGTTGCAATGCGAAGATGCAGTACCCATGCAGTTGGAACTGTGGACTCCTGACGGAGTGCGGCCCAGCGGGGCTCTGCACTCGCGGCGCCTTCAGTTCTGATACTTTGGACTTAGGCGTCAGCAACTTGGAGTTCGACTGTAGAATTTTCAAAGGCGATAATAGTCAATAAAGTATTACAATGCATTTTTATTTTACTTTAATCATTTATTTTTATGCCATTCAGTTTGTGTGAAAGGTAATGTTGGTGATTAACAAATTTGTCATAAAAGCACAAATTGACTTAATTACCTTTTTATTAGTGATGTGATATTTCACTTCATGTGGAAGTATTTCCTTCGACGCTTGCAACAGATAAATTTCAACGGTGACCTGAAATTAAACGATGTTAGAAAGGAGATCATTATCAAGACTTGAAAATAATTAAGTACTTATTAAATAAAAAAATGTATTAATGTTAAACAAGCGTGTTCGCTCTATACAGGCAAATAAGCACTGCATGACCTGGCTCCCTGAACTTACCTAATTAATAATCTCCCAACTCATATAAAAAGTACACAATTATGCTCTGACTATTGCTAAATTGATAAGTTTATCTAGTATAGATAAGCACAGAGATTTTGGGTAAGCTGTTTGCATACTTTACCCGAAGCCTCTGTGGCATATACCTGTTATAAGGTATGTATTTATCGTTAGGTGCAATGTTTGTATTTATCATTAGATGGTCATTAAAGTATACAATTAAATGTATACCTGACACATCTTTTTCTTATATTGTACACAGTAGATGGGAGAGCAAGGAAGGGAGAGTACTAATCAGAATATTACTTTGTTGAATTTTGTTATTTCCCCTCCTCTTACCTACTGCTTGCTTTTTATCTGCAAAGGTATGTATAATTTTTCTATTGTAGTGGAAAAATAGTGAAATGTTTTCACACTGTAGAAATAGATACTAACGGCAAAAAGATACTGAATGGTACATAACAGTTCTCCTACATCAACCAGGGTTGAAGAATGTACCTTAAAATCGCTTGCTAGCCCATCCATACGAATTTCGTCAGGGAAGTGCAGCAGGCTGCCGGTCGGCTGCGTCAGCTGCATGCTCGTAGCGAGAACCCGGTCGCGGCATTTCAGCAGGCAGACAGCGTGGTGTCCAACCGCACCGTCTAAGAGTTGTAAATTAATATATTGATTATTATTAATCTCCACAAAATAAAATATACTCTATTAATATAAATTTATAATACAAAAAACAATATTACAAGAACACTTTTTTTGCATATTAAGTTTAATAAAATACTTTATATGATAATCAGTATAAAAGTTAATCATCATCATTCGATAGACGCCCACTTCTGGACATATGCCAAAGTTAATATATAAAGTAAATTAAAGTATTCCGATTTAGGGTCTATTTCTACCGCCAAACAGTAGGGTGTAAGCATTACTGTTTTCCGGCTTGAACGACGTTGTAGCTTGTGAAATTACTGAGGTAACGAGAGTTAACATGTTATATCTCAAGGCGATGAGCACAATGTGGTGCGTGTCATCTAGCGCCACGTTGTTAGGAGCAGTCCTATCAAGTGGATGTCTCCACTTGTTTCTTCGTAGAATAAAAATTGAGGTTTAATTTCTCATAAATATCATATATATATATATATATATATATACACACACTGGTGGGTAACATTGAACTGCTGCCATTGCCGTTGTACCGTACAAAATAAAATCGCATAAAAAATTACTATACAAAAACAGTTGTTTACTGTACATTGTGATTTTGTTAAGAATTGTTTGTTTCTTCTTTTTTTGTTTCGGGAGGGAAATCTTTGAATTGAAAAGATATTCTGTCTTCTGGAGGGAAGTCAGAACTATGTGGTGATTTTTCCCCACTAACACCCCATCGGTGGTCAACTTCGGCGTTCGGAGAGGTCACGGGATCTCCGGTCGAAACATAACCGCGGCTTCACCACCGCCATGCTGCGATAATACGTCCCGAGGTCTGCTTTATGCAGACCCTGCCAGCCTCACACTTCAATAATGTCCGAAGACCACGTCCAACCATCGTCCTCCTCAGGGTCGTTTAGAACGCGATTAAAACCCCCATGCTAACAACCAACAACCCCAAAAAAGGCCCCTACTATAATGGGGGAATGCTAAGAATCGTTTGTACCTGCGTTGAGATGCCGCACGTAGTCGCGCCGAAGAGGTACCCCGATGCCGTGGAGGTGCAGCGAGGCCATACCTGCGGCTGCTGCCGGCCCGGCCCCCTCCACCTGCAGCCGCTGCACCTCATGGACGCAAGCCTGCCTTCGATGAGCTAATAATGATAAGTTTTTGTTATAAATCAATCGATGCGGCGTGCGAGTAAGTGAAATAACTGTTTTATCGATTTCCACTACAAGTTAGAGCTATAACGAATAAATTTAGACTATTTATAATTTAGCTAAAATATAATACAATGCGAAGCACATTATATATAAATAATTTAAAGGATTTTATATTATGAATGTGTACATACATGCATACATACATACACGTTTGGGTTATCAATGTATATGTTAAAATGGGTTGTGTTGGTTCGCTAATCACATGATAATAAGTGAACGTAACGTGAATATGATCATTCGACGCGGAATGATTTTGTTGATGGTTATAACTATTTATTTTTGGTATTTCCTATATAAAAAAAGATCCTCCATCATTTTATTTTTAATTAACTTTTGTCAACATTTTCATTTGGTATTATATATGCGGTTGCTATAAAGCGTCATTTGCGGTCTATTTTTATATTACGACCAGCAAAGCAGGCGGGAAAACAGCTACTTTTCATATATATATACTATATATATCATCAATATATATGTGAAGTATAGAAGTATTAATGAGGGTAAATGATATTCGAGCTAGTTGCCTTTTAAAACAAACAAATATATTTTACAACCTAATCATCTTTCTAGTAAATTTTGTACTGTTTTAGCATTTTTTTTATAGTTTTATCTTTATATTTCTTATTATTTATCTAGTTTAATCCCTCCATACATTTGTCTCTGTCAGATTTTTAAAAGTATATTTTTCACTTACTCGCCAGGAGTAGGAGTCTTTCACCCTCAGCTTGCTCCGTGGAGCCGCTGAACTCAATAGTGGCGGCGCATAGATTGAGGGCTTGGCTGGCCTGTAACAGTTCAATAGAGATACATTATAAATTACATTTTATTTATTTATTTAAACAAATACACAAACATTTACAGAAAAGGGTACATGTATATGTTGCCGACTACAGCAGTTAATTAAATGACTGTGTCGCAGTTAACAACGTCCACAAATTTTCCTTAGCACTACGGTAGAAATAGGTCACATAGTAAACTTATGCAACAGGTGTACACTGTCAATGATAGCTTAAAAGAGGCAGCTTAGTTACTTCAATAGCTTCAACGCTTTTCAAACCTGAACGCAGTAATGTTTGCACAGTACTGATTGTCGACCGCAATAGACACTGCGGTGGTACCTACCTAGGTGGTCTCCGGCTACAGAGATCTACCATCAGAATACTTATATGTATGTATTTTGTGACATTATATCCACTTTTACACAATAAGTCAAATTTCAGTATAATCCCTACTCATGTATTACTATTACATTTTTTAATCTTAAAGAGTAGCATATTCAGAACAGGCCGTGGATCCGGGTCTACGAGCCCAGTGTCAGATAAGCTGTAAGAGTCGCATAGGCTTGCAGCGCCAACATCATTATCGAATCTAGAATCTAGCATATTCAGATAAACATTTACTTCTAGATAGTGGTACATTTGTCTTGCTCATGACAGTGTGATGGTGCTGGGATATTTACACATCACATAGGACCTATTGTATTTTCTTTTTATTCTTCAAAGCGAGACGAAACGAGCTGGCCCTTGACCATGATGGTAAGTGATATGATTGCCCATAATAAAATGGCGCTTAGTCAGGTTGTAGTTCATATACATAGCACCACATCATGTTTGTCGCGCAGAGTAATGAGATCTGGATACCCCAGTAAATTCACCAGTTGTAGTGCTCTTCAAACCAGAACAGAGTAATGTTTGGATACGGTACTGTTTGGTGGCTGCAGAGTGGTGCTGTCTACAGCAACGGAACTTGCCTGCAGTATAAAACTTAAGTCTAATAATCTTTTACTGTTATGTACCTGCGATATGATGGTCTGCTGCTTGTTGATTTCGTTCTGTAACTCCTTGATACGCTCGCGCACGGTGGTGACGCTGACGACGGGCTGGTCAGGAGTTGGTGGCGTCGCGCGTTCAGGCGACGCGTGCCGTATCACGCGCAGCGGCGTCGATGGTGTTGACGACTGCGAAATGATTAGCAAAAATCAACATGTTATAATTATCTCTCTTCTAGACTCGGTCCTGTATGTGAGGATCGTCGTCAGCGTTAGAGTTGCTTTCTGATATAATTAGATGTAACGATTACCAACTAATAAACGTTCCAACGAGTTGGAATATATTACATGTCTACAAAAGTTGTCGTTCTTCAGGATGTTTTCCTTCACCGGAAGTTCAAGCGCAGTAGGAATCAAACCCGCTTCCCGAAAGACAGGGCGTACAGCCTCACAAACGTCCTATCACAGGTTCTAAACTATTAGGTCCTTACATTTGAATTTAACGTTTTGTCGTACTGACCATATTGATCTGAAATATCTCCTCTTTGGTTAAGAATTTCATTCCAGATGCTGCAGCCCAAACCGCCTTCAAAGAGTTTATTGATTCTCATCCCCATGGTTTTTTTTAGTAAAGGGGTCAATGAACTACCTATGAGATGGCGAAAGATAACAACGGTGCATACTTTGATTAATTAAAGAATTTTCCAAAAAAAAAACTACTTTATATTCTTCCCGTACAAAACGCCAATTTCATATGTAAGGACCTAATATATTGTGTGAGAAGTATGACGTTATTTATTTTTGTATTGTTCATGTGTACACAGATGTAAGAATGATTTTACTTCAATCTTACTATATATTAATAACACCCCTGCGACTGTCTGTGGAGAAGGTTCTGTCGTAAAATCCAATCTTAGCTGACCTGTACCTGGTAACAGGAATATTTCTACAAAATTTCGAGTCTCAGAGCGTTATGGTTTTAGAGAAACCGTGATGTGTCTCTACCATATGTGAAAATTTCATATATAATCGTATATAGATTTGTATGTGTGTTTGCTTTTTCAACGCAAAATATAGGTTTTCATCATGATCATCATCATCATCATCATCAACAACTCGCTGCAGTTCATTGCTACGCTTTCCTCAAAGAACGCTTGTTTACCTGATCGTAAAATAAATCCATAAAACATAATTAGGACTAGTCGTGTAAAGATATCAGATCAGATTGTAAAAAGGAAAGGAGAAGGAAAAACATGGTTGAAGAATATCAGGGAATGGATTGGCATGTCTGGGGCGTCCCAATTGTTCCGCTGAACCAGGGACAGAAAAGACTGTACCATGCTGATCGCCAACGTTGACTAGTTGGAGAAACACTTTAAGAAGAATTAATAAGAAAAAACTAAAACTACATAAGATTCATGGTAACGGAGATGCTTACGGCATTTTGCATTCTCCTGTAGAAGCTAACGCTGTGCACTAGTTCAGCACCGCGGTCGTGCCTCGCTGGTGTGCTGCTTGGCGGCACCTTCACAGGAGATTTAAATTTCGCTTTCTCCTCGTAAACGAAGCTGTTCGACGACAAGCCCTGCTGCAATGGAATCATAATAACTATTAATACCAGTTACTAATACTGGTGGTAGATCTTCGTTGATGGAGACCGTGTAGATGGATACCTAACCACAGCGCCTATTTCTGCTGCTAAACAATGGTGTGCATACATTACTATGTTCCGGTTTGAAGAGCGCTGTAGCTAGTGTAATTCCAGGGATAACGGGACTCAACATGTCATGTCTCAGACGACAAGCGCAATGTAGCGCAATGGATACTATCCTAACTAGCGCCACATTGTTATGAACGGGTGTATCACTTACCATCAGGTGAACGTTTCACCTGTCTCTTCGCTTAATTGGATAAAAAAAAAACTTAGGTGACAGCATACATTCAAGCCGTAGGAGTAGTTTTACTGGTGGTCGTACTGGCGTCTAGGTTGGTACCACCACAGCTCCTATTTCCACAGAAGAACAGAAATATGGAAACATTACTGTGTTCCGGTTTGTAGTGTGTTAGTAACTAGCGAATTTACTGGAGTAATTAGATTTACTATCTTATCTCTCACGGCGAGTACGACGGTGTTGTGTATACTATCTTAACTAGCGCTATATTGTTAGGGACTGAAGTATCACTTACCATCAGTCTCAGTAAGTTGATAAAAAAAAATTAAATAGAAATATGGGCAAGTTTATTATAAATGTACTAAATTTATGCGTTTATGGAGACAAACAAGGACCTATTGAAGTGGAAATCTCTAGAGGATGTATATGTCCAGCAGTGGGCATCTATCGACTGGTGGTAATGCTTTTTTGAAGATTTTTTCTTTTTTTTTTTCATAATTGTAAATGGTTACCTTATTAATTTTGGGTGGAGTGGGCCCTTCGCTTTCTTCCAATGCCTCATCGAGCAAATCGTCCAGCTCGCTGTCGCACGCACTATGAGAGCTGTCCGATTCGTACTCCCGAACCGCCTTTTTGTAGCTGGTGTTATTCTTTTTTACAACCTAAAATGAGGAGAAATTCATCATTATGGTCTCAACTGATGGCCATCCAGCGCTAGACATAAGTTTCTTTTAAAGACCGACATCATGAGAGCTGTAGAAAGCAGATTGATTGGAAAAACTGAGTACCCGCATTATGGTGGAAGATATTGGGGCAAGACCCTAGTATGTATCAGTAAAGACTGATGATAATGTGGCACTGTGTAAATATCTCAACCAATACTTTATTGTTTTCAATGATCATCGAATAATCATTTTGTTCATATCATTTCACATCATTGTTTAAAAAGAGGTATATTTTTTTAGATTTTTT
This sequence comes from Ornithoptera priamus, assembly GCA_029034505.1. Lineage (NCBI taxonomy): Eukaryota > Metazoa > Arthropoda > Insecta > Lepidoptera > Papilionidae > Ornithoptera > Ornithoptera priamus. The sequence continues at coordinate 1,646,181 of JARDWD010000584.1, forward strand.
TTAAATTGTCGTAAATTTCAAAACGGAAAGTTCGAGAACTCAAATGGGAAGATAATATAAAAAATATCCTTACATTCATGACTTCCCTTCCGAATGAAGTTTCAGCCCAGTTGTCCGATTTGTTCAGATTGTCCTTGCAGGTGTCGCCACTGTGAACAATTGAATACTACATTATCGATCATTGCATATCCGAGCTGCATTTCCTGTTCTTGTCATTTCCGATACTTTGCAAAACTTCATGACCTCTCAGTGTGCAATTTGTTTTCATACGCTTTAATTCTATGCAGAATACATACTAATAAATCTAATTTAAAGTTGACTTTTCGTAATTAATTTGTAAAAATATGATGTAGTAGAATAGAGTTATATATGTTAGTGAGAATTTAGTGATATGGCCATTTTTGTTAGATATGCTCTAAAGTACTAGGTACTAGTAGGTAGGTCTCTATTTAGCCCTGTAGTCTCGGGCTAGTAAGAACAGGACTAAGGTAAGCCCCGCCTACCTTAGAAGGCGACTCAAAGGGTCTAGGGGTTTCAAGAGCCATGAGGGTAAGGGCCTATAGTGCTCAACAAGCGAACCTGCGTGGGACAACATATGGCTAAACGATGGTGCTTAGGAGGGTTTGGCCCGTTCTCATAGACGTGCTAACACAAAGTGTAGAAGGGCACCGGTGCGTTCTATAAGAGATCCCGGGGCCACTCCGAATGCACTGATGCAGACCACTGAGGGGATTTTAGTGAGTATAAATCTCGCATAACCCTGGCTTCCTTCCAGAAGCAGTTTTTGTTCCCGGAGACTGTCTAGGTAGGTATCACCGCAGCGACTATTGGAGCCGACAAACAGTAGTGTGCGAACGTAACTGTGTTCCGGTTTGAAAGGCGCTGTAGTTGGTAAATTAATGTGGGTGTGGTCAACGAGACAATATCTCATGGTCCAAGGCGATGAGCACACTGTGGTGCTGGGTATGTCATATTAACCAACGCCTCGATGTTATGGTATTACTTGTTATCACTTGAGCGGATTGGCTCGTCTCATCGCGTCGTCATGGAAAAAAATCTTACGTAATATTTTTTAGCCGTTTTCTAGTATAATTACTTATGCACTGATTTAACTTAAGATACGAATTATTTAATATTCTAAATTAAGTTAGATTCTTCTAAAGTTTAGCTGAATAAATATTTTAACATGTATCTTGTTATGCTATATATTCGTACAAAAAATATCGTGCGTTATATGACTACTGTGCTTCAAGTTAATATGCCGTCATTTAAGTAATATTTTATACGTAATGGGTGCTCAATTTTCCCTTTCCTGGTTTTTATTAGAGTAGGGTAGTCTTGAAGTTACAACAATAACTTTCATCTTTATAGTGCCTGGCCAGGGTAAAAACAGACAATCCTTGCGTATTATCAATTTCATAAATATATACTTATATTATGGTGGAAGGTCTTTGTTGCCAGAGACCGTCTGGATAGGTACCACTCCAGCTACTATTTCTGCCGATCAACACTAATGTGTAAACTTCACGTGTTCCGGCTTGAAGGGCCTGTGGCTAGTGGAATGACTGGGGTAACGTAACAGCATATTCTAAAGAAGACGATCCTAATATGAAGTCGTGTATCATCCTCACTAGCGCTACTTTGTTATGGGCAAACGTACTACTTATCATAACGTCCTGCTTGTCGCGTTGCTTCGTCAAATAAAAAGAAAAAACTGTTTAAAAAGAACTTGTATGCGTGACATAGTTTAAGTAATTTTTTTTTTATTCTACGAAGCTATAAGACGAACGAGACGTTATATGCCTGACCATTGCAATGTAGCGCCAGTACACTAAACACTCGATTCTTGACGATGTCAGCGCTGCAAGCCATTCGACTGTTACAGCTTATCTAACACTGGGCGCGTGGACCTGGATCCACGGCCTGTTTACAAAAAGTGTACTACTTGTGGTGTAGTTATCCGACGGCGGAGTTTTTATAATGTGTGTCTGGTTATTGGTTACTCTGGCGAATCTACTCAGTCGTCGAGGGCGGGCGCGGACCTGTTACCCGACTACCTTCGCCTGTATCGGAATCTCTGGGCGGTGAGAACCACCCCTGATCGCGCGTATACTTAGTGTACGCGGTGTGTGAGTACCTGTGGCGCTGCGTTAAGAAGCGAGGGCGGCGTGATGCAGAAATTCGGAGCGTGTTGGTAGTGTCTGAGATGTGTGTGATGATGTGGGTGTCGGTGACTGTGGGACACTAAACACTGCAACACATTGTGCTTGTTGCCTTGATACATAACAATTGTTAAGTTTCATTACCCTAGTAATTTCACTGACTACAATTCCCTTCAATACGAAACACAGCAACATCTACAACTACTATTTGATAGTAGAAATAGGATTTGCGGTGCTACCTAGACGGTCTCCGGCTACAGAGGCCTACCACCAGTAGTTTGTATTGAACATAATAATAGTATCTGAATTGTTGACGGTTTAGGTTATCTTCACCGGTATTTTATTTCCGGTATGTTTTACTTGTGCTACTTAACTCCAGTAACAGCACCGGCATACTGCGCTTGCCAGCCGACAAGGTTGGAGAAGGCTTTGTTCAGCAATGCACGTCAGTAGGAATGATAAACGACGATAGACGTTGATTGCAATGCTTGTAAATTAATAAATATTAATACAATTTCACTGTTCTATATATATATATATATATATAAAACAATATATTTTACGTCGGTAAAACTACCTTCATTTTTTTTTATTTAATTAGGTGACGCCACGAGAGAGACGTTCACCTGCTGATAAACGATACGCTTGCCCATAATAACGTGGCGCTATTCAGGCACTGCACCACTTTATGCTGGTCGCTTTGAAATATAAGACCACAGTAATTTCACTAGCTACAGCGCCCTGCAAACCGGAATACAGTAATGTGAGCACGCTACTGTTTGACAGCAGAAATAGGCGTTCCGGTGGTATTTACCTCAATAGTCATGTCATCGTCATCAGTCGATAGACGTCCACTGCTGGATATAAGCTCGTAAAGTGCATTGAGAGGAATTGGGCTGTAGCTCAATACTCTGACTTAGTGCGAGTTGCTGTGTGGTCAGAGCCTCGTCTGTTATTTAGCAGGGTGCACCGCGAGCAGGTGAGGTTGTCTTAGGCTGCGTAAGTTTTTGGGAGGGACATTATATCCCAGTGAAATCGTAACAAGCTATTATTTGTCAATTTGGAAGTTATTCTAACATATTCATTCTTTACAATTTATGTTAATATCAGCCGGTATTCAAAGGAGTTAAGTTCTGAATACGCATTGTATAGTTTTTTTTTATGAATACAACACAAAGCAGCTTTTGTGTGTGGAAACCGGAGCAAGACGTAAGCCATAAAGGAAAGATATTTGAATACGTTGTTATACCGCACATTGAAATACTGTAGGTATTAAGAAAAATACTAAGATATGGTATTAGCAAATACGACGAATAACATGGTAATCTTTTTTCACCCTATTAATCACCTGAAATGTATTTACAAAATTAAAAACAAAATTTAAGTTGAATGCTAAGTATGATCTTATAGATAAATCGATAAATCATAATTGTGCCGATTTACTAAAAGAATTGAAGAAAAAAAAAAGTATTAATGATGTAAACGAATTTTTTTTTACGCACAGCGGTCATAGCACATACAGGATGCTGTTATAAAGATTTTAGGACAGTTTTACTCAACCTTTTTCTCAGAAGCCTGAGTAAGTTTACGTTAAGTTACCTTGAACCTGTGCTAGAAAGTTTCACAGGCGGCAAAAATAAAAAAATTATCAGGTAATAATTTCTTAGGTTTGTTTCGCATATACATTATGCCTATAAATATTTAAAAAAATTTAATAATAAATTAAAAAGAGGTTTAAAATAAACTAACACTAGGTGGGCCAGCATAAGAGCACAGCGAGCCCCAGGTTGAGTATAACTGCTCTAGGAGGTGCAGAGGTTGAAACCAGGGGTTCCATTCCCTACACCTATGTAAATAATCTAAGTTGGTAACTTGTATTTATAATGATAAACAAGCACGGGGGTTATGCGTACCCTATCTGAAATCTCTGTGAACATCCCTGTTTCGATGGAATGCATCGAAACAGGGATCACTTGAGCATCCGGTGAAAGGAATCATGGTACGGAATCCGCTATATTAAAAAGAAAAAGCTTTCATGGACATATGTCAGCCAAAACGCACTTGGCTAGTACTGGATAAATGACCTTAAATTTTCTTGCAAGTGAAGGTTACAAAAGCACACTGATAGGTCCTGAAAATGTCAGCAAAGTATACAGAATGAAAGTCAATGGTTTATTATTTAACATTTTTATTATTACAAAAAATCAGATAGAATTTTTTTTTTCTATTATCACAGACAAAACAACTTAACGTTTACCAAATGTCTAAACCTGAAAGAGAGAAATTTAATACCTATAGAGGAAGCTGTATCTGTGAGCTGGTCAGCCGGTTACTTTTACGTTGACTGAGGATCTTAAAGTTAACCGCACACTGAGCTTAAGAAGAATAACCCAAGTTGTGTTAAGTTCATCACTTAGGGCTATACGCTGAATAACGATGATGGATGAGAAAGTTAAATATCGACAGCTGATAACTGGCCTAGCTTATCATTTTACTTCTATAGCGGTTACAGTATAAAAAAAAATGTAAATAGAAAAATCTATAACTAAAAAAGTGTTTATACTTAACCCTTTTAGAAGTTTTTTTATTAATTATGCATTTTAAACTACTACACACTGATCCTTCGATTTACAACGATTTAGATAATTTTTTTTTCAATTAATGAAGCGTTGAGACGAACGGAATGTTCATCTGAGGGTTAAGTGATACGTCTGCCCATAACGAGGTGCTAGCCAGGATACTGCACCACATTGAGCTCATCGCCCGACACACGAGTCTCGTTACCCCTATAATCAAACTAGCTACAGCGCCCTTCGAACCAGAACACAGTGATGTTTGCACGCTACTATTTGTTAGCTGCAATAGGAAATACAGTATTACCTAGGCAGTCTCCACCAACAGAGACCTGACCCACTAGTATAACAAAATATAAATTTTTTTTTTTCGTTTTTATTATGGTCTTTTTCAATAATTAACGAAAACAAAAAAAAAATTGTGTAAAAACCGTGTAAAAGCGAAACCGTGTAATTCGAGGGACAGGTGTGTATAATTCTTTTAATATGCGAATGGAAACAAACTGACAATATTGTTTATAAGAAATTAAATTGTATTTTATTACTATAACTCTATGGAGAAACTTTAGATATTTCCCTCTTAATACTTATCAATATGTAGTACACATTTACTGTATTAACCTTTAACTTAACAAGCTATTTTAATAATGAATTTAAGTTAAATCAAAATAACAAAAGCTCCGTTGTTGTACCGTTAACTGTACGTATATAATATCTATAGGAATGTTATAAATATACATTTAATAATATATATTTTCTATATAAGTGCGAATAGAATATTTCTAAGTTTTGTAAGTACAAACAATTATAAATAATAATAGTAATATTTAAAGTTCATATCAGTTAAGTGTATATTGAAAAGGACATTATTTAGTGACTCTTCGGTTATAAACGAACGATAAGTTACTAAGATGAACTGAAATTGATGTGAGGGTACTTAGAAATTTAAGGTCGAAAGTAAAATGTTTCGTATATAAAATAACCAAGTTATAAACGATTGATTTTTAAATTATAAACTTATTATACAAAGGATGTAGTGTTAGTTAAGTAATTTTTTAAGTTTCCAATTATCAGGACTTAGGAATACTCTTGTAACTTACCCGAAGCTTTTTATAATGTAATAAAACCTGTATTTATTTAACAAAAAGGTCATTTACATCGTCTATAGCAGGGTTTCTCAAACTTTTGGCTCCACTAACCTTTGTAAAAGTTTCCAGGTGACAGTGAAACCCTTCTCTATTAAAACCCGATCCACCCCTCAAAGAAAATAATCTAATTGGTTGTTCAATGAAATAAGGTTTTGATTTTGAATAATACCAAACATATCTTTTGAATATTAATGTGATGGATAGGTTTTTTGTCACCAATTGAGCCTAATATTAGGAGCAATTTAGGACATTTTGACCTTAATACTGATTCTATATAAAAATCGATTTTTTTATTTCGTATAATCAGGTGAAAAGATATTCTCACACAAATAGCTTGTAACGAATGGTAAAAGGATATTGGGATACTCTTCCAGTTAAGCAACCCAAAAATCAAAGACATCCTTTTTGAATCAGCTTGAAGAGTTTTGTCTACGAATATTTCTAATAATAATTACCGTTACTTAATAAATCAAACCAGAATATATGCTCTTATTCGTGACCACAAAATGGGTTACGAGTTCTTGTCGCAAGTCCCTAGGGGGTTCGCGTACCTCACTTTGAGAAACCCTAGTCTACGCGATAGGATTGATTTGTTAAAAAAGTTCACATCGGCGTATTGTAGTAGCCGGAATGAGTTCTACATCTAATTCTAGATTATTTACAATAACACTAACAATCCATAGGCAACATTACAGTCTTATTTAAGTATTCAATAATGTATATGAGATTTTCGCAATCTAAGTTTTACATGTATAGGTCGAAGTTATTGCATATTAGTTAATCACCTAATATAATAAAGACAGGTCGCGACAATGTCTAAATTGGTTCTACTAAAGCAATAAGTAAAAAAACCTAGAAAACAATGATGAAAGGAAAAAATAACTTCCTGCTATTAACTGCTGTGTACTTATATAAATGGTTGGAATTGATCTAATGGCACGCCAAGGGGTCATATTATCCCCTATCTGATATATAACTAAATGTTGCCAATTAACAATAAAATTATTAATATAAACTAATAAGGCAACATATGTATTATTTTAGTTCTAGTCGTGTTACGTTACTAACAATTGCAATATGCTATAAACTGCAATAGGTCCGCTAATAGGTTTCTGAGGAGCACGGATGCTGATCTCCGGTGATTCTGTTAGCATCCATGAAAGTCCTGAAGACGGCTTTGCGACCCGTTCCTCACCTCACAAAAAAATGCATCTTCTGAAAGATTCACCATCCGATAGCAATAGAAAAAATGTACTAATTGCTTGGTTGGGCACCTCATAATGATGATGAATTGGTTAGATCAAGAAAAAATATATTAAGCGATTATTATAATTAGCAAAGAAATGCTATTTGCTATTATTGCTGATACTTCATATATATATATATATATATATATGAACCCATAGATGTTTACTGCTGAACATAGGCCTCCCTCAAAGGTTTCTAAATCGATCGGTCACGCGTTGCTCGTATCCAGTGGGTTCCCGCGATTCTCACCAGATCGTCGATCCACCTTGTGGGAGGCCTCCCAACTACATCTACCGGCACGCGGACGTCTATCAGCTGACGATGATGATATATGTGAAATACGATAAGCAAAACGTTGACCTGATAAGTGATACGCCTGCCAACGTGGCGCTAGTTCGGACGATATACCACACTATGCTCATCGCCATGGGACCTAATTTTAAGTCTGATCACCGCAGTAATTTCACTAAATAATTGCTTAATAGAAAATATATCGCGTTTTTAGTTATCTGTAGTCGTCCGCAAGATATACCAATAAACTTACCCAACAAGACCAGTTTTAAATTAAATTGCAATTACTTCGTTATATAATCAATATCGATTGTAGAAAGTATTCGTTTAAGTGAGATAACTTTAAACCTTGTCGTGATAGGTTAGTTTGTAAGACGGTTTCCTGGAGAAAGTCCAGTCACACTGGGTATGTTTAAAGGGCTGATTAAAAATCCTTTGACGGCTGTTGGCTAAATGTATTTGTTTTTATCTGTGTTTAATTTTTTTTTTATATTTTGCATGTGAGTTATCCATAGTAGATAAAGTGATGATGATGATAGAAAAAGTAAGTAAAGTTATTAATATAATGTATTGTGCAAAGCAATGTATATATACTACTTATGTTTTGTATACTTAATATGTCAAGCTATCGGTGGAAGGTAGTATGAACGTGAATGGCATGGGCGAATTTAATAAGGTTGAATTTTTTTTAATTAAACTTTTTTTTAAATTTATCTAATTATGTCACATATAAAAATTTGACACAATATATATATATATACGATTATATCTATCTATCTATATATATATATAGATGTAATCGTTGTTTAGTTAATTATCAAATGGATATTTTACACACTTCTACAACTTCAGTAACACTGAATTACTGTGGACTCATGGTGGACTTATTAATATATTATATTGATATTCTTAATATACAAATATTATACAATCATGAAAACGTTTGTTGTATATTTCAGAATATATATTTTTAAACCACTGACAAAAAAGTGGGGTGTATAAGTTTGACGCGTCTAATAGAATGTATTTGTATCGGTGATTGTATCTAAGTGAAATGTTTCTTATATATAACTGCCTCAATTTCTGATAAACAAAAGATAAATCATGTTTAAAGTATATTAGAAACATTTATCACAATCACGTGATAGAATTTTTAAGAGTGACCTACTTATGAAAATAAAGAGGTTTAATTTTTTTTATCTATTTTTTATAATGGCAACCCTAAATCGGGGAGCCTTTTTAGTTCTGTCGAAAGAAGCGAACATATAAAATATAACAATTGACAGCTGTAAGCGATAACGAACCCGTATACCCACAAAGCGGTATTTGGTATTCGCCTCGTATTTGGGCCACAGGCTATTTGCATCACAACCGTATGCGAATGTTAGATGATATGAACTTTGTAAAATTGATTTTTGACTAATGCATGTATTTAAATATATATATATATTGTTTTAACGGTAACACATATTTTTTTATAATTTAAATTCAATAATACAAACTTTAGTATACGATAATTTAGCAAAGATTTAATCGAATGTAACTGTAAAAGATTAACTGCTTTCTGTATATATATATCGGCTGATCAAATTTTAAATAAAAATCTATATTATTGAAAAATGTAAATACATGCCATATTATAAATTTTTTTTTATTTGTTACAGTAGCATCGAAAACAATAAGTGTTGAAACGAAGATAGTCTAGTCTTTGACATCTCCATACTAAAGATATTGATTTCGCTTTATGCACAGGTTCTATAAATAACAATGGTTTATTTTATAAAAACGTTGTTTTTTTTGTAATTTTTCGTTATGGTAATATAATAAGTAGAAATCAAAATATAATCCAAAAGGGCCACCAAAATAAAACTACTTCAACAAAAGTCTAATTACATGTCGACCTACTTGTAGAGAAAGGACGACCACAAATAACTGGTAATAGATAAAGGTGAGTAAATTTGAGTTATTACGGATATTTTCTAATATAATAACAAATTATAAACAAATCAAACCTGTCAATAAAATACTGCGCATACAAAATTTCAGTGAAAATTAAAGATATGAACGATTCACCGATATATTTCGTTCATCATTACCAACCAGAAAATGCCTACTGCCTATTAAAGGTATATATATATATACACATATATATATATTATGATATATCACCAAAACATGTATTTGCTCTACATTCGAAGAACATATGGCGAGGTTACCAAATAACTATTGTAGTAGACGTGAATAGTTAATCGCATACGTTTAACTCAATACCCAATTGTAAGGTTTATGTACTGTATGTAGTTAGAACTTTTACAATCGACGGTAGTTGTATAAAAAATTATAATACGAAATCGCAAAAAGTATTTTTTTTTTATTAGTAATATTCTTTTTCTATACAAAGTTTGAGTTATTAAGAAAACTGACCGATGTAATCGGAGTCGTCAGTATTCTGGTCCGTTTCCACTGGGCCGTAAGGTTACACGTTATTGTGAAATTTCGCTTACTACGCACTTTGGTGGACGAAGGTCTTATGACGATATCGTATGGTTTAAATAAACATTGTTTACCGCTTTACTCGAAATTAACCGTAAGCTATATTCACAAAAAGTTATTTAAATAAAACCCTACTCATCAAGGAGTAAAGTTTCTATCGAGCTTGAAAAAATTTATCAAAAGAAACAAAATGTTAAATTATCGTTAAGAGAGATTTTATGCTTTACTTATTTTCAAGTAAAACCATTTACGTTTGAAGTCGGAGAATAAATCGTAGTTCACATATTGATTCAAGAACCTGTTCCCTACCAGCGTCGGCGTTATTTGCTTAAAGAACATTCCAGATAAAGTTATACCAAGACACAATACTTATATATAAAAGTCCTAGAATCGCGTACAAAAGTTCAGTCTGTTGATAACTAGGCACCGTGAAATTGACAATAGTCAAAATATCCGGTCTTAAAGTAGACTTTAAATTCAATCGCAATAAAGTCTATAACCACGAATCATAATTGATCACGACTATACTTGTATAATTATTGTCGTAACTGTGATTCTAGGTTTAGTAGAAGCACTAGAGTCTTGTTAGTTATTCTCAAAGAAATAACCACCTAATATTTGTAAAAGATATTTCTACTTTCATTTGTTGTACTGAGAATCAAACCCAAACAATATAACCATAAACTTATTCGCATAATACCGAATAATTACTCGTTTTCAAATTTAATGACTAAGTTAATACAAAATCGATTAATTTCTAAATGTAACTGGTTAATTGATATTGTACGTAAAATCGAATCCATTTTTCTATTAGCTCTAGTTGTGTTAAGTTACTAACAATTGTAATATGCTACAACTTGCGATAATTCGATAATAGGTTTCTGAGGAGGATGGAGCCTGATTCCCGGTCATTCTAGAAGCATCCATGATAGTCCTGATGAATGCTTTGCGACCTCCCACCTCAAAAAAAAAAGACAACGAATCTTCTCAGAGATTCGCCCTCCGATAGCGAAATATTGGTGCTAATTAGTTGTTTGATCACCTCATCGATTAAGTTAAACAATATAAAAGAAGTTAAATATAACTTCTAAATGTAACTGGTTAATTGATGTTGTACGTAAAATCGAGTGCGTTTTAAAGCGATGTAAGAAACCGCATCTAGTCAGCAAATGTAACATGTCAATGTCAACTGGTTGTTACAGAGAAACATGTGGCCGAGTTTAAACGTGTAAGAAATCGATTTTGAAACGATTATTGTCACGACCGTTGCAAAAATGATAATTAATATGATTAAATTTTTTTTATATAAACTTTTCAACTGTTGTAAATAACGAACAGTTGCAATAGTTTTTAAGTAATATTAAATAAATATATCTATGGCTAGATTTTCCGTCTGTGCGTACTAACGTAATCAGCTATAAATAATTAGGCCTTTGTATAATTCTGTTTTAAGAGAAACAAAAGCCGTATAAAGAAAAACGGATTTTTTTTTCTCAAAGGTAGTAGACCGATGGCAATCATATTCAAATCAAAGCTTGGACCAAATGTTTTATCAAACACCAGGCAAGCTTCAAGCAGTGTTCCACCAATACGAACACTTGCCCAAACATTCAAATGCAAAGGAAGAAGAATACGCATTCCAATGCGTAGTGTCCACACCTTGAGCCTCCGCAGTCGGAGTATTCCTCCTGTGAATTGGAGTGGTCCGTCTCGATATCGGACAAGTGAGGGTAGATGCTCGGTTGTGGTAGTGCCGAACCGTTTGTCTCTTTAGGGTTGTTCACTTTTATCCTCTTTACATCCTCTAATACTGAGAGAACAACTTGAGAGTCTTGGGAACCTGAAATCATAATGAACGTATAAATATAAATAGACTTGAAATTTGTCTAAAATATTCCTAGAGAGCAATCACCACGGCCTCAACTGGCTGGCTTTCTATAACAACCGTTACTATAGCAACCGTATAAATAAAAAATTACGCGTCGAATGATCCCGTTCCCGTTTTCATACGTTCACTAGATATCTCGTGATTGGCGATCAAACAAAGCCCATTATCATTATATATGTATTAGATATTTAGAGATCCGTTAATTCAATGCGAGATCTCCGAAACTATTAGACGTAAACACTCAAATTTTAGTAAAGATGTTAATTCTGCTATTTAGAGGTCAGCGAAGAACAGATTTCACTAAATTCTTTCCCCAGATATTCACGGGACTGTTATTAAAAAAAGGGCCCGAAAGGGGGGGCGAGATGCCGCCAAGCTGAATATTTCTGACAAATTCCAAAAATAATTAAAAAAAAAATAAAACCAGTTGATGAAGGATATGCTCGTCTCGTCGCTTCGTTGTATGAAAAAATTCTACTTACTTCTTCTTTTAATAGGCTGTGCATTTACAACCTTGTCATTTTTGTCTGCGGTCGGCGCTGATTCCTTATCTTCAAATGTGACCTTGGGCAAGTTGGATACAATTTCCGGTTTCTTCCCTGCGCCTGATAGACTCATTGTGCTGCCCATTAGCGGCGCCTTCTCCGACGGATCGTTCTCACTCTGATCGTCGTCAGATTCATTCTGTTCTATATTTTCTTCTTGTTTGGGCTGTAAAATAAAAAATAAGTTTTTATCTACTTTGTTCGTTAGAAAATAAAATTATTTAATACGCCGAGAATAATTTTTTTTCCTATAGATGTAGATACTGTTGTTGATTGTATTAAATGACTTACAGCTTGTTAAGGCTCGCGGATTCTGAATTCTTACAATAGCTTGCCTAGATACCCGAGAGATATAGTGTTTAGACATTTTAAGTTCAAATTACTACTGGTGTCAGATTTTTTACGTTTTAGGTAGTGTCGGACCAAAAATAATAAATACATTCCACATAACTACATAAGCGAAAGAGGTGTGCTAGGATCGTAGCAAGTGGAGAGAGGTGGTCTCCGCCTACCCCACTGGGAACGAGGCATGATGTATGTGTATGTATGTATAACTTCATAATAATGCGGTTTCTGTGAATTTATACAATATAAACTTTAAGTTTATAATTGAACAGATATCAATACTGCAAAAGGCCAATCTGTCAAATTTTGGACAGATTCTTTTAAAATTTGTTCTAGTAGATGATTATTTTATAAACAATACAAAAAAAACTATCTAGAACATGTATCTGAAATCTGATTGTTCAATATTTAACATGCAAGTAATGCCATAAAAAAAAACTCTAGTTTACTTGTGGTAGGTCTCTGTTGTTGGCGTCTAAGTAGGACCACCGCGGTGGCCAGTTGTGTTCCGGTTTAGAGGGGGCTGTAACTAATGAAATTACTGAGGTGATGAGACATAATACCTTATGTCTCAAAGCAACGAGTAAAATGGAGTGTTGTCGTCGTTCTAAACAGTGTCAGTTTAAGTGGGTAAAAATCTCCACATAACTCTGACTTCCCCCAGAAGGTAGGGTATCTTTTAAATTTCCCCTCCCGAAACAAAAAAAGGCATACGTATTACTTACCACGAGGTGAACGTTTCGTTCGTCTCGTCACTTGGACGAATAAAAAAAATTAACGAACTTAGTATATATAACTTTCATAGTTTAGTCCGAGTTAGTAACTACCTGTAGGTAATTGGATATGTTGAAATGTATGTTGTAGTCATTCGCGCTATTGTAGTAGCATAGTTGAAATGTGAGTAGGGTCGGCGAGAGGTCAGTTCGTGCGACCGCGGTCAGAAACTCACGTAGGTCTTAGAAAAATTAACACATATTGCGCTGGTTATCGCTTTTAGCCGGAGTTGGATAACGTCATTGTAACTTTACTATGTTGTAATAGAACTTTCCCGAACTAAGGACGAGTAAATATTTTACGTATGTTGAAAATATAATAATACTTCAAGTTATTTGTTAATAATTAGCATAAGAATATAGAAATTATGTAAATAGTATATATTACTTGTGTACATATAAATAATGAGATAAGAAAATGAATGCTCTGGACAATAATAAAGACAAAAAAAAATTCTTTCATATATAGGAGATATCTAGAGATTAATTGTCTAATCACGTGATCTCCAAAACCATTAGACGTAAACACTCAAAATTTGGTAGAAATATTGCTTGTGCCATTTAGAGGTTAGCTAAGAATGGATTTTATCAAAATTCCCTCCCCAGAGGGAGTTATAGGGTTTTGCAGCCAGCAAAGCGGGCGGGAAACATTTTTCTTGCCATCTGGCGGAACATCGTGGAGGTTTTAGTCGGTGCAAGTCCGACATAACCTGTCCTTGCCCCCGCGAGGATGAGTATGCGTAGGCATTTACCCCACGTAAAAAAAAGCTATTGAAGTAACTTTTCGTATACCTATATTCTAATTCTTTTATTAACATATATATATATATATATATATATATATATATATATCTCCCTTCTTTATATATACCCGGTCCTCACATACTATCACCGGCTACGACCGTTACACCTTATCTTTGCTGATATTATGTTACTGTTTCCAAGAGTTATTACTTAGCAGTTAGTCTGGCCCACAAACTTCTATATCTTCTGTTTATATATATTTTTTTCTTTCAAGTATACAAAATGATTGGACGTTAAAAGTAATGGAGGTAGATATAAAAAATAACTGGCTAAGTAATAACTGACTTGTTAAGAAACTGACACATAGATCAGACCAATTTTGATTTAAAGTAAGATAAGTTTAATGAAATAATTTAGCAAGTCATCGTGTCAATCCTTCGGCAGGTTACACTCTCCGAACAGCAAAATAGAAGGTGTTATAATAATGACTCATCTGTCCGACGTGACGAGATGAACGAGATGTTCACCTGGTGGTGATACGCTTGACCATAACAACGTGGCACTAGTTAGGATTTTATACCAAACACCAAATTGCGCTCGTCGCCTTGTGACACAAGATGTAGTCTCGATATAATTTCACTAACTACGGCGACCTTTAAACCAGAAGACTGTTTGTCACTTGCAATAGAAGCTGCATAGGTTCCTTGGCGATCTCCGCAACAGAGACCTACTACCTAGCTACCACTTTACGCTCGTCGCTTAAACAAGTCTCGTTACTAAATTTCTAATAGTATGACAGGATCTTAACATTTTTTGTGATCAGAAGGAAAGGGGTGACAAGGAGGAAGAGGAGCGTTTAAAAACTACTGATGGATTTAGCAACCATTTTAGTTCCGATATTTAAAGATTAATTTAACTCTTTCCTGGTTTCCTTCAAAGATATTGAAGATCGGAGCTTATGTTGTTTCATGTGTTTTGTTCTATACAACAATACCTAACGACTGTTTTGCGATTTTTTCTAAGGGTAAGTAATATAGGAGAGTTAAGAAATTCTAGATTCGTTATCGCGCTGATAGATACTGAGGTCAGCTCAGTTCAGACATTCGGAGTAGATAAAAAAATTATATTACCAACTAGGAATCTGTTCCTTCCTCCTCTAATCATCATCGTTTATCTAATCTTCTTCACTAACCCATCCAGAGATGGTTAGGAAGGATTACGTAAATACATTATTCGTATACAGTCTAAGTGCTCTATAAAGCAGTGTTTTTTATAACGCGGTTTCGTTATAACGCGTTTATTGCTAAAAAAAAACACATTATGATTCAAATATTTTACACTGATGTTAAATAATTAAATAATCTTTTACGAATCAAATTAAATTTTATATATTCATTGCTATTAATATTGATACTTATAGAGTTTTTAAATAGATTAGGTTTAAGTACAACGAAATGTTCCCTCGTTCACTTTGCTGCTGTTAATATAAACTTATATTTGAAATTTGTCAGCAATATTCCGACGGCGACCACCCCAACCATAAGGCATCTTCCCGTAATTAACACCCCCGCAACCTCTAAACGGAATATATCTACCAAACTTTTAGTGTTTACGTCTAATAGTTTCGGAGATATCATGATGAGTCCATGAATCTCTGGATATCTTCTCTATGAATACTACATACGCATTACGAATTAACCGCGTTATAGTATTGATTTTATTGTATTCATTAAGACTATATTTATATGAAAAAAATATATAATTTTTATGTACATATGTAACAGAAGACGGACAACACAAATAACGGAAGCTCGATCCGAAGGTATCGGTTGATGCGGTAGAGGGAACAGAGGCTGTGGCTGAACGCGGTATGCGAGCGTTTTCGTGGTTGACTAACTGTATACTTGATCTACTTAGATTGTTATTACTTTAACATAAAAGCGATATTTGTTTTTTTATCAACCAAAGTCTAAGAGACGGCTTCGATTTTACCCGAGGTTACTTATCTTAGAATACTCAGCCTCATATGTAGATTACTAGAATATGGCTGGAGTAGGGTTGGTTCATGCAAATCCTACCATCGTCCAAATGTAATTACTGTTGTGTCTTTGGGGTTGAACCAGAGACAGATTAAGTCTCGAAGATAGTTATAATCTAATAATGAAGATTTTTTGTCTTAATAAGATATTTCTGGGAGAAAATGGCAATTGAACTCAAAGTAAACCATTTAAGTTATATTTCAGGCTACATATCGGTTAAGGTGGTTAGATTTGACATAGTTTAAGTTTTACATGTAAGAGGAGTGCTAAATGGTGAAATCTACAAAAATGTAACCGTACTAAGAGCCTACTTAATGTGATCGCGAATACATACATAATACAAGAACACTTTTATTGAAGTATAAAGTACTTTAAAATATATTTGTTTACTAAGAATATATACTACAACAAATTAAAAAAATATATTTGTAATTGACAATAAAAGAAAATCCCTAAGTGGTCCCCGTACGGTGGAGTACTTGGCGACGCTTATTCTTTGTGTCATGAAGTTGCCGGCTTTGTCTCGGTAGATTTAAAAGTTTAAGCACATCCGGACCCTAAGACCCTATCGTTTCCACCTCAATCGGTTCAAATATGAATTCCACTAAAGCTCATACTTGCCTAAAATGATTTCCACCGTTGGGATTAATAATAATTAAATTACTATTAATCTCAGCGAGGTTAATGCCTTGGTATTCTCACAACAAAAGAGATAAGGTGTCCCGCATAACAAGTTATGGGACTCAAGCCATCTTCACCTACTTGTGGTGCCACCCTGTTAATCAACAAACGAGGCTCTGACTCCCATCAACCTGCATTAGGCCAGCGTGGCGGGAAATGTCTCAAATCCCCCCATATGAACCCTTAAAAATTCTATGGATGAGGCCCATGTTCAGTAGTGGACGTTATCGGCTGATGATGATGATGATTCTCACAACAAGAAAGCCCGATTGATACATAAAAGAAGTTAAAATTAAGAGAAAATAAAAGTTGAATTTTGACCACAGCGATCGCTATATATTTACCAACCTTGATTATATCCGCCTGCATTCAAAAAACATTCGTCATATTGTAAATAATAACAAATAAAAAAAAATCTACAGAATAAACTAAAACAGTAACACAGACGAAAACAAAATAAATAATGACATACCTTATAATGAAATCTGTTCTGCAACATCTCCATCTCCTTCTCTCTCTCCTGTTTAAATTTATTGGCTATTGTCGTCTCGCTTATCGTTTGCTCCTTGTTGAAGAGAGCCGCCAGTTTGTCCTTTATACCGCCGCCGAGTGAACTCTGACTGATGGTGTCCTCGTTGACACTGTCCTTCGAATTCGTTCTGGAGGAAAGGTTTGTTCTAGATCCTGAATGGACTGGAGTCGAGTCTGATCTAGTTGTATCAGGTTTTGTGGGAAGCGCAGGTCGCGCTTTCTCCGCTGAAATTGAAGAATTAAATTAGATCAACTTGTACTAATAAATAACATTTTTTTAATTTTTTAGAAGTTTTCAGTGTAAAAAGGCTATGAAAGTCACACACGCACGCACGCACACACACACACACACACACATATATATATATATATAGTTGATTAATCTAGCCTTATAACAATGTGGCGCTGGTCAGGGTGATATACACAACACCATATTGTCCTTTTCGCATCCCTTATTATGTTAAGTATTGTCACCGCAGTAACTTCACTAGCTTCGACCTCCTTTAAACCGGAACACAGTAGTGTTCGCACGTTACTGTTTGGCGCAGAAATAGGAGGCAAAAGAGGCCCACCACAAGTAGTTAGCAATTATTTATGTCTGAATGGGTCTTTATGTTCCAAGCATTTAAGGTTTTAATGGTGTATAGTGCCAATGGTGTTTTTTTTTTTATCAGAGCGTGAATGAATGCGGATGAACTGTGTAAAGCAAAACGTTTTTTATCGATCACCGTATGAGAAGTTTATATATGGATATACGGGTGTGTTTTGTTGGTCGATGGTAGTACTATTTCGAAACTGGCTTGCTAATTATGGTCCTTATGTTGCAAATATGCCGTCATAACAGAATCTCTGTGCTTCAGCTGTTCACGATGATAACGGCCTCTGGTGAGTACAAGCCTATTTGAACGATTTCTATCTTGATCGCTCCAGCGGCGTTCCATGACCTTTATTAGAACGTCGGTCTATCAAGTGGGAAGCCTGCCAGCATCTTGTCCACCGCTAAACGACCGCTACTCGAGAACGTTACTGTCCCTTCAACCAGTCAGTCCGTCGAGGGTTGTCTTGCTTGCCACCCAAGGTACATCAATTGCCACCCAATCTAGGCATGTGGGTGACCACCCAAGTTTACGTGATCTACTTATGTGATTTTATCACGAGCATAGCCTTTTCCAATACTTTTAATATGTGACAGTCAGTGTATTCCGGGCGAAGACGCTTCACCATTAACGTCCTCATTGTTGTGTAAAATTGAGATCAAATATTAGCCCTTTATATATAGAAGGGTGTAAGGGGTCCCGCACAACTTATAGGCCCCAAGCCAACCTCACCTGCTCGTGGTTCATCCTGCTAATCAACAAACCATGCTTTAACTCCCATCAACCCGCATTGCATCAGCGTGGTGGGAAATGGCCCAAATCCCGCAGATGAACACCTACATACGATAGCCCCATCATGCTGACTTTACGTGGGGATTTTTGGGATAGGCCTATGTCCAGCAGTGGACGTCTATCGGCTGACGATGATGATAGATAAAACTATTACATACTTTAACCGTATAAATAATATATTTATAATGTACAGAAATAATATTAAAGTACACAACTAAAGCAATAATAAAGTAGTACTAGTATCGTAACGTAATCTTAAGTCGTTATCTTCAGAGCTGAAGGTCAAGTCCGTCTTGTACCACTAAGTATAGAAAATCTTGCATTTACATTGAACAGGTTTAAGTTAACTTGTATAGTTATATATTACACAATAATAAGTCCATAAGTTGTATATATACACTGTAGGGAGTATAATCTCACAACTTTGCGTTAGGTAGGGGATATACACAGCACCATATTTTACTCGTCGTTATGAGATATAAAAGTCGTTACCTCAGTAATTTCACTACCTACAACCCACTTCAAATAGGGACACAGTAATGTTTGTACACTACTCCTTATCGGAAGGATTAGGTGCTGCGGTGGTGGTTCTTAGACCGCCTCATGTTTTTTAGCAAATTATAAAATCGAAAGGAAACCGGATGGGAGTGTCTCGGGTGGTCATTTAAACTATTACAGATATAATTATATCTTTAAATATACGATTTAAACTATTTATATAGTCTATGGCAAATTGTAGTAGTTTATACAAAACGCTCAAGTTGCGTTCCTTTGAAGCCTATATCCAGTAAGGAACTGCTGCGGTCTGATGATGATAGTGCAAAGACGAATTTTATTTTATAATGGGGTTATTAGAAAAGTGTAAGACCAACAATATCACATAAATATTTTTTATAAAATCTATAATTTACGTCTTCTCAATTCCCGAGATTAAACAGCATCCGAGGAAGTCTGCTTTGTAGAATGTCAATTTTGTTTGTATATGGTCGACTTCAACGTAGCAGTAGTTAAGATGATATACACTACTCCATATTGTGCGCTTTCAGACATTAGATGTTAAATCCCGTTACTCTAATAATTTCATTAAGTACAGCGCCCTACAAACCGTAACACAGTAATGTTTGCACATTGTTGTGGTTCGGTTATATATCTAGATGTTCTCCAGCGATAGCGATCTCCCATCAGTAATACGACTTTAAGGATTACTTAATATATATATATGCAACCTAAGCTACTGCTGTTCAACCGATTCGTATTTTTTTTTATTAATGCGGACGACAATGGGATGTGATTATCTCACATTATTCATTATTGTTTTAATGCATGCTCATTGTTTTTGTTTGTTTCGGACGTTGTGTGATAACTTGCAAAGAGACCGCTGGACCGCCAAGAGACCGCTAGCAGGATATTTCGGTGACAATCAAGACTTAGCTTTATTTATTGACGATAGACGTCCACAGCTGGACATAGGCCTCCCAAATAAATCTCCACGTAAATTTGTCGCGCGTTGTAGGACGCCTCTCAACACTATGTCTACCGGTATTAAGGCGCTTCTCAAGGACCATACTGCCCCAGCGGTCCTTCGAGCAATGTGTCCTGCCCACTGCCACTTAAGTCAAGCAATCTTTTGAGCTATGTCGGTGATCTTAGTTCTTCTGCGGATCTCCACACTTCTGATTCGATCGCACAGAGAAACTCCGAACATAGATCTCTCCATTGCCCTTTTGGTGACTTTAAGCCTTTTTATAAAGATGATAGTAAGGGGCAACTTATAAGTAAAAGTTTTTTATTTAACATTATTTCTAATAATAAGATATGTAACAGCGACACTATATATAATAAACATTGATAAATATTATAGTTAAGTTACAATGCAACATAAAACTTAGATAACATTAAATGTCACAGGTACAATGGTCCATTAAACATATGATAGCAAATATGTTGCGAAGGTTAGAATTTTATATTCCAACTTAAATGTAAGTAGAAAGGGACATTATAAGACACTATCCGAAAAGGACAGCTTTTCTACTTATCTACGTACTCCAGATATAAATATATTTAAAACTGAGTTTATTTGTGTATCAATTTTTCGTAGTAACTTAGAAGTGCAATCGATATTTTATTTATTCAATAGATAAAATTTTTGTCAGATTAGTTCTCGTTTCAAACTAAAAACTGACAAAAAACGTGTATAAATATTAAATGTCTCGATGCAAAACAAACAAAAAAAAATGGCATTATTAAATCATTTAGAGAAAGCGTATCGGATATCTTTACTGCAATACTTACAATGAGTTTACTGAATGAAACCTTTGACAGTTCTGAAAGTCGACTGGTCCGTATTCAGTAGAATATGAACTTTGCACTTTTTACTGGTGGTAGGTCTCTGTTGCTGGACACCGTTCAGGAAGGTACCACCGAACACCTATTTCTGCCAGGAGGGGACGAGAGGACGTTCAACTGATGGTAAGTGATACGCTGCCCATAACAACATAGCGCTTGTTAAGATAATAGGTACTACTCCAAATTATGCTTGTCGCCTTGAGATATAAGATGTTGAGTCTTATTACCACCGTAATTTCTCTAGCTACAGAGCCCATCAAACTGCAACACTATAATGTTTTCACACTACTGTTTGTCGCCTGCAACAGGCGCTGACGGTGGTACCTACCTAGACGATCTCCGGCAACTGAGATTTACCACCAGTAAAAGTGAATTCAAAACAAGATAAAAACTAATGTATCGATCGAGAACAAATTAAAAGAGTAAATGTCAAGTGCATACGAAAATATTTATCGATTTCTATTTAATAACTCAAACAATTTAAAAACAAATTGTTTCAGCTCCTCTTACGCCAAACTAAAAAAATTTATGATGTGTTAATTGCAAAAATAAAGTAGGAACAATTGTCAGTACTATTGTTTATCTATAATTATAAAATACTGTTAATACTGCGCCCATTGTTTTATGAGACGAAATTACGTTTTAAAAGGTTTACTACGCGAGAAACATACTTACAGTCGTACTTAAGAATAATTGTCACATTTGCATAGCACTTTGTTAATAATAAAAAAACAACTACAATTTTTACGATATGCGTGAAACACTTGCAATATTACTTTCAATAAAATAATTTTTAATGCATCTTAAAATATCAATATGAAAATACCTTTATCGGATTCCTTAACATTTAATGTGCACTAGGTCGATTGATGTATTTATCACAGATTAACAAAAATAACAAGTCACGAGTCATTGATTATATCATATTAAATTAATATTCACTGTTATTTATGTGGGTATTAAATAAAGGAATATTACTGGCACGTTATAAAAATTTATCGCAACGAAAGAAAAAAGTTAATTTGAAGAGTATTAGATCGTAAGATCGCCAGTGTCGCGTGTGAGCGCGCAACGGAATGGCGCTTCGCGGATGCCCAGCCGGGGTCCACCTCTCCCACTCTGTCAACAGCCAGTGCGGATGGCTTCCGAATCCCACGCCCGCGATTCAGACGTCGCCAACCGTTTCGTTCCGCTTCAATAGGCGCGCTTTTATTTTTTATACCATCTGCTCGCGTTGTCTCCAATAGGCCACCGTCATACGATTATGCTTTAGGTTAAACATTTCGATGTATCTCATAAAAAAAATCACTTGGTATTAATTGGAGTTTAAAAAAAAAAACAAAACATTTAAATGGTCGTTTGGAATATTAAAATGATTAACACAAACACTAATTAAAATATTGTTTTAATAGGGTGATTGAATCAATTAATTAATATAAAAAGTTGAAAAGTGAGAAAAAAAGAAATTACTTTCAATAGAAATCCATAACTTGTATGCAAAATCCACGACATCCCTCTATCTTGTATCATTCTTAGGTATGAGTTCTTATTCGGTATAAGTTCGGAAATAAGCATAATTAATGTTGTCGTCATACTTGTACTAACTTAGAAATATGTTTTTTTAACGAAAGTAAAGACAAAAACATGCTTTTGTAGAAAAAAAATAGTAATTTCCTTAGCTTTATTAAGCTTCGTCTTAATATTCGCAATATTGATAACATAAATGTAAGACACTGAAAATATTCCGTGATTACTTTTAGCTACAAAAAAGATTTATATACAACAATCAAAATTTTTGGTTGTATAAACATAATATTTAGGGAATCCACGCACATTATCTGTGTGATGAATAATTTGATTTACTTCTACTGATTTAGAAGACCTCGAATCTGAGCACTGGGAATATTGTTTAACTTTTTTTTTTGGACGATGTAACGCAACGAGTGAGACATACATACGTCTGTCCATAACAAACTGGTGCTAGTTAGGTTGATATACGAAGAGGGATTAAAAAGTAGTGAGAACGACGTATATACTCTTTGGTAAGAAAAATAAATACTGCTATAGCTCTGATACATATTTGTAATATTAATAAAGAAAAAATCTTCGATTCTCTTTTGTTTTTTTTTCTGTATGTAGTCATTTGTTAGCTTCGTGTCGGGACGTGTTCTCGAAAATAGAGAAAAAAGTGCGAGCCGTTATTAAATAGCTCTGTTTGAGAAAGATAACGACGCAAGAGTTTCAAGGCGATTAGGAGGCAACGTTAGGAGAGTCTGCTCTGCCGTATTCCACTGTCGCAAGGTGGGCTTCTCAATTTAGAGTAGGGAGAACGAGCACGGAAGATGAACACGGTTGCAGCCGTCTATCGACGTCAGTCACCAAAGAAAATATTGCGAAAGTCGAAATAATTGTATTAAGCGATCGAAGAGTTATCATACGATACTTAATTCAAGAAACGGGCATTTCATGTGGAAGTATTCAATCCATATTGAAACAATATTTTAATATGAGAACAGTCTCCGCAAGATGGGTGCCGAGAATGTTAACCGACTGTCAGAAACAAAATCGATTTGACAATTCGAAGATATTATTGGACAAGTTTCAAGATTCTGAAAACTATTAGTCTCGTTTCGTAATAATGATCGAACCATGGCTTCACCAGTTTGATCCAGAGATAAAACAGCA
Source organism: Ornithoptera priamus (assembly GCA_029034505.1). Classification (NCBI taxonomy): domain Eukaryota; kingdom Metazoa; phylum Arthropoda; class Insecta; order Lepidoptera; family Papilionidae; genus Ornithoptera; species Ornithoptera priamus. The sequence goes on from JARDWD010000584.1 coordinate 1,670,061, forward strand.
ATATTCGCAATGGAAACGGCCATCATCACCGACCCAGAAGAAGTTTCGTGCCGTGGCTGGCAAGGTTATGGCCTTAATATTTTGGACTCGGCAGGGATATTGGTAATTGACCTGGAGCGTGGAACCACTATTACAGGTCAATATTATGCAGCTTTAATTCTCAAGTTGAGGAATTCCATCAAAGAGAAAAGCAAAGGGAAACTTCGAAAGGGGGTGCTGTTTCATCACGAAAACGCACCCGCGCACAGGTCGGCAGTTGCGATGGCTGCCATTCAGCAAACTGGCTTCGAATTGGTTGACTACCCCCATTATTCACCAGATCTGGCGCCTAGCGAGTTTCATCTGTTCCCCAAGTTGAAAGAATACTTAAGGAGAAACAGGTACGAATACGATAACGAGGTGATGGATGCCGTGGAGAGCTTTTTGCAGAACCAAGACTAAACTTTTTTTAAAAAAGGGATTGAAGCGTGTGTAGAAAGACTCGGAGACTATGTAAAAAAATAAATTTTTAAGTTATCAATAGTCATTATATTCTATCTCATTCTCACTACTTTTTGATCCGTCCTCGTACAGAGCACCACATTGAATGTCGTCGTGTGAGGTAAGATTTTAGATCTTGTCACACCAATAATATCACTAGTTATAGCGCCCTTCAAACCGGAGCATAGTAATGTTTGCTCACTACTGTTTGGCGGATGCAATAGGAGCTGCAGTGGTACCTTCCTAGGCGGTCTCCAGTAACAGACAGATAATTAAACATGTTTAATTTAATTTTGCTGGGTTAAATTGACTACCTTCCCAATACCCTCGTTTGTGTTGTGGCTAATCAATGAGCTTAGACAAGCGCATTTTATGAACATCATGATGATGAATATTATTGAATTTACAAACAATGAGGTCTGCATCATGATTTAATAACTTCGTGTCTGTCTGTATGAATTAAATATTATGAACCAGCTAATTATTATTCGTTTGCTAATGTCCATAATATTTACTAAAACCATAATTTCACCAGAATCAGTAATGAGGAGATCAATAGAACTAGAATTCATCAATAGCAATAGTTTGGGCAGATAATATATACATACAAATTATAGGTCAATATTAACGGTGAAACGCTATTTATATTGTTCCTCGTTCTCCGCCCGCTCACCTGGTCGTATCATCCCTGCAACTCTTTATGGGGTAAGAAAAGAATTTTGTAAAATCCATTCTTAGCTGACTTCTAAATGGCAGAAGCAACATCAACAAATTTTGAATGTTCACGTCTAATAGTTTCGGAGGTCTCGTAGTGAGTCAATAAATATCTGGATATCTGTTACATATGCATCATCAACGTCAGCAGATAGACTCCTCGCTGGACAAATGTATATATACTACATATTAAGGTTTCTTGAGAACTAACTTCAAACTTAGGCTGATAACAATCGTCAGGCAAAGAACTGTTGCATTTTTCGGACACCTTCAAAGAGTGACCCCTTTACGAGTTCCCAAGGTTGATCCTAGAGGGCATAATTCCTGAAAAACGTGCACATGGTTGAGAGCGCAAGAAATGGTTGACGACATATAGGAGTGGACCCGGGTTTATAAACCATCAGTTAAAACGAATAGCTGAGGATCGAATTGGTTTTCTCAATCTGAAAGCCAAACCTAGGTTTGAAGAGGGCACCATATAGCGCGGGGATTCCCCACGCTATAATTCGATTTTTAGAATCACTTGATTTATTTGAAATTAACGGTTTTTTATTTACATAAGTATTGAATAAAATTGGTCTTGCATTTTCGAAAGACCAAGACCAATGTTACAATAGCAAGACTAGAAGTTTTTAAACCAAACCAACTGGTGGCAGATTCCTGTTGTCGGAGACCGTCTAGGTACATGTTCCACCGCAGCACCTATTGGAACCGACGAACAATGGTGTGCAAACATTACTGTGTTCCGGTTTGGATGGCGCTGTAGCTAATGTAAATACTAGGGTATAAGTATAGGCGACGAGCGTAATGTGATACAGTATATCCATCTTAACTGGGGCCACTTTATTATAAGCGGGCGTATCACCTATCATCAGGTGAGAAAAGAATATGGTAACGCCTGTCTATAAGAATGATGCTAGTTAGGATGATACTGCGCCACATTGTGGTCGCTGTCTTCAGACGCAAGATCAACGATACAACGCTCTTAAAACCGGAACACAGTTAATGTTAACACTACTGCTTGTCGGCAGAAATGGGTGCAGCGGTGGCTTCTACCTAGACGGTGTCCGGCAGGCGGATTCATGATGATGTTAACGCTGCAAGCCATTCGACTTTTACAGCTTATCTGACATTGGGCTGCGTGGACCTGGATCCACGGCCTATTAAGGTGTCCGGCAACATAAACCTACCACCAGTGGACTATAACGTGAAAATATTTTCCTATAACTAAGACGTGTATTTTTATATCTATTAGATTATCTATGAGTCCTACAATACATAAAAAGACATATTGTGTTGTGAACCTATTGTCACAAGTTAGTCAAGGTTGACAACTCCTGGCCGCTGAACAGCCTCCGGCAGCGTTGGTTTAATGACGACATTTAACTTAAATAATGATGATGATTGTGTTAAATTTTTTATGTTTGACGCATTATAATAATATTGTATTATTATTGTTGTTATGCGAAGGTTGTTGTGTGCTGATTCTATGTATCTGAACAACGATATTGAACATATTTTTTTTATATAAATCTTTTGTTTAATGTGATTCCAGTTGTTTTAGATAATAAAGCATATATTTGTAATATTTGTGTATATTCTATATTTTAATGATTTCCCTTGGTGGTAGGTGACTGTTGCCGGAGACCGTTTATTGGTACCACCGCGGGGCATATTGCAGCCGCCAAACAATAGTTTGCAAACGTTACGGTGTTCCAGTTTGAAGGGCGCTGTAGCTAATGAAATTACTGGGGTAACGAGAATCAAAATCATATGTTTTAAGGCGACGAGCACAATATGGTGCTATTTATACTACATTAACTAGCGCCACGTAGTTATGCGCAGGCGTATCACTTAGCATTAGGTGAACGTCTTGTTCGTCTCGTCGGTTAATTGAATAAAAATAAATTATATTTACTAAAAAATCATTAATTCAACCGATTGACGTCCACAGCTGAACATAGGTCTCATGTGAGGTGTTCTATAGAATACAGCAATAGACAATATCTATACGAATTAAAAGAGTTCAAAGTCTTCTATAGTGACCAGTGTAGATCTCTGTTGTTGGTGATTTGGTATCTTATGTATCACAGCAGCAAGCACGAGTGAAATGTAAATAGCCTAATTAGCGTTATATTATTATGGGGATGGTTCACTTACCATAAGATGGACGTCTCGCTTATCGATATTAAATTTCCAAGAAGTAAAGTACGGAACAAAGATATAGAATTAGGAGTCTTTACTCCACTAGCAGTGTAAGGGGCCCCGCACAACAACTCACAGGACTTAAGCCAACCTCAGATACTCGCGGTGCACCCTGCTAATCAACACAAATCTTCCACCAATCCGCATTGGGCCAGCGTGACGGAAAATGGTCCAAATATCCCCATATGAACTCCTATAAACGAAGGCGTCTAGTGCCGAACGTTGCCGGAGGCCATGCTGACTGCAACGTAGGACCGATCGATGTAGAGATTTTTGAAGGAGGCCTATGTCCAGCAGTGGACGTCTATCGACTGATGATTCCAGCAGTGTAGTGAATAGACGATCTTGACACCTTATTTGAGAAGATCTGTAGTCCCAGTAATAGTAACATAGTTTAAGCTGTTTATATATTAATTTTTATTTAGTAATATATATTGCGCAGTGTCCCAACATTTATCGTATACCACTAGAGTCCCTGGTTCGATTCCGAGGCCACACGTCGACCGACCAGATACACTCATATAAACATTAATCTCTTGATGAATGAGACGGACCTCCGTTGTTCGATTCTTAGAGGGCATGAGTAGTGGAAGTTTTGAATAATAATAAGGGTCTATAAACTCGCCTGGGTAACCACCATCATTATAAATCTACCACCATAACATCCATCAACATATGAGGAATAGGAGTATTCGCCACCAAAGGTTTTATTTCATTCGTCAACAAATGACAGGCGTCGATAAGAAAATTGCTTACTACATACTAACGGTGAGTGTATATAACTGGATGTTAAAACGGTGATACGCGATGGTAAGGTATGGTAACAGTAAATACTGACGACAAAGCATACTCGTTAGTGGTGTTAATAATAATATGACTATGAACTTTCAAATAACCGCTTTGCGAAATTACATGACACGTATGCTTTTCATACCTTATGATACATTCGTTCGAATACTTTGAAAGTAAGGATATATACACTGACTCAGTTTTTTTAATACCATACATAAATTTATATTTTCATAGCAATGTAGAACATTTATAATATTACTTGTAATGTTAAAAAAAAATGTTTCATTGTTTTACTGATGGTAGATCTCTGTTGCTGGAGACTTATCTAGGTCCCACCACCGCCAGCCATGTAGTCTCGGGTTAGTAAGAATATGACTAAGGTAAGCTCAGCCTGTCGACGACGGCGACCATAAGGGTATAAGAGATTCGCGTGCCTTGAGGGTGGGGGCCTATATAGCTCAACAAGGGAACCTGCGTAGGACAGCGCATGGCTCAGCGATGGTATCTAGAAAGGTTTGGCCCACCCTTAGCGACGTGCTAACACAGTGTAGAGAGGTACCGGTTCGTTCTGTAAGATCCCAGGGCTTCTCCGAATGCATTGATGCAGACCATCGAGGGGGTTTTACTGAGTAACATTCTCATATAACCCTGACTTCTCCTCAGAAGCAGAGTATCTGTCAAAGATTCCCCTACCCTAAAACAAATTCCACCACTGCAGCTCCTATCTTTGCTGACAAATTGTATTGTGGAAACATTAGTTGTAGCTATTGAATTTAATAGGGTAATAACATTTAAGATATTATGCCTCAAAGCGACAAGAACAATGAGTGCAATGTAAACATCCCAAGTAGTACCACATTGTTATGGGCGGGAGTAACACTACTCTGGTCGCTTCGTAGTATAATAAAATAGTTAAAAGATCGCTATATAGCTAGTTAAATTACTGGGGTACCGAACTTTAAACATCTTATATCCCCGAGCGAGAAGCGCAATAAAGTAGTGTAAACATCCTAACTAAAGATAGATTGTTACGAGCGAAAATATCAGTTAACTTTGAATGACCGCCCTGCTCGTACCGTAGATCACAAATACTACTGCTTCTAACGATATCCGTTATATATATATATATATTGGTATGTAAAAAGTATATATATATGTGTATGTACATATATATTTGTTATATATTGATTTAACTATATAGTAATTGAAATTGCGGTTAGTCGTTAGCATTGCCAGCTTCCTTGCGGCCTTCCCCAACTTTCTCCCATCTCGCAACAGTTGGACGGTCCGCCGCAAGATTCGTTCCGTTATTTTCCGAGACCTAGTTTCTGTACAGCATTGCTATTATGTTTCAAAACGGGCATTATGCAAGACCTAAAATCACTGACTACACATATATTGTTCCAAAATTGTCTCTTGATACGTTGTTAACCACACGAACAACTGTAGTGTGACAGTAATAGTGTCAGGGAACAGCTACAAATATTTAGTGCGGAGACATCTGTAAGCCGTTCACATAATAGAGGCGTTACTTAACGACTTTTTCACTGGACCTAGAGTCAACTGGAGACAAAAGGTTTTGAGTATCATTACCCCAGTAACTTCACTAGTTACATGCAGTGGTGCCACCTACCTAGACAGCTTATCAAGCAAAACAGACCTACCACCAGTAACCACCACTAGTGTAACATTGTGAAGAGTAGGTTATCACTAAGAAGGTCACAACCTTCAGCTTACAGAAAACTACTAAGTGAAACAGTATTCCGATGCAACCAACCTTAATTCCAATAGAGATGAAAAATCGAAAAGCAGTAGAGTTTTGATTGCTTATGATGACAATGATGATAATTTATATATGTGTAAGCCTTTTAAAACCGGACACGAATTTATTTAGTATGATAAAAATTTAAAGAAGTAACATCGATAGTACTACTTGTATTATAATATACTACTATACTATAATATACTTGTAGTATAATATTACAAGCATTTTAAAATAGTTTAAAATGAACTTGCAGAAGCTTGATGAGAAGCCGCACGGAAGCCCAAGACTTTAACACAACATATGCCGCCATTAATAAAATTTCAAATATAAATAACTAGCACATGATGAACAGCAGGTTAACAATAAGGAAGTCACTACCCTCAGCAGTGAGACACAGACTTTAGAGTATTCCGATTTCACCCACTATCTTAATTCTAATAGAGATAGAAACTTTAAATGCAGCAGACGTCTTGTGTGATGATGATGATTCGAATACATTTATCCTAATTTAAAACAGTCACAGACTTCTTTAGTAACTTAAAAATCTAAATTAGTAAAATCAATAGTAATAATTACTCCTGTAATATAATGGTAATAAGTAAACCAGTTTTTCATTGTAAGAAGCTGTACAAATTTGGATTTTATTTAAACAAAGCCGAAACCCGGTCACACAGTTTAAAGTGTGAACACAACAATTCCATTATTTGTAACTTTTCTGTATAAACGGAATTAGGGTTGCCAAAAATAAATCTGTTCAAATTGTTATTTACCTCGGAAGTAAACGACAGAAATTTAAATCAATTACCAACCTGGTGCAACAGCTGGACATGGAGTTTCCTTAAGCATTTCCACACCGATAAAACGACTTACAGAAGGGTAGATCTCTTTTACGACCGCCATAAAGCAGTGTGCAAACATTACTGTGTTCCAGACTGAAAGGAGTTGTAGCTAGTGAAATTACTGGGGTAACGACTTACTAAGTGGTAAGTGATACGCCTGCACAACACAACGTAGCGTTAGTTAGAATGATATACACAGCAGCAAATTGTGTTCGCCTTGAGACATAGAATGTCGAGTGTAGTTACCGAAGTAATTTTATTAATTACAACGTTCCTCAAACTGAAACAGAGTAATGTTTGGCGGCGGAAATAAGAGCTGCAGTGGTAACTAAACTTGGACGATCTCCAGCAACATAGACCTATCCACCAACAGCGTCCAGTGTTTATAACAATCAATAAAAACTATGAGGTGTTCGCTTGCTAGCCATTTTGTTTTGTGAGTAAGTGTACATGGTCCATAAAGCCATATGGGAGGTCCCCGTCGTACGCTTGAGTTGCGCGGTATATCGTATTACCCCGCAGTAGAGGAGACCCGTGCACTGAACCAATAAGCACGTGCATGTGTTTACATGTCTGTATCATTACGATACCATGTATCAAGAAAGTACATTAAAAACAATTGAGTATTTTTATTTATTTTATATACATGTACATACACATATTTCTTTATTCAATTAAGCGACGAGCCGAATGGAAGGTTCACCTGGTGGTAAGTGGTAGGCTTGCCCATAAAATCGTAAACATGGCTAGGGTAATATATATTGCACCAGATCGAGACAGACAGACAGACAAGATGTTGAATCTCGTAATCCTGGTAATTATACTAGCTATAGCGCCATTCAAACTAGAACACAGTAATATTCGTACACTATTGTTAGGCGGCAGAAATAGACCCTAGATACCTACCTACCATTAGCATATATTTATAAAGATGTATATAAAAAACATCGACTTCGTACGTTTTGTATATATCACTAACACTCATAGCATTTTTTAAAAAATATACTAAAATCTAAACAATTTTATTAAACTATGATTTTAGTTCATTCTGTAGTATAAGTAAGTAGTAATTAATGTTTCGCTTTTGTATGTAATTCTTCATAATTTTCATAGATGGCGCTGATGGGTTTGCTACATCGCGGTATTATTTGTATGTTATGTTCGAATCCAGGTAAAAGCCTAATTGTATGGTAAGTTATCAAAATAAATAAACGTCCAGATACAAGAGTATTCTACCAAACGACATGACGAGACAGAAGACCTGAGGGTAAATGATACGCCTGTCTATGGGCAGTATAACCAGCGGTATCAGCGCTAAGGTTACGATTTTGCGCTAGTTAGGCTGACATACACACCGCACCGATTTTTAAATTTGATTACAGTAATGTTCGTCGCCAGCAACAGAAATCTGCCACCAGAAAATTTAATAGTTCCGGTCAGAAAATCCTGATTTTGATTCTATTTAATTGTTCTCTCTATATGACTAATACTATTGTTGCTATGTACACTAGTGTTAAGTTTTTTTTGCCGGGTCTAAGTAGGTTACCATCGCAACGCTTATTACTGTCTCCAAACAGTAGTGTTTTCCGGTTGTAACGGCGCTGTTACTAGTGTAATTTCTGGAGTAAGGAGACTCAACATCTTATTTCTTAGGCGACGAGCGCAATGTAGTGAGGTATACAGAATTTTAAGTTGCGCCACGTTGTTATATCCGGGCGTGCCATTCATCATTCACTCATCATCAAGTGAACGTCCGCTCGTGATGTAACCTAATTGGGTAAAAAAAATTAATAATAAAATTTTATATTAAATTAAATAAAAAAAAATGTGACAACCCTAGAGTTATGAAACAAATAAGGATGTATGAATTAGTCACTGAAACATACAGTTAACGGAAATTTTAAATGATGCCTAACCGTAAATTTAGTCATCAAATCATCGTAAATAGAATTCTAATATTTAGTATCTTGTTTAAAGTTTCGGTCTATAGTTCAGGTCTGAATGTCCTGGTGATGGAGAAGGTCTTCCTACAGCATCTATTTCTATCGGCAATGAATAGTGTGCAATACATTATAGTTTATGAGGGCTGTACCTAGTGCACCTGTACTTAGAGTTGAAGTTAAATTAGTATAACTACTACGAGAAACTAGAGCACTAAGCATTCAAAATGCATGCTAAATAATATTATTCGACGAATCATCGACTAGCAAGACCTACACCTGCTGCTGACTGAATACTTCTGCCCATAACGGCGCTGGTTAGCATCATATACAATGCTCTATATTGCGCTCGTTGACTTGGTGTATGTGAATTGTTCAGTTTTCTTGCTCCAGTAATTTTACTACCTACGCCTTTATTCTTTCAAATTAAATTAGAAGACCTTTACTATTTACTAGTCATATTACTGTGTTAAAAACATAAAATTTATGCATACGGTATGTTTAAATATACCTATGTAAATGTTTCATGTGCTTAATTGATGAAACCTTATCCATTTTGTGATGATTTAACATGTCAGAGGTTGTTGACCTTTTTGGGATTTCAATTCAACAAAGGAAATTAAATCCTTGTAATGCATGATATTTGTGTATTATTACTGTAAGTTGAATTATTAAAGAAAACAACTGTACACGTTCTTTTGTATTTTGTATATAGGGAGCGATGAAGTAAGATGTTCACCTGATGGTAAGTAATACACCTGCCCATAACAGCGTGGCGCTAGTTAGCATGATAATCACAGCTTTACATTGTACTCGTGGCTTTAAGACAAGCAGACGAGCTTTCCTCTTATTTCAATAACATCACTATCTACAGCGCTGTTTAAATCGGAACACATTGATGTTTGCACACTACTATCCGTCGGTGGTAGTAGGAGCTGAGGTGGAACCTGCCTAGACGGTCTCCGACACCAGCGACATACCCGCAGTGAGCCTGTTTTTGTGCGGTTCTCTTTCATGAGATTTTGTTTCAGCGCGTTTTTTTTATGTTATACATATACATGGTGTGAACGAACAAAACAGTATAATAAATCAACTGGAATCGCATCTTAAAGTAATGAGAATTTTTATCAATTCATCACAAGACACGCGGTATCTATATCATCATCATAAGCCGATAAACGTCTACCGCTGGACATAGGCCTCGCCCAAAAGATCTATATATTATCTACATCTGTATATTATATACCAATATAGATACATGAAAATGGGTTTCCTTTCTTCGCTCATCACGTGATAACTAGTGAACGTATCGACACGGGAACATGATCATTCCACGCGCAATGATTTATAGATGGTCATAGGATATTTATTTTTTGAATTTCATAGATCCTATATAATTTCATTTCTAATTAACTTTTATTAGCATTTCTATTTCGTGTTATTTATGCAGTTGTTATAGTAACGGTTGCTATAGAAAGTCTTTTGCGGCTTAATATAGTGAAGAGTAGTGGTTAATTGTTTAATGTGCGTTTTGTAAAACTCCTCCACCTACACCGTAAGGAATTAAATCTCTTTAAAATATAATATATAATTTAATATTTAATCTGTATCCTAATTAATGGTTATTTTTAATTATTTTATTCCTTTAAAAACTATTTTTCTTCGTCTATTTGATAAAAAAAATTATGTATTTCGCGACGTGTTTTGAGCGGTTCCTATCCACCGCACAAAAACAGGTTTTAGTGTATTTCTCACCGTGAAATTTATCTGTGCCTAATATCATCATCTTACTGTACGTCTATTTTCGCTCCTTAATATGTAAATTATACATAATTATATGAATGTGTATTAATTAAAGAAAAGTAAAATACTCTACAATCGCTATGGGAATTTAACGGAAAATAACATGTCTGAGAACCAAGAACTGCCATTAGTGGTGGCACTGCAACGTCTCTGTTACCGGAAACCGTCTAGGTAGGTAACCGCTTTAAAGAATAAGACTAAGGTAAACCTTACCTGTTGTAGAAGATGACGCAAAGGGTTTTAGGATTCGTGGGCTTTGAGAAAGTGGGAGGCGCCCTCATTACCCACAAAGCGATCTCGGGATGAACAAGAAGTACGAGATGGTCTCATGTTTGTCGTAGCACGAGACTACTTCGGCACTGCAGCAATCCTCAGGACGTATTTAAGCGCAGTGCAGGGACGGACCGGTGTGTTCCGTAGGAGATCCCGGGGCTTTTTTGAAAGCACTATGGATGACGATCATTGAGGTAGTCTTAGTGGGTATAGACCTAAAATAACTGTGTCTTTTCCCCCAGAAGCAGGATATTTTTTGATAATTTCCCCTTCAACAAAAAAAGACACATACCGATGTAATTCTTATTTCTAGCGCTAAGGGGTAATGTGCCGACATTATTGTGTTCCGGTTTGAAGTGCATTATAATGCTATATCTATGGATAGTAAAACTATTGGAGTAACAAGTTTTATCATCTTATATCTTAAAGCTCCGATTATAATGTAGTTTATATCGTCGTAACTAGCGCCATGTTGTTAGGGGCAAGTATATCACCACCAGGTGAACGTCCCGCTCGTTTCGTTGCTTCGGAAAATAAAAAAAAATAGCAGTACAGTCATCACAAAATATATTAAACGAACAAGGTACCCTGTAAATTTTGTATTCGTTATGAATACAGACAGTATTTATGATAACATCGGGCTCGCACGGTGCGTCAAAGTGCTCGCCGACCGGAAACGTACCCGTGTAAAAATTAAAAATTATGACGAAATGACATTTTTAGATGATGTAATAATTTCCTGTTGCACAATTAAAGTGTACTTCCGGTCAAATAGGTTCATTAGTAGTAGTGTTTTATGTTAAAGTTGGAACTATGAACGAATTGAACACAGCTTACTAACTTCCACTTCCCAAAGAACATTCTTACATATGATACAAAGGAAACAATATTTGATAGTCATATATAAAAAACGTTAAAACATTTGTGATGGTAAGTTACTCAGTCAGCTCTGTAGTCTCGGGATGGAAAGAATAGAAATAAGTTAATCCCTGCCTGTCATAGCAGATGACTAAAATGGCTCTCAGGTTTGCGAGTTTTAAAGCTGATGAGGCTATAATAGCTTGAAAAGAGACTGGTGGACAGCAAAAGCGAGGTGGTGTTGTATTTGCTGTAGCACAGTGAGGGTAATAAGGATGGCATGATCACGTTATTTGGACGAGTTTAACTAGAGAAGAGAGACCACGGAGCCCGTCCTAACACATTGAAGAAGACCCCCAAGGGAGTTTTAGTGAGTAGAAATCTCACATAACATTGATTTCCTTTCAAAAGCACGGATATTTTACGTTTCTTCTCCCGACACACATAAAAAATAAACAAGTTACTCTTAAGTTCTGTTCTCCACGAAGCAAAGTAATCACAATGACGTTACTTGTCTTTAACACAGGATCCGGATTCCATCATAATCGTTGACGACAATAGTATAATCACAACGACCACAATGGTATACTCTGCAGTAAATTTTTCACCTTGGCTTTTCAACATATTCACAGAAAACAAGAAAAAATGTTGATTATGTTGAAATACAGTTTCCTTTAATAAACAATTGTTTAACATTACATGGAAGTCGGGAGACTCCGTCGTGCAAATGTGATGACGCCATGGAGGAAACGGTTTCTCATTCGCTGACGGATTGTCCTATACATAGAGGATTGAGGTATGATTTTGACCAGGAGACAGGCTTAAGAATAGACACAGCTAATCTATCCGAGATAATAAAAAAATAGTTAGAAGTTCATAAATTATTGCTTAAAAATATGTAAGATAGTAAACAATAGAAATAAGAATAAGTAAATATTACTTGGTACATATGGACACAATAATATTCTGTGTATATTAGATAATTAGATAGCATGAGTATAAGGTATAAAAAATATATAGATATTCTCTTCCTCAAATTGTAGTCCTCATGTCTAAAGGTCGTAAGGAGTGTAACGAGGTCCCGCACAACAACTCACAGGACCCAAGCCAACCTCACCTGCTCGTGGTGCACCCTGTTAATCAACCAATCAGGCTCTGGCTCTCGCCAACCCGCATTAGGCAAGCGTGGTGGGAAATTACCCAAATCCCTTCATATGAACCCCTAGATACGACAGCTTCTCTAATGCCCACGGATACCGGAGGTCATGCTGACTGTATGTAGAGATCTCTAGGAAACGCCTATGGTGTAGCCAAAGATAGGATATAGAGATAATGTTGGGAAAAATGTTAATAGCCTAAATTAGTAGTGAATACGTTGTACGTAATAGGATAAGTTAAAAGCCCTGAATAATAATATAAGGAAAATTGAAAGTAAATAAAAGAAAAGATTGTATGGAATAATTTTAGAATAATAACCAGTTTATTGCCCTAACTTTAGGACGTTTATAGTTATGTTGCATAAAGAGGTACCAAAAACTGGTACTTGATAAAAGATATAAACAGTTTTTATATGATAATAATTAGAAAAATATAATATATATCATCAGCCGATAGGTGCCCACAGCTGGACATGGGCCTCCCACAAGGATCTCCACATCCATCGTCATTTATAATACGTGTATCTACAAATACACAGGGGTTCTTCACATATTAATTGACTCTACACGAGATCTCCGAAACTATTAGACATCAACACTCAAAATTTAGTAAACATATTGCTTCCCCCGTTTAGAAGTCTGCTAAGAATGGATTTTATGAAATTAGTTCCCCAAAGGGAGTTGCGGGGGTGTTACAGCCGGCAAAGCGGGCGAGGGAACAGCTAGTAAACTATAAATAGCCTTGAAGTGGCTATTCGCGCTAGATGATTATCATCGCATACTGTAAACGATATTCATACAAGTATCGTATCAATTGACATTATGTCCTTAGGTTTCATATAAAGTCTAGTGCATAAGGTAAAATAATATATATATATATATATTTTGAATGATTTAACCAGGTGTTCGAAAAAGAAGTATTAATGTTACTGTTGCAATCACTATGTGATCATAACAAGGATTTTACCTTTAGTTAACATAAAACGTGAACGACGTATATATATATATATGTATATATATATATATATATATATATATAATGTATATTGATATATGATTAGACATTTTTACTAAGGGTAGATCTCCCACAGACTAAGCAATTAGCACCGCAGCTCCTGTTTATTTTTTATACACAATTGAGCGACGAGACGAGCGGGACGTTCACCTGATGCTAAGTGATACACGCCTGTCCATAACAATGTGGCGCTAGTTCGGATGATATATGCTAAACCCAAGGCGCTCGTCACCCCGAGAGATAAGATTTAGTCTCGCTACCTCAGCAATTACTCTAGCTACAGCGCCCTTCAAACCGGAATACAGTAAAGCTTGCACACTAGTGTTGGTGGCAAAAATCAGCGCTACGTTGGTGGCGCTTTGATGGACTCTGGGAGACCTACCATCAGTAAAATGTGTATTTTTCTGCTGATCATAAGTAGTGTGCAAAAATTACTGTGTTCCGGTATATATAATATAATACCAGCTGTTCTCTGCCCGCTTTGCTATCTGTAATACCCCCGCCACTCCCCCTGGGGAACTAATTTTATAAAATACGTTCTTAGCTGACCTCTAAATGGGAGAAGCAATATCTATACCAAATTTTGAGTGTTTACGTCCAATAGTTACGGATACTTCGTGATGTCAATCAATCTCTGGATATTTTTTATATATGTATACACATATTGTATGAATATACACATATATATCCACGAAGGGGGTGTAAGGATTCCCGCACAACTCACGGGATCCAAGCCAACCTCACCTGCTCGTGATGCATCCCGCTAATGAACAAACGAGCCTCTAACTCCGGCCCGCATTGGGCCAGCGTAGTGGGAAATGCCTCAATTCCTCCCATGTGAATTCCTACCCGATCGTGTGGGAAACTTTAGGGGCGGCCTATATCCAGCACGTGGACCTCTAACTGCTGATGATGACGATAGTACATATCAACAAAATATACGTGAGGCTTAAATATCCGAGTCACTACTACTACTATAGGTCTCCGTTGCCGAAGACCGCTTGGTTAGATACTAGTGCAGCCCCTATTTCTGCCGCTAAACCGTAGTGTACAAACATTACTGTGTTCCGGTTTGAAGGGCGCTGTAGTGTAATAACTGGGATACCGAGACTTAACATCTTATATTTCAAGTCGACGCACGCAATATGGTGCTGTCAGTACCATTCCAGTTGGTGCCACGTTGTAATGTGCGGGCGTACCACTTACCATCAGGTGAACGACCCGCTCACCTCTCGCTTAATTGTATATAAAAAAATGTCCAAGTAGTTTTTTTCTTTTAATAATATACATAAATTGTAAACCTTAAAAAAAATTTTTTTGTTTATTTTTTGGATAGTTATTTTGATCTTGTTATAGAAACTTATTTTTTTATTTATCGCAGTTCCTACATTTTATGATTTTATAGTAACCTTGTTTTGTACGTTTTTAATAGTGTGGTACATTATAAGTAAATTTTTTTTTTAATCTGTTAAACGACGACGCGAAGGAGACGAGTGTGACGTTCACTTGATGGTAAGTAATATAAAATTAATATAACATAACATTACCTCAGTTATTATACTATATACAGCGTCCTTTAAACCAGAACTCAGTACTGTTTGGCGGCAGAAATAGGCGCTGCGGTGGTACCTAGACGGTCTCCGGCAACAGGCACCTACCACCAGTAAGGTAAACATTGTTCTATAAACTGTACATAAGCGAGGCTTTGAACTCACTGGCATCCGATAACAATCAGCGATGCAGATTTTTGCTGCAGCATCAGTGCTGCAGTTTTTTCCTGCTGAGTGTAAGCCAAGCTGAGCACTATTACAATGTTTCTTTCTTTCTTTCCTTAGTTGTTTTCCCTGAACGGTTGAAAAGTTAACGCGAAGGTTAACTACCTTGTTTATAATGTTTTAAATAATTTTTTGTAACAATATAAAATTGTTTTGGGCGAATGCGTTTTTCGAAATAATTATGTTAATTATTAATAAAGTAAAATTAAAAATTTTAATACAAGATTTAGTTGAATTATAATATTTATGACATGGATTGGTTGGATACGTATCCTTAGTATATTGTGCGAGGTTGTTAAAACGTTCTGTTAAGAAAAAGAGAGGAACTAGCTGGTGGTACATTGTGACTGGTGGGACGCCCACTACTGGACATAGGCCTCTTCTAAAGATCTCCACATCGTATATACAAGTCAAATAAATAAATTAATAAAGGAATCACAACAGCTGTCTGAAACACACAAAGTACTTTCTTTTTGCTTCCTGTCACTACTGACACACGCGTTCAGAAATCTTGTTCTGGTCTTATTGTATGATATAATTAAACTCGCCATTTGCAGTGGTTATTTTTTTTATTTTTTGAAGCGACGAGACGAGTGATACATTTACTTAATAGTAAGTGATACGCCTGCCCATAACAACGTGGCGCTAGTTATGATGATGTACTCAACACTACGTTGTGTGCTCGTCGCCGTAAGAGACATAACATGTTAAGTCTTAGTAAACCCATTAATTACAGGGCACTTAAAACCGGAACACATCAAATCTACCTAGACAGTGTCAGGCAGCAGCGCCTTACCATCAGTTAAGTACCATTACATTCGGGTTTACAAGTACAAATCTAGTACGAGACATTTATCAATTATAATTATTAAGACCATATACAGACTCCATGCAAAATATGAGTAGCGAAAAAATTAATATATATATATATATATATATATTGAAAATGTGTTTTCTTTGTTCAATAACCACGTGAAAACTAGTGAACGTATCGACAGGAATATGATCATTAGACGCGAAATGTTTTATAGATAGTTATAGGCTACATTTTTCTAATTTCATAGGTCCTTCACCATCTTCTATCCAATTAACTTACTATAGTTGCTATAGTAACGATTGCTGTAGATAGCCATTTGCCGGTCGTGATTGCTCTGAAGGAATAATTCAGACAAATTTCAAGTCTAATTTTATATTACGGCCAGCAAATCTAGTGGGGAACAGCAGGTATACATATATAATGTGTAATACATATATACCCACCTCCAGTTAGCGCGTTGTAAAAGGCGAATAAGAAAACAATTTCCGAAGATCACACCATATATGGTGAATTTAATTAAAAATCACCTTAACTTGGAGAGGACTGTCCAATATACATTAATAGTGTATGGCGATAATAAGTTAAATAGAACTTTTTAGTGCGATCTTAATTTATGAAATGATCACTAACAATACCATACCATACCCCACAAGAAATCGATGAAACTATTGATTAATTAATAAATTATTCATTTTATATCAATTATTGCAATAATTCTAGTGAACGGTTTTTCTAAACATAATATAAGAGATAACTCCGCGAGAAAGTGTATCTCGAGTATTAACAATGGGTTTGCATCAGTATCAAATCTCCGTTATGTATGCGCATACATAATTAATGTACGGCGAAAAAAATAACGGTACATGAACTCACACACAGCATACACTTTTAATTTAGACATACGATACATATATATATATATATATATATATATATGAGACGCCTGGCGATTAACGTGAAACTTTATATGCTAACATATGCTTGACTTATGCAATCGATAATAGTTCGACTGGTCGGCTGTTGTAAATGTTTTTGAATTAAATGCATTATAGAAAAAATGCTTCCCATCCAAACACGACGTGGGTGTATTCAAGAAAAGAGTGAATAAGCTGTTACTAAGTTATTAAGCTTTACCACCACAGACCGTATAACACAACGCTTAACATCAGTTGGGATTGTGGTTAAGCGCTAACCGAGTGGATTTAACCAAAAAAAATGGTTTAATAGTTGTTATAATTTAGCATTTTAATAATATATATATTAAACATTTTGTGAGAACTATATAGCAAAAAAAAATATAGTGTTTTTATGGTATGGGTGTATGTAAATTTATTTTCTTGTATGTGTGTGGTAAGTTTACACCATTGGCACTAAACTATAAATAAAAAGGACTTACCTTTATTCTCCCCTTGTAATGTTTTGACGGAGGGTGCGAGTCCGAAGGGTGCTTTGGGAATAATAGCGGAACCCTTATTCTTTTCGAAGAGCGCCTTGCGTTCCCTCAGCGACATCTCCGCGGGGTCCTTCTCTTTAGACTTGGGGCTCCCCGCTTCAAACATCGCCGCCTTCGACAGCACCGAGCTCCGGTCAACGTTACCGTTCAGCCTGTGTGCGAACTTTTTCACCACCGGCGATCCTCTGTCGGATACGGATGCCGGCTTGTCGTCGTCGGTATTTATTTGTACACGGGCATCCGGCGCGTCGTTCTCGTTTTGCTCCTGGTGCAGCACCGCATCGTTCTCCTTGTCTTTATCACTGTCACTGCTCTCGCCGGCCGGCACATGGCGCGGCGGCGTCGGCGCGCGGTATTTTTTGATGGACGGTTTTTTTGTCACGGCCGCTGGGTTGGCGGGCGGCGAGCTGGCGACCATTGTCGCCATCTTGGGGGCTGCGGCGGCACTGGGGGTTGGGTGCGCGCGTTTCGGCTCCTGTCGGTCGCGATCGTCGTTTTCCGCCGTTGTAAAATCGTAAACTAGCCTCGATTGGCCGGCGGAGACTCGCCGGTACCCCTCGCCCTCCTACGATTGGACAACGGCGTCGGACGGCGCGGGGTGAGCACGTGTTTTCATTTCGTGTATCGACGCGGCGCGGTGCGGAGCGTTCCGACGCGGTCGCGTTCGATCGCGCCCTCACCGAACTGGGTTAGCCGCCGCTAAAAGGGATCGTGGCGAAGTTGCATCATTGCTATTGGCCGCGTTGCGCAAACCATTCTCGTTTATATTTGTTATGAATTTTGTAACTAGGAAACTCGACTATCGGATGCGTCTGTAACTATAGAGATAAGGGGCAGAGGTGGTGGTGGAGGTGGAGGGGGGCGGTTTTGTGTATATGATCAGTCCGTGTTTTCGTTAAGCGGAGCGGACGTGACGCGCGGGCGGCGTCTTACAAGCGACTGTCGTCGGTCGTGCCGCGCCGTGCGGAGGACAGCTCCGGCACAGAACCGGCCCGCGCGCACATGATCACCACACGAGGTGCGCGCGTCGCGGTCTGCCGACGCTTTTCGCGAACATAAAACCACGAGGAAGTGCGCCGCGACCGCCACGTGTTTTGTTGCGCACCGCACAAACAAATAATAAACAACTTAGTAATGCACACTGATTCTAATATAAACCGCAATTTTTTCAGATATCCTTATTGTTTATAACTAGACAAAAAAATTTAGTTATAACGAATGAGCAAATTGTTTTTAAATAGATGATTTTACTACCATCCTATTTAATAGTAAGGGTTGATATAAGACACTAGTCAGAAGAAGGCTGTGACTCTTACAACTTATTACCCCATTTCGATATTAATGTAATGGTTTTTAAAGTAAAATTATTTACATGTATTATATTTCAAAGAAATAAAATGTATATTAATTCTAATCTAAATAGACAACACAAATATAAATAAAAACCATTTCTATGTTAGTACTTTAAGTGTCTAACCGTTACGGAATTGCGAAAAACACATTTCTGTAATTACATTGCAGAGTTCACTTGATAACACGTGAATCTCTAAATCTATGAATAATATGATTTAATGAAGACGGAAGATTATAATAAATAAAATACTATGAAACCGAAGTAAGTTTAGGATTCAACCGGTGAGCAATGATAATAGTAAACGCATGATTTAATTACACTGCAACATTTCCCGTATTGAGCACTGTGGTGTCAATATCAGATACCAGCTCATCTACATCTTCAAAAGAATGTAGTGTAAACATAGAAAGAAAAAAAAAATTTTTTTTACTAACGACAATTGCTAACAACAACTATTGCTAAAACAGGCACTAAGTTTATTTAATTTTAAGTGAGTATCACTAACATGATATTTGATCGATACGGAGATTTTGAGAGATACCTATGTACGGCTGATGATAATGATGAGTATCACTTATCGTAAAGTGAACGCTATGCTCATCCCATCTCTTAATATCAATTAAAGTAAACTACTTTGTAACTTAATAATTTAACTATTATCTCCACGGTTGTTACGTTTCTATTTTAACTAAGTTATCTCGTGTATCATGTTAAAGTGCCGCGGTGACCTCGCTTAACACGGTCACTTAGATTCTCATGTCTTGTAGTTAGATAGATAGCTAATTTAAGGTTCTAAACTATCACCTTGTGGAAGCAGTTGTCACCAGCGGTATTTCCGAACCAATACGACATGGGGACCTTCAATAAAAGAGCGTACTATTCTCTTAAAGGTCGGCAACGCAGCTGCGACCCTTCCGATGTTGCGACTGTGATCACTTTCTACCAGGTGAACTGTTCACTCGTTTGCTCATCCTTCCCATAAAAAAAAGACATTAATAATTGTGGGGTAGTTTATTACTTATGAATTATAAATGTAAGTAGGTAGTTTTATAATATTCGAAGTCCGCCTCTTCCATCGACCTTATAATAATTTTATTGGACATTTACGAGGAACCAAAGAAACAATTCCTTTGAAGACGAGAGTCAGAGTGTCACCGGAAGATCCATTAGATAATTTCAAGTGACCCCACAATATCTCTAACACAAATTTGTTAATACTAATATATTTGTTGATTTTGATCCACGGCCAAAAGTTGTCGACCACTGGCTCAGAGTATTGTTGCATACAGTACTATTTAAAGATTACCTGAAATGCCGAATTATTTTGATTATATTTGAGAATATACGTTTTAGTTTTTACTTCCTCCATCTGTCTGATGGTAAGTGCTAACTAGACGAAAAACCTTTACGTTAAAGAACAGCTCGTTTCATCGCTTCTTCTCTGTGCAGGCTGGAGGCTGGCGGCTTGTTGGCGGAGACTGTCTAGATAGGTTGTTACCTATCTTGACAGTCTCTGCATCATCTATTTCTGCTGAAGAACAGTAGTGGGCAAACATTACACTGTTCCGGTTTGAATGGAGATGTAGAGTCATTACTGGTGTAACGAGAATTAACCTCTAATGTCTCAAGGCGACGTGCTCAATGTGGTGCTGTATATCATCTTAAATAGTGCGGTATTGTTATTGGCAGGCGTATCACTCACCATCAGGTGAACGTGTCGCACATCAAGTGGCTACTTCAAAAGTAAAAAGGGTTTAAAAGAAATAATATATAACCACAATTATCAACTTAGTAATAACTAAAATAGTTAAATTGGTTTTCGTATAAAAAATAAAAAGATTAAGTAACAAAGAAATGTTGAAATTTAACAGGTTTATATTGGAGACTGGAAATCTAGCTTAACAGGACAGCTTCTACGCGATTATGCCCTGACCTAAGATCCGGGTTCAAGCCGTTTCACATACAATATTAATGTCGTGCAATCGAACGGGTAATACAAAGATTAATTGTAAATGCCATTGTAGAAAAAATAATGGTAGTTAATAAATATGAATAGCTTAAGTATATAAGAGAAACGTAAGAAGAGATAATAGGCTGAACAGTTGTGTGAACAAGCATTATTCCGGTTTGAAGGGCGTTGTAGCTAGTGTAATTACTGATACTGAGATTTCACGTTTTATGTTTCGGGCGTTGAGCTCAATGTGGTACTTGTGTATGTCATCCTAACTAGCCCCATGTTATGGGCGGGTGTATCACTTGCCATCAGTTGAACGTCCCACACGTCTCGTTGCTCCATTGGATAAATAAAAAAAAGACTATTATATGTGAAATTGACCTTTTGTCGAACTGGTTGCTTTGATTTATAATCTGGCGTTTTTGGTTTTCGTGTCTCCCTTTATTCCATTGTCATGGTTTCTGGAGATTTAAATGTAGATCGATGAAAATCATCATCATCAGCCGATAGACGTCCACAGCTGGACATAGGCATCACCGGACATTAAGCGCTGTCGTTTGTAGGGGTTCATAAGGCGAGAGGGTTCGGGGATTTCGGCCATTTTCCACCACGCTGGTCCAATTGGTGAGAGATCGAGGGACCTATACTAAAGACTATAATAATTATATTTTTTTCTAAAGTACATACATGGAACTAGTATTGTGGTACTAGCTCAATTTATATTCTATGGAAAAAAAATGTGTTCCGTACGTTTTAAGGAGACGTTGATCCTGATGATGTGCAAGAATACGCCCGCCCATAATAGCGCTAGTTACGAGTGATATACACTGCAACACACATTGCGCTCACTGCTTTGAGACATACAATATAAAGTCTAAACACCACAGTGTTTTTACTAGCTACAACACCCTTTAAACAAGTAGACAGTGATATTAGCACACTAATGTTTGACGGCTGATACTGGGGAACTGCGCAATGGTTCCTGGACTGTCTCCGGTAAGAAAGACCTTCCATAATAAAATAAAATTAAAATTTGAAACAACATTGTTATTTAACTTATTAATGAAACGGGATTAAGTTATCACTGACGGCAAGTAACCCCACAGTTACTGCCCATTTACAATAATTGTCGCCAGTTAAATTTCGTGGGCCCTTCGAAATTATGATAGACACTTCCCATCATGGTCAATGACACTTAAACAATAGCTACTGTCTAATGCTTAATGTGATAAGCTACTCTATTGCCCTTATCACAAATAAAACTTTTAAGGTCAACTTTTCTATTGAAGAATGCGAACTTTCTAACTTATATGTAATAGTCAAAAATTAAGCAACAAGTATTTTAAATTAAGTTACGAAAGGAGAAGGATATTTAGATAGTAGGTCATTCACCATAATAATGTAGTGTTTGTTAGGGTATAAACACCACATAATAATCGTTGTCATGACACACCGTGTTAATCTTGTTGCACCGTGTCTGTGAGTAGATATAGAGGGCAACGATGGTAAGGGCTCCCGCAGGATGAATCACAGGACCCAAGCCAACCTCACCTGCTCGTGATGCATCCTGCTAATCAATAAGCGAGGCCCTGACTCAGTCGGCCATAGTGGTGTGAAATGACCCAAATCCACCATATGGACCCTTGCGTACGACAGCCCCTAGTGCCTAGCAGTACCGGAACCCATGCTGACTGTATTTAAAGATCTTTGGGGAAGGCGTATTTCCAGCAGTGGACGTCTATCGGTTGATGATGATGGTAACTAGACGGTGTCCGGCAATAGAAACCTACTACCAGAAAATATTTCTAGTTTTGTTTAATGTCGTTATAGTGGCAATAATAAAATTCCCTTGAGGTCCAAGATTAGCATTTTTAACTGTATTTAGTTCTTCAACAAAGAACAGCTAGACAAACACATGATTGTGAGTGATGTGCCTGCCCATAACGCTACCTTACTTAGAATGATATACACTGCATTACATTGTGTTTGCCCTACGACTTAAAATATTAAGTCTAGTTACACCAGTACTTTAACCAGCTGCTGCCGTGGACCTAGACGGTCTCTGGCACCAAAAAGCTATCATCAGTGAGTATAAACAGGTAATTTTAACATATAATTATTTTCCTTATAAATGACAAATAATAAATAAACTATTAATATTTAATAATGAAAGAAAACATTTTTTTTTATATAAAAAATATATTCTCTATAAAATGTCATAGTAAAAAATATAGGAAACGTAAGCAGTGTCTGTTATACCTTATTGCATCACCGTTCACAGCATCACGACATTGTATAACCCGGATCGAATTAAAAGGCCATCACGATGGGTGCTTTGTATAAGCGACTGCATACATTGCGAACGGGGTCGCGTAACAGTTTGTTGAACCAAGTTTTTGCTCGTCTTTTACCGGTGCGCTCGGATTTCTAGTCTTTTTTATTAGATTCACAGAAGGTACGTGGGTTCGAGCAGACAGATTTTATCTTGTGAAAGAATCTTCAAGCAGTTTTTTACTTGGTATTTTTTAACTATGAATATAATCGGAAGTGTTAAATTTTGAAGATTGTTATTAGGTCTCTTGCTGGCAAGCCCTGTCAGTCGTAGAAGGCTAGTGGAAAGGTCATCAGGCTCGCGAAAATTAGGCGTGAGAGCTTTCGCAGCTCGTTAATCGAACCCGGCGAGGATAGTAAATGCGAGGTGGTCTTGTACCTGCTGTAGCAGAGCGAGGATACTAAGGAAGGCGTTACCCTTCCTTGGGACTTTTAAAACTATTGCAGAGAGGCACCAGTGCGTTCTAAAGGACATCTCCGAGTCCATCCTAACGCAATGAAGGAGACCGGCGAAGTCGTTTTAGTTGGTAGAAATCGCACATAACCTTAATTTCTTCCCTGAGAAGCAGTGGGCAAATATTATTCTATTCCAGTTTGAAAGGCATTGTAGCTAGTGAAATAATTGAAGTAATTAAACTTAAAATATAATGTCTTAAGGCGACAAGAACAATGTGGTGCTGTATATATTATCCTAACCAGCGCCACATTGTTATAGGCAAGCGAATCACAATCACCAAGAAAACCTCTCCCTCGTTCCAATACTACATCGTATATAAAAAAAACGTGAAAAAACATTAACCCCAAATTATGTCTTAGAACAGTACTATACTATAGTCGTAGATTATAGTAAGATTTACACACTACCACTATGGAAACAGATGTGACGGTATATCTATATACGATCACACTTCATGTCTTCGAGAGACCAGAACACGTCACCACATAACCTCAGATGAGACAGTATATAAACATTGTTATAAATTATTTAATTTGAACAGTTTTAATAATTCCATCGTGTTGAGTTAAAAATTTCGCAACTGGAAATACAAATGGCGACCGTGTACCGTTTTCCGGTTTGCATCATCGTAGTCACTTCCCCGTTTGGAAAATAGGACGCAGCTATAAATAATAACACAGCTGTTTATTGTCCGTCGTTACGTATGAACTAAAATATTTGTAATAACAATAGTAAATTTTATTTTTAACTAAACCAGCACCTACTAGTAAATAGATCAGTGTATAATATTTTAGTTACCGTACACCGTCAAGGCTATGCTCGGGGTTTCCCTGGGTAATCGAATCAAAAACAACAATCCTCAAGTGGCAATGGGCATGACACATCGCTCGAAGGACTGTCAGCCGATTGGGCACAAAGGTCCTAGAATGACGACCGCGGACCGTAAAACGTAGTGTTGGCAGCCACCCACCAGGTGGTTCGATGCTCTGGTGAAGGTTTCGGGAAGCAGCTGAATGCGGGCAACGCAGGATCGATTGATGTGGAGATCTTTTGGGAAGGCCTATGTCCAACAGAGGACGTATGCCGGCAAATAATGTCTAGGTAAGTACCACCACAGCTCCTATTTCTACCGCCGAATAGTACTGTGCAAATATTACTGTGTTCCGGTTTGAAATTACTGGGGTAATGAGGTAATACATGTCTCAAGACGACGAGCACAATGTGGTACTATGTCATTCTAGCTAGCATCACGATGTTAGCTGATGTTGAGCAGGTGTATTCCAATCAGGTTAAAGTCGCTTCGTCGAATAATAGAAATGCAATGGAAATTCACGGTGTTCGATTTGGGCACCAAGTTTTGGTGTCGATCATCACTTGAGCATCAGCTTCAAGTGAAAGGAAATATTACGAGGAAACCGACATGTAGCAAGAACTTGAAGACATGCGCAACGTTACAACCTTCGATAAGTATAGTAGATTACCTCACAGCTGACTTCAAGAAGCGCTATACACAGTTCGGATGGCAAGTTTCTGGATACCAAGTAATAGCAAGCAGATTTAAACCACCGCTTCCCAGGTTTACCAACGTCCTGATTAAGAACACATGGAATCTGTAGTGAATTCGATTGGGGAGACCTATGTTCAGCAATGGACGGCAATAGGGTACAACAATGATGATCACGTTATTCATAATGCGAATAGCGAAGGATTCTAACCTTCTGTCGGCACCGGTGTTACCATCCAGATATGACATGGGAATCTTTGAGAGAACGACGCATAAGCTACATCTAGAATAATGCTCTTTAACACTAAAAACTATCGCCGTTTACCATCACGTGGGGTCGAAGTCAAGCGCGAGTCAAAATTTATAAAAAAATTAGATAGTGTGACTATAGCATGAAAAAAAATCAACAAAACACAGGCCTATACAAATTCTAACATTTGTATAAGTATTAAAGTTATAATGCTGCTTAAGTTATCTACGACGCAACAAAGGTAAGATCTATCGGTGTTGCCATCCACCATCATAAAAAGCCCACGTAAACTGACAAACGACCCATTCAATCCATCCATAACACATCTTATCAATGACAATATATATTCAAATGAAGCAGCTTCAACTATTTGTTTAACGTAGTGGCTTATTGGTTAAACCATTTCCCATTTGAACCACACAACAACATTGGAAGTAGTGTAAATATTCGAATACCGCCCCCTAATAAAATATTACCAAAACAAAATTAATCATATGGTATTGCCAATTGATCTACATTAGCATTGAAAATAAAATATATAGAAAGAGATTATATTGAAGTAACTACAACCTAAAAAATTTCGTTAATCATCATCATCATCATCAGCTGATGGCCATTCACACCTGGACGTAGGCCTTCCCTCAAGCTTCTCACACGATCAAATAGGGATTCATTTGAAGGGATTTGGGCCATTATCCAGCACGCTGGCTCAACGCGGGTTGGTGGGAGTCAATGCCTCGTTTGTTGATTAGCAGGTGAAGTTGGCTTGGATCCCGTGAGTTGATGTGCTTAAACCCTTACATCCTCGTGTTTAAAATATTTATTTTCTATTCTATGAAGCGACGAAACGGGAAAGACGTCCACTTAATGTTAAGTGATATGCCTCCTCATAACAACATGGTACTAGGGCATGCACACAGCACCACATTGTGCCTGCCGCTTTAAGACACTACGTGCTAAGTCTGGTTACCTCAGTAATTTCAAGAGCCACAACGCCCTTCAAACCAGAACACAGTAATGTTTGCACAGTACTGTTTGTCGGCTGCAATATCGTGCAAGTGTCGTACCTGTACCGTACCTATCGATACCATATGTAGCAAGAGAACTCCTACCACCAGGTAATTTTAGGATATGACTTGAAGAATAATTCTAGTCCTAATTTATATTTTTTTACTCACGAAAATTTTGTCATATTTATTGTATTAACAGTATTGTTGAAATAAGAAAAATGTCAAAAAAAAATTAAAAGTTATCTATGTATATATAATGATAATGGGTTTTTGTTCACTAATCACGTGATAACTAGTGAACGTATCGACACGGGAACATGAGCATTCGACGCTGAATGATTTCTAAATGGTTATAGGCTATTTATTTTTTGAATTTTAATAATCCTTCATCATTCTATTTCTAATTAGTTTTAGGATTAACATTTCGCATTATTCATGCGGTTGCTATAGAAACTCCTACAAATTCAAGTCTTATTTTATATTACGGCCAGCAAAGTGGGCGTGTAACAGGTAATATATATTTATATATTCTATGAAACTATTAGACATTAACATAAAATTTTAAAAGAAATTTTGCTTCTGCCATTTAGTTGTCAGCTTAGAACAAATTTTCCAAATTTCCATCCCCGAACGGAGTTGCGGGGGTGTTGCGGCCATTAAAGCTAGTAAAGAGCAGCTAGCATGTAATATAAATCTATCAGGGACGTGCACAAAATCTGGATAGTGTACTTAAAAATAGAGTTACTAGTTTAGCAATTAAGGCATATTAGCATTAATTAGAGCATAGTTGTGTACCTTTTGAGTAACTTGAGAGATTGTTATTTAGATAAGTTTGGGGAGGTAGGGTTTAGGTATTGCAGTGCTTATTTTGCCTGTACGGAGCGCACGCCACTGATGTTTATTGCACCGCCGATATATTTCAAAATTAGCACGTCATAAAATACTCGTCATGGTCACATTGGGTAACAAAGGCTTGCGCGTTCACAAAGGCGATCTCCGAGGACCCGGAAACAAAAGGGCCATGGAAGGCGTAAGGTATTATTCCGCAGCGAACGGGCAACACGGTGCCGGGGTCACGAATCCACGGAAACCACTCGGCCATTGTCCAGCCCACCCAAAAAGTACCAGGCCAGCAGTCGCCAAACTTTGACTCTTAAGGATCGATAATACCATAATTTAAACCCGGCAGACTAATAATAAGATTTGATTTTTTGTTCTTCAAAACGACGAGATGTGCCATAATAATTTGGCGCTGATACGGGTAATGTATTAAATCTCATTACACCCCTCAAAGCGGAACACAGTTACGTTTATACACTACTGTTTGTTGGCTGAGATAGGAACTGTGGCGGTATCTACTTAGACCAAGAGAGACCTAGCACCACTTTAAAATTGATAAAAAAAAATTGCGATCCAAGGACCCAGAATATCAACATCATTAGGTGCCCACTTCAAACTGAAGTTTGGCGATCAGATTGAGAAAACCAATTCGATCCTCAGCTTTTCTTTCAACTGATGATATTTGAGACCGGTGCACTACTCCTAGATATAAAGTTGATAAAACGAGACTATCAATTGTAACGAAAGTACTAAAGCCTTATTTATTTATTTATTTATTATGGCTTATCAACTTAATTATATAATTGCAATAAACCATAATAAAATAAACATTTGTGATTCCATGCAGCTTTAATCATGTGATGAGTAAGATGTAATGTTCTTATTTTTTTCGGGGACAAAATTTTCATACGGACCACTACGTTGGTGACCACTGCAACAGAGTAAAACGAGGCTTTGGAATAACATCAGTAAACGCTCGCAGTCGTAAAGCTTTTGAGGAGTTGCGGCATAACGATTTTTATGCTTTCCGAGAAAAGCTGCGAGCTTTTGTGTGATAGTTAAGGCGGAGTTTAAAAACAAAAAATGTATAAGCGGATACAGTATTAATAAGATTAAGTATACCATCCTAAAATCTTTTCACTTGACAAAGGTAAGAGACGGGCGAGACATTTACCTGATGGTATGTGATACCTCCTCATAATAACATGGGGTTGGTTAGAATGTCATACACTTGTACGTCGTGCTTGTCGTTTAGAGATGAGAATGATGAGGCGAAATAACAAGACGAAGAGGACACTCAAGTGATGGTAAGTGACACTGAATATATAACGGTAGTTAGGATGATATACACTGCATCTCATTATGAGCGCTATCACATTTATATCTCATTTTTTAGTTATTTAACACGAGTGAGACTTTCACCTGAATGATATCGCCCACCCATAGGTTAGGATGATATACACTGCACTAAATGACGCAATTTTTTTTTATATCATGAGATGAGACGAACGAGATTTTCATCAGTAACAGAGACCTACCACAATTATAACTCAATTGCTGCATTTGCAATTTGATGCATTATAATGCTTTACATAATAAATTTCCATCCCCGCTTCGAAGCGTACTTCTATTGACGGCCATAATAAATATCAATAGTGTAGGGGCTCATGTTAAAATATAAGGTTAATCCGCTTAAAATAGCTTAACCGTTCCACCCTCCTAGTCAAACAACATTAGTGTCAGTTAAGTTTATACTGTTCTATACTTACACAACGGCGACTGTATGTTCTAACTTAACTATTGCATTACGATAATATTGAACTGGAATGTGTAATTTTTACTAGCTCAAAACTACTATATTACTATATTAACGCACTCTATCCGGTGATTAAATATTATAACCGGTTATTATCCATAATCACTATTAATAACCCGGTTGTTTTGATACTAGTGGTAAGTCGTTGCCGGAGACCGTGAACGAAGATCTACCGTCCGTCACCGCAGCGGCTATTTCTGCAGTCAAACAGTAGTATGCAAACATTACTGTGTTCCAGAAGTGTGCAAACATTACTGTGTTTCAAGGCGACGAGCGCAATGTGATGCAGTGTATACCATTCTAACTAGCGCCACGTTGTTATGTGGGCGTATCACATATCATCAGGTAAACGTCGCGCTCGTCTTGTCGCTTAATAGAATTAAATTTTTTTTTTTTGAGTAGCTGTTATTGCTCATTTATTATTTGGATAGATATTTCTATATATCTAACCTATCCTAATAATAATACAAAAAAAATTAAAGGAGCTATTTTTACTTATAAGAAAATTAAGTTTATTTAAGAGGAAGATCTGAACAAATAAATTTTCTGATTGTTACCGAATCTAAGTGTTTCGAGGAGCCCGGAGAATCCTAAAATTTCTCACAAGAGTAAGATGCATACATAAATTAATAAAACATCAACATGACAATTCAGTAAAGCATTTTGAGTTTTGTGCGGGTTCCTTCTCACTTCGGAATATCAGAAAACGAAGTGGTGGACCAAGCTTACGAAAATACAATATTCTCTACCTACGATACAATATCCTTTACTTCCTGTGCCTATGACCGATTATATTGCAGTACCACATCGTATGTTTAAACATTGGAAACAAGATTGGGCATACACCAGACATTTTAATAATAAATAGTAAGCGGATAGTTAGAGGAGAGTCTCACCCAAGCCGTGGTATTTTAAAATGAAGTCACCATCCAGCTCATGAAAAAAGATTAAATTCAGTCAATTCAGACACCATTGATCATTGCCGCTTCGACGTAGCGATATTGGAACCCTACTTAATATAGATATATATAGCCTTTAATATTTAAACTATTATTTTAATAGATAGCTTAATAGAAACCTTCCAAAATAAAGATATTCTTCACCTCTTGCCAACTATACGACTAAACAAGAGCAGAAATATATACACTAGCTCCCAGCTCGCTTTGCTGGCAGTAACACCACCGAAACACCCTTTGGGGAAAGAATTTTGTAGAACTGTTCTTAGCTGACCTCTAAATAGCAGAAGCAGTATCTCTACCAAATTTTGAGTGTTTACGTCTAATAGTTACGAAGATCTCGAGACGAGTTAATGAATTTCTGGATATATATGTATATATATTTATTTAGAGATAAATCCAATGTCTCTTTTTTATACAATAGTTAATTACACTATGTTTACATCTGTCTATTATCTATCAATAATCACAAATTAAAAATTAATTCTCAATCTCTCTTATCGCGGAATAATAAAGCTCCAGCGGCTACTTAGAAACAGTATCGTCTCCGTTGGAGACTTATGATAGAGTCAAATAAGCACTGCATACCCTAGCTCCTCAAACTTATCTAAATAATGATCTCTCAATACACTCCAAAGGCACATAATTGTAATTAGTAAGTTTATTTTAAACTATAAGCACAGAGATTTCTTCGCGTATGGACACCCTACTCGAACTCTCTGTGCACGCCCCTAACTGGGCCTTAGTTTTAAATAATCGTGTTCGCCGACAAAAACCAGAGTAAGTTTAAAAGTCAACGAACTCTAGTCATCCTAAATCCAGTTTCTTAAAAGTAGCCAACGAGAGCAGAGAGCAGTAAGAGGACTAAATGTGTAGCAAAAAAAATTAAACGAAAACCTTTTTATAAAGCGATTTGTTAATATCTTTCATGGCCGTAATATTTAAACTTGATTCCGTACAAATCGTTATTGTTTAACTACCCGATATTTAACTTATTTAACTTCTTGAATTGTTTTTATCATGTTTCGAATCTTCACAGCTGCTACGGTCACGAGAGACTCGGTTCCCACGGTTTTGAAGCCTTATTTTAATGGGACCTAAACTAGTAAGAGATCATCATCTCTATTAAAATAAATTACTTGACTTATGAATTTTCGTAATTTTATTTATTTTTTTATTTTCTTCACCACATTTTAAGTGATACGCTCTTACATAACAACGTGATTCTTGGTGCATCGTCGCTTCGTAATAACGACGTTAAGAAGAACGAGATGAGCGGGACGTTCACCTGATGGTAACACTGCAGAACATTGTAACGATAGGATAATTATAAACTGCATTAGATACCGTTTCATTACCCCAGCAATGTCACTAGTTACGATGCCCTTCAAACCGGAACACAGTACCGTCTGCACACTAATTTTTGAGGGGTAGAACAGGAGCAACGGTGGTACCTAGACTGTCTCCGGCAACAGACCAACCACTATTAGTATCAAAATAATCCAATGCTCTTACACAAGTCGCGTATATGGAAATGCGGTCGCGAGTTTGATTCCCAAATTCGTCGCTACGTCATAAATATTATCGTGACCTTATATATCACACAAGAGGGTCACAAAGGCACAACGTAGTATATATATGCTATATATGTGTACATTATGTGCAGGTAAGAGGTTTTTTTTACGCGACATTGACACCGCTGGAAACGGGTTTGCAAAGAGAAATGACTAGTCGAAATCCAGTTCTGTTACTAGGTAAAACATTTTATTCTTTTACCTGTTTATAAAAACTTCCATTTACTAACATTATAATTATTATAAATATTTTATTAACATCAGTTCGTCTTATTGATGCTCACTGCTGAATATAAACTTAGTATCATACCACACACACCACCACTCAACCCACATGGTTGGTGAGAAACAGAGAACCAATCTCATTATATCTGCCTCCTGAACTTTTCCTTGCTATGTGGGGTTTGCACGGTATGTACTTCCCTTCCACATTCCTCTATCAGTCGTCATATCTGCATTCACACTCTTCTTATACATGTCATCTTTCACACAATCCATCCACACTTTCTTCGGCCTTCCTCTGTCCTTCATCCCTTCGCATAACGTGCGGGTACCACGCTCATTTCTTGGTCCTCTACTGTAGTCCATACTGAAAAGGGTTTGGCTAGAATTTTTACGGCCGGCCACTGGTCTGACACCAATCCTCCTCGGGAATTATAGCTGGTAGAATAGCCGTCACCTTACGGCTAGGGGGATAAAAATGTACAAACCCCTTATATGAATACCGCTGCCCAATCCGCGACTTCCCTTAGTCGGCTCATACGACATCCACGGGATGAGATGGAGCTGCCGTATTCTTAGGCCGGGATCAACATTGCAATCAACCAATCTCACTATATATAAAACAAAATCAGTAGACGTGTGGCATATTAGGTGACCTCTTAACATGTAACTAAGAGGTCTCTGGTATGATATAGAGACCATGTGTTGTGATATATGACTAGCTACCATCCTCATAACAGCATATGTACCTTACATCTATTGGTGGTAGGTCTCCGTTACCGGCGACCGTAGGTACCACTGCAGTTCTTAAATCTGCTGCCAAACAGTAGTGTGCAAGCATTACTACGTTCCGGTTTAAAGGGCGCTGTACCAATGAAGAAACAACAGAACACATTGTTACTGTTTACCCATGATTTACTCTAGCAAGAATCGATTGTGAACACAGAATGGATCAGCTAGTCACAAAGGAACAATAGTGCAAATCATGCAGGTCGAGGCCAAAAGAAAATGTTTCTGGACTACTGTCTGGGAGTGGCATACAAGGATACTGGAGGAAAAAAACACGAGTCACGTTAAAAGAAGTGAATCTTGAGTAGACAGTCATGAAGGTTGCTGCTAAAGAATTAGCAGCAGGCACCCATAGAACATACAACGGGTAAAAAAAAGTGAGCTGTAGCTCCTGAAATTACTGGAGTAATAAGATTTAACCTCGTCTCAAGACGACCAGCGCGATATGATGCTGTGTATTTACTCTTAATTAGCGCCGCGTTCGTGAGCATCTCGCTCGTCTTGTTTTGCTTCGTAGAATAAAAAAATTAAGGCTCAGCATCCCAACGATGGGACTACCAAGTAAACTATTTATTATGATTAACCAGCTCATCATTAAAAGTACAGACGAATTATTTAATTGGAATGCCCACAGCGGTGATTCCTTATCGTAAACATTATAAACAACAATGTGTACGGAACCATTATGCTAATCACAATAGATCAGCTGTAACCACTGCGCATTCAAAGCACGGGCGCGTCCTTTGTTATAGGCGCGCGTGCCCCTACGCGTGATTAACGAACAGAGACATCCATAGAGACGCAAGCTTTTTTTTTTTGTTAACTATGTTGAAATATTTTTATTCGCAGCACAAAAATAAAAAATACTGCTAATAGTTTAGTTTAGTTTTACTGCGAAAATTATTTTTGAGATATTAAACTTGAAATTAATTTTAAAACTTTTATAAATTATTAAACATAAACGAAATAAATGAAGACGCTTTATACTCCCCAAAGTTGGAAACGGAGTTTTCTCTTACAAGTAGAGTTAGAGATGTAGTTATATTTCATTCGACTTAGCGAGGGAACTAGAGAGACGTTCACTCGATGATAAGGATTACGCCTATCCATCACAATATGGCTTTCGTTAGGATGATATACACTGCATCACATTGTGCTACTCGGCTTGAGGTATAAACACGAATTAAGTATTTTCTATATAACACTTTCATCGTTATATCATCATTCACACCTTCATCATCATTAGCCACTAAACACTCACTTCTGGATATAAACCTTTCCCTAATATCTTCACTTCGATAGGCCCTGCATCAATCTAATTTATTATTCAGGGTGTAAGGGATCCAAGCCAACCTCACCTGCTCGTGGTGCACCCTGGTCAAAATTGACAAACGAGGTTCTGACTCCCACCAAACCGCATTGGCCCAGCGTGGTGGGACATGGCCCAAATCCCCTCAAACGATACGGAGATCTTTGAAGAAGACTTGTGTCCAGGAGTGGACGTCTATCAGCTGATATGATTTTATTTAACAATATTTTTAAGTACATCCAAAAACATAAAATACCGGAAGTTTATAGCTATTTATATTATTTAAACATAGTTTATGTACCATACTATATTTATTAGGTGTATATCTGGGCAAGCTTCTGTTCTCTTATATAGCTATATATATATATATATAAATTTTAACATTACAACAAGAACATCTGTCGTCACGACAGCTCAGCACAGATTGGTAAGAAACCAGAGCAATGCATTCAGTAGTAGACTATATACATTTGTCTATCGGCTGGTGATGATGATGATGACGTATATCACATCTTCAATAAGATTCTGATATTTTAGGGTGATATTCAAACTTTCTACACCAAAGGTACAGTCAACGGCAGACTGTGGACAAGTGGTAAGGTTGTGCGTACTTACCGACGCTCGTGCTCCTCTAATTATGGTAAGAGGGTTTTAGTTAGGTGTCACGGTGTGACTAAAATTTGCATTGCTAAATCTGCTTACTAAATCTTTTAAGGTTGATACTTTAAGACTTGGTTACAGAAGATATAACTAATAGTAGCGTGCCAAACTGGTGATTTCAATCAGCGGTTCTAACCCTAAAAAACACTAGAAAATAATCTAGATTGAAATATAAGAAAACTAGCTAACGTCTCAGCTGATAATACACTTATTTGAATCCACTGTTTTTGTTCTTTTATCAAAGATATGACGTCATAGTTTTTGGAACTGCATTACAGAAACGCTAGTTGGAAAATTAAGATAATTTTATAATAATATTTTTTTTTTATACGACGAAGCGTTGAGCTGATGGTAAGCGATACGCCTGTCCATAACAAGGTGGCGCTAATGAAGATGATATACACTGCACCACATTGTGCTCCTCGCATTGAACCCCAATATTTGCACACCATGGTTTGGCGGAATGTGTACGAGCTGCGGTGGTACCTACTTAGACGGTATCCGGCAATAGAGTCCTTTTTTTGGTCGTGAGAGAAATTTTCAGAAGATACTCGGCTTCGGAGGGCGAACGAGAATAAATTTGTGACATTTGTACCCACAATAACCCTCCCCTTAATGCTTTGCAAGAGGTCCTGGGATCTCCTACGGCACTCACCGGTGCCCCCTGCACTGCGCCTAATCCTCCTAGAAAATTCCGTAACACTACTCAGCACCATCTCTTTTTTACGACCAGTAGGAGACCATATCGTACTTGTCTTTCACCTCGAGGTGGTTTAGTCAGCAACGAAGGTCCCCTACCTTCAAAGTCAGCAACAAAGACTTAACATTAGTAAACTTATTTAAATCTAGATTTTTAGATGTTATATCATAGACATGTGATATTGCTACTGAAATCCAGATGGACGAAAAACTAAGATCATTTGATAATAATTACCTTATATCTCGGTCAAGTGCTCCATGCTATATTTAGCCGTGAATAATATTAATGGTATATAATCATATTGCGGTCAATGTGACCCGCTTGTTAAAAAAACAGGTTAATATTTATAACCTTTAGAGGACTTACTTCACAATTTATTTGCCAATGTCTACTTTAGAATGGTAGCCTGATAAGAATTTAATGAACATAATAAAAAAAGTCGTCATCATCATCTATGTTTGTAAGGTGGTCGCACGGTATGTGAGCATGAGCTTGGGATACCGGTGAAAGTAAATCTCGTGAGGAAACCATGTTCCCATAACGGCAACTTCCGAGGACATGTTATCATCAACAAACCCGCATTTAGCCAACGTAGTGGTTCTACTCTTATATTAGAAGGCAAGGAATCCCAATAATGGGAAGACTATGAAATTTGTTTATTAATATAAATTTTTAGAAAAACAGTTTCAAGCTAATTATGTTTCAAGTTAATTTAATTTAATTAATATTTAAATAATTTTAATTTTTAGTCTCAATAATATTCAATATATTATTTAGTTTTAGTTAATTTGTATTGATAAGGATATTAAGTATCTTTATAATACAAGGACAATAAAACACTAAATCTATGTTTTAACGAAACAGAATTGTACCAACGCAATTTTAAGTGATTTCCAAACAAGATTTAAATACTATAAATAAATAAAGTTTTTTTTAATTGTAGAAAAATGCAACTTCGCCACGATACTAACCCAGTCCGTATTGTAAACAAAAGAATATACATCCCCACCACCATTACACCAATCATAGGAAGTCGATGAATCAGTCACATTTTAACCTTAAAAAAATATCATTAAAAATGAAATGACTTAAAAAATTATAAATATATGATATAATAAATATTTAAATATAACTTACCTTGTATAAAGTATTGATGAAATAAAAATTCCTGAACTAACGAAAAATACTTCCAAAATAAACTTCAACATATTTTTTTATATCATTAAAAAATTTTGTTTAAAAATTCTTCTTTTCTATTAAATCATTATATACCATAAACTTAATGATATTTCAAGAAGTAATTACATACTGAAAAAAAAATTAAATCTATATGCTATCTTACATATCTAAGACTCACCAATTCTGCAACTATTTGTTTCCCCAGCCGCTGGCACTCGTTCGTAGGTTTTGTGAATGTGCGCGAATCGAAGGCTTTCGAGGTCTGAAATAGAAATAAATAAATATATATATATATACATACAATTTAATTTAAATTTTCATGTTTACTATTTTAATGTTTTTATTAGTTTTATTGTTATTTTGTCTAATTATACAGGGTGTTAGGAGACCGCTGCCGAGAACAAAGACAGACGATAGTACTAATGACACCTTTGATGATGGGACGGGAAAAAAATAGATCCTGATTAAAAAAAAAAACATATTTTTAATACGTTTTCATTAGCATCATTTACAATCCATCATGTTAGTACAGCTAAATGATACGATGATAGTTTCATAAAAGAAACATTACTTTATTTAAAAAAAAACCAGCAATGAAACACAAAATGAAAAACAGCTGATGCTCGGATCAACGAACTCCCATGCACGCAATCTAAATGCTCCATGGCCATAAGAAATAAGGTTCAAATTGAAACCAAATACATCTCGAGTTCCCGCCGCGCGCGTGCGTTCCTTGATCCGAGCATCAGCCGTTTTTGACGTTGTGTTTCATTGCTGGTTTTTTTAGCAACTATCATTTCATGTCGCTGTACTAACATGATGGAGCGTCATTAATGCTAATAAAATGTATTAAAAATATGATTTTTGTTTTTAATCAGGATCGATTTTTTTCCGTCCCATCACCAAAGGTGTCATTAGCACTATCATCTGTCTTCGTTCTCGGCAGAAGTCTCCTAACACCCAGTACAGTAATAACAAATATATGATATAAACTACATATATTCTTTGTTCACATGTTGATTTAAACTGTTTATAATGTTTCATATTTTAACTTGATCATAATTTTAAATTTAAATCAATATTATTTTCATTGTATTATTGTTATTAATGATTTTTTCTATTTTTATTATCTGTATAATTTTCTTTTATTTCTTATTGCAATGGTATAATTAAATCCATTCTTAATTTTTTTTTCTTGAAATAATTTGTAAATGTCATTTTAATTGCAAATCGTTTTGCATGATGTGGTTACCTATAATTGTAAGAACAGTTAGATATTTATCACAGGCCTTGATGTTGTACTATCGTTGACTTGATGTGACTATAGAAACTGCCTTGCATTGATAATCCAATAAATAAATAAATATTATAAAAACAATATGACCTAAGAAAGGATTTCCCTTTTTAATTCGACGAAGCGATTATGGATGAGAGCCGATGGTAAATGACACGCCTGACCATAACAATGCAGCGCTAGTTAAGATGATAAAAACTGCACTACTACACTACGCTCATCACTGGAGACCATTGCTGATTTTATTTCGGCCTCCAAACCCTAGTGTAAACATTACTGTGTTCAGGTTTGAAGGGCGCTGTCTAGTGAAATTAGACTAAATATTTTATATCTAAAAGCAACAACAAGCTTAATCTGATGTTGTGCATATCATTTTAACCAGTTTACGCTTACCCATCGCAATGTGGCTCTGGGCAAGCGTAAACAAACTTACCATCAGGATCACTTCTTGGATTGCTTCATAGAATAAAAAAAGACAAAATGTCCATCCTAGTAACAATAGTTACATCACTCTTCAAACTAGAACGCAGTAATCTCTGCTTACCACTGTTTTTTTGAATTGAAGATTTAATAAAGATAAATCTTACCCCAGGGTTTCAAGATGATGAGAATATCTTAATCAAAAAAAACTATTTCAAGGATTCCACTAACCTTATTAGAAGTAGTAGTCTGCAATACTTTATTAATATCTCTCAGGGAGTGTATAGAAATGTCAAGTGCTGAAGACTCATGGTTCTCCTCCTTAAAGTTTTTTTGCTGCTGTAGATTCTTCTTGTTTTCAATAGTCTAGAAACAACAAACACCATCCTTTAAAAAATACAAAAACAATTTTGTCTTAACCTATAATATTTACTGTTGCTAGGTCTTCATTAAGACCTCTTGGTAGATGTTAAATACCATTGCTCCTATTTCTGCCATTGAACAGTAGTGGGTAAAGATGTTATGTTCCAGTTGGAAGGTCCGGTGTAATTACTGGGGTAATGAGACTGAACATCTCTGCTTTTGAGTAGACAAGCGACAATTTATAACATTTGATCTAGGGCCACATTGTTATGGGCAGGCGCTTACTATATAGTTCGAAGTCTCGCTTGTCACTTCGTTAAATAAAAAAATACTTATATTGAGCAGATAGTTAAAGATCGATTTTCAATGAAAAATATTTTTATACAGAACTGCTGTCAGATGTTACAGTCCCTATTATGTTTTAAAAATAATATGAATACTAACATAAGTATGGTGTGAAAGGTCATCTTCCCAGTTGTTGATTTGGTCTGCCAAAGCAGCAAGTCTTCCGAATTTTTTCTTCCCATCGTTCAACGGCTTCGACTGCTTAGGTTGTGCAACGGGCGGAGGAGTTGCGGCATTAAATTCCAGCTCCGTACGGTGTATAGGCGATGAAAGGTTGGGTGTGTCTGTGAAGAATAGTTTTAATTTGAAACAAATATTTCTAATAAAAAACTTAGGATTATTTCTCCCGTCATACAGTAGTATGTTCCGGTTTAAAGGGCGTCGTGGCCAGTCCAATTATTGAGGCAACGAGACTCGATATGTCTCAAGGCGACGAGCACGATGTTGTACTGCATATATCATTTTAACTAGCGCGACTTACCATCAACTTAACATCTCCTTCCTCTAATCATTCTGACAAATAATAAATATATTAAAAGGTGGTCTGTTAGTATATCAACAGTTTCTTCACTCCTTTCGCTATAGTTGGGGTTAGAACTAATATCAAGTGTTTGATCCGCTGGTGAAAAAATGAGTCAGTAGTAAACTTTTCTTTAAAAAAAAACTTGTATACAATGAAACATCAACTGTATAATAAATAAAGAAATTTTAATAATAGAACAAGGGAGGAAGAGTCAATGATTACTTTATCAAACATACTGTATATTATGAACATATACATGAATGATTGATGATGTGAAGTTTATCAAACCAAAAGATCCTTGTTGTAGGTATCAATGTCTATGTCTACTTTGAATTTATTTATGTTTAATGTGTTTCTTTGAAATGGTTGGTGAAAAATATAATAATTAACATTTATATACTTTCAATTATACTCTTTTAATATTTTTAAAAAACTCATAATATTCCTGATGGTAGGTCAAAGTGCCAAAGAATATCTTAGGTAGGTACCACTGCAACACCTATTTATGCCCTCAAAGAATAGTGTACTAACATTACTGTGTTTCAGTTTGAGAGGGTCGAGCTAGTGAAGTTATTGGAGTAATGACATATAATATTCTGTCTCAAGACGATAAACAATTTTTGGTGCTGTGTATGTCATCCTAACTAGCACCACATTGTTAAGGGCAGGTGTGTCACTAATCATTGTGTGAACATCCCACTTAATGGTTGTTTCACAGAATAAAAATATATTCCATTACCTGAATAAAGATTGCCCAGCCTGTCCAGACGAGACTTTATGTTGTGCCGCAAAGCAGGGCGGTCATTCTTAGTATCAGCCATGTTGTCTGCGTCCTTCTCCAAAACTGCTCTGGATGTGTCATCTGAAAAATAAAACAATAGAAACTGGTAAAAAGTTGTCAATGTAGTTAATTTATTTCTACTGTTACCTACACATATTTCTTCAACACGGAAATAATGCACCTAGAGATATTACTGAACCTCTATGACAACATTTAAATTCTTTATTTTACAAAAGCTATGTAATCCTATTCAGAGAGAAGATAGGTAGATGCAACACCCAACAAAAATCATTAGTGTAACTACCATGCTTGGTTCTGCTGCAATGTACCAAGTTTCATGATACAAAATTGCTGGATTAGACAATATTTATTTTTTTAACTTGTGGAACAAAGTGCTGTAAAGTGTGTTAACCAGCAGCTCATTGTCAAGTACACTCAATATATCTTCATGTGCTACTTGCCATTTCATTGGTTAAAAAATTCTTAGTCAGATCAAATTGTTATGGAGATTAAATAAAATAATGGTGATGTAAGAGTAATCTGAGGACACTACATTTTTTCTTACTTATCAACAAAAGCAAACATTTATTTTGAACTAAAATTATTTTAACAAAAATCACCTGCAACCACTGGCATTTTTTTCACAAATAAAACAACAACAAGCAACACTTCCCAAGTCACACAATTGCTAAACCACAAAATAAATTGAAAAATATATTAAAATTCACCATTGATCTTCATCACAAATTCTTAACAATGTTTACAAAATAAATGTAAACATTGTTTGCTAATGTTTCCTTGGAATATGGCCAAATTCAATGAGTAATATAAAATAAAGATATGTTTGCAGGAAAACAATAAAATGTATTCAACTGCCCATAATTATCAGTAGTCTTTGGTTAATGACCTTTCAGATGTGAATTGAATATATTCAATAATTTGTTTGTGAAATTGATCATGTAAATAATTTACAATAGTAATGATACAAACAAATCTAAAAACTTTTAATAATCACTTCTTATGAAACTACCTTATAATGGTGTAGGATAATCAATATACATAATAATGTAAGTCAATAGGTCTCAAGCTGTTTAAATTTCATTTGACTTAATAAACAAGGAAACAAAGCATTTTCATTGTTATACACACAACTTTATTGCATAGAGAGAGATAGGATTTTGATTATTACATTTTGAATGGAAAGATTTATTATTTATTTATTATTATTTACCTTTATTAAGTTAACACTTGAACTTAATTTGACAGTGTTATGTGTCTACAATGCTGTGGATGATGAAATATGCTTGCCTAGAATACTCATGTATTGACAGTCAGAATACATCTTCACAATGGAAAGTTTACAATACATGGTAGTCAGGAGGGTACATCCAAACTCTACCACTGACTAAACCGCACATAAAGCAACTGATTCAATTCTGAGTCCATATATTGTGAGACTGAATTATAGAAAATTTGAATTCAACCTTAAAGAGGGTGTCTTTGGATATAAGCCCATCATAGCAATAAAAAGAGGATAATGTTTGAACTAAGCCAGAAAAATTTTATTCACCAGAATAAACCTGCCAACACAAAGAATGTAAAATTTTGAATGATACCCAAATTTGGGATCAAAAACTAAAACTTAAAAGTTAAAATATTATAATGTAAAACTTACCATCAATTTCTTTTATAACCACGTTGTTTCCCTTTTCACAATTTGGATCGTAAATAATACTGATAGGAATTTCTCTTTCCTCTACTTGAACTTCTATTTGTATATCATTTCTGTGGGAAATATTAATCTCTACCGAAACATCGGAATTTCGTCTATTCAAGCTGCCTCTTTTAGGACTTTTAAACTCTTTTTTAGTTACAACAACATCGTTAAGCTTCTGCGGAGAAGCACTAATAGTGTCGGATTTTTGTATGCTCTTCCGCTGAATGTCCGACTTTAAAGACTCTCTAACGGGCTTCTTTGGCGATAACACTGATTCTTTAGTCGTTTTGATAGAGGATTTGATTGGAGAAGATTGGGGTTTAACAACACCGACGTTTTCAGCCAATGGTTTCCGCTTTGGAACCACCTGGCCAGAGTTTGCAAGCTTTTGATCAATTTTCTCTTGCCTAGCACGCGCCCTTTCTAACATACGCTGTAATTAAGATTTACAACAATACATATCGGAAGCAAATGAAATTTTAAATAATTGTTCAAATTCATACACCGACTTACTTGTGTAAAAGGATCCATACTGCGATAAATCTAATAACACAATAAACTTTTTTTAAACGTTTACCATTACTACTAAAGTAATTTTAAGATAATGAATTTATTTATGCGATTAATTATTGGCGAATTTATATAAAATATCACTCACAAATTGTTTACATCAATCCGCAACGGTTAAGCGTTTGACATTCACAACAAACCGAAATTTTTGAATTGTTAACGATTATATTCTCACTGGGAGATCTATCGCTCCTTGTCTATAGTATGAAAGATTTTTGATAAACAAATAATTTTTTTAATAGCACTTTAACATATAATACTGTATATGACATAGATATACATAATAATTGTACATAATTTGTAGTTTACATTACTTGATAAATAAAAAATATCAAAATATTTTAACATGATACCATTTACAATAGTTTCTGGATAGATGGCGTTTAGAAAAGTATAGTGTTTTTAAGAGTTAGTATAATTTAACAAAAATATTTTTTAAAAAGAAATATCTGTTTTAAAAACATGTAACACTGGAAATATCTTTCGAATAATTACTATGAAACAAATTCAAATAACAATCAAATATATAAAATTTCCTTTCTGTTTTAAAAGTTATTGAATTACGGGTTAAATTATTAACACTACGATATTACTCCTAGCGT
This sequence comes from Ornithoptera priamus, assembly GCA_029034505.1. Lineage (NCBI taxonomy): Eukaryota > Metazoa > Arthropoda > Insecta > Lepidoptera > Papilionidae > Ornithoptera > Ornithoptera priamus. The sequence goes on from JARDWD010000584.1 coordinate 1,713,467, forward strand.
AATATAAAAAGTGGCTATAGGAAAAAACTCCAGAAATAGGACAGCAGCTTTTCCAGTTACCCACCAGATTATCCCCAGTCCCCAGCGTTAATGAGCTAAGGATCGCTGAGAACCTTCGACTGTACATAACAATAAATCTGTCGCGCTGAAAATCAATATGAGTTACTATTGTTCACCAATAGACAAGAATGGGCTAAAAATACCAACTTATTAATTGAATTAACAAATTTCTTATCACATTAAACTCCACAGGTATCTTTTTTCACTTGGTTATACTGCATTGAGTATTCCTAACAGTAAATTTCTAAGGTATTTTCCTCATACCGTTTGCTTGTTCATGTTATTATAAATAATGACTCATATAATACCTATGAACTTAATACAGGGAATATCCCACTGGTTGCTTTCGTTTGAGTTACTAATAACAAGTGGTACTACTACAAGAAGAATTATAAAAGAATTGTTTGTTTATTAGCGGTAATATTATTAATTTTGATGAAGGTTCTTATATGTGGACCCTAGGACGGGCTGTTAAAAGTAGTGTTAATGTTTTTGACGTTTTTCCAAAGGCTGAGGACGAGCACCAAGAGCATTTTGTGGGATATAAATCTGCACATACCTTTTAGAAGACATACTTTTTAAAAGACATTTTTATGGAGAGGACAAAGTATTTATAAGATTCAGATATTAAAACAGCTTGCTAATAACTTCATCATTGTCATTAAATGATCAGACATCTATTGTTAGATATGAGCTACTTTACCTCGAGTATCTTTAATTAGCCATCGAAAATACGGACGCAGATATTTTATAAGTAAATTTAACTTAATGTGTATGTAAATTAGTGCAACCGCTAATTTTACTACTTTGACATGCATTTCTGTTATAGATTAAGACCAATTAACAACATAACACTAACACGGTGACCTAGACACGTAACTAAATTAAATATTATTATAATGATTACTTTTAAACTCAAACAGTAATTATTAATTTTTAACTTAATTTTAATAGACAACCACAAATATTTATTAAAAGGTGAAGGAAGCAAGTATAACTCAAACTTTTATTTTCAATGCATGGTTAAAATTAGACAAATCTTTAAAACGTTATTACGTAATAATATATTAAATGTTTAATAAGAATTTTGTTGTCGATTAAATATCACTTGTTTTAAGAAGTGAAGTCTTGAGAAGCTGTGATATCGAGCTACTTACCTGACATTTGCTTCTTTGAGAATACAAGTTTATTTTTTATTTAATTGAATACATTTTTAAATCCTATTATATAACATAACATCGACTAAGCATTTGAAAAATTTTGAAATTTTCGCCTCGATTCTTTCCTGTACATGAGTTGGTAAAATAAACACGGTCTTTCCAGATTAACCTAATAAATCTTTGTTGTAGATAATGTAGTAAACGACTGTGTTATCAAAGCATTGGGAATAAGGTAGATACGTCGCCTATAGACAAGACGTTAATAAATATTAAGTTATCTAGGGTTATTACTGGTAATGTCATTATCTACGATGTTTGTAAGACCGGGGCACGATAATATATGCACAAAATTTTACGGTTGCAATAGGCGACGCGGTGATAGCATTAGTAAATTGCAATATTACATAATTTCTTTGAAATGTTGTTTAAAAAATTTAAAGTTTAAAAGTTAACATGTCTTTACAGTCTATTTTGTGGACTTGTGTGGGTTAAAGTTCTGTGGAAATATCCTGTAATTAAATTACGCAGAACTCATAGGCAATGTTATTAGTTCTAGATAACTCTTAACATGTTTTTGCAACTATCTAGTGCAGTAAATTTTAGACTGATTTAAAATTTAAAAATTACATTGTAATATTGACGAAAATTAACAAAATAATAAAAATTATCGCCAAATTCTCTTAACCTTGTAAACGTCATATTTACTATGTATTCGCTGGGGATAGGTCTCTGTTGCCAGAGACCATCAAATATTAGTGTGCAAAAATTACTGTGTTCCGCTTTGAAGGGCGATGTAGCTAATGTAATTACTGGGATAACGAGTCTTAATATGTTATATCTCAAAGTGACGACAACAATGTGGAACTGTATATATCACCCTATACATAAATATATGGGCGCGCGAATCATTTTCTATCAGGTAAATATCTTGCTCATCTCGTCGCTACCTTGAATAATAATAATAATAATAATAAAAGTTATACCTCTGCGAGACATCAGAGGTTTAAGTATGAAAATTTCTTCATTATACTTAAAACTCTATATGGTACAAGAATATAACGAATCAACGCACGCTTCGTCGTCTGGTTTCGTGCAATAAACCAGTCTCAGAGCGACGCCTGAGTCGACTGCTAGTCAATGTACTAAGTTTACAACAAAGCGATTAATACAATGGGTACGTACTTAATGTTTCTATAAATAACCATAATTATACTTTCTTAATGTTTATTTATTTAATAAATAAAACCATTCTAACGTAATTACATAAGGTGAATTATAAAATAAACGGTATTGAGTAACAAAATTCTTAATATATACTTCATACGAATTTGCTAATACTGTTTTGGAAGAAGAAGAATGTTATGATAAATTGTTAAGATTTTTTTTTGCTTGTATAATATATCCAGATTTCTTTATATAAAGTACTAATCAAAGATTACGTCAACTGTTCGGTCATTATAAAGTCTGTGACTATGTCTGGATGAGTTTATTAATGTAATGAAATTCAATTTATTAGGTCCTTACATATGAAATTAGCGTTTTGTCGTACTGACCACTTTGATCTGAAATATCTCCTCTTTGGTTAAGAATTCCAAATTCAAATTTAGAAATTCATTTAGCTGGGACATTTGAGTTTTGAACACAGTCATTCATTTGTTTTTTCCTCATTATATTTTCTTTGGCGTCGCTTATTACCGCACAATGGAAAACATGAAATAACGGTATGTTTACAAGTACTAGTTCTACCGTGGCACCAGTGCTGCAGAAACCGCTCGAAGGATTAATGATATGTACGGCGCTGCTGTCGCAAAAATGGCTTGCATACTCGTCCTCGCAAGGACAGGTTATGTCAGATATGCACCGGACTAAAACCCCCACGAGGTTCCTCCTCGTCGTCTCATGGCAGAGCTTATGAGGAAACGCTTTCGCACCATCCGCGACCCCGCCGGCACTGGCCGCTTTCGCAGCCCCACCTCGAGAGGGAGGGATAAACCCTCCCTTTCCACCTTCACAGGGGCACGTCAGAATATGCAGCGCGCTTCCTCCTCGGCACCTTGCAGTCGCACGGGCGACGGATTCCCAGCGGCCATGGCAGCCAAGAGCGCATAACTCTCCCGGCTCCCTGCGGCGGAGGGATGTTGGGCCCGCCACTACCTGTTAACGGTCGCGAAGGATAGGGAGAACGGCGCATCGCAATACCGACACTCCTCTTCCTCCTGCGGCCCCACCGCCGCCGCATTGCCGGTGCAAGACTGGTTAGTCGCAGAGGGTACTCCCTCCGCGACTCCTCTTCGGCTGCAAGGGGCAGTGTGAAACCGCTCCTGCAGCCTGGCCGCAAAGGGCAGCATAAAGCCGCCCCTGCAGCCCTTGGCCGCTCCGGTGAGCTCTAGTTATCCAACCAGTGCTCGAACCTGGAGCGGTCACTTCGGCCGGCCCTTCGCCACGGGCCGGCCGGGTGGGTTCCACTTCGCTTCACCGTGTGTCGGTCCACGGTTACTAAGTCCCTCCGCCACGACAAGGCGGGAACCCGTTGGGCGGGAGCAAGTGAGGTTTGCTTGGGTCCCGCAAGCTGTCATGCAGGGCCTATTACACCACCATTATTTAATATTTCAATAATACACAATGTAAAATTATTCAATATACTTTTGCACCACTCGAAATGTATTTTACTGTACTAGTCGTAACTCTAGTAACACGAGTTTTTCTCACTTAATATCATATGAAGTCAAGGGTTATCCGTAAGTAAAAAGAAAAAAAAAAAACGTTAACAGATCGTTAATTGATTTCCAGGTTCGTTAACGACCGTTCTTTGCATCTTCGCCGCATTTCTTATCTTCGACACAGTGAACGCGGGTGAGTAATTTGTCGTTTATGCAATTTAGTATATATATAAAATTTTATCTTTAGTTGATTCTTTAATTAAGATGAAACAGTTTTAGGAAACGGCTGCAACTTTTATTGCAAACCTTACCCACATCTCAGGTGTGACCGGAGGTAATTACTCCCAGAATGAGGAACGTCTTATATTCAGCCTTGGCCCTCTGTAAACAGTTTAATGAAATATATAGTTATTATTTATTACTTTTAAAACTCATTTTCTCCATATATATATATATATATATATATATATATTTCAAATTAAATATTGGATTTTTTCAAACCCGTTTAATTAGTTACTAGTCTCATATTAGTAAATCTGCGCAAGCACTCTTCAACATGACCGAACTTATTATCAGTTGTCACCAAGTGAAATTGGAGTGAGGTATTAGCCCATTATAGATAAATGAAGAGAAATTCATTGTTATTAACATATAAGACCTTTCGTCCACAGCGGGAAGCTGTCCACTTGCGTCCAAGATATACAGTTGCAGCCCCAAGTGTCAGCAGAACTATGACTGCAGCCACGGCAAGATATGCTGCCCGAACGGTTGCAACGCGAAGTCATGCATCGACGCAAACGCGTTCGGAAACACGAGCAGCAACAACAAAAACTCGCAGTGTAAGTTTCTTTTTTTAAATTAATACATTTTCCGAACGGGCTTTATACTCACTGACCATATACACAATGCTGTCTTCATCATCATCAGCCGATAGATATCCATTATCACGTCCGTCACAGTCAGCATGGCTTCCGGTACTGTCAGGCACAAGGGGCCGTAGTTGGTAGGTCGCTTGACCAATGCGCGTTAGTTGTAGTAAGGGCTTCGTTTGTTGCATTAGTAAGGTGCATTACGAGGTTGGTTTATTACACCACTACTGTCACATTAACAAAAAAAAAAATCAAATCTTATTCTTCTTGGGCTCACTAGTAAAGGTAATGTTTAATAAACCCTACAGATTTCCAATTAAAGACATATCATATTGGTAAGTCGTTGAGCGTTAGGAAGTTATATGTATTACATCTATTACAAGAGAAACACAAATCAGTATTTAACGCATTATACAATTAATAAACGACTAGGAATATCAATTAATATGGTTGCTGTAAAAACTTTTTGCTAGACATCAATTTAAGAATCAATCCAACTATTTATATAAAAAAATAAACAAAATATTAAATATTTTCCATCTTAACATTTACAATCTTAAAATGTTAGTGACTAACTGACTGAATGGGTTAAAATGATGAAGTTGAGGCTTTGCTGAATGTAATTAAATAATACTTAACATTTGTTTATCAATTAAATACATATAAACGTCTATCACACACACACACACACACACACGCACTGAGTCGCTCGCGTGCGCTCACACATATACACACACAGGAACACACGCGCACACTCTACAAGTAAATTGTGCGTTTATACACATATATTGTAAGAACATCTGTATGATACGGAAGAGCGGGGCATCCTGACACAGGTATATATTTACTTAAAAAGGATGTCTCAAATACGATCTATTATGTAAAAATTGTTTGTGAAGAAATAAAATATTTTTATTTTATTTATTGTGCCTCTCCACTACTGGAGGTTGGCCGTCACCTTAGCGAGCGTGTGCCCAGCGAAAAAGTTGTGCTACGCTAGTAATATTTGTGCATTCCCGGATGTTACGTAACCAAGACTCTTCTACGTCCAACGCGCCATTTGCCTGCAATTTTGCCCATCATTATTAACTGCAGGAGTTCATATTTGGTGTGTCGCAAAATATGTCCCAGATATGCGATTTTCCTTTTCTTGATGGTCTGCAACAATTTGCAAGTCTTACCGACATGTTGGAGTACTCGCACGTTGGAAACTTTCATGTTCAGCTAATACGGAGCATTCTACAGTAGCATCGTATCTCGAAAGCTTTGAGGAAACCTTGAGTTTTGGCTTTCAGAGTCCAGGCTTCACTAATATAAATTAACATAGGCCACACATAACACTGCAATATTCTTACTCTGAGCTTTATTGACAATTCACGACTACATAAACTTTACTCATATCTTCAATGTGACTTAAGCAATTTCGATCAAGTTACGAATTTCTTGTTCGCTATCCCATTCTGCATTGACCCATGCACCAAGGTATTTATACTTCGTAACCCGCTCAATAGTTGAACCTGCAACAGTAATACTGGGACTTAGATTTTGGTGGTTCTTTGCAACAACTAGATATTTGGTTTTGGACACGTTCATACTCAACCCTGCTCTCAAACTGTTCTCATGGTCCTTGTATAATAATGTCTGAAGGTCTTGCTCTGATGAGGCTATTAATATCATCAGCATATATTACATTATTTACGACTTTGCCGTTTACTTTGATGCCAACTTCAGATTCCTCTAGCGCGTTTGATATTATGCCTCCGAGTACAAATTGAATAACAAGGGAGACAGAATGCACCCCTGCCTGACTCCAGGGAGTATTTCCAAAAGATCGGTCTCTGTGTCCTCGATTTCGATCGTAGCTCTTTAGTTCCAGTACAAATTCCTAATGATTCTGATATCTTTGTCATCCAAACCAACGTCGATCAAACGCAACAGAATATAGTGTTTGACGCGATCAAATGCTTTTTCGTAATTGATGAAGCAAAGTATAACATCAGTCTGCATGTACCGACATTTTTGCACTAAAATTTTAGAAACATTATGTACTTTATTATACCTTTTCGGATAGGTAATGAAATCAGTTACTTATTTATGTGCTTAATACGTATTTTTTATAAATAAATTTTATTTTAAGATTAAATAAAAATGTAAATATGACGCCTTATTTTTCACTGTCACAACTTTTAAAGTGATGATTATTAATTCAATTTATTAAACCATTAATTAAATAATAATAATTACATTGAAATTTGTGTAGAAATAAGTAAGAAATAAAATCATCGAATTTTTTCCTAGAATCGTGAATTTTTTTGAAAAATATTTATAAAATTAATAACTCCGGAACCATTGTTTTGCATGGGGTATTCCATATATAAATAGATAGGATATGAGCTATATCTTAGCCCCTGCAGATATTTTAAACCTGTTACCTGTCACCCTGTATAAACTATATATAGTCATATTTCACAGAGGTTAATAATTCTAATTGAAAGAAAAAAAAAATTGTTTATTGGTCAGATTATAATAACGTCTCCCTTCTTAATACATATGAAGACTTTTATGATAATTATACCAAAAAAATTTTATTGGTATTTTTGTATCTTAATGTTTATTTCCAGTAGTCTTTGGAACAGTTGTACTGATTTTGTGGGAGTTTTGAAAGATATGGGATATAATAAAAATGTCGTGCACCCTACTAATCAACAAACGAGGCTCTGACTTCCACCTACTCGCGTTGGGTCAGCGTGGTGGGAAATCGCACAAATCCCTCCATATAAATCCCTACCCGATCAATGTGGAGACCTTTAGAGGAGGCCTATCTCTAGCGGTGGCTTCTGCAGGGTCAGCAACACGCGCAGTGATACCTCTGATGTGAAGCCACATGTTCTTAGCCTGTTCATTTATTAATTTGTTGTTTACAGCTGGTGGAGCTGGCGTGTACTGTAACAACGTAAAGTGTAGCTCCTTCGAGGTGTGCAAGATGGATCCCGCCACGAAGAAGCTGAAGTGCATGCGCGCTTAAACTCTTAAACGAAATATTATTAAATATATTTGATACTCAAAATTTATGGTTACCTGAAACTATTTCAATACGTAAAATAAAAGCAATTTATAACTTCCCGAGTTTCAATTGCCACAAATTAGTGATTTAAGTTATTCTCACTTTATATAAACGTTTCCTGTTTTAAACACATTACTATTGCTTTAATTCATTTAAAAACAATATATTTATTTATCAGGTCTTCAATCAATCATACACTGATCTCAGTAACTGAAATATACAACGAATTTTAACAAGAAGTCTTAGTAGATGATTGTTAAGAAGTAGACACAGCATTCACTAAATATGGATAACATGCCTTCTACTTTATACAGGATATCTATACTCTAACACCTTCCTACCTAAAAAATTTATTCGGATATATTTCCGACTGACGTAGTCATATTCTTCGCTCTTCAATAAACCTTTCCCATCGCGTCCACGTGCATTCCTCTTAAATTTTCCAAAACTCTGTTTCCCTTACGGCGGTTCGCTTATGCAGCTCTTTACCAAACCATATTCATATCTCTAAATCTGTATTTTCTTTCAAAAAACAAATAACCACCATCACAAAGTTTAAATACTAAATTGGTACTATTCTTGTTCTTCTTTTTCTTACTAGACCTTGTCCCATCTTTACTTGGGGTCGGCCTTCCTGGTCATTCTTCTAAATCTATCTCTATTTTGTGTCTTAGCTTCTGTTAATTTATTATTGACAGAAGCTTCTGTTTATACTATCGCTTGCTTATTTCATGAAATGATTTAGTTTCTAATTATTTAGTGCACCACTATCTCTGCTTTCAGTTTGTCTCCTTTTCCAATGGATTGTCTGGTAGAAATTGCTTTCTGAGCAATAGGACCGCCCATTGTACTTTTTTGTATATATAATGTATTCCTTATTTATGTAATTGGTGTACAATAAAAAATATTTATGTTATAACCTAGGTTTTTTTTTATTAACGTGTGTAACAAAAAGCTAACGGACGGCACACCCCGTACCAATACTGGGCCGGTAGTGGGGTAGTGCCGGACTCCAACCGATTAAAAAGCTTCACACGGTATTCCATCACTTCCGCATAGAATGCACGAGGGTTACAGGATAACGCAAAATAGTTCATCCGCAACCCCCGTTCGGTGCCCGAATCGAACGGGCCCGCCTCGGATCTTATAACCTAGGTTAGGGTAAACAACAAAAATTTATTGCAAATATTCGATTTAAAACTGTATATTCATGAACGGAATCATGAAAAAAAATTGTCTTATTGGGTAAAATTATTTGTTATTATTATTTACTCTAATAAATCATATCATATCACATTTATGAGATAATATTTACAATAAGGATAAAAGTAATACACTGAATATCGCAGTCGCCTATGACCTCTGGTGGTGGAGCAATAAAAATAGTTACTAAATATACTCCCACCCAGAAATATCATAGTTCATCGCTGGAACAACTCTTAAATAAATCTTCAATGACATTTCTTGGTCGTGTACTCAATACTTATTATTGTTAAAGCCCAGAAGCTTATTATTTAAGCTTAGAATACGTACATTGAGAAGATCTTTAAGCTATTCGAGCCTTTAGTATAGTGAATGTTTTGTGATAGTATATTTAATGAAGTAAAGGTTTCATCATAACCATCTTCACCAGCCGATAGATCTCCACATCGACGGTCGCAACCCGCATCCAGCGGCTTCCTGCGAAATTCGATTGCAGTCGTTCTTATGGATATTTGTTCTTTGTCCTACCACGCTGGCCCAATGCGGGTTGGTAGGAGACAGAGCCTTTGAGCTATTGATTAGCAAGGTTGCACCACGGGGTGAGGTTGTAAATTATTATGCGGGACCCCTTCCACACCCCTGAGGAGGGCCTGTTCAATCCGGGCGCCGATTGAGGGTTGCGATAGAACTGCTCGATGTTGTCCCATGACCCTCGTGCATATTTTCGGAAGTGATTGGAAGCTTATTAGGAAGTTGGTGTCCGACACTACCCTGTTACTCGCCTTTTTGGTTCCGGGGTGTGAGACCGTTAGCATTTTGTAACAAAACGTTAATACAAAAAAACCCCTTTCACACCCTTTAATGAAAAGTAAAAGTATATAATCATGATATTCTAAAGGGTCATTAATTATAAGCCGTTTAATGTTTTCGTGTGAAAAACCGTTGAAACAACTGTTTCCTTAATCCTTACTAAAAGGATGTTAGGTGTTCCTACAATAAATTATGTATTATGTAAAATTGTCCACATCACTATATTTTTTTTTTATTACATGAATTAATATTTCTCCTCTGTCCTGTGTTTCAACATGGTTCTAAGTTACAAAGCCTTGGATGGTGGTGCGCGCTCGCTCAGAATATTCAGGTTTTTATATGAGGACAGCCAGAGCACAGCAGCGGATGTAGTAGGTGATAGCTAATTATAGGGTCAGAAAAACCAAACTCCACAATATGTACTTCCAAACGCATCGCAACGGAAGTAGTTCTTGTTTTTATTTGGTCCTTATTTACGAAATTAGCATTTGGTCGTACTAACAACCTCGATCTGAAATATCTCCTCTTTGGTTAAGAATTCCAAATTCAAATTTATAAATTCATTTAGTTGCTACATTTGAGTTTTGAAAACAGTCATTTGTTTATTTTTCTTAATTATTATTTTCTTTGGCGTCGCTTATTACCGCACAATGGAAAACATGAAATATCGGTATATTTACGAGTACGAGTTCTACCGTGGCACCAGCACCACCACCAGTGCTGCAGAAACAGCACGAAGGATTAATGATGTTTATGTCGCTAGTGTCGCAAAAAAGAGCACAGTATGGTTTGGGTTTCAACGTTTTCGTTCTGTAAATTTCGACTTTCAGAACCAACCCCGTGGACAGCCGGAGATCAAAGTGGAAAATGAAGAAGGCTATTGTGGAAGCGGATCCATCACAAAGCACTTCAGAGATAGCTGCGAGCTTCGGGGTAAGTGACAAAACTGTATTAATCCACTTGAAGCGAATCCGGAAAGTAAAAAAACTTAAACGATGGGTACCTCATGAATTGAGTAAATCGAACTTGCAAACACGCGTCGACTGCTGCTAGATGAGCTAGAATTGGAATGTCTGCGACATCGCCGTACTCCCCGGACCTTTTTTTTGTTTTTACGTGGGAGAACCCCTGCAGCCTGGCCGCAAAGTGCAGCATAAATCCGCCCCAGCAGCCCTCTGCCGTTCCGATGAGCTCCAGTTATCCAACCGGTGCTCGAACCTGAAGCGGCCGCTTCGGCCGGCCTTTCGCCACGGGCCGGCCGGGTGGGTTCCACTTCGCTTCACCGTGCTTCGGTCCACGGTTACTAAGTGCCTCCACCACGACAAGGCGGGAACCTGTTGAGGGCACTCCTCTGACCTTGCACCAACAGATTACCATTATTTCCGGAATTTAGACAACTTCTTAAAAGGAAAAAAATTCAACTCCGATGTGGCAGTTCAAACCGCCTTCAAGGAGTTTATTGATTCCCGCCCCCACGGTTTTTTTTAATAAAGGGATCAATGAACTATCTATGAGATGGCAAAAGTAAGTACGAGACAACGACGGCGCATACTTTCATTAATTATAAATATATTACTAAAAAAAATTACTTTATATTCCTCCCGTACAAAACGCCAATTTCACATGTAAGAACCTAATATTTTCTTGTTCAACTTATTGACATCAACTTGATGGTAAGTGACACGCCCGACTATAACAACGACTATAGTTAGGATTATATACTTTTTTTATTTAATTAAGCGAGGAGACGAGCGGAATGTTCCCCTGATGGTAAGTGATAACCCCACCCATAACGTGGCGCTGGATAAGACGATATACAATGCACCACATTGCGCACGTCTGAGATATAAGATGCTTAGTCTCGTTACCCCAATAATTACACTAGCTACAATGCCCTTCATAGGTAACACAGTAATTTTTGCACACTGCTGTTTGTCGCCTGTATTAGGCGCTGAAGCAGAACCCACTTACACGGTCTCTGGCAACAGAGATCCACCTCCAGTAAACAGAGACCCACCACATTGGGTTCGTCACTCAAAGACAAAAGATGTTCAGTCTTGTTCCTCTAGTAATTGAACAGTTCTAGTATGTTCAAATGTATCGTTTACAAATCTATTTAATAAATATCAAATAGATTTAAACTAAATTATTCTCATCGCTGCGGTGTAACAGTGGCCTAAGACCTAACGTGGTCGTCAGTGAGGTTAGTAAACTGTATAGTCGATATTCCCACAACGAAGCAGTTACTCTTTACCGGCTGCCGGGGCGGGCGACCTGCGCTGCTTTCCACAGCTCACTTTTCACCGCGATTCAAGTATTATAACAAACGAGTGATCATTTATACAAAAAAAAACCTCATATTTAATTTTTTTTTAAAGATAAAACCATAAAAATCTTTTAGTAACTGTTTTAATATTCAAACAATTCATTTCTATTATACTTAACAGATATAAAACATTTTTGAGTTATTTGGTATTATTCACTATTTTTTTTTCGGCTTGTTTGCACTGCGCACATGGATCCAGATCCTGGGAGTCTGTGCTAAAACATAATCAGTGTAATACGATGATGATTACTATGGTCTCTGTATAATCGCAGAAATGTAGTTATCAACTTCCTAATTATATTATAAAGAATAACCTTATTTTTACACTGCAGTGATTATATTTACTTAGTAATATAGTAATAATATTATTTGCGTTCAACTTTCTATGAAAATAAATCATTAGCTTTGAGGTATATTACAGTGGATGTAATATTATAATATGGATGAAAGTGTCATATTAAAACACTTGTTATCAATGCAAAAGTTAAAAATAATAAATAAAATTTTAAATTATGTAATTGTTTCTTTTGACACGACAATTTAACTCTTTACTTTTAAGTATGATGAGTCGACTTTCCAGTGTTGCTATCTTTATAATTTGCTTTTTTTAAAAATACGTAAAATAATTATAGAAGACGTATGAACCAATAATTTAAATACTTGGATTACGGAGCCAGCTCTTAATATTTTTTTTTAAGTCTATTATTTTAGGGGCTTTCAGCCTATCAAGGCTATGTCAACCCCATCGTGACCTAAGCACCTATTATCTAATTATTACTGTTAACTAACATATACTACAGCTCTTATTATGATGGAGCTGTAAAAGTCTTCGAGTTATCTGCTGGCATCAAAATTGCCTGAAAAAAATTAACCTGTTGATAACTTTGAAACTATGCACTTCACTTGCTGCGTATTGGCGAAAAGAGTATATGATTATAATAAAGTTTTATAAAATATGTAGTGTAATGTTACTATTATTAAAATAAATCATTAATAATATATTATTATTTACAAGAAAGTGAAAAATCTAAACTAGGATTAATTTCTATAATAGTTTTTTTTCATTTGCTACTTTTAAACAAATACACGTTTTCCTAAGAAGTAGAACAAATTCTGAAACTTGTATTGAACTTTCTAATTACTTCAGTAAATTCACCTCTTTATCTCTATTCCTCAATCAATATTGGATGCAGCAGATCGCACCAATTTAAAGATATTAAATGAGCGAAGTTAATATGAACGGAACTGCCGACAGCTCTGAGGAGCAACATTGTTGTCTATGGAAACATTTTCGGTGCTCAAGGCTCGGCCTGTGCTCGAGGATCTACAGGCGCATCTTTCGCAGGAAGGTGGCTCCTGAACGAAAATCCAGTCCCAGGTAGGAGATTAGTTCACATTAACGTCACACGGTTTTTGATTTTGTGAATATTTATGTAATAGATATTTATAATTTATTTATATTGGTTATATTTAGGTTTTGATTGTATACTAAATATACAATATTATTATTATGTCAACTAATGAATTTTTTTTCTTTATTCTACGAAGCGACGAGACGAACGGGACATTTACCTGATTGTAAGTGATACGTATGACCACAACAACGCTGTGCTGATCATAATGCTATACATTGCGCTCATCGCCTTAAGACCGGGTGTTCAGTCTCGTTACATCAGAAATTTCACTAGCTACAGCGCCCGTCAAATCGGAACACGGTAAGGTTTGCACACTACTTTTTAACAGGAAAAATAGGAGCTGCGGTGATACCTATATAGACGGTCTTTAGGAAGAGACCTACCACCAGTACACTAGAAATCCACTCTGTACAACGTAAATATTCTAAATATTTTTTGTACGGACCTTCCTTATAATTTTTTTCATCATCATCAGCCGATAAACATCCACACCTGGACATGGGACTCTCCCAAAGATCTCCACGTTTGTAGGGGTTCCAAGTAATAATAATACATTTAATTTAATAATGTTTTTTTAATTATCTTATTGCTATTTGATTAAACAATTAACTGTCACCTGGTGGTTAATAATAGGTCTCAAAATAGCAGTAGTACTAACAATAATTTTGAATGCTACGTATTTTTGCTATCGCCTTGAAAGATGTTACTAGCGGCAGAAATAGGTTATATAATAAACTTATTCAACAGGTGTACACTGTCAATAATAGCTTAAAAGGTGCAGCTTAGTTACTTCAGTAATTTCAATAGCTACAACGCTTTTCAAACCGGAAAGCTGTAATGTTTGTACACTACTGTCCGTCGGCCGCAATAGTAACCTACCTAGGGTACCTACGTAGACGCTCTCCGGTAACAAAGACCTTTGAATCTATAATCTGTAGATACAGATATCTTAGTATTATATATATGAATGTATACAGGGTGAAAGGATATGGGTGTAAAAGATTTGGTGGGGCTAAAGTATAGCTCGAATCCTAATTATCTATCTATGGAATACTCCATCCAAAAACAATAGTTCTAGGGTTATTAATTTTTTAAATATTTTTCAAACATTTCCCGATTTTCTAGGAAAAAATCCGATGATTTTATTTCTCACCTATTTTTACATAATTTTTTTTGTAATAATTATTGTATAATCATTGTTTTATTATATTAAATTAATAATCATCACTTAGAGGCTAAAACTTTTAAATTAGGTTCTTTGAAACTCCTGACAGTAAAAAATAAGGCGTCATACTTACATTTTTATTTAATCTTAAAATAAAATTTTATTTATGAAAACTACGTATGGAGTACATGGTCTCAAAAATTTAGAAAAAAAAAACACTTGTAATAAAACCAAGTACCATGAAATATGAAATAGTAGCGACTCGTAAAAGTAGACGCCGCGCCGGCCCTTTTATTTGACCTTTTTGTTGTAACACGTGCGAGCTTGTTGTTGTCGTTTTAGATATTGAGTTCAGATTAAAACTTTAAAGTAACAATCAATTTAAATTTAGCTTACACTGACGACCTCGGCTCCTGATACACGCACGAAGCATTTTACTTAAGTCAGATCGAATGACTCACCCTGTGTTCTCTTATTTTGTCAGCAGCGACGATCATGCGTATCTTTATTTCTTCTAATCAGTTAATTGTTGTTGTGTACACTAAATAGTTCATGTGACCCCATAAGTAATAAACGCAAGGTGTTAAATCAGGACACCTTGCGGGCCACGGTGTTTGTTATCGCAGAAAAATTTTCGTCGCAGCAAACTTTTCCCCGCAATAGAATTTTCCTCGCAGCAAACTTTTCCCCGGAAAAAACTTTTCCCCATAGTAGGCTTTTCTTCACAGCAGACTTTCCTCGCAGTAAACTTTTCCTGGCAGTAAACTTTTCCTGACAGAAAACGTTTCCTCGCAGTAAACCTTTCCTCGCAGTAAACTTTTCCTCACAGTAAAGTTTTTCTCGCAGTAGACTTTTCCTTGCAGTAGACTTTTACTCGCAGTACCATAACTCCAGAACCATAGTTTTGTATAGGGTATTCCATACACAAAGAGACAGGATACGAGCTATACTTTACCTCCTCCAGATCTTTTACACCTAGTACCTTTTACCTTGTATATGTATTTATATAATTATATACATATTGTCATTATTATTAATGTAGTTTAAGTCAGTAAGTTATCATCTACCACAACATATCACTACACCAAAGGTTGGTTGGTAGAGAATGCCAACAGGCATAAAGCCCGCCTTTTGTATCCCTCGCTGTAAGGTTTTACAAAAAAGAACCTTAGACATGAAGGAACAACCCTAGAGAACAGATAAAAGTATTCAATGTATTAATAATACATTTTAATTATAATCAATGTGTGTGACAGAGTCAAGTGCGAGTGGTGGATGGCCACGCAACGTGGTGCGTGCGTTAGGTACAGGAATATATGACGTGACGTTGGGGGTCCGTATTCATTTAATATGAATACATACATAACAAACTTCGTGTAACCCGAATAGCTAATGGCGTCGAAATAACAATGCTTTCGTGACTTAATTGTGTTTTACTTCACAATCACAGGTTGCTGTATACTTCCGTTACTTGTCTTATATATAAAGTACATTATGAAGATAGGTTTACTGGTCGTAAGGACCGCGACCATAAATGATTTTCTATACCAACCGTGACTATAGCAACCGCATGAATAATACGAAACGAAAATGTTTTCACAAAGTTTATTAAAAATAAAATGATGAAGGATCTATGACTTTCAAAGAATAAATAGCATATAACCATCTATAAATCATTCCACGTCGAATAGTCATGTTCACATGTCGATATGTTCACTAGTTTTCACGTGATTGGCCAAAAAAAAACAGCTTTCCATGATAGGTATATATATAAATCTACGTACATGTACATATATACAGAGAGGAGTTAAAAGTGTACACCTAATAGCAAATTAACTTGATTATATTATGCTTATCGCTTAAGCTCGTATCCAAGTTGGCTTAGCTGACTATTAAAGCTGTAATTATAAAGGGGACGTTTTAAATTCTAAGCAGTAATAGTAATTAAAGCTCACGGAAGCTTTTTTGAATGAGTGACTACAAGTTGATTGCTGTACTTCATGCAGGTTCACTAGTTTAATAAACAGAGAATAATAAAGAAGTAAATTATACGAAGATATTTGTATGACAGTTTTAAATTGATGAAGAAATAAATAACTGATAAATACTGTACGAATCGATCATAAATAAAGCTACTCATAACCTGGAGGAGCTATTTAAGGTAATACGCAGCGTCACACTATACCTATCCTCTTGAGATAAGATTTGTTGTGTGCTCTGTTTACTCCAGTAATTTTACTAGCTGCAGTGGCCTTTATACCAAAAGATAGTAATATTGGCACAGTGCTGTTTCGCTGCGGAAATAGAAGCTGTGGTGGTACCTACTCGGTCTCCGGCACCAGAAATACAAGTAGTTACCATTTTTTTTCATTTATTTATAGTTTCAAATTATCGATCTAGTTCAACAAAAATAATATAAATCGTGTTTTGCTCATCGTTTTCAAAGAGGTGGAAGAATTTCTTGGATAACAACTCACAGGACCCAAACCAACCTTATCTGCTAGTCGTGCACCCTGCTAATGAACAAACTAGGCTTTGGCTGCCACCAACTCGCATTGCCAGCGTGGTGAGAATTATCCAAGTCCCCCAATATCAACCCCTACAAACGATTCCTCCTTAGTGCCCGGCGATACCGGAGCCCATGCCAACTGTTAAAGGTTGTGGGTAGCGCAGGACCGATCGATGTGGAGATCTTTGGGGAGGCCTATGTCTAGCAGTGGACGTCTATAGGCTGATGAGGAGGCTCATTCTTTATTCTATATCGTAATCCGTTTTTATTACAATATGCTTGGGGTTGAGGAAGAAATGCTCGATGTTATCCCGTGACCCACGTGCATTATTTCGGAAGTGATTGGAATACCGCGCGAAGCTTTTTGGTCGGTTGCATTCCGACACTACCCCGTTACCGATCCTTTTGGGTCCGTGATGTGCGATAGCATTTTGTTACACACGTTAATAATAAAAAAAAAAACTATATGCTTGAGTATATTGTAGGTTATTTCCTTATTTTATTAATATACTCACAACATGGCTAAAGTCAACACTGTTGAGCTTTTATGACAAGGGTTATTATTATTATTGATTCAGTATTGATTCAACTAACTATTGATGTCGTTAGCGCTTAAAGCACCGTTGACAGAGATGTCACCATTACTGATTTTATTAATTACCATATAATTTTTAACATTTGAACACTAACCGGCATTTTGAAAAAAACTAGACTAATTCACTGTCAAATAATAAAGATAACAAACCAGTTTACACAGAACGTTACTATGTTCCGGTTTGATGGGTATTGTAGCTAGTGAAATTACTGCAGTAACAAGGCTCAGCATCTTATGTCTCAAGGCGACAAATGACTTTTTGTAGCAACCGTTACTATAGCAACCGCATTAATAACACGAGATGAAAATGTTTAAAAAATTCAATTAGAAATAAAATGATGAAAGATCTATGAAATTCCAAAAATAAATAGCCTAAAACCATTTATAAATCATTCCGCATCGAATATTCATGTTCCCATGGCGATACCTTCACTAGTTTTCACGTGATTGGCGAACAAAGAAAATCCATTTTCATTATATATGTATAAATTATTACACATCACTTATTAAAGATTATATACTGGTGAAAGGTTGTAACCTTATTTTCAGGTAATGAAATATAGCTTTCAAATAAATAAATGATATTAAACTACATCCGTTTCTGCTGTCAGTATGTACATATTGTAATCTATGACCATTATGTGTTTGTAGTCCATGTTTACATTGAAGTTTTTATTCATGCCGTGTGAAAGCGTTGCTGTAACGAGCTACACGAACACTATCGTTTACTAGAATAACCTGAAACTCATACGTAATGCTTAAAATCGATTTTCAATAATAATTTACCATAATTCCGAGATATTTAAGCTATTAGAAGAAAAAGTATATTTCTTTTTATTTTAATTTATTATATTTGTATACACAATAAAAAACATTGTGAACTTAAAATTGGGGTAAAGCCAAGCTTAATTCTAATGGACTTCTCATACAGCAAACCTTACGATTTACAGACTGAATCGCTTTTTTTTAATTATTTATATTACGCTAGTGGTAGGCCTCTGTGGCCGGAGACCGTCCAGGTAGGTACCATTGCAGCTCTTATTGCTGCCGCTAAACTGTTGTGTGCAAATATTACTGTAGTTAGTGAAATAACAAGGAAAATGAGAATTAAACGTCTTACGTTTCAAACGGACAAGTACAATGTATATATAGTCTTAACTAACGCTACATTGTTACTTGCAGGCGTATCACTTATTATCAAGTGAACATATCAATCGTTTCATCGCTTTGTATAATAAAAAAAATTGTTACATAATATTTATGAAAAATAACAGGTTTATTTTATAGCCCTATAATTAAGGTCTTTTCAGGGGCCGTGAGTCGCGCCGTAAGTTCAATCGTCCACCATCAGCCCAGTACAGTGCGCTGAGCGAGAGGATCCGCATCAGCGCACCTTCCGCCCTGCAGTGCGCCCTCTTCTGTGGTGGCGCTGGTTGCCAGTATGAACTGCCGCCGAAACGAAACAACGCAATACAGGGCTTGTACTCTGATTGGTAAGCGAGAAATAAATCTCAATAATATAAAGCACCAAGGAATATCATCAAACTGTCCGCGGCAGTCCTCTGCTGGACATAGACTTCTTCCAAGGAACGCCGCTTTACCAACCTAAACGAAATCTCTTTGCACGCCCTGGTCTCTTAATACATGAGAGACAGGGTACCCGAGGCGAACAAGCATCATCTTTTCTGTATTTGGCACGTTATATGTAAAGAGACTAGAAGAGCTAGAGACTTAAAATCCTGAAACACACCGGAAAACGAGGCGTAGATACACCTGTCTCCAAGTAGATAGACCACATCAACAGTATTGCTGGGATCCACTGGACTTAAATAGCTCGAGAGTTTGTCTTATGGAATACATTACCTAAGTTCAGCAATAAAATTCCTTTGATTATTATGATGATATAAAAAGGGGTTAGAAATCTGGGAGGAATACAATAAAATATGGGATTGTTCTGTTTTCTTCTAATGTCCTTAAAATATCTATCGAAATATGTTTTTGACGTTCGCCCTGAATAATAACGGAACAATGATTCTTAAAGGAAACCGGAAAATCCTTCGACCATCTGGATAAAAACCACAAAATTCTAACCGGAAATCTAGTATGATGTCCAACAAGTGACGCAGACTACAGACATCTGAGAATAAGACATAGGAGACTAGTAAAATCAGAGATATTTAAAACCTCTGATTTTTTCAGCTTTCATATGCATGATACAAAAAATTACGTATACAAAAATTTATTACTTCATCTACACTACTGAAGTTCCGGAAGTGATATATTATTATAGTATAGTATAGTATATATATTATTAAAGTAAAATTACTTACAAAATTAATGATTCATAAAAACACAACACAGGTCGCTAAACCGACCTACTTATTTAATAATTGGTTCAGGCAAGTTAAAGTTATATTTTTATTACTTACGAACAATATTAAGTAATCGTAATGTTGAATTTTTTTTTATAACAAACATAAAGGTACTGAACGGAAGTCACCCAAATGTAATAGACGAATAAAAAAAACTCATTTTGACTGAAATTAAAGCAATCTTTTTAAAGATTTTTTTATGAGTTTCTTGGTTTTGGTATTAATACTTTATAATCATGTATTTTTTTTATTTTAATATTTTAACAAAAAACATAATCAAGTGTTATAAGACGATTACAGGGAAATATATCATACATCCTTGATAGAACTCTGTTGATACCACCAACTCTTTGAGAGTAAAAGTACGTAGGAGCTCGTCTTGATGAAATACGGACTCCGGAAACGGATTCTTACTGCAGCAAAGGATCATTATTTAACAAAGAACTAACTTTAAATACTTCTGTATGAAGATATTTAAGTACGGTAATGATTTTAAAATAAAGCACCCAGCGCAGTCGCGTGACTTCCGTCGACTTTGTTTCGTGTTATTCATTATAATAAAATTCTAGTATTAGTGTTTTATGTCGACCTAATTCCGACTAATTATTTCTAATTCAAAATGGTCATTTCGCTAACAAATTTTTTTATTACAACAAAACTCCTACATTAACTAAAACAGAGTACTTACCGCGGGTAGGTTCCTGTCGTTGGAGAACATTTAGGTATGTACCACTGCAGCTCTTATGTCTTCCGTCTAACAATAGTGTGCAATTATTATGTAATCCGGTTTGAAGGGCTTTATAGCTATTAAAATTACTGAGGTAGAACAATGTGCTATAGTGTATACCATTCTAAACGTATACCATAAGGGATTCGTCTAACTTGTTTCATGGCGGGGATAAAAAACTGTACCCTCCCGAGGTATAAGGGTTCTCGGCGAACAACTCACGGGAACCAAGCCAACCTCACCTACTCGTCGTGTACTCTGCTAATCAATAAATGAGGCTTTGGCTTCCACCAACCCAGAGTGGACCAGCGTAGTGGCAAATGGCCCAAATCCCCATATGAATCCCTACTTGATCGATGTGAGTATCTCTAGGGGAGGTCTAGGCCCAACAGCGATGATGATGATAGACGAGAAACTACCTTCAAACAAATATAATAATTATACATAACCATTAATTAGGATACAGATTAAACATTAAATTAGATAATACCACATTTTAAAGAGATTAAATTCTTCATGGTATACGTGGAGGAGTTTTCATGTTTCATCTACACGTCTTCTGATGAAAATTGAAAATCGCTTTCGACGCTTAATGAAGCGATTTCACTCGATTTATAGTGTTTTGTTCGTTCACAACATGAATATGTTTGGAAATACTAAAATGATGTCGTTGAGATCTATACACTACATAAAAAAAGATCCGCACAACCGGTTTACTTTATTATATATAGCATAGTCTCGAGCCTGTTAAATCGCTGCCGCATTGTGTTGGCATATTGAAGCTTGAGGTCATGAGGATATCAGCTTGTTTTTTGTTCTTGTCATTAAAAAAATAATGCGATGTTGCTGTTGAAGCTATAGTTTCATCAAGCTTACTCCGATTATACTAAATGCCACAAAAAATCATAACTTTTAATGGTTTCTCATTATATACCACGTATCCCTAATCAACGGATCGCGTGACATCCAAAACTAATGAGCTTATTCATTGCTACATTACATCGTACGTTGTGTGTAGACGTTGCACTATTTGACGGAAGTTCATGACGGGTATTTGGTTTTTTTTTTATTCCTTTATGGCGACCCTGCACCGGAAAGCGCACCGTAGGCAGCCCACTCCCCCCCACTAGATCGACATAGGACATAAAAACGATCGCTACACTGAATTCAAACAGAGCAAGACTGTGCTTTATGGAACATATTACAAGAAACCTATCTATGTCGATGATTCCTCAAAACCATACCACCAGGAAGGTGTTCACTTGCTGGAAAATGACACGTCTGCTTATAAGAAGGTAGCGCTAGTTAGGATGATAGACACAGCACCACATTGAGCTCGTCATCTTGACATATAAGATGTTTGTCGCATTACTGCAATAATTTCACTAACTACAGCGCCTTTCAATCCCGTACACGATAATTGCACAGTACTGCGAGGCAGCAGGAGTAGTTCCGGTAGTAGCACATTGAGTGTTCACCATGAGCCTAAAACATAAGCTTAGAATAGCTGGTAATGTGAATATAAATTCAAATCACCAGTTCAAATGTCATGGTTTATTGTATCCAATTCCACCACGCAATTCTCAGGGTCACAGACGACATTCTGGCGATGGCGCGTCCTAGCACCGCGGGCATCGCCGCTAGGAACATCATACAGCAGTTCCATAGGTATGTCTGATAACTGCACCCTCGCGTTTCGCTTAAAGTTCTTTTGTTTGTATGTCTAGGTTAAAAAATTCTTATTTCATTATAATGTTTTAATTTAACCTATTCTACAGCTTTTCTAAATATAATAATACTGCAAATATTTGAACTTCAGTAAACCTATGGTCTTTGAGGTCCTTTAAAAGAATCTATTCAATTACTAAAACACCATGGTGTCTAATTTTTTTTTATTTAAATTTATAATTAATACTACTCTATGTAGTTTTTCTTTTATTTTGGAATAAACTATAGCGACTTACCCAAGTCTTTGGGTAAAGGAAAAAGGATATCCTTTCTCTATGGTCATTCCATATGTCTGAGTATCTTTGTCGGCCTGAAAGTTATCTGAAGCGGAGGATATACCTTAAAGATTCAGAAAATAATGGAAATCGTTATACTATTTAATAGCTGGGGAATACGTACGGTGATCAACCTGCAGACGCCTGGAGAGCACGCGAGCTGCGGACCACCCCTCACCAGCTCCGGATTCACTTACGACCCCAACATCTTCATGACCAACGACAGTGAGTTGCATTAAATAATAACACGTGCGCAGTTTTGAATAGTGATGAGCAAACAAAGAACAAAACCAAGGCTTGGACAACCTTGCTGTTAATTTTGGCCATATCTGTTCGACCTTGGTCTTGGTTAAATACTTCCAGTCCTGAACTTGGTCCTGCATATTCATTCTTACAATATATAAAATATAGTCTTTCCAGAAGAAAATCCCATGACGTCACCTGTTTTTGCATAAATTAGTAATTTCAAATGTAAACTAGTTCCAGTTAATGTGATGTATCATGTTGTGTACGTGTATAGTGATTGTGTACACATCCTTAGTAACAAACAGAAAAAGTTAGGCAATAATTGATGAGTGAGACCTAACCGTTGGGCAGTATTGTTAATACAATCTTACTGGATTTATAATAAACCAGTATATTACAGTATATTACTACAACTTCGCATGGCCAGACTATGGGGAGGCCAGTTTGAGCAGCTTATTGGACATGACCAAGGTGTTGTCATTCGCCCTGCAAGAGGGAAGAGTTGCCGTACACTGCCATGCAGGTAAATGTAATCAAATTTTATAGTTTTGATTCTCTATATAATTTCACATTGGGGTGTGATCAATCCCACACAATAACTTACGCGACCAAAGCCAATGTCATCTGTTCGTGGTACACCCTGCCAATAAATAAACGAGGCTCTGGCTTCCATTAACCTGCATTGGGCCAGCGTAGTGGGAAATGATCCAAATGCATATGAACCTACAAACGACGACCCCTAGTGCCTGGCGGTACCAAAGGCTATGCTGACTGTGACGGTCGTTCGCGAAGCACCAAAACCAGGGCACCTCAGTACTGATCTTTTGGGGGAGGCCTACGTACAGCAGTGGACGTCTAAAGGCTGAGGACGATGATAATGATTTCTCGATGCTTTCCATATGGCAAACGGGGTGTGGATGTTTTTATAATTTTTGAACTGAATACAAGCAGTAGTGATAAATGAACAGAATATAAAAAATTCTAGATTCCAGAACCGATATTAATCATATGCGTCATGATCGAGCAGATAATTGCAAAATAATATCTACATACCCAAGGCCGAAATCAAAACCTTTTTTGTTTAAAAATTTTAATATAACCGGAAAGCAACCCGCACCGGCGACTAGTAAATGACGCAATTTGTATAAAGCGGCAACATCTGCACAAGAGAAGACCAATCTGTCCGTCTGTGTTTTTTTTATAGTATAGATAAGGCAAACGAGCAAGACGGGTCACCTGATGGTAAGTGATTCACCGCCGCCCACGTCACTAGCGACGCCAGTGCGTTGCCTATCCTTCAGGTAAGAGTATGCTCTTTTCTTGAATAACCCAATGTCGCAGTTGTCGGGGAAGACCGTGTTAAATCATATTAATGACCTTTTAATGTAAACCTCACAGAAATAAGTTAATATATAAACGTACTAGCTGTTCCCTGCCCGCTTTGCTGGACGTAATGTAGAATTAGATTTGAAATTCGTCAGAAATAATCCATCCCGTCAGCAACCTGCCACCCCTGGGCTCCATTTCATTGTGAACATCTTCTAGAACTCTCTTCGCGAAAGGTATTTTCTAAAATCCGTTCTTGGCTGACCTCTAAATGGCAAAAGCAATATCTCTACCAAATTGTGAATGTTTATGTCAAAGAATCTCTGGATATCTCCTGTATACTAGATACCTCCTGTCTCCGTGGTGTTCGTTCGACTCTGGTGATGGTGGCGGTGCTCAGGAATTAAATTTCAATAGTGGTGAAGTTATTTCGTCAACATAGTAAATCTGCCATTATTATAGTGTTGCTGTGTTCAGGCAGTCAACATACGACAGCCATTTACTGATGGTAGGTCTCTGTTGCCGGATACTGTTGGTAGGTTTCTGTGAACCGTCTAGATAGGTACCACCGCAGCGCCTATTGCAGCAGATAAACAATACTGTGTAACAGTTACTGTGATCAGGTTTGAAGGGCGCTGCAGCTATTAGTCGCGGTAGGTCTCTGTTGGCTGAGACCGTCTAGATAGGTACCACCGCAGCGCCTATTTCTGCCGCCAAACAGTAGTGTGGAAACATTACTGTGTTCCGGTTTGATAAGCAGCTAGTATGATGCAGTATGTTACTCCAATTAGCGTTGCGTTATCATGGGCGGGCGTATCACTTACCATCAGATGAACGCCTCGCTCGCCTCGTTGATTTATTTTAGTTTAAAACTACGACAGTTCTATCGTACCATAAAAAAATTGTACATTGGCAAATTGTTGTTGTACTTGACGTATAATAATATTTTAGAACAAAACTGCAACAATGCCCTGGTCTGATCCGAGCACGGAGAATACAGGACCTTGCGATATGGTCTTACCTTTAATTTACTTGTTATAAAAGATATCCATTCCAGATGAGAGTCATGGTATTCTGAGCGAAAATCCTTCAACATTTTCTACTAACCAAATTTTAAGTTTTGCTCATATATATATAAAAACCTAAAATACTATATATAAAAAAAATTAATGTATATCTAATGTTAAACAAACATTTTTTTTTTACTTTACCGATGATAACCGTGAAGGTTTTTTTTATAATCATGATGATTATACTGTCACTAAACTTTTTGTCAAACACTTATGTGTTAAGTTAAGGTTAATTGGAGAATAAGTGTGATACTGATGGTAGGTCTCTGTTGCCGGAGACCGTCTAGGTACCATCGCTTCTAATTCTGCTGACAAATAGCAGTGTGCAAACATTACTGTGTTCCGGTTTGAAAGGCGTAACTAGTGTAATACTAATATAATTACAAGACTCGATATCTTATGTCTCGGGCGAAGAGCGCAAAGTGGAGCAGTGTATAACGTCCTAACTAGCGCCGCGTTGATATGAGCGTGCGTATCACTTACTATCAGGTAAACGCCCCGTCGCTTTATTGTGTAAAAAAATATCCATATCTTTGAATTAAGAACTTAATAAACACTTGTCGTGCTCCATGACAGGCTCCATTAAATATCCAATACTTTGAAAGATTAATGCAGTGTGTTTATTTCTATAAATAATCACAAGACATCTATAAATATATATGTATATAGGAGATATCCAGAGATTCATTGGCTCATCGCGAGGTTTCAGAAACTGTGGGTGTTTACGTCTAAACACTCAAAATTTGGTGGAAATATTGCTTTTGGCATTTAGAGGGTTAACTAAGAATGTTTTTAACAAAATTTCTTCCACAAAGGGTGTTGAGTATTGTTACGAGTCGAATGAGAAAGACTTTAAAAGATATTATTTATTAGGATTAAGAAAATTACTATTATAACATGTGTCTACATCCAAGTCTAACTCCGAACTGAACTTAAGGAAAGAATGTAATAGTATTACGCATCCTGCAAATAAAATGGGGTAAACAAAGTATTCACATGTCGTTCGAGAAATCGAGTAAACAGGTAAGCGTTTTAATTTGTATAGGTTGCTATGTGTAAAATGTCGTAAGAGTACGGCCGCTAAAGCAAGCGGGGAAGACCTATGAATCTTATGCGGGAAGCATATTTTTGTTCAGACCATCATTTAAAATATTTCTTTTAAAGTACTCATTACTGTTACGATTAGAAACAGACAAGCTCCTGAAGTTTCTGCCATTCTCCTATTATGATACGATTGATAACAAGTGATTATAGAAATCCAATTCTAAATTAGAGTTTGATAAAAAATTATTATATTTCGATAAGTACCACACTTTCAGATTCCTTATCTGCATTCCCATTTGTTGTCGCTTCAGTTGTAGCTATGTATAATGATGTTGTAACTTTCCATCTTTATACATTAAATTTAATTTAAATAACAAATATCCTTAAAGATTAATTAGGATGTTTGAAAAATATCTCATATTTTAGGTGACCAATATTATTAATACTAATAATTATTAGTATTGTCGATGTGTGTGTTCGTGTGTTTTATTTTCTTAATCCCTTTCCGCTTGTAAAGGGATCCACATCTCGTTAAGGGTTTAGAATTGTTATTATTTCATAAGACCCCGACACAAGCATTGAAGTTTGTATCGTCATATTTAAAAAATATGGGTATTGCATTCGGCTCCGATATCCAGACTCCCGTATGCGGTGAGCGCCGCCCATGGATGAGAGAAGGAGCTCGCTCCTTCCCGAAACAGGGTGACTTTAATTGGGCTCGCACCGCAGTCCACAGCAAGGTTTATTGGCGAACCAGTAGAAGAGCATTCGGCTCGTTCTTAGCGTGTAAGCACAAACTGTTAGAGAGCTCACAACTTACTTCATGGGACGGCAATGCGATTAAATTCTTGAAACAATGTACTCCCACAAGCAACCATCACGCATGAAATGCATAGCTTTGCACTTATTGGCCACGAGGCCTAGTCTTTGTCGTTGATTAAAATGTTGTTTTGATCAAGTTTACTCACCACGGACAAATGGCCATACATCTTATAATAGCTATAGAGACCTTCACTTGCAAAATTCATAGAATAAGGAGGACAGACAGTTTCTAGACTTGTTCATCAAGGGATCCGACTTGGAAAAACTAAAAAGATGGAGTATCAAATCATAACGCGAGTCGCAAACTTCAAAGGCAACACTTAACCGAATCATCGTCGAAGACGTCGAACAGCAACAGACATGAAATCGACTATCATCGGCGCACATCAGCGCAAAAGGCGCACAAGATATCATAGCACAGATAAATATCATTGCAAATGTCCTCAACTAACTGACTGACTAAGACGCATCAGCTCAGTAACGGTGCAAGCGCTACAATACGACAAGACGCAACATCAATATTTGATAAGCATCTAGACAGTAGCCGCATCCGCGAGTGACGAGCCCTCCATCCCCGCGTGCGCTTTCACCCACATTAACCTTACTTCGCTCCCTTTCGCAAGCGTAGCTCATATTTTTCTCGTCAAGCAGTCAGGCCGTGGATCCGGGTCCACGAGCCCAGTGTTAGATAAGCTGTAAAAGTCGCATGGCTTGCAGCGCTAACATCATCATGAATCTAGCCTCCCCCGCCAAGCAGTAGTGTAGTAGTCGTTGCTACAGAATTTTTTGTGATTAACACCTTACGTCTCAAGGCGACGTTTAAACTTTCTACTGTGAATACCACTTTAATTAGCGCCACGTGGTTATAGGCAGACGTAGAAAAATCTCCGCGAATTATTAGTCGGAGGAGACAGTGTCTTTCCACTGTGTCCCGTGAGATCAGACGTGACTGACAGGCGTACGGTCTCTGGTCCATTATAAAAGTTATTCACCGAATGCCGCCACGGAAATGTAACAAAAATCCGTTTTATGTCATTACAGTCATATAAATTTCATTTTACTGTATATATTGATGACTTGCTCATAAATCAACCTTGGGTAGAAAAATATGTGTGATAAGATATCACATCCAAGCGAAGTCGACATTCGCATTAAACTAAACAAAAACAAAAATGTACTTAAACAAATATTTAAATTTGCACAATTACAGTAACAACCACCATGACAGTTGAGAATTATTTTGGAGGATGTTTTCCTTGATCTTTGACTCGGACTACTTCGGAATTTGTTTTTAAGACACATCACCGTAACGATAAACGTGAATGAAACATCGGCTGGTTGGTTGTTTCAACAGTCCACATGAAACATTTCTCGATTAGAACTCACTGACCACTCGCCGAGTCAACATGATTTCCATAGAACCATTGTTTATTGTATTTAAATACGCAACGTACTCGCTGATCATAGCAACTGTATTGTTTATGTGTGTAGTGCTTATGTTGAAGGCACTGTTAGAGCCGCGGAACGGTAAATGCCGATGTAAAACTCGGCTTCACGGGAAAACGGCTGTAGTTACTGGAGGAAGTTCCGGCATAGGATTGGAAACGGCGAGAGAATTAGCAAGGAGAGGTGCCAGGGTCATCATCGCTTCCAGGAATGATTCGAAATGTATAGAAGCTGTCGAAGATATAATCGCGACAACGGGAAACAGGAACGTGGAGTACAGACATTTGGATCTTGGTAAGTTTAGCAGCGTTAGAAGATTCGCAGAGGTGTTTAATAAGACTGAGGACCGTTTGGACATATTAGTGAATAACGCAGGGTGCGCTATACTTCCGCACTGTGTATCCGAAGACGGAATGGACTTGGTGATGCAGACTAACCATTTCGGACCCTTTCTCTTGACTAATCTATTAATAGACAAACTAATTGCATCAGCGCCTAGTAGAATTGTAATAGTTTCATCCTATTTACACAATTTCGGGAAAATAAATTTTAACGATTTACCGGGTTTGAAGATAAAGGGCTGGCGAGCGACTTATCTGCAATACCTGAACAGCAAATTGTGTAATGTTCTTTGGATGAAGGGCCTTGCGAAAACCCTGCCGGAAGGAGTTACGGTAAACGCATTGCATCCAGGATTTGTTAGCACAGCCATATTTAGAAGGATGTATCCTTTCCTTCAGAAACTTGTGGGTTTTGTGACAAATTTGATATACAAGAACGCAAGAGAAGGAGCTCAGACAAGTATACATCTGTCTATTTGTCCAGAGCTAGAAGGTGTTAGCGGGGGATATTACAAAGACTGCAAACCCCATCCGTACAAGAGGATATGTGATGACGATGAATATGTTCAGAAATTCTGGAATAAAAGTGTTTTACTAACATCAAAATAACAAATTTTATTAAATTAACATATGTTAAATAAAAACCTATTTATGTTATGAAGTAGTTTTATTTATTTATTTATTTATTTTCACGAACCTTAAAAGCACATAATATCGCTTGACCTTCGAACTAAGCACAGTTTGTATCTCGTGACCCTCATTTATGCAGGTAAAAAGCTCTAATATAATAATTTTTAATAATTTTTTTTATATGTTTATATATATATATTTGTAGAGTGTGTTTGTATATGTGTGTGTGTACGAATTTGTTTTTTGTATGTTCGCCGAGTGCCATCTATTTAATTAATCTGTTCTGTTTCTTCATATGATAGTGTATAGAAAAGGTTTTAGAATAAAATTTGGCATTTTGATACCGAGTAGCGATTGAGATTAATTATTTACATCAAAGTATATAATATATGTGTAGGTGCGAGAAGAAACGGTAGCGTTTAGATAATTCAGAGCTTGCTGTTGGAATTATATTCCGCAGTGGCAGTTTTGAATGGTTGTATGCAATAGGTGCATCTTGAGTGTTGCATTTCGGATAAACCAAAGCGAACGCGTAAAACTCTGTTTTTTTTTTTTTTTTTCTCCTGCCCTGGTCCCACTTTATGTAGGGTCGGCACAACATGTTCTTCATTACCGAACATGTTGTAAATAGTTTTGGCTAAACTTTTTACGACCGGCCGCCTGCCTGACATCAACCCTCTTTTTGGGAATCTTTGGGAACGGTTTTTTTTTTTTTTTTCTTCCCCATTTGTATTTCGCTGTTGTTACTAAAATTCACAAATGTACATAACTTAAATATTAAAGTCATTGGTACATGCCGAGATTCGAACCCGCGACCTTCGGATTGAAGGCCGCACGCTCTAACCACTAGGCCAGCGAGCTACTTATTCTTATAAATTTTCAGTGGGATAACGGAAAGGATTGCTAAGCGTAAATTTGATAATTTTACGTTGAGACCTTCCTAAATTCATCAGAACACCTTTGCCAGTACCTCTCCAAACACATATACAGTACTGAATGGTTGACACAGCGAAATATATTTCGTGCAAAACATTAAAAGGTATACAAAGTAGAAATATTTTCATAACTTGTATAAGCTTCCTTAGACTTGAAGGTAGTGCTACGATATGAACTCCAAAAATTAGTCTTTCGTCAAGAACAAGTCTTGGGTACTTGATTGTTGTCAATGGGTTGACCGTCTCGCAATTGCAGTTACTCGCTGCGATTTTTAAATTTATGACATTGGCGATACATTGCAAAAAACTGCACCTGGCAACACTTCATCAGCTACCGTACTTGACAGAACTCGCACCAACTGATTAATATTGTCTCAGAGCTCAGGACAATTATTTGCTAGGAAAAATATTTAATTTCGAATATGCGGTGGATCCTTTTGCGATTTTATCACCAGCTGGTCTCCAGATAAAATACATTAAACAAATAAGTCATTGCTCTCACTGCTGGGAATCCTGGCACAAAAAAAGTTCATAATTGTTTGCGAAGATTTTAATATTTTTATTGCAACCTTTGTCATCGGTTATTAACCCTATTTAAATGTTTTAACTTAGTTAATTTGTTCTCTAAGTTAATTTATGTAGGCAAGACGTTTGCTATCTGTATTGATAATGTATTCTAGCACTGTAAGGTATCAGATGCTGTAATCATCAGAATCTTAAGCTCAGTTAAGAAAAAAATAACTATCTAAAAATTTATTTTAATGATCCCAATAGACTCTATTGTATTTTTTCTTAATTTAATAATAAAGGCTTTAATCCTATATTTCCACCGTAAGCTTTTAGTAAGAGCTTAAAAATAAAATTTTATTAGTAGCTATATGACATGAAGCAATAACAGTCGTGTTTTTTTTTTACAATATATCAAGAATTATTCAAAAACGTTTGAAAAGGTCTACACTCAAGCAAAAGCTACTTATATTAGAAATACAATTTTAACTCAGATTACAAAATAAAAGTTACGTGGGACATTATTGCTGGTATTACTGAAAGAATAAAGACAGAGAATGAAGCAATGAAACTAATTATCAATAATATTACAATAAATACGGAACAAGAATAGGCAAATATCTTTGAAAAATTCGTCACAGAAATATCTAGTAACACCTACGCTTAAGACCTGTAATCCCACCAACATCCCCCCGCCCCTCAACAGGTACCCGCCTTGTCGTGGCGGAGGGGCTCAGTAACCGTGGCGGGATCGTCCGCTTGAAGCGAAGAAGAACCTACGCGGCCGGCTCGAGACGGCCGCTCCAGGTTAGAGCACCGGTTATCCACTGGAACGGCCAGGGGCTGCAGTGGCGGCTTTACGCTGCTCTTTGCGGCCAGGCTGCAGGGGCGGTTTCATACTGCCCCTTGCAGCCGAGGTGAAGTCGCGGAGGGAGTACCCTCCGCGGTTGTTTAACGGGTGGTGGCGGGCAAAACATCGGAACCGCCGCAGGGAGCCGAAAGAGTTTTTTCTGTTTGCTCCCATGACCTCTGGGCGACGAGGAGGAAAATCGTGGGGGTTTTAGTCGGTGCAAGTCCGACATAACTCGTCCTTGCCCGCGCGAGGACGGGTATGCGCAGGTATTTCCCCCACGTTAAACAAAAAAAAGTTCTGTAATAAAGATACTTATATAAAAAAAGTATTTATTTATAAGAAAAGAGGTTCGCTCTCCTTACACACACACATATATATATATATATATATATCTGTTATTGTGCATGGTACAAATCGCCAAACACTGTTGGTACTCGTATTATTTGCGATTCGTCCAAGGCCTATTATTATGTAGAATACGAGACATTTAATAAAATAAGGTTTTATGATGCCAGAAGCACAGCTCTTGATCTTATGGATTAGTGTTACTGATAATGGAGCTAAATCTTCTGGATCTTTTGTACGAATGGGTGTTCCACAAGGATTCATTCTTGGTCCATTCCTATTTTTCATTTATATTAATGTCAATCTGTTCTATGTGAAGAATCTCTATTATACTGTAGTCCTTGCAGATGATATCAACGTACGATTTGACAATAAATGATTGAAAACAATGTTGAATATAAAATATTACTTTGACGTGGTAAATTTTCTCATACATTCATAAAATGTGGGAGCTGTTATATTCAAGATAGACATTGTATCTAAATATTACTGAATTACTTATACTGTGTAATGTTAATTGTATAAAAGATTATCTAAGAATTATTACTGCGTTGTGGTATAGTATAAAATTATGCTTTAATATTATGGACAGTAGTTGTATCAAGACTGGTTAACTCGTGTGGGGGATGAATTAGATTATACATGTCCCTCGTATTACAAGATACTGTACACGATTTAAGTTTTACACCCCAATAAAGAATTTGTTTGGTCTTATTCTGATAGTTTGCTAATTCGAGGTCAGAAAAAACCAAGGATTGATGTATTCTCACCACAGCTCTCTTTCGATAAAACCGACTGAGAGTGAAAGAGTTTTAAGGAAAAGACACTTTTGCCGGAAACCCAATTAACATACTGTGCTCGTGTAGTGGTTCAAAGATTGTAAGGTATATGCATCA
Source organism: Ornithoptera priamus (assembly GCA_029034505.1). Classification (NCBI taxonomy): domain Eukaryota; kingdom Metazoa; phylum Arthropoda; class Insecta; order Lepidoptera; family Papilionidae; genus Ornithoptera; species Ornithoptera priamus. The sequence continues at coordinate 1,746,866 of JARDWD010000584.1, forward strand.
ATTCAATAAGACCTGTTTTCAGCATTACTGTAGCTAAAAATGTTATTTTAGTAGTAACGGTGTTGCCATTTATCACTTGACTCATGCTTTCTTCGCATCACAGATGTATTGTATATTGAAGACATATACCTTTAATAATGTAAGTATTTGTAGGTCTGGGAAGAACAGGAGTTCTTGTAGCGTGTTACCTGGTGTACGCGCTTCGATTGCGTGCGAACGACGCCATCTGGCTGGTGCGCAAGAAGCGACCTCGCTCCGTGCAGACTTCCGGGCAGATACAATGCGTTCAGCAATTCGAGCACTACATCCTGCCGCAAACTGTAGTCTTCAGATCCAGGTGAACGATATAAGTTATACAAATTTATTAGGTTTTCATTCAACTAAGCCACCAAGCATAAACATTTATTTATTCATGGTTATAGAAATCCTAGAGAAATTATTTTAGACACGTACTAACATTTTAACATAAAAGTTAGTATATTTTTTTTTTCTATAAGTGACGAGTCAAACAACACGTTCACTTGATACTAAATAATACGCATGCCCATAACAGAAATGACGCTGGTTAGAACGATATACACTACATCACATTGCACTGGACGCCTTGAGATATAAGATGTTAAGTCTGGTTACTTCAATAATTATTACTCTTATACCCTTCAAACCGGAACACAAGAATGTATGCACACTACTGTTTAGTGACAGAAATAGGATCTCACGTTGTATCTTCCTATACGGTCTCCGGCAACGGCGACGCACCACCAATAAGTCCTAATTAAGAAATATATCATAAAAAATCTACAATATCGAAAATTCACAGGGAACCCCTAAATCTGCTGAAAGATCGGAAATGTGCTGAGTTCACCCTCAGACAATATCTCCATCGACAAAGGGTCACGTTGCATGGATTAGAGGAACGCGCCTTTCGAGAACTGCCCAAGGTAAATTATATTTTGATTCGACTCTACTTTAATGTATATCTATTTCACTCCACTCCCTGTTTAAGCAAAATTACTATTTTAATCAAGTTAAAGATTATCATTCTGAACAGCTTTTATTGATGAAAGGAAACTAGTTGTCACTGTTTGCGACTCAATTTTACGATTTTTGTACATACTATACATCACCTTGCGGAATTGTCGCGAGAAAACCATCAATAATAGACAATGGTTCATATTATTGTACTGTTAACCTTTCTAATTGTATTAATGTAATTATATTTATTTATGATATTCAAACGTAGTAGTATGTGCTTATACGTAGTGTTAGGAGGTCTCCGACACGGTGGGCTGACGATCTGGTGAGAGTCACGGGAAACCACTGGTTGCGGGCAACGCGAGACCGATCAATGTGAGTGGCCTATGACCAGCAGTGAACGTCTATCAGCTGGTGATGATGATATACAATATTTATGTTATATTAATAACATTTACAATATATAACCACATATTATACGATAAAATATAGAATATTATTTCTATGACCCAGTCCTAGTTTCGTTGAGAAGATCTAGTACTTTCAACTTAAAGGTACACCAGTTGGTTACTGTTCTGATATAGAGAGAGAGCGCATTCAAAAAATAATAGATTGAATAAAAAAGGAAAAGTGGGAACTTGCAGACTTTGCTGCTGATGGATGGGTAACTACTATAACTGTGAACGGAAAGTAGATACATGATCATACTTACGAAGGTTAAAATTTGAACGAAATTAGTTACTTAAAACATCGTCATACTTATTGAGAAGGACTGAATTCAAGTCGGAATAGCGGAGATCGCCACAGTCGATAATAGAGAGAATTAAAGATTGTATAATCATTGTTTTGATTCCGGACGACAGAAATATTTTCAAACTGTTAAGAGCTTGCGAAGTACCGGTTACTTTCCGATTAACAGTAGCCACTTGTCGCTGCCACCGAATGGTTGAATCGATGTGATGACCAAGGTCTTTAACAGATGATAATTAATCTATTATAGTACATATTATCGCATATTATCGAAAGCAAAGTTGTTGAATCTAATTTACAGATACTCCGATGGTTCCACACTATAACAGCATGATAATAAGAAGCTTTAACAATTAGACCAAATATTTAAGATCAACCCTTAATGTACTCTAGATTTTTTTAAATCTTGGCTACCGCTACATCTGGACTATCTGTGCGTACAACTACAAATCATTAGCGTGCATATAAAATCCACATTGGATACCATGGGTAATGAGATTGAAGAATATTGAAAATGACAAAGGTGATATTACACCGCCTTCATTATTAGTTAAGATTACATCATGTTGATGAAGTCTCATTCATCCGAATTATTTGCTGGCATCCTCGAGGATAGGAAGTGATAGTCCTCTTGCTGTCTTTATAATCTGTAATGTATAATGGGTACCAATCTACGGCTGGGAAAGAGATTTTTGAATGGGATAAGATCGGAAGTATTACGTCGTGGTCGATGCTGTTGAAAGTATTAGAAAAGACAATTAAAACTTGCACAGCGACTTTGGTATTCTCTACACCCATCCTAATGACACCAGTAACTTCAAGTAGAGCTTAATTGATACTAAGGCTTGGTCTAAAACCAAACTGAAAGGGATATAATAAGATGTTATTTTATAAAACTGTTATAAGTGTAAATTATATTGTTAGTATTAAGAAAAAAATTAGTTTTAATCCGAAAATTATAATTTGTATCTTAATTTAGGACACCTTTCAAACATATGTATGAGAGATGTTGTATTCTTTTTTTTATAGATAGTTTACTGCATATGTGAGAGACTTCTCAAGTTGTGCGGATGCCGGGAGAATAGCGGACAGGATTACCGCATCAGGATCCGACCCTTTTTCAAGACTTTCTTCTCGTACAAACTTAAACAGAATAAGGCTTTCGATCCAACTACTCCCGAAGAAACATCTACAGGTAGCTAAAACGTAGAAGTTATTTGGGACGTATTTATTCTATAACAATGTGAAGTTATTCGGGATAGTTCAAAAGCACCCCCCATTAAGCTCGTTGGTTAAAAACTTAAGATATGCACATAACGATCCTACAACTGAGTTTAGGAGTTTTCTCTCACAAGTAGATAGAATAACGGCTATTTCTTCACCACGCTTGCCTTGTGTATGTTCCATCCGTTATAATGTTTGTAAAAAAAAAGTTCTTAACATTACATATGAAATCAAAAAATATTATTTATTCTCGTTGGTATCATGTAGTCTGTTAAAATCGAACCAAAACCAGTTTCGGAACTCAGGGCCAGTGACGTCACTTCCAATGGTGGAGTGGCGCGACCCGGTTGAAGAGGAAGTTGAGAGGAGTCTAGAGTCCGTCAGCAGGATAACCGGCACCACCGACGGCGGTTGTATTCCAGCCGTTAGTGTATACGAGGCAAGTAGCAATTGATATTTATCGCCAAAGGGTATTTAGTTAGTTTCAAAGTAAACACACTTAATTTATAGAAATAAACATTTTAACCTAATACCCTCCCTTGCAACAAATATCAGAACTTTTAAAATTCATCGTTCACTTCGGCCTCTCTTAAAGATGAGAACGCTATGCTTTCAAAACATGTTAACCTGGGATCATTTCCTGTCGTTATATACGACAGTCTGATGATACAGTTGGTATCGACTTTTCAGTCTACGAGGAGAATTTGTTCTCCTGTTTGCGCTCGGAAACAAATAATAAATCTATCGGGAATGCAGCACTCACTATCCGTGACTGTAAAACGCATTATTGTTCCAGGCGTTCATAACCGACCATCAAAGTCTTCCAGATGATAAACAAAAGTATTTAAGACAACTACAAAGTGACATCAATCAGAGGAGAGAAGCCATTGATAGAATTAAGGAGGAGGTACCTGCCACATTTCTTAGTGTTAATAAAAACGTTTTTGATTCTAATGATATATTTTTGCGCCACCTTGTATATACATATATATATATATATATACATATATATATATATATATATATATATATATATATATATATATATATATATACAAATAACCTTCCGATGTTTTTTGGCTGTAATTTAAAAAAAAAATGAAAAACTTTGATTCTTCTTGTGAATTATTTTTATTTGGTCTTTTAATTTTTTTACATCAAGGCAAAATTTATAGCATTTTCTGATAGGAGGATTACTTTTGCGCCACCCTGTATATCCAATGTCCAGCAGTGGACGTCTGTCGGCTGATAAGGATGATGTATCCAATCGATATGTCTCCATATTTCACTTTGTTATTACAGTTTATTCACGTAAAAAAATGTCATTTTCATTCGACACTAGGCCATGGTCATTTTATCTTTCTAACTAACACGTGTCACCCGGAAGTAGAAGCAGTTGTAAAAGTAGAAAATCATTTGTAGCTAAAACAACTTACGATGTGACCCTAGGTAAGAAGCTCGTAAGGTTATTTCCAAGTTACGTGGAGAATTAATAGCAATCTCAATCCCACACATTTTTATAAGGTTAAACGTTGAAATGTACCATAATGGTTATTTATCATCACTGTGATGATTATCGGCAAACACAGATAGTGTTATCGGTCTATACTTTTAAAATGCATCACAGAACGTTTGCAAATGAAACAGAACAGAAAAGAAAATACTTTATTGCAATTAAAATAATGTATAATGTTTAAAGTGCAAACTAAAATCACCTTATACGAATCATCTCCTTTACCAAATCAACATACCGCTAGTTTAATTCATTTTAAATGATAGAAATTAAAAAAAAATCAGGGAGATCCTGTGGTGTTGTCGGGCCTCCTCGTCGATTGGCTGGAGGGTCTGAAGCAACCAGTCTTGGACCGGGACGACCTCTCGCTAATAGTTAGCCGTCCACAAAATGTGGAATGGTGTATTTTAGTATTGCAAATGGTACGGTATGCTTTTTTTTGTTTTTCATTGAACACATGGCCAAAAAAAAAAGTCTTTAGAGAACTACGTCAAGATAAATACATATTCAAACTCTTCTTTCTATTGTTATAAATAACAGCTAACAATACATAACCTCAAACTGTTAACTAAAATACAGAAGCTTCTCAATGCACGCGTGATTTCTCCTCCTATGTTCGCTCCTCTGTTACGAGTTGACCAAACAAAATATTTTAAGGGTCAAAATCCTTATTAAGCTGCTCCAGGACCTCCGCGTATACTTACTAAGCATACAATTAATCCTTGCTCCACGGAAACAGTTCATTATTTTTTAACAGCAAATCTATAACGGGCAGATGTATCACTTACTATCAGATGAACATCTCGCTCGTCTAGTCGCTTCGTTGTAGTTCACTGGTGGTAGGTCTTCGTTGCCGGAGTATGTTTAGGTACACACCACTCTGCGCCCTGTTTCTGCCGCCGAATATTGTTGAGCAAACATTAATCTCTTCCGGTTTGAAGGTTGTTAGGGGTAGTATAATTACTGGGGTAGCGAGACTCAACAACTTTCGTCTCAAGCGACGAGCAAAATGTGGTGCAGTATATTTTATCCTAATTAGCAGCGGCAGGTATATCACTTATCATCAGGTGAACGTCACGCTTGCTTAGGCGCTTAATTGAATAAGAAGAACCCAGCAATATCTTTACTGTTTTTTTAATTATTATCTTGATTTCAGTTTACGAATATTACAAAAATAAAACCTAACCTTGAGAAATCAGAAGATATTGACCTGTAAATTTATTTGTATGAAAGTGTTTTAAAAAGAAGTCCTGTTGCTATAACATGATCTTGTATTCCAGGAGGACATTTTGCTTATAGAATATCTTCTTCGCTTCGTAATCCGTCTGAGGCCGTTGGCTGCGACCAAGAAGGTTGACATAATAAAACGCCTGCTCGCCTCCCTCACGCACCAAACTGTCTCTGTAGCTGGTGCTCGCCTGCCCGCAGAACGGAACTTCCCTAAACTTAGGGAAGGAACTTGTAGTCAAGTGATCAACTTCATGCTCCGTACAATAGTAGAGATACAGAAGGATATTATGAAAGCTTCTGGGGACGACAATGATGTTGTCATACCGGCCAGAAGGTTAAGAATAAAGGCTTGGAAATAGAACTTCTTTTTAATCTAAAAGACTGCATATTTTTTTTCTATAATAGAGTTACAGTTGAACAAAATTACAAATTATGTAATAGAAGGGTACTCAGTCACCATGGCACAAAATTTAGAAGTATTTGGTATTGCTACCCAAAGGTTCCGAAAAATTTTAAGATCAACCGAAGTTCGTCGCATGTGATTTTAATTACCGCTGCGTGAAACTAAAATGTTACAATATTTAAAAATTATGTAAAAATATAATAATTTAATACGCGAATTAAAGCTTTTTTACCGTCTTTGTAATACTAATGTAGACCCATTATTGTATAAATAATTAATTCTTTCTTCTTTTTTTTTTCTTATTTTATATATATTATATATTTATTCCCAGACATATTTAAAATAGTAAGACTTGTACAATTTCCAATGTCGACATCCAGCAGTGGATTGAAAAAAGCTGATGATAATGATGTACAATTTTCACACTGCATGTGTACAACAATAATGCTTGAGAACAGTTTTCGACGAAAACCTTTTCAGTGAATAAACGTTTGCCAGAATAATAAATACTTAGTTTTAACTTGCTCGAAGGACTGACAGGCTAGGGGGTAATAAAGTGCTTGAGTGGCGGCCGCGTACTGGTAGATGTACTGTTGGGAGGCCTCCCCATAAAGTGGACCGATGACCTAATGCAGGTCGCGGGAAGCTGTTGGATGCGGGCAGTGCTGATGTGGTGTGGACCAATCGACGTGGAGATCTTTAGGGGAGGCCTATGCTCAGCAGTGAACGTCTATCGGCTGATGATGATGATTACGAACAAATATCACACAGATTAAAGTAAAATGTGGAAATCTGACACAAAGGTCCTAAAAAAAAAATGTTTATAAAAAATAACCTTCATTGGGTATATTAATGCCCATAATAGATTGTAAGACTTTAAATGTCAATGCGTATGTAAACAACTATTGCGCCAATTTCCGTATAGACCTTTTAGTTCCAAGTGAACCGTCGAAGAGTCAACATGGACGAAATAATCTTAAAATCATACGCCTTTCTACAACTTCCAATATCCATAATCTCTTTCGTTGGTCTCACTTTGTTAATGTTACGAAAATATATACACAGAACGAAGGGTTTCTGTGCCTGCAAGACAACTCTAAACGACAAAATAGCTCTAATAACTGGTGGTACTTCAGGACTTGGACTCGAGACTGCAAGAGATTTAGCGCGTAGAGGAGCAAAGGTAATTGTAGCTAGTATTGATGAAACTCACGAGGCTGCCGTCGAAGACATAATAACGACAAGCGGAAATAAACACGTTGAATATATTTATTTAGATCTTTCTAAATTCAAGAGCATTAGAGATTTTGTCGATAAATTCAAGAGAAAATTCGATAGATTGGATATTCTAGTAAACAACGCAGGATGCAGTGGTCTAAAACACAAGATATCGGAAGATGGAAACGAGATGGTGATGCAGATCAACTATCTGGGACCGTTCCTGTTAACTAACATGCTATTGGAGAAATTGAACTCGTCTAAACCGAGCCGAATTGTAATGGTCTCGTCGTTAGCCCATAAATTTGCTAATTTAGATGTCGAAGATCTGTCTCAATTAAAAACCACACATTTTTATAGAAAATACGCGAACAGCAAATACTGTAACATACTATGGACGAAGGCGTTAGCAAAAAAACTACCCGAAGGGATCACAGCGAACGTCGTTCACCCAGGACTGAGCAAGACCAATATGTTCCGAAGAATGTACCCTGCTGTGAGGTTCTTTTTCCTACTCGTCGTCGGATTTCTGTTTAAGACGGCGAAAGAAGGTGCTCAAACAACTATACATGTGTGCGTTGCTCCTAGCTTGGAAAAAATAAGCGGCGGTTACTTTTCCGAATGTAAACAGATCCAGTGTAAATTTCATAAAGAGGATGAACTTATAGACGCGGTGTGGAACAAAAGCGTTTTGCTTACAAACTCTGACATCATAATTTGATATGGTAATCCTTGGATTGATAAAATTCAAGGAATAATCGATGGTTTAACGAATCCATGTGCAACGAAAAGGAACAATTTTTATAGTAATATTATTTTATTCGGTAAAAAAATACTAGTCTTGAATTAAAAGTTGTAATCATAGTTATTGGTGAGCTATAATAAATAATACACTTTGGTTGTTTCAAGTTAAAAGAAATCTTCATTAGGATTTTTATAAATGTTCTTAAGTTTGAAAACGACAACGAATGAACATTTAATTGCACATTTGTTTTTATTGTCAAAAACTATAAATACATGACATAGACATGAAGCAAATTTATGTCTCTATCTAATTTCCTATTGTATAACAAAAAACATGTAGTTTCCCTTTCACCTCATTGGAAAATAATTTAATTTGGACCATATTTTGACAGATTGTGACATTTGTTTATTCAATGTTTATTGTAACTTTGCGTTTTTGTGATTAAATACTTATATATAAAGAAAATGGGTTTCCTTTGTTTGCCAATAATATAGAAACTAATGAACGTATCAATATGGATACATAACTATTCGGCGAGGAATAATTTGTAGATGTTTATAGGCTATTTATTTTCTGAATTTCATAGATCCTTCATCATTTTATTTCCAATTAACTTTTATAATGATTTTAATTTCGTATTATTTACGCGGTTATAAAGGAAATGGGAAATGGAACATGGAAATTAAAAATGCAAAATGGAAAATTGGATATAGAAATGGAAAAATTGGAAATATTAAACGACAAAACGAAAAATGGAAATTGCTATAGAAAGCCATTTGCGGATGCAGTCGCTCTCAAAGAATATTTCAGATATTTCAAGTCTAATTTTATGTTAGTGCCAGCAAAGCAGGCGGGAAACAGCTAGTTTACATATTACACATACATTTAACGGTACGCTCACTATCAGATAGCAGAAGATAAAAGCTACTTCAAATTGAAATATTAGGGGCTAAACATTTGTAATAACATTTTTACAGTTTTTATTATATACCTGTTATATATAAAAATTGTAAAAACGCTTCAACATTTTAACTTATCTACAACAAGGAAATTAAATTATGGTTTTTGTTCTTTATACCAAACAATATAAATTTATATGATTTACATAAATAATTGCACTAAGAGCGAAAACTATTTTTAGTCTCCGTCTGTTTTCCTGTTTATTTCAGATAAAGTCTGAAACGGCGATTTAACGGTGCTCTCACTATCAGATAACAGAAGATAAAAGCCACCTTAAATTAAAAAGATTCAATAAAACTATTACTTTTAACTGTATTAATGTAATAATATAAAATTCGTATTGTTTATATAAACTGGCAACATGACATAAAATATAATTATTTTTAATTGAAATCGTTTTATGTGCGCCTTTGCAAAATAAATAGGGATTCTAATAGAAATTATGCTTCCTATTAAAACATAAAGTATTCAAATACAATATAATAAAGTTTTTTTATTCGCAAAAAGAGACATCTATAAAGAAATTTGTTTACTTATGTTGCTCTGTACATTCAATCGTGTCGCTCTTAATATATGCAAAATTAAAAAAAATATATTGTGACCGCCATTTCTATTTTCGTATAAATCAATTTAAATATTACAATAATTTAAAATTTATATATTCTAGTTTGTATTCCCAAGTTGTTTCTGAACGAAATTATGACATTTCCAAGCAAATGTCATTTAATATTTCTTATCTGTACGTATACACTCGTGCCGTGTCACCTTTGTGTGCTTACACGTTGCATATCACTATTATTTACGCTAAAATCTTATCATTTTTCTGTCATACATATATTTTGTGATATTTTCAAATCTATAGGAAAATGTCATCTGCTGAAGAAACATCTCAACTCAAAGCAGGCCACCCGCCAGCAGGTAAATTTTTTCTTTGTTTACAACTTTTCCTTGTACAAATAAAAGAAAACTTGGTGTTTAAGCATTTGCGTAAGCGTTTACACTGTAATAGTAAATCAAATTATCGAGGTAGTTGTAGCATAGTTATGGGTTAGAAAAGTGTTTTTTTTATACCTGTCATCATTATTTTTAAACTTCTCGTGATTTTTTAAAATAATATGTGTTGTCAAACAAAGAATGTAAGTTTTCAAGGTTAAAAACAACCGGTAGTAATTAACTATTGAATCTCGAGCTGTTGACCATGTCGAATGGCTACTTAAGATATCATTACTTTTTTTGGTGGCATTGAATTAAAACTTATTAACAACCTAAGTAATTCTATGAATTTTTATCTCTATTTAATTAAATTGATATATGAATAAGTAATACATCTTTGGTAAATACAATTGTGTACAAATTTAACTATATTTGAATACAGGAAAGAAAAAAAAAATATTCTCACATTTAAACAGACATTTTCAATGGTTTGTTATATAATTATACTCAAAGAGAAACCTTTTGTCTTTTTTATTTTCAGTAAAAGCAGGTGGAATGAGAATCACACAACATAAGGTCCCGCATCCTAAGGATGTTAAGGAGTCAACTACAGAGGATCTCACTGGTCTCTCTGGCCCCTCACCTGTCCCTTCCAATCCTGTTTCCATATCTGGTGCTCCTAACAGAGGCAATGCAGACTTTACACCTGAAGCTGCTCAGGTTGCTCACATTCCTAAACCTCCTGCACATATTAATATTAAACCTAATCCGCACATTCAACAGCCCAGGAAGTAGATCATTAATATGACAACGATGGCATTTCAACATCTTTACAACATTTGGTGTGTTAAAAATGGTGAAGAAATAACTAAAGAATGTTACTTGTAACTGCAGGAAATGCTTAGAACACTGTTTGAATTAAACAAATATCTTTCTATTCATCCCATTTGCAAATATCAATTTTGACGGATAGCAACTGTACAAATAATTCCAATACAAAAGAAATTTATGACTATTGTACAAAATTCATTAAAGTTTAGCAACTTTTAATACAACAAATATAATTAAATTTCCTTTTTTAAACACCATGTATACTTCTCTTCAAATTAAGCCATCGTTATATATGTCATCATAAGTCCAGTGAATTAAATTGTTATACGAAGAGAAGTTGTATCATAAATTAACATTGTCAGTATTTGTTTGTTAATTATGATAAATTTATTCTTGTTATAGCAAGTTAAAAAGGCATAAACTCATACACGAAACAAAATATGTTTAAAGAAATTATCTTGTCTTTAAAAATAATACAATTATAATAATATATTTAAATGCATAAATTAGAAAAGGGAGGTAATCTATGATATTACTTACTAACAATTCAAAAAGGCAATGTTTTATCATTAATTAGGCAAAAAAAAAATTCTTATACTTTTTTTAATGTAAGGAAAAGTGTTGCAATATAAATAATTAGATAAGAGAGTAATAGATTTAATATTGAATAATAATGTTTATGATTTATAATTTTGAAATAATTTATGTGCACTTCCACAGAATTAAAAACGTAATAATTTTGGTGCTTATATTTACACTGCCCGCATTTTCTTTACATTCCTTGACATTTATATGGTTTATAAAAAAAAATTCTTGTCTACCTTTTGTCATTTTAGTGACCATAAGGAAGTTGTAATTGATTTTTTTTTTTTAATTTAATAAACTGACAACTGTTGCATCTTGTAGTCATTTACTCCCAAGAATAAAATTAAAAAACAACCTTTAAGCTTTAATTGTAGTGAACACTTATTATTTAGATTATAATAACGTATACACGAAATCATTTTTTTTTTTTATTAAATTAAGCGAGGATACGAGCGGAACGTTCTCCAGATTGTAAGTGATACGCCTGCCGATAACATGGCGTTAGTTAGGATGGAATACACTGCATTACATTGAGCTCGTCGCCTAACACAAGATGTTAGGTCTCATTACCCCAGTAAATACAATAGCTACAACGCCCTTCAAACCGGAACACGGTAATGTTTGCACACAATTGTTTGGCAGCAGAAATAGGAGCTGCGATGGTATGAGTACCAAGACAGGTCTCCGGCGACTGAGATCTACCAGTAAATTTAAAATTTTTTGGTGATGGTGGTAATATTTTCTTATTATAAAATTTTAGAGGAGTTGAAATTACAAAACATTTTGTTTCATTTATTTTCAAATAAAAATATTGCTATACATCATCCAAGTGATACTCCAGATCCAGATGAACTCAAAATAATGTACTGAACAAAAAAATTAATAAGCTCTTCAATTTTTATTATCACCAGAACGCGGTTTCGTAAGAGATGTGGTGTGTATCTGCGAATCCAATAAATATATACATATATATATAATTAAAGATTAATTATGTATCATTTATTGTAGTATGTTTTCGCTTTGAGATAAATAAAGGTATGTGATTGTTTAGCATTCGCTTTATAATTGCATTTATCGTACTATCTACCATCAGCCGATACACGTGCAGTGCTGGACATTGGCCTACTCTAAATTGGGGGGGATTTATCGTACACTAAAAAACGAATGTATAGATACTGAATGATTGTCGATGGTGAAACACATTGCATCACAGTTTTTATTATATATAGATACTAATTATTAAATAAAACCCATTCTTAGCCGACCTTGGAAAGGCAGAAGCAATATCTCTACACAATCTTGTGATGAGTCTATCTCTAGATAATTCTTATATATATATATATATATATATATATATATATATATATATACATTCCTCTGATCTCGAAAAGGCGTCACAATTACAACTCATTTTTTCAGCACAGAAAAAAAAAACGATAAATAGAAATACGTTTACCGACATCATCATCATCAGCCGATAGACAGCCACTACTGGACATAGGCCTCCCTAAAAATCTCCATAACAATTGGTCCTCCAGTCAGCATGATCTCCGGCACCGCCGGGCATTAAGGGCCGTCGTTTGTAGGGGTTCATATGGGGGGATTTGGGTCGTCTCCCACCACGCTGGCCCAATGTAGGTTGGTGGAAGCCACAACCTCGTTTATCTATTAGCAGTGTGCACCACGAACAGGTGAGATTGACTTGGATCCAGTGAATTGTTATCCGGGAACCTTTACATCTCTTTTGTTTTTATCGTTATAGAAAAATTATGTAAGACAGATTTTTTTAATTTTATTGGACTCGTACGTTATTTACAAGACTACTTTTGTTCTTTTATGTGACTCAAAAATTAGAAAAAATAATGTTATGCGACACAAAAGAATATACGTGTTCACATTTTTTTTTTGTTAAATCCATAATTTCAAGTAAACTCATAGATATAGCTCGAAAAACTGAGTCAGACTGTATTATAAAATAATTTTCATAATAATGACTCTTATCCACTTTGAGCCCGGATGATTACATACGAGCTAAGTCTCGAAGAGTTTTCAATCCCCGTGAGTTTACGGTAAAGGAAAAAATAATGAAGAAACCAAAAACAACACCTTTCATGGACGTGTGAAATCCACCGTCTCACTTTAAACCAGTATGGTGTATAAACAACCTTGATCTTAAGAGAAGGGCCCCGAAACAATGGGAACGTTAAGCAGGTGATCTTGTGTAATTACTTTTTTTGTGATTATTACTTACCTCCTGCTCGGAGTCCAATCTCTGATTAGGTCCAGATGATGAATGAGAATATGACAACGGAACTGCCGATTGTCTTCCCCTCAACATATCTAGAGAAAGTTATTACTTTGTAATAGAAAACCGTTACGAATACATAAATAAGGAATGCTGCAGTAATTAAGAGAAAGGATATACTTATTTTACACTTGTTTACTACATTTTACGAATATGTAGAAATAATAATATATTTCATATATATATAATTGCGAGTAAAATAAAAAAAATCCAGGGGTCTCTGAATAATATTTTTCTAGAATCCTTGCCAAAGACTATCATTATAAGTCTTTTTGCGGAGGCTTAAAACCTGGCTATGTAACGTGAAGGTCTCCAGTTCAATTCAATGACCATATGAGTCGAGTTTAAATAGTTGTAGGATTCGAACCCGCCGAGCGAATTATCACTGTGCTTTTGTAAATCTGTCATGTTTTTTTTATAAGCGACGAGATTACGTTCATCTGATGGTAAGTGATCCTATAAAACCAATTCCCCTAAATCTACATCAAGTTCGTCGCCTTGGAACAAAAAGTTAAATTTATATACTACAGTAATTTAATCTACAGCGCCCTTCAAACCGGGACATAGTAATGTTTGGATGCAGCTGTTTGGCGGAAGAAAACAGGAGACACTGCGGTCTACATTGTAATTCCTTTCATGATAAACACGCCTCGGCATCATTGATGTAATATTAAGTTAAATTTTGATCAAGTGATCTAAACCGTATATAAAATATACGAAATAAAAACAGCTAAAAAAGGAATTTATAAATATATATTGAAAAAAAACCTTACCAACATTGTTGGCTTCCAGTTTTTCAGGCTGAAATGAAATGATGCCGTATTTAAACATTTAACAGATGAACTAATCATTACGAAAGAGAACTACTACCGATACATAACACATTTACTGATCTCTGCTCAGTAAAAATTACTGTGTTACGATATGAAAATATTTGAAGCCACAATGTTATTACTGCGTTAAAGAGACTTCACCATAGACTATGTAAAGCGACAATCACGTTTTGGTGTAGAGTATATCATAATTACCAGCGCCATGTTACCATCAGGTGATCGTGTCATTTGAACCGTAGAATAAAATCGTTTTAATATTACGAATCGAATATCGATTTTTTATATTAATTTGATAAAATGTAATGGATGTAATGAAATGTTGCAACTTAATCACTACAAACCAGGTCATCCACGTTCGGCTTGTAGTATTTAGCGCTGAGCTCCTTTTCGCTCTGAATGCCAGGCAAAACTGCATTAGCTGTAATATAACCATCGATTTATATAACTTGTTATAATAAACTATAGTTAACAACATTAAAATAACAAATTATATTACTTATTAATTAATTAACAACAAAATAAATACTGGGTGTAAGGGGTCCCGCACAACAACTCACGGGACCCAAGCCAACCTCACCTGCTCGTGGTGCACCCTGATAATCAACCAACGAGGCTCTGGCTTCCGGCAAACCGCAATGGGCCAGCGCGGTGGCAAATCACCCAAATCCTCCCATATGAACCCTTACATACGACAGCCTTTAGTGTCCAGCGGTACCGGAGGCCATGCTGACTGTATGTGTAGATATTTGGGAGAGACCTATGTCCAGCAGTGAACGTCTATCGGCTGATGATGTTGATGATGATGATTGTTAAATAAGCTCCTCGAACATTTTTATAACCAAGGCGCCAATGAGTTCCAAAAAGGATTGTGCTAGACACAGAATATTTTGGGTTTGATATATCGACACCAGGAACACAGCGATGTTATCATGGCGGCTGTTTTACGACATAAGGGTGGGAATTAAACAGGTAGATGCAAAAAAACGTCACTGCCATCCAAGCTTTACAAACGGCCTCCGGATCACAACAGGAAGCTACGTGTTAGTCAAGAAGAGATTATTTTTTTATGTTACAAATTGACGAGAAAGTGAGATACGCTTGCCTATGACAACGTGGTATTAGTTATGATGATATATACAGCATCACATTATGATCGCCTTGTGACAAGATGTACTTTATGTAGACAAGCACTGCACAAATAAGGTGAATTGAAATTGTTCAATTTATTTTTACATATAGATATAACTAAAGAAATTTCGTCTACTGTATGCATACCCTTCACTATTTGGTACCAGAAATAGGTGGTTAGTCACGGAGACAGCCGAATGTCATAGTCTCTATGTTCTACATTTCACTGGCTTTGTCAGTACTAACAGACCAAGTAGCACGACTCCGGAACTCCTTGGCCGTTGATATGAAAAATCTCCAAATAAAGTTTTTACAAATATGATGTTAATTTTCATTAAAAATCTAAAATGTTCATTATCACCTACTACAGCACCACGCTCCTTCCTATGTTAAAAATGCTGATAGATAAAGGTTTTTTTTTTAATACTATTTAACCTAGAGCTTGAGTAAGATTCCACTAAATTTAATATATGTAGTAAACGCACTAGGCTAAAAAAAGACTATTCACTTTTCTTTTGAAGACACATCACAATTGGACGGAAACACAGATGCCGGCAGATTGTTCCAATCCTTCTCTGTACCGATTATGAAGGACGAAGCAAAAATATTATAATTCGCGGAATATCGACGAAGGGATAAATAGCTGTCGTGTGTTTTACGTTCAACAACAAAAGTGTGATGGTGATATTAATCCTGAGCACACTCTTCGGAATGCATTCGGTAGAATACCGAATCGTAGATCTCTGTTGCCGGAGACGGTCTAGGTGGACAGAAATAGGCTATTTCTGGCGCTAAACAGTAGTATGCAAACCTTACTGTGTTCCGGTTTGAAGGGCGCTGTAGCGAGTGTAATTACCGGGGTAATGAGACTCAACATCTTGTCTCAGGCGATGAGCGCAATGTGGTGCAGTGCATACCGTCTTAACTAGCGCTACGTTGTTATGGGCAGGCGTGTCACTTACCATCAGGTGAACGTCCCGCTCGTCTTGTCGTTTAATTACATAAAAAAAACCGAAAGATGACAACTCCTGGTCACCGACTTATAGCGCGCCTTTTCATCGAATTCAGAACTGATAGTTAGTAATTGGCGGCACATGTCCATATATATCAGCAGCACTCCATGCACGATCGGACCTGGATTTTATACAGGATCAAAAATTGTTCCGTTGTGAAATACGGTCATACTCTGGCAAAGAGACCGAGAGACCTTGCAGCTAGTTTTTCTTTAGACTCGATGAACCGCCCAAAGATCAGATTCAATGATATTTCAGTCAATAAAGGCTTAATTATATATAAATATTAAAAATATATCTTCTCTAATACTAACACTGCCTAGCCCATACGGAGTCACGGTAGTTGACGCGACGGGCTGGTCGGCGCCGTTTGCTGCGCCCGCGCCGCACCGACAGCGCCCGCGACTCGCTCGACAGCCGCCGTGCCACACGGTGGTACAGACACCTCGACGACACATTCGACACCTGATCGTAGTAACCATTACTCATCTACACACCCAAATTGTATGTATTGGTGGGGCGTGTGTGATGATGGCATATGTCAACAAATCGTAGAATGCCGATGCCTTGCTCCAAGCGTCTCATGTTAGTAGGAATAGGACTAAAAAGGATTCAGTCGTAAGAGAACCCGGGGGCCTTGGAAACGCACTGAGGATGACCACCGAAAGGATTTTAACGGGTATAAACACCACATAACCATAGATTAATAGATAGATATAGAAGGGTATTATTTGAAAAAATTCTTTCGATAATAAAAACCACATGTAGACCATTCTCCCTAGAAATGGATTGGGAAGGCTATCATTAACCGTAGGCATCAATGGGCCGAAATAATGATGATGGTGATAATGATGACACACATCTTGTTTTATAGTAGGACAAATTGGTGAACGTAATGGAGTTACTCCTTTTTTTAAAGCATTTAACAAAAAAATTAATCCTGTCGATTTGACCGCTAAACTTTAGTTTTAAATAGGCAACTCATGATAAGTAACTCGCTGGCCTAATGGTTAGAGCGTGCGGCCTTTATTCTGAAGGTCGCGGGTTCGAATCTCAGCATGTACCGATGAATTTAATATTTAAGTTATGTACATTTGTAAACTTAAGTTACAACTGCGAAATACAAACGGTGAAGGAAAACATCGTGAGGAAACCTGCACATGAATTGGAATTTATTCTAAGGTGTGTGTGAAGTCACCAATCCGCATTGGGCCCGCGTGGTGACTATGGCCCATCGCCCTTATATTGAGGGTAGGCCTGTGTCTCAACAATAGCGACGTAAATTGGCTTTTGGAAAAAAAAAGCTGCGTAATTCTTAAAGCACTCACTAATTCGCATTGCATGTCGTCTATCTCGTCTTCCATGATGTCCAGCTCGTCAGTGTCCTTTGCTGGCACGATCAGGAGCTTGGTTTCGGGACATGTGTTAGACACCAGCAGCTGCGATGAGTTTGGGAATACCAACCTATGCGCTGTCCTGGACACGTAATATGCAATGTCATAAATCTTTGGTATCTGACACCATGCTGTAAATCTGACGCCATAACATCAACGCTGTGTTGACTGTTAATATGTTAGGGTCAGAGTACTCTGTACGAAAAAGTTTCATCATGAACAGCTTCATTGTCACTTAACACCGTGTCAAGTTGTAGTCAAATGTTTGAGTATAAAAAAAAATTCTCGGCAATCTTTAAATTAAATTTTACTGCTAGTTGCTAAAAATAAATTACTACTGAGCTGAAATTAAGTTGAAATTGTACCCGTCATTATCATAGGGGGACAATGTACCTGAATTACCTCGGTATGTAGCACGGCGGTTGGAATACTTCCCTGGTGGCTATATCCTGACAAATGCCATCTATGAGAACTATATCTTCCATCAGCTCGTTTACTACAAAAACCTACAAAAAACATAGTATTTATTATCAACAGAAAAAGTGTGATAGTATTTTTTTTATGTTTAATTATATTGCGTGGTAGTTGTCGTCTGTACATTACTAATAAAATCATAATTAAAGAAGTTACTTGAATTATTATATAAAGGTAAAAAATAACTCCTAACCCTAAACGTATAAACGTTGGCCTTTTTTTATGATGAAATTTGCGCCGTTAGTTTCCTTGACAACCATAGCAGCTTCATCGTACTCAGGGAGTTAAATAAACGTTCACCATTTTCACTCGGTTGGTATGTATGATAAACTATGACGTCGCTCCACCGTCATCCGCCTTCATTTGTATGGAGTTTTACGTCACTCGCTCTCACCAATGCCATCGCTTTTGATATATTTCCTGTCTCATTCTCACATCAACTGTATTACGGTAAAGAAATGATTATATTTTGTAAATAAAACAAAATGTACTGCAGTACTACAGTTTACTGGTGGTAGGTATCTCAATGGTGGTTAGTTTTTATCTTCAGAGACCATCTAAGTAGGTACCACCGCAGCGCCTATTTCTTCCGCCAAACAGTAGTGTAGAAAAATTACTATGTTCCGGTTTGTATGACGCTATAGCTAGTGTAATTACTGGGGTAACGATACCCAACATCTTATGTCTCAAGGCGTCGAGTGCAATTTGGTGCAGTGTGTACCATTATCACTAGTGCCACGCTGTTATGGGTAAGCGTATCATTTACCATCAGGTGAACGTCCCTATCGTCTCGTCGCTTAATGGAATAAAAAAAAAGATTTAAATATATACAGTAAAACGACAACTGTATAACATTAAGCTACTGGTGAAGATGTTTAAATCCCATATCATTGCGCTCGTCGCCTTACATCATCACATGTTTTACGTCTCGTTAAAAACTAGATATACCTTAAACGCCTTTAGGCACGGCACGAAGGCGTGCTCGAGCCTCATGCTGAGCTTTTCGATAGACCAGCCATGGTATGCCGGCACACTGGGAAGCACCATCAAGGACAACTTGATACCGATCTCTCGCCACATCGCCGCTTCTAGACTGAATAAGCAAATAAGTCCTTTTTAACAGCCAATTTACATCCCACTGTGGGGGTACAGGCTTACACTCAGTATGAAGGCGATGGACCATAGTCACCACGCGGGCCCAATGCGGATTGGTAACTTCACACTCACCACAGAATAAATCCTAATTCATGTGCAGGTTTCCTCGCGATGTTTTCCTTCACCGTTTGTATTTCGCTGTTGTAACTAAAGTTCACAAATGTACATAACTTAAATATTAAAGTCATTGGTACATGTCGAGATTCGAACCCACGACCTTCGGAATGACGGCTGCACGCTCTAACAATTAGACCAGCGAGCTATTATAGAGTTCATAGTGTTTGAATTTATAATGGGACATTGTCTTGCTAATCCTTGAAAATCTAGGTTATAGTACGTTACGTTACTTATCAACGTAGGAAATAAATTAGATCATCTATCGTATAATTATTATTTATTCTAAAACAAAATATATCCTTCTAAGTTTCCGGTATTAAGACCAATACCAAAATTCTTGTTCTTGATCGTATCTAGATGCAAGCAATCATCATCATCAGCCGATAGAAGTCCACTGCTGTACATAGGCCTCTCCCAAAGATCTCTACAAACAGTCAGCATGGCCTCCAGTAACGCAGGGTACTAGGGGCTGTCATAAACGAGACTCTGGCTCCCGCCAACCCGTATTGGGCCAGCGTGGTGGGAATTGGCCCAAATAGCCCCATATTAAGCGCAGGACCGATCGATGTGGGAATCTTTGGGAGAGGCCTATATCCACCAGTGGACATCTATCGGCTAATGATGATTGCACCACAATGTGATATGCATATTAAAAACATATATGGAATAATAGGAATATTGTATGTTTTAACTACTGTAGTGTATGTGGGTACACTGACGCGTAACGCCAAAGCCGCCGGCGAGAGCAGACGTACGACAGTTGTATCGTGTGCATGACCTAGACAGTATTAGGGGCGCAAATAGCGGATTTTACAACTACAGTAATTGTTTTAATAATTAATGTGCATGTTTACCCCATTATAGGATGAGGTGCAAGATTAAATGCCTCTTTAATGACGGGCATCTTTATGAAGTAAGCTTGTACTGCGGTGTCACAACGCACGGTGTAGTTGTATGGACGATTTGTTAGCACCTGTAGTTAAAATGTATATTAATGTAATAAATTCACTGATTATTAAGCTGAAGTGCAAAGAGGGGCGGGTCCGATCTCTAAGGAGCTTCAGATTCCGTAGAGTAACATCCTGAGAAAACCGATGTCCTGAACCAGTATTCTAAAAATTGATGTATGAAAATGTTACATCTGGATCGATGACATGTCGATGCCACCAACCTGCACTAAATCACCGTGGTGTAGAAGCGGGTTTAATTTCCTTGTTAGAAACGGCTTTCAGTCCCAGCAGTGGGAACATTAACAGGAGAGATTTATGTAAACTGAAGTAACAATGGGTTCATATGGACAACCAAATTTTATAAACATATTTTTTTTTGTAGTGCTTTTTTTTATTTTATTTACTCTTGCCTCTGGCTTCAATATGGTTTGCCTACCACCAGCCCGTATACCGCAAGAATAAATAAAATAATTAGCCGGCCGTTTATCCAAAAAGATCTCAGATTCTTTGGCGACATCACCACAGAATACAAAAATATCAACTACAAATAAATAATTGTAAAATATCTCAATCAAATCAATGATGCAATGAAAAAAGTCCAGCGCTGTAGTTAAAACAATAAACAAGCCGGACGTTCGCCTGATGATAAGTGATACGCCTACCATCAGACCACCACCTATTTGATCTTAACATCAAAGAGGCTGCGAACCTGCGTCCATGAGCCCAGTATCAGATGAGCTGTAAGAGTCAAAATGACCACCAAGCGCTATCATCAGAGATTAAATCTCAACATCAAGACAAGATCTTGTTCGTCATACATCGTTGCATTGAAAGATGATTATAGTTAAAAGTTAAGAAATCTTTGAATATATAAAGAAGTAGATTAGGCTAAAATACCATCAGTTGAAATGACAAGCTGACGACCGCATTGGTTTTCTCATTCTAACCACCGCACTACAGTTTGAAGAGAGCACCTCATTATGATGTTGATAATTAAAAACAACTAACTCCCAGGACTCCAACAGCATTCCCCGATACGATGTAATCCTGACTCGGTTCACTGAACTTCAAATCGGTCAGGAACTCATAGTTAGGTATCGCTTCGTCCAGGTCATCCTCTGGCGGCTCGTAGGTCGCTTCTAGAAGACCTGATACTAGTATATACAAACCTTTGGGCTCGTCACCTTGAAGGAAAAGTCTTTTACTAGAGGCGAAGTTCAAATCCTTTTTTTATGCCCACCCTCTTTTTACTGACGTCCGATTTTGCAGAGAATTTAAAAGTTAAATATTAAACAAAAATCTTTAATTGGTCCTTCCATAACATATAAAAATATTAAAATTTTTCGTGTAGAATAATAGGAGAAATTTAGTTTTTTGAAAACTAAGTTTCTCCAGTTTTTTTATTATATTAATTACTTAGCTGCTCCCCACCCGTTTTGCTGGTCGTAATATAAAATTAGACTGCAAATGACTTTCTATATCAACCGTTACCATAGCGACCGCATAAATAATACCAAAAATTTGTTTAAAATCAATTCGAAATAAAATGAAGAAGAAGCATGAAATTCAAAAAATAAATAGTCTATAACCATCTACAAATTATTATGCATCGAATGGTCATGTTCCTATGTCGATACGTTCACTACTTTTCACGTGATTGGATATATATATATAGATAAACATCTAGATTATTATTATATAATGTATTGAGCGAAACTATTTTATAATAATACTTAAATACTTATTGCAAAAATGTAGAAATAATTCACCGTGACCTCTCCAAATACTAAGGACGACCACTCAAGGGATTTTCAGCGGATAAACATTTCCACTTAATCATGACTTCACTCTAGAGAGAAAATCTTTCAGATTTCTCAATAACAAAAAAATATATATATCGAACGCATCAATTGTGAAACATCAGATAAACTCACAATAATAAAGTAATAACTATCGTTTAAATAGTTATTATCATAGAAACTGGTGGTAGGTCTATGTTACCGGAGTCCGACTAGGTAGTTACTACTACAGCACCTATTTCTACCGTCAAACAGTAGTGTGCAAACATTACTGTGTTCCAGTTTGAAGGACGCTGTAGCTACTGTTATTATTTCGGTAACGAGATTCAACAGTTTGCCTCAAGACGAAGAGCACATTGTGATGCAATGTATAACATCTTAACTAGCGACACTTTGTTATGTGTGGTATCACTTATGATCAGGTGAACGTCTCGCTTGTATTGTCGCTTCTTTGAGTATTTTTTTTTATCAAGTAACAAGGAGTTCAAGGTGGAATTACAAGAGCGCGGTAATTTGATATAAACAAACGTAAGTAATACCTAACGTATGTAGTACTGTAAAGAGGCCGTGGCAGCTCAGTAAATACATACGTGTTTTAATGGTGCGGATTCGATCCCCGCTCTGCTCGAGCTTCCGTTGAAGAAAAAATAATCGTGAAGAAACCTACATGTCCCAACACTTGGACAGCGAAGTGGATAAATGCTAGTCAAGCGATCTTCATGCTCTTTGTAAGAAAAGGTTCAAAGTCCCAACAGTACAAATATTAAGAGGGTTGCTTAATAATATTTAGTATTATATATTTACCCCGCGATGTAAGTACGTCGTTGTAATTATAATTCAATATTTCAGAATTTTCTAAAAAAAAATCGGCAACTCTTTCGTTTCCTTGAAGCCATGATATTGCTCGTAGTTGTGTCTGGAAAGACGGAACCAAAGTTGCATAGTTATAATAGATTAAATAATGGAGTTATTAGTTTATTATTTAAAAATATAGTGAAGATATCAATATGATATTCAAAATTTTTCAACTCCAACGGGGTAGCAATTGATCACAAGTGCACTTGATGTTAAGTGATAAAGAGGTCAATGATGGTGAAACGGAATCACCCAGAATGCTCTGCCTCTCACCTGGTCGGAACCAGAACGCGTTTTAGCGGTAAATGTACGAAACGATGGAGAACTAGGCATATGGTTTAGTAAACTCTAATACTATTCAAAATCTACAACAGGTGACTTCATCATCATCAGTTTTTGTTAGTTCACTGCTTGATATCATCATCGTCAGCCGATAGACTTCCCTCAAAGATCACCACTTCAATCGGTCCACAGTCAACATAGCCTCTACTGGGCATTAAGGATCGTTGTTTGTAGGGGTTCATATGGGTGGATTTGGATGTTTTGAAGGAGGAGGCATTATGAAGGTTTTAGGCATTAGGTCTCGTGAGTCGCTGTGCGGGACCCCTTACACTCCTTTTGAGTCCACATCTTTTTGCATCCTACACTTGTGCATCCTGTACGCGGCCTCCATTCCAAGATTTTTGTCCCACTTGGCTGTCCCACTGCCACTTTAATTTTTTTTCGATGCTACGAAGCGACGAGATGAGCGGGACGTTCGCCTGATGATAAGTGTTACGCCCGCCCATAACAGCGTAGAGCTAGTTAGAACGGTGTACACTCCACGACATTGTGCTCGTCGGCTTGAGACATAAGATGTTAAGACTCGTTACCACTAATATAATATAATTTTACTAGATACAACGCCTTTCAAACCGGAACACAGTAATGTGTGGCACACTACTGTTTGGCGACAAAAATAGGAACAGCAGTGGTATCCATGCGGTCTCCGACAATAGAAACCTACTACTGAGGATTTGGCCGAGTTTATCAACCGGGTTTTAAGAACCGAACCAAATGCGTCTATTAATCTTCTTTCTGAAGTTACCCCGGCCAAGTTCTATAACCTGTTCTAGGTAAACGTAGCTCATTACGTCTTCAATCACCGCCCTACCGACGGTCACTGAGATGGAGATGATTTAGTCATAGAGTATGACTTTAGTGTTGTCGAAATAAATCTGCAATCACACGTATCGGGAAGCAGCTCCTTTAGGGATTCGGCCTTTAAGACCATAAATGTAACAGAGACAGGCAAGTAAAAATAATACTTCAATATTAATAAACATTTTTGATGCGCCCCATTGTGCTCATCGTCTACCTTTAAACTGGAACCTATTTACCACACTGCTGCTTGGTTGGCATATAAAAGGTTAATTCCTAGAGACCTAATACTATCATTATATATGTAACCGTATTTATTCTGATCGTCAGTGAATGCATTATTTCCCATGAAAACGTACCTCAGGGGTGGAAGGAGCTACGAGGCTTCCTTTATGTCGACACATCTGCACTTTCTCTTGTATCGCATTCAATAATAAACGATATTCCATTTCATCAAGAAATCCTGAAATTTATAATGAAATATCTGACAAAAGTAATCGACCGGATATTCATTCAATTGATAGTAAGCAATGAGCCTACTAAAGCGTCAGTAAGGATATGCACACTGGATTATAATGCTCTCATGCTCTTCACACGTAGAATGTTTTGTCGTAAATCCTTTAAACCGGAACACAGTAATGTTTATAAGGCACAGTATTCTGGTTCTATGGTGGCAGAAATAAATATGGTGATGGAATGTGATGTGTTTGTGAAAGATAACTAACTCAAAGTGCAACTTTTTACTGGCCGTAAATCGGGCAAGAGAGCCTGAGACTAAGTAGGTATTACTGGAGCTCTTATTCCTCAAAGATCTTATAACATATATTATTCTTTATGCTCTTCTGAGCAAAATAAGATCATTTAATATAAATGTTCAAGTATTTATATGAAATGATCATTTTAAAATAATTTACCCTCTTCTTTTAGCTGCATAGTGTCTAAAATCATAATATTCAATGTGGAGGTTGTGGCTTGTCGTGTCTTCACTGTGATAGCGGTCCAAGGCCTGTCGCGCTGCAGTAAGCCTAACTGCCTGGTCACGGTCAATCTGATAATATATTCCTTTCCATTAATAGTGTATAATAAGTTTTTTCATTATCATCATCATCAGCCGATAGACGTCCAGTGCTGAACATTGGCCTCTCCAAAAAATCTCCACATCGATTCGTCCTGTGCTGCCGTCAGCATGACCTCAGGCATCGCCGAGCATTACAGCTCGTCATCTGTAAGGGTTCATATGGGGGGATTTGCGATATTTCCAATGCGGGTTGGTGGGAGCCAGAGCCTCGTTTGTTGATTAGTAGGGTGCACCAGGAGCAAGTGAGGTAGGCTTGGGTCCCGTGAGTTGTTGTTCGGGACCCCTTACACCCCTTACCCTTAACCTTTTCTATGCGATGAAGAAACCAAGTCTAGCGTGACTTTCACTTAATAGTATGTACACTACATCGTATAGTGCTCGACGTTTTGAGGCATAACATGTTAAGTCTCTTTACCGCAGTAATTTTACTATCGACAGAATAAAGTTTTTACACTACCTGCCTGGCGACAGAAATAGGAGCTGAGGTGTCACATACCTAGTCGGTGTCCGGCAGCAGTGACCTACCGCCAGTGCCAGATTCTCAACTCATAATAAGATAGAAGTTTAAATTAACAAATGTTTGCTTACTCCTAGTTCATAAAAATTGGTGAAGGATTAATATTTACTAAGTCAAATGAAGTACTGATCATCATTTCATATGACCCCGATCATTAACCACCTCAACGTTAATTACAGATTTGGCGAGCACATTACTTTAGTTCACAGGAAAATGCTTTCCTTTTACTGAAGTCGTTCTCTTAGTTGGTTCTTCAGGACAAGACGGAAATAGAAACATGCATTGAATAAAAAAAAATCGAACCTGTCAGCTTCTAATCTACCATCAAGCTTTTCTTGTATCTGCAGATTGTCAACCAATTGTGGCAGTAGACTACAGACTTCTTGCTCAGCAGTTACAAACCCCTAAAACAACGAAAGTACCTTCATAAAGAGAACATAACTTTAAATATTTTGCTTCGTACTAGGACATTATAATTCTAATTTCTTTCCTCTCCTAATAATGTGAAAAATCTTTTTTTTGTAGTAAAGTGTTTTAAGAACATAGTCGCCTGTTGGCTGATGATGATGCAAATGAAATTAAGGAAATATGGAAATTAAAGGAATTAAAATTAATGAAATTAGGGAAAGACAAATATGTAGTAATAGTAGCTGCAGCACGAGAGACAGCGTACAATGGTATCAATCTTTCAGATCAAACTTTAGTAATAAAAGGCTTGTAACTCTTTTTTTTAAGGCTGAAGATAGTAAAGCGTTTTCACTCAGAATACTCTGGAAACACAGAGATGCTATTATAGTGGTACATAAACAACACGAAGGTAGTTAGAAGCCAAGAGGATATTACAATTAATCTTCAATTTTGCGCATGGATCTGGATTATTAAATTCAGAACGAGGAAATTAGGAGAACTAAAGTTGTTGATGTAGGTCTCGAAATCTGCAAGCTGAAATGGCGGTGGGCTACGTCTATCGTGTCAGTGACTGCCGATGGAGGAGAGAAGTCCAGATTTTTTGCAACCTGTACGCGGCCTCCATTCCCGGGAATGGAGGCCGCGTACAGGTTGCAGAAGTGTAGGACGCCCTCGCTCCAGATCGACGGAAGTCGGTGGATGCGGGAAGCTAAGGATCGCATTTGGTGGAAGACATTAGACAATATTATCCCCTATATCCAGCAGTGCATAAAAAACAAATGCTGATAATTATGATGATGGTCTGGATTAACCACCTGTTCTGATTTTATGGCCCCTGGAGCTAAGTTAAAGCTATGCTGAGCTGTTCATTAATTAAAAGAATAGCGTTAAACTAACTTTACCAACATCGTAGCCAAATGCCAACTGTATATCAATCATTCTGTCTATGTACGCCATAATTTTCGGAACTGATACCCTGGAAAGTAAATTATTTGTCTTTAAGCAATAAGTAAAGCTTTCTATTTGGAAATGCATATAACATAAATAAAGATTTACAATTTAAAATCTCTATATCTATCGACAATCATCTAAGACTTAACATCGAATTTAAATGATAATTAGGCCAACGATGGAGGTTTTACTGGTGACAGGACTCTGTTGTCGGAGATCGTATAGATTTCAACGCAGCTCTTATTTTTGCCGTCAAACAGTACTATGCAAACATTACTATGTTCCAGTTTGAAGAGCGTTGTGGCTAGCGTAATTACTGAAGTAACGAGACTTAAAATCTTATGTCCCGAGCGAGCGCAATATGGTGCAATGTAGGATGATATATCCTAACTAGCGCCATGTTGTTATCTATTAGGTGATAACTTAACTATCAGGTAAACGTCCCGTTCATCTCGTCGTAATTCAATAAAAAAAAACTTCTCATACAAAACCACTCACTACACTCCATCAACACAGAGATAGAAAGACAAGGGTAGGAATCTCATTACCAACTTTCAAATACATATTCTCGAAATAAAAACTTGGGATCATCCTGGGATCGGGTTAGTGCTTGCGTCATGGAGGTAAATATGCATAAAACAAAACAGCTTAGACAACTTAGTTTGAAAAGCTGTTGTACGCTCCATACGTCTTGAAGAGATACCGTTTTGATCCTCACTAATCTAGAACTACCGGTGAATGCAAACAATGATGAAACCAATACGTTCATATGAATAAATGGCCTTGACTTCCTCTTTACGACAGAAGATGTTCGGAACCCATTAGTGGAAACATTAGGAGGGTTGCTTATTTAAAAGAAAAATAATCACCTGGCTAACTTGCACAAGCGGAGGAAACGTAGAGTTCGTAGCAGCTTTGTCGCAGTAAGCAAACTTGAATTGAGGTTAGTCCATTTGTTCCACGATGTCATGGCGTCCAGAACGTCCAACACCAAGTCTATGTAATTTAACAAGGACAAGTAAAAATCTAAAAACGATGATGAAGGTCTATTTAAGTATTGAAAATTGTTGAATGTACATGACAAAGTTAAATTATTAATAATGAATAATTATACTTGCTCAGACTCAAATAGTGTAAACACTCATCTAATTGATGATGAAATTGATTAACGAGAGCTCAAAGAAACTAAAAAAAATTGTGGTCCCAAAATACAATTATGGTTATGGTACCAGAATGATTGGTTATATACTATTTAATTCTATAAGCAACTTACCACCAGATATTACAAATGTTGTATCTTCGGGATGATACTGAGCGAGGCTAAAAAGATAGCTCATAACAAACCAGCTCGTATGTGATTTATGCTGCAGCTAGGTCACGACGATGGTATCCAGATAAACCTTCCTGGTTACCGGGTTATAGTTGTTATATTTTTTTGTGCTTAGTTGTAGTTACAAAAAATAATTTTAAAAAATTAAATAAAAACAGGAATGATTTTAAATGGAAATGATCAACGGTAAAATAAATCAATTGCAACCTCTGTACTACTTACCCCCAGTTGCCATGACAATAATGATGAAATCTAATTTGTTCCAGTGTGATTTGAAGTAGCCATGTACACCCAACGCCAACATTTTTATTATCATCTCTAATACATATATAATGTAGAAAAATCTGGAAATATACTATTATTAGCACAAAAAAAATCTATCAGTTAGATAATTCTACTCCTGAGTTTTTAATTTTTTATTATTATGACGAACGCTCGCCCAGAATACTATGAATAATATGAAAGTGACAGCCGAAACACAGTAATGGTGATATAACGGCAGATCAACAAAAAGTGTAGTAGCTAGGCAGATGAGATCGAAACAACCATACCATGATCAGAACTATTTAACGTTCATCAACCCCTTTAGCAAAATCAAGCGTTTACCCACTGAAATATGGAGACAGTCGAATGTAAATTCAAACCGTCATTAGGTTTCAATTACAATAAAAAAAATATTGGTGATTCCATTGCAACGCTCTTCTTTCTCCTGCCCTGGTCCCACTTTATGTAGGGTCGGCACAACATGTTCTTCATTACCGAACATGTTGTAAATAGTTTTGGCTAAACTTTTTACGACCGGCCGCCTGCCTGACATCAATCAACCCCTTTTTTTTGGGAATCTTTGGGGACATTTTTTTTTTTTTTTTTTTTTTTACTTCCCCATTTGTATTTCGCTGTTGTTACTAAAATTCACAAATGTACATAGCTTAAATATTAAAGTCATTGGTACATGCCGAGATTCGAACCCGCGACCTCCGGATTGAAGGCCGCACGCTCTAACCATTAGGCCAGCGAGCTACTTTTCATTGCAACGCTCATTTTTTAGAAACTCAAGTGGCGAGCATATGCAATAAGATGTGAAAGCATCCTTCTTAGTACCGCGCTGTTATTGACGAATTTAGCTTAGAATCATCAGCATTAGAATAAATAAAATAATATTAGTAGGTTAAAAATATATATATATATATTATACTAATACATAGCGATTGTAGCTCGCTGGCCTAATGGTTAGAGCGTGCGGCCTTCATTCCGAAGGTCGCGGGTTCGAATGTCGTCATGTAACGATGAATTTAATATTTAAGTTATGTACATTTGTGAACCTTATTTACAACAACGAAATATAAACGGTGAAGGAAAACATCGCGAGGAAACCTGCACATGAATTGGAATTTATTCTAAGGTGTGTGTGAAGTCACCAATACCCATTTGGCCCGCATGGTGACTATGGCCGCATCGCCCTCATATTAAGGGTAGGCTTCTACCCCAGCAGTGGGGACGTAAATTCTTTGATATAATTATGGTATTTAGCCATTAAAAAATCCATACCTACCAGTTAATAAATATTTATAGAAGAAAACTTGTTGAACATACTTTCTAAACAAATTTAATGGCTTTTCTTATAAAGAACAAGAGTTAAGTACGTATTTATAGAGGGGTATATAATTCTAATAGAACTATATACTTCTATGTAAACATGAAAAGAAATATTTCTCTCATTATCATTTGCAATATTTTTTTTATAACTACACGACATTTTCGTAATTATATACTAGCATTTTATTAGTTTTTCATCTGTAAATCAGCTTTGATCAGCTTTACTTACACCATAAATTTACTGATACCAGAAAACGAACATAACCTAGCCCAGTGGTTATTAAAACGGCCATAGCAATATGACGTTAGATATGATGATATACACAGCAATACATTGTGCTCATTGCCTTTCTCTAGTAATTTCATTATATACATACAATACACTATTTTACACACTACTGTTTGGCGGCAGAAATAAGAGCTGCGGTGGTATCTACCTAGACGGTCTCGTAACAACAAACTGCGAGTCGTAATTGTAAAAAAGAATCCTACTGGATGTTAGGAGACCGCTTCCGAAAACGATGACAGACGATAGTACTAATGACACCTTTGATGATGGGACGGAAAAAAAAATATAGATCCTGATTAAAAAAATCATATTTTTAAAAACGTTTTATTAGCATTATTTACGCATCATGTTAGTACAGCTAAATAAACGACTGTTTCATAAAAATAAATTACATTACTAAAAAAAACCAGCAATGAAGTACAAAATGAAAAACAGCTGATGCCCGGATCAACGAATGCCCGGGCGCGCAATCTAAATGCTCCGTGGCCCTATAAAACAAGGTTCACATTGAAACTAAATACATCTCGAGTTCCCTAGGTGCCCGTGCGTTCGTTGTGCCGAGCATCAGCTATTTTTGATTTTGTGTTTCATTGCTGGTTTTTTTAGAAATGTATTTTTATAAAACTAACGTTCCATTTAGTTATACTAACATGATGGAGCTTAAATAATGCTAATAAAACGTTTAAAAATAAGATTTTTTTTTATCAAAATTGGTTTTTTCTTTCTTCCCATCATCAAAGGTGTCATTAGTACCACCATTTGTCTTCGTTTTCGCAAGCGGTCTTCTAATATCCAGTATAATATAATGTTAAAAATAATACTCCACTAACAAATTCAATGACTTGATTGTATATATGACGCTTCTACTTGGCAACCTCATTGCCACCTCGCACAGTATAACCGGCGTGTTGCACAGTATCATTATGTATATGAAGCCGTCGAACCATACGTTGGATACCATGCGGTAGGCCACCTGGCGCCAGCGGTTGTGAGGCATCTGAATAGTGGCCGCTTCCGAAGTCATCATTTTAATCAGTTTACGACGAAGCCACACAGCATGCGCCTTGAAACAAGGATATTTTATACAACTGAGATTTTATGAAGAGAAGTAATTACTAATAGTAACTGTGCTTATTTAATATACAACATCGTTTTATATAGAACAGAGCAATATTTACTGATGGTAGATTTCTGTTGTACATTTCTGCTGCCAAACAGCAGTATACCAATAAATCAATAAATAACTTCACTATCCTTAAAGAATGTATATTATTTAAGGAAGTTCGTAAGGACGGAAACCGGCAAGGTGGATCCCAACTAACATCAAATTATTACCGTTACTACATAATAGAGAAAATAACATGTATTATACTTGAATCATATATAAAATAAAATTACTTTAGGCTTCCACAAACTCCCTAATAATTCCAAGTTAACCCTCCCATCTTCAGAGTCAGAGGCTACTTCGACTGCTTGGACCAGCGTCCTTACTCCGTCCTTGCTAATTTTGCCGTGCTCATACTGCCGCCAGTAAGAGATCTTCATGGCTTTCAAAACTCTTTGATTTGCCTCTCTGCAAAGTTCATGCATAGCTATTATATTTCTTTTATCTTAATAATTTTAGTGTTTTGTAGATATGAAAATAGTAGATGTAGACAGTAGATTAGAAAAAAAAGTCGAACGTTCTAGAACAGAGTTCCCCAAACTTTTTTGTGTCGTAGACCCCTTGGCATGTTTTTCCGTGTTGGGTAGACCCCCTACTTACCTGATATTGATTTCCTGTAAATTTCTAACTGTAGTGAAGTTTAGTGTTAAAAACTTAAAGTAAAAACACATGTTAATTTATACATTTATTAATTGAATTTAAATTAAAACTACTCAAAATAAAATTTTGTATCTGTTATGTAAAATATACGTAACATTAAATAAACGTAAAATAAACTATAAATAAAATAACATAAGCAATAAGTCAATAAATTTAGTGAGAAGGATGAACCTGATGCTTTAATAATAAATTATCAACATTTGGCGTCAATTTTGTCGTCCACTATCGTGGAACCCGATTTTCATTTCATTGACCCCCAAATTTTTTTTCGCTGACGTTGACCCCTTGCAGGTTGTCATAGACCCCTAGGGGTCGATATAGACCACTTTGGGAATCACTGTTCTAGAACAATGGTTGGAATTCACCGTATTATATAATTTAGGTTATTAATGAACAATCAGTGAGAACTTTTGCAATATTTTTTTGAGATTGACTTTATTGGACAACATTAAATAATAAGATATATACATTACTTCATCATCTCGGCGAATTCTTTTTTGGTCGGTTCATTAGGGATTTCTCTTTCGCAATCCGGACAGGTGGTGTAATGGTAACCCATGTAAGTATCGTCTTCATAGTCATCATCGTGTTTGGACATTTGAATTTGGTATGGATGTTTAATTGTTGTACCTTGGGTAATATGTACCACGATAGGACTGAACGTTAGAACTAGTATTTATTTCTTTTGCAATTTTCGTTACTTAATGAGATCAAAAAGGATTTTTTTTATAATATCTAATGTTACCTTTTATCAGAAATTAATCAAAATTACATATTTTTATTTTTAAAACATTTAGTCTTAGCGATCACGTAGAACCTTCATCTCTATCATCTCACTACGTCCGTAAATCATAACAAGTTTAAGATTTCTTGTTAGAAATTATTTGTTTAATTACCTACTCATTAAATAAATTCCAGCAGAACAAAACTGTTTTTTTTAACTGACAATATAGAACAGACATTGGCGTTTCCTGGTCAAACTTTCTATAAGATACAATCGTGATGATATTTATTACGTAACAATAATGGTTAGGTTCTCAAAAATAGACCAAGTCAATAATGCAATCAAATATTCAGTTACTTCTCTTAAATGTTACCACGAAACAGTATCTCAACTTTAAAAAAACATATAATAACATTAAAACCTGCTTGTACTAAGTCCCAGTTCGCATCTGCCAAGAACTTGTCCATCTTCAGCATGGAAATGCAACGGTCTCTCGTCAACATGATGCGTTTAACGCAATTGGTCATGTTCGCTTTCTTGGCCAAGGATATGTCGGCCAATCTTAACATCTTGAGGACCTTACTCATGGTCGTGGCGTTTATAAGTAAGGACAGGAGAACTAGGCCAGCAGTTTGGATGATAAATATCTAGAAATATATTATATTTATGTGTACTTAACAAAGGACAGTGTAGCTTGAAACCAGATAAGCAAATCGAGTAAATTAAAATAATATTATTATAGTTAAATAAATTAATTTGTTTTAGAGAAAAAAAATATGCTTACCTCACCGGCATCAGCGACCCCTGGCGTTTGTAACACGATCAAAGCCAGACATAATGATAAGGGTCCCCTTAAGCCGCCCCATACACAAGCCATGGAGTGCTGCCACGATATTCCGTATCCAACATGCCTAAGAATTGGTGTCATTGCCGAATATACCATAAGCCTAGAGCAGTAGACCGTTGAATACGTCACGAAGATTAAGGAAACCTGACGGACGCTCATAACATAGCTGACCTTCTCGAAGATAACCACTCCGACCATTGTAAAAACCAGAGTGTTGGCCGCGTGAGACAGTATGCTCCAAAAATGTGCGATGACTTGTTCAACATCTCCCGCCACAGTAGACTTTCTGTTGCTGACTATTACACCAGCTATAACTGTACCGAGTAATCCAGATACATAAAAGAATTTCTCACCAACGTAATAAGTCAGGTATGCACAAGCCATAGTGGCTGTCACAGCACATAACAGATCGTTATACGTTATAGAAAGCAAAGCCGCTGTTATTCTCCCCATAGCTGTTCCTAAAATGATCCCACCTCCAGCAAACCTAAGAAGCAGAAGTGCCACCTGTGATGCTTCCGTTAAAGCCATAGCTGAATACCCAAAGACCGCCGTAAATTCTATCATAGTCGTAGCATCTCCTATCAATCCTTCTCCTAATAACAGTACACTTATATACTTCCCTTTAGACATCTCCTTCAATTGCTTAACAACTTCTGTTGGATAGATTGGTGCGCACACTACGCCGAATAGAACTGCAGTGGAGAAATTCCAGGACGATTCAATCAGATAATAAGCCATGAATGCAAGCATAAGAGAAGTCAAAAGAGTACCTAAAGTGCCTACGAGTAAAATCTGAGGAAAACTTTTCCAGAAGGAATGAGAATCGACAGCATATGAGGTGCTAAAGGCCAGCACAGGTAGAAAAGCTATCAGAAGAACATCTATATCAATGTAGCAAACTTCGACAAAGGGCTTGAATGATGGATACCTGTTCGCACAAAATCCAGCGATACCGCCAAGCGAAAACATGATGACCCTATATGGGAAAACGAAGCTGGTCCATAACATAACTGCTCTTACCACCACACCAATAAGTAAAGTCGTGAATATGAAGAGGAAGGCCAAGGAAGTCGGGTACGCCAAACTCGGGCGGGAAGGATCGTCGAATTTAATATCATCACTTTGATTTATTTTACTCAGTAAATCAGTTGAGTTGGTTCGATTAAAACATTGTACATTTGTAAAACATAGAAAAAATGTTATAGATAATAAAACAACAGTCATTTTTAAATGACTAGTTAAAAATCATGGCCTAATTGAAAAGCATTTAGTTGATTAAAACGCCATCTACCCTCGAACTTAATACACTATAACCATTTATGTTCTACGAAGCAAGAGCGGGATGGTCACTCGATGGTAAGTGATGTACTCACCTATAATAGCGTAGCGCTTATTTAAATGGTATACACAGCGCCATAGTGTACTCTACAAATTGCGACATAAGTCTTGTTATATTCGTAATTTCACTGGTACAGCGCTTTTCAAACCGGAAAACTACAATGATTGCACAAGACTATTCGGAGATTGAAATAAGCGCTGCTATGGTGGACCAACCTAGGCGATCTCTGGCAATACGTACCTATCACAACAACCAAGCTATAGATCTAGTTAAAATGGCCTCACAGCAACCTTGTGCGCTATTTCGGCCACCAGTATTGTAACTAGTGAAATTACGGAGATAACAAGACTACATCTTACATTTCAAGGCGATGAGCGCAAAATGATGCCGTGTGTATCAACCTAACTAGACCTACGTTGTTATGGGCAGAAGTATCACTTACCATCTAATGAATGTCTCGCTCTTCTAGTCCCTTTGTAGAATAGAATACACAGAACATAACGAGATTATGACATATATTATTAGCTAAGCTTTTCTGAGCATAAATACTCAGTGCCTAATACACGTTCAACTATACAGAATGAATGATTTTAAAATTTATTTAATCTCTTCATTTAGCTGCATGGTATCAAAAATGTGTTGCATTAAGACACTTGTGAAAGTAAAGGAAGAGAGAGGTCTGGCAGGATCGTAGCAAGTGGAGAGAAGTGGTCTCTGCCTACCCCACTGGGAACAAGGAGTGATATATATATATATGTATGTATGTATGGTATCAAAAATCGTAATTTCAATCCTAAGGGTGCTATAGGTAATAAAATTATGACATTTAACATTTTATTCTGCAAAGTGATGACTGAAAGCAATATTTTGGAAACATATCCTTCGTTAAATATTGGATGAGTACCACTTAACAAAATGAATGCATTCATTATTATCATAAATTCTTCGGAAATAGCAATCTAACACCAGTAATTTTATTATTTACTTTATAAGGAGAACTCTTTTGAGGAGTTTTCCTTGGTGACCTTCTTGGTGTAATACTTTTCTCATTCTTCACTGCTTGTTCAAGGTCCTCCAATTCCCTATAAGCTTCCTCAAGTATGCGTTGTTTCCACTCTTCATATGGCTCTACTTTCAGATCTTCAGATTCATCTTTTATTGATGCATCAACTTCCATTTTCTCACTAACCTCTGGAAATTCATATATTTTATGATTTTTTTTTGGAAATTGCAAATTATTACTATACTATTCTTTAATAAAATGGACAAGTAGATAGTTTGAAGTGGCACTGATTTTTCTATTCTCTCCATTCTTGCAGGGAAAAGTGTTTGACACCTGGTCATAGTACTCATCATCATCATGAGCCGATAGATGTCCTCTACTGGACAAAGACCTCCGGCAAAGATCTCAACGTCAATCGGTCCACCGTTGCTTGCAA
The DNA here is from genome assembly GCA_029034505.1 of Ornithoptera priamus. NCBI lineage: Eukaryota > Metazoa > Arthropoda > Insecta > Lepidoptera > Papilionidae > Ornithoptera > Ornithoptera priamus. The sequence goes on from JARDWD010000584.1 coordinate 1,783,742, forward strand.
CCAGGGGCTCGTAGCACAGTCAGTGTGGAATAGGGCTTATTAGACTTAATAAAATTTAAGAAAATTAAAACTTTTTTTGGCTTCATGCAAAAATGAGTGTACACATTTTTATTCTGAACATAAAAATAATTAACTGATTAACATTAATTTAAAAGTGCACAACCAGTTTTTTTATGTAAACTAAATAAATAATAAACACTCTTGGCTTAACTAGCAATATCATCACCCTGCAGCAGTTTACAGCTGGACATAGGGTTTTCAAAATGAATGTCATAATAAAAATTTTCAGCTATATGTTTGTCAGTTTTGATAATATCAGATTACCTATCGATAAAAGATGTTAAAAAACTTTAAATAAACTATTATCACAACTATGTAAATCTATTTACATACCATTTTTCATATCCACTTTATGTAGCTGTAAAATGCCTTTCTTCTTTTTAGCCGTAGCAAATTTTTCATCAACAAATTTACTCCACTCTGAATCTAATCTTGCCCACTGTGCCGGTTTCAAGCGTGACTTTTCAATTACTTTGCTCCTTAATATTTTTATTTTACTTACTCTGTAATACAAAGGTTCTTTCTTAAATCTTATACAACACCCAAATATTTGAATAAGAAATTGTTTGTACCTGCATGCTTGATAGATAGCTAAACATGCATACTGAGGGAGATTTAAATCAATTTCCTGAAACACAAAATACATAATATAAAGTTTGAGAATATTAAATGATGACACTTTTTTATATCATCAAGGTCAGCGCTTGACCACAATCCCACCTGATATTAAGTAATGATGTGATCTGATGGTGATAAGGAGCACTAACCTATTATCAGCCTATTAACTTTTTTTTTAAGACACCCACATTGTATTTGGACAGGAACACTGATGCCAGCAAGATGTTCCACTCCTTTGCTGTTCTCATGAAAAATGAGGAGCTTTGTGGGGATGTCCACAACATGCGGATGGAGAGTCACAATCACATTAATCATTATGAGTGTTATTTTTCAATCTAAATATTCTATTAATTTTGATAATTCTATCATAAACAATATTGAAATTTCGATTTAATTACCCTACAAAAAAAATACGTCTTGTATTTCAAGTATTATTGACATATTTAACATCACTAACAAATCTATTAAGTAGTATTTTTTCTCTACCATTTTAGCTGTCCTTCTATACTCTTCTAGAATTTCCTCTGCTAAGTTTTGCACATTAGCACACTGGAGAGTGAGACAAAGACCGGGTATTGTTGGCTTGTCATTGTTCAGCTCCAAAAGATTCTCAACTATTTTCTTGGTGTTTATATAAGTAGGTTGCTTCAGTCCAGAATATTTAACAGCTGTTTTCTGAAAAAAAAAATCATTGTGCAATGTTGATATTGTTATACAAAAGATGATAAATTATAATTTGTTAATCCATCACATTGTAGCCAAGTCTATTGGTTTACATAAAAAATTACAAAAAAATCCTCAATCTCAAGTTCTTAAAGATGATCGCTATCTTATTACTACCATCATTAAATGAGATGAACCAAAAGACTCCAATATTTGTTGCTGTCATTTGATTATAATCAGATTATTTTTTAAATGACTTGTGATAAGTCCAATAAGTTATCTTAATGTGCGATCTGCAAGCACAGTATGAGATGAACTGTATTAATGGAGTAAATGACTAACAGCACTATACATCATTAGAAAATATGTAGCCAAAATACAAATTTCTAACAGCAACTATACAATTTTAAAGATCCATGCCAGTTTAAATAAATTGTAATCAGAAAAGGGACCAAATGTTAATAATATTAAAAAAAACTCTAGTCCTATAGTAATGTATCAATGAATAACAAATGTTGACAAATATTTTTCTTGTATTATGAAATAAATTACCGAAATTCAATACATAAAATTATACTAACCACATCTAAATCTACTCCATAAACATTAGATGCCAAGTCTAAACATATGACTATTTTACTTGTATCAGTTATGTTATTGCCCGCCATTGTCTTGGTCTGAAAAAGACGTTCCAATTCCGCAGCCTTTCTATAAATTAATTTTGCGAAAATTCTTTTACGTTATGTAATCATAATTATCTTAAATTTATTACTTCACTTAGAAATTTCATATATTTCTAGCAATATATATAATATATACAAACATAAATCTTTATAAAGAACTCCATAAAGCTTATGGTATTATTCTTGCAGATATTTACCTCAAGACTTTCTCTTCATCTGTAAGCCCTAACTTGGAAGCCAATGTTTGAAGAGTTTTATTATAAGTAGTCATTGTTTCAGTGAAAACTAAAAAATTATATCGTAGAACTACATAAAACACAAATTCGCGCTATATTTCATAATGACAGCTTGTTTATTGTCAACTAGAATAGATTACACGTAACTATTTACACCATTAAATACACAGATTAAACAGATATCAATAGTTGTAAAAAAAATTATTTTCAAATTAATTTAAGAAACTGTTCACTCATTAAAGAAAACTTTTTTACTGTTACAATATTTTTTTTAAACATATTAATGGTTTTGGTCAAAGTGGAACTATGTTAAATTTATAAACTTTTTAACACCTACATAAATAACTGTGATCATTATGAACTCAAATCATTATTAATGTTATACGATTCTTTACATTACATTTTGTAATGTAATATATTTCCTTCGAATCATTTGTTAAAAATATAAAATACCCAAATCATACATATATACATAATTTTAATACTATTATAAATATTTTTTCATTAAAATTTAACAAACAAGACAACGCTTGAACTTTAAATTTATTGGGATCGTAAAGTAATAACATTGTAAAATGTTTTTGTAGGCTATTTATTCTTAATTTTCACTTTACGCACAAGAAAAGTTGAAGTAGGCTAAAGCGCTATTAATATATTGAAGCAATGTTGATATAATAATGAAATTCTAAAAGTTTCTTCAATTAAGAACTAAATGCCACTGATTACATCAGTTGCAACAATCTCGATTTCCGTTGACCACGCCCCTTTATCTCGATTTACTGAACTCACCACTATAAAACACCTTTTCGTAATATCACAGCAGGCGACATGTTGATTTTTTTCTGTAGGTTCTGTGAAGCCGATACGGATCGCTGTCATTGCTACAAAAATGTCTTTGTAGTTATCAGGGTGTAGGTCATCTAATTGCAGTCTTATTGACTAATACGTGCTAATTTTCTTATGTGAAACGTATAATAGAAAGAAAGAAGAGGATCTGCTCCACCCGAATCAGGGGTGTGTATGAAGTGATGTTCGACCGATTTAGATTTGTATCAAAATAATCTCAAGCTATTTATAAATATTATTTTCTTAACTTTTACTTATGTTCAAACGTTAATAGTAGCGTCTGGTCTATAATTAAACCGTGAAAGTTTATAAATATTATAATATTCTATGGTGGACTTGTGAGATTACTTGGATCATTATTTTTGAAGGTTGCCATTTTTACGCTGAATATATCCGTGTGTGATGATTTTGGGCGTGATCGCAGCACTCGGAGATGTATTTTACATGGCTCGCTAGAATCGCGTGTGCCGTGTGTCAGTGATATCGCATAGTCCGTACCCGAGAAGTCGTTGGTACATCGCTAGTGAGTTTAAAAGGTGGTGTGGTGGTTTCAGGTAGAGATGCGAGTAGTGGTTTCGTTACGTTCGAGATAATATCAGTGCAGTTGCGGTTGTGAGGACAGTGATGATGCGGGGTCAGTGAAGGAGCAGCGCGGCACCACGGCTTCCTCAGTGGCGGGTGGCGCGCGGGGAGCCGAGTCTCCTTCGCAGGCCAACCAAGACACCGTGGACAACACCACACCCACCTGCTGGTGAGTACTTATTATTATGCCTAGATTCTTATTTAAATTTATTCATATTTTTCAAGTAAAAATAACCTTTATCTGTATGGATTTAAATGTTAAATGTGTCTATCCTTATATTGGACTAAACATGCATACAACATTGCTTTTTGCTGCAGTCTGATTTCTACTACTCTGATAGTGTAGTACTAATGGCAGTATGGATAAGAGGCCACATTCCAATCCCTTTACTGCTCTAAATTAAAATTATCTTTTTGTTAAAATTGTATGGAAATACCAATGAAGAATTTGTGTGCCTTCAGTGTTATTTTTAAATGTTTTTATTATTATGTAATTTGCATGACAAAAATATTTATATTTGATGAAAAAGAAAGGAATTTTTATTATTGATGTATTATTAATGTTTAAAAATAAAATTTTAATATGATATGTATGTCTTGCTTTTTGTGATAATTATGTAGTTTTGTATATTATGATATAATTTTTTAACATTTTACCATTTAATTTTAATTTTATCCAATCTGAATATGAAATTGGTTTTTGAGGTTCTTGACTACTAGATATTGTCTTTTGTAATAATTAGACTAATTATTTTTGACATATATTTAATTATAGAATTATGTGCTTAAATTAGGGTTGTTATAGGCAGCTGATTATGTTTTTGCATTATGTTTCTAAAAATGAAATGGACGCATTATGACTGTGAAGTAAACAGTCTTTCTAGTTGTCAGTAAATTGGTTTTAAATGTAGTGATTAAAAGAAATATGGGTAATACTGCATTCACAAAATGATATTCTGTGATGTATGAATTTTGTTCTTTCTAGATGTTTTTGGGGCTGTTGTGATGTATATTATACAAAAATAGCTCTTTCTAAAAACCTTTTATTATAAGATTACTATTTGAATATCTCTTACATTAATGTAAAACTAAAGAGTATATCTTATTCAGAACTTATTTATCTTTCATTTGTTAGTACATTGAGAATGCTTACTTATTTATATTACTTTTTTACCAATATTTTCAATGTATAATTTACTGTCTTATAAATTTTCACTTTCCATTAACATTCCATTGTTTATTTATGTGGGTTCTTAAGTTGTTAGTTCCAGATAGCATATAACCATAAAAAAATAAGATTTTTTAAATATTACAATTTTATATAGAAAATAGCTCCTTAATTGCTGACTTGAAAAATAAATCTAAATTTACTTTTTTTTTGGTTAGTTAGTTGATTGATATTTTCTTTTAATGATCAAAAACTGTGTTATGATTTAGTAGATCATCATTATATACTTTCTATGATAAATTGATTCTTGTAGGAAAACTAATTTTTATTGTTATGGAGTTTGAATATGTACTTTTAAATTTGTTGAACAAGTTCATTATGAAATTATTAATAGAACTGAAAGTTAGACTTTTCTTGTCTCATTCAAGTTAGTGAAGATTATATGAATTAAATAAGAATGTCCAAAAGTTCGTGCGGCCTTGTTACATTATCTCTGTTTACGCATCATTCAGAAGCGCCAATTATGTATTTAAATGTATGTTGAAGTTTATTTTTAGCACAATGTTTAATGTTCTATACATAGGCTTGCTGAATTACAAATCATTGTCGCACGAAGACGAGATTTTTGTTTGTAGACGCGTAAAGAAAAAAAACGTCGCGCATCCGGCCATCTTGACTAATTTACATAGATATTTTACTCGAATATATTATATCACTTTTTGTTCAACGTTTTACTATAAATAGACATTAAAAAACTATACATACAAAACAAATGCTTCTATTTTTATGGTACTTTCAGAACTTAAGGAATGATCTAATGCAGTGGCACGCTACGTTTTTTTCATAGGGGCCATAAATACGTGTTGGTCATGATGATGCGGGCCATAAATCAAAATTAAGGAAATAGTTAATGATTTCCCAAATTTTCGCTATTGTTTTATATTTTCTTAAACAACTATGAACGGATAAAATCAATAAACATTCAAATTAAAAAAAAACGAATATTTTATCATTCCTTATGGGCACCAAAATTCAAAATAGTCATAATAAAGATGACTAGATGAGCCAATCATAATAGCAGCAAATTTAGTATAGCTGGTTTAATGGGATCACTGTTAAAAGTTTTGTATAGCCATACACAAAAAAAAATGAAGTTGTGGACATCCCCATTGTTGTTAGAGCCTGTTGGAATTAAATTAAACTTATCTTAAAAAAAAAATTACCGTCGCTTACACAAAACCTCTATAAAATGTATCAAAGAAAAATGCGGAAAGAATAAAAAAGACATAGAAGTTAAAAAAAATTATAAAAATTAAATATTATTTCAGTGATAATTAAATAAATCTATGCAATATATAATTAAATCTATGTAAATATGTAACTTAGAATAGTTTTTTTTTACCAAAATAAAATCATTAAAGACGGACCGCTGCCTAAAAAATTATGAGAAGTCAATAAGGATAAAAAGAAATTTAAATACCTACTCCTTTTCTTATGTTAAAAATACTAAGAGATACTTGCCTGACACCTGTTGATACTTTAGGTTTTACTAGCTATCGTCAAACTTGAGGGAAATGTTCAATTGGCCATGTTTGATAGGTTTGCAGACCTTAATTTTCTTATCCACTGTTGAATAACAAAACACGTTAGAAAATGAGAGAGGATGGTGGAATGGTCACCATTTTGACAATAGATCAGCACCTATTGCTATGGCAAAAAGTACTAACGATAATGAAAACTGAGCAAAAGAGAATTATTTTGGTGAAATTGGAAGGAGTGTAGTTCTGTGTAAACATACTTACCATCGCTTGATTGATATGTGCACACGTATGGTATACCACCAGATGAAGGTCCTGCATGACTACATCAATGATGATTAAAGTTAATATTAAAACACGTAACAAAGTGTTTTCCACTAACTATAGATAGCGGTTTGTAAATATCAAGTGGATGCCCCAATACATCCGGCGTCTTACAAGGGTTGAGCGTTCAGGTGTGTTGTACCGGAAGTATCTCATACGTCGATCCCCTGTACTACTATTGTTGTCAAACACATTACCGGCACTAGTACAACTCGAGCGATTAATGGGAAAGTTAGTATTAAAGTTGACTAGAGAATTGGACGGTTTACTACTTCTATTAAGATTGTGATGATTTTTTTTATTCAACAAAGCAACGGAAGGAGAGAGAGGTTCACATGATAGTTATAATGGTGGAAAGGCTCGTCCATTACAAAGTGGCGTTAGGATGATATACACTCCACCACATTGTGCTCATCGCCTTGAGATATAAGATGTTAAGACCCGTTCGTTACTCCAGTAATTACACTAGCTACAGCGACCTTCAATCGGGAACACAGTAATGATTGCACACTACTGTTTTGCCCCGTGCAATATGAGCTACGGTAGTATCTACCTAAAGGGTCTCCGAGAACAGTGACGAGATCAGTAAAATATTAACTCCTCTCTACGTTTTGCCGAGAGGTTTATATATCTATACATGTAAAAATAGTTGATATATATATTCTACTGCAGCGCTATCTACTAAACCTTTAAACTAAATTATCGCTTTTATTACCTTACTCTTTTAAACCGATGACAAATGACAATGAGGCTGTATATGGTGAAGCGCGATGGGAATACTTTGGTTCATATGCTGACACCTCGTATATAACGATGCAATTATGACGGCAGATATAATGAGGATAATAGAAATTCGGGACTCCACCACATGTAACTTCATATTTGATTAAACCAGAGATGTTAATGTTACAAGGCAACCAGTAGCGGTTAATGGTGAAAAAATTCAATGGTGACGTCTTCATCATCTTCATTTCTAGTGATAGGTTTCCAGGTAGGCCGGAAACCGAGGATGTATTACCGCAGCCGTTTGCAGCTAACAAACAGTAGCATACAAGTATTACTGTTCTGGTTTGAAGAGCGCTGTAGCTAGTGAAATTAATGCGCTAATGGGACTTAACAAATGTCTCAAGGTGACGAGCACAATGTGGTATGTATATCATCTATCATCTGTGTATAGCATCCTAACTAAATTCACGTTGTTATGGGCAGGCGTATCATTAGGTAACAATCACGCTCTTCTTGTTGTAAGTGGTATAAACATAAAATCTATTATCATCTACTGCTGAACATGGGAGTCTCCATTCAATATCTATCGATCCCTTAAGGTCTTCACTAGGTGAAGATTACATGACGGCGATAGTCTCGCTGCGCTTGGTCACCAGTTATCCACTCAAAGATCTTTCTGCTGCAATTTTTTATATTTTGTATATTTATACGATTATTAGCAATTTTTATACTTTTACATCCGACTGTATGTTTTCTTAATCTTTTTTATTATATTACAATCTTAAAGACTCATCGGAACAGGTCTATGGCATTATGTCCATGGTTTTGTTTATATGTAGTATATTTTTTCTATTCGTTTGCAAAATAAGTCTATATATGAATAAATAACACATTATTACAACAAACCTCAATTATGGTCAGTTCGTCCATTTCACAGCTAAGATAGCTGAGAGAATACTGAGAGTTCTTGCTAAAGTGCGACAATATTTCTCATCATCGTGGAGTCATCGTGTGTGGAGTACTATTGCTATATCTGGCACTAGGTACGGTGGAGAGGCGGACTAAGAGGCTTGTTACAACTAGACTTAACAGTCTTGAACACAGGTACCGTGTGGCAAGTACCGCGGTGTTTTATGGGATACATTTTGGAGAGTGTGCGATGGAATTATTCAATATATTCCCCCATCATCTTTTCTATTCTTATGTTGTGCACATCCCCCGTTTGTGAACAAAGAGCTTTTAGCTTTTCGTTTTTCATGAGAACCTCCGAGGAGGGGAACAATTTGCCGGCGTTGATGTTTCTTCGAGAAAAATATGATTAAGTTGCTACTAGATTAGTTCACTTTACCTATTAGGGGATGGTGCGTACAGGCACAATGAAATGCGCGCTGAAAATCAGTTTTGTGGGTGCATGCCCACAGGTAGACTGAGCGTAGTCCATGTTTTTACAGTTACATGGTTTGTAAATTATTTTATCTCTATAATAAAAAGAAAACAGGTTGTGGACAAATAAAACATTTCTTTCTTTCTTTACCACCATAGATCACATCACCTTTCTAGTGGGATCTTGGTCAAGCGTTGACCTTGATGATATAAAAATAATTAGTCTATTATCATTATCTTCAACAGAAGTGTGGTAGCACTGTAATTACATTAAACACCGTGCACTTCAAAACATTATCGTATTGTGTTAATTGAATTTGTAGTTGTAATGTACTGATAGGTGAGATATAATTACATCATGTCATAATAATTAGCTATTAGTGTATTGACTATGCTATAGTACAATGACCTGTAATTGATATCATGAATCAGATATATATATATATACATTCTTATCTAGATATTTTTTATAAATTTATGATATCTTTAGCTTTTTAGGAGGAACATAAAGACCTATGTTGATTTTGGGCGCCTAATCAACGGGAGCTGAGATCTACGAAATGTACTCGTGCATCTTTGCACCACAACTAAACGTCTTTTTTATAGGCGGAAATTTTTAAAAAATATACCCTACTGCTGGGTAAATCCTCAAAGCACTGGGTGGCCACCGACGGAGTCATCTCCAGTGCATTGCGAAGAGCTCGGCATCTCTTACAGATCATAATGATGCCTCATGCCTGCTCTATGCCTTAGCATGTCCCAGAGAGAGCCGTAATCTTTCCTAACACCCTCGCTTTTCAACGACAAACATGAGATTACCTCGTATTTGTCGTCCACAATTTACGGGCCTATGATGGTTCCACCTTCAAAGCCCATGTATTCGAACACTCGTTTAGTCGCCGTCTACGACAGATGGGTTTATATTGGTCTCATTCTTATTAGAACGAGATTATAAATGGTAGGCGACTAAGCATTTCTTAACGAGGAGCAAGTGGTAACCAAGCGATGTCACAGTGTACACGAGACTTACTTTTTTATGACATTCTGCCCAGCTTTGTTAACTAGAATTTTAACTGCTTGTTTAGCCTAGCGGTTAAGCGCAGTAAACGGAGTTTGCTGGTAAAATTTTGAAGCCGCTCTGAGTTTGGATTGTGGTATGGCAGAGCATGGGTGTAGCAACAGGCCGTGGATCCGGGTCCACGCACCCAATGTCAGATAAGCTGTTTAAAGTCGAATGGCTCGCAGCGTTATCATCATCAGGAATCTAGATGGGTGTAGCTACCACATTCATTTTGTAAATCTGCTATAATAACTTCGCTGTCTTACAACTGTCAACATTTTAGAGCTAGAGTACACCAGGTCAACTCATTTCGCCATCTACGGCCTCATTGTCATTTAACACCATGAAAATTTCTAGTCAAGTGCAAGTTAATAAATAAACAGTATTAACAACTTTTCTTTATTATGTTGGAAACTGTGGAAGTTATGAATGTGATGATGTTCACATCTTTTGATCAGTAGACGTATTATAGTGCATAATCCACCGGAGATAACCAACATCTGGAATATGCGCGAACTAAAATGATTCATCGGTATTTCTCCTCACGATTGCTCGTAACAGGATGACCACATCAATTGTAGAATTTGCAGTATACTTTCCGAAGATATTTAAAATCATCATGAGCTAAAAAGCAGTTCTATAACATACCGGAACTTATTTCTTCATGTACACTACGAAGTGAGGTCTGTATCCTAACTTATTTCAATTAGTTCTATTGTATCATTTTATGTAGGCTATATAATTTATTTATATTTTTTTTATTATTATTGTTAGTTATCGTACTCTAAATGTTAAAAAAAAGTATAATCTTGTTTTTAAATTCGTTTAACGATACCTTTGCGGTTTAAGTTACGTTATGGACTTTACACTAACGAGAATGTTGCTTTTAAAACAAAGAAGTGCTTTTAGTATTTTTACAAATAAAAAAACTAATTCATATGGCTATATTACAATTCGGATAAACAAAAAAAACTTATAACATAGTATTGTAAAACAAAATATAACTACAAATAAACTAATTTAAGTGTACATTGATTGACATTGACAAGGTGATCCAAAGATTTGAAGGTTGTAGGTAGCTGGATACAGGTAGCGCAAGAACGACCTATGTGGAGATCTATTGCCTGTGTTCAGAAATAGACGTCTATCGCGTGATGATGATGATGCATAATTATATACCGTTTACCTTTGTAATGAGGAAGAATTGCATGAAAACTTTATACATTTTGATTCTTTTGTACTCTTCAAATGGTGGAGAGAGTGAGTATTATTTATAAAGGTATCCTAACAAATTTGATTTAGTGTTTGGAGGCACTAACATTACCTGTTTTCCTTACGGTGTGTAGTTCCGTCGGTTGCTTCACTCTGCGACTGAATCTTAAGGAATTTCTGTAAACATTGACTCAGTTCCATTCCGCTTCAATCAAGGCATTTCTAGTTTTTATTGCGCAGGTCAGTTAGGTATTATATGTGTGGTTATATATATACCACGGCAAAATTGTGCTGTGAACGCTCCAGACGTTTTTAACACAAGATCCAAAAAATATTCGTACTATAAGTTATAAATGCAGCATCATGGATCCTAAATGTTTAAATCATAATTAATTCTAATAATCGAAGCGATAACACGAATAGAATATTCACCTGATGATAATTGACATGACTGTCCATAACAATGCGGGGTAAGTTAGTATATGTTATACACGGCACCACATTGTGTTTGTCGCTTTAAGACAAGATATTAGGTCTCGTTTCCATAATATTAGGTTGGGGAAAAAGTCTTTTCGCATTATAGTATGTATGAACTTGTAATAAAATCTCTTTGGCTATACTATTTGTATCTGGCTGGTGTTAGTATCATTCAAAGTTTAAATTTTAAAGAGCTTAATTCCAAATGAAAATTAGGAAAATGTGTGATTTCCATTTGTTTTTAGTACTGTCAAGATGAGTGAATCAAATGAAGAAATTCGGTACATTTTAAAATTTTACTACAAAAGAAGGTAAAAATGCAACGCAAGCCGATGATACCCACCTAAATAGTCTCTGTCAAGAGAGACCTGCCACCGATCTCATCCGAGGAGAGGTACTTCTCTTTTCCGTTATTTTTATATGGAGCCATTTTAATTTTATACAGACGAACTATATTGTTCAAGTAAACGCCACTAAAGTAATACTATTAGTCTGTTATATCTTTCCTTCAGTAAATTATACTGTCCAGAAATAAAGTCGGTATAAAAATATTAGATATATAGATATAGTATGTATGGACGCTGTAGGTAACTAGATCAATACATAATTGATGTTATATCGCCTGTGTTAAATGCAGCATAGTTCTCTAAGCGAAGGTCTCATCCAATATGCGATACTAGAAAGTTACACCGATCCATTCGTATTCGTATTCATTTATTCAACGAATAGGGCTGCCATTTTACACCTCGTCGAATCTACTCTATGCTCGGAGGTCGAATACCGGTAGTCATTGATAATCATTTTTTGCAGATGATTTTGAAAGGAACAGTTTACTAATGTTAGGTCACTGCCGTCAGTGTATGCCTCTGCGATGGTCCCTATGAGGGTTAAGCCCCATCTCAGACAAGTGTTAACACAAAGTATCGAGGGGCACCGGTGCGTTCTTTTAGAGATCCCAGAGCCTCTCCGAATGCACTGATGCAGAGCACCAAGAGGGTTTTAGTGAGTAAGAATCCCCTCCCCGAAACAAATAAAAAGAATACAGTTGCCGTAGACCTTTTATTTTACTATCTAAGCTCCTATTGCTGCCGACAAACAGTAGTGTGCAAAAATTATTGTGAGCCAATTTTAAGGGCATTATAGCTAGTGAAATTACTGGGGTTACTTAACTAACATATCACAAGACGAGTTTATATGGTGTGGCGTTTATCGTCTTAACCTGCGCTATATAAATATAGAGAGATGTATCATTTATTAGTAGGTGGACTATCACCTGTTTTCTGGATAAAGAAATTATAAAATTTGATAGGAAGGTATCTTTTTCAACGATTTCATATACCATGAATACACAATTACTATTATTCATATTCTCTGGGTTATTTCTTTAATCCACGATTAGCTAATAATAATTTTTATACCACCATCATCATTTTTACCAGCAAATGTGTATACGACAGGTATCCATCCATTTATTGCTCATATTCTCATTAGGACAAAGCGTTTCTCTTCGACCTTCATAATGTAAATAGTGAAGGATTGGAACAACCTGCCGGAATCAGTGTTTCGGTCTAGGTATGACGTAGAAATCTTTAACATATCAGTGAATAGATTACTTAGTTATACTAGTCTTCTATACTATCAAAGGATACATCGTCCCTTACCAATCCGGTGGGATTGTAGTTAGGTGCTAGTGTATATATTTAAAAAAAAACATCGTCCCTTACCTTTTTATTTTTTTTTATTTGACGAAATGAGCAAGACGTTCACCTGATGGTATGTGATACATTATCATCGTCATTGTGCTTATCACCTTGAGGTACGTCTCTTTACCCCAATAATATCTTTTGCTATAAAAGCCCTTCAAATTGGCAGACAGTAATTTTTGCACACTACTGTTTATCGGTAGGAACAGAAGCTAGTAGTTACTTAGATGGTTTAAGTTAACAGTGACTTACCATAAGTAAAACACATGTAACAATGAGCTTTAAGTTGTCGAAAATTTTTCAGCCGGCCCATAGCTTAGATATTATGGTTGTAGATTTACTAAATGAGGGTAGTACTAAATGGTTTCATTAAAATGCTACCATCATCCAAGCGCAGATGGGCCGCTTGTTCTTTAGTGATGTTGTACAAAGGTTATAATAATAAGGTTTATTTCTGTATCTTTATTTTCGTATTTCACGACGTAGCTTAGTATTTTTGCGAGTGAATTTATCAATAACGAATGTTTACAAAACATCTGTCGGACCGGCATAGGAAATACAGTTATTTAGTGGTACCTCAATCGCTTTTTATCTCTTTTTTTATCTACAGTAATCTAGTACTCGATTTTTACTCATGGTAGGTCTCTGTTGCCGCTGGCTATTAAGAATAGGACTATGGTAAGTAAGCCTTGCCTGTCGTAAAAAACGACTGGCTTTTCGGGAGCTTGGGCTTTGAAGGAGAAGGGTTCTCATCGTCCACTAAGTGTGATCGGGATGAATGATAAATACGAGGCGGTCTAGTTCTTGTCGTACCAAAGCGAGGATGTGGAGGAGAGCCTTGGGACGTGCTTTAGACGTCGTACCGGGATGCACTGGTGCGTTCCGTAGGAGATTCTGGGGCCTCGCGCAACGCGCTGAAGTTGACCATCGAGGGAGTTATAGTAAGTAAAAATCCCCCCTTTTGGGGGGATTTTTACCCTGCTTTTGCAGGGTATTTTTTAGAAGATTTCTTCCCTGATAAAAGTCTCTGTTACGGGAGACCTTCTCGGTTGGTACCACCGCAGCACCTATTTATGCCGTTAAATAGTATTGTGCAAACAAGAATGTTGTAGCTAGTATAATTACCGGAATAACGGGACTCAATATTTTATATCTGAAGCTACGAACAAAATGTGGTTTAGTAGTATATTATCCTAACCAGCGCCACATTGTTATGGGCAGGCGTATCACTATCAGATGATCGTCCCACTCTTCTCATCGCTTAATTGAATAAATAGAATCAGAAAATTATGTTAAATATATTATTTTGATAATTTTCTCTCCTAATTAAATTTATTTTTGTTTATACAAATATTTATTTAATATACACATAAATATCGTATAGGTTCTACTAGGGTACATAAACTTTATTTTTCACGGATAAAGTTTATTTGTTAATCCGCTTTGATTCTTCAACGTGGTCCATACGTTCATCAAAATTAAGCATAAGTAGGTATACGTTAGTAGGATGGTATAGTCTTTGCTCGAGGCCTGTATCCAGCATTGGACGTCGATCGACTGATGATGATGACGTATACGATAAAAAATATTTTCACGTTACTTTTCATATTATAATATTGGGATTTATATTATTAAATCTATTATAACATATATCACACAAAGAGAATATAAATGTATACGCGCAGGAGAATTTTTTAATTTAATATTAGAGCCTAAGTAATAATTTTTGAATTATTAATTTAAATATTACAATCAATCAAGTATTACTATCATTCTTCTAACCCTTATCCTACATCCGCTGGTCTAAACCCTTCTTGTATTGATATCACTGGTATTGAAACCCTTTTTCATGCGGGACCACAAACAAAAAAAAAATTAATAAAAAAATAAGGGTAAGAATTTTCGCGATATTTCTAAATTTTATTAAAGTACTAGCAGATGGTCTGATCCCAAAAGCCGTAGGTTGAGTATAGAAACTTATACCAAATGATCTAAAGTAAAATCTAGATCCGCTCTTATCACTCACACCAAAGAACATATTCTTGTAAGTTTTTTTTTCATTTCCTTTATCATTTGTTGCAAGCATTACTTAAAGACTTCTGGACCGATTCCGTTAGGTTATCTTATCTAGTGTATATTTAAATGTCCATGCAACGTAGTCATCATCTGACGTCAGGTGAAGTGTGCGTTCGTACGTTGAACTTTTCACAAAGTAAAAATAATCCATTTTCAGAAATAAAAAAAATTAACAAGACTCACTGGTAGCAGGTCCCTGTTGCTGAAGACCATCATAGCGCCTATTTCTGCCGTTGAACTAAAGTGTAGTGTTTTGGTTTGGAGGGTGCTGGAGCTAGTGAAGTTACTGCGGTAACTAGACTGCACATTATTTGTTTCAAGGCGATAAGCGCAATGTGGTGCTGCGAATACAATCCTAATTGACGCCATGTTATGAACAGGCGTATTACCTATCATCAGAGGAACGTCCCGCTCGTCTCGTCGTTTCGTTGGTTAAAAAAAAAACAATTGTATTGAAATAAATCTTTATTTAGATATCGTCTTTTCATACTGCGTTAGTCCAACCGATTGCCAAATGTGGCAAAAAGTCCGAATTGACAATGCTTAGGTGTTCAGCAGTGGGGATCAGTTGATTGGATTAATATTTTTTTTATATTTACCTTTTTATATACATATGACTAGAGACAATGAGGCCTTTGATAGTAAAGCGGACTAGCCTTCATTACTCTGGTTCTAATGTTGACAGCCTTAACACAACTCATGCTGTTATAAGAGAAGATTTACAATGCGAGAGTGGTAGCCAGTAAAGCGAGTTCGAAAAGTAATGCACCACCATCAACACATCAGCTTATAATCGAATCGCTTTACCACTGCACCACGGAGATAGTTATGCATGTGTTGCAAACAGAGCCACCGGTCAGGTCTAGTATATAACAAAGTACATACCGACGGTGACTAACGAGGGTAACGGCTGTTTGTAATTACAAAGTTCGGCACGAACTTGTCTATATTTAGACGTCCAGGATGTCACTGCTATTCGTTGAAAACATTGTTAGCGAATTTCGACAGAATTCGCGAAAATGCATACATCAACTATTCAATAAACGCATTGAGCAATTTTGGAATGATTTGCTTCTTGATTGCTTCATCATCACAACTAGCAACCAGTAGATTTATAGGCTCCAAAGATCACGCGATAAAGTACAAGACTGCCTGTCATAGCATATCACCTTCTATATTACCTTTTCATTATGCGCAAATTTATAATTGTTTATGTTTTAAGTTAATTAAGATTACGAAGATTAATGAAACAGAAATACTAAAATAATAAATCACGTATTAGTGTTCCCAGAATAAACGTGCATGGTAATAAGGGTAGAGGAAGACCGAAGAAAGTGTGAATGGATTGTGTGAAAGATGACATGTCTAAGAAGAGTGTGAATTTAGATATGGCGGCTGATATAGGGATATTGTAGAGAAGTACATACCGTGCTAACCCCTCATAGTTGGGAATAGGGCAGGAGGAAGGAAGAAGGAAGTATTAGTGTTCCTCAATCGGTTTGATTGATTAAAATTTTATCATTAACTTATTCAATTGTTGCACCATTTTTCTATTCAATTAACCAATCTTCATCTTCATTCATTAGGTCACCTTTGTATATTTCAGGTATATTGCCTTCGAAATAAACTAAACTTTAGCAGATAGTCTTTGCCGTATTGTTCAGCTTCAGCTTCGTTATCAATTCTAACAACAATTGCTTCCTTCTCTAAATCATCATCGATGTTTTCTAACATGTTGAGGATACGAATATCTTGTGTATCATTGTCGTGTGTAATTAAGATTTTTATACGATTATAATATTAATAATAGAATAATATTAAAAATATGTAATAAAAAATATGAGAGTGGGAAGCAGGCCAAGCGAGTTCAAAATAGCCCTACCACCATTAAAATTCTCACTCCAGAATCATGGGCCTTCTTAGGACAACTAAATGGCACGGAGGCAGAAACCGCATGGAATATTTTTTATTTTCATTAAATGTAAAGTAAATCTCCCAGTGCCTGAAGACCAAAGTCTTCGGACATTTCGTGATGAACGAGTGATTACCTACGGCTCCCAAAGTTATTTGTTATCTATGGGCCTCATAATACGGCTCAGGCACACGACAAGTTATGGAGACGGCGATGTTTGGACTATCTCTGCGTGATCAACTCGGATATGAGGAGATCCGCACGATAACCATGATCACCGACATAGCCCTATGACTCGCGAGGCTGAAGTGGCAATGGGCGGGACACATAGCTCCATGAATGTTGGGGACTTGAAGTGCTGGAATGGCGACCCCACACCGGAAAGTGCGGTTGGCAAACTAATGCTTCGTTTGTCCATTAAAACGTGGCTTTAGTTAATTTGCTATACATAGATGATATGCATACCACATTATGCTCAACGTCCCGAAACATAAGATGTTAAGTGTCGTTACCACAGTAATTTTAGCAACAGCGCCTTTCAAACCAAAAAACTGTAATGTTTGTACACTACTATTTCGCGGCATATAAACAGGAAATATCGTTCGAACGTACATACACTATACTATCACGCCTTTCTTTCCGATAGGAGTAAGCAGAGGCGAATAAACACCCACTTTTCGTTAGATGTGGTCAGATTAGGTCCCATGTAACAGGGGGCGAGCCTGTTGCCACTTCATTGGAGCCACCACACAACACACACAAAGATAATTTCAGTATGCGGGGTTTCCTCACCTGTTGTGTTGTGTTTGTTGCTGTTGCTTGTTTTCCTTCGCCTTTAAGTACGTGGTAATTGTTACGTACGTACACATGCAGCAATAATATTATTAACTGTAATATCTTTAGTTATAAACACAATTTTTTTACATATAGTACAAACATGAATTACTGTCTTCAGCAATGAATCGCACAAAAGAGAAGATGTATGGACAAAAACACACCTGTATTACTAATTTAAATATTTTTGGAAGAAAAAAAAAATAGATTTTTTTGTTAGACAAAGCGACGAGACAAGCAGAACGTTTGCCTGATGATAAGTGATAGATGCGTCTGCCTATAACAATTTGACGGCATTTAGTGTACTGTTCGTATTACTGTGGTAACTGGCTTATGTTGCTTCGTAATAAATATTTGAATGAAATCGTAGTATTATTATAAATGTTTTATCTGTATACATAAATCCAGAGGTTCATTGTTTCATCACATGATCTTCAAAACTACTAGATGTGAAGAGTCATTATTTGGTACAGATTGCTTTTGCCGTTTAAAGGACAGATATGAATGGGTTTTACCAAAAATCCTTCCTCAAAAAGGGAATTGCGGTGGTGGTAATAACAGAAACGCGCCCAACAATATTTTTGATAAATTTTAAATCTAGTTAGTTCTGTATACTGCAACGCACCATAGTCACGTCCCTCAGTCATGAGGTTACGACAAAGAAAAAGGTCTGTATAACCGTCGGAAAGGCGAGCAGGGAATAACTATTATTATCATCAGCCGCTAGACGTCCAATGCTGGACCTAGGCCTCCCCAAAGATGTCCACATCGTTCGGTCCTCCATTATCTTGTTTCTGGTGTCTTGCCAACGTTCGTCATAGTCAGCATGGTCTCCGGTACCGCCGGGCACTATGTGCCGTCGCTTATAGGGTATCAAATGGGGGGGAATTGGACCATTTCCCACCATGCTGGCCCAATGCAGATTGGTGGGAGTATTAATAGTATAAATAACTAGTATAATATTGTATCTTAAAAAAATATGTTAGGGTTAAAAAAGTAAGGATATGTAAGGCATAGTTATAAATATCTTAATCAATAAAAAATAGAGGAAGCTGTAGACTATATTGGTAATAGGTCTCTGTTACCGGAGACTATCTAGGTAGTCGTCATGACATCGTAACTCCTATTTCTACCGCCAAACAGTTATGTTAGCATTACTGTGTTCTGGTTTTAAGGTCGTTGTAGCTAGTGTAATTACTGGGGTAATGAAACTTGACATCTTATCTTTTAAGGCGACGAGCATAATGTGGTGCAGTGTGTACCTATCCTACCTAGCGCTTCGTTGTTATAGGTAGGCGTGTCATTTACTGTCAGGTGAACGTTCCGATCGTTCCAAGCTTTCTTTGAATAAAAAAAGTAAATAAAAACCCCAATTCGGGATTAAAACTCGCCAGACTAATGCTCATTTCAGTACAATTGAATAACAAACAAAAGGTTCCCGTATATTTTCGAAGCTGACGATCGCCAAGGGAGCGGTGCTTCGGCGATTCGTCTTACCAACTCGACCCTCAGACGGGTTTTGCTTCGTTAATTCCTTTCATTACGTCTATTTCTGTTTCTGTTCAAAAAATATATTAAATGTAAACAAGCGAAAAAGCAGCAAGAAAAAATGGAACGGGAAGTCCGGATGGCTACGATTCAGGTGCTTCCTGATTCAAACGCTTATTTAAAATTCTTTCTGTCTGTAGACGGTATAATCTAAGGCATTTTTTAGTTTTTAAGGAGAGGAGGGTCTTCGATTCATTATCATTATTATTTCTGATTTTCAATCGATGTTCATCGCTGGATTTAGACCTTCTCAATTCCGAGTTCGCGGTTCTTGCAATTTAGTATAACGAGCACAGTGTGATAAAGGATACAGAAAAAGCCGCTATCTCTTTTCTTAAAATTGACAGAGAATAAAAATCTGGTGAAGACTGTGCTGTGCATCACTAGTGATAAATCTGTTGCCGAAAACCGTCTAAGCAGGTACTACCGCTTCCATTTCTGCTGCCAAACAATAGTATGCAAACATTACTGTGTTTTGATTTGATGTGTAACGAGACTCAACATTTTATGTCTTAGACGACGAGCGCAATGTGGTGCAGTGCATACCATCTTAACTAGCACCACGACGTTATGGGCGGGTGTATCATTGACCATCAGGTGAATATGCCGCGCGGCTCGTCGCTTAATTACATAAAAAAAGAATCAAATGTGTCCACGCATTATTATCATTCAAATACATTCCAACGGTTATAGTATGCTTTATCGGTTAAAACATTTTCAATTTGGTTTAGCGGCAAATCTAAGACGGTTTGAGGGATCTTATCACTGTTGGCGCACATCGAGCCCTCATAAAGGTACCATTAGTTCTGTGTAGACGATAATAAAGCATCGGTTTACCGCATGGCAGTTAGTGTATTGGTATGAAAGGCCGCTGGCATTAGTATAAATAAAATGCCAATTAAGCCGTGTCTGGAAATGCGAGGAACTAATGCGGCGTTACACAGACAAATCGGTGAGGGTATTATTCAACGACAGCCGAACGATCAGCCAAGCCCGTCTCGACGCTTCGAATTATAATAAATGTATTCATTTGTATTTTTACTTATTTTAAATATCTAAGCAGTAAGCCACGTGGATTATTGAGCGCGAAGTATTTTAAGCTCGCATCCACATGTCGGAAGTGACTGATGCTTAGACGGT
The DNA here is from genome assembly GCA_029034505.1 of Ornithoptera priamus. Lineage (NCBI taxonomy): Eukaryota > Metazoa > Arthropoda > Insecta > Lepidoptera > Papilionidae > Ornithoptera > Ornithoptera priamus. The sequence goes on from JARDWD010000584.1 coordinate 1,804,531, forward strand.
TCCGTCCTTGATATTGCGAGCCAAACTTGCGCCTGAGATCCGACACAGGAAACGTTTGCGATATAAATCGAACCCGGACCCGAGTCTTCGCTAATCGCAAGAAAATTATTATATTTTTCTTATCTTTAAAATATTTAACCTAACGCACAAGTACAAGCAATGGCTTTAAAAAATATATTTATAACCTTTATTGTTGCGAAGAACTCTTTCTCCTACTATTTATTGAGATAACCTTTTTTCATCTATAATGGGATAACACTACATGATGTTGATAGCCGGATTTACAACTCGAGGGTCGCTAGTTAAGCTGGTTCTTAAAACCTATTACTAAATTCTACTTAAATCCGAATCGAACCAAGTACCTTCATGTTAAAGTACAATTGCTTAGCATTATTTACATGGAATTACATGATATAATTTCCTTATCCCATTTTCAATCTCATCGACAGATTTCAGTTTCTAGAAGGCATCTCATGATTATTATGATGATACCCTTTTTACCACCGGATGACCAGGCGCATGTCAAGTCATCATCCTTATGTTATAGACGTCTCCAGTTTGCGAACAAACTGGTTCAGTTCCTCGTTCTTTATAAGAGCACCAAAGGAGTGGAACAACTTGTCAGCGTCGGTGTTCCCGTTCAAATACGGCGTGGGAGGCCTTCAAGAGTAGAGTGAATAAGCTGTTACTGGATTAATACATCATACCAACACAGACCACATCACCACTTAATGAGATGGGGTCGTGGTCAAGTGCTAACCTTATCGATCTAAAAAAGACAATAAATTCATTAGTGGTAGATCTCTTACCGGAGACCGTCGAGGTAAGTACCACCTCATCACCTATTTTTGCCGCCAAACAGTAACGTGCAAACATTGCTGTGTTCCGGTTTGAAGGGCGTTGTAGCTAGTAGTAGACTCAATATTTTGTCTCAGGCGATTAGCGCGATATGATGCAATATATATCGTCTTAAGCAGCGCCACTGTTATGGGTAGTCGTACCATTATTTGAATGTTCGGCTCGTCTGATCAATTAATTCAGTAAAAAAAACGTATTTTAATATGTTTGAAACATGTTTTTATTTAATATTGAACTCGTGAGAGAGAGAGTGTCAAAGCACTAAGCGATTCAGTACATATTACATATACTCCCGAGGCGTAACGCGTTTGGCATCTCAATCAGCCAGAGACCCTATGGGTGCTTTGTTATGTTCAACTCGCGCTTTACTATATGGTATTTACGTAACCGTCATTTTCGGTTTTCTATACACGTCATATGTCAGTTGAGACGTAACACGGTACCACTGCTGAGTGCTGCTCTTCAACGTTGTACAAAATGTGATTGATATATCACTTTGCCATCAGATTATTTAAGTACAATTAGCTGACACTTGATCTTATTCATATATTAAGTAAAACAATGAAGCCGAAGATGGTAAAGGTATTTACTGATATTAAGAACAGCCGTGTCCTAGACAGTGTTTTTCTGGTGAAAGGTAATTGTTGTCAGAGACCATCTAGGCAGGTACTGCTGTATCTCTTATATCTGATGCCATGCAATAGTAAGCAAATATTTCTGTGTTCCGGCTAGAAGTGACCTAACATGTTATGACTCTTCGCGAAGAGCACGATGTGGTGATGTGAATATCATTCTACATAGTTGTACATTTTATTGGGCATGGTTTATCACTTTTCATATAATGAATCTGTCGATTTCGCTCGAATTAAAAAAAAAACTATACACTGTAGCCACTGTTTTGTTCTAATCTTCAACATTGTATAGAATATGGAATAGAATGAGAATATAAAACTAGTACACCAGTAGATTCGTCGAAGATCGAAAATGCCGAATTAACTTTAACAAATTCACGAGTGGAAGTATGAGGAGAGAGCAAAAAGTATACCTGTACTCTGATATCAGGATTTAAATAATAGAAAAAATAAAGAAAGTTCCAAGACGCCTTCATGTTCGCCAACATAGAAAACCTTCCACCACCAACATAACGAACTACGTAAACAGCGTTACATCCACCATAGAAATGTATCAAGTTACGCTGGTTATTATTTACTGAATAATCTACATAGATTTCAAGAGTGCATACTTTTTAGTATGCATAGAATCGATATCGAAACCCGTCTCTACTTCAATCTCGTCTCCAACGATTTCCTTATAAATCACATTATATTTTGAATTAGATCGTTCTCTACTATCATCACTCGGTTAATACTAAACTTATATTTTAATAAAAAAAGGATAATGTCTGTTGACTGTACTGGTTTACTGATGGAAAGTCTCTAATGCTGCAGACCGTTTAGAAAGGTATCACCGCCTCCTATTTTTGCTGTCAAACAGTAGTGTGCAGGTGTTACTATGTATGAGAAGGGTGTTGTAGTTAGGAAAATTACCGAAGTAACGAGACGCTTTCGCGCCGAGATCCATGTGGTACTATGTATGTTATTGTAAGTAGCGCTACGCTGTTATGGACAGACGTATTACTTACTATCAGGTTAACATCTCGCTCGTTTCGTCACTACAAATAAAAAAAAGTAAAAGATTTTATTTCGTTCGAATCAAAAATATGTGTCAGATTACGGTGCCAATCTATGATCAGTCACATGTTTCCTTTGTCATATTTTCCCGCAAGATAAAATCACTGCACTGTAGTCTCAGGCTGTTAAGAATAGGAGTAAGTTAAGCCCTGCCTGTCTTAGAAGGCGACTGAAAGGGTCTTCTGGTTTGTGAACTTTGGAGGCGTGGGAGCCTTCATTGTCCACCAAACAAGTCTAAGGTGGAGAACAAGTTCGACGTGGTCGTATTTGTTGTAGCAAAGTGAGGATGCTGGAGAAAGTTACAATCCTCACTGGGACATGTTTAGGCGTAGTGCAGGGAGGCGGCTGAGCGTTTCGTAGGAGATCTCAGGACAAGGTTTTAATCAATTTTTATTTTATTCAACGAAGCTATAAGACGAGCCGTATCACTTAACATCAGGTGAGCCTGATGTATATACGCCTGCCTGCCGATAACATCGTGGAGCTTGTCAAGGTGAAATACATTGCACCGCATAGCATAGCGCTCGTCCCCTTGGGGCATATGTTGTTCACTCTCATTACCCCAGTAATTTCATAGCTTCAAAGCATTTTAAACCGGAACACAGTAATTTTTACACATTACTATTTGGCCTCAGAAATAGCTGCTACAGTGGTACCAACCTAGACGGTTACCGGCAATAGACACCACTAGTAACAATAGACTTCAGCTCTGTTTTGCTAATAGAAGACTGAAGTGGGAATTTGAATTATGCTTTTTATATAATGCAATAAATTTCTTTAATATTATGTTTCAAAAGATATTTTCCTTATTATTTATTTTTATACTTTATACTTTATTTTCGTAACTAAAGTGGGTTAGATGAAATTATCAAACAGGTCACTCGGTGACCCAAGAGGTGCAGTTTCTCGACCCCCTTCGATGGATGGGATGGCAAGGTAAATCCAGTTAGCATCATTCACTTCTGACTCCTCGTAAACATATTCCAAGATATGTTATATATTAAATAATTTTGTTTTAAACAAATGTGGGGGTTATCGTTCAATATCAAAGGAACAATAATACTTGATAACTTAACAAATTTATACTTAGTTATCTTTTTATAACGTCTCGCATGCGAATCAGTAATAAATTTAACCTTTATCTGTATCTACAATTATGGTTTATTTATTGCTATTCGATTTTATTTATTATATAATGCGGTCTAATCTTGTAGGATAGTAGCACTGCAGTATTCTTTATAGGTGCGGCAGATTTTTTTATTATCGATCCTTTTTCCACACAAGATATCTTACAAGGTTCTAGTGAGACCGTATTTCACTACAAATATACTCCCATATTATTCCTATTTCATATTATAATGAAGCACTCGTTGTAGGTCTTTATCAGAAACCATCTAGATACCACCTCAACGTCTATTTCCGCCGCCTCTCTTAAGGATATTTGTAACTAGTGAAATTACTTCTTTACTGGTGGTAGGTCTCTGGTGCTGAAGATCGTCTACGTAGGTAGTGGCACGTTGTTATGGGCAGGCATAACACTTATCAGTGAACGTACCGCTTGTCTCGTTGTTTAACTGTATTAAAAAAAATTAACTCATGCTCTTATCTCTTAAGCGATCAGCGCTATGCAACTGTTTCCGACTAGAAAGAGACGCGAGGTTCGATTCTCAAGAAGTTTAAACTATGCCTATGGCTTTTTTGCCCAGCCGACGAGAGGAGCGACTCGTCGACTTGATGGTAAATGATATACACAGAACCATATCGTACTTGTCGCTATAGACATAAGATGTTGTCTCTTTACCCTAAGTAATTTCACTAACTACTGCACCGATTAAAGCGGAACACACAGTGGTGTTTGCGCATTACTGTTTGATGACGAAAATAGCAATTGCGTTGGTACGTGCATAATCCGTCTCTGGCCGAGACTTTTTTTTACGTGGGACAAATGCTTTTGTATACGTTCCCTCGCGGGGGCACAATTAGATCACAGGCAGGTTATATCAAACTTGCACCGACTAATACCACATCATATTTCATCTTCGTCCCTTTTCGTCGGGATCACGGGAGCGCACACATTCGCGACCCCGCCAGTGCCGGCTGCAACCGTTTCGGGGGAGAATCCACCCTTTGTAAAGTCGAGTAAGAATGTAACGTCTTCTTAACTTCTTATAGTCATCTAGGCAACGGACCCCACCAATTCGTCACCCATAGGCCAGGGGATTCAAGATAGAAAACTTTTTCAATCCCTGCGGCGAATCTGGTGTTGGCTCCGGCGCCAACCGTTACACGGCTGCGAACACCTACCAGTAATAAAACTATGAATAGATTTTAACTCTGTTTTGTTATGAGAAAGCTTCGGGTCTGCGTAATACAGACCCCGGTACGGGCTTTCCCAGAATAGCGATAGCGAGATTGCGGTTGTGTTCCCAACGCCTATCCCGTGACCTATACAAACGCCGAAGTTGACCATCGAAGGGGTTTTAGTTCGTAAAAATCTCCAAATAACTCTCACTTGTCTTCAGAAGACAGAGTATCTTTCCGAATATTTCCCACCCGAAACAGGAAAAAAAAAGGTTTCGGGTGTTAGCATTGGGAATATAAATTAAGCTGTTTATGTAACGGTTTAAGGGTTAAATTAGCGTACCGAAATCTCTGCATACATCCCGCAGACAATGGCCGGCGGCGTATAATGGCAACCATTAAAATATTTTCCGTACACCGTCCGGGGACAATTGCATATATAACTACCCTATACACGGTATAATTGAAAATTTTCAGGATATTCCTCACAATTATTTTCTTATAAACTACACCTAAAATATTCGTCTTTTACAAGCGGCATCCTGTAGATTATAAGAGAAGGAAGATCTAGTTTTCTCTTTATTTATATCGATTTAATGACAATACCTATTAACTTTAAGTTATTTTGTTATAATAAGTTATTTTTCTGTAGCATTGTAGTATCGGACTAATAACATTAGTACTAGTAGTAACCACTCCAGTAGAAGGTGATAGGGCCTTTGGACGTGCTAGTCAAAGAGGAGCACCAGCGTGTTCAGCGGGTCCGGTTGTCTTTTCTAAGCACTGAAGAAGACTACCGAGGGTTTAGTTAGTAAAAATCTCCACATAACTCAGACTTCCTCTAAAAAGTAGGGTATGTTTTCAACACTGTCCTACACCAAAAAATGATTTTATCAAATTCAGTTTCTTGAATTGATTTCATACATTTTCTATTATTATTAAATACATTTTTTGGTGTTTCATAAAAGTTCTTTAAGTGATTCTTGGACTGTCGTTAAAATAGTTTCACCGCTCCTAAAACTTCACATATACTTTGTCACTGACCGCCGGCGGATGAATAGTCGCTGAAATACACTAAGGTAGTGTTTGCCGGCATTCGATCTTCAAACGCTTCGGTATGGCTTAAAGGCTTAATGTCCAACGTTACGCATATTCCTCGTAACCCAGAAGGTTATGGTATGATTCTGGAACCAACCGCGCCTGCCTAACTACTCTTCATAATCTGAGGGTACCTCTTCAATAAGTGGACGTTGCAATTAGTTCACCATATCTCACCTTGTCTCTACTCTCTACGGACCGCTATTCATGAAGGTCCTGTTTCGTTGCAGGTGGGCGGCGTGGTCGGCGATGGGGTGTTTCGGTTCACCGGGCGGTAAGAGTAGCGAGGGCGATGACCTCAAGTCCCAGAAGCGCCGCAGTGATGCGATCACTCGGCAGCTACAAAAGGATAAGCAGGTAAGCGAGTTCGAAAAGAATCCATGTAAACATTTTAAAATTTTTCTTTATTTCAAGTATTTAATGATGTTTTTAATTACGTTAATATTCTTTCAGTCATTCTTCCTTTTGTTGCTGAAATTCCGCATGTAGCGACAAAGCATTTTTTATATACTTGTTACTGCAAATAGCAAAAGATTATCAGTCTGTACTTTCGAGCATCGTAGACATAGATAAAGCATCTTAACTACCGCCTCGTAATTATATTCATATAAAAGCATTGTTTATATTTTACTTTAAGATCTCAAGGTCCACCTGCTCGTAGAACATATGGACGTTGAGGCCTTAAAATGCTGGAATGGCGACCCTACCTCGGAAAACATAGCGTTGGCAGACCCTCCACTGGGTGGATAGACGACATAAAAAGAATTGCTGGGAGCAGAGCTCAAACAGCACAAGAGGCCTTGCATTGCAGAACACATTACAAGAGACCTACCTCCAGCAGTTGAAATGATGATGATGATGTTTTCATATTATCTATATTGTATATTTTATATAACGGTTAACATGATAAACATTCCAGTTGTACCGTGCGACGCACCGGCTGCTACTCCTCGGCGCCGGCGAGTCCGGCAAGTCCACCATTGTGAAGCAGATGAGGATCCTGCACGTGAACGGCTTCTCGGACAAGGAGCGCCGCGAGAAGATCGAGGACATAAAGAAGAATATACGTGACGCTATACTTGTGAGTTATGAAATTGTAGTCCTAAATTTGAGGCTGCTATGAACGAGAAAATACAACACAACAGTATTAATGGCAAGTGTCTGTTATTACATAGATACTAGTGCAACGCCTATTCCTGTCACCAAACTTTAATTAATTAATTTATAGGATACCAACAGTATTAACGAAATTTTAACTACTAAGCAATTCTCTTACATTTACCAGCAAGGTATCATCCATGATGAGATCATCGTACATTTGTGTGTACATTCAATGGTTTACATAATTATTAAATTAAATAATCAGATGTATACTTTGTACAGTCAATTGCATATATTAAATGTTTCAAGATGAAATGTTTGTAGTTAATATACAAACATTCCTACTTTCAGTTTAAAAGATGCTATACCTATTGAAACTAGTCGAGTAAATAAAGCTACTTAATACTTTGTCTCAAAATGAGCATGATGCACTGCAGTGTAAATTATCATTAAACATGTTCATGAACAAATAAAACTATTTGTAGAAAATTCTGCTAATCTCATATTAATTTTATTTTCAGACAATCACCGGTGCAATGAGCACGCTGACGCCGCCGATACCACTGGAGAAACCAGAGAATAAACCAAGAGTTGATTACATACAGGTAAATATATAGTACTATTAGTGAATTTAGCTAGTTAGTTGTGGTGGCTCAATAGCAAGAACCCGGACATCGCAATCAGATGACGAGGTTTCTAATCCCGGCTGGGGCATGCACGTCTTAGGCAGTCTTTCAATGGCTAATGTGCATATTGTTACAATTACCACGTACTTAACGGTGAAAGAAAACATCGCGAGGAAACCCGCACACTGAAATTATCTTTGTGTGTATGAGGTGGCCCCAATAAAGTGTCAACAGGCTCGCCTCCTGTTACATGGGAACTGATCTAAAAAAGGGGGTGTTCATTCGTCTCTGCCTACTCTTACTGGAAAAAAGGCGTGATAGTATAAAATAAAGCTAGTTAGTAAACCAGCAATATTTCTTGTCACTCTTCCCAGCATAATGATGGTATTCAGTGAAACATTTCACATGTTCTAATGTACGATACAAACCAGAAGATCTTGGATAATAAACCTTTAAGAGAGTTGTAACAAATTATGTTTATTAGTTTTTTTACCTATACTTGTTTATCCATAAAAATAAGAAAAGAGGAAAAAAAGGCCAAAAAGTACTACCTCTTTATCTTCAATAAATTTACCATTTGTTACAAAAAAATTATAAACGCTTATTTATTGATTCCAACATCTGTAATAAGGAGAAAAAATCTATTCTTTAATATAATGTATTCTACAAATGACTTCATGTATCTTGCAGGACGTAGCCTCGCAGCCGGACTTTGATTATCCAATGGAGTTCTATGAGCATACGGAGCAGCTGTGGAAGGACCAGGGCGTCCAGCGCACATACGAGCGCAGCAATGAGTATCAGCTCATAGACTGCGCCAAGTAGTGAGTAGCATTATTATCTAATCACAGTATCAAAAAGTATTATATAGCCCTGGCCTTTATAAAAATAATGGTGGTGGTGTGATCAAGGTAAAGAGAGCTTTGTAAATGATATATAGTGGAAACAAAAAATAGATATTTGTTACGTTTTGTGGAACATATTATAGAAGACGTATGTCCAGCAGTAGACATCCATCGGGTGAATTGATGATCATGGTAATTATTGAAATAAGGTAAACATTCATCCTTAGACGGTCTAAGTACATACCACTAGATTTTTTTTTAATGAATTTTCTCCATTTGACTGAGGGTTAGCAGCAGATCTAAAAACCGCAAGGTTAATTAATTTATAAGATAGTTATGAATGACAAAATATTTGATGAAGTGATGAACAGCTGGGTAGCAGTATAAGATTAGAGGAAAATAGTAAAATTAATGACTACATGGATAATAAACTGTACAGGCTCATATAATAAGGATATGTGTATATCCCTGATTATACACTATGCAAGGGTGTTCAACTTATTGTTGGTGATGTGATTATCCATAATTAGATGATATATTTATGCAGTCCTGATAATCCAATACATTTTTACTACAACAGCATAAAGAATTTAATAATAATGTTATCTAGTAATTTCGGGCATTTATTGCTGTTCCAGCTTCCTCGATCAGGTGCATATAATTAAGCAGCCAGACTACACGCCTACGGAGCAGGACATACTGCGCTGCCGAGTTCTAACCTCCGGGATCTTCGAAACGCAGTTCGTTGTCGACAAAGTCAACTTTCAGTTAGTGGGATACAAATTATTATTTTTACAATAATTATTATTCATACTTGTAATTTAATATAAGCCTGCTCCAAATATATATGTATGGCACAAGAAAAACCGTAACATTTGAATTAATCGACGACAATTTGAGTTAAAATGGTGCAGTTAAAAAAAAATATTTTATATGTACATACAGTATCTTTGTGATAAATTTTTCGCTACTAAAAATTTTAATAAATTAAAGAAATTCCTTTAACTGACACTAAGAAGCAATTACCATTTTTCTCTTTTCTGTTTTTCTCCTATTATTCCATTAATATTTTTTTATTTATAAGATTTTCATATCATAATAAGCTTCTTCATCTTTCCTCGAATAACGGAGTATACATGTTTGCAGTATGTTCGACGTGGGTGGTCAGAGGGACGAGCGGCGCAAGTGGATTCAGTGCTTCAACGATGTCACCGCCATCATATTCGTTACGGCGTGCTCCTCCTATAACATGGTGCTACGCGAGGACCCCACGCAGAACCGCCTCCGCGAGTCATTGGACCTCTTTAAAAGCATATGGAATAACAGGTCAATTCCGTCACACCTTAGCTTAAACTATTGACTCGCATATATTACTTCGTACATATGAAACATCACGGTTTCCGTCTTCAGGTGGCTGCGCACGATATCGGTCATCCTGTTCCTGAACAAACAGGACCTGCTGGCGGAGAAGGTGCTCGCCGGGAAATCTCGGCTCGAAGATTACTTCGCAGAGTTCGCGCGCTATCAGACGCCGCCAGACGCCGCACCAGATGCGCGTGATCACCCTGAGGTCGCACGCGCCAAGTACTTCATACGCGACGAGTTCCTCGTGAGTTAACAGTCCTGCTACTTCTAGAAATTTGATGACTAGGTGTGCGTGTGTTGCGGTGCCTATTTGCACTTTATCTTAGCTGGTCCCAGTTATGTTAGAGTCAGGGGCATGCCCAGAAATTTCGAGTAGGGTATGCATACCATATCTGAATTATGATCCATCCTTCTGCCCTTTTCCCATCTATGTGGGGTCGACACAGTATGTACTTCTGTTTCATATCTGTCTATCAGCTGCCATATCTAAATTCACACTCTTCGTACACTCACACAAACTATCCACACTTTCATCGGTCTTCCTCTACCCTTGTAACCTTCCACATTCATTCTCATTACTTTCTTTGTTATTTCACACACCATATCTGAATTATCTGTGCTTATTATCTATACTAATAACAATATTTGTCTAACTTATTTCTAACATGTATCATATTTAGACCCAAACATTTTTATCTTGATTTGGAAATAATTTATTTATCTGTTTACAAAGAATAACATCTGTGCTATTCAAGAATACATTAATTCATATATTAGAGCAAAGCTAAGAAAGAGCCAATTATTATCACCAACAGATGGTATATATTAATAAAAAGACTATAACCAGTACTAACTAACCCAAGACATTCGGCCAGTTTTATCAACAACATGATCACCATAAAATTTATCTAAAAAAAAATATACCGATAATTATATAATTAAAAAAAAAATTACAATGGGAAAATTAAAATAAAAACGAAAAAGTTTAAAATAACATTCACGTATAACAAAATAATAATCATATCCGGTTATAATTATTGTAATAATCTTTTAAGAGTTAGTTATTAAAACGTTTTTATCTTTATGTAGTTAAATCCAAATCGCGGACAAAGCGATCCGGGGCAATAATTAACAGCAAAAAACCGACATCTTTTATTTAATTAAAACACATCACTACCATTGATCGCACAATTAAATAAATAAACTAATTAATTAGATAATTACAATTCAATTCACAACATATCAACTCTCACTGTATGAAGCGCACGCCTATGGTTACGTTCCTCCTTACCACCTTCGATGTGATACAGCCAATATAGGACCATTTTGCATTCACCGTCCACCTCTGGCTTTATTGAGCGATAAAACTTCACCTTTAAAGACCATGACCTTAAAGACTTCCGCATTTTCCATCAGGCAAGAATTATCATCATAGTCCTACTATTATTTACCCACGACTATAGGCAATATAATGCCACATAGACATTATCTAGACATTTTTAATAGAGGAAGCTTACACTACCATAAACGAAATGATTATGAGGTAATGGGTATTCCTCAATTCCTACATGATTTCACATACAAATATGTTTTTACGATCTGCAGCGCATCAGCACGGCGAGCGGCGAGGGCAAGCACTACTGCTACCCACATTTCACATGCGCTGTCGACACGGAGAACATAAAGCGCGTGTTCAACGACTGCCGCGACATCATACAGCGCATGCACCTGCGTCAGTACGAGCTGCTCTAACCGGCGCGCGTGCACGCGCACGCGCAAGCCGCACTCACCGGTCAGTGAAGTGATAACGCTTTGCTCACACGTATACATACAAAGTGACAGCATGTTCGATTGTGATTAGGTATTAAGTTACTTTTACAGGTCTTTTTTGTTGGAGACTGTCTAAGTGGGTACCATCGTAACTCCTATCAGTCATGCACAAACATTGTTGTTTCGATTTGAAGGGCGTTGTAGCAAGTAAATCACTGGGCAAACGATACTTCCCATCTTACGCCTCAAGACGACGAGTGCCGTGTACGTCAATTCAATTAGCGCCACCTTGTGATGGGCAAGCGTATCAATTAATAAGATGAACGGCTCGCTCGTGTGCTCGCGTCGTACAATAAAAAAACTACAGATCTTTTTTCTTTGTATCATTTCATCTTCAATGTATAAATGTATATGTAAACTGTATGTTTCGCAGACAAAGCGATGAGAAGAGCAAAACAAACGCTGCCGCCGGCGTCCCACCGACGCCCGCAGCCACTCCACCGAATGACACCAATGTACGAACACGGCACAGCAATATTTACACTCGGATTATATTATAAATTGTATACACTGCATGTTTACATAAGACGGTGTGTTAGTATAGGCGCCCCGCAGCCGGTCGCGCGGCTGATGTCACTGTGATTTCCTCTCTCGTGTCCTTCGCATGGTGTTTCCGAACGGTCCCCCGCCCGCCCTCGGCGGCCACGCGCCCTACACAGTTTTCAAATTTCGAACGCGCCGATTCGCGTTCCGATAGGTGGTTTCTTTTTTCATGTTTATTTTTCTTTACTTCCTAATGGCGTTACACTGTGTGATATTAACTATTAGTGTCGTTTCAAACATACACAACGTGAACTTATTAACATAACATGGCTAACAACTATCTCTTTTTATTAGATGTTTTCATCAAAATTTTGACTAAAACATGTTTTAAACAATATTTACGTATGGTATTTATAGTAATTGTGTCGCATTTAGTAAAAATCTATATTTATTAATATGGTGTTGCTATATTAATCATCAGAATATATATTTTAAACTGCACCGAGTTTGTGTTGTGAACGGCATTCGTATAGGTTGGTAATACCATTGTTTATATTAAGGATCATTGGTGTTGAGTGGTTCATTGAAGGCTAGTTAAGTTAGTAGTGCGGGTTCGTTTCTATATAATATAGAGAGCACAATATTTTTTTTTTATATTAAATATTTCAATAATTACTTTTGATAGAAGCATATCACTTAACCTTTAACTTGCAAGTGTACGCTCAAAAATAGGCAATTATAGGATTTTTTTTAATATATAAAATAGGTATTAAAACGGTTTGGTAGCTTTTTCTCGTTAATACATATTATTTTTGCTGATATATTGTTGTTTGTATATTTTTGATTACAGATATATTTTTTCTATATATTTTTTTTCTATTACTACGCTGTATGTTGTGATTAATAATATTCCTATTGTTTTACCTATTTTCTAATTGTATAATTTTAAGTTATAATTATGTTTTAGCGTTTATCGATCTTACGGTCTTCCAATGTAGTTTTTTTGTTTTTTTTTTTATTATTATTTAAAAAATCAACTTTTCTTCGCGTAAGTCTGCAGGTTTTTCACACGTAGCTAGACTTTAACTAAACACTATAATAAATTTCGAGGAGCTTGGTTGTAGTATAAATCTAAGTTATTTACTGTATGGAGCTTTCTACATTAATCTTAAGGTCCAAAGATTCAAGTTACGTCACGCCATGTGATGCCAGGGCGGTGATGTCACACTTAGCAGTATTTCACTTTAAAGAATATATTTTTCATTATTTTTTTTCGTCGGCTTATATTCTATATTGCGTATTTCCGGTACGTTTAGTCTTAAGTACAAATGTCACTAACAGACGATCTAACAATGTAGTTAATAGAAATATATTGTATAAGGATGGTCCATGTACTTACCTCTGTGTAAAATGCTTACAAATCTAAAGATCTATTATTTACGTTTCGTTATTTGAATCTTATTATTTTTAATATTGGCAGTTAATTTTTTTTTTGAGAGTTTTTAATAAAAAATGTACCGATTAATTTTGGGAGTAAATTGAGGCATTAACTTTACGACTAATTCTTTAATTTATTTTCAAGTTGTTTTATTTTTAAAATTTTAATTATATAAGTTTATTGTAGGAATCAGCACTTCTAATTCGTTTCGCGCTTAATTACATGAATTTTGAAATTTCGAATGTTGTATTGAACTTTTTATTGTCTGTGGTCTTTTAAATATATTTCATTATCTGTCGTATAGTTTATATGGTTTGATATTTTTTTATTATAACGTAACCGTGTATGGTCCTTAATATAATAATGTAAGATTGAATACATTAGTGTTTTGTGCCATAAATGATGTGTTGCCGGCGGAAACACCATACCTATAATGTTACCATATGAAACTGACCTACGTTTTACTCTATGTGACTACGAGCAAGCTAAAATATTCAACAATTGCGAATTGTGAGCAAAATGGAATCGCTAGTTATATTTCTTAACCGTGAAACTTCTGGTTATTTTTAAATATATGTAACAATAGAAAAATTTATTTTTCATTTTTGTGTTTAGTTTCAATTTGAATGTGGAAACATTTATATGTGAATATTAAGCGTCACTTAATTTTGGTGCAAGTGGAGGTCTCTTATAGGTTCTTTAACGGATGTTAATTTTTTATTAATAGTCACATTTATTCTCTCGATAAACAATTACGACGATTATCTCCCATCAATACGATGGCGAAAATTTAAGATGCCAAAGCTCAAATTATTTATATTTTTACCACAAACAATATTATCATGGTAAAAATGGTTGGTGCATGATTATAATCTGTGCGCCTGGTAAACAGTTTGAGATTTCAGTTGATTTTTTTTATTATACGTTTTGAGGAGGGGTTTCTTTCGAAGAGAATTTAGTAAAATTTATACTTCTAGTTTAGTTAATAGTAATTTGCTTGTATTCTGAAAGGCAGCTATACCTTCGCTTCTAGTGCAGCAGCGGGCGATCCCTCCGCGTTTCTCAGCCGGTCATAGCGTTTACTGTGTAATTATATATATTGACCATGGCATCTTGAATACTTATTATACATGTAACTTAAAATTAAAAAAAAACTATTCGGTAGCTATTTAAGTAAGTTTTAGCGTAAAGCGATGACTAAGTGAAATGCAAAGTAACAAAAAGTTTATATATATATATATATTAATATAATGATGTAGACTGCTGAAACTGTGAAGATTTTTTTTCATCCCATACATCTATAATGTTCTAGTTCGCTTGGACATGAACTCACATGAAATGTAATAAATAGATAATATGGTAACGTAATATCGATTTTAAAACTCAGTAAGGTTTCCTTTGGTAACTGTCTGAAGTTCGTAAGATTCGACACTTTTGTCTTCTTTCAAAGCGATGAGTTATTTTTTATTAACTTCAGTTATATTTAAAATATATACGGCTTCGATGATAAAATTAAATCATAGTTTGGGTCTGAGAGGGCTTACAGTAATGCGGCGTGTTGTGTTTCTAACGATTTATACAATTGCTATATTTGCCGGAATCTCATTATAGTTTCACATCAAATTGAACAGATATTTATTAAATCTCGTGTGTCCACTTCGATCGCTTTGTGAAATAGTGAATCACGCTCTCAACAGTATAGCGTGTACCAGTTTCATGCGAACACGCACCCGCGGCATGAAGGCGCGGTGTCGGCAGCCGTACGATATAAGAAATTGCAATAAAAAGTGAGTCATGTTGTATGTATAAAGGTAGTATATAGCATATTTTCTATGTTTTTCGATATTTAGATAAAATACTGCCAGTGTCGTCGATGTGAAATAATTGAATATAATGTAATAAAAGTACGTAGTCTCCTCTCGATTTCAGCGGACGCGTGTATCTGTTCTCAACATAACGTTTATATATATATATGTATACTTATATATATATACATCTTCGGATTGGAATCTTTTTGGGGTAGAGTAGTGCCGTACTTTAGTTATATTGCGCGATAGTATCCACGAGCGAGGTGATGTTACGTCTGTTGCCAATAATCAAATAGTATTCAACTATTCCTCGTATTTTGTTTGTTTAACATATATATATTTATATCCCTTGGTAGTAGTTAAGTGAATGTACTTGCGCACAATACGTATGTGAGGGACGGTGCCACGTGTACCTTATGGTTTCAAAGTGCAGCGTAAACTGCAAATATTTTTCGGTAATATTTTATCATTGCCGTCACCGCAACGGTGGCATTCAACAAGGCCCTCAGTTTTCTATCCATAGGCAAGCACAAACTAATGTATTTTCTCCTCTCTACGGTTCCGTAGTGAATTTCAGTTTATTAGAGCATATTTTAAAAACATTACGAGCACTCCACTCCATTTTCTTTACCAGACAGATCGCAACCGCGGTTTACGACTCTTTTTAACTCTTAAACGTTTTATTATATACCGAACAAACATAAAAACAAATCTATATTTTTAACAAATTTTAATTTTAAATATAAATATATATCTAATGAAATTCCTAAAGATTGGAAAATTAAAATAATTTTTTAACATTCACGTGTATAGTAGTGTTTACTGTGAACTGGTTCTCGAAGTAAGAGATCTATGCGAAAGGAATACGTTATTTACTGTCCATGAAATTAATGATAATCTATAACTGATGTGTACACAGAGATCAGTATGTTTCAGGCATTTTGAATCCGACTTAATGTATGTAAAAATAAATGTTGTTTTAAAATTGTGCTATTTTATTTCTAAACAATCATTATCCTATCGTTGACTTTATGAAACAATCGGACATTTGTTTTTTGGAGCGACAAGATGAGCGGGACGTTCATCTGATAGTGATACGACCGCCTTTAACAACGTGACGCCAGTCAGGATAATATACACTTGAACACGTTGCGCTCGCGGCCTTAGGTATAAGATGTTAAGTCGTTACTTCAGTAATTTCACTAGCTACAACGCCCTTCAAACCGGAACAGTAATATTTACACACTACCGTTCGGCACTAGAAATATGCGCTGCGATGATTTTCATATTTTAACCAAATATAAGAATAGTGGTGGTAGTTCTCTATGGCAGGACACCGTGTAAGTATCATTGTAGGTCTTATTTCTAGCACTAAACAGTAGTGTGCAAACATTGCCATATTCCGGTGTAAAGGGCGTTGTAGCTATTGAAAATATTGAGGTAACAATTAATACTCATGCCTAGCATTAAACCGACATCGTCAATAAACGGTAGTTTATATATTACATCATCACATTAAACACATGCGGCATTACGGTAGTTTTTTTAAAAAACACTAGTTACTTTCATTTTTTATTTAATTTTATGTAGGTGAAAATACATATGTAAAAACTATAATATATATATATACTAGTGGTAGTTCTCTGTTGCCGGAGGTCGTCTAGGTGGGTGGTAGCTAGTGAAATTATTGGGGTAACGACACAACATCACATATCTAAAGGCGACCAGTGCAACGGTACCGTGTTTATAATCCTAAGCAGCGCCACATTGTTATGGGCAGGCGTATAACTTACCATCAGGTAAACATGATAGGGAGAGCGGTGAAACGCAATACTAACACTGCGACTCCACCACGGTTGCGAAAGGCAGTGTAAGACTGCCAGCGCAGCCCATCGGCACACATCCGAGGTGGTCGCTCTACACCACAGGCCAGCCGGATAGGTTCCTCTTAGCTTCACCGTGGGTGACCAAGCCACGGCTGCTAAACCGCACCGATTCGACAAGGCGGAAACCTGTTCAGGGGACGACCATCCGCCAAGTGGACTATGATCATAATCTTAATGTAGTATTTGTATCTCAGTTATATAACAGTATATGTTTTCCTCATTTTTAAATATTTCTATAATTTTAAACGTATCAAGGACACGTTTTTATACTGTTTCAACTTTTGGATATATTTATTATGTTTTTAATTTCATAAATTTAATCAATTTTTATTTAAGCTATTGATACGCTCTGGCTATTAAATATTTTTATAGAATTATATATTCAATAAAATTCAATTCTACGGGTTTTATAATGTTTATTTTATAATTTTGTCAGACATATAAACAAAATAAATAAATAAAATCGATAACAATCCGCAAAATTTAGTTTTATTAAATGTGTAGTTTATGCGTTATTAAAAAAAATTATTATTTTACTTTTGTAAATTAATGTATTTCTTTACAAAATGCAAAAAGTAACATGCGAATTTATTTTATTGCAATTAATCTAGAATAATAACAGACTCTTACAAAACGGGCAACAAGTTTTTATTGTTACTCAATTAAGGTCCACCAATCCGGACCGTGAAACGTGAATGTTTTTGGCACGTTTTTAATTGACATGTTATGTCTGCTTCCTATACCGTTAAATAACAAGAGACGAAAATATTTATGAAAGTAATAAAATAAACGATCTATGAAATTTAAAAAAATAAATAGCCTATAACCATCTACAAATCATTCCGCGTCGACTGGTCACGTTCGATTGTGGAAACGTTTACTAGTTTTCACGTGATTGGCGAACAAAGGAAATTCATTTTCATTACATATACATAGATATATTACTTCAAACTATGCTCTTTTTGTTTTAGTATTATCATGACATAAAAATTATTATCCCACATATATCTCTATCAAGTCTTTACGACAATACAACAAAAAATAAAGTAATGTGATAAAGAATCCGACAAGCAAAAATTATTTAGTTTAAATAACTAAATTAGCTAATCGATATATTTTTATATATATAACACACATGTATATATACTCTGGATGTGTCTTATAGGACAAATGCAGATTTATTGACATATCACGAGATCTCTGAGACTTAGACGTAAACATTAAAATTTAGTTAGAGATATTACTTCAGCAATTTAGTGGTCAGCTAAGAATAGAATTTCCAGAATTCACTCCCCAAAGGGAGTTGAGGGGATGTTACAGCCAGCAGCGCGGGCGGGGAAAGTGGAAAAGCGGGCTAGTTATATAATATAATTTGTTAAAATTGTTTCAGATTTTCTTTTATTTGTTTTTATCTTTCCGCCCCTCCTAAAAGGAATATTTGAATATAACAAAAAATAATAAACATTCAGTTATTATTAACTAATAATTAACGAATTAGGCTATCGATTAACTGCATCTATTATCCGATATTAAAACATCACTTTATTGTATTGCTATTTTAATAATTTTCAATGATTTATAAACATGATGTTTTTTTAATGCTTTATTACTTTAAAGGTTAGTTGTGATTTTCCAGTGAAAATAGTAGAGCCTTTTTTTCTACCCAATAATAAATAATGTTGTGTTGGATAGGATGGTATACACAGCACCACAATTTGTTCGTCGCCGTGAAATATTAGATGTTATATCTCAATATACCAGTAATTTCATTAGCTACACCGCCCTTCAAACCGGAACACAGATGTTTTTTAAATATATGTCCGCAAAGATCATCTAGTCATTGATTTCTGCCTTTGAACCAGTGCAAATATTACTGTGTTCTAATGAAATTACTACAGTAACGAGAATTAAATGTCTCGAAGTGAAGAGCGCAATTTAGTACCACTTAAATTTCTATTTATTCTAATTGATACGGACATTCTAATTGATAACTGACCCACTTACGGCCAGATGATGATCTGATTGTCTTACGGCTCCAACAAAGTTTAGCAGAAAGTATATTAAATATACTCTAAACGACAGCTCTCGGTGGTCATCCTCAATGCGTTGCGGGAGGCTTAGGGAATTCTTAAGGAACGCTTCGCGACACTACGCCTGAAGCAGGTCTCAGGGAGAGCTGTGACTCTCATCGCCATCCTCGCTTCGGTACGACAAGAACCAGACCATCTCGTACTCGTGGTTCATCCCGGGCTCGGTATTACTGGACTATGAGGGCCTCCACTTACAAAGTCTTCGAACACGAAAATCTCTTTAATCGCCTTCTAAGACAAACAGGGCTTACATTAGTCCCATTCTTAATAGCCCCATACTAAAGGCAAAGATAATACATTCAACGACGGAAACGGATGTGTTCTAAAATCCACAGCTTTCATTCAAATGTGACTAACTTGCATCTGGCTATACTAGGAACAATAAACTGTTTATTTATTTGATTGACATATCATCCATTTAGTTATTAATATATTTTCTTAAAGTTACTTTCTCTTTTTATGAATGAAGATCATCTATCTTGACAATACTTAAAATTAATGTTATTTTATATACCTATATATATATTCAATTCACCGTTTTAACCGTTATGGGGTGTAAGGGGTTCCGCTGTCCCGTTAATCTTTAATAGTTTATTATTAAATTACTGCTCTGAGAGTTTAATGGATTTGTTTATTTCTTTGATCATTTGCACAATAATATATTATAATGATATAGATTACATTTTAAAAGGAACAGTTAATTTAAAAACTGTGCAGTAATGATCTCGACTATTATTAAAATATAAGTTTGACATAATATAGTATAAACCATATTATTTTACAATGCACTGTTGGGCGGTATACGAATGCAGTTAGCGAAATGTATCGGTCAGGAGAAGTCGTTCTGCGGTGAGCTCATTTCAAATTTTTGTTTTCTTCTTTTTTATTCTTTTCTAATACTATATAGTCTTCCTTGGGAAGACACTGGGGAAGGCCTATGTCCTGCAGTGGATAAACAAAGGCTGATGATGATGATGACTATATACTCTTATAAGGCATTTTAATTCGCAAGGCATTATATGTGAACGTCACTGGTCGTGAACGTTACGTTTTACTAATGGTAGGTCTCTGTTGCTGGAGAACGTCTAGGTACGTAGCTCCTATTTCGAACAGTAGTGTGAAAACATTACTGTGTTCCAGTTTGAAAGACATGTAGCTGATGTAATTACTTATTAGAATTAACATGTTATGTATCAAAGCGAAGAGGACAATGTGGTGCAGTATTTATCATTCCGCCTACCTCCATATCGTTCGCAGACAATTACCACCAGGTGAATGCATAAAGAATATGAGTCTAGAGCTATGGTCGGTTAATATATTTTTTCTTTGTTTTCGTCGAGATTATTATGTTTATGTAGTTTTAATTTTATTTTAATTAGACTACGTTTCGATATATAACCGTCAGATTAAATCGTAGTAGTATCAGAATGAAAACACTGACACATACGGCTATTGTTTAGTTCATTTATTTATTGATTGATTATATAATTATTAGTTTTACATACATATAGTCCAATGAACTCTGTTTTATTTAATCAAAATGGTCAATCGCGCGACGGCCACTGCCACCGATTTGTAGTTGGGAGCAAATTGCAATTTCCTTTTTAGGCGACATATGTCACTGCATACGTGAAGTCAAGTGAAAGGCACTGTGCATTATAATGTATTAATATCTATGGAAAAAATTTGTGTATATGTATAATGATATCCATACATGTATAAGAGAAATCCAGAGATTCATTGACTTAAACTCAAGAGTAAACCTTAAAATTTTTTAAGAGATATTGCTTCTGTCATTTAGAGGTCAGATAAGAAGGGATTGTACAAAATTCCTTCTCTAAAGAAAGTGGTGAGGGTGCTACGGTCCGCAAAGCGGACACTGAGGTGCTAGTTTTACAAGCTCTATAAAAACTTATTTATTCAAGTTAATAAAATAAGAAAAAAACTGGCACTTCCATGTTCCCCTTGTCTATATGTTTCTCTGTCTGTCCGGTTATATCCGAAACAGCAGGAAGACTTTAATGTGACATATGTAGGACTAACAAAGACTATATATATACACATATATAATGGAAAATGGTTTTATTTGTTCACTAATCACGTAAAAACTAGTGAACGTATCGACACAGGAACATGAGAATTCAACGCCAAATGATTTGTAGATCCTTATAGGTTATTTATTTTTAGAATTTCTTTAATACTTCATCGTTTCTAATTAACTTTTATAAGCATATTCATTTCGTATTATTTATGCAATTGCTATAGGAAGTCATTTGTGGTTGCGCTCACACTTTTGGGGTATACTTGGGGTAATCAAACTTTTTCGGTTATGCTAATTGTTTATTTCGGTACCCTTGTACACGTGTTGTTATACTCCCTTTATTGCCGTGACAGAGACACTACTCATCACATCTCTCTGCAGTGTTGCTATCGACAATTTCATAGGCGGGACGCCACACCTCCCCCACGGAGAAGGATAATTCAACGGTTGTAATAGAAATAAATCATCACTCTCCTTAAATCTGACTCTGCAACCTGACTGAGTAACGTGGGGGCGATGTTTATGAGAGGGGACATCCGTATGTACTGGTGCCGGTTGTGCGATCTATGGAAGGATTTCAGACTACTTGGTTCCACAGTATCATCGTCTGCAGGGTCGGTGGATGATTCTAAAAAGGCAGCTTTAACACGGTCGACTGTTACCAAATTTGTATATAAAATAAGTAAGAAATAAAATCATCGAATTTTGTCCTAAAAATTCGGGATTTTTTTGGAAAATATTAAAAAAATTAATAACTCCATAATCATTGTTTTTGTATGGGGTATTCCATCCATAGATAGATAGGATACGAGCTGTACTTTAGCCGCTCCAGATCTTTTACACCTATTACCTTTCACCCTGTTTATTTGTAATAAGGGAACGGTTGTTGGAAGAATAGATACCCGAATGTTTAAAATATTCATTCCATCGCCGAATGTGGCTGCGAGGAAACGTAATGCCGTAATGTAATAAAAAAAAATACATTTCCGTACTGCAGTAGTTGCCAAAATATAGAGGTGTCCAACACTTGCTGATGGAGTATTTGAAATATCAGAGCAAAAGAGAGGAGTTGATGCGTAAACATGGTATTAATACTTTAGACTTGGGCACTTTACACCTGGTGTTGTGTGAACCAAAGTCTGGAGCAGCACGAGATATTTTTGAAATTTTGTAACCACATTGTGTTTTTTTGTGTTGTTTAAGTTTTTTGAGCTAATGGGGCTGACATATCACACAACACAAGCCCTACAAAAAAGTAATATCGTTTCAATGGTCAGTAGTCCATTCGGCAATTGATGAAAAACGGTATGACCAGATTATAGTTTTATTGTGGTGGCTCAGGAGTAGCCAGAAGATAACGAAGGACCTTCTTCACGTATAATCCTGCAAAGCCCATTCCTGAGTGTCTAGCGAGTCTGCTTCGGATTATGCGTGGAACGAACGCAATGCAGACAAAACCTAGGACGCCGGCAAGAGGATGGACGTGGGCTCGTTGAACCGATAATACAATCTTAGATCGCGTAGACAAATTTAAACACCATTTTGCCTTATTATTGTAATGTTATATTTTCTTTAATAATGAATAAGTAATATTTTTCAGTTATTTACGGAGGGATATGATGTAACCATGGAGGCTAACAAAAAGGAGTCGTTATACAGATTCCTGACTCTAACAAAACAGTAAACACCGACCTCGACGACCATATTTGTTACAGTGGTTTCTTCTCTTCACTGTTTGTCAAATTATAACCCAGTTTCTTATCTGTTATATATACATACTAGCTGTTCGCCTTCCGCTTTGCTGCTGTAATATAAAATTACAAGTAGATTTGAAGTTCAGACTTGAAATTTGTTAGAAATATTCCTGCCCTGCGGCAAACTATCGCCGCCGGGCCTATCTCCGTTATTAACACCCCCGCAACTCCCTTTGTGGAATGAATTTTATGTAATTCATTCTTAGTCGACCTTTAAATGACTGAAGCAATATTTTAACCAAATTTTCAGTGTTTATTTCTAATAGTATCGGAAGTATACAGGGGCGTACGCTTCATACAAGTAAATAAGCACTGCATACCCTGACTCCCTAAACTTTGCTAAAAACAATAATAATCTAATAATGAAACAATAAATAATAATCTTTCTTTTTTTACTCAAAAGGTACACAACTATGCTTTGACTGTCATTAAATTGTTGCTATATTGACTAAATAAGTAAATTTAGTTTTAAGTATAGATAAGCACAGAGATTTGTGTATGTTGTTCGCCCGCTTTAGTGGCCGTAACACTTCCGGAACTCCCCCTTTAGAGAAGGAATTTTCTTTTATTCGTTCTTAGTGACGTATACTCATTAAAGGCAATATTCCTATCATAATGTAAACTTTTCATGCCTTACGTAGATACATACATATATATCACGCCTCGTTCTCAGTGGGGTAGGCAGAGACAACCTCTCTCCACTTGCTACTACTTTCATGACCGTCTTCATGCATGCTCGTCGGTTACGAGTACTCTTGACCCAGCCTATCTTTAGGACATCTTTGATTTGGTCGAAATTTGTCCGCGTAGGTCGACCTGCACCGATTTTTCCAATAATTCTTACCTTGTATACTTCTTTCGTTAATCATTTTCATCCATACTTCTACATGGCCGAACCATGCCTTACGTTTCCAGAGATATCGTGATGCGTCTCTACATAAGTAGTAATCTCTTATACATATAAATAGATATATAAATAAAGTAATACTATATCTTTAATAATAATGTGATAACAGTAACAAGTAATTTTTTTTCTACTTTCCAATTCAAATATCCAAAAATGCGCAGCTAAAGTAAAACTGGTAAAAATGTCAACACAAAATAATTCTTTTCGAAGTCATTTCCTAAGAAAGTGTCCCATAAAACAATAGCTGTCACTTAAATGCTTTAAAAGTTATTTTGTATGATTTTATTGCCTTTACACTTATGTTTTTTTTATGGATATATAACATTAAGTACAACTAAAGTAACTTATCTTATCCGATGCATGATTATTATAAATGATGTATCGCCGCTGCGCTTAAGTTGTTCATTATGAGTCTCGTAAAAATATCTTAAAATACGTAGCACATGGAAATATATAAATAACATGTATTTTAAATAATTTTTAAGGTAATAATAAATTCGTTTTGGCTGTCGTCTTGTAGATAGATAGATATAAAACATAATACATACTACTTTCTAAAAGAATATGATGTTAGTATTTAAGAATACCGAATATTCAAAATAACAAAAAAAAATTAAAATAGAATGTAAGTAAATCTTTTTTTTTAAATGAATTTCATTTTCAGTGTGCTGCTGGTGGTGATTGTAGGAAGTGATGCCGCCTTAAAATTCCCACCGGGGTTTAAATTTGGGGCTGCTACCTCTTCTTATCAGATCGAGGGAGCGTGGAATGTCAGCGGTATATTTCTGTTTTAATTTATTCAGTTAACAAAAAATATAGTAATAACTCTAGACACAACTTGCTTAAGGATGCAACATCGCATAGATCGCGTGTTCTACTCAAGGAATCGTGTCTATTTTTATACAAATAAAAAATATTGAAGTGTCTGTCTATAAAATGTTCTTTTTAAAAGCAAGAATACAACGAATCATCTTTACAGTGATATTGACAAATGTTTTTTTTTATGTTAAGTGGGTAGGAAAGAGAATAACAATAAAATGATTGTAGTACATGTTAAGTGGTAATATAATAATACCCTAAGGTAAGTACACAATATATTAACATATTTTTTATAGTGTACTGACGATTCAAAGAACTCCTTTGTACATGTCAAACCATATCGGCACGTGATCAATAATATGTATTATTGCTGCGCAAATTGCAATTCTCATACGGTGGATAGAAACAATTATTGTTGTAGATTCGCAATAAACTCAAAGCACTGTGAAATAGATGAAAATAAAATCATTACTACTTACTTTATAATTATTTTCATATCGTTAAGAAACCTTTATAATAATGGTATTTTTTTTGAATAAATACTTTGGAAATCACCGAGCGAGCTCCTTACAGATCAACCGTGTGCACATTTGTTTTTGCAGAAGCGGGTTTTTTTTTTGTTTTACATGGGGAAATGCCTACGCATACTCGTCCTCGCGGGGGCAAGGACGGGTTATGTCGGACTTGCACCGATTAAAACCCCCACGATGTTCCGCCTCATCGCCTGATGGCAGGGTCACGGGAACACTTTCGCACCATCCGCGACCCCGCCGACGCTGGCCGCTTTCGCAGCCCCACCTCGGGAGGGAGGGATAAACTCTCTCTTTCCAGGGCGCGCCAGAACACGCAGCGCGCCCCCTCCTCGTCCTCGCGCGGGCAACGGATTCCCCGAACCGGTCGCCCAGAGGTCATGGGAGCCACGGGAAAATACCTCTCCTGACACCGTTTGGTCGCAGAGGATACTCCATCCGTGACCCCACCTCGGCTGCAGGGGACAGTATGAAACCGCCCCTGCAGCCGGCTGCTAAGGACAGCATCAAGCCGCACCTGCGGCCCCCGGCCGCTCCGGTGAGCTCCAATTATCCAACCGGTGCTCGAACCTGGAGCGGCGGCTTCGGCCGGCACTTCGCCGCGGGCCGGTCGGGAGGGTTTCACTTCGCTTCACCGTGTATCGGACCACAGTTACTAAGCCCCTCCGCCACGACAAGGCGGGAACCTGTCGAGGGGGCAGAAACGGAGTTGCCTATCCCTGCTCTAGAATTATCTAGAGCAGGGATAGGCAAGCATCAGCTTGTAACCAGAAGCTGATTGTAAAAAAATTATTCTGGATAATCATAATAATTGTTGGACAAATGTCCACCATACTTTAATAGACGTATGGCTAGTTTTGTTAGTGATAACTTAGATTAACTTACAGAACTTAGAAAAAATATTTTAATTTATTTAAGTTTGTTAAACGTCAAAACTATAGAAATGGATAATCATATATTTTTAATAATGGAGATGTGGTGTATATTTAACTTCCTTTATTGCACCTAATTATTCAAGTGAAACGAAAAAATCATATATCGAAGTTAGATCAATGTAACCAACAACAAGCTAACCGGTTTGTATTGCTCGTCATCTTTAATATTAGCAATTGTTCCTGACAAAATGGGTACAACTATTCACAGACAAGGGCGAGAGTATCTGGGACCGGTTCTTGCATGAGAACCCAGGTATTACAGTCGATGGGAGCAACGGTGACGTGGCCTGCGACTCGTACCACAAATGGGAGGATGACGTCAGGATCGCTGCGGAGCTTGGCATACACTTCTACAGGTTATTGTTATTACTTGTAAAAAATATGTCAACAATGCGTACTCCTTTAACTAAAGAGTGAAACGTGTTTTAAACATTTTATTAATTTCATACGTCAAATTCTTTTTTTATAAATCATCTTTTGTATTTTTTTTTACTAAAAGTAATATTTATGAACTTTCATTTGTTAAAATTTACACATATTAATACTCATAGGCATGTTAATATAATACAATAACGCCTGCAATCTATGTACAAAATACATCTTATAATAATAATTGCTAACAAATTCTAATAGGCGCTTAATAAAACGGCAAAGATTTCTGTGACGGTTTGTTTTTTATTATTTACGTGTGTAACAAAATGCTAACGGAATGCACACCCTGGAACCAATAGCCGTCAACAGAGTAGTGTCAGACTCCAACCGACTAAAAAGCTTCGCGCGGTAATCCAATCACTTCCAACAGTATGCACGACGATCACGGGATAACATCGAGCAGTTTTTCCACAACGGGCCCGCCTCGGGGAGGGATGTGAGACACCCCTCCCGACAGACAATCCCTACGTGACGTTGCGTCGGAATACGAGACGCGCCGTCAGATACGCCCCGGCAACCCTCTCCAAGGGGGGCGCCGGCCCGACAGCCCATGTCGACGCCAGCCTCCTCAGCCTAAGGAGGCAATCAGCGATAGTGCGCTCGGCCCCGCCCGTTGGCCGTTGGTGAGCTGTCTACGCGCTCCGACCGCGTCATGCTCCTCTGTGAGACGTTCGGTCTCTCGTTTCGGCGTCATAACGGAGTCGCAGAATCGGGATACCACATCCCATGACGCCTCGCTTCCGACCATGGCACGAACTACTGCCGGCAATGAGAGGTCACTCACTCCCTATCGCCGCTACGCGAGCGGCCCTATCTTCATCTTTTCGCGGGCAATCGGCTAAAGTTTGCGACGATATGTCCACCGGGTGTAAACACCCGTCGCATGCCTCGTCCGTCCTACCACCACAATTACGCAAGTGCAGATATTTCCCGAAGCAACCGTGCCCCGTGAGTATCTGCAGCAAGCGGAAATTGAGGACTCCGCAATCCCTATCCAGCCAGTACGCGATGACCATCCTAGCGGCTTCCACGGTGAGACGACCGTGTAACGGATCTCGGAGTCACCGCTTCCATCGCTGAAGCATCTCCTGTCGCGCCTTTCTGTGCCAGCTCTCCACCTCGCCCGGCGATGGATGTTTGCCCCGCTCAAGAGCGCTCTTCTGCAGCCAGTAAACGCGCGCAGTACACACGGCGGCGTCCCGGCGAGTATGCACGCTACCTCGAAGGAGACGCTACGGTAACCGCGTATGACCCATATGGCTATAACACGCTGCGGTGACAGCAGGAGAGTCAGGTTGCGGGCCGACAGGTGTTCCGCTCATATGGGCGCTCCGTATAACGCGTCTGCGTCGCATTTGACTGCTAGGCCCCCCCAGATTGGGCAGGAGTTGGCTCAGAGACCCGGCCGCTCGAATGAGCTTCGGGCCCAACTGCCAAAAGTGCTTTGCGAAATTCCACCCCCGTCGAGGATGAGTCCGAAGTACTTCATGGAAGTAACGACGGCGATAGAAATCCCACCGACTATCAACTCCGCGTTCGCTGGAGGCGCGTTCCGAGTATCGTAGTAGCATAGCGCCTTGCGCTTACTCAGCGCCACCTCCAACCCTAAACGTCGAATGTGCGCGACGACTTGAGCTACGCCTGCAGACGCCAACATGCACGCCTCCTTAAAGGTGCGTTCGCGAGCCATCACCAGGGTATCGTCGGCGTAACAAGTCACGTCGACCACTCTGAGATTTGCTCCGCGCAGCACCGAGTCGTAACCGATGTTGCACAGGAGCGGCCGAGGACCGAACTCTGTAATACTCCGTGCCGACACCACTCGAGTCGCGTCGGGTACCTCACACAACGGTTCGAGAAGTACGTCTCGATCTTCCGCCTCAAGTAGACGGGGACCCCCAACTGGACCAGCGCCGCGGTGATCGTTCTCCATGGTAGTTGAACGCGTTGGTGATATCAAGGAACACCGCCATCAGACACCGCGTCCTCCGCTAGGGCCCTCATCCGCGCTATAGCGTTGACGGTAGACCTGCCTCTGCGTAATCCGAACTGAAACTCGTTCAGATCCGGTCCAGTCTCCTCCATGTGTCGAACGAGGCGAGCTGCGATGACGCGCTTGAAGAGCTTACTCACTTCGTCCAAAAACACTATGGGCCGATACAACGACGGTGAGTCAACCGATTTCCCACCTTTCTTGTGCAGGACCAGCTTCCTTGTCTTCCATATGCGGGAAAACCGACCCCGCTTCAAGCACACCGTGAACAGCGCCCGCGTCCAGGACTCTAGGGGACCCATAACTAGAGGGCACGCGCGGCCGGGCTCGGGAGCGGTGTCTCTGACCCGCAACTTTTTAACGGCCGCCGATAGTTACTCTTCGCTGACACCCAGGGCGTCATCCAGATGGAAGGACTTTCACCCCCGTGGGACGAACTCGCTACCGATGGTGACTCCTCAACGTCCCGCTGTGGAAATAGGGCGCGAATCGTTCGGTCGAGAAGTTCCAGTTGAAGGCTGCGAGTCAAAGAGGGTGTCCTAGGGCACAGCTTTTGCCGCACCCTCCTATACGGCTTCCCGAAAAGGTCACCGTTCAAGGACTCCAGCATCTCAATTTCGGAGGCCTTCTTTGCCTCGGAGATCGCAAATACTAGTTCCATCACGTTGGCCCTATGCGGTGCACGCGTGCGACATGGCTTCCGCTAATTTCTCCGCTTCCTCCTCTACGTCGACCGCTGCATCCTCTACCGCCACCGACGGGCCTGCTGCCCTTTCCCTCCCCTCGCGAGCCTAGGCCTCAATCAAGGCCGCCTCCTCGAGGAGGACGCTGCAACGCCCACTGAGGGCGCGGTGACACTGAATTGGACGCACAAATGATCTGACAGTCTCCACGCCCTCGAGCACTTCCCAATCTCTGATACAGTAGGCCAGGGCGTCTCCCTTTTTTTATGGTAATGTTGGCGCCGCAGTTGTATTGACAACCATTGCGGCTTTATCGGAGTCAGGAGCTAAAAGGGGCGTCTCCCGCAAACGTTACGTCCACTATAGAGAGCGCCTCATTGCCGCACGCACGTGTTCGTCGTCCCGTGATTGGCACGAACAACCCCGCCCGTCTTCCTGTGGCAGTTGGGATATTTTAACATTGATTAATTTCTGTTGACATTTCTTTCAACATTTTTTGTTTTATTTAAAAAGAGTTTTTATACAGGTTTTCTGTGTCATGGACTAGACTTTTGCCAAACGGCACACCCGAAAAGATAAGCGAGGATGGTAAAAGATACTATAACAGTCTAATTAACGGGCTGTTAGAGAAAGGAATAGAGCCTGTAGTCACACTATACCATTGGGACCTGCCGCAGAGGCTCCAAGATTTAGGTAAGGCTATTTTCAACCGGCAGACAGGTTTTTCCAATCGACGCTTACTTTTTTGTGACTACGCGTTATTTTATCTTATGGAAAATAATTCGATGTTAACGGTTTATTTTTGGGTGTTGGTAGAGTTTTTTCAATTGTCTTGGCTACTAACCTGATATTACGAAGCTACCGCACAACGGCAGTGCAGTATTCAGATGCTTATAAATATTAAAATCTGCAGCCACATTATCACTTAATTTGATGTGAGGTCGAATTGTTAGCTCATTGTAGACCAAATAAAAATTAAAATAAAGATCTTAATTTTCTTCATCGTATCACATCCATTATCATTATCTTAATCTTATCACCTCAACATTCGAACTTTGTTTTAAAGGCGGCTGGAGTAATCCATTGATAGCAGAGTGGTTCGAAGACTACGCGAAGGTAGTGTACTCTCTTTACGGCGATCGAGTAAAGAGATGGATTACCATTAACGAGCCGATCATTTTATGTGACTTCGTTTACAATACCGGTTTATTTGCTCCCGGTAAAAAAGATCCTGAATATGCGAACTATATCTGCAATAAGAACATACTACTGGCCCACGCTAGGGCATGGAGGGCTTACGACAAAGATTTCAAGCCTAAATATAAAGGTTCGTATATTATTTTTCCAAGTCTCATCAAAATCTGTTATAACTTTAATGTCGAACGTCAATGTTCTACCCGCACAATGCATTTTACGGTTTCTTTTTTTTTTGCTTAACAGGTAAAGTTGGAATCGCAAATCAAATGTTTTGGTTGGATAGGTTATCCAGTGAACACGATAACATAACGGAACTCCTAAGACATTATATGGTATGATTGTTTTTTGTTTAAATCAGTATCATGTGAAGCATTAGGATGTACACCGTGAAGTTTGGATTATAAGTCTACGGCATCACGGTTTCGTCGAAAAGAAAGAAAATAATTTCTTTGATATTTTTCGAAAGTCAATTTAAAATGGAATGTAAAATATTGATTGTTCCAGACTGGAATGTATTCACATGCTATCTACTCTAAAGAGGGCGGGTGGCCACTGCAAATAGAGAGGATAATATCAGAGAAGAGCAAGAAGCAAGGATTCCTACGTTCTAGACTACCAGCTTTCACTGAAGAGGAAATCGAATTGGTTAAAGGTAATTATTTAATGTCGTAATCGTACGTCGAAGATGATAAAGAATTTTTCAATTGCTTAAATATTTCGTGTGTAGATTGGTTACAATATCCCCACTGCTTTTCTACCTTGGTGTGCCTTTGTGAAAAAAGGTAGTGTAAAGAGGAAATAAATCCAGAGAAAGTACGACAGTTCTTCCTATTGTGTTTACGAGCACACCAACATTCACGGTCAGCATGGCGAGTATGGACAATATCCCCTTTTTAAGCTGCCTGTGGACAAAGGCATCAGTTCAGACTGTCTGAAGAATTTTTTTCTAGCATCCTTATAACTTCGTAATATTATAATAGAATACTATCAATTCAGTAACCATTTAACAGTATGAAGTATATAAAAGTCTGCCGTTTTATATATGTTTTTCTCAAACTTTTCTCTTGTTATAGAATAGAAGGCTAATATAGCACTACGTGAATGTTAGTTGATAGGAGGTAGGAGTGAAATTGTGTATTCTAATTTAAAATAAAACAAAAACACAATTTATAAGAGAATAAGATGAATACGTTGTGGAGGTGGCAAACGGTGTGGGACATTTTATTAAAGTTCGAAATTGTTCGAATGAATATAAAAATAACCAAAGCACAAAGTGGAGATGACAGATAGTAAAACCATCTAGAAAAGTTTTTTCTCTTTTCTTCTCTTACAGCCTTAATCTTATAATTAGTATAGTTACGGTTGTCTCTTTTCCGTTTCATAAAATTCAGATTAAATCTTCAAAATAAGTTTCGCTTTAAAAAAAAAATAATTCTATGCAGGTACTTACGACTATTACGGAATCAACTATTATACGTCTCGTCTCGTACGGAAGGCGAGGACAGGTGAGGTGCTGAACAAATGGCCCTTAGGACTAGGAGCTGTTGATCTAGATGCGGTCATCGAACATGATCCGTCATGGAAAAAAACTGATACGCCATGGTTCTGGGTATGATTCCGTGACAATTTTCTTTTGTAATGTATCTCCATTGTAATGCTGTGACGTCCACAACCACCATTACATTCTTAGGGAACCTGACAAAAACGATTGAAAATTCTACTTACTTTATTGCATTGTAGACATCTACATGATCAGGTGAATGTCCTATTCATATTCAAGCTAGATCATCATAATATTTTAACATTTCATGAAAGTTTGCCTTTTTCGAAGATTTATCCTCCGGGCATACGTAAAATGTTGAAATGGATAAAGGATACGTACGGAGACATCGAGGTGTTCATCACGGAAAACGGTTTACCATTGCGAAATAATGGCCTGAATGATGACGCACGGATAATTTACCACAAGGAACATTTGGAACAAGTAATAATTATTTTGCTTTTAGCTTATAGAAGAATTTTGGCAGGAACCCATTCGCGGTTAAGAATCTGAAAATGCATTACATGTATATAAACATCGGTCCAACATATTACTCAGCTTCACATGATTGGGTGTAAAGGGTCCCGCACAACACGGGACCTAAGCCTGATATACCTGCTCGTGGTGCGACCCTGCTAAACAACAATCGAGGCTCCGCCTTCCACCATCCCGCATTGGGTAGTAGAAACTGATCCAAATCCCCCTATATGAAACCCTATAAACGACGGTCTCTGGTTTTCGGCGGTACCATACGCCAGGGTGACCGTAAGGTTGCGGAAAGCCGCTTGATGCGGACAGCGTAGGACCAATCGATGTATAAATGTTTCCAGGAGTGGACGTCTAGCGGCTGATGATTGTTATTGTTGTTCACACGATTTTAAATGACAACGAGGCCGTAAAGGGTGAAATATTCTCGCTTGGTATATTCTCTCATATGTATAATCTGAAACAACAAAGCAGTTAGATAAGTCAGTGCTGTTACCATTTTAACTTTCAATACCACTATTATATTGCCTTGGAATCGAACCAGAGGCCATGGTACAACTAGTTGGACAGACATTCAGTTTAGTTGGCAATTTTTATTGTAAATTTTACTATCAGGCCATCCTATAGATTTTTGGAATTGTGAAACTCCTAGAATATAAAATCATTCCCAAAGAAAAGATCGGCACATCCCGCATATATACATTTATTGTATTTTTTTTTATATTAACTGTACTCTTTTTTTTATAAACTGCTTATTATTATTATTATTATTATTTATTACTTATTTTTATTCCCTAATTTGATAGACATCTCAATGTGAGTTAGTCTCGTCTGTATTAATATATTTCAGTGTAATTAAAGTGTGTTTTTGGCTTTATTTGTATGTACATGGTAGTAAAATGACGTAAATTTGTTTTTCTATACAACCTTATAATCGTGAAAACACTTCCAATTTTGGGATTCTAGATTCGAACCTTCGCATACCAAACGTGTTGGACCTTGCGAAAAATTTTATACACCATTATTCTTATAGAAATGAATTGCTGGTAATGATATCATCTTCGTTTTGTGAACTTCGTAGGTATGGCTGGCTATTAACGAAGATGCCGTGAACGTCATAGGGTACACCGCTTGGACGCTGATCGATAACTTCGAGTGGAGGGACGGTTATTCGTAAGTATATTTATAATGAGGCATCTAACACTAGATCTACTATCGTTGTCTCAAGTAAAATTATAACAGTAACAAGAATTTATATCTCATATCTTAGATCGTTGTGATGCTGTACTTAACACTTCATTGCCATGGAGAAGTATTATTTACTATCAGGTGAATGTTATCTTTTGTGTTTTATGTCACATCTCAGAAGTTGGAAAGTTAAATGGGTTATTTTTGGAGTACTGAAGTGTACAAATGAGTCTATGTAAACTTTGTTTAGATTTCATGTTCTACTAATCTCTATTTTTAACTCTGAATATTTACTAATATTTCTTTGTTATTGACTTAATACTTCCGCAACTCTCTTTAGTGAAAGAGTTTTGTAAAATCATTTCTTAGTGGACTAAATTAGAGAAACAATATCTCTAAGAAATTTTGAGTGTTTATGTCTAATAGTTTCGGAGATCTCGTGATGAGCCGATGAGTCTCTGGATATCTATTATATATATAATAAACAGATTATTAACAATGATAACGATCAAAGTGGTTTGTCTTCCAAGGACGTAGCTCTACACAAATTTATTTTCACTTCGATGTTCACCGGTACTATATTAGAAATGAAGCACTCAGCACTGGAAACTTTAGTAATCGCGGTAAATGCAATCTACCTGTATTAACGAGAAGACTTTGTAACATGTCTAACGGTTTCCGTCATTCTGTCATACATATAAAACTATATATTAATTACCCGGTTTCTCGTATCTATGAAAACACATTTAGTCCCAAGATTGTAACTTAGCTATCAACGTTTGTATTGATTTCTTATATTAAAGTGGATTTTACATATTTAATAAAACGTATGTACATCGAATGAATGAGTTATTTATTATCACGTCGAATCGACTTTGTAGTAGCTATGGTATTTCAAGAACTGAACTGAAATGACGGAGTACCTGCAGCTCCTTAACTATAGTTCACAGTCCGATCTCCGCAGATGAATTCACTACCTTGGAGTCTTTTAGTTTTATATTTCGTATTTATTTGATGTAATTGTTTGTCGTATAACAATTTCAAATCAAATTTGTTATCAGCTTGAAATTCGGCCTGTACGCAGTCGACTTCAGCGATCCTCAGCGACGCCGGACAGCTAGAAAATCAGCGTTGTACTACAAAGATGTTATACGGACCCACTCTTTCGACGTAGCAGACAATTACATTAAAGACGAATTTTAATATAATCGATTTGTTTCTCATTTAACACTAATACCTAAACTATGTTTTGATTAATTATTGACTGCATACTCTTGTATCGCCTCATCCTATCTTGACATGGGCTGATGTACTTCTCTTTATATCTTATGCTACGTGTTTCCCGCCCGCTTTGAACAAAAGAACATTAAAACGCGTAAAATCATCTACAAATCATTCCGCGTCGAATGCTCATGTTTCCAGGTCGTGATTGGCGAACAAAAAAAACCTATTTTCTTTATATATATATATATAACAATTAACAATTATTACTTGTGATAAGACTATTCTCGTTGTGATTCACGAAAGATATATTATATTTATATGTCGGTGGAAACATGAGAAGTTAAATTAATAATAATTTTAACGACAAACAATCTGCGTCTGAACTGGACTGAACACAATAGCACCAGCAATAACAAAGGATGTGGCACCAGCAATAACATAGAAAAATTTACATTGGTGCTTCTACGGATAGAATACTTGATACCGATTCGAGATTCCCCGAAACATTAGTTAACTTTGTTAAATATCTTTTCGTTTTTATTTTCCTCTTATGTATATGTATTTTAAACATAATATGTTTTTATACAATTAAACGACGACACGAGCGGCACTTTCACATGATGGTGATTCGCCGGCCCATAACAACGTGTCGTTAGTTAAGATGGTATTCATGGCACCATATTGCGCTCGTCGCCTTGGGGGGCAAAATTTTGAATTGTTGAGTTTTGTTACCTGTTATGTACGCAGGTAGGGCGCAGTCAAAACGAGTGTAGCCCTTAAATCACTGACTTTATTGTGTCGATGTCGGTGGGCACACAATTTTACACATACCCACTAATTGATTAATTATGTATATCGACATACCCCTACATAACATAACCAGTAATTTCACTAGCTACAACGTCCTTTAACACGGAAGAAAGGGTTGTTTATTTGCAAAAATAGACGCTGCGGTGGTACCTGCCTAGAGCATCACCGGCAACAGAGACCTACCACCAGTAAACTAAAGAAGTAATTAAAACAATTGACGACTAATCGCACTCCCTCACTCTCTCTTTGTACCAGCCCCATATATCTATCTCATTCTCTCACCAATTACCAGAATACAAAGTATCACTTACTACAACAGT
This sequence comes from Ornithoptera priamus, assembly GCA_029034505.1. NCBI lineage: Eukaryota > Metazoa > Arthropoda > Insecta > Lepidoptera > Papilionidae > Ornithoptera > Ornithoptera priamus. Next base: position 1,840,810 of record JARDWD010000584.1, read on the forward strand.
GTTGAACAAGCTCTCGTTTGTTTTTCTATTTTATGATAAAGTAGACACTTTTATAGCATCATCAGGCTAATAACATTATATATTCATCAGGTTTATATCTCTCTGATTTGATTACTCGTAAAATTTTATTATATGTCATTTATCTGTTTTTTTTTTTATTGAATTAAGCAACGAAACGAATGGAACGTTCACTTGAAGGTAAGTGATACACCCGTCCATAAAGACGTGGCGCTAGTCAGGGTGATGCACACTACATCATATTAAGCCCGTCGCCTGGAACATGAGATGTTAACTCTCATTACCGCAGTAATTTCACTAGTTACAGCGCCGTTCAATCCAGAACTCAGAAATAAGTGCAAACTACTGTTTGTCAACAGAAAATGACACTGCGCTGATACCCACCTAGACGGTTTCCGGCTATAGAGACCTACTACCAGTAATGTAGTACTGTTTCATATAAAAACAAACATTCCATGTAAATAAATCAAAATTTTGTACAGTTGTTTATGAAACGACGCTGACAATTAATTGCTTTTGATTATTTTTTAATTAGAAGTTATGTTATCACCTATCAGGGATCAGCAAGTGGGGTCTTGGGTAGGCCCTACACTAGGTACTCTGACGATTTGATATTTCACATTACCGTGTTCCAGTTGGAAAGGCGCTGTAGCTATAGAAATTACTGACATAACAAGAAACTATCTTCTTTTGACTCAAATCGAGCACAATCTGATGTAATTTATATGATCTATCCGTATCGATTGTTGTCATAGGCAAGTGTATCATTAATCATCAGGTGAAGGTATTTTTTAGTTAGTGAAGAACGCGTGTCGTAGAAAGATTTCAACATATATACGGTGTCCCGTGGCAGATTTAGGATTTCTCAATTAAATTAAAGGATGTTATTATTTTAGAATATACATATAATTGTCATAAAAAGAAGAACGAGACATGCGGATTTTATTCTATTGAAGATCACTCTGTCCAAATGTTTTCCATCGCAACATACACACTCGCGGAATCTTTCGAGAGTTTTCTAAGTGTATCTCGCGAAGGAGGCTCATGGTGGCTCTTGCTGTGTGAGGCGTAGCGCCATCTTGTTGAGACCACGTGTGAGAGCTGTTCGATGAATGTTCTCTTAGTTTCGGTATAAAATACTTATTAAGCATGCGGCGATAGACATCACCATCAACAATTACGGTTGCTCCACGAGAATTTTCAAAAAAAAACGGTCCAGTTATTCCATTGACAGAAAGAGACACCAATGCACTGCGACATCGTGACTGACCAATCCGCATAAATGTCGCGTCAGACTGTAACCCGTTCCCGGTTCCCCGCGCAACTGTTTGAAAAATATCCGAATTTCAAATTCTAAATCTGCCACTGAACACCTATTTATATATATATATATATATATATATATATATATATATATATATATATATATATATATATATATATATATATATATATATATGTATGTATGTATATATATTTGTAATGTTACTGATGGCGATAGCTTTATATGCAGATGCAGTGCAATTAAGGCATTTCAATTATGAAGAACTGTTCTGCGTGATTCAAATGCATTAATTGATCAATTAAGATGTTTACAGCACTTTAACATCTTTTATTTATCATATAAAATATGAAAAACTCCATGACTGAATCCAGTAAGGTCAGAGATGTCATTGAAACTGGTCACGTTTAGGTGCGTAACATTTGTACCGCTGCTTTGTATATTTTAAAAAAAATTTTGTTTATGGTTTTTTTATTTTAAAAATAATTATTAGAAAAGTCAAAAAAATTATCGGAATATATGTAACACACTTGTTTTAGGGACGATTTTATTAACAAATTATAATCTTTTTAGTAAATAGTATCCATCGCCACCAACCAGGAGTTAGTTATCTGTTGCTGGAGATGATATAGGTAATAGAAGTGTGCAAACATTACTGTGTTCCGGTCTGTAACAAGTTGCACCAAGTTACGGACAGATATATCGCTTATTACCAGGTTGATGTCCTGATAATATTTAAGCTTCTTAACTTAGAAGGCCATTTAGAGGCAATATGGAATTTTTTTTTAAAGATTTGATCGGTAAATATTATTAGGTATAAATTACTTGTAATTTACAGTTGTGCAGTAAAGTTTACTCATCCTCTGTCTTTTCTATTCTTTTCATCCATTTTCATAATTTCATTGTCATTACATAGTCATCAGTAGAAGTACATTGATAATGCATGTCGTATATTAGTGTGATGCTGTACATGGAGCTGACCTGGGCTGCCAGGACATTTCCACCGTGGTTCAAGTTCGGCGCTGCGACCTCTTCCTACCAGATCGAAGGCGCGTGGAATGTCAGCGGTTAGTTGGCAATGCCATTTATATTTTTGCTATTGTTCTTAATCATTATTAAAATATGCTTCTTCTAGACTAGTACGCTGTACCATCAGAGACTACATCGCCGCTTACCATCAGGTGGACGGACGGTTGGCAAAGGATCGTATAAATTAATAAAAAATAACTTTATGTACATTTGATAAAATAAGGCCGATAAAAAAAACGCGAAAAGACATCAGATTCGTATATTAGACAGAATGTACCATCGCAGCTCCTATTTCCGCCGACGGTCACGATGTTGTGCTGGGTCTTAGAAGAACAAAGGTCCCTGATACGACCCCACGATTTGTGGGTAGTAAATTGAGTGGGCCCGATAGTGCTAAGGAATCGAAAATGGATTCTACAATGAAAAGTGGCATGTTAACTTTTAACGGTTAACAACTGCTCACCTGGCAGTGGACCATGGACCTGATAAAGCTTATATGGAATCGTTGTATATAGGCATCGGTCAAGTCACCCTGGGAATTATTTGAAAAAGTCTATGTTCAGCAGTAGTCAAATATATGCTGAAATTATAATTAGAGGTGGACCAAGGCCTGCCATTTTTTTCTATTTTACGAAGTAGTAAGAACAGCGAGAAGTTTACCTGGTGGTAAGGGAAGCGCTTGACCATAACAAAATGACGCTATTTAGAATGATATACAATACCACATGGAGCTTGACGATGACATAAGCTGTTAAGTCTCGTTACCCTGGTAACTTCACTAACTACAGCGCCCTTCAAACCGGAACACAGTAATTATTGCACACTTCTGTTCGGCTGCGGAACTAAGAGCTGCGGTGGTACTCACTTTTTTATCCGAAGGCGAATCTTTAAAAATACCGTGCTTCTGGGTGGGAAGACGTTATACGGGATTTGTACCCACTATTACTTCCTCGATGGTTAACCTTATCGCTTTAAAAAAAAAAGAATTTCTGATGTTGTTATATAATCTTTTTTTTTCGTTTCTTTTAAGTTTTAAATTATTGAGGGATTTTTCAGACAAAGGGGAGAGCATATGGGACAGGTTCTCGCACGAGAGGCCAAGTCGGGTCGTGGGACAGGCAACAGGGGATGTAGCTTGCAACTCTTATTACCGATGGAACGAGGACATCGAAGTTGCAGCAGAGCTCGGTCTACATTTCTACAGGTAAACACAGTCGAACATCGATAGACAATTTCATTTATCATGAAGCAGCAAAGGACGAAAAAGTTTTACCGGCGGTAGGTCTCTCTAGGTAGATATCACCGCAGCTCCTATTCCTGTCGAACAGCAGTGTGCAAACATTACTGTATTCTGATTTAAAGGGCGCTGTAGCTAGTGAAATTATTGAGGTAATGAGCTTTAACGTTTCGTCTTAATACGAGCACAGTGTTACGGACAGGCGTATCATTTACTATCAGTTGAACTTGTCGCCCGTCTAGTCGCTTTGTTGAAAAAAAAGGAACAAAAGTTAGAAACAAGTTACTATAGATTTTAACGTCTCTCTGTTTCTTTTTTTCTTCATATAATTCGAGTATATTCAGCTTGTAGTATACATTATTGAGACTAGTTGTCATGGTATGCGGATTCCCTGTTCCGGCCCGTATACGACAGAGAAGGATAGAGAACGTATATAGAAAGTGTTTTATGTCATTCTCTTACAGTCTAAGAAGCCCTACAAGCATGTTTATACTCGTAGTTGTTTCTCTTCGTTACACTTTTTCGTTTCATAGAGAACGTTTCAGTTCAAAAATTATTATATTGAACCGCTTCTACGAACTACTCGTGCTTGAACTATTTATTTAAATAGATTAAGTATTTTATAGTTCTTATTTAGTAAAAAAAGTTTCCAGCAAAATGGAGAGTGAATGTATATTTCAGATTTTCATTGTCGTGGCCCCGGATACTACCAACGGGACTTATAAATAAAATAAGCGACAACGGAGTAAACTATTACAACAAACTTATCGACGGTCTGCTCGAGCGCGGAATCAAACCGGTCGTCACGCTGTACCACTGGGATCTGCCACAGAGGATACAAAACTTAGGTAATGTAACATATTCAGGATATCACTCATGATACTACGTTACTGTATCTCGATTTGAAGTGTGTTGTAAAGCGTGATTGTAAGGAGATTCTTTATTTATTCTTATCACTTATCACCAGAATAACATCTTCGTTTTGTATAAAAATTATTTTTTTTCTGTGTTTCTTAATCGATAAACGAAAAAAAAACTAATTCGTAATACCTTGTTGTTTTCTCGTGATGTATCATTTCACTAAAAGTTTAAGTATTTTTATAAGACAAGAAGAGCGCAACGTTCATCCTATGGTAAATAGGACGCATGTCCATAACATGGCTCTAGTTAGGATGATATACACAGCACCACATTGTGCTCGTCGCTTTAAAACATTTATTAAGTCTCATTATACCAGTAATTTTACTAGCTACAGCTCCCTTTAAGCCGGACAATTTATCGAAAGAAATAGGAGGAGCTGCGGTGGTATTTATACGGTCTGCGACAACATAGATCCTCCATCAGTGAAGTTTATTGGGGATCAAATCCGCGCCTTTTATCTTTCAGCTTAAGATGTCATGGTTTCGTGCTTTAGATAATATATCATAACCGCCACTTCGCGTTTGACCTGAGAAACGGGTAACTTAACCTTGACTCTCTTTAGGAAAGAAAGTCCTCAGTCCAAAACATTAAGAAGGCTTTATTTTGTTTTGAATAAAATGTTATTTTTTAGATTTTACAAACACGAAATATAGTGTTTATATCATGAATGATGTGCACCACCTTTTAATGCGTACATTTTCAACCGCCCGGCGGATTATAAAGCTTTCAAAATTTATAAAAGCTTCGTCGCTATTATTTCTTGTTGTCTATAGTAGTCTTAAGGATTGCTTCTATTTAAAATAAGAGAGACATAAATAATAAAAAAATTGTACTTGAAATTCAGTAATGTAATAAGTACATTAATTACATTTGATGATTTATTATAGAAACCAATATAATGGTCTTTAACCAAATTAGATTATTCTGGGTTATTTAGGCCTCACCTAGTAAGGAGTCATAGCGGGAATGTTTGTATTGCAGACCCTAATGGGATCACTTCCATTTATCTTCAATTTTCATATTTTTAGAGAACTATAAAAAATTTTGAGCAAAACGATGCATTCATATACAATGAGATTTGAAGTACAATAGATATTGAGGTCATGTGAAATCGACGCACTTGACCAACGACGGTTTCGATTTGCTCATTGTGAAAGAAGGCACCGAATACCAACATTAAGCAGGTCGTTTATTATAAGAAGTTTTTATATATATACTCTTAATATTTATATTCCTACACTTAATTTTAGTATATAGGCGATGCACTATTTTGAATACAGCACAAAGAGTGGGAAATAGACTTGTGCAGAAACCTTTCTCTGTAACAAACGTCGAGGAAGAACGGGTAACCACTCGTCTCCTAACACGAAAATTTCAAATTCGATTCTCAGGCAGAATGTTGTAAAATCTGCATAGTGATAGCCGTTTTTCGAACCTATCCTCACTCATATTGTATCAGCTACACATATAATGGACACACCGCGAGGTCGAGCCCGTCACAGACAGAAAATTCATTGTAGGCGGCTGGACCAACCCCTACGTGGTGGACTGGTTTGCGGACTACGTCAGAGTTGCCTACACATTGTTCGGGGACCGCGTCAAGACCTGGATAACCCTCAATGAGCCGGTGATTGCGTGCGACATGGCGTACAACTCCGGTGAGACCGCGCCCGGGATCGCGGATCCAAAGTTTGGCAATTACCTCTGCGGCAAGAATATGCTGTTAGCGCACGCCAAGGCCTGGAGAATTTACGATGAAGAGTTCAGATCGAAGTATCATGGTAAGTTTATTTTCCAAAAAATTTGGAGTATAATATTCGTAAAGTTATTGAACGCGTGTGTAGTTTTTTTTTTCAAACCGATCGATAAAATTATTTATCCGAATAAGGCAAGCAAAAAGGTCACATGATGGTAAGCTGCAACGCATTGAACTTGTCTTGATACATAAAACTCTTTACTCCAATAATTATAGTAAGATTACTACAACGCCTATCAAAGTGGAATACAGTAATGTTTGCGTCTTACTATTTGTAAAGATAAATGCTACGGTTGTCCATATCAATACTGTCTAAAGTAATAGACTCTTTTTTTGTACCGAGAGGGATTATTTTGGCTTAGTACGTCCACCACCTAGGCCATAAGTGATCAATTAGGAACCTGTCTTTCTAAATCCGCGACGCCGTAAACTCTTTCAGTCGCCTTCTACGATAGGTATACCTTAGCTTCTATTTTCGCTACATGGCTAAGGCCTAGGCAACCTAGGTACGTGGCTAGGCCCCGTAATTTTTGCGGCCCAATAATTAAAACCAAATGACCAAACGCGAAGTATGTGTCATGACTACAATAGGCGTAAGTACAATGTTGCGTAGGGCCCGTTTTGACTTTAGCTGCTTTACATGGCTGCGGCAATATATACGTAATACCAATGAAAAGGCGCTTGACCCTACCTACATACTCGTACATTAACAAAACGTATCGCTCCAAAGTGGGTCCAGTTTCATTAAAATCGATAAAAGGTTTAATTGTTACAACATTATGACACCTGTGATACGGTTCTGCCGAAGGTCTCCGTAACATAGAGAACAGAGTTGCCCTGGTGGTCCGAACAACTCTCACTCCTCAAAGCAGATATCTTGAGAAAGAAGGGACGGATTCCAAATGCGCGGCCAACCCGTAAGGAGCGGCTCTTGCGCGAGTATTTCGACGCGAAGGAAGCTTATCGCCTCGAGGTGAAGCGTGCTCAGACCGCTAGTTGAAACCGGTTCTGTGATAGGCAGGAGCACGAGACCATGTGGGACGGCATCTACCATGTGATGCGTCGCACGGAGACTAGGCGTGAGGACGTCCCGCTCGTCCAGGATACGTCGTCTCTTCTTGGAGGATAACTCCGAGGAGGACAATGCGGACCACTGTTTTATAAGAGCTAAGTTCGATGAAGTCAACGAGGGGGACCATGATGATTCATGCGAACGAATTCATGATGGCAGGGTCACGGGAACGCTTTCGCTCACATCGGCGACTCTGCCGGCGTTGGCCGCTTTCGCAGCCCCACCTCGGGAGGGAGGGATGAATCTTCCTTTTCCAAGCCACCCCGGAACATGTAGCGCGCCCCCTCCTCGGCTTCCTGCAGTCGCGCGGGCGACGGGTTCCCTCGAATCCGTCGCCCAGAGGTCATGGGAGCCACGGGAGAAAAGCTCTCCCGGCTCTCTGCGGCGGAGAGATATTGGGCCCGCCGCTACCCGTTAATGGCCGCGATGGATAGGGAGAACGGCGCATCGCAATACCGACACTCGTCTTCCCCCGCAGCCGTACCGCCGCCGCATTGCCGGTGCGACACCGGTTAGTCACAGAGGGTACTCCAACCGCGACTCTCCCTCGGTTGCAAGGGGCAGTATGAAACCGTCTCTGCAGCCTGGACGCAACGGGCAGCATTAAGCCGCCTCTGCAACCCCCGGCCGCTCCGGTGAGCTCCAGTTATCCAACCGATGCGCGGACCTGGAGCGGTTGCTCCGGCCGGCCCTTTACCGTGGGCCGGCCGGGTGGATACCACTTCGCTTCACCGTGTGTCTGTCCACTGTTACTAAGCCCCCGACCCACGACAAGGCGGGAAGCCGTTGGGAGTGACCCGTCTGAACAGGTTGGTGTGAAGTTCTCCTGCTTGGTAGAAAGTGAGGAGGAGATTCAATTTAGCATCTCGGCTACCGATTCGGCCCTTTACATCGACGGCAACCGCAAAGACGACAAGATGATTACGGCGTTAAGCGTCATGCGAAACCCTCAACTGGATTTTTTTGGACTTTCGTAATACGGTTGTACTAAGTAATTTACACTGTACTTTAAGACGCTCTGTCATTATCAATAGAGTGCTGATATTGCTGCGTGCGTTCTCCACCAGAAATCTCGCACACCACTTCAATACCTCTGCAACATTCGTTAATTAGGAGTGATTTACGAAACGGTTATACCGGCTTTAACAGGAATCTCATTAGAAGACGGCACTTATAATATTTAAACTTTAAACTAAAACTAACTAAAACTCATAAAGTTATTAATAAATTACAAACAATTTTGTTTAGTTTTATTACATAATATTTGAATTTGTACATTTACTGGAAAGTTGGAAAATCTCCTTCATCATTATTATCATCAAAACAGCCTGCGGCAGTCCACTGCTAGCCAAAATCTTCATCATGGGTAAATTTTTGAGGAACCTAGTTTCTCCGTTAATGATTGTAAATACTGTGTTATCTGTTAAAATATTATAGGACAAGTTGGAATCGCCAATCATTTGCTCTGGATAGAGGCAGAAAAAGAAGAAGATGAGGAGTTTTCTGAAGTCATTAGACAAAATATGGTATGTTGAATGATGGTACGATTTTAATAGCGTGAACGGTTAAATTTCTGAAAACATAAAATTTGGAGTCTGACATAGAATAAGTAGGGTAAATAAAAAAAATATCATGTCTTTTTTAAAAGGTCGGAATGTACTCCCACCCAATCTATTCCAAAGTCGGCGGATGGCCTCCAGAGCTGGAGGTTATAATTGCAGAGAACAGCAAGAAAGAAGGACTGCCGCGTTCTAGATTGCCACCTTTCACGGAGGAGGAAATTGTTCTGATCAGAGGTAAATAGAGTCGAATGAATTTCAAATAGAACGCTTTTAATCAAGTGATCAACGGAGAGGTGGGCGTTATGATAAGTGGTTACTGTCGGACAGCTGTAAAACACGCAGTCACAGTTGCTTTTTTTCCAACAAAGTAACAAGATGTTCACTGGATAGTAAATGATACGCCAGGCCATAACCTACCGTCAGGATGATACACAGCACCATATTACGCTTGTCGTCTTGTGGCAAAAGATGTTAATTCTTATCACAGTAAGTTTATGAACAACACCGTGCTATTAACCGCAATACGATAATGTTTGCATACTACTGTTAGCGGTTTAAATAGAAGTTGCGATGATACCTAATTAGACTAGTCTTCGGCAACATAAACCAGTTCCACCTCTTTCCCCTCCAACGGGTTCTAGCCTTGTCGTGGCGGAGGGTCTTAGTAACCGTGGCCGGACACACGGTGTAGCTAAATGGAACCCACCCGGCCGGCCCTCCCGAGGTGGGGCCGCGCAAGCGGCCAGCGCCGGCAGGGTCGCGGTTGAGTGCGCACCAGCGTCCCCGTGACCCTGCCATAATGGCGATGAGATGGAACATCCTGGGGGTTTTAGTCGGTGCAAGTACGACATAACCTGTGCTCACCCCTGCGAGGACGGGTATGCGTAGGCATTTCCGCCACGTTAAACAAAAAAAAAACAATTTTTTATTGCTACAAAAAATTGTCTGTCCAAAGGTACGTACGACTTCTACGGGTTGAATTATTACACTGCACGATTGGTTCGGAAGGCGAAAGAAAATGAGACCATAGGATGCTGGCCACTGGGTGATGGTGCGGTCGAATTCGGGGCGGTGATGAGCGTGCGACCGGAGTGGGTTAAGGAATCTTCCTCTTGGTTTTGGGTTAGTATATACGAAAATTGCGAAGCCAATAGAGCGGAGTGGAGAAAGCTCGCCTCACCACAAAGTAGAATAATAGCTAGGAAGGAAGATAGGGATGGGGTCTATGAAAGTTATACTATTTTTAGACAGTGGAACATATAGTAACTAGTGTTCTCTGGTCAAAACCACTTCACCACCCATGGCTATATTATGATATATGATATATGTTACATGTGTAACTTTACATCTCGGTTTAAATTATTATGTAAAGTTTGTATATGTTAACAAATATATTTTGTCTGGCTTCCCACTTAAAGTTGATGCGGGAAAAAGGTGAAGTCATTCATCCAATCGGACATGGTGTTAGTACTTGACCAGTAGATTCTTTCGTTTATTGTTGTGTTCATATCAAGGTGCTTCCAAGTCTATATGTTTTCCTTATTGTCATTATAAATAGTTCATTGTTACGAACAGAATTATGCGCCTGGTCTACGCAAAATACTAGTCTTTTTGAAGAAGAGCTATGGTGATATTAAAATCTTAATTACCGAAAACGGGCTGTCCACGTCCAGCTATAGATTGGACGACGAGAAACGAGTCAACTACCACAGGAATCATCTGGAACAAGTAAATATACTGACAAATGTTTCATTGTAAATTTTTTGTAACAGACGAAATCAAAGGTTTTTTGCTCAACCTTAAGATAAACTTGGAGAGAATGACCTTCGGCATTAAGTCCGCCTTTTTGTGTGTTTCATGCGTGCAAACAAATATATAAATAAATAAAAAGGTGCATATATTGTATGTGCAGGTTTTTTTGCTGCCATGGGTACAATGCACTTTTACAAGTTTAGAAACTAAGGAAAATCGGAAAACGGTTTTTATTTCTAAAAGTTGATATATCGCTCACATACATACACTGTACAAAAGCAATGCTGTTATGGTGACAGATTTGCAATATCATGGTGATTGTAAGTCAGATGTTGAAATAATACTGCCTCCAACCGACTTTGTTATGACTTTGTTATGACTTTGGATAGATTAGGAATTCTCTCGTTAAAAAGCAAGAGAATATATAGCAACAGCCTTGGAGGCAATAAATTGCGTAAAATATTAGGTCATTACATATGAAACTGGCGTTTTGTACGGAGGAATATTTAGTCAGTTTTTTTTTTGTAAAATATATTTAATTAATCAAAGTATGCATCGTTGTTATCTATGCACTTTTGCCATCTCATAGGTAGTTCATTGATCGCTTTACTAAAAAAACCGTGGGGGGCGAGAATCAATAAACTCTTTGAAGACGGTTTGAACTACCGCATCAGAGTTGAATTTTTTTTCTTAGTCAATTTTCGTTTAGGGCAGGATTTGGCTAGGTCTCCAGGGTTCAGCTATTGCGACGAGCACTTCCAATTATCGAACAGTATCCACTTTTGATTACAAGTGATGATTCAATTTAAAATCCCTTCATTATTGTGTCGGTTGAGCAAAGTAATACAGCAGCAGCAGTTGACGCGTGTTTGCAAGTGCGATTCACTCAATTCATGAGGTACCCATCGTTCAAGTTTTTTTACTTTCCCGATTTGCTTCAAGTGGATTAATACAGTTTGGTCACTTACTCCGAAGCCTGCAGCTACCTCTGAAGGGCTTTGTGATGGATCCGCTTCCACAATAGCGTTTAATTCTTCATTTTCCACTTTGATCTCCGGCCGTCCACGGGGTTGGTTCTGAAAAGCGAAATATCCAGAAGGAAAACGTTGAAACCAAAAACTTACCTTGCTTTCTTTTGCGACACCAGCGCCGTACACATCATTAATCCTTCGAGCTGTTTCTGCAGCACTGGTGTCACGGTAGAACTCGTACTCGTAAATATACCGATATTTCGTATTTTCCATTGTGCGGTAATAAGCGACGCCAAAGAAAAAATAATGAGTAAAAACAAATGAATGGTTGTTTTCAAAACTGAAATCTACCAGCTAAATAAATTTATAAATTTGAATTTGGAACTCTTAACCAAAGAGGAGATATTTCAGATCAAAGTGGTCAGTACGACAAAACGCTAATTCCATATGTAAGGACCTAATATAACAGTGAATGGATCTCGCCATTGCTTCTTTCTATTCTCTAACTTGTACAGGTCTGGCTTGCCATCAACCAGGATGGGGTAAATGTAACGGGCTACACAGTCTGGTCTATGATAGACGCGTTTGAATGGGCAACTGGTTATGAGTAAGTTATTTCTAATTGTAGTAGTCCACTGAATTGATCAGCGTGTGGTGGTGGCGTAAGATGTTAAGCAACAATGCCTTGGTATAATGATATAGGAAACAAATGGGTGGCCTGAGTCTTCAAGATTAGGAGCCGAATAGAAAGATCCACAGGCTTTTTATCGTACCGAAACATTCCTTTATTAGTTGATAATTTTTCAAAATATATTACTGGTGTGATAGAGTGTGCTTGCATGATTATGATAACCGCTAGCATCGAAACGGCTCCATAAAAAGTTTTGCCGTGCACAGGAAAGCAGTTACAAGACTTAGGGATAGATTTAATACGAAATGGACGAGTGGAAAGGTTCCTTTGGGTGGGTGATGTGAGATAATGTTCTTGCTTTATAAAGATAACCAGTTTTTATCACCACACGCCGATGTCCATTAGCAAACAATAATTATTTATGTGGAAGTTAGTGCATATGTCAGAATGAGCTTTTTTATGAATAGTAATTCTTTTAATGTAATTTTTGATAATTTCAGCTTTAGATTCGGGCTGTACCACGTAGACATGAATGCAAAGAACAGGACCCGCGTGGCCCGCGCTTCAAGTCGCTACTACGCAAAGGTTATACGTACGCACAGTATGGATGTTGAGAACAAATACAACAGCGGTGAACTATACTCCACTGTTTTGATTTACACGCCGGTGCCCATTATCCTTGTTTTGGTCTTCATATTCTTGTTCTCATGCCCTAAATATGCGAAGATGCTTACGGCAGAACAAAGGAGATTACTCAACAATCCCAATGCCTCTTAAAAGAAATTATTGTACCTGATACAAAAAAAAATTTTTTTTTTAACAAGCCGTAGGAAATATTGTACATCTCATTTATTCCTCTTTTACCTATAAGCATGCCTTACCTTTAAGACGGTGGTTAGGTTTAGACATTTTTTTTAATTTTACAAAGCGAGGGAAGAGGCGTTGATCTGTAATACGTCTACTCTTAATAATGTGGTGTTAGGTTAAGTTATATACTGAACCACACTCGTCGTCTCGAAACATTACATGTTGTCTTATTGTCCTAGGACAATAAGACAACATGTAATAACTAGTTATTTCATTACCTAACATGCATCATTCTTTAAACAGAAATACAGTAATGTGGTATATTGAATATCTTCAATAGTTACTTTACCGTTAGAATAATAACATACGTACAGAAAATTCGCGAATTTTCTTTTAAGAGAAATATCTATAATTCCTTTTTGTTGCCTTAATGCAAGGTTGAGGTTAAGATCACGAAAATTTAGGATAAAAAAGGTCTAAGAGTTACCATCGTGTTTACATTGCGATAGGGAACAGAGGAACGTTTTGTATAGTTTTACTCTTACTTATACAAATAAATCACTTTTGTGGTGGTAGGTCTCTGATACAGGGACCGTCTGGTTAAGTATGACCGCAGCGCCTATTGCAGCCGACAAACGGTAGTGTGCAAACATTACTGTGGCGTGTTTAAAGGACGCTGCTGTAGCTAGTGAAATCACAGGGGTACTCAACATCCCAAGTCTTCATGCGAGAAGCGCAATGTGGTGCTGTGTATAACATCCTATTTAGCGCCACATTGTTATGGGCGGACGTATTACTTACCATCATGTGAACGTTGCGCTCGTTTATTACCAGAAAATAAAGTATCTGTATTAATATGAAGTTCTGCTTTTTAATGGATTCACATAAATATTTACATGGTACTAAACTCATTCGACTCGGCTGATGATGATGATGATAAAATTCAAACAGACATGAATGTCGGTCGGTGGGACGACGATATCCAGCTAAGTTACTTATAGAAATTGACAACAAAGTTTATTTATTGCCCTAGAAACCAACATGGCCCATCTGAAAGCTTCATTATGTTCGCCTTGTGTACAGTTGTCACCTCTTTACTACACTATGATCGCTACAATGAATTATCTCCTTGTATGTTTGCTCCGTAGAAATAACGTAACGGTTGTACTGAACGCTTAGAAGCATAAGTTAGGCTAATAAATTTGAAGATTATGTGCTACTTAATCCAATGAAACCTTGGCTTGTTTTGAAAGGCGACTGAGCAGCACCAATTCATCTTTATCTGTAAATTTCTCTCACCAACCCTCAACCAATCTCTCTTGAGAAGACAATATGTTCACCAATATACGGAAATAATTATCGGTTGTTCATATATATAATGAAAATGAGTTATCTTTGTTGGCCAATCACGTGAAAACTAGTGAACGTATGAGCATGGGAACATGACTATTCGATGCGGAATGATTTCTAGATAGTTATAGGCTGTTTTCTTTTTCAATTTCATATACCCTTCATCATTGTACAAGAAGTATTATTTATTTGGTATCTATCTATATACAGGGGTTATTGAGATATTCAATGAGTCATCGTGATATCTCCGAAACTATTAGGCGTAAATACTCAAAATATGGTTAAGATATTACCTAGTATCAACAGTGAAATGTATTTCAAACATTAATACGCAAAAATCTTTTGAGGAAGCTTACAGCTCCAACAGAAGACGTTTATAGGCTCATGATGATGATAATTTTTTTTTAAAAAAATTGGCGAGGTTGGTAAGACATTCACCTCATGATAATTTGTGAAATCCGCATATTGCATTTGGTTGGTTATAGCTCGTTTTAAAACGGAAGACATAACAGCACATTGTTTTGCGGCCAAAGTAGACGCTGTAGTGGAAGTGGACTCAGAGGCCTAGAAATTTTACGCCTGTAAATGTCCTCAGTCTTTTCCAATCAGGAGATAACTTTTCACACTTGGCATGTGCATATCAAATATAAGTTTAATGGTGATAAACCATTACTTATATAAAAAGTCATAAAATACTCTTGTCTCCCATGTCCTTACATTTTATTTCTATGCATTTGTAAATAGTTAATATATCATTCATCATTTATTTCAGTCCACTGCTGAACATAGCTTTCCCAAACTTGGAAGCATTAGCTGCAGTCGTTTCGTATATGGGCTCCCAAGTGCGTTGTGCCAGTAAAAATAATCAGGAAGATTACTACTGCCTTTTTCCAGAAGTTGTTTCTATTAGCCGCCATTTACGACACGAGGATGGCGAAAAGAGCTGACAGATAATATTAGATAGGTAATACTAAATTAAACATAAATGTCGCTGACCTTGCCCGTGCTACAGTGTAATCAATAAAAATCTAAAATAAACATGACCATATAAATACATCAAAAACTGTGTCTCGGTCTAATCCTTGACACAAAAGTTATACGGAAGTATTAACTTTCTTAATTCAGTCCATGTCGTAGCGGCTAAATGTGCCATAACACAGAGGTTCCAGGTTAGAATCTAGTGTCACATGTTATGAGATATAGTTGTTGGAAAGGATTTTCCAAATGTGACTGACCCATGATTATTAATGTCGAGTAATCAGCATAAAAGGCCAGGGTCGTTTACAGAATTTTAGTGAATAGTATGCAGACTGTACCTGAAATCTCTGTGGTTATCTATACTTAACATTAGACTTACTTATTTTAATTCAGCATAGATCCGTAACATTTAAGTTACTTGAGAGATTATTATTTTAATTAAGCTGGGGTATGCAGTGCTCTCAAGTGCCGCCCAACTGTTCCGCCTTGCAAGAGACGGGCCAAAATATGGTAAACTGACCACCAGCCTCCGCAAGTCGGAGAGGCATCTTAGGAAGAAGAAGAATACAGTGCTTATTTGCCCATGCATTTGAGAGGCTTACTACACGGCGCCATGTAACGGAGCCGAAGTATTCAAAAGGAGCAAGCTTCACCTTTCTCGACGTCAATGACATTTAACACCATGGGACACTGAGGTCAGTGTTCTTAGGCCTTAATAAATTAAAAAAAAGGTCTAAAGTTTTTGTTGTTCTCAAAAAGTTATTATGACCTTTTCACACTAGGACAAATTGTCTGAGATTATCCTTTTACTTTAAAACGAAATTTCACAACTACTGAAGGTTAAACCTTTCCTTTATTGTGGTAATTAAAAAAAAAAAACTTTTCCTGATACTTTAACAAAGAAGTCGTGAAACCGTTTTTTTGTTCTAATTGTTTTCGATGAGTCGACTATAAAACTGATCGGTCTGGCAGATTATTAATTTTTGTCTGATTCATCAAAAATTATATGAAACATCCGATACAGAGTTATTAGATTATCTATTATAATCGAATTAATCTTTATAATTTTGTTTATCGAAGCTTTTATAGAACGTTTACATGGCCGATGATTCGTTATTCTACTTGTTAGTGATGATTTCTGGTTAATATTGTTTTACTATAGTAATAAAAAGTTTTCTGATAAGCGATACGACTGCTACACAACAACGAAGTGCTAAGATGTCCATACTATTCAAAAATGTATTCGACGCCATATGACATACGATGTCTCGTTACGTCAGTAATTTCTAGTTTTACTCCAGAAATATAAGAAAAAATCCTAATAGAAATAGATAGTGAGACTAGCAGGAAGTAAATCTACAAGTAAATGATATGCCACACAGCACCATGTTCTACTCGTCGCTTTGAGACCTAAGGTATTGAGTAGCTCGATAGCTTAGTAATTTAACTAGCTAAAGTACCTTTCAAACCGAAATACAGTAAATTTGTACGCTACATTTCAGCCGCTGAAGTGGTATCATTCACGAAAAAAATGCCTTCTTCAGAAGTATGTAAACAGATATGAAAATATCGTTAACTTCAAGCGAATTCAGACCAAGGCCAGTCATTATCACTCAATATCACCATTTAATTCATTTTATGCATTAACTCTATCTTGTGATGCCAAATAGACACTATTTGTGATCAATAGCAGTGTAAATTCTATCATTTGAACAATGATAAAGTTGTAGTATTATTTATATATTTGAGGTTTAAGAATCTTTATTTCTCACAAGAATATATACAATTCACTTATGCGAGAAGACAATAAGCAATAGATTAAGCTAAAATTACGAGCGTACAAAGACATACAGTAATTCCATAAAGTTAATGCATTGAACAACTGCCACTACAGTCGGCCAAAGGAAGGTAGTCTGCAGTTCGCGGCAGTCGTCGGTGGTCGGTGGTCGGTGGTCGGTGGTCGGTGCGGTAGAATCTTACAATAAGCAGAGATTGGAGGGCAATCGCTAAAATTTTTTAAGTCGGTTACACAGAGTGAGTCAAACTAGAATAGTCATGCACAATGTTTTGTAATATTAAATAAATGTTTTGTGGTGAATTTAAGACATGTTTTACTAGTAGTTTTTGAAAACTCGATATGATTTAGCATTTTTTATATTATCGGGTAGACTGTTGTATAATTTAGCTCCTTCGTATAGTAGACTTTTTTCCCATAGTTAGTTCGCGGAGGCCGTAGATATAAATTATTCATTCGATTAGAAGTCTTTCTACAAGGAAAATAAGTCACTTTTTTAGGAAGGGTTATTTTAGTATGTATTTCTCTATTTAGTATTTTTATTTATACCGTTTCCGTCAAACTTCGATTCATCAGTCCGCAATATTTTGGTGAGAAAATTATTATTTTCTAAGTCTGCATGAAGCATAAAACGGTAGAAATCTAACCTCCTTGCAGGGCCTCCCTCCACGGCCTGGACCGGTGTATAATGGTAGTGGTAGAGCCTTGCCGTAGGCACAGTAAACCACATTTTCCTTAAACGCAGCAATTTTTCCACGATCCTGGTTGAAGTAGGCGGGTCTATAACAAAATGGTCTATGATTCCTTCTTCCTCTTCAGTATCGTAAATTTGTGGCCTACCTGCGTCATATCGCCTCTATTGAACGCTGCTAGTTTCCCTGACGCGCTGGTACGCCACAGCAGTCTACTTTCACCCTGTATAACTAGCACGTATAGAAGCAATCTTTTTTATTCTATGAAGATACGCCCGCCCATAACAACGTGGCACTAATAGAATGATAAACACACCACTACATTACTCTTGATGCCTTGAGTTTTAAGTTGAAAGTGTGGGATCATCTCGTTAAAGAAAGTAGGAATGATCTTCATAGAAATAACTTTTAATATCTTTTTAAGCTTTATATATAAGTATGAATATAAATATATAACTTATGTATATTCCAATAAATGTGTATTTACTTCAATATTATTTCTTAATTTCCTCTACTCTCAATTATTTTTACCTTTTATGGACCTACGTCATAACATCCTAATCATCCAAGGTAGATTAAGAGACAATGGCAATGGCTTTAAGTACACGTTTAAACGGCATGTATTAAATTAAATAAATAAAATGGTAATAAATGGATATAAACTATTCGAACTACTTTAGACTGTCTTAATGAATATTCACACTTATATAAACTGACTATTACTATAAATGAACTGTAATGATTATTAATATAAATGAAATGAAATGTACAATACTCAAAATGAACTGTAAACCGAGACGATCGCATCAATATCCTCAATTATTATATTAACGATACTAAGTATAACTAGTATTCAACCTCTTTATCACGTAAAATATAATGTCAATATTATTTCAAGAACATTAATTATTCTTCAAAACATATGTCGTATGATGTACACTTGTGTTTTCTGACGATGGAGGTGTTTAACTACGCCGATATAATTGTACAATTGTTATATAAAAAAGAAACAATATGATGTTAATTAGATACACCGTTTCCGGTATCTTCAAACGACACGTGATTTACTAGTGTTGTGGTATATATTTATCAAATTTGGTAGCAGTACACATGCTAATGGTTTCTTAAGTCATTGCCGCTGCATTTATATCTGGCGTCAGACGGTAATGTTAAAATATCATGTACTAATTAATACGCTCTCCCTACACACCTGCAGAGTAACGAGTGGATTACAAAAAATTCAACGTTCACTGGTTGTAGTCTTTTTATCAATATTTACTGTCTACTAATGATCAAAAATTAATTTTTGATGACTTGGCTCTAGGACATAAACTAATGTATTCTCGTATAGCCGTGAATTTAAATAATTTGTAAACTGAACATAAGAAAAAGGTGTACATTTGTAATGTGTATATGTAAATTATAATTTATTTTAAAAATAATATTTTCTTTTTTTTTAAATACAAATAAGTATAGAGATTTCGAGTACAGTGTTCATATCCTACCCGCAATATGATAATACGGCCTCTGCTTTTCGGTGCAGCTGTGGCTCAAGGTGACCTTACATTGTTTTTTCATTACACCTTACATTACTACCCGGGACTTGCTTAGGCATAATCCAGAAAGACACTGGTATATTCCGAGGGAGATCTTGGGGTCTCTTGAATAGCACTAAAGATGACCACCGAGGGGTTTTATTGGGTACAAATCTCGCATACCCTGTTTTTCACTCCAGAAGCAGCATAAATTTTGAAGATTTTTAAGCAAATTAGTACTGAATTGACCTTAGCGATGAGTCTACTAAAATTTCATGAAAATAAAAAACGTTTTCTTCCACTTAATTTTTTTATAATATTATTAAATATAACACTGAAACGCAATCATTCGAAGAAACGTTTAAGATGTATACACTGCAATTACAGAAGTATAGTAGTAATAGATTGTGACTCTCGACTAAAGTCGACGCTGTTACCGAAGTGGTCAAAATGGGCACAAACAAAACACCAAATCTGTAATGAAATTTCGTTTGAAAACATTTCAAATAAGTCAGTTTTCTTATACCCACCCTACAATCAAACGAACTCCACATTACGCGCTAGAAACTGAACAGAGACCTCGTTATAAAGCAAGCGCATAGCCACTGAAGTTTCAAAAGTTTTCGTGGATATGTAAAACGAAACCGTACTTGGCCAGGGTAGGGACGAAATGTCCTTGATGCATCTTTTGAGAGAAAGCCCCGTGTCCCAGCAGTTGCAAGGTTATGTGGGTAGTATATATATATAATTTGTATGTAATCAATAAATTTATTCTTGTATTACTAATCTAAGTTTATAATATACAGTTACTTTGGTTTTCATAATCAGGGAAAGTGTCCCTTTCTAATAACCTAATCTGGATGGAACCTAAGACGGCTGCCGATGAAGAGCTCGCTGAACTTGCAAGACAACGCTATGTATGTAATGGTTTTGAACAGGTATATTTTATAATTAAATTTACAAGGGCGAGGAATGTAGAGGACGTCCCGCGAAGGTCACCCTTCCGTATCTCGACTCCGGATTCACATTTTAATTAATACGGTAATATGGTTTTTCTAAAACCTCCATGACAACTTACCAATATCATACTGCTAGTCTGTCATCGTGATAGTACGTATCTCTTCTTTCTCCTGCCCTGGTCCCACTTTATGTAGGGTCGGCACAACATGTTCTTCATTACCGAACATGTTGTAAATAGTTTTGGCTAAACTTTTTACGACCGGCCGCCTGCCTGACATCAACCCTGTTTTTGGGAATCTTTGGGGACATTTTTTTTTTTTTTTTACTTTCTCATTTGTATTTCGCTGTTGTTACTAAAATTCACAAATGTACATAACTTAAATATTAAAGTCATTGGTACATGCCGAGATTCGAACCCGCGACCTTCGGATTGAAGGCCGCACGCTCTAACCATTAGGCCAGCGAGCTACCCGTGATAGTACGTATAAGCACTTTTTTTTGTTATTTCCGAATTATTCCCATCGACCCCAACATGATTTTAATCCTGCGCTTGTTTCTTTATCGTCAAGGCCGGGCGTTACTCGTACCCTATATACTCCAAAGCCGGTGGCTAGCCACCGAGCATCGAGAAACTAATGGCAGACTACAGCATGGAACAAAGCTTCAGTAAATCAAGATTGCCATCTTTCACTAAAGAAGAAATTAAAATTATTAAAGGTAATTTTTTATTCGCCTGCAAATTGCTTATTATGTAGTAAAAAAGTTAATGGCCCTTATAATTTATAACATTAAAAGCACTACTAGTTAAAATTAAAAAAACTATAAACTACATCTAACTGATGATGAACCTAAACAGCAACGATGGAAACAGATATACTATTTGCTTTTTGTGTCATTCTTTAGTTCCCCTGTACAGTGGGACAGGAACTTCTATTTTCTTTTCATTCCATTCTTCTGTTTATTTATAACTATTTTCACTTATTCATTCTTCATTTCCATTTACCTCTTTCGTAATTGTTCTTATAAGACACTTTTTTTGTCGGTGATCAATTGTGTACGTGAACAGGCAGTTTCGACTTCTACGGCATGAACCACTACACAACGGCCTTGGTCCGACAAGCGAGCCCGGAGGAGAAGCCGTTCTTGTGGCACTTTAACGGGTCTTTAGAACTGAACTTGGTGATGGAGACCAACCCCTCTTGGCCGACCAGCGCCTCCTCTTCCATGAAGGTGATGATCCGGCGCGGAAAGAATTACTTTTTTTTATCCGATGACACGATCGGGACGTTCACCTGATGGTAATTGATACGCCTACCCATAAAAACGTGGTGCTAGTTAGAATTATATACACTGCACCACATTGTGCTCATCGACTTGAGACATAAGATTTTATGTCCCGTTACCCCAGTATTTTCACTAGCTAGAACGCCAGTAATGTTTGCAACACTACTATTTGTCGGTAGAAATAGGAACTGCATTGGTACCTACTTAGCCGGTCTTCGGCGATAGAAAAGTACCTCCTGTAATTTACTACTATGGCTAAATTATTCCTGATTTATAGTACAAATTAGTTAAATTAAAGCTATGAACAACATACAATAGCAGCCTGACCTTGGCAGAATAATGACGATGTAACACTAAATATACGCTATACGCTTGACAAACGTATAAATGTAAAGAGAGTCGTCAGAATTGGTTGATGGTTTTTATGGTACATTGGTACCTTTCTGGTATATTACTATGTTAATGAAACTTTATCATCATATTCTGAAATTTTCGTGAACACTCGAGTCATGACGTACTTTCGAAACTAAACATTGAGCACAGTACAATTTTTTTTAAATACCAGGCTAGACGATTAGGTTTCAAATACTTTTATTTTCAATAGGTGTAACCTAAAACTGCAAAATTTACACTTCTTCAAATGTCGTAAGAGACACAAAAACGAAAATGTTTGTTTTTATCCGCAGCATACATTACGCGTTATGCACACAGACATAAAAATACGGAATATATAACGTAAATAAAAAAATCGATAAAATAGTTAAAAAAACGATTGACTACTAAATACTTTTAACTTTTTATTAGCCCGATCAATTGAAGCGCGTATTTGATAGTAAATACCTAGTTTTAAAATCAGGTCGTATATATACGTCAATTACCTACTTAGTACTTACAAAACATCGCTATGAAAACTGATCGTACAGCACGGAAAAGCACTTGTAACAACGTGATTATAATTGTCGGTTTCGAATACAAAAAGGGATGGAAAAAAAACTATGAATAACCTTTGCAATTACCGGTTTAGGGGAATTTATTAATAGCGATTTCATTATTCATTGTTAGTGTAGATAACGTCACTTTAAGTCATTCCATCGTATCTTCCATCGTCATGATCATCAGCCGATAGATGTCCACCGCTGGACATAGGCCTCCCCCAAAGATCTCCACATCAATCTGTCTCGCGTTGTCTGCGTCCAGCGGTTTTCGCGACTCTCCTCAGATCATCGGGCATCTTGTAGGAGACACACAAACTAAATATAATCGATTAATTACGTCAATTTGAAACAACTGAAGTTTTATTTGTTCTGCTAGTGATGCTCGATGTTGACTCAGCTCAAGAGGTATGAGCGCCGATATGACGAATTCGCTTGACCATCGGAAGACGGAAGTTCAAATACTTCACGTGTCAGATTTTCTTTTTGTATTTCATTCGGACATTAAATTGACATCGAACCAAAATTCATATATTTTTTTTATTGCAGACATTTTTACATAAACATATTTTAAAATAAAAACCAGTTAGAAATAATTAACTTGTTTCATCAATACGTATGTCTTATTGCAAATGAATCTTTTTAAATTTGATTAAATACCAAATAAAAATTTTACTTAGGTTCTTTAGTAGTGGGCGCGTTAACTAAAATATACTACTAAAAGAAGATTGAAAGTGGCTGCAAAAGTGTGTTCTATATAATTAAGAAATTTTAGGATTTTGAGCTGAAACTGTCGGGTTATTTTTTTCAGATTTACCCCGACGTTATGCGGCGTCAAATAGGGTGGCTGATGAAGGAATACGGCAACATCGACATCCTGATAACGGAGAATGGATATTCGAACTTTGGACGGCTCATCCGCGATTTGGGCAGGATACAGTTCATCAAAGATCATTTAAAACAGGTGAGACGTATAGGATGTACCGTGGTAGATTTAGAATTTTTTAATTAAATTAAAGGATGTTATTATTTTAGAATATACATATATTTGTCATAAAATGAAAGACGACACATGCCGATTTTATTTTTCGAAGGTCACTTCGTCATTTACGCGACGTACACAAGACTGGCGGGGATTTTCTTGCACGCTGTTTGCAACGCGTACAATGTTTTGTGCAGTCCTCGATGTTCGTCTAGGACCTGGGCTTGGCTCGTTAACTGTTGAACCTGTTCCACGGAACTTCTGGACCCACGTCCTAAACAAACTTTCACTCGGTGCTTCACTTAAGTGACGAATATCTATATTATATATATATATATATATATATTGTAGTGAGAACAAAATCTCCGGCTAGCAACAGTGCACGATTTATTAGCTTCAAAATACGCTTCAACTGCGAACGCGCGGTACGCGCCAGTCCACTGCTTTTTTTTTTTTATGGTGATGTTCTCGCCGCAGTTTTATTGACAACCATTGCAGCTTCATCGAACTCAGGGCTCGCGGATCCGGTATCCACGAGCTAAAATAATAAAAAATAAAACTAATATATAAAGGGAAAGGGTGAGAAGGTATTGGATGCGGATGGGTCGAAGGAATGGATAGTGTTATGGAGGGAAAGGCGAGGGGGGAGGGGGATGTGCTCAAATATATACATAGATAACTATAGTTATGAATTTAATACGCTTACGACGCGCATCGGATGGCGGCAATGACTATGCGGTGATCGAAGGAGGGCTCGGGCCCGTCCTCCGATCATCTTCGCCTGTATTACGAACCGGGGGCGGTGAGGACCGCCAATCCACTGCGAGATCGTGACTAACCAATCCGCACAATTGCTGCGCCAAACTGTAACCCCTCCCCGGTCTCCCGCGCAACCGTTAGAAAAATATTCGAATTTCAAATCCTAAATCTGGCACGGGACACCCTAATACTTACACAAATATATCGAATACTTACACTAATATGATAATAGTCGAGGGTTCTCGACATTTTTATTTAAAAGAATTGTACACAATTGTGGGAGAATTTTTTTATAACCATAGACTTGCGTTGAATACTTAATTTTTTTTGTAAACTAAATAATTAACGCCATCTTACGAGGCAATATGTCTTCATTAGCACTTCCTCGCATGCACAGAATAAAAATACAACTTTTATAATGATTTATTGTTAGTAAAATGTTTTATGTTTTAACTACTAGTTTCATATTGAATTTATAATTCAGGTACTCTTGTCCATTTGGGTTGACGGTGCTAAAGTGATGGGATACAGTTATTGGTCCCTTATGGACAGCTTCGAATGGACTAATGGGTATAGGTGAGTAAAAGGTCATGGAATTTTTCTATTCTAAAATGAGGTAACAGTTATTTTTAATTTCACGTAATATTAAATGACAATAAGCACATGGCTGGCAAAGCAAACATACTCGAATCAGAAACCTCCGTGTTTCGAGAAAAGACAATATACTATTGTTAAATATGTGTTAGAAAAATAGCATATTTATTGTCTCGTAAGGAACTGGAATGGATCGAAAATTATTGACTTTATACTATAGTGATATTTTACACTAAAATTTACTGAATCTTATTATATATTTTTCATTAAGCATTTTTAAATTTAGTTAATATTTCTTAATCATAAGTTTTACAAAATTAACAATGAAAACAATAAAAGATTTGTATTGATTATTTGAGAGATATAACTATCGATCATTTTAATAAGCGGACATCTATATGCATTCAATCATTCCATATTGGATAGAGCATAGTAGTGTAGTTTTAATGATTACTTCAGGATAATGAATGTCGGATTACAAATATATACATATATATATTACTCTGTTATCGTAAAAAATTAATGACTAATTTCAGGTTTAAATTCGGGGTGTACGTAACTATTTTTATCAGGCCGCCGCACATTCGCATGGCGCGCCTGACCGCTAAGTATTACACGAACATTATACGCACCAACTCCATTGATGCAGACGTCATCAACTTCATTGATGCAGAGGTCACCAATTCCATTGATTCAGAGATCACCAACTCCACTGATGTAGAGGTCAGCAACTAGACTCCGCAAGTACAGCGACCAGCCAAACCAGAGCCATTGCATTTACAGGTCTTTGTTTTTTAGCTTGCATATTTATTTAAATCAATTAATTAAATTTAATCCTTATCAAAAATCAATAATAAACAATAATTTTCGTATCTCTTTAACTAAAGGTAACCAAATTTATATATAAAAAAAATTAATGCAGTATTAAATAAAAAGTTGTTTTGAAATTTTTAATTATTTAATTATGCCTGTATGTTTGATATGTTTTTACCTTGTTTTAGATATAAATATTGTGATATCGCAGGTTACCACAGAGTACTTTTTATATACTGAGATAGTCACTTGAGTGAATGAAACTTAGCGACGTATAATGTGTCCAAATCTATACTGGGTATTAGGAGACTGCTTACGAGAACGAATACATACGATAGTACTAATGGCTCCTTTGATGATTGAACGGGAAAAAAACGATCCTGATAAAAACAAATCAAATTTTTTAAAACGTTTTATTGGCATTATTTACGCTTCATCATGTTAGTCCAGCCGAATGAAACGAGAAAAATCACAATTGACGAAGGTAACGTTATATTTTACTGCCAGTTCATTGACCTATGTCCTCCCGTGTAAAAAACACGGCCTATTAAAGAAGAATCGAACTGACGACTTGTGGTGTATGTATACGCAACATTCTTCTCCCCCCCCCATTTAAAATAGTGCCAGTTTTCTCATACAAATAACTAATATCAGTCGTAAAGGATTTTT
Organism: Ornithoptera priamus; assembly: GCA_029034505.1. Taxonomy (NCBI): domain Eukaryota; kingdom Metazoa; phylum Arthropoda; class Insecta; order Lepidoptera; family Papilionidae; genus Ornithoptera; species Ornithoptera priamus. Next base: position 1,867,191 of record JARDWD010000584.1, read on the forward strand.
TTAATTTTATTATAACCAGATTTATGATATGGAGGTTATAGCTATAAATTTATTTTATGTTTCTAATCAATTCCACATTAATTTATTATTATTAATGCATTAAGTATAATGTGTACTATCAACTGATAAGGGTGGGTGCTGAGACCTGGATAGAAACTTTTGAGAACCCTTTTCCTATACTTTTCTGGAACACATGTAGTTCCTAGATTTGGAGGTTGAAAATTTCTTTTTATTAAAATAAAAAAGTTTCCAGAGCCAAAATAAGAAGTCTTGAAAAAAAAATCACATTTTCTGTGCATTTTAGATTATTTAAAAAACAAGTTGTAGAGTAAAATGCAACCAATCTTCAATGCACAGAACCTAATACTTTTCCCGCTAGAAAGAAAAAAACATTTACACTACAGTGTTATACACTGCACCACATTGCGCACGTCACCTTGAAATATAAGATGTTCAGTCTCGTTACCCCAATTACTGTAGCTCCAGCGCCCTTCAACCGGAACACAGTACTGTTAGGCGATAGAAACAGGCGCTACGGTTGTAACTATCCAGACGGTCCCCGGTAACAGAGATACCTTGTGTCTGGGAGGAAGATATAGTTATGTGGGGCTTAATACCACTAAAACTCCCTCGGTGGTCTCCGTCAGTGCATTTGGAGAGGCTCGGGATCTCCTACGGAACGCATCGGTGCCCCCTTGCACTCTGGCTATAACATCCCACGGAAGGGCAAAGTCCTCCTTAGCATCCACGATGTGCTACGGCAAATACAGGACCACCATACATTTGCCGTCCCCCTAAGGCTCGCTCATTGAGCGCTGAGGGCCCCCAATCTCAACACTCCCGAACCCGAGGACCTTTTTAATAGCCTTGTACAACAGGCAAAGAATACCTTAGTCCTATCTCCAGCAAAATGCAAATACACATAATTTTTTTAACACAATATATACGTTCCTAAAAATATGTGTGAATAACGAAAATTAACCGAAAACTATATTAAAAAAAATATATAGAATTCGTTTAAGAATTTATTTCGTGCTGACAAAATTAAATACATTAAATATACTATAAAAAATATATTACTTAAAATTTTATATCATATATACGAGTATAATATATTAATATAATAAGTGCGCAAATTATTTTTTAGATTGCGATGTTTAAGTATTTATGAAACAAAAAGCACATACCTGAAATTGCTTTGTAGGGTCAATAAGAAACGGATGGGAATGTACGCAGACAGCTCGAGATGACCTTCCGTTATTTTTTAATTTAACTCATATAACACTTTACAGCTTTTAGTGAACCGATAAAAAGGCTGCGCATCGCTCGCATCATCAGTGCCTCCTGTTCACTTATCCGCTCCGGTAGCTGAAGTGGTGATAAAAAGAAATGATAAACATTTCCACAGATTAAATAAAATAGTCTAACAATGACATCTCTCAGAATAACTATATTGAGGTATGTTATTTTTATTAATACTTTTCATATAATTTTTTAAACGACGGAACACCTAGTGGTGATAAGGTTGCTCGTAAGAAATGTTTTTTTTTTAGTTAGCCTCTGAAGCACGTCGCTGTGCTTAGCTGGAGATTACTGGAGAATATCTAGCTCCTATTTCTATTCATATTTTGAAGAGCGTTTAAAGTGAAATTACAGGAGTAATGAGACTTTACATATGTCTCAAAGTGACAAACACAATATGGTACGCGAGCGTCCCGCTGTTATAGGTAGGCGTTACACTCACCATCAAGTGAAGGACTCGCTCGTGTTCTAGCATCGTTGTGACGATGGTGGTATCCTAAACCGTCTCCCACATTAGAAACCTTGGTTTGAATGGTATACAATAAAGTTGTTATATATTATAGGCTATATATATAGATGGAATTTCATACATAGCTTCATTATTTTATCTCTAACTTTTATAAATCTGTTTATTTAGTATTGTTTATGCGGTTGCTATAGTAACGGTTACTATAGAAAGACATTTGCGATCTAATTTTATGTTACGGTCAACAATGCCGGGAAAGAAGCAGCTAGTGTACACATATTTGTAATAATAAAATAACAGTTTTATAATATACAATTAATTAGAACAAATTTTTAGTCTGTATAGTTGTTTTATGTAATCTTAACGGTTGAACCGATTTTGACGAAACAATCATTTAAAGAACCCTAATGATTAAAACATTTAACTTTATTGAAAATAACTACGTTCAAAGAAACTTTTATGATATTTTTTGTCGCTTAAAACGATCTATGCGGAAGATGATGCGTTGATCAAATAATGAAACTGAAATCAACACCGTATCACATGATTCACTGGAACCAAGACCTTTAAAAGTAGTTTATTAGTCGTGTAGAAATAATTTTCAGTAAATAGCAAATCCCGTGTGACATTTTTATCATACGCAAATAAACAAGTCTGAATTCTAAAAACTCATGCCTGACCGACATCATAAAATATGTTTACCTTGGTTTTATTCACTTTTTCCTTATACTTTTAACACAAATGCAGACTATAGTCAATCTGCTATCACTCACCGAAAGGGAATAAACATAATTGTAAATAGTTTAATTTTTTAATTTAATTAAGCGATATGACGAGCGGGAAATTCACGTTATGATAAGTGATAACAACGTGTCTAACTAGTCATAATGATATACACTGCAACTCATAGCGCTTGTCGCTCCGAGACATAGATGATTAGTCTCGTTACTCTAGTAATTTCACTAGCAACCTTCAAACCGTAACAGTAATGTTTGGACACGACTGCTTGTACCTAGACTGTCTTTGCCAACAGAGACCTCACACCATTAGTACTAATTTTGTGACTGTCTACTTAAACATAACTACATAAACGAAAAAAACATTGTTTGAGAACCTTGGGAACAATCGTCGTCGTCATTATCATAATTATCATTTCACCATATGACTAGAAAGGGGGACTGTATTTAGTAATGAATACCGAACACGACTACCGCGCCAGTTTAAAGATTTTTGGTAACTACACTAATAAAATAAAAGAAAAAACACAAACCTAACATATATAACAATTTTTTTTTTTCATTGTATATTGTTTTAATTGTTAACAGCAAAAAAAAATATTAAATATAATTTAATCGCTTTAAAAATAAGCAATGCCAAGTAAAAACTGTGATTGTCGCGAACACGTGAACGAAAATATCCGTGAACTTACTGTCGAGCGGTAAATACATAAAAGTAATATAAAATGTTAACCTTAACATTTAACTGTATGGACGTATTTGTTAATTACATACTTAAAATTTTTTTTTTTCATTCTAGATCCAAGCAGGATTATGTTATATTATCTTAACTCTTGCTCTACCCTCAGCGTTTCCAAAAAAGGCTAACAGGGCATAAGTTTTTTGAAGATGAAAGTCAGGATTTAAAAAAATATTCTGCAATTGAAACCTACTATGAGGAAAATATTCTTTGACCTCTTTATCGTTGTATTGTTGCATCTGGACTCCGGCAAAATAGACCTGCCTCCGGTCATAATCTATAGCGAGACTTAGGCGATAAGTAGAATACGGCGTTGTGTATGATATTCTAACTATTGCCAAAATGTTATCGACAAGTATATACTTACAATCAGGATAAAAAAGGACTAATGTATATTTAGATACGTAACAAAAAAATATAACTGACAATTATGAAAGTAAAAACACTATTATAGTTATAAATAATATTATCACTGAGTCCTTTTTGTAAATACTTTTAAGTTAAGAGTATGTAACCAGGTTTTATATTTTTAAAACTACCAACAAATTCAGTTATTTTCAGCGTTGACGTTAAGTCAACATCTTACTGGTATATTTAAATACAAGTATCTATGTATATATATATGTGTATATATATATATACATAAATGGGTTGTGTTTATTCGCCAGTCACGTGAAAATTAGTGAACGTGTCTACATGAGCATAAAAGTATACGAGTATATAACATACTTTATATAGCTTTATATTTAATTTTTGAGTATAACGGCTTCGAATTTCTCTATACTGTTCTTCATTATACAGTTCATAAGAAAAACTTCAATAATAGAATATATTTTCTCTTTTTTTAAGATTTAAACAATTACTAGACTAAGAGTAATATAATGAGGTTTAACTTTTTTAACATAACTCACCATTTGAATTGTTTTCAGCGTACTGTTGAGTACAGTGTACTGTTCGAACCTAAAACAATTTCCACCCGGTTTCCTGTTCGGCGCCGCGAGCTCGTCGTACCAAGTAGAAGGAGGATGGAATGCTAACGGTGAATACTGTCATTTTATTTTTACTACCTTTTAATAATTTTGCTTTATTTAAGCTCAATTTATATAAATATAGTTGTAAAAGCGTTATGTGTAACTTCAGCTAGAAGCGTTGAGGGACGCCATAACGTTTTAGTCAGTATGCATCCGACATCATATAATAATACTGTAGCTAAAATTTATCCAGTACAATAATTTCGCTAAAAAATTACGTGGTGGACATTTTGTTAAGTTATTTAGTTTTATTTTTTCTTTTCTAAACAGAATTAAACAATAACATAAAAATTTACGGTACATGTTTTGATATGTGCAACAAACTTTACAAACATGTAAACAGGGCAGCGTGAGGTTTTATTCAGTTGAAGTTCAGATATCAGAATGCAAGAAGTTAACATTTACTTCTATTATGTATTACAAGTATGCAAATATCAACAAGAAATTGTCAATTAGCAATATGGTCGAAGAAAGGCTAACATTTATGCTACATTGCTATTAAATTGTGACAGCATATTTTGTAAGAAAGTCGTACGAACCTTGGGGCTCGAACAGGCGCGGGTTAGATCAGTTTGAGCTTGCGATGAACGAAAATATCGAGAAAAAACCACATTCTCCAAGAACAACTTCATTGAACATTTTAAGAACATCAACTTGCTTTTGACCAACGTGGCGAATAAAACACCTTGTCTCTTTCCTTGTGAGAGAATAGCCCATGAACGAAAACATGACCGAACTATTTATATTATTATCAAATACTTAATAATTTGTTATAAAATTATTTCAATGGAAGTTGTTACGTTACTTTGCCATCCAATGAAACAAGATTCACACGAATGGTCTTATGTGAAGCGTTAGAACAGTTCCTTTTTTATATGCACAGATAATAAAGGAAAATTACCCTGAAAAATCAAGTAATTATGTTTACTCCCAAATCGGAATACCCAAAAAATAAAAATATTCTAGATATTGACATACACAATTAACACCTCGCACTAGCCGCGATACTACCATGAACATTATAGAAGCGGTACAAAAATGATACTAATTAATATAAAAATCCTAGTCATCGTGTATATGTAACATAAAGTTGAATGTAGTGTATATAAAATAAAGTAACATATGTAACATAAAGTTGTGCGTAGTGTATGTAAAATAAAGTAACAACTCGCGCAGTAGCGAATGGAGGAGATAAAGAAATATTTAAAACGAAAATAGTGTACACAAATTAATATATGCGAAACAAATATTTATAAGGAAATAAATCAATAAGAGACCTATGTCCTAATGTCCTGTCCTATGTGTGTGAACGTCTATCGGTTGAAATGATAATGATGAAAACAATAAGTCGTCACAGCAACATGTTCTATGCCTCGTTAGTGTCAGGTTGTTGCTGCCAGACAGATCAACAAAAAGGAGTAAAACGCATGTAATCTTGGTTAGAGATTGCGCTTGCATTGTAATACAGAAATCTCTAGTTAAATTTTTAGCACCCACTGTGGTGGTGATTACCATATTATAAATTTGTCCCAATAACAGAATTGTTGTTTCGATTGCGAACATAAGAGAGCTAGAATAGTCTGCGCGAGCTCATAAATTTGGGGAACAAATATTGTAATTAGATAAAAAGACATTTTAAATGTTCACGTGTATCAATTTTTTTAAAATGTAAATAAACTTATAACGCATTGATTGTACGATAACGTCAAGGACTCAATAAAATTACTTGTTTAGTCTTTGACGTCGATAGATTAGAGCAATTGATGTTAATTAAAAACATTTCAAAATTTTTATGTAGCGCTACATGCGAACAATCAGCTTAAAAATGGATACGTAGTATTTTTATCTTATATTAATTTCATTTACGTATTTAGTAATCATAATTTAAATGTGTCTGTAACAGTATTATAATAACACATTATATTAGGATATCTTTTCCGCTTCGTCAATAAAAATTGTTTGTGTTTTTTGTTTGATTAGTTACATTCTTTGTATGTTTTAATTTGCAAAAGTTTTAAAAAAACATTGTGTTTTATTAATGGCGGTAATTAAAATAAAAAGAGGTTATTCATAGTGACAGAATAACGTGGTATGTATATGTTAGAAATAAAAACTGTTGTCATCATCATTATAATTAACAGCCTGCGGCTATCCACTGCTGGACATAGGCCTCTCCCAAGGCAAGTCACTTAGACCGATCTTCGGCTATACGCATCCGGTTGCTGCCAGTCGCCTAATAGAAGCTATGTAAGAAGGAAAATATGAATTACTTATGTATGAAAATAAATAATCGCTTGTAGACAAAGGTGAACACATTTGGGATCGGTTCGTCCACAACTATCCACGTTCTATAAATAATGGTGATACCGGAGACATTGCTGCCGACTCTTACAATAAGTGGCAGGAGGATATCAATATGGCCTCCGAATTGGGGCTGCATTTCTATAGGTATAATATATTTTTTAATCTTCTTTTCAACAATCTATTTTAAATTTTGAAACTCCAATATCATGAGAACGGCTATTTTGGTAAATGGCTATTTTGCTATCGATGTCCGCGAAGCAAGCCCGTGGAAGCGGCAAATACACAGGCTCTTTATAATGTACAGAGAACAACAATAACAATATCATGTGGGTAAAAATCAGACATAGCTCCATCTACCCTCCAAAAAAGACGAAAATCCTCCAGCTTGTTTTTACGTAAAACATTCAAAAATCGAAATGTTCAAATCATTCAAAATACTCACATTTTCAATGGTCTATTCAAAACATTAGGTTTTCCCTGTCATGGTCGCGTCTTCTTCCGACGGGCTACACCAACCAAAAGAGCGAGGATGGCAAGAACTATTACAACAACTTGATAAACGGGTTACTGGAAAAGGGTGTCGAGCCCATTGTCACCATTTACCACTGGGATTTACCGCAACCTATACAGGACATTGGTGAGCATTGAATCCGTTTTAATTTAAAAATACTAAGTTACAACGTTGTCACTACTTGAAACTGTGATGTCACATTCCTATACGGTGAGTTAACAAAATAATCAAAAATTACTTTATTGATAATCAAATCTTTCCGAATCAACCCTGTAATCGCTGGCTGTTATGAACTAACGTGACTCCTATTATTAAAACGTTACTGGGTTGCAAAAGTAAAAAGGCCTTCATGTTGCCGAAGATATAACAGACCCGAGATCACTACCCTTTATTCCATTTTCTCAGGTGGATGGACGAACCCGCTTATAACGGACATTTTCGCCGAATACGCCGAGTACGTATTTTCCATTTTCGGCGATCGAGTCAAGATCTGGATCACTATCAACGAACCCATCGTGGTGTGTGACTTTGCCTACAACAGTGGGATACTCGCCCCCGGGATCAAGGAACCGATGTTCGCCACTTACCTTTGCAATAAATACATACTGCTCGCCCACGCGAAAGCCTACAGAATCTACGACAAACATTTCCGGCCTTCGCAACACGGTAAGTTTTTCCACAAAGCAATGCTATTCTACATGGAGATTATTCGTCCCCTCACATTTACCAGGATAGTGAAAAAATCACCTTAACAGCCTCGTTCTTAGACACAGCGCAGTCCCAGCAACGGGAACGTTAAGAAAACTTATATATATACAATAATAAATTTATAATTCTTGTATTACTTATTAATCTAAGTTTATAACATAGAGTTACTTCGGTTTTCTTAATCAGGAAAAGTGTCCCTCTCTAACAACCTGCTGTGGATGGAACCTAAGACGCCTGCCGATGAAGAGCTCGCTGAACTTGCAAGGCAACACAATGTATGTAATGGTTTTGAACTGATGAATTCTATAATTAAATTTACAATGGTGACGAATGTGTAAGACGTCCCGCGAAAGTGACCCCACCTTGGCTCGACTCCGGGGTCCCATTAGAATTGATATGGTAATTAGTTTTTCAAAGCCCTCCATCGTTGTTACCAATATTAAATTCCAATCTGCCATCGTGATATTACGTATAAGCACTTTTATTGTTTGTTCTTGATTTGATTCTTCAATATATTTTCGTGAAAATTTTCATTGACTCCAAAAAGTTTTAAACCTCCAATTATTTTTTTATTATCAAGGCCGGACGGTATTCGCATCCTATATACTCCAAAACCGGAGGCTGGCCACCGTGCATCGAGAAAGTGATGGCAGACTACAGCAGGGAGCAAGGCTTCAACAGATCGAGATTACCATCTTTCTCGAAAAGAGAAATTAAAATTATGTTAGGTAATTTTTTAACGCCTTCAAGTTGTTTATTACGTAGTAAAGACATAAATAGCCCTCATAATTCACATTTTTACCTAACACTTAAAACAGTGTAAACTAAATCAAATGAAGAGATTCTTGGGGAAAACAGGTATCCAGATGTAGGCGTCTCGTCATGCTAACATACAGCAGTCAGTGATGATGTCTACTTTTGATGAAGTATTCATGATATCGATGATGAAAACTTCATTAAAACTAGACAGTAACGATGTCGTGGGTAAACACACAGCTTAATAACCATTTTTTTTTTCTCGGTGGTAATTCGTGAACATGAAAAGGCGCTTTTGATTTCTACGGTATCAACCACTACACAACGAACTTGGTCCGACCGGCACGCCCGGACGAGAGGCCGCTCCTGTGGTTCCTGAACGGCTCCATGGAGCTGAACGCGGCACTGGAGTTCGACCCCTCCTGGCCAAGAGGCGCGTCTTCGCTAATTAGAGTGAGTTTTTCCGCCGTGAAAATAATTACTTACTATGTCTAACTTATCATTAATACATAATAAAATTAAGTTACCAAATACTCTCGTCCTGCTCTTATAAGATATAAAATCATAGCGATTAATCACTAGGTAGACTAGAAAATATAAAAAGACCCACGTCTGAATTGGTTGGTTTTTTATGATGTTACTGGTATCCGTACCTGCACCTGCGCACACAAAGCGATTGAACCACATGCTTCTCTTGCAAAACAGTGTACAATCATTATTGTTCATTAGCACACTTTATAATCATATCCTAAAATCCAGATGGATGGACTCACGTAAATGTCTACAGTATTAAGTATGACTCATACTTTCGAGACGAAACAGCTCGGTACAGTATTTTTTTTAAATATCAGGCCAAGAAACTAGGTTTTCGTCCACAGCATACGTTACGCGCTATGTTAATACAGTATAGGCACAGGCATATAAAGTATGCAATATACAACACGCTTAAAATATAATTACTTGGATATGTTCGTTACCCCGGTCACTTGATGCGCGTACTTAAAGGAAATACCTAGTTTTAAAGCCTGGTGCGTATATACCTCGCATGGCTACTTAGTACTTACAAAACATCGCCATAAAACGATTAATACTATGCGCACAAATTATTTTTTTTTATGTTAAGAAATTTTAGGATTTCTAGCTGGAACTGTCAGGTTATTTTTCTTCAGATTTACCCCGAAGGTATGCGACGTCAGATCGGGTGGCTAATGAAGGAATACGGCAACGTCGGCTTCCTCATAACGGAGAACGGATACTCGAACTTTGGACACCTCATCGACGACTCGAACAGGATACAGTTCATCAAAGATTATTTAAAGCAGGTGAGATGTAGCACGAACACCAGTTGTAGATCTCTGTTGCCGGAACCCTCTAGGTAGGGACCACCACAGCGCCTACTTCGGCCCCCGAAAAATAATGTACAAACATTACTGTCTCCGTTTTAAAGGCAGTGTAGCGTGTGAAATTACTGGGATATCAAAACTTTGTCCTATATCTAAAGGCAACGGGCATAATGTGGTGCAATGTGATATACATCATAACTAGTGCTATATTCATATGGGCTATGGCGTTTCACTTACCTTCATGTGAATTTCCCAATAGTCTCGTCGCTTTGTAGAATAAAATAAAATACTTATATAAATATGATAGTATAATAGTTGATGGATTCTCAACATTTTTGTTTAATAAAATTGTGCACAATTTTTAGGGGTTTTTTATATAACGATATTAATAATAAACTCTCTTTGAATACTCTCTTTTTTAATTAAATATTTAACACCACCTTAGAAATTAATATTTCTTCGTTAGCACTTCTTTGCAGGAACAAAATAAAAATGCAGGCTTAATAATTTTTTTATTATTAATAAAATATTTTATAATGTTTCATTACTAATTTCATTATATATTTTATACTATCTAATTTCAGGTACTCTTGTCCATTTGGGTTGACGGTGCCAAAGTGTTGGGATACACTTATTGGTCACTAATGGACAACTTTGAATGGACAGATGGATATAGGTGAGTAAAAGATTGTCCGTTTTATATTCTAAAATGAACTAACATTTGTTATCAATTTCACACATTAAAGACGTGGAAGGCAAAGAGTGCGCTGAACCAAAATATTCTAGTTATATATTTACAACCCAAAGACAACATTACTTGATAGCAGCAAATTTACAATTGGGGATGGCAGCTAAGTAGACGTGTTAAAAACCACACACAAAACTCCACAACTTGTTGTTCCAAACCAATTCGGACACCAGAAAAGGAGAAAGTACTATGTTGTTATGTCATTATAAAAAATAAATAATTTATTATTGTTGCAGTGTAAAATTCGGGTTGTACGAAGTCGATTTCAACGACACGGCGCGCACCCGCACACCGCGCCAGTCCGCTAAGTATTACGCGAACATTATACACACCAACTCCATTGATGCAGAGGAGCCACTAGACTCCGCAAGCACTGCGCCGCACGAGACAGTAGAGACCCGTGATTAGTGCAACCACTCTCAGCGGGGCCAATGTGTTTACTAGTCTGTTTTTAGCTTGCATATTTATTAATGTCAATTAAATATATTTAATAGTTTCAAAAATCAATTAGTAAATAATTAATTTGATATCCTTTTAACTAAAGGAAATTAATTTAAATGTCAAAATAAAAAATTAATGGCATTTTAAATAAAATGTCTTTACATTATTTATTGACCGTACGTTAAAGAATAATATTATGATATTACACGTTTACCTTTTTACCAACAGAAGTCTATTATTTGTTTATTAGTTCGTATACTCAATATATTTGTATATTCCTACCCAATTATGCATATGTATTAAGCGACAAATACAATGTGATGCAGTGAATGTCATTCTAACTAGAACCACATTGTAATCATTAACCATCAGGTAAAACGATACGTTTGTCATGTTATACTATAAATATACATATATATGCACATACATACTGTGCCCCGCGTGCTTTGCTGGCCGTAACCTAAATTAGTCCGCAAATGGTTTTCTGTGGTATAGGTTAATTAGAAATAAAATGATGATGGATCAATGAAATTCACAAAATAAGTAGCCTATAACCATCTACAAATCATTCCGCGTCGAATGCTTATGTCGATATGTTCAGAAGTTTCACGTAATTGGCGAACAAAGGAAACCTATTTTCATTATATACTAGGGCACATTAAAAAGTTTTGAAGCTAAGGTTGACATTTAAATTCAAAAGAAAAAATAATACTGGCACGTAATAGCCATTTCTTTTTTAATTATAATCTGCTCTTTTGTTTTTCTTCTGTCAAAATTGCAAAATTTGTGATAGATTTAACAAATGAAATTCGCGGTTTCCGTAGAAATGGATAAAATTGAGCACCGTTCCGTCATAAAATATTTCCAAAAAAAAAAGGATTAACGCCAAAATAAATTTGTGAAGATATGTACGAGACTTTGGGGCAATCTGCTCCATCATACGCCACTGTCATTAGATGGGTAGCGGATTGCAAACGTGGCAGAGAAGCAGTGCAAGATGAATCTAGGAGTGGTAGGTCGCCGACGGCTACCACAGACGAAAATACTAATAAAATATTAGACCTGATTTTGAATGACAGGAGATTGACGATTGCAGAGATAACAGAAGCAATAGGCATTTCCTATGAACGAGCACAGAACATATTTCCAACGATCTTGGATTTTCCAAGGCCTCTGTCAGATGGGTACCTAGACTGCTTTCAGCCGAAAACAAACAGTATCACAGGATTGTTTGGATCTGTTCCAAAGTGATCCTCAAGATTTTCTTAGCCGTTTCGTAACTATGGACGAAACTTGGGTTCACCATAATACACCAGAGTGCAAAGTACAATCCAAGCAATGGAATAGAGCAAAGTCACCACCCCCTATAAAAGCTCGGGCCGTTTTGTGAACCAAGAAGGTAATGGCTTCAGTTTTTTGGGACTGTAGAGGGGTCATTATGGTTGACTACCTTGAAAAAGGTAAAACCATAAATGCGAACTATTTTTGCACACTCTTACGTTTGCGTGAAGAAATAAAAATAAAAAGGCCTGGTATGTTGTACAAGAAAGTTTTGTTCCTCCAAGATAACGCTCCTGCCTATATCAGCATACTGCGGCGAAATCAGTCGTCACAAATACACAATTGTAGCTTTGAATTGTCGCCGCATCCACCCTATTCGCCGGACTTGGCCCCGTCTGATTACCATCTCTTCCCCAATCTAAAAAAACACATGGCAGGACGAAAATTTTCGACGAATATCGAGGTACAAGAAGCTGTGACTGAATATTTTGATGAAATTGAAGATTCTTCTTTTTTATAAGGAATACTAAAGCTAGAGACAAAATGCCAAAAGTGTATAGATCATTCTGGAGACTATGTAGAGAAATAAAATAATCATTTAGAAAAATATTGTTTTTAAGGTGGGACTCAAAACTTTTCAATGTGCCCTCATATATCCAAAGGACCAACTGTTACTAGGCAAGCACAAAGCTACTAATTTCACCTTCTAAAGTATTTTTTAAAATAGAATACTCATATATTTTATAACAACATACTGTTTGATTGTGTAAGTGAATTTGATGCTGATGTCAGATAACTTGAAGGCCTACATTCATGCAAACTGTTGCATATGTTACAACTGAATGAATTTACTTTTGTAAGTAATAACAAAAACATGTTTTATTTATTAAACTGCTTCTGCAAATATAACCATTAGTACATTCTTTCTTTTTCTCTTCTTCAGTTAGTCAGTTTCAAGAGTGTTCTATCTCACTTGTAAATAAAAGGAGAGAATTGTATTCATATTACAGCACAACTTTTTCTATTCACCTTATCATTACTCGATGTTTGTTTATCACATCAAGATTTAATTGAGAACAAGTTAAATACTGAAAAGCATCATGAGTCTAATCTCTTGTGGCCTATATTCAGCGGTAAGCATCTTACAGACAATGATGAACAATCTTTCTGTATCGTTAATTTTACATTTAGAAGACTACACTCAAAATACCCTCACATATATAAAATATCTTTCACATGGCAACAGGCGATAGGCCCACCTTAGGATAAATTCTAATTCATGTGCAGGTTTCTTATGATGTTTTCCATTACTGTTTGTATTTCGCTGTTGTAACTAAAGTTCACTAATGTACATAAATATTAAAGTCATTGGTGCATGCCGAGATTCGAACCGCGACCTTCAGAATGAAGACCACACGCTCTAACCATTAGGCTAGCGAGCTACACCACTGTATTCCTTTACTTCAAAAAGCGATTCTTTCAAAATTGTTTTGATGGACAACAGAGAAGTGGCTAAATTTGGAATGGATTTACAATAAAAAAAAATTGTAAAAACAATTCATCTTTTTTTAATCATTCTAACAGCAAGCTATTCATACTTCTATCTACATATAGCTGTTTTATATCTTATTTCTGCAACCTACTCTAACCCCTCCCTTACGGTGCTTACAATTCATACTCTACTAAATAGCTCAGCCTGAAAAAGCGAATGAACTTCTATAATCTAGTAATAAAAGTTTTTTGTTTTAGGGCAGTTTTTAATAATACCTCTCATATTTCATCAAATTCACTTTATTGACAAATTAATACTTCAAGATTATTTGTCCTGTAAAAGACAACTCTATCAATTATTACAATGCCTTATTTTACTGTCATGACAAATATTTTGGACTAGAATAAATTTCATTGTCAGTTTTTATTAATTCATCTTGTTCGTTCAGTAGTGAATTCACAATATATATTTTTTTAAAAATCCTTTTGTTTCCAGCAATACAACCATAAGTTTTGGCAATTTTAGCCTATTGATTTCAACCATTACATTAACTAAACCTTTACAGTACTCGCCAAAAATAGCTGCACAGATTTGTGATGGCCTTTTACTGCATGCCAATGGTTAGTTATTCTAATCTTGGTCTTAGATATGGAGTAAATTGTAACATGTTAGGAGAAAAGAATACTGTGAAGTGCAGAAATTTTTAACACCTTAAATGCAATTACATCAAAAACCATAGTTACTTTTAAAAGTATATGAAACTAAATTTTCATGTATAATTCACATTTTGCTTCTATTAAATTATTTATAAAAGTAATAACTTTTAATATTCAATTTCAAGAATTTTTTATTTTTAATATTGCATCTACTATTCATGTAAAAGAAAGTTTAAACTTATTGATATCGAAACAAAGAATAAATGACATAACACCACTATTTTCATCTTTGCATTGATGCTATCTGTTCACTTATCTCTGCAAGCATTTCTGCAGATTTTTGAATGCTTTCATATTGATAACCAATATGAACTGCAATAAGTTGCATCTTCTTTAAATTTTGTTCACTATTATCCATTACATTTTCGGTAGCCGCAAATTCACGTGCTGCTTTTGAAAGAAGCTGAAAAAAATACAGAACTAGTAATTAGAACATAAAATTTTAATGAAACAATGTAATGATGCAAAATTGACGGCGACATTTAAATGAATTCATTTTATATATGTGGGTGTAGACAATGGATAACTATATCTTTATACATAATATACTACGATGTTTTTGTAAATTATGCAACATATCTCAAAAATATACCTCACTAGATTTTGATCCTCTCTGAATTTGACGAGCGAGTGAAGAAATATTATTCATGTTTACTTGCACCCTCTCAGCTAGTCTTTGTTTAGATTCAGCAAACAATGAACGGGCACTACTAGACGATGCCGAAGTCATCCTGATAGCTATATTTATTATACCAATTTAGAATTGAATATTACCATGTACATTAAACACAAAATAAGTTTTATTGTTCTATCATTAACAAAAGTCAACTATTTAAATGCTAAATTGGCTACTGTTATTGACACGATTTGTCAAATTAAAACTTTCAGGACCACAGACCAACAAAACTTATTCAAAATTTATTCAAAGTACCTAGTAGGTCCACCTACGTACCTATCTAAATTAAGCTGACACTGAAAATTATTTTATAAACAGTTAAATTAAATAATTTAAGCTAATAAAACGGATACGAAATAAAATATCATATGATTCATAATGATCCCCGCTAGGCAAAGAAAAAAAAATAATACAAATTTGTGTAACCGTTATATTTTTCAGGTTATAAATTCTGAATAATGTACCTATTTTATTATTGAATATTTAAATATATATATATATTATAATTTTATATGAATGTGAGATAATAAATTAAATTTTGTTTATAAGATCTGTGTAATTTAGTCGGTAATTTTACTTCTCTATCTGTGAACAGACCTGACTTTTTGCTCGTCACGGAACGTTTTGTTGTAGGAAATTTCTGTAATTTTTAATTCAATAATTAGTTTTAACTACGAAATGTATCTTTTAATCAATTTTCATTTATATTTCTCTACTTTTCCCAATTTTTTCTTACGATCTAGTGAAGTGTAAAAAATGACATTTCCTGTATTTACAATATCTATGATTCTTTAAAATTATTCCTCGTATTTACGTATACTTCGTCTTCAAACCTCGTCAATTTGCGTGATGGATAAGGGCGTGACTTGTGAGCATCTTAATAAATTAGTTGATGTACTAGGAAAAGAATTATGGCAATCAAAAGAGGTAAGTTTAGCTTATATGATGCCTAACCTCTATCGTGTCAGTGTAATAGGCAATTATTATCATTTTTCGTGATCATCTAAGAAGTCATTATGCAATGAATTAGCCGGATGGGTACCAAAACTTCTCTCATAATTATAGTATTCCATTAAATAGAAATTTTTTTAAACTTTTAAAAACATACATGACTGTAATCCATTTTAATAATCTTGTAATGATTATGTTTACATTTTTAATGCTGTTTGTTTTTATCTGTTGCTTATTTTGTTTTGTTATATTTTTTTGTATTGTACAGTTTTTAGTCTTTTCAAATTTTATTTTAAAAAATGTATTATGAAAGAATATTTTATAAGATACCTTATTAAAGCAGAAAAACAGGAACCCATCTAAATCAACACAATTCTTTGTACTTCTCAAAACTTATTAATAAATTAATTTGTTCCCTATTGCCTCATATCAAAAACATGTTTATACAGGGTGAAAGGTAAGAGGTGTAAAAGATCTGTAGGGGTTGAAGTATAGCTTGTATCCTATCTATCTATGTATGGAATACCGCCATCCAAAAACAATGGTTCTGGAGTTATTAATTTTTTAAACATTTTTCGACAAATTCACAGTTATCTAGGAAAAAAATAGATGAGTTTATTTCTTACTTAATTCTACATAAACTTTAATGTAATAATTATTGTTTAATAATTTTTTTATTAAAACAAAAGAGTCAAATTACGGGCCAAGGCGGCATCTACTTTTATGTCTCTACAGTTTGATATTTCCTGGTTTATTTTTCAAAATTTTAGAAACCTGATGTACTTTCTTATATCTTGTCAAATAGTGATTGAAGTCAGATACTTATTTATGTGTTTTTTATAAACACAATTTTATTTTAAGATTAAATAAAAATGTAACTATGATGCTTTATTTTTTACTGTCACAATATTCAAAGAACCTAATTTAAAAGTTTTAGCCTCTAAGTGATGATTAATAATTAAATTGAATGTGTGTAAAAAAATTAATAACTTCAGAACCATTGTTTTTGGATGGGGTATTCCATACATAGATAGATAGGATGCAAGCTATACTTAACTCCTCCAGATCTTTTACACCTATTACCTTTCACCCTGTATATTAAATATAAATATAATCATTATGTTTTCTATGTATTAAGGAATAATTGACCAAAATGTATTTGTCTTAATATTTTGACGACCTCAGTAACCTAGGGCATCTATTTATAAACTTATTTAAAATGAAATTAAATGTATTTTTTTTTTAATATTTGTTAGATAATAATAAGTGTTCTGTAACCATAATTTAAACAACCTTATGTTTGATATGTGAAATAAAAACATATTTTATAAATATGCTTAAAAAAAATATATTAGTGTAATCAAGTCATATCATTTATTTCTAGAACCTCACATGTTTCGACTGCAGTTGCCCTGGACCCAATCTCTGGATTTGCCTGCAACCTGACTGTCACCATATTGGTTGTTCTGAAGTAAAAAATGACCATAGCACTATACACCAAAAGGTACCTTTATAATTCTACTACCTTATCTTTGCAGATATTGTTCTACCAGGACATTATATCTATGACCACATGAATAGTACATAACAATTATAATCAGTAAAAATTGATTCAACTCTCTAGAAATTGGTAAACTGCAGTGCCAATTAGTGAAAAATTACAATGTTAAAGTTCAATTCTTATCCATAAATAAACAAAACAAATACTTGCCATCTTTTATAAATGTCACACAGCATCTACAATTTATGAAGTCCTGTGTAAACATTGTTATATAGTAAAAATATGCTTGATATTACAAATAGACACTTAAATATGTTTCTGTAGATGATAAACTTTATACATTTTATTTAATTTTCTAAAATTAAAAATTATATGTATTAACCTCAGCACATTGCATACAAATTGGCTTTGAAAAATTATAACTATAAAAATTAAACATTAGATTGTGTTTAATTCCATCGTTAAAATGAAATCGTAAATTTATAATAATTCAAAAATATTCCAAAAAAGGTTTATACACATAAAAGAAATAATTAAAAAAAAATCTTGGAATATAAATGTGTATGGAATATAAAAACATTGTATGTTCAATGAATTAAATTAGATACTTCTAACTTTATAACCAAATTTAAAAGATTGATTTAAAGTATGCCAATTTCCTATATTTTACAAAGACATCTAGCATATAACATGTATATTGTGTTGCAATATGTGTTTTGTCCATTTCTTTATTTGAATTATCATTATTTATCTTCCAATGATCAATGTAACCTTGTTCATTAATACAAAGACTCTTTACTAAGTTGTAAACTGTAACCAAACCTGTTTTCTTAAAGTCATATTTAAAGATAACTAATTATGTAGATTTTTTGTGCGATATATATGCTAAGTATATTTCATCATTGTAAACTTTTAAATCAATTATAGAGACTGCATCTAACATTAAGAGTCATCAACTAAACTTATTGCCGATAAGTATTTTGTGTGGTACTTCCTGTGATATATTAGTGACCTACTTTATATCATGCATTTGTATAGATCAAGATAAGACTAGGAATTACTGCTAATACAAGTTGATAAGTTATAAAATAAGGTCAAAGTAACCCATGTTTCTCAAAGAATTAAACTAAGATGTTAAGTCTTTGGTTTATAGGTTTAGAGGATGGGGCTCTAGTTGTCTACTAACCAAAGGGAATGACAAACTCCATCATTATAGGTAGAAATTCGAAAGCCCTCGCGACGCATTGAGAACAACCACTAAAGAAACATTCTTAATTCCTTTGGAAAGTAGTGTACCTTATATAATGCTAAAAGTTATAAAACATTAGTTAAAGCAACAGATAATTGTCCAATATACGAAGCAGGATATTGGTTGCAAACTGCACAAGGAACTTTGAACCCTTAATTGGATATTCCTCGGTGTAAATGATTGTAATTCTTATGATATTTATAGTGTATGGAGGTTTTTTGTTTTATATAAAGGTGATATGGTGTTATATATTCTATTTTTACAGCAATAAAATGCATATTCTGTTATAACGGTATTTAGGTATTGAATACATATTGTATGTGGATTGAAAAGGTCAACTACACAATAGCACTTTTTTCTTAAACTTGCTGAAATAGACTATTAATAGCCTTTATTTCTTATAGTTCTCTATCGCCTAATAGTAAGAAAACAGTCATAGTGCTGTACCTATTTGTGCCACCATATACCAGTGAAGGATGCTGTGAGTAGTGAAATTACTAGGGTGATCTACTGTTATAGACAAAACTTGCTACGTCATTGCTAAGGGCATGCATATTGTCGCCAGAATAATTATTAAATATTATTATATAATAGTAATTAGTACAATTAAATTACTGAACTATTTTCTCTTGGAAATTGTTTTTCAAGATAATTCTTTCGGCCATCAATATACATATACAAGGTAGCGCAAAAATAATCTCCCGATGTTTTTTGGCTGTAATTTTTAAAAAAAATGAAAAACTTTGATTCTTCTTGTGGATTATTTTTATTTGGTCTTTTAATTTTTTTACATCAAGTCGAGAATATGATGTCATGTAAATGGCCACCGCCAACGTTGATTGTCATATGAGTCCTTTTTATGGCATTTTCCATCACTTTGGCCAAAACTTCCGGCGATAGGTCCTCACATTCTTGACGGATATTGTCTTTAAGAGCTGCAAGAGTCTGAGGCTTGTTGACCTAAACCCGTGACTTCAAAAAGCCCCAAATCGCCAAAACGGGAGATTAGGCGCCCGGAAAATGCATCCTTTAGCATATCGGTTGTGGCACGTGCAGTGTGTGCCGTTGCACCGTCCTGTTGGAACCACATGTTTTCCAATCGCAATTCATCATGTTGCGGCAAAAAGAACTCGTTGATCATTGCTCTGTAGCGCTCACCATTCACAGTAACAGTTTGGCCCGTGACGTCTTCAAAGAAAAAAGGTCCGATGACTCCTCCAGCGAAAACAGCACACCATACAGTGACTTTGAGCGGGTGTAATGGCTCTTCGTGCGTTACACGCGGATTTTCAGTGCCTCAGAAGCGTAAATTTTGCTTATTTACGTACCCGCTAAGATGGAAATGGGCCTCATCACTCATGATTATTTTTGATGAAAAATCATCTTCCTCTTGGTGGTGATTAAGGATGGCTTGAGCGTATGTTAGACGCGATTGGCAGTCAGCAGCTAACAGCTGATGCACCGTCTGGACTTTGTACGGAAACATCTTCAAATCTTGTACCAAAATTCGCTGTAAAGACCGTCGACTGATACCCATTTGCGTGGCACGTCGTCTGGTCGATGTCGACGGCACTTCCATGACATCCTCGGCTACAGCAGCAATATTCTCTGCAGAACGGCTACTCCGGGGTCTGCTACGCCTGGCAGCATCTCGTGTTGTGCCAGTCTCTTCGAGGCGAGCGGCTAAACGTCGCAGTATTTCACCAGTAGGCGTTGGACGGCCAGGAAATCTGCGACGAAATTCACGTTGTGCCAAAGTCACCGACCGATTATTGGTCAAATAAATAGTCACCAATATTCCGCGTTCTGGAGCAGTGTAGCGTAACATTGTTTATTAACGTGTATTTCGCATGTGTTTACTACACAAATGTCAAAACAGAACTGCATTAGGGGCCAATCGCAAAATTTATAGCATTTTCTGGTAGGGAGGATTACTTTCGCGCCACCCTGTAAATGGTATTAATTTTATTCCAGACTGAGCAATGTCTATACTCTAGAGTAGCTAGTTAAAATGTTATACAATTTTTTTAAAGTTTCGGTACACTACAAGATGATTAGAAATTGCGTTAAGGTCGGAGAGATACGTTAATTATGTATTGTGTATAACTACATTTACCCATAACTACATGTACCCAATAGATGTTATGTGATAAAAGAAATAATATTTCTCAGAAGTATAGTTTCGTCTAATTCAAATGAATTAAATAAAAAGTCAATTTATAACTGCAGGATATTTTAGTGGTGAATGTCAATTACTATATTTCTGATATGGGTCGGTATCGGCTTGCACAAGTTGGAAGCAAAAACTATGCCACGTTTAGTCACCTATCTCCTTTAATCATTGATTGGACAAGATAACTAGGCTCACCTTCGCGTTTACGATAACACATACTATTCTTAGTAGACAATGTCATGTTTAAAAATATATTACACCATTTGAACTAAACCACTCGTAAACCAGAAATAAATAAAAATTGTGTTTAAAATAAATAAAAAATAAGCTTATTGAGAAATGTTTTCATTGTGTGTCCAAATTTGTTTATAATCATGTTAGAAATCATCTTATTTAAACCACATGAAATTAAATGAGAAATATTAACCGCTAGATATGTAAGTTAAAATACCAATGGATCTATACATCAATACAACAAAATCATACCGTTACACAACGGCGGTGATAATATCGTTATAGTAACACGATATTATCGCTGTATAATAAAAATCAACCTGTAAACCGGCAATGAAAGGTGCAGTTGTGATAATAAAAAATCATCATATATTCAAAAGAAATTATTATTTGATGGTGTTAAGGTTCAAAGAAAAGAGAATTAGAAGTTAGTAGATTCATACTTTCAGCACAGTAATGGACATTGCTGAAAACAAGCTCAATATACTGAAGCTCACAAGAATATGTTCTAAAATTGCTATCTCTTTGCCGAATTGAACGTTATAGTGGTAGTGTGGATATTCTAACCTATCTCTCACACAGAGTAACACATAAACGAAATGTTATTTACTTTCAAAGTAGACGATGGACATTTGAGAACTATTGATATATGAGATGGTCACGTGAAAGCCAACGACTCCACTGCAGAATAACTTCAAAAAAAAATATTACAATCAACCGTTTTTATTCATGATATAGGGAGGAAAATACGGAATAAGCTTGTAATTATTTTTAAATTTGGGAATGCTGGTTGACTTAAATGGAGTACATGACGATGAATCGGATAAGTGAAGAAGACTGTATACATATTCGAATAAGATATCGTGTACGAGCTAAATAACAAGAGGCGCTAAAATATGAAGGTGTTTATCGCTTTGTACATTGACTCTTGACTCAGCATCATCCAGGACAAAGAGACATTAAAGAATAAGACAAGTGTATTACGCGTAGGAACTAGAGCGGCCGCCAAAGTGGTGATCCACATGAATATTTCGCTGGTCTGCAAAAAAATGTGAAGTCAAGTTCAAGTTATGTTTTAATGTAGCATCGAAACATGATTGTTTATTTTACTATAGTTATAAAGATTTTATAGTTTGGTTACTATTAATAGTTTCATATTATTAACTAGATACATTTCAAGTGTTCTTACATCACAATGTTTTTTTATGAATATATTTATTATTTGAAAACCTCTTAGTGTTTCGAGGTATTTAAATTTACTAGTCTATCAGGTCAAAAAGTTTGGCGACTACTGTTCTAAACGTTTATTCTATATTGAACTTTCGTATATAAGATATTCAAACGGAGACGTAATAGTATAATGTTTATATTTACAAAAACCGTATTCAGTAATATTTGTTACTAGAAACTAGTCAAAGCCATAGGTATAGTTTCATCTATTGCACATTATCACAGCGTGCTTAAAGTACAACAGATATATATATATTTATATTTACATATTCAATACACACACTGTATGTAACTTAAGTTTATTTACTACAGTATAGTATACTTTTATGTTCGCTTCGTTACCGAAGGTTGACCTTGTTAAACATTCTTCTCTTGAATTCATTTATGTCCTCAAATTATTTTTTTATCAATCTTCAGAACTATCCCACCCACTGCGTGCATATGAACGTGTCGACGGAGCGAATATGGTGTTATTTGTGCGAAAAGGAGGTGCACATCCGGGCGGCGTTTGCGCAGACGGCGGTAAGATATTACACATACATACTGTACCATTTATATTTCATACATATTTCAATAATAGGTATGTAGGAATTGCAGAACTAGTAGTAGGTCGCTCTCGTCGGCTGCCCTCTAGTTTACGAATTAAAATGTGTTAAGAACAGGACAAGGTAATCCTGCCTGTCGTAGAAGACGAATAAAATGGTTTTTCGAGTTCGTGGTCTTTATAAGTGGGCCCTCGTTGCCCACTAAGCCAGCTCAGGGTGAAGAAAGACGAAGTGATCTCGTCCATATCCGTTATCAGACTTGACATATTTGACGACGAGCACAATTAGTGTTGTGTATACGCTTTGTGTATCACTTACCATCAGGTGAACGTTCCGCTCGTCTCGTCTCTTCCTCGAATAAAAACAAGAACTATATGTGACTGATTATCGTTTCGCTGCGACTCATAAAATACTTTACTCTTTACTTACTAATACTTATAAAAACAGACATAGAAAATATTTATAAGATGCTTTTACCTTTTTTTTATTCATCTAAGCGACAAAACTCGCAACACGTATTTTCGTTGATAAGTGTCACACCGGCCGATGATAATGTTAAGTGGGTTACAGTGCACCACGTTGTGGTCCTCAACTTGAGATGTTGCGGCAAAAAAAATCAACTAAAATGAATCATTCTAAGAAATTACACGTGATCGGTAGAATATATAAAAATGTTACTCCTCGAATTGAGAACTTCCATTTTTTCGTGGGTTAATAATGCAGCATCGAGTACAGACATCTGCATATTGAGAGATTTAAAAATATTCTCAGCTGATGTCGACACAAATTATATTATCTTTTTTATATAATAACTTATTAATAAAGTTAAGTTTATAGTAAGTATAGTTGCTTACATAACATAGCTATGTATTGTGTACGTAAGCAACTTAAGTGTTATGCTTCAAAGGCATTCAAGTGTACATATCATATACAAACTGTGTAACATAATGCGAGTAAAGTGTTAGTGTAAACTTAACGCCGTACTTAAACTTCGTACTGATTTATTATATAACTTCATCTTTCATACCCTTGATTTTTTTTTAAACCCACAGAGCCACAAACAAGCATAAACTTTACCTGATGGTATTGATACTACGATTACACAATGAAATGCTATTTGAGATGACACTACAAAGTGCTCATCACATTCATTCGTTACACTAGTATTTTCATGTCACAACGCCCTTTAAATCGGAACACTAATATTTGCACATAACAGTTTGGTGGCAGAAATAGGAGAAACGTAATAATCCTGTGACACTGGGATCGAACCAAATATAAAAAGCAACGATAAAAAAAAATTCTGTTGCCGAAATCCGTCTTAGGTAGGTACCACCGCAGCACCTATGTCTGCCGCTAATCAGTAAGTAGTGTGCAATCATTACTATGTTCCGGTTTGAAGAGCATTAGAGTTAGTGAAAATACTGGGGTAACGAAACTTAACATCTTATGTCAAGGCGACGGTCACAATGTGTTGTTTTGTGTAACTTCCTACCAAGCGCCACGTTGCTATGGGCAGGCACATAAATTACCATGAGGCAGTCGTCTTGCCCCTCGCATTGCGTCATGAAATAAAAAAATAAATAAATACTAATCATATGTTTAACTACTGCAGACGGGTTCGGACGTGCATTCAATTGATGGCAATTCAGTGAGCGCGAGGCTGGGCAACTACGGCATCAACGTGTCGCCGGATGACGATTTGGATCCTGATGACATAGACTTTGATGATGAGACGCGACCTCGCGGTAATGTTAAATGAACTACATTACATTTATAAAGCTTTCCCACTATAAACAATTAACACTAATTAACACGAGTCGTATCTATCTCCGGAGACCATCTAATTACCTACCACCGCAGCTTCTACATCTTCCGTCAAAGAGTAGTGTGCAAATACTATTATGTTCCAATTTATCATGTGCCTCAACTATCATAAGGGTGCAGTCTATTTCATACTATGTGGCACCGTATTGTTATGCGCAGGATCATAATTTTTCGATAGATGAACGTTCTGCTGATCTCATTGCTTTGTAGATTAAATGAATGGTAAAAAAAAATGAAAACGGTTATTGTGTTCCAAGTAGAACCTTATCTTTTTAAAGTTTAATTTGGCAGGTTTAGTGGGTCTACAGAACATGGGCAACACTTGCTATATGAACGCGGCGCTGCAGGCTCTAAGCAACACTCAGCCCTTCACGTCGTACTTCCTGGAGTGCGCGGCCGCCGTTTCGGTCCTCGCCGGCGATAAAAAACCAGGACTTAGCAGGTTCGCATGGACTTCAACCTTACGACTATATCACAAAGCCCAAAGCAAAGAACCCCATTGATTTAAAACTAAATACCACAGATATCTTAACATAAAAGCAAACATATAAACGTTCTCGCTACCGAGTCTCCAAGCTTGCTTCCGTAATAGCTGACCAAGTGCGACTTGGTGGATATCGCATATCCTTGAAAGCTGTTGATCAAATATATTAATTTTCTCTTATTACCTAAAACTCAAAGAAAAACTAAGTTGCGCTTCTAGACGTTGAATGAGCACGACCCCGTGACGGACTGAGTTATCGCCGTTTCAGATATCTTCAGCAACATTACTAATAAAAAAAAAAATATTTTCAGAGCATACCAAAAATTAATTAAAGAAATGTGGAGTAAGAAAACTAGAGGCTATCTTATACCTAATGGGATATTATACGGTATACGAAATGTAAGTATTTCGCTTCTTACGTTATTATTAATTTTATCATAATTTTTAATCTGAGCTGGTATGGTCTATATACTTTACGCCAAAAATGGTAGACTGGTAATTATTCCACGTTCACCAGATGGTTAATATATATGCTCACTCATACCACATTAACGTCACTAGCTTCAATTCAGTTCAAACCGGATCATACCAATATTCGCGCACTAGTTTTTGTCTTCGGAAACAGGAGGAACTGCAGATGTCTCTTAATTTTACTACCAGTAAATATATTATTCCAGTAAATTATGTAGAATGTGTTATTCGTTTAGTTAATGTATTATTATAATATAAAAAAAAATGTTTTAGGTGTATCCAATGTTTCGTGGTTACCATCAACATGACACACAGGAATTCCTCCGGTGTTTCATGGACCAGTTGCACGAAGAGCTTAAAGAGCCGGTATTAACATACAAACAATATATTTTCTAGATTTAAACTACTAAAAATGTTTATGGTGAAGTAGACAAAACTTTTGTATTAAATAAGTCTCCTTTTATTAATAACGAGGCTGTTGATGGTGCGTGATCACTCAGAGCACTTGGGCTCTTATTATATATGGCCAGTCAGAACATTACAATGCTGTTATGGCAGCAAATTTACAATACAAATATGTTAGCTAGCCAGGCGAAATCGGAAAGATTCCTCCCACCATCCTGATTCTAAAATGTGAAGCCTCGGATTCAAACCAGGTATCTTTATGTTACAAGGTCTGTGGTTAGCTGCTGCATACTGAGATAGTGTTTGATTTCAAGGATCATATGTTTAATTATGGCCAAATTCTATTGTCAGTGCAAGCTTAATAGGCATCTGTATGCTACTTCAGGTGTGGGATACTACATCAGAAGACAAGCTGGGGTCCGATGCAGACGGTGACCATCAGGAAAATCGAAACGTCCATATAAGACGGAGGGCAGCGTCATCTGGGGGTATGGATATGGTTCACAATAAAAAGTACTACAAAGAACTGAGAGAGGCATTTATTATTATTTGACTATTAGTAAGCTTTACTTTTAAAATTATTGAGAGATATTTTAGGTATTTTAACATTTATGATATTTAAATGAGATTTTAGTTATTTAGATGACATAAGGTACCTGTTCTGCAGCTAGTGACGCGGCGTACTACGCAAGGACAAGGCGGAAGTCACCGGCTGCCTCCTCCTACAGCGAAGGGAGAGCTGACGGGTATCTCAGGTACCCATTTAATTAATACTAACTACACTGATTTCACAAGAGGATAAGAATGTATTGTAACGGTAACTGAGTAATGACTACCATTTTGTACTTCCGCCGCTAAACAATAGTGTGCAAACTGGACTTCTTAATCTTATGGTGAATTGACTCGAAAATATTAGTAGTCAATGTTATGTAATTCCTCTGATGTAAATCATAAATTTTTCATATTTATAACAGAAGTAAAATTCATACAGGGTACAATCAAACACAGAAGGCGGCGCTAGTTCCCGACACCGGCGGTCAGCGAGCTTCGCCGGCACCCACCATCTTGCTTACAACGTGCTCACATACCAAATGAACGGTGCGTTTAAACTCTAGCGGACAGAGTAAACAAAATCACAGCTGACAAATGTAAACATAACATTTGTACGGTTTGAAACCCTCACTTTTTTAAAAAAGTAAATACCGCCACACCAATATATAAACAGTCCTCTTAATAATCATACTGCTGCACCTCAGGGGCCTCTTACATAGAGAAATTTAAAACTATTTATTCACCACGGTGGCAGAGTGGTGTGTTTAGCAATTTCATTAGAACACGGCGAGATCTTCACAATGTTTTCCTTTAACAGGTGTCGATTCGGGTCAGCGCGACGTCGGCTCGGAGTCGGAGCTGTCATGTTCAAGTGAAGCAGAGGAAAGATACGAGACCTGCTCTAGCGGCGCGAGCGACGCGCCCGAATCACGCCTAGAACCCACCGAGTTAGTTCTAATACCAATGATTATCAGTAGATAAAATATTGATGAAAAATAAACATCTACCAACTCGCAATGGGTTAATACGGTTGATAAATAAATAGCCTGGACTCTCTTCGTGAGCGGTCTTGGAATCTGCTACGAAACACTCTGGTTGGTATGCCTGGCATGTCCCAAGGGTCTCTTTATCCCTCTTGCTCTGCTATGGTAAATATAAAACCACTTTGCGTTTACCGCTATTGTTATTTGCCGTTCCTTCGAACACGGTTAGCGAGCTTTAAAGCTCCCACCCTTTAGGCCCATGAAACTGGAGACAGTTTTTATTACGTTCTGTAACAAGTAGGACGTAACTCAGTCCTATATTTACTAGCTTTCCAAGAGTTGCGCAGTAGCACAAAGTATTTACTCTGTATGTATATTTATATGGTTTTATTTACAGAAGTAAACCTGCGTGCGGCGGCGGCGACGGCGGCTGTAGTGGTGTACGGTATCGTAGCATTGTCTCTGATGTGTTCGACGGCAAGCTGCTATCGTCTGTACAATGCCTAATTTGTGATAGGGTTAGTAACCATTTAACACGAACTTTCTCCATCCACACTTGACAACGTAGATGCAATTATCCCATCCCCATATTAATGATCGAACAACTACTCAGGTTTTGTGTTAACATCCATATGTTCATCTCCAGTTTAACACGAACAGGAACCATCTTGCCGGAGTGATATATCAGTACAAAATCAACATGGGATGTCTTCAAAAACTACTCCTTATTTCGAGTAAAAACTTTCACGGATATATGGCATCCGTTATCACGCATTTTGCCAGTGTGCTAAGTAAATTGAGATCGACTTCTAATAACACAAGGCCCAAATTTCTGCAACATTTACTAAGGTAAACCTCGCCAAGTTATTTAATTGTTCATTAAGTGCAATTTATTCGTTACTCTGTTGCAGGTGTCAACGCGGGTTGAAACCTTTCAGGACTTGTCCCTTCCGATCCCATCGCGTGAACATTTGGCGGTGCTCAGGTGTCAGCAGCCTATACTGAATCACCACGCACCTCACGGCTCGCAGGAATCATGGGTATGTTTTCTCTAATTCATCATCATCGGCCGATAAACGTCCACTGCTGGACATAGGTCTCCTTAAAGATATCTAATTACTAGTAATAAATCCCCAATTTTGAGCATCTGGGTAGTAATCACTGCAAGCCTTTTTTCTGACGCCAACAGCGAGCGTATAAAGGCTGAAGATATATATATATATAGACATTATTGATAAATATAATTAATTTCACAGGTATGGTGGCTGCTCAGTTGGTTGAGGTCGTGGTTCTACGGACCCGTGGTGTCATTGCAGGACTGTCTGGCGGCATTCTTCAGTGCTGACGAGCTTAAAGGCGATAATATGTACAGGTACTTTATGCTAGTATTTAACCTAACACTTGAGATCACTTAATAATTTGTAGAGTAAGTAGGATCGCGTCACCTGTTAAAAAAAAATATAGTTCATACTAATGTATCAAAGGGTTTCCACACTCTCGTCCTCAGTTGCTCCCGGTGCAACAAGCTGCGCAACGGCGTAAAGATGTCGGGAGTAGTGCGCCTGCCGGAAGTGCTTTGTGTCCATCTAAAGCGGTTCAGGCACGAGTTGATGTTCAGCGCGAAGGTCGGCGCCAGAGTCTCTTTCCCCATACAGGACTTGAATATGGCACCATATACGCATAAAGGTACGAAGTAAAAATTTAAGTAGTGATACACCTGCGCATAACAATATGACTCTAGTTAAGATATAAAACACTAAACCATTGTTTTTTTGTCGCTTTGCGTTATAAGGTATCATTACCCCAGTAATTTTACTAGCTACAGTGTCCTACACACCGAAACAGTATATGCAAAATGCAGTGATATCTAGTTTTTGGGGAATTATTACATTCAGTAGTTTTCTGTTGCAAGGGTAACAGAAGAATTATTCCGGATTCTTGGTGGATAAAATCCGAAGGAAAAAATTCTATCAACTTTTTTGGCCACAACAGTGATTACTGTGATTCCTTCCTAGACGTTCTCAGACAACAAATTCCCTACCATCTATGGTCAATTGGTGACCTTAAGTAAGCTCTTATGAAATATATAATACATATGTAATTGTGGGGTAGTTAATGTTTTCATAAAACTACTCAACAAAATATTGATGCACGAATAGTTTCTGTCGTTGATTTTGGTTTGTTATCTAAATTTAGTCGGGTAATAGACGAGTAGTAAGAACAGAAATTATTGTAACACAAGGAAGTGCAGCGCCGAGACAGATCCATACGGTTTACCGCAATATAACAAAGTACAAAAAAAAATGTGGTACATTTAACAGAGTGTACGTCGCGCGTGACGCGGTATGCACTGTGCGCGGTGATCTGCCACGCGGGCACGGCGGGAGGCGGGCACTACACGTGCGTCGCGCGCACCAACGCCGGTTGGTACGGGTTCGACGACGCGGCGGTGATGCCTGTGCCTGCCCACCAGCTCGCCACCTGCGAGGCGTATGTGCTGTTCTACAGGTAACTAACTGATCTCATGACTGAAGCTCACCAACAACTCTACGCCGCACCACCAAACCAAACTAACAAACAGAAATGTTATCTTTATGTTATATATGTTATGGTCGAGTTTGCAAATTACTTTGTCTAAAATGTTTATAAATAGGCCGTAATGAAAACAATCTGATTATGATTATTTACTAAATATTCTGCATGTGTTATACAGAAAAGTCAACCCACAAATGACGGTGCTGCGTCAGAAAGCGGCTGAGATTTTGGAATCGACGAATGTGGAACCAAATGACATCAAGTTTTATATATCCAAACAGTGGATTAACAAGTGAGTTGCACTTGCTCTTTTTTGTTCTCTTTCCTTCTTCCTACAAGGCATTTGGATGTAGATTTCATAATAACTGTGTTCGATGGTTCTAGTAACATATGGAGTTCACCCATGATATTTTCTTTCACTAAAAATACTATGATCAGAGAGAAGAGACCAAACCCACATACCGAACACGTAAAGCACGTAACACGATTACCTAACCAACTGTGTTATCACGGGCTCACACCGATTGCTGTGTTATTATGTTTATTGATGTTAGTTCACATCAGAAACACCAGAGTACGCCGGGCTTTATAGCGTGTATGTACAGATGGTGTATATATTTGAGAATCGGAAATTGAACAGATTCAACACTTGGGCGGAGCCGGGACCTATAGACAACGGCGACTTTGTGTGCGTGCACGGCGGCATACGGCCGGAGCGCGCCACGCAGCTCTCCGCGCTCGCCTCCGTGCTGCCGCAGCCGCTATGGCAGTTCTTACACGCTCAGTGAGTAGAGTCACCAGTATTTGTTTATAAATATTAGACAAGTATATTTTTAACTCGTCTCCCCTGACATCAGAGCTCATTTTGCTTTTTCTTTTATGCATCCACACATACATCTACACATATATATCACGCCTTGTTCCCAGTGGGGTAGCCAGAAACCACCTCTCTCCATTTGCTACGGTCCTGGCACACCTCCCGCTTCCTCCACCTTCACGAGCGTCTTCATGCACGCCCGGCCTTTCATTACACACTCCCGTGCACATTTATTTCTTTTCGTCCTTTCGTCTACTTTCTTAGCTTATTCTTTATCACAATTTTATTTACTTATTATATATATTTTTTTATAAACTATGGCACAATGCCGCGTGCAGTGTGAGTAATTTAATATGATTGAGTTTGGTTGGGCACGTACAGATTCGGCGGTGGGCCAGCGGTGTCTCATGCCCACGAGTGCGGCGTATGCGCGCGCGCACAGCAGCGACTGCGAGCGAGGCGCGCGCGCGAACTTGCAGCATTCGCAGACCTGCATGCGCTCTTCCAGGTACACGCCTGCAAATTTTGAGTTCCTTTTTCATGTACCACGACTGATAATAAGACCACGAATAACGAAGTGCGCTCCCTCTATTACGTTGATTCTTATATATTAACATCCAAAAATAAATTCTGTTTTGTCGATAGAATAATAATATGACATTAGTAACTAGTTCAGACAATCCCTGTCATCAACATATGGCAAAGCAGGAACACGCTTGTACAAGGAAAGGTCTTACCAATGAGGCATTTATATTTTTATGCTGTTATACTCTCGGAGTGGTCGAAAAATATCCATGTTGTTTAAGGAACAGGAACATCCACGGGCAATATACGCGATCAGCATGCAATGGTTCCGGCTGTGGCAGGGGTTCGTGCGAAGCAAGGCGCCGCAGCCTTCACCCCCGCCCCCTGTCGACAATACCACCATTGTTATAGCACAGGTAAATATAAAGCATATATATGTATACAAGCCCACACTCTTTCTAAACACATATTACTATATATATATGCACAACAACAGGTATTAAAACAATAGTTAAAACACCAAGTTGTATATATATTACTTTATTAAAAAAATATCTACATTGGCACTTTACTTAATTTCTTCCACCCAGTTAGAAGAAAACTATTTATTTTAATTGAGCTCATCTATACCTCTAACCGTTTGTTAATTAATTTCGGGCTGTTTTTTTGTATACAAAGGTTATTAATAATAATTTAATTAATGTTATCCTTCTTCTTCTTAAGGTGTCTTTCCGACTAGCGGTTGGCGATCAGTTCACCGTAGTTCGTGTCCCTTGCGAGGCGGAACTGTTGGGAGGCACTAGGGACCCCGGTCCACTCTTGATGTTACGCAGCCACAATTTCCTCCTACTACCAACACTCCTTTTATCCGCCACTTTGCTCGTCAAGACTGCCAGTGATAAAGGGATTCCTACCTTATTCTGATCTGCAACACTGAGATGTTTTGTGATCTTGGGAACTAAAGTTGTTATTATTGTTACAGGAACTTGATGGCGTGACAACGTACTCCCTTAAACCCGGTTCCGATCATGCGCAACTAAGTGAGGAGCTGTGGAGATTTTTCACGGGTATCTACGGAGGCGGCCCGGAAGTAAAACTGCGCTCGCCGACCGTCCACCAAGACCAGTACGTTGAGACGCGAGACCGTAGAGACCAAAGAGACAACAGAGACCAGACTTTCATGAAGCATTTGTCCAGGAAATACTCCGAATCTGACAGAGAGGAGTACTGCTCCAAGTCCACCTCCGAAATGAATCTGAGAGATACGGTTCACGGCGAACTGCAAAAGAACCAGTCGTTGCAGAACATCAACCGACGTCGGTATAGGGAGCGATCGAGCGCGGAGTCCGACGAGGATGTCGCATACCGGACGTTCCAGTACAAACGGCACGAGCCCAACGGCAATTACCAGGACTCCGACGATGAAATGGACACGCAGCAGACTTACGTGAATACGATAAGAATGGAAAACGGCGTGGACAGCTCCGATCACGACGCGAACGACAACCCTGTGTGCCAGTATACCAAAACCCAGACGGACAAAAGCATGGACACGGAATTGCCAAATCTAGATAGCATATCTCTTAAGAACAAACCCGCGAAGACGGGCAAAGTGAGGAAAATGAAGCGGCGGACAGTGAAATGATTCGTTCTCGCTTTCCGGTTTGTTCACAGGCTACGGCGGAGGCTGGCGGCGGGCCGCGGTGACTGGTGTTAGACTTGTGCATTTACCCGGACCCGCCCGGGCCCGTCGAAGCTTCACTTGCGGAGCGATATTTTTATAAAAAAAAAACTATACTAAATTAAACCGCCGCCTCGCCTCGTCTCTGGAGGGTGTTAGTATTTTAGTACAATTTCGTTTTAGTTCAAATTCAGACCTAGATGAATTTACGTCATGAATCGTTGACATTGTTTATACACACGCTACACACACATACACATACACATGTACACGTACACATGTATAAATCAACGCAATTGTATATTTACTATTTAAATGTAGTCTTGTGTAAAGTTTTACAATAAAGTTGATATCTGTGTATAGAAATTTGATGTTTATAGATATATAGGACCGCCTCTACTACGTACTACCTGTATTACCGTGGATTTAGGTACATATTTATTATTTTGTTATCACCGGTTTCTAAGTCTATGTGTTATTTGTTAATGAATTGATCAGCAATAAAAAATATATTTCATCATACATATTGAATATTTTTTTTTTCAAAGCGTCGAGATCTGAATATGCAATTTGCTAAATAATACGCTTGCACATGACAATGGGGGTATAAGGGGTTCCGCCCAGTATCCTACGTAGCCCAAGTCGAACACTCCTATACGTGGTGCATCCTGTTAAACAACAGACAAGGCTCTGACCACCCGCACGTGGTTAGTGTGTTGAGGTTAAGGGCCAATTCCTCAATGAGGATGGACTATATCCAGCAGTGGGTGTTCTCCGATAGATAAGAAGACAACAAAGTGCAGGTAATATACACCTCATATTGGTCGTCGGGTTTAGACATGATCCTAAGCTGAATTACCTCGGTAATTTCACTACCTACAACGTATTTCAAATCGGAACAATAATTTTTAGATATTGCCGTTTGACGGCAATAATAGGCTGCGGTGGTACCTACCCACACTATCTCCAGCAACAGACCTATCACCAGTGAAACTAAATTAAACGTTCCTTTAAATAAGACTGAAAAAATTTGTAATTAAGTATCGTTTTGTATTAATTAATAACTTATTTTTGTAAAAAAATCTAACTGATTTCTGCAATGGGGTAATTATATTTTTTCAATATTAAACAAGTGAGGCGCTTGATTTAAACTTTAAAAGGATTTTATATTTTTATGGGGTTCTAAACAGACATTACATTTGCATATTGAGAAATTTTATTATTTTATTTAGTTTTACTGGTGGTAGGTCTCTGTTTCCGGAACCCGTCTAGATAGGTTCTATCGCTGCACTTATTTCTGCCGCCAAACAGTGGTGTGCAAACATGTCAGCGTTCTTGTTTGAAGGGCTCTATAGCTAGCGTAATTAATGATGTAATGGGACTCTACATCTAATATCTCAGGCGACGGGCGCAATGTAGTACATACAAACCTAACTAATGTCACGTTTTTACGGGCAAGTGTATCACTTTCCATCAAGTAAACGTTCCGCTGGTCTCGTCGATTAAATAAAAAAGAAGAGAAAACTAAAACAATAAATAAAATATATTTTCAAGAAAAACAAAAAACATTTCTCCGAGTTGAATCAACTAACCGAAGTATTTTAAACTGAAGAATGCAACAATTAAAACGACTGCTGGCCCAGTCTGATATTGTTTAATGACTTACGTCTGTTGAACAGCGGCTAACAGCCCTTATCATACGGAGTTCCCTGATGATTGTATAATATTAGTGGAGGGGTTCAGACAGAGATTAACTACGTAGGTCTTAGGTGCTAAAATTTTTTCACCACCAAACTTATCGGTGATTTAAATATAAAATACTCAGTTTGGAAACCTATAATGTAACCATCCATTCTCTCCAATATTGTAATATTGGATGAATCTATGGGATAGCAAGCGCGCACTCTTCACCATCCTGTTCCAACGTCACTACAACACCATATGACATTGAGATTCTATAAACCTATTGTATATTTAACCGCCTCCGTGGTTAGCATTATGGAGCCACGTGTAGAGGAGTTTGATAGGTGGCATGATTTTTCGCATCCGTCCGACTAGTTACCACCCTCTTGCTATGAATCTGCATCAACATTAAGAGTGCGAGTATTCTGTCACAACACCATGTGAAGTATAGATCAGATGTTAAGCCCATTGTAAATAAAAAAAGTGATAGATTATTCACAGAAAATAAAAGCATTTGATGTCCAAAATATTATATTGAAGACCGTATTACATGTTATTTTATAAACCAGGTACAACGTTTATTATAATTTAATATCCTGCGAGGGTACATCGGTTTGTTGTTAGTTGCAATAAACTATATCAAAATATTACAAATTCATAAAAGTATATGTTAGAATTGGAAATAGCTTTTGTAACATAATATATATGTAACGTTAAAAAAAAAACATCGAAAAGCGAAATATTCTACAAAAAAAAAAAATAATAATTAAAAAAGTGCATTTGCCTGTCGTAACATTAGAAATAGACATCATTGGAAATAAAATTATTAAAATTAGTTTTTTTTTACAAATTCTAGTCACAATCTTCAGTTAATCCGGTTTTACATTCACTAATTCGTTTAATACGTAATAACACGTGAAGTATATAAATCTATATCAATTCTAACATATAAATCTAGAAGTGAATACAAATAGTGTGTATATTTCAACATTTAATATAAAATGATTTATATTACTCGAAAAAGCGTAACAAAAATAGATCTTTTCTATTAAAACATCTTACAAATTCTAAAAATATTTTTTTTTCGTTTTTGTTATAATTCAAACAATCATCTACAATTTTTTTATATTTTAGATTTAATAAGGCCCCTATGTTATGTACCAAAGTTACGTATACCTATTTGATCAGTATCACGGCTTGCCACGAGTAAGAAATCGAAAGGTTTCGGTGTAGGTCGGAGGGAGTGGTTCAAAGTAATAGGTTCTGTTGGACATATTTACAGCAAATCAGTGATGATAATCAAATTGAGAAGATCTCAATAAAAAAGTACAAATGAAAGTTTCATAATCTTCACAATGAGGTTTCAATATATAACGAAACTTTCACTGTGGATGTGGATGTGGAAAAATGTGTCGCTTCCAACCCGCGGCGTGTTCGTTGCATTTACTGAACTAAGTTTACATAAATAGAAAATATTCGAATCTTACAGGATTATAAGTCAAAAATATAATTATGTAATTATTTGGCATTACACAACATGTTTTATATTAATAAAAAAATAATAGTAATGAGTCACACTCATTTATAATAAAACTGGGATACAAAAAAAAAAATATTTAACAATTACAATTATGCATAAAAAAATATTCCCTTTAAAAACAGGGAAATAATTGAACACTTTGTGTTACGAGACAATATTTAGATACACATTTTTATCGTCAGTATTGACTACGGTTAAATAAATAAATATACAAACAGCAAGAATCCACAGAGAAACAAGTCAGGAATATAATGTTCATCGGCTATAGTCTTTGACATATAAACCAACAATGTATACATCTAAAACCTAAAACATATTGCCATACATCGTTGTATGTTTCTGAACCATTTTCCGATGTATATACACACACATATATATATATATATATACAATATGTCGCGTGCAGTAACGCTTTGTACTGAATACTCTTGTACGAAAATTTCTAAATGAAAACCGTTATGTGCTGCCACTGAACATGACTAGTCATAGACAAAATTTACCACATAAAAATATTTATTGAAAACATCGAAATTTTTATTAAAATTATATTAATTTATTAAAATTTTTAATCAAATGATATTGACCGTGGGAGATGATAACTTTTTTTTTTTCATTTTCTTTCATATAACTTTAGCACGATTTACAAAATCAAAAGATAATTATTTTAATGATTCAATAATCAATATCAAAAACTTAAAAAAAAAAGGTCATTTTTGATTTTGACCCTGCAGCACGATAACATTTACTCATATAAACACAGAATTGCCAGCAGTTCAGTTTGAAAGTTTTGCGAGAAGAAAAGAAATCATAACAATTTATTTTCACTAACCTAAAGTAAATTTAATTTCTAGACATAACAATAAGTTGCAATTGAGGTAGATTAAATTTTTTACACCTATTAACCTAAACGATTAGAAATATTTACATTTTTTTTTATAAAATAAAGCGTGTACAACATTGGATCTCTATTGTTTATATACTGACACACTCCTTGACATTGCTAGACGCCTGAACATTGTAACAGAATTAAAAAAAACCGGATGTACACTTAAATATTACATTTTGATAATGAAAAGTAGCATGTATTGATGTAATTAATATTTTCATTGTTTCATATGATGCATGAGGCCAATTTAATGTTCAAAGGTTTATAGTTTTCTTTTTTAATTTGTATAATAATAAATAAACAACTCAATTAATATTCCCTCTACTGGGACGCTGGGCCTTGTCTCACAAGGCCAGAGTCATGGCCATAAATCCACTATGCTGGCCAAGGTACAGGCTGATAGATAATGATAATGATTTTTAGCCGCAGAAAGTGATTCTTACCAATGATAAGAAATAAAAACAAAGAAATCCTAATCCCTGCATAGTTTGATTTTAGAATTATATGAATAACAAATTATATCAAACATCAGCACATTGTTAAACTTATTTGTTGAACATAACATTTGTATATAATAAATCGAGTAATTAAGTTAGTATATGATAGTTTTTATGGATGTTATTAATGAAGGCAAGTCACAGAATAACTACATCGGATATCATCCTTCAGTATGGACTACTGTTTTTGATAAACAAATAAAGGTCATAACTTATCACACAGATTGAATAAAAATGTACAATAAACACCAAGGAAATTACTTTAACAAGGGATTCATTCTATTGTGTTCCGAATGTTCATCAATATGTAAGTGTTTTTATTTCTTTTAATAACGGTTTGTGTAAACTTTAATAGTGCAATCATGCAACGATGGAACAATTGTTTAATGATATCTTATATACTAAACAGGATTTTCCATGTGTAATGAATAAAAAATGTTCAATGTCTCTGCATGTATTTTATATGATAAAGTGTAAAGTCAGACTTCATTCACTCTGCCTATCAATTATTGACCCAATTCTATTGTCTTATATGCTAAGGAAGCAATATGCTTCTGAGGTATATATAGGTAGGTTTATTGCAATTAGTTGCTAATTAAAGGACGCAAACGGATTGAGGACTTCAAAATTATTCTAAAATATAGAATGAGGATGAATCCAAACCCTTAAAGTTGCTTCTGTAATTCTGATATATAATATTTATGTATACTCTATTGTATAAACAGATCTGTTGTTGCGGTACCCACAATATGACTTGTACACTCAAGTGGAAGGTATATGCTCTTTGTTGTATTTATATATCACATTGAAAAGTAGCATGCCTCTCTGAACATATTATACAGCATGCCACTTTCAAGAGCCATATTTACCTTCCGCAATCCCCCTTCACTAATATTATTGTCAACCTACAGAACTCTGAGTGACCCATCACAAACTACGAACTACTATATCGCCATATAACATCTCACAGAGTTGGTCCCATTTATACTGCATAAATGTCATACTCGTACACACTATCAATAAACAATTTACAATTCCGAAAGTACATACACGACTAGATCACATCTTCATGTAGAATTCGGAAACATTTTGGTATATCCGAGACAGACAACATGTAGTTACAATTTGGCAATACGTCTGAAGCCACCCTACAGGGTTGTTTACGATATAATTATAGATAACTGAATTATTTGTTACCACTGTTCTTTCAGGACTATATTACAGCTAAGACCAAACTTACCTAATGAGGTAGCTTTGAATCAACAAAAAACTAAATGCAGGAATATCTCACCGGTTCCGGGCGAGCTTAGTGTGGCGGTGGCGGCGGTGGGGGAGGTTTTGGATTTTGAGTTGTCTGAAAAGCTTGTGTGAATGCTGGCAATCGCTGTCTCCTACCTTCTTCTGCGCCAAAGGGTGCTTCCGTTTCTTCTAGTAAAAGCATTTCACTTGGTAATCCTGATGTCCCTTCCCCTGGATCGATGTATATGGACTGTACATTATCGGGATCAAGTAAGTGCTCAGTTTCTGATAATGGCTGTGGTATGTACGGCAAGCTGGACGGCGTCGGAGTAAATGATGCAGGGATAACATAAACTTCATATTCAGGAAAAGGTTCATATGTAGGTGAAGTCTGTTGTTCCTGCTTTATTTCCAAAGGTTCTAC
This sequence comes from Ornithoptera priamus, assembly GCA_029034505.1. Lineage (NCBI taxonomy): Eukaryota > Metazoa > Arthropoda > Insecta > Lepidoptera > Papilionidae > Ornithoptera > Ornithoptera priamus. Next base: position 1,906,874 of record JARDWD010000584.1, read on the forward strand.
TTTTATATCAAGATCTGGTGGAATTTCCACAATGATATCTGTAGATGGCACTCTAGTCCGTCCCTCAGATGTGCCTGGTTTTGGTGATGAAGGTTCCCAAATTTTAAAGTCAATACTTTCTAAGGGAAACTCAGAATAACTTTCCTCAAATGAAGAAGCTTCTGGTGTTGGTTCACTAGATGTACCCACAGCTGCTGACCTCCATGACTTTTCAGGATGAGCATTCTTAACATGCCTGACTAAGTGATCCTTGCGTCCAAATTTTTGGGGACAATAAGGGCACAGAAAATCACGTCTGCCAGTATGTACAACCAGATGCCGCCTAACATCTTTAGCTGTGAAGAATTTTCGTTCACAATAATCACAGGGGAATTTTTTGTCAGTTTCATTTTTTACTGTACGACTCCCAGAATGCACTTTTAGGTGGTACACTATTTCCTGTCGTGTATTAAAGGTTTCATCACAGATCTTACACTGTAAGTTACCTTCTTCAGCAGAGTGTAATGCTGCATGTTTACGGTAACTCAGCTGAGATGTATATGACTTTCTACAGTCAGGCCTTTCACAAGTATACATTTTCTTAATGGGGTTATGTATACGGACATGGTTACTCAGGTGATCTTTCCTATTGAAAGTTTTACCGCAAATGTTACATGCAAACGCCCGTGCTTCACTATGAATAAGACGATGACGTACAAGCTTAAATTTAGAATTGAAACTCTTGTCACATAACTCACAAGAGAAGGGAAGCTCACCAGTGTGGGAAAGGACATGCTGGCTGAGCTTGCCCGGGCTTGAAAAGCGCTTGTCGCAGGTAGTACAGACGTGACGTTTGTTGCGGTCCCGACGTGCGCTTCGACTGGGCGCAGCCGGCGCCGGGCCCGGCCGGTCGCCCCCCGCCGAACTCGTCGTGGCTTCCTTCGGCTTTCCAGGCAACGTTGGCACCCGTCGCGCCTGCTTCACAGTTGGATAAACGTTCTTTATACCACTCGGACCAGACGCCCGACGCGTTACGTACTGCAGCTTAGTGGGCAGCTGCGACGCGGGTGGCGCTATAAAAGTCTTCTGCGGGGCGGCCGGGCGGACCCTCCTCGTCTCCTCCGAGAATTCGGAGCCGCCCTGCTCGCCTTCTCTAGGGTTCCGTGGCGGACTAGCCATCTCGCGTTCATTTTTGACGTGCTTACCCTATATCACTATTCGATGATCGCACGCTGTGCTGTAGTAGACTCCGTAGTGGCGTTGGGTCGTCGCGATGGCAGAAAACATTTCTGTCACATTGACGATCTGGAAGCCCTTTTTCGTATTCGTGTCACATGGTTCTTTAGGAATTTTTGATGCTCATTCACAGCAACAAGCAAAGACGATTTAGGCTGCGTGTCTTTATGCTTTTAATCTAGTGAAAAAAGTAGAGATTAAGCCGAAAACGTTGAAAAGACTACTTTTTCTAATGAAATACGTAGCGGTTGACATCGAAATGTCAAAATAATGAAATGAAGCCAAAAAGCCATGTCAAAAAAAATCCGCCGAATTGTCGACGACCCCTCTGTTAGGTGTTACCCAAGTCGTCCAGTGCATATATTCAATTAACACGATTTGTGAGTTACTTCATATTCATATTTCCACTACGGGACGGTTTCACATTGTTTCTAATATCATTGTCTGTTGCATAGTTTATCACATTTATTATTCAAAGAATTTTTGATCATTTTAATGCGTGAACGCAACAAATTCTATACTTTATTGATTTATAATAGTAAATAATCTGTCTTCGCTTGTCAAGTTCGCGCTGATTTAAGGAGGTCTGTGGTCAAATTGAATAATAAAATAACCTGCATTAGTACGCAAATTTCATTTTTATCTCTGTTAGTGATTTCCATAAATAAATAAGGTTGGTATTTCTTTAATTTAAATGTAATGAAAAATGATCTTTGGCATTATCATTTTTATGATAATACTGAAAACTTTACACTTCTACTTTTTTCATTTACTCTTACAATTAAGGTGTTGCACATAACACAATATCTACATCGAAGTTTGCTGTCATGTAACAATCTTTGTAGTTTTAAAAAAACACTAGTAATATTTCGATGTATCAGGTAAAAATCTATTTTTACATGCTCCTTGATAATAAGCTAAAATTTAGTTATACCGTCGCATAATCACGAACAGCCGACAAATACAATATTTATAGTCCATAGGGTAAGAATGATTAGACAATTATTGAACAGACTTGTTATTTTTATTTATTTAGTTTATAATAAAGCTATTCTAATGTAAAACAATTTCCATGATATATTATTATGACAACATAAGTATTTTATTTAAAACAATTGGGGCAAAATTTGTTTACAAACAATGCTTAAGATGTATAGTATTATTTTTCTCACAATAATTGTAATTAAAACTATTCAGTGTGTCAAAAAAACTGGTTCAACTCTTATATATTCATTACAGGCAGCATCAATGAAATAAAATTATGAAATTCATAATTACCATAATTACTTTGTTATGCTGAGTAACTTATGTTTACTATCTGGTTGTAAGTGATCTCATTATAATTATTTTAAATAAATTTCCCAATGAGTGCAACAATACTTTTTTTCATTGTAAACAATTAAGTATAGAAACCTTTTTGCTGCAAAAGATTTATTTAAACTATATAGATAAAATCTAAAATTTTCTGATTATTTTACAGCTGAAATGTCAGAAGCAGTGGTAGCGTCAGCAGTGTCAGTGGCAAATGCTGAAGATCAGCGATCATCTGGCACTGCAGGAACCAGTAAGTTAAATATAATTTTAATACTTGTTCTAATTTTACTTAATATTGCAAATAATGTAAAGACGGTTTAGTGTACACAGCCTGAATACCCTAGCTTTCATATTTACGACCACAATGCTATTATAATGGTATATTAACAAAATAAGTGTGATGATTCAGATTAGATCTACATACATTCTTTATAGCAAAGTCTCAAAAAATCTCATGACTTTGAATGGCTGTTCTGTTTGTAATTTTGATGTACTGACATTCTTTTTTAGAAAATAAAAATTGGTCACTAAATAAAATGTTTCAGTTGGTTCTGACGAAAAAGTGTATGGAGGCTGTGAAGGTCCAGACGCGATGTACGTCAAGCTGGTGTCATCTGATGGCCACGAGTTCATTGTGAAGAGGGAGCATGCACTTACGTCGGGCACCATCAAAGCTATGCTCAGTGGACCTGGACAGTTTGCAGAGAATGAGGCCAATGAGGTCAACTTCAGAGAGATACCGTATGTATAAACAGAAACCAATTGACATATTTCGTGCGAAGAACCATTAAGTTTAAAACCTAGTAGAAATTGTGTATGTGCTGGAACTAAACATAATTTTCACGCTAACTAATGGGTAAATTAAAAAAATATGTCTGATAACATGTTTTATTTTCAATTGCTAACTGTTTATAGAAGTAACATTACTTTTACCATTTCCTTTTACAATAAACATGATGAAGCACAGGTTGCACACAGCAGCGGTGGGTAGGATGTTTAAACTTTATTATTCCATTCATTGCTCTCAGGTTTTGGAGGTTGTATGTTTCTTTACTACAATAACTACCGAGTTGAAGCGCTGGTGATGCTTCTGGTTTTGTGTCCATAGAATACGATAACAGCTTGCCTCAAGGAGGACCATACACCTATTTGAAAAAAAAAACATTTAAATGTAAAGTATAATAATATACATAAAAAATATTTCCATCAATGTAAAGGACTCATCAGGAGATTTCTGAAACTAATAAGCATAAACACGAAGAAGATGGAAGAATGGATCTTACAAAATTCCTTTCTCAATGGGAGTTGCGTGGAAGCCAGCAAAGCAGGCGGGGAACAGCTAGTATTCATATATAGCTTAAGAAAATTGATTTGCGTAAATAAAAAGAGACCAAAAATTACATAAATAATTTTTCGTTGAAAAAATTTAAAAACAAATCCATTTCGTTTCCAGGTCTCACGTGCTGCAGAAGGTGTGCATGTACTTTACATACAAAGTGCGATACACAAACTCATCCACTGAGATTCCGGAGTTCCCCATCGCGCCGGAGATCGCGCTCGAGCTGCTGATGGCCGCCAACTTCCTCGACTGCTAAATATTTATTGTCAGATAAATGTAAAGCCGATGTGTTCTATATTAATGCGACTGCGCTTAAACACTGTCAGTTTGTTCCACCACCTGAGTATTCGATCATAGTAACATACATCATCAGCCGATGGATGCCCAGTGCTGGATGGACGCCGCCCACTAAGACCTCCACTTCAATCGGTACGGTGACACCCGCATCCAATGGTTACCTGCTATCTTCACCAGATCGGCGGTTCATTTTGTGAGGGGTCATTCCATCACTGCGGTATACCTGTACTCAGCTGAGACGCCAGGACCTCCTTATTACCTATTGGCCGTTAGTTTTTTAATTAATGCGCCTAAAATCTTGTTTTTACTTGAACATGTTAATATGATGAACTTAGGTTTTATAACTTATTTTTCTCTTGTTTAATTTTAACTTATAATGTGTTTTTGCCGGTTCATGATAGGTTCAACCATTGGGTACGTTACATTACATTCATACAAATGTATGGATTTATTTATAAATATTTTTTATAATCATCTGTTTGTTGTAAGTGTTTGAGAATATTTGTCTTCACCACATCTCTGGGACTCGCCATTTTCTTTGGTATTGTAAGCACCCATCCGGTGGCGTTCTCATTAACTTTGACAGTATATTAGCTTATACTTGTTCGCTTAACAATCTCTTTAAAATGTATTCATTGTCAAATGTAATACTTTTGTATTGTTTCCTCTTGCATTTGTGTTGAATAAAAAAATAATAAAGTAATATATATTTTAACAAATTTAAATTGCTTATTGCTTTTCTCAAAGTTGTTCAGTTTGGAGTCGGTTTCTTTTTTTTTTTTACTTTCTAGTAAATTTTATGTTTATTGACTGTGTGTCTGTTGGTTTTAAAGAGGTGGTGATATATTAACATTTAAATGAATGTGTACACAGTGTAATAAATTAGACAATTTGTAATAAAAAAATTATAAATTAATCTAGTTTATTTTATTGCTTTTTGGGTAATTTAATTCTATTTTAAACTAAAGAAGAGAATTTACTTGTTTAGGGAAAATTTCAGCCATTGCGTATGTGGATTTAGAATTATAGGCTACGTGTCGTTCCTTGGTAGAGAATATACAGCAGAGGACTGCCTCGGGCCGATGATGAAGTTAAATAAATGAATAAAAATTCTGTAATTGATACAAAATTAGTTTTATATAACTCCAGAGGAATAATGATTAAATGTATAAGAAAAAACCCCTTTTTTCATTTGGATATATCAAAACATTACTAATAATTGTAAAGTAGATCAGATACGGACAAGACAAAATGATACATAAATAGTTGATACAACATCCTGCTTCTCAAACAAGCTGTCACTCATCCGGAGATAGTTTTGTTTGAAAAAGTTTAATATCCTTAGATATAGATGGCACTACTAACTTCATTTTAAAACACGCTGTAATTTAGTTGCGTCGTGGATACGAGTATCATTGGTAAAGTCACACGAATTATCACTTACCATCAGGGAGTCGCTAGACTACCTAAAATATTTTTTTTCTGCCGTTCTCACTTTAAGTGTTGTTACGGTACTGTAATTTACTGAAATTGGATCGATTTTAAGAGTAATAATGTAAAATGATTCAAACTGCGTCTCAGTCTTGGAGATACTGTATGCAAAAGCTGTTTTATTATTGAAAAGTATCTAACAAAAGGTCTATGATTAATTTTGTTAACCTTTTCGACATGAACACAGCCACTTTGATTAAATAACCAACAGCTTTGCCACTGACTATCACTGCCAATTAAATACTATACCACGCAAAATGAATCTTTTTGTTGGTATGTAGGTATCATAATAACCCTATAATTGAACCATAAATTAGAAAAGAAATTAGCCACCAATAATATTTTTGTTAAACCAATAATTTTGTATTTCATTAAAACTAGAATTTTATGAAGAAATATTGTTTTAACGCCATCAATTGGAGAAATTTTAAATTATAATGACAGATATGTAAAAAGAGCATTCATGTACAAATGTTTTTCATATGTGACACGAGATGGCATAATTCACTAAAGAGAATTTTTATACTTTCCATTGTTATTTTTTAACATAAAAAAGTATTTTCAGATAATTTTAACGCTGACAAGTGCACAGATATTTCCAGTTTCAATGATGAAAGTGAAAACGCGTATTTAGACGCCTTTCGAAATTAAAATACAAAATATGTGCAAAAAATGCAAGTAGCCTTCATTACTATTTCATGATATTTTTTTAAATAATCAAGCGACGAGACGAGTCAGATGTTCACCTAATGGTAAATGATACGCCCTTAACGATGTGGGGCTATTTGGAATGTTATATACCGCGCCACACCGCTAGTCACCCGAGTCATAAGATGTATCTCGTTACCGTAGTAATTACAATAGCTACAGCACCGTTTAAACGGGACAGAGGAATAAAATAGTATTTCGTGGCAAAACAAGGTGCTGCAGTGGTACCTATCTAACTTTAGTGTTGCCAGCGTAGGTATTAAAAATGTACTATTAACCATTGTTACTAACATATGTGAAAAAATTCTATAAAAATGAAAAAAAAATTACAATAATTATAAAGAAAATGGAGAAAAAGTTTAATCAACAAACGATCACTATAATAACTTCTGTAACAAAAAATGTTATAAGCGCGCTGGATAAAAAAATTACAATTTTATAATAAATAAACTTTTTAAAACAAAAATATCTGATTTGGAGAGAAATCTAGATTTGCTATAAGAGGAAGTGAAACGGGAAAATAACCTGTTATTTTTTGGTATTGAGGAAACAGATAAATCAAAATGTGAACTTGTTGACAACATCAAAGATATTGTAAAAGAAGCGGTAAGGCACTTGCAGGGTCACCAGATTAGTAAGTAGTAGTACATAAAATTGAAAAGTAGAACATTAACCAAATTTGCTCCGTCCTTGTATCCATCACCACGGTGTGGAAATAGGATCGAATCATGAAAAACAAATAAAAATTCCAACAGGCATTTATGTTAAAGATTTTCACAAGTAACTAATGGAAAAGAAGAAAGCAGTTACATGTGTAGGTTGGGAAGGTGTATTTTGGGGAGACGAAAGGTGAAAAAGGAGTAGTATTCTTAATACAAAAACGGAGGCAAATGACTAGCAGACTTTATTGAAGTGTCCGAAAGAGCTGCTGTAATTCATGTAAATATTAAACATACAATGTATACGATCATACAGATAAACGAGCCCACCGAAAGCGCAGACAAAGAAGAGGGAGAAAAATTTACTGGACATAGGTTGCTCGCATCCCGAACCTTAGTCTGTATAGAAAAAAGTTCCAAAAATATTATATGTTTGAGTTATATGAATGCTAAAATCGGACAACCTTTTGAAGATGAAAGCTGTGTGATAGGAAAATTTGGACACGGAAATAAAATTTGGTACCAATACAAACTAAAAATAATAAATACAATATTCAAATAATCATCAAAATAAAGATGGGCATGGACTAAATAGATTATATTGCTACAAATCTTCCGATAAATAATATAGAGAACTAACGTTTTTAGTAACTTGTTGTACTCAAGTTATCACTGCTTAATTAGAGCCACTTCGAATGTCACAAAAAGAAATCGCAGTCGTTTATTTTATAATAAAAACCCTTAAATCATAAAAACTCCAAAAGCACAAACGCATTCTCTGCTAAATATTCATTGAAGACTCAATTCGGGTATAATATAAAAAACTATCTTATACAGTGCAAGAAATGCAACGATTACCACAAAAACTGCAAAAAGATTTGTTTTAACAGATGAAATTGGAGAACTAATAGATCAGAGACACCAACTTACAAACAAAGATCACAAAAACATAATAGTAGAAAAGTGACCTGAGTAAGCTATGTAGGAGCATAAATGACAAGATAACACAGATCCAAACACACTACAGACTTAACACAATATAAAAATATATACAGAATTCTGGACCTGTAAAGAAAGCATACAAAAAATTAAACAGCACCAAATAACTCATGAGTCAGATACAAAAATCGGCCGGAAGATAAGTTATAAATAGATAGGAATTAATGAAAGTTATGATCTTATTCTGCAAAACATACTTGCGCACAAACATAGAAAAGAGTAAAAGCAACTCATTAGTTTTATTCAATGAAGACCAGGTTCCACCATTTAACGAAAATTGAATTTATCTTTTTATTAATAATTTAAAAGCCGACACAAGTTCAGGCTCAGATGGAATTACTAACAAGGTAATAAAAGCAGGAAAACCTAAACTCATTAAGCCTCTTAGCAATTGGAACGAACTAAGCTAGGCTAAGCCTTCAGTAAATTGGAACAAAGTGCGTCGCAAGGTACATGTTCAATACCTTTCTTCCTTAAGATTTGCGGATGAAATAGTTCTACTTTCGGCGGACCTTGCAGAATTACACTATTTGATAGAATTACTCAACAAACAAAGTATGAAAGTGTGGTTTGAAGTAAATGTTAGTGAAAATAAGGTAATGACGAATAGCATGGAGTATGAAATTAAGATAACCTAAAAAAAAATTAAATGAGTGAAAGAATATGTTTATCTTTGACACCAAATCTCTCTTAAGGACTGCACAAAGAAAGAAAGAAATAGATCAAAGGATAAAAAGCATATGGAACAAATACTGGATCGTGAAGGAACTCTTTAAGAGCAAAATTTCCACTATATAAAATTTAAAGTTATGAAAGCCTGGTTGTTACCGTGCTTAACATACGTAACATAAATAAACTAAGTTTATCAGAGAACAGTGAAAAGAAGTTAAACAGGATTTCAACTGAAAAATAAATTTAGAATAAGGTAAAATTAGAGAAAAAACGAGAGCTAAGGACGTTGTTCTACAAATAATAAAATTAAAATGGAAAAGGGCAATACACTGCCAGAGAGTCAAAGATGAAAAATGGGCGAAAGTGGTGACAATACGGTATCCGATACATATGGAACTAAGAAGTGGTAGACCACATAAGTGATGGAGTGATATAACAGGACTGGTTGGAAAAGTCTGGAGCAGACTAGCTAGAAAGAGAAGTGAAAGGAATCGTTTGGAGGAAGCTTTTACTGCATTGGGCGGTCCTTACAACTATTCTACACTAAAATGACATTGAGAAAAAAAACATAAATTAAGGTGTCCATTGCATTTAAATATAACTTATGAAAGCGAATTTAATAAAATTTAATAAGATATTGTTATTAAAATGTCATCAATTTAAGGGTTGAATAAAAGCTATTTATTTAAACGACAAAACAAACCAAAATATGGAAATATGTCAAAGAATACGTTTGTGTGCGTATAATAAATTAGTTACGATATCGAGAAAACAGAGAAAGGGAAGTAAATAATAAAATTAACTCTACCATTATATGGAGCTAGGAGTTGTGAATACGTGGTGCTATCTGAACTTTTACCTCTTACCGCTCCCTTATTATTAAAAGGAGATGATACAATTAATAACTTCTCTTACGTGCCTCTACACGGTTTCGGTATCACGTTCCGATCACTCAAATGTTTGTTTTATAATCTGTTATCTGTGGTAATAGTTTAAGGGGTCCCGCACAACAACTTACTGTACACAGACCAACCTCACCTACTCATGTTGCAGCCTGCTAATCAACAAACGAGGCTCTGAATCCTACCAACCTGCATTGGGCTAGCGTGATAAGAAGTAGCCCAAAATCCCCCCTTATGAACCCTTACAAAAGACGGCCCTGGTGCCCGGTAATGCGGGCAGCGCAGGACCGATCGATGTGTAGATTTTTGGCGAAAGCCCTAGTTCCAGCAGTGGACGTCTGTCAGCTGATAATAATGAATCTGTAGTATAGCCTATAATTACATAAGATGTAAATCAATACATAGTTATCTTAGTTACATCTTTTTTAAGAAATTAAGTTATCAAAATTGGTATTTATTAAAGTTTAAAAATTAGATATAGCTCTAACGAGCAGCGAGTACCTTGCTGGCCTAATGATTAATGGTAATGACCTAGTGTACGGCCTTCATTGCGAAGGTCACGGGTTCCAATCTTGACATGTACCGATGACGTTAATATTTAAGTTATGTAGATTTGTGAACTTCAGTGACAACAGCGAAATACAAACGGTGAAGGAAAACATCGTGAGGAAACTTGCGTATTAATTAGAGTTCATTCTAAGATGTGTGAGAAGTCACCAATCCGCATTGGGTCTGCGTGGTGACTATGGCCCATCGCCCTCATATTGAGAGTAGGCCTGTGCCTCAACAGCGGGGACGTCAATTGACTATTGAAAAAAAAATTAGACGATTGAGGTATAGAAGGAAAATAAAAAGAATATTTCAAATGATTTGTCCTTTATTGAGTTTAATGCATAAACAAAAACCGGTCCAAATCGGTATCGGTTATCGGTAAATAATCTCGGGCAGATCAGACCTATGTACGATGCACGGACTACACTTCTCGCTTACAACATTATATACTTTGGAATGACATCCCCTTATCGCTAGCGCATTAGGAAAAAAAAACAACTTTACAAACAAAACCAAGGGAGATATTTCAATAAATAAATTCTGACATCATAATTACATAACTAACCAATTTATATGCACTAAAACTCTAGAAAATTCCATCTGAGATCTAAGCTTATAATAAAACTTTGGATAGGAGTTAAAATAATTATGGATAATTGTCTCATTTTGTACATTTTTACACAAAAAAAATATATATATAAAGTCTCTATAGCAGTTAAATACTGAGAACGTAGTTAACTAAATGCGGAATAACTTGTGACAATATATGCACCTTAACTAACAGAAAATTTACATACCATTTTATTGGTACCACCCACACATTACATGGCAACACTAAACAATATACGGCACAGGGAGGCCTGCGTTCCGCACTCGATGTAACAGAAGACCGAAATGATGATGATGATTATACAACACGGCAAATAATTACTCCGTTAGTGAATTCCAATTCAATTGTCTTCATTAAACATAAACCATATAAAATATTACATTATCACTCGGTAGACGTCCACAGCTGGGCGTAGGTCTCCCTCAAGGATTTCCACAAAGATTGGTCCTGCAATGCAGCGGCTTCTCTATAACCAGAACGTCGGTCCACCTTGTTGGAGATCGCACCAGTACTACGCCTTCCGGTACGGTACTACATATAGCTTTAAGAAAACAGTTTCCGGCGTTATTTTGAACTATTCCAATTTTAAAAACATTTGATTTTGTAATGTTGGCAATATTTTCACAAATAACACACATCGTCAGCCATCTACTTAATGTGATAACCTAACAGTCAAAGCATACGTATGTAACAGTCGTACGTACAATGGTTATTATTATGTTTGATATATCGCATATAATAAATATAAAGGCTTTCTTCAGCAACATCAATAGGTTGGAATGATGATGATGATTATGATGATGAAGATATAGATATGTGCAACAATAACTCTATGTGGGCAACGTGACGTATGATTTATTTGAAGCGCAACAATGCCGATGATATGTAGACAGTTATAACAAATACACTACAGGGGCTTGGCTCATGCGAAAGTATGAAATTCATATATTTCAGGTTAATTTACAGCGTAAATGCCGTTTTTTTTTAGTTTATGATATATTGATATTATGTTAGAAATACTTCTTAAATTTATCTGTATTTAAATAAAACGATAAATGAAAATCATGTTTATATAATACTCAATTTTTTTTAACTCTTTTTATTTTCAATGGGATATCATTTTATATCAATTTCACATGATATTCGAGGCTGTTGGATGGTGAAGTGTGTTCACCATCCGCAGCCTTGTACATGAGAATGTTTTAGTAGCTACCACCAACCAAACTCTATATAATGTGGCCATAGAATAAAAACAGGGAACTCCGTGTTATTGGGCAAGCACTAGGCCGCTGTTACGGAGGTAATATGAAACAAACTGAGGACCATAATGATTAAATTATCACTTAAATATTTATATTGATTTAAATTATTATTATTATTATTGTTTATATTGATTTAAATATAAACGTAATATTATTTATCTCTATGAGTGATATGAATGGTCGCGTTTACCAAGTCCCATAACAGTTTAAATATTTGTATTTTTTTTTTGCCTCTTCCCGTATTTTCAAATAAATTTAAAAACAGGAATGATGAAGCTTTTAAAATGAAAATAAATATAATTTCGATGATTTAAGTTATTACTTTGTCCTTGTATTAGATTGCATTGAGTTGGAACATTAAGTAAGCTGTTATAAAATGTTATTTGAACGATTTAGGATGAAAATACGGAAGTTATTGGCAGCACCTAAATGGTATTCGGATTATCCGATATGGTGATGGTGAATATGTTATGATAGATAATATGGACTCGGACGTCCATGTGGCGCGCCCGACCGCTACGGGTAACATTGAGCAATCGTTAGATCGTCTTTTTCAAAAGCACTACAGCTACTGCGGCATTGTATATACTTCGATAGAAATTATATAAAAAAAATAATTAAGAACTCGTAAATGCTCGTTACGAAAAAAAGTACAAATAAGTACTAAGTCTAAAATCTCGTCATAGCCCCGTTAGTAAAGCTGTCGGATCTCGCGAGCGAGATAAAAAAAACAAACTTGCCACTACAAGCAGACCGGGTTGTGTTGGGTTCAACCCTGATCACTATGCCCCAAGGTCTGGTCGATCGGGATCATCTTCTTGCTCATCGAGTAGATAGGGGGCGCTTCGATTTTACCGGATATCGCTTGCACACGGCTCTTCACCGACTCCAGTGGCGCTAAGTCGATCTTCGAGTCGTCGCAGGAGCTCTGATGCTGAAAGGAGCCGCCGACTTCAGCGTTGCCGTATATGTGCTGCGGCTCCCTTACGTTCCCATACAGGTTGTAGCTGTGTATCAATGTTGAAACCCTGTTGGACGGCACAGGCAGGCTGATAGACTCCTTGCTTAGGTGGTCATTCGTTGTTAGTATAGTAGTCACGGGTTGGTTTATCTTGAAATCCGGTTTTGGTGGAAGTGCGTCTTCCTCCTGCACGGAGGACTGCGCGCTGAGTGGAGGGTTTTGAGGTGAGTATGTTTGGCACTGTGGAGCAAACACCTGGTTCTGTGAAGTTAAGGTGCGGTTGGGTTCGGGCGGCGGGCTTGGAAGTGGCTCTTCCGTCTCCCCCAGCTCAGGCTGCAAAGCGGCACGCCAGTTCACACTGGGGTACCGCTCGCGGATGCAGTCGACCACGTCGAGGAGGTTCTTCGCGTCCATTGCCAGTACATGTGCGGCTGCAAGCATGCTCCTAATAAAAAGTATAAACATATATTCTTTAATTATCCTACTCCGTCTCATGATTATAGTTTTTTTATTTCACAATATAAATAGAGAAAAAATTGCAACTAATTTGATAGCGGAATCTTTCTCATACAGAGAAATTCTAACAATTAAATTATACATGAAGAGATTCAATTCAATCTAACTTTGTGTACTCGTGCTGCAATGTTGTATTCGCGTACTGCATGGCTAGCCTCATCGCTTCCACCAGCGCAGCCATGTCCTTGCTCAGCACCTGGTGCGCCATCTCCACCTCCCTGGTAATAAGGATACTGGTTAGCAATTAAAATTTTTCTCTTGCACTGGAATTCAACAGCTTACTGCTGCTTGAGGGGGCTTGATATACATAGTTCGCATTATATGATAACTCAATCGTCTGTGCTAGTAGAACAAGCTAAAAACTACATCGAAAAAAAACTAGTCAGCATTGTGTCAAGTGAGAGTGGAGACCATTATATATCACGCTGGACAAGGGCGAATTTGTTGTAATCACATGTTCCTGAAACCTGTTATTGATACATGTCCGTTTCATAAAACTAAATGTCTTCTTCAGACTAATAGCACGTATGACAGCACTTACAAATTGAGATAGATAGATAAATCGTTTATTGTAGCCAAAATAGAACATTTCACACATACATACACATTAACGAACATAAGAGCTTTCTATACATAAGCGCATGAACTAGTTCGACACACTGTATCGTATAGACATGAGAGTGTGTGATGTAATGGTACCAAAGGCCGAAGCTCAGTGGAAGTGAAACGCTCATCTTCACCGAGCTATAACGGATTCCACAGTTTTTTATACATAAAAAATAGACAAATCTACGTTTTTTATAACAGCAATACGGTGTATTAAAAGGGGAGCTGAAGTGTGAGGAGTTGATGAGGTGGTACCTTTGTGCGGCGGGTGGGTATGGCACGACGAGTAGGTCTACAGTCGCACAGAGCGCGCGTAGCTCGTGCCCGACTGCGCGCACGCACATCAGAATAGCGCCCGGACCGCCGGCGCGCTCGCTCGCCAACCGCATCACCGCGCGCACCACGCGCGTCGTCGCGCAGTACACCGGCTCACCAGCTCCCTGGATACAATTGTTAATATTACATAAATACTTTATCATAATGATGCTAGAGGTCACTGTTCGCGGAGGCCATCTAGGTAGGTATCACAGCAGCTCTTACATCTGCCACCAAACAGTAGCCTGGAAACATTACTGTGTTCCGTTGTGAAGAGCGCTGTAGTAAGTGATATTACTTGGATAACCAGACTTTATATTTTGTGCCACGGCGACGAGTGTGGAGCGGTGTATATTATCCCAACCAGCGCTACATTATTATGAATAGGCGTTTCGATTATCATCTGGTTACGTCCTGATTGTATCGTCGCTTTGTAAGATTTACAATATCATAATGGTAGATAGACAAGGGGTTCGAAAATACCTTATCACACAGAAGTCTCAATCGACTTTCATATGGTCTGCAAGGTTCGTGCAAGCGCTTTATCAACAGCGCCACACTGGCAGTTTAATGTAATTAATTTCATGTAGCATGCAATGACTTAAATTTTTGTATACTCACTTTTTCATCGCATGGTTTCTCTTTCGGTTTGACCGTATTCGCTGGACTTGTTTCCGAAGAGTTAGCGGCTGAAAGAACAAATCAACATTGGATCAAACATTGTTATGACTTTTACTTATAATGAATAACTCAAAGCAAAGTAATTAACATAAAAGAAATGGAAAAGAAGAGAGTCCTGTATAACCAACGGTATCGTATACAAAAAATAGAGAGAAACAATAACATTTAAATTTCTTGAAGTGAAAGTAATTTTTATGACATAGTAAAGTTGGCATAGAAAAAAGCTTGATAATAATTAGTTTTAAATCAAGAAACATGTTAAACATACAAACAGTTAATATACCGCGTATTGTATTTATGTGAGGTTCCTATAGTGAGGGGTAAGTGTATTCTCACCGGAGTGCGGGCGGCTGGAACGCGGTTCGTGCCCGCCCGGCGCGTGCGCCTCCGCGGCCTTGTGCTCAGTGGTGGGCTCGCCCTCCGCGGACACTTGCACGTTGGACATGCGTTTCTGTTACAGACGATTTCGATGAAATTTTCTATGTTGCTTGTTTCCCCACTTTATTAAAAATAATGGCGCTATCGAATAAAACTACTCGAAAGTCTGCTACAATAATTGAAACAAGAATTAACGTAATCGTAACTTGATGTAAACAAAAGAAAGACGTTTTAGAGAAATGCAGTATTTTGTCTTATTTAAATATTATTTACGGGGCAGGTTGATTTTTTATAGACGATGGAGCAAGTTCGCCGTTCGGACGACCGACGACGTGGTGAAGATTAAAATACATGCGCTAGAAATCCAAAGGAGAAGGTCTATGTTCAATAGTGGATAATAGACTAAAGTAGTGATGATGGCTAAATACCAAATTATCTTCCTGCATTTGAAGCCATCTGCTGTCTTCCTCGCTCTGATGCTGCTGCCGTGCCAGTTCGGCCAGCAGTCTTTTTTCCACAGCCTGTTCGGTATCGAATTCTGGACTCTATATGGAAGGACGTAAGTTCAATATCATGTAACTATAACAAACTGAAATCTTAAGAACTAACCTTGATATGATATTAATAATAATTTTACCTAAGAATTTTGTACAGAATGATTTAGTGGACATTTGTTATTAGATTCCAGGTTCCCAATCTATCACCAAAACGATATCTCGATTGTCATGTTATTAACAAAGTTAGTTCTTTTTGTTAAGTTTAGGGGAAATCATACGTAACCTGATGAGTTCTATTTATAGTATGCAAAGACTATAATAACAAATCTTACAAAAACATATTTTAGGCAAAAATACTAATTGTCATTTGACAAAAAAATAAATAAAAAGCTCAATATAAAAGGCATTAAGATGTAATAATGTCTACAGAAATAGGACACAAAAAAATATGGCCTTTCGTTAAAGATTAGCGTAAAAGTTAATATTTTTTGGAGGTAATTAATATTTAAGTCTCGATCATTAAGTTCGACGTATGATTCCGCAAAAAAAATATAAAAAAAACGAAAATTCTACCGGAGAAACCCAATGGACACACAAAAACTGCAAAAGAAAAGAAAAGATTCATTTACAAGAAACAATACAATTCGGTAAATAACGGTTCAATACTCAATGTCACCACGGATATTATATATACAACATATATGTTATATGTGATCAGTGTGCGGGATTCGTATATACATTATGTATATAAATAAAAAGTTGAATAAAATCATTTTGGACATAACGAGGCATGCATTCATAGATTTCAATTCTACACAAACTACCGTCAAGAACAAAAACACAAAGGACTACTAAAAAAAAATAAAAACATCGCCAATCGCATGCGTGTCGGTGCATTAAATAAATTCTGGTGTGAACTTAAAATCACCTGAACGGGATGAGTTGCGTGTGCTGACTGTACTACGGGGGAGCATTCTTGACGCGATGCGTATATGCTTTGTGCATCCATTGACGTCGCCGAAACGAATTGCGGGCGGACCTGACCGGGGAAAGCGGCAGTGGACGCGATTTGACTCGCGTTCTGCGACGAGGTCACCTGGGGCTTGTACAGCATAGGCTGAGCGCCTTGGACGACGTTGGAACTATACACCTGCTGAGGAACATACGACATGGGCGGCACGACACCCAGCGGCTGACTATAGCCCGGGGGCACCTGAACTGGATAAGCTTGAGGTAGCGGACTGACAGACTTAAAATGAGAAGATTTTGATATTTGATTGTGACCCTTACTCGGCCCATGACCGTACTGTATGCCCTGAACTATGCCGACGGGAACTCCGTAAGAAGTTGGGTGAGATGCCGCCATGCCAGACGCGGCAGGGCGGTAGGCAGGCTTCATCGCTTTCTGCGCCGCAATAGCTGCGCAGCTTTTGACATTATCGCCTCCGAAATCATATATCTCCTCTACGAGCGGAGGATCAGGCTGTTGCCGCATTTTGTTCATTACACTAGCAGCGAGCTGGGCGTTGAGCGAACCTTGAACGGAAAATTGTCCTATGTCCTGGTCCCTCCTAGTCCTCGGTGGAGGAGACGCCGGCACGGAATGTTGCCTTGTAAAGGGGGCTATAGGTACAGGTGAACCTCGGTGTGAGAGGCTTCCTCTAGAGTTCCTTTCTAGAGAACCCATTCTAATTGGCGCCCGTTCTGTTGAAATGGAACCCCTCGTATTACGTTCTAAGGACCGAACCCGATTGGGGTATGTTTCCGCCGATATCTCCGTCTCGTTCTGGCACGGGGAAGAAACATCAGCCCGAGGTGAGACGGAGGTATTCTGACAGAGGTTGTCGCAGCTCTCACGCGCTCCGACGACGACAGTCAATGTTTCGTCAGTCTCAGGAACGATGGGATCGAGTTTATGAAGGCTCGCGACTGGGATGGGGGCAGTTTGGAGTGGGATATCGATCACTTCGTCAGGTTTGGGATTGATGATTTTCGGTAGGTCGTTCTCCGGTAGAGTTTGCGCGAAGTCGACTGCGACGGTGTTGAATACCGATGCCGGCGTAGTGTAGGCCTGCGGGTCAATTGCTCGCGTCTGGTTCTCGCGTAGTAGGTGCGCCAGGACGAGCGGGTTCTGCGCCACAATGTACGTTTGCGGTGCCGCACCGGCCGCTTGCATCGACGTCGAATCTATTGCTGTTACAAAAAAAAAAATACCATACACATATCGCCCCAAGCCACATTGGGCGCTTTGTATTAATAATAGCTGTTAAAATTAATCGAAGCAATAATATGAAAGCGTACCAGGAGGTAGGTTGGCTGCGGGTCGAGACGGCTTCGGTGGCGGATCGTCCCCCCACGACGCAGCCGCCACGCGCCGGTTTTCACGACGCATCGTGTCCCAAGCGGTATTCCGCTCTTCTTGGAGGATCTCACTGAAACAACGTATGACCCGTGTATACGTTATTTATGAAATTTTTAAGAGAGGTAACATGAGATGAATACAGTTCACAATAGGGCGACAGGTAGTATAAGCACTTTGAGATACATGATGTTATGTCATGGTATCTCAGTTATTGCACTAGTTACAGCACCTTTCAAACTGGAACACGGTGACCTTTAAGACACTATGTTTGGAGTGTAAAACAGTATTTGCGGTAATAAATCATTCCGTGTCCGATAACAAAGACATACCAGTAAAACGATTTAATGATGGTTCTTTAAAAAAACAAATCTATTTAGCTGTTCAAAGATTATCAGGTTTTATATATTTTTGGTGTACACTTACAATAGTGTTTCCTTCAGGGCGCGCGCGGCGGGCCGCTGGGAGGGCTCGTATGCCCAGCAGCGGGACATTACGGAGTACAGTCGCGGCGGGCATCGGGGCGGCAGCGCGAGACGCTCGCCGTTCTCGAGCTTACCAATCACATCGTTATTCTTCACGCCGCTGAATGGCTTTACACCTAACATCAGGATCTCCCACATGCAGACGCCTGCCGAGATAGTATATAAAGTTTTTTTTTATATTTATAATAGACTAATACTTGACCTATATTTCACATGGTAGTAAATGATTTTTCGTTTTTTTTTCTTCTTTGGAAGCAAACAGACATGCAGCTCGCCATGTGTGGAGCGGTAACCGGAGCTTATAACCACCGATAACACCAGAGGTATCACTGGGCGTGTTGCAGACCGTGCAGAAACCTTTTCACGTCTTTTTTGAAGAGCTTCATATTGTGGCTCCTAGAAAAACCTCGATAGGCAATTCGTTCCACAATTTGAGTGTTCTCGGGAGAAAACATCACTGGAACTGGACCGTACGTGACTACTGCGGTTCAAGGGTATAAGTATAATGATGATAATGAAACCGTAGGCCATGAAACGTATTCGCCCAGAATATTATGGTTGTCATGATAGGACGGCGTTAGTCATCTTTTGTGATGTTTAAATGTGATAATAAAAAGATACGGCCAAGACGTCACCTCATTGAAAATAATATGCCAACAATGAATATTGAACAGTCGTCTGTATTGTATATGCTTAGAGCAAAGGGTGTTGTAGTTGGTCATATAGTGGGGAGAAATGCTCACCAAACATCCAAACATCAGATGCACTCGTGAATCGCCTGAAGTTGATGGACTCTGGGGCCATCCATTTAATAGGCAGCTTGCCGCGGGACGCTTTGTAGTAGGACTTATCGTCCACACGTTTCGACAGGCCGAAGTCTGCCAACTGTATCATATTAGAAGAATAATTAATTATGTTGTTTATTAATCTCGCACATTTAGGACACGAGACGTTAAGTTTCGAAAAAATAAATACATGACCATAAATAGTACTAACCTTGACGCAAGTCGCTGTGGATACTAGCACGTTCCTGGCGGCAATGTCACGGTGAACGAACTTCTTGCTCTCCAAATAACTGAGCGCAGTCGACAGCTGATAGATATATAACACCAGGGTGCAAGTCTCCAGTCTACGAAAAGAATGTTAGTCTGTTTAACTTTACTCCCTCTGTGACACAATGGCTAAGAATTTGCTTTGTAAGATGTAGCTTCCTGCTTCCATTCCAGGCACTCGTGTTTTTTTTTATTTTTTTATTTATGTGTGTATCAAAATGCTAACAGAACGCACACCCCGGAACCAAGGGCCGGTAATGGGGTAATATCGGAACTCCAACAGACTAAAAAGCTTCACACGGTATTCCAATCACTTCCGACAGTATGCACGAGGGTCACGGGATAACATCAAGCAGTTCTTCCACAACCCCCGGTGAATTCGTGTTGAAGAATTTGATTTGTGGTAATGTATGAATCCGCCTAGCTTGCCATTACCCTCACGTTGCAATTCTTGTACGGTAACATAGCTATTTCCTTTTCTTATCAGAAATTAACCATCCACAGCCTCATCCACTTCACATCAAACCACAAGTATATTGTTAATCAATTATCAATAAAAAAATAACGAGATAATGATGATGATATATTTTACCTGTGTGCGTTTTGTTGCAAGTACGCCCTCATCTCGCCAAGCGTTGCGAGCTCCATTACTATCCATATGGGTGGAGCGCTGCACACGCCCACAAGCCCGATGATGTGCGGGTGGGAGAACTGCTGCATTATGTCTGGAGTGTGAACATGTATATTTACATTTTACTGTCCCCTTTTTTTTATTCAACGAAGCAACGAATAGAATGGGATGTTTACCTGAGGGTAAGTAAAACTCGTATACATGCGGCATTATGAGGATGTTGTATACATTGACCACGTCGTACCCATCGCCTTGAGTCCCAAGATATAGTCTCATTATTATTTCCCATGTAATGTTCTTTAGTGTAAAACTATTATCGGCGATAATTAAAATATAGTAATGATTTTTTTAAACGTGTCAGCTTTCCTTGCCGGTAGCACTAGCTTGACGGTCATTGTATTCGCGCCTCTTTGAGACATATTATGAATATGACTGTGTTTCAATTTGAACAATAACGTTTTCTAATGTTTAAATCTTAAATCAAACATAAATTTATCGTGGCTACAACTTACAGGCTTCCTCCAGGAATTTCTCAGCGGTGTCCAAGTCCGCGTCCATCTTGCAAGTTTTGACGGCCACATGCAGCACGTACTCGCCACCTGCGCTGCGTCCCTCTTGCTTCTGTAGCGCAAGCTGACGCCTCAGAGACGGGTGATTCGCTGAGGTCACGCGGCAAGTGCCTAAGACGGAAGGAAAATAACTATTAGAGAGTCAATGAACAAGCTCGAACTCGAAAGCTGAGATATGTCCACTCTACAAGAGGAATAATAGACAAATGGACATAGACGTTTTGTAGGGATAGGATAGGATAGGGTAGGATAGGGGAGGGGGGAAGGATGATTATTAGTGCAGTCTAGTAAAGGCTATGTAACTCCGAAGATAATGGGTAAGGAATCCGTCGAATTGCAACAGGTTCTAACACTATTTTACAATGATATTATACCAAGTACTACAGTTTAAAAACTGTTTTTTATATTCACCTTTGTGCACATCACCAAACTGTCCTTCGCCGATGATGCCTGTAAGTTCGATTTGATTACGAACTAATTCGTAGTCACGTACTGTAACAAATGATAAATACATATTTTAAATTCAGATCCGGTACCTGCAAAAGCCTGATAAGTGAGAGTCCTGCATCTACCGGTACGTGGCCACCGTTGGAACAATTTACTATTCCATCGGAGTAACTTGCCCTGTCAATTGGCGCTTAAATCTATCAATATTTTGTCAATGTCGGTGGTTTTAGTTTCTTTATGGTCTCCTCATTTTCAATCCTATGGCACAAACTCCGAACATAGGCCATTCCTTTGCACTTTCAATGTATAATAAAAATTTTTGGTTGCAACTATTAATAAAATTCAGGCTCACCCGCCGGCGTAGAGTAATCCGCGTCGTCGTCCACGATCTCCGCGTAGTCCTCCGATAGTATGGTCGCTGTGTTCGCTTCCCACGAGCTTGTTTTACCCTCTGACGAGCTGCTGCTCATTTCAGCAGCTGAAAAGAAAAAACATATATGTTTAGTTATTTGAAGAAAACTTCTGTAACATTATATCATGAGTTTTAAGTTGTCGTGTAATAACGTTTTTCGAAGTTTGGTTTTAGAAGAAGCATTAAATTAAAATGTAGAGAAAAAAGGCGTATTTTTTTCCTGTTTACTACTGTATCAAAATACACGAATCAGAGAAAAGAATTAAACTAAAGTCATACAATTTGGGCAATGAATAATACAATAACAGTTAAATGTATAATTAATAAAACGAAAGTGAGCCGCGTAACCCCGCTTTACGCACGATTTATTTCTTCAAATTCTTTTGTGTGAATAGTGTTTTAAGGAATACTTTACAAGACTTCAGTAGTGAACGTTCATCAGTTGAGATACGATAACGATGATATCAAAAACAAACATTAGTAATTATCTTCACTTACTTTTACATTGACAGTTTAGTTGTTTCCATATAGTTGCTTGGAAAATACAAAAAGATTTCATTCAAAATTGTTGTTCATTACAAAAGAAAAAACATTTGTATTGTTTTAAATTAATATTAAGAATTCCAAAGAAGAGATTTCAAAACGCGAGAATTCGACATTACATGGGAAGCGGTTAGCCGCTGCGCCACGAAGACAGTTAAATAAATGTGGGTTTATTTGTTAACTGCCTTCGTGGTACAATGGTCAACCACTTGCCTAGTAACGTGGAGGCCTCTCGATAAGCGTGACTCAATGTTGTGAAGTTTGAATGGTAGCAGGTGTTTTTTGTTTTTTTTTTTTATACTACTTAGGTAGCAAACTGACATGCAACCCGCCTGATGTTCAGTGGTAACGGCAGCCTATAACCGCCAGTAACACTGGAGGTATCATTGGGCGTGCTGCCGACCCTGCACCCGGCAAGCTAGTTACCACTCGTATTTTAAAAACTCCGTAACAGCATCGATGTGTTCTCGATCCAGAGTCTCACTTAACAATACGTGAAATAAAGTCAAATGTTAGTCGATTACGGGTAAAAAAAAATCTACAAAGTATATACACTCACTTGTTCTATTCCAAAGCGATGTTTGTGAATCAGTGACGAGCCTGCAATAGCCGTCAACCAAATCTGCTAGGCTTTCGGCCGCCTGCAAATAATAATTTTAAATGAAAATCTTATATTCTTGTTTTAATTAGCGTTCATTTTCACCCCACTGTGTGTTACGGTTTGAAAAGCGTTGGTAGCTAGTGAAATTATTGAGGTAACGAGACTTAACATTGTTCCTCAAAGCGTTAACCAAAATGTGGTGCCTCATATATTACCCTAATCAGCGGCCACGTTTTTAGCAACAGGCGCAGGTACTTTAGGTCGACGTCTGCTTATCCCATGGCACCATCGAATATAAACAATTTTTTTTTTGTCATATCATCAGCCAGAAATCATCCAATGCTGGGAGCAGGCCAACGATTTTCACACCGATCGCTTCGCTGCTGCCCGTATCGATAACGAAAAGCGTAATTTGTTTGTTAAATGGATTAATTCGAATCTTTACTGACACGTGTACATATATAGTTGATATGTCCATATCTAACCTCCACACTGCTGCACATTATGGTGAGAGTCTCTGTAGCGCCCTTCACCCGTAGCTGTAAAGCCGCCTTACCACACGAACCGCTCTGTAAAAGTCAAAACATATGATTAATACTTCATCATCATCAACTTCATAAGTTGACAATCTTTCATTGTTATAATAGACCATACTTCCAAAGATGTGCACATCAATCGATTCTCGGTTTACCTTGTAATGGTAAATACACTAATCAATCTAAAATAATATGGAATATTTAAGGAATATTAAATCTTTAGTGGAGATCTGTAAACATCCAGGCTGCTTATTGTAGAAGAATAACTCCAACGTCAACTTACAGTAGTTTTTAAGTAATTAAAGATATTCGTTAAAAGAGGAGATAATTTCTAAAAGTGGCGTCAAATCAGTATAAATAAAAGATTTACTAGTTTATGTACGACAAAGTATTGCGACGAGAAAGATATTCACTTAGTGGTGAGCGATATACTCGTCCACTCAACACTCTTGGACGCAATTACGGAAACGCTATTTAAACACAAGCGTGGATTTCTTACTGACCTGCGTTTGCGACTGTTGCGTGCAGTTTGATTTGAGCGTTTGCAGCGCGACGATGTCGCTGAAGGAGGCGATCTTCGTGTACGTCGGCGGCTCGCCCGCCTTATGCGACACGTACGATATGTCTGAACAAAGCAATGTGTCCCAAGTTAAAATTAAAGTTCTTCCGGTATGGTCATCTCTATAAGTTGACATGGTGAATGACACGTTGAGTCTCGTTACTTCAGTAATTTCACTAGCTACAGCACTATTCAAAATTAACTCAATAATATTTACACACTATTAATTTACGGCAGAAACAGAAACTGCAGTGGAACCTCTCTATCGGTTTCTAGCATCAGATTCCTACTACCAGTAAAAAGCAATGATTCGATGCGCTATAAAAAAGCTATAAAAACTCCACATTTACAGGTACTATTATTTTTATTTAATAATCTTTTGATGTATAAAACATGGAAATTATTATTGGCTTATCATTGTTTTAAATGTGTATATAGTATTTAATCTATTCAAATTCAAATTACTACAAGTTCAATGCGTGCTTTGCTAATTAATAGAGGTTGTATAGCCAGACCTATATCTGGTCCGATGGCCAGTTCCACGGGTATGGCCCAACCGCCGCCGAGCGCTGCTGTGAAGGTCTCGCGATCGTACCCGTAATGTGTGTGCATCGTCTCCACGTACCGCAGCATGCACTCCGCCTCACTCAAGTTTGCAACCTGTAAGGTGTAGCGGCAGATCAGATAAGATTACAGCGGTTTTATTCCTAAAGACCCCTATTATAGTAGTAGTAACTATCATGTTCGTGAGCTTCGAAGGTTATTAATCGAGCCCGAGGTGGGCGATAAATACGAAGTGGTCTCCTATGTGTCGTATAAGAGCAACTGCCAGAAAGGTCTGTAATCCTCCCTGCGATATGCACAGATGGAGTTCCACAGAAATCCTCTAGAGAAATCCTACATAACTGTTTTCTCCCGAAGGAAGGTATCTTCTGAAGGTCACCCCCCTCGTAATAAAAGACACGCGGCGAACTTTAGACAGTTAGTGTGACTAGATTCATTTAAAAGAAATATAAATATATATTTAATTGAAAAAATAATAAATATTTCAATAGCAACCTTTTTGAACTGTTGCTGTATAGCCTTTTTGAGGACTTTGGGCTTAATCGCCTCGAGCACAGACTTTGGCAGGAACTTATGCAAGCCGAACTCCTTCTCCAGGTACTCTATATTGGACTTCTTGTCTAGGGATATTTGCATGTCCTTACAAAAGTATCTGGAAAATAGTTATCAGGTTAATTATTAGTCATTGATAACGACGTTACTGAAGATTTTTACACAGCAATACGCGGCATTCATCAATGTGAGACGTAATGTTAAATGCTCTATTATTCCAATAATTTGATTCAACCATGTTCAACAACATGTAGCCCCAGAAGCGATCCAAGAACTACTCTAGTTAATGTCAAGTGCTTAGCTACAGCACTATCGAGGCAGTTACCAGGTAAACTTGTTCTATAAATGATTATATTGACCAAATATTCCCACGTGTATGTATAATACTCACTTTATTTCTAAACAACATATCTGTATCGCCAAATCCTGGTCCACCATCGGATGATTGGCGTTGAGGTAGTCATGTCGCACCTGAAGGGGAAATCTTTTTTATTTTTTGTGTTTCATCACCTTATACATTCTCACATATCCTTGAAAATGGATAAAGTAAGAGAGATGTATGGATGTATAAGGGAAAAAAATATTAAATAGAAAAAAAACAATCATGAATGGCTTACGATTTGTTTTTTTTTTTAACAAAGCTATTAAATGGTGTACTGCTGATATTAATAATGAAAAACCCCAAAGCTTTTAACCAAACAAAAACGTACCGACTAGTTGTTAAAGAATTGGATGCCAAAGACCAATTTTTTTTATTTAAAAGTTTAGGTCTGATGTTTTTAAACGAGATAATGTAATCATCATCATCAGCTTGAACCACCAGTTTCGAGATATTATTACAGCCGATATTATTACAGCCTTTTTTTTTTTTGACACCCCTTTGACAAACAAGCATAGTTTGATGGTAAAGGTGAATACTTTTTGTGTTATGGGTTTAAATACTAAACCTGTACAGTTAAAAATCTAGAGTTCCGGTTTTTACATTAATTGGTAATCGCACCTGGTCGTAGTAGTAGTGGAATGTAACCCGGTCCGCGTCGCAGAGGTCGCGCAGGTTTGCGGGCAGGTATCGCACGCGCAGCTCGAGCCGCCACTCGCTCGCGGGCCACCGCGTGATCAGCTCCGACACGGACGTGTCCTGGTGCACCCATCGGATCTGGAAACGGAAACATACTCATTTATTCATAAAATAAAGATTGCCTAATTACTACAACAATGAGGCGGTATGTTTGGCAATACAATATTATCTTGATGTTGAGATATATCAAAACCCGTCTTCTTAGTAATTTAACTAGAACGTCTTTCAAACTGGAATGCACACTACTACCTGTCTATATAATATCTACCTACCTAACCTAAATAGTGAACTATATGTGGCATAATTTGATTAACAAATATTATAAAACTGTACCTTCCCGGTTGTGAGTTTCCTCGCCCTCAGCGCGTAACATGATGCGTACACCCGCTCCCCAGCAGCTAGCCTGGCCGCCAGTAGCCTTAACACTGAGCGAACGTCTTCGTCTGGAGACGTTCGTACAACGTTGAACCCACCGTTGGGCAAGTGGACCTTTAGCGTGGATTGGTCGCCAGCTGCGCCTGTAATACACAAGAATATATATAAAGAAGGTAGTTATTCAAGTAGTATATTACTTAAAGACATCTTTTTTGTTTTGATTCATTTTCTGGGATCGCTAATATTTATAATATTTATAGTCAATTACATTGACTATAAATATTTTTTTCCGCCAGGTTTGTCCTGGCGGTAGAACAAAATACACTTTTCAGGGTCGTCCTCTGACGTAATCAGAGACCTTATTTACATTAATTTTTGAGTTTTTGCCCGTGTATTTAATTAATTAATTATCTATGTTAAGTAAAGGTTTATTTATTTATTTCTATGTTATTAATTAATTGCGTCATATGATAGTCTGACTCATAATAATCGCTGGTGCTAATCAAGTTAAAGTAATCTATCAAAGAATTTACTTAATATTATTTATTTGTTACCATGCTGACTATAAATATTGGTAAGTAGAAGTAATCTTGTGTTGACTATATTTTTATATCACTCCATTTCTTGTGACTAGGTAGCGATGTAGGATTTTAGGTTTATTTCCAATTCAACCATTTTTCATGACGACAATATATACATTGGTTATCATATTTTCAGATATATACAGATAAAGTAATAATACACTGGCCAGGCATCTACAAACTGCTGCTAATACGTATGGGTAGATCATTTTGTCTATTGCAAGCTATGTATAAAACCGTGTCTAGCTTCTTGATCTTGGTTTACCATTGCGTCGGAAGTATGCATAAACATTCACGGTGTTCTGATCAAGAGTTTTGAGAAGGACATCTTTGGGTTTTAGATACCATTACAACACTCTTAACTGCTGGCTCGCTGTAATGTATAAACAGTATTGTTGCTATTGATGAGAAGAATACAAACTTAAAATGTATTGTGTGAACGTTTTGACTTGTATTTACGCACAATTTCATTCTTTTCCGCCAGAAGACGGTTTACTGAGCTTCGCTGTTTTCGTATATGTTATATGTTTAATACATTTTCATATCAGACATAGGATAATACTAATCAGCGTAATAATAAATCACATAAACATGATCGCATTTCATAGTATATTATGATAAAATCCGACTGTATATAGTCATTACGAGTGTAAAACACGTGAACAGACAAGAACAGAACAGAACAGACAGAACCCTGACATATTTTTTGCCAACACACAATACCCGTTGTACATATAAATGAGGTTAAACGTAACGCTAAACGCATTCATTTACGTTAACCAAAGGCCGTCCAATGTAAATTTTTTTTGTGTTTCATAACACGACGAAGCGGACAAATAATATACAAAAAAAATTTAAACATTTACGGCATTAAGATAAATCTCTTTTAAGTATATACAAACAAACGAAATTGCAATGTCGGCGACATTAACACCAACAGCTTTTTACTTAACTCATACGAATGTTTATACGGTACTTGTGAGAAATAATTTAAAAAAAAAAATTTCGGCATATTTGTTTGTGGCTTATTCCGAGTAATTTCCCGAACGTATATAGCTCATAGCGCTAAGTCGTCATCATCATTATCACCCGGTAGACATCCACTGCTGGACACTGGCCATCCCCAAAGATATCCACATCAATCGATCCTACACTCTTCACATCCAGCTGCTTGCCGCAACCTTCACCAGATCGTGGGACCATCTGGTCGGAGGCTTGCCAAACCTATGTCTTCCGGTACGCAGTCACTATTTTTTTTTAAAGTCCCATCATGCGTGTGGTGGGTCAGGGCCTTTATTTTTCCAATCATTTACCATTCTTTTTCTCACTTACTAGTTTTTAACTCATTCCAATCTTTCATTCTTTCTTATCTTTCGCTATCTGTTCTACTTCCACACTTCTTTTCTTCTCACATTCTACATCCGATTTCCTTCTTTCATTCCTCTCCTTAGCGACCGTCGTCTCATGCCTGTTTTTCTGTCTGAAACTCACAAGATTTTTGCATTTTTTTTTGACATTTTCTTTTTACTTTCGTTTCCATTAATTAATGTAATTTCTTCAAAAGTATTATTTCTTTTCTTACAATTTTTATATTCTTACTTGCTATAGCCTATACACTACTATCACAGATTTTATTATTGTTTTATTTTTAATTTTTGTTTTTCTAAATTACTTCAGCTATAGCTCGTTTATAGAATTCCAGGAACACTTGACGACTATCGTCACGCGGTCACCATTCGAGGACCTTGGTGCCCTTGGTCAATCTCGATTCATGACGATGACAGCGCTGCAAGCCATTCGACTATTACAGCTTATCTAACATTGGGTGCGTGGACCTGGATCCACGGCCTGTTTACAATATGTGTACTACTTGTGGTGTAGTTATTCGACGGCGGAATTTTTATAATGTGTGTCTGGTTATTGGTTACTCTGGCGAATCTACTCGGTCGTCGAGGGCGGGCGCGGGCCCGTTCCCCGACTACCTTCGCCTGTATCAGAATCTCTGGGCGGTGAGAACCGCCCCTGATCGCGGGTGTACTTAGTGTACGCGGTGTGTGAGTACCTGTGGCGCCGCGTTCTGAAGCGAGGGCGGCGAGATGCGGTGATTCGGAGCGCTTTGGTAGTGTCCGAAGTGTGTGTGATGACGTGGGTGTTTTTGGTGACTGTGGGTTCATGAGTGGTGGGATGGACCCCTGGGGATGACGGGATTAGCGCATGCCGTGGTCTGCGCTTATTGGTCTTGGGGTTACCTTGGTCAGTCCTTCGAGCGAGCTAAGCATGACATTTAAAAGGCGTTGCGCTTATTAATAAATTAGCATTGCACACCCCAGCCCCCAAAACTATGTAAAAAACAATCTCTCTACTTCATCAAGATTTAGTGAATAGAAATTGTTAAGTTTATTTTAAGTATAGATACAAGCTTTTAAGTAGGCTAGGCATATCCATACAATCTCTGTGTACAATTAGGTTATAATTATGGTTTCGGGGAAAATACTACATCTTAAAATAATACAGAAACGAGAAATCCGATTTAGTGTGATGAGTTCTACAGATAAATGACTGAATTTGTAAGAAAATAATTCAGATTTCTTTTATTACTAACGATTTTAACAAAACAAATAGAAAAGACGTATTCAACGATTACAATATAATATTAAAATACCTTTATTTAACTTCAGAACTGTATCATTACTGCAAACCTTCGCTGTAAAATTACAACTGACCACAGCTTTTTTTTTATTCAAGGAAGCATCGAGACGAGCGGAAAGTTCACCTGATGGTAAGTGATACGCCTGCCTAAAATAACTTAACGCTAGTTAGAATGGTATACACTGCACCACATTGTACTCGTCACTTTGAAACATTTGCAAGTATCGTTACCACAGTAATTTAATTAGCAACAACGTCTATAAAATCAGGACGCAGTAATCTTAGCACACTACTGTGTCGCAGAAATAAGCGCTGCTGTGCTACCTACGAGCACCTGGACGGCCTCCAGCAACAGAGACCTACCACCAGTAAACTATTATGTTTTAAATGACCTATAAAAGGTTTATAATAAATATTAATATAACAAAGACTGAAATGAAATAGGGCTTCTCTTATTTGCTTCTGCACTAAGTTAATATAACGATATTACAACGGCTCTGATGTAGAGCGGTGAAGATGGAACATCTTGAAGATTATAGTCAGTTCTTATCTTCGTGAAAGCAAACAAAGATAATAAGGATAAATAAACCAGAGATTTTAACCTGAAAAGGTTACTACATCGTATAATAAATAAAATGAGAAAAGTACAATACGTTACGTCATTTATTAAGGTTAGAAATATTGGACGCAGATTTGTGTAAAATATAAAAAGCTCCCTCGAAGACTCGTTAGGGGTTAGGCGCCCGGTTCGTTACTAACCATTGACCGGAAACGATGTCTCAAGAGAAAAGGAAGGATGGCTTGAAACTTTGTCCCGAGAAATTAGTAATTGCTATTTGAATTTAAATTTCATTTCTCGTTATGCAAAGTGGAAGTAAAATTTATAATTACATCATCATCATCATCATCAGCTCATTGATAGTCGTCCTCCTCCAAAGATCTCCACATCGATCGTTCTCGCGTTGCTCGCATCCAGTGGATTCCCGCGACTCTCACCAGAACGTCGGCCCACCTTATAGGAGGCCACCTAACACTAGTCTACAAGTATGCGGGAACCACTCGAGGACCTTACTGCCCTATACCTCACATAATTCCATATTTCAGTTTAATTATGTACATAAGTTGATAATGGATCATTTATTAGATTTTTTGCTTATTATTATTTATAAACATTTTTCATATATTCTTTAGTGGTTTTAGCAAACAACTTTATAAACACAAAAGCGTTCAATTTATTCTCCTTTCAAAGTGATTACCTTGTACTATAATTTTTTTAATTATTATTTCATTGTGTAACAAAAAACAGTTTCAGTTCATTGAAAAATATTAACAATTAAAACGGTATGATAGCCGAATGTTATGAAAAAGTGTTTATATACAGTACGATCCGCACTTATCTTTGTGAGGTAACAACGATTTGATCCACTCCAGTCGAGTGCTCCTGAACTAGGGTCGCACGAAGCTGAACCCTCGCGCCAATTAAAATATCTACTATTCGACATTCGCGTAGCCGGAATAATTTTTTTTTTGTATTCGGATATAAAAACAGATCTGATATAAAGAGAACATACGGATTATCTATAGACTAATTCTTGATATATATATAGGAGATATCTAGTGATTCATTAAATCATCACCAAATCTCCGAAACTATATGAAGTGAACACTCAAAATTTGGTAGAGATATTGCATTGTCATGGTCGGCTGGGAATGGTTTTTACGAAATTCCTTCCCCTGAAGTAGATACGGTGGTGTTACGGCCGGCAATGGGAGTGGGGAACAGTTACTTACTGACAGTGCAACTATATAATACTTGCTGATCAAAATTCAATCGAAAATGTTATTAGTTGTTATTGAAATCGGTTGAACCTTTCATATATTGTTTTCTGTTTTTAGTTTATATCTCATAAAGTGTAATATTTTAAGATTTTTGATGTTTTTTGTTCAATACTCTAGTTATATATTAATTGTTATTTAATATTGTTTTGTTAATAATAGTAAATGTACCGTGTGCCGGTGCAGTGCCTGGCTGGCGTTTGGGCGAGCCGCCCGGCGGCGCGGGCTGCATCGCGCGCGCTAGCGGGCCCTCGCTGCAGCGGCCGCCGCCCTCCGGCTCATGGCTGCAAACAAAAAATAATAAATTAATAAACAACCCACTTAATATTACCTCTACTGGGACTCTGGGTATTCTCTCACAAGAAGAGAATTAAACCATTAATTCATCATCCACCTACTAGTAAATCACTATTTCCGTAGACAGACGGGTAGGTTCGATGCTCCTACTTTTGCAGACAAAAGAGTATTGTACAAACATTAGTGTTCCGGTTTGAAGGGCTGTAAGGTTGTTATGGGCAGGCGTATTACTAATAATCATATGAACGTCACGTCGCTTCTTTTATTAAAAAAAAATTGTATATAGGCAAGATCGAGTTGCTGGATGCCGGTGGTACAAACAAACACTCCAATTTTAATTTTTTTACAATGTAAGTTACCACAGCATTTTATATAAACAAAATTTTAACAAGATTAATAGTAAAGTTGATTTTTTTTAGAAACTAATCGAAATTTATGAAATACTTTATATTTACTTATTACAAGTAATCTGCGGTAGTACACATTTCTTATAAATTAGGACGGTAAAAAATATAAAGATATATACATAAGGGAAATACTACTGCTGTGTACAGTAAAATTCGAGCCGAGTAGTTTTTTTTTTATTAAAATCAATTGACACAGGCTTTATTGCACTGTCGGCCTTTTAAATAAAATAAAATTAAAACTAGCGACGGAATGTCGATACGTTAAACAAATTTCCCATTCCGATTGCGGACCATTTCCCATTCGACGTTATTTCCGGAAGTCGAGTTAAAGCGATTCCGATTTTATATAGTTTTTGTATTGAGCACTTTTAATTGCATGCGGATTGACGTTTATATCAAATCGACACTATAGTAATTTAGCTTCACTCGTTATTTGGTATGAAATAATCGCATAGAGCTTATCAGTCATGTTTATCTATTTATTAATATTGTGAGGTTCGATATTAAATACAGTGTTTTGGATATGGATTTTTATTTTGTAATAACTAGTGCGTCTGTATATACAGAACAACATATTGTAAGATGTGTATAATGTGTATGCCATATCTATATAGCAAATATATAATATTATCGGAAGAAGAATTCGTACTTCTAACATGCCACTGTATTGAGTCCACAACACTTAAATCGGAACACAGTATAAAAAAAAATTGCTATATATTATTAAAGAGGCTCTACATAAATGATATAATACAAATATACATATATAAATTTAAAATGAAATCGTACCCAAATATAAAAAAAAATTTAATATACCATTATTAACATCTGCTCTTTTCTACGTAAGTATATTGTAATATAACCAAGTTCACTGGTAATGGACAGATCCGCCATACTTGGCAAATTAAAATGGGTTCAGCCGTTTTGGAGCTTTGAAGAAACACGAGTAACACCAAAAGACGTATCATAACTTCAATATGACACATTTCATTTTTTATCAAAAGTAACTAGCTACTATCGGAAATTCGATGAAGGTTCCGTTGCATCAG
The DNA here is from genome assembly GCA_029034505.1 of Ornithoptera priamus. Taxonomy (NCBI): domain Eukaryota; kingdom Metazoa; phylum Arthropoda; class Insecta; order Lepidoptera; family Papilionidae; genus Ornithoptera; species Ornithoptera priamus. The sequence continues at coordinate 1,940,430 of JARDWD010000584.1, forward strand.
ATGGTAAGTTGACGCCTGCCATATCAACGTGGCGTTAGTATAATACGTAAGATGTCAAGTTTTTTTCCCCAGTAATATCGCTAGCTTACAGCACCCTTTAAACGGTAACATGGTAATTTAATACACTACTGTTTAATGGTAGAAATAGGACCTGGGCACCCGATGCCTATCATCAGTTAAAATATAGTTAAACACACCGACAGTTTCTTCTTCTTGAATCAGGCAAAGTAATGTCTACTAAAGCTCGTCATAAAACATTGTATTAACTTGATTAGTAGTTTTCTAGCTTTACCTAGCAACTATAGCCAAATAACTAAGCATATCTGTAAAATGTATAAGAAATCCATTGCATTTCCTAAAACACGAAAGTTATTCAGGTTTTTCATTAAAGTTGTTCGTTCCGCTTCCCGCTACGGTGCGAGAATAGCAACAGGACTTCCGTAATACTAGACGGACAGTTTGTTAAGAATCAGGTAGGAACAGGGTTACCGGATGTGTCACGATATTTTAGATACCTTATAATAAGTTTTCATTTATTGATAAGTAGTAGTATTTTTATTAAGTTGGGGAAAAAGTTTCTTCACATTTTTTAAGAAAATTCAAAATATATTTTAATATAGTATATTTATATTTAACTAAAGTATGTAGGTACCATTTTGTTTGATAACTTTTTGCCATCTTGTAGGTAGCGACATGATCCATTGCTATAGAAATTTTAAGACTTCTGATCAAAATACCACGACAAGTGGTTTTGGCAGTCCTCTCGTGATGTTAACCTAATACTGCCTAAAGAATTCTGACCCACAGCATCACCTTGTTGCGAGTTAACCCGGGTTTCGCCACAGTCTGTGAAGCCTGACCGGCCTTTAACTACGACCTTTTTCGCACGTTCTTGTCGTACGTAATCCACTTTTCATCACCAGTTATCAGCTTCTTCAAAAATGGTTCGGTTTCAATACGTCGTAATTAAGAATCACAAAGGAGTACACGGTTCATTATTAGGTTTCTTTCAGTGAGCTCGTGAAGTACCCAAATATCGAGCTTGTTTGTGTAACCAGTTTTTCTCAAATGCGTCAAAACTGTTTTGTGGTCAATTCTCAGTTCTTCAGCTACGTCGTGACTACTGATATGCCGATCTTGCTCCACTTTTACAAAAATAGCATCCATTTTATAGGGCGATCAGAGCGACTAGAGGGACGTGCATCTTTGACATCACAATTTCCGGATTGAAAACGCTTAAACCAAATTTGTGCTACGTAGTGCTCACAGACACCGCACTAGCTCCATAGACATCGCAAATTTTTTTCGCCGCTTGGGTTGCATGTTTACCTTTTTTGTAGAAGAATTTTAAAATGTATCGAATTTCCTCATTAGATTGACGCATTTTGACAGTACGAAAAACAAATGAAAATCACACATTTTCCTAATTTCAATTTGGAATTATGTTCTTTAAAATTTAAACTTTCGAATGATACCAACACCAGCCAGATACAAATAGTATAGCCAAAGAGATTTTATTACAAGTTCATACATACTATAATGCGAAAAGACTTTTTCCCCAACCTAATAATCTTATTTAAATTTATGTATTCATTTCTTGAAAGTAATATGTAAGTGTACTTATAATTTGCGTTAAAAGTGTAAACATGGGGGGTGTAAGGGGTCCCGCAAAATAACTCACATGACCAAAACCAACCTCCCCTGGTTATGGTGCACCATGATTATCAACAAACAATGCTCTGGCTACTACCAAAGGGCATTGGGACAGCGTGGTGGGAAATGGCGCAAATCCCTCCATATGAACCCCTACAAACAACGGCTCCCTAGTGGCCGGCGATAGCGGAGTACCTGCTGACGGTGAAGGTCGTGAGCAGCCGCTGGGTACGGGTAGCGCGGGACCGATCGATGAGTTCTTTGGGTGAGGCCTATGTCCATCAGAGAACGTCTATAGGCTGATGAAGATGATGTAAAAACGCACACCACAGTATCTCTCCAATTTCTCGTTGTTACGTCCGCGTCTACTGCTAACCTACTTTTAGGTAGTTCCGTAGTAGTATAATATATACGCACACATAATTTCCGCTTTTCGACAGAAAAAGTATGATTACCGACATCCATAGATGTATTAGATTATAGAATCGTCACTTTGAATATAGTGATATTTATCAGATTCTCTATACTTACTACTAAGACCTTGGGTTCAACGTCATCATCGTCAGCCGATAATCGTCCATTGTCGGACATAGGTCTCTTTGAAATATCTCCATACCAACAGATCCTGGGACTTACCTTGATCTAATAATTAATATATATTTTTAACCATCATTATTCTTCAAACCTACTGCTTTGTATTCGCTTTATTTTTACCATGGTATTTTATAGCTTTATGGTATATATAGTAATATTATATATAACATGTCAACCCTTGGAAAGCGCTTCCTCCTGCTATTGTCGAGACGAGATGGCGTAATGTTGTTTTATCACAGCAAGCCAGTGGAAAATTAAGTTTCCTGCGATACAAGACGTCTACACCTACATAGCCCTCATCGCTTTGTCCCTAATGTAATGTGATCATGTGAAACACACACTACATTAGTTATAAGGACGATGACCATCACAAATTTCAAGGATAATATAATAGGTTTTAATGTCTAGTTATTGAATGAGATCGACGATACTGTCATTGGTATTTCCTCTTTAATTGTAAAAGTCCAAAAATAATTTTGTTTGTAGGTAGGTTATTATCATCATCAGTCTTCTATTGTCTATTACTAAACATATGCTTCACTAACTGTTACTAGAGATAGGTGTGTCACTTGTCATCGAGTGAAACGTTTCGGTGGTCTTGTTGTTTCGTCGTATATATAAACTCGATTTTGACGCCATCAAACAATTAACTGATCATTTATCTCGCAATGTATGATAATCGTATAAAACAAACATTCGAGTTTGGGGTATTACACAGTTATACCTTTCATTTACTACCCCTTGCTGGAAGGGTTTAATTATTCCCGCACAGCGGCTTGCTGGGCCCTGGCTGGCTGACCGCGGGGGTCGGTTTACCCCATTCCATTTGAACACCTTCCACCCAGACACCCCTCCACACGCATCGATTGGGCGTTCGGCGCATGCAAATGCACTGTGCGTCCTGCACCATCCACGCTATATTTAAGCGTATGTTCAGTTAAATACATAGATACGAGTATATTTAACCGGACGTAAGTTTACATAGATATAGTACAGCATTGAACAAAAGATCATTGTACTTTAGTTAATTAATATGGAAATTAATTCATTTTGCTAAAGCGTTATCTCCGCCGTTGTTTTTATAATCATAAACCATTTATTTTTTAAGAAAACTTAACTTTATTTATGTTAATATAAACAGTTTGTTATAACGGAAGTTTCTATTAAAATTTTTAAGGTTTAAAAATTCAATTAAGCGACGAGACGAGCGGAACGTTCACCTGAAGGTAAGTGATACGCCAACCCATAGCAACGTGGCGCTAGTCGGAATGATATACACTGCACCACATTGCACTCTTTGGTTGAGTCATAAGACGTTATCTCGTTACCCCAGTAATTATACTAGCTACAGCGCCTTCCGAACCGGCACAGTAATTCTTTCACACTACTGTTTGGCGGCAGAAATAGGCGCTGTAGTGGTACCCCCACCTAGACGATCTCCGGCATCAGAGACCTACCACCAGTTAAACTAATTAAGTTAATTCTTGATAGCTATGCTTATATATATAGGAGAGGATCGAGATATTCATTGAGTTATCACGAGATCTTCGAAACTATTAGACGTAAACACTCAAAATTTGATAGAGACATTGCTTTTGCCATTTAGAGGTCAGCCAAGAGCGGAGTTTACAAAATGCCTTCCCCAATGGAAGTGGCGGGGGTGTTAAGGCCAGCAAAGCGTGCGGGGGATAGTCAGCATTATTATATCCGTACTCATGATGTTATTATAAATAAACATCAAGCAGTAACCAATGTCCAACAGTTTAACACTTAATAAACTACAAAAAGTAAAACGTTTAAAGTTTAAGGTCAATATAAAGCGTATAATTGACTTGCGAGGTTACTTTTCTTTTTTTTTCTCTCTCTCTCAATCATTATTTTAATCGATCAGACAAATATCTGTACGAACGGTATTTAAAAAATTTAAAGCAAAACAATTTACTTTAATTACCTTCCTGTAAATAAAACAATTAAAATAACCTCATAACGAGCGAAAACCGTTATCAATTGTTTGTTGTTTTCTTATTTTCCTGATGTGACAACAATTTTTTATAATTAAGTGTTTTATATGTAAATAATATTATTAAGTCATTTTTCATACAACTTTATTAAACCACTATTACAAAGGTTTATTAGAACTATAAAAAAAATACTAAGGGGGTGTAACGATTCCCGAACAACAACTCACGGGATTCAATCCAACCTCACCTACTCGTGGTACACCCTGCTAATGAACAAACGAGACTAACACCCACCAACCCGCATAGGGCCAGCGTGGTAGGAAATGGCCCAAGTACCCCCATATAAATACATACCCGATCGTGATGGCGAATATACTAAGTTAATAGCGTAAGACTGTGTTTTCTGAAATACATTACCAGATACAGAGATCGTCCATCCCTTGTAATAATGATGAATACTGGCTTTTATTACAGTTACTTTTTTGTATATATTTGTATATCAATAATAGGTAGGACTTTGTTGTCGGCGTCCGTATAGGCAGGTAGCACCGCAGCACCTATTACTGTCGCCAAACAGTAGTGGGTAAATATTACTGTGTTCCGGTTGGAGAGACGCTGGTGTAAAAATAACTAAGCGGCAAGACGAACGAGGCCTGACAGTAAATGATACGCCTACCCATAACAACCTGAAGCTAGTTAGAATGGTATACACTGCACGACATTACGTTCGCCACCTTAAGACATAAGATATTGAGTCTCGTTACCCCAGTAATTACACTAGCCACTGCGCTCTTCAAACCGGAACACAGGAATATAAAAAAAGTTATTTCTTAATAAATAAAAAACTCTGAATTATGTATAATAAATCATACATACTACAAATAAAAGAGGCTTAAATATTACCAGTAGAAAAAAAAACTAGAATACGGATTAGTTTTTTCAATCTGATCAACCGTTCACCTTCATTTTGAAGATCATCATAACCGTCGTAGTGATGATAAATAATAGAATTTTTTTCCTATATATATTATACTCGGTAACCCATTCTACCAGTATGTTTTTTTATTCTATTGTATTACCAGGACACTCATTCAGTAGTTCCAATGACGGAACTACTATCACAGATCTCAGTGTTTAGTATAGGCTATAATTCGCGGCTGTTACTTTGACACAGATTAAAAATGACAGCCACTATTTATAGCCTAACACTTAGCATCTAGTTAAAAATGTTCTGCTTATACAGCTTGAGTGTTATATTAAAACACGTGCACTTATTTATTAGTGCTTACTTTAAAACAGGTTTATATATATATATATGTTGTAACGCAATTGTCTGTAATAGTTTAGGATGACCTGGATGAGAGCCAAGAGCTCGATAAGTCAGTGCACGTGGGAAACTATTGTCATAACCTAACTAGGTCTTGGACATGTCCAGACCGGCTGGCTGCACCGTGAATCATAACTGGCTGGTGTTTTATTGGCACAGTGCGGTGTTAGCGACCTTTGCGACGCAGCGCTTTGGAGGCAGCTATGTGCGCGATTGTGGAGTCCTCGACCACATGGGTGCGTGTGACAGATATTGTATGTTCATGGACCGATATCGCAAAAAATAAGCGTGAGAACTGAACGCGGAGTTATTGATCAGTAGTACAAAGTACGACCGATAATTCCGATTCGTGGGGACCGATCGACGTGGAGATCTGTGGGGAAGGACTATATCCAGCAGTGGACATCTATTGGCTGATGATGACGATGACTACAAAGTTAAATTATTGAATATTAAGAAACAAGTTTAAAATTTAACACAATATGCTATCAAGTTTCATTAAGGCTAAATGTGGCTTTCGTTGTGGAGATTTTTTGGGAAGGCTGATGTAAAGCAATGAATATCGGCTTTCAAATCCCGTGATCTCTTCTCCCTTATCCTTTATCAGCTGATGATGATTATATTAAACTTTGTTTCGTTTTTATTATATGTTTTTACTGGTGGCAGGTCTCTGTTGCCGAAAAACGTCTAGGTGGGTACAACCGTAGCTCACACTTCTATCGCCAAACAGTAGTGTGCAAGCATTACTGTGGTTCGGATTGAAGGGCGCTGTAGCTAGTGTAATTATTGGAGTAAAAAGAATCAACATCTTCTGACTCAGGCGACGAGCGCAATGTGGTGCAGTATATATCATCCTAACTACCGCCACGTTGGGCGTATGAGCAAGGTTATAACTTACTATCAGGTGAACGTTTCGCTCGTCTTATCACTTCCTAGAATCAAGTAGTACTCGTGTAATGAGACTAAATAATTTGTTTCAGGACGATGAGCTCAATGTAATGCTGTGTAAACATTCTAAATTAAATTCATCATCAGCCGATAGACGTCCACTCCACATAAGCCTCTTCCAAAGATCCCGACATGCATCGGTCCTGCACTGCGAGCATGGCCGGGCATCAATGGCCGGAGTTTGTAAAGGATCATATGGGGGGAATTGGGCCATTTTCCAATGCAGGTAAGTTTGGGTTGGGTCCCATGAGTTATTGTGCGGGACCTCTTACACCCTTAAATGTTATTATTATAAGTTTATTTTTCGTTGTACGTAAGCACAGTGTTAAGTGCAGAGGTCGTTGAATCAGCTCCATATTTTCCGGCGGTGTAGCGGTACGCGGCTGTATTATAATAAATACATAAATAACTATTAATGCAGAGCAAATAATGCGCAGTGTCGATGAACCGGTGCGATTGTATTATGTAGTGTATTGTATTATGCGCGAATCTATTGTATACCGTAACCACAATACGAACCGTACCGGGATAGTTACACATCTGTATTCATTTTAATAATTTTTGTCGTAAGGCTTATATAAATAAAATCTGATTATATTAATAATAACAGCTGTTACTGTTACTCATATCTGTATACCAGTTAAAAAAAAAACTACAATTAATATCTATTTTTATGTTTGTTTCGTATGTCTGGTAGCAGGTGTCTGTTGCTGGAGACAGTCTAGGTAGGCACAACTGTAGCTCCAAACTCTTCCAACACAACAAACAGACAAACAGTAGTCTGCAAACATTACTGTGTTGTTGTTTGAAAGGTGTTTCAGAGCTAGTGAAATTACTGGGGTACGGAACTTGACACCTTATGCCTGAAGGCGACAAAGTGATTGTGAGTGCAGGGTTTACCATCATAGCTAGGGTCGGGTTACTATGGGCAAGCGTATCACTTTTTATCAGGTGAATGTGGTGCTAGTTTTGACGAATTAAAAAAAAAACAATTTTATCTATTTTACATACAACATTAATTATTATATAAACTCTATAGCGTAGTCTACATGTGTGGACTTATTTAACAAATACCTTAAAACCAAGTTTTAAAAAAAGTTAATTTTTTTTTTAAAAACATGTAATCATTATTTTTGTATGTTAGTTAAAAATATGTAGAAGTAAAATATTCTATTCCTCATGAGATGATCAATATGTATTTTTACACCTGACTATAAAAAGAGTGTAAGTAGTAATAGTAGGTGTGTTGATACCCCGCCCCTATACGGTAGAACCAACATGAATTTTATGATGTATGTTACTAGAAATAAATGAAAATAATCAGTTCAGATATTTAAAGAATATCCCACTCTCCCATTGTTTCCACTATTGCTATTTTGGGGTTTTGTTTTTAATATTATTTAAACGCAACATGTTGGGACCTGCCTACCGCTATATTGATACGTGGGCTATATCATGCGTGCTTTATCTATGTAACGTACACAGTATACGGACGTTGGCGGCTGACGAATTCTAATATAGATAAACATGTTCAGGATACCGATTGCATAACAATTGCAAAAGTGACATCACCAGATCAATACAATGATCTCGGATATTTGAGGATTTTAAGTTTGTAAAGAAACATAAACGTTGTACCTTTTCTAATTACATATACTAGTTTTAAATACTAAGATTCAGTATAAGAGGATGCGTTATAACGACCAGCAGTATAACAACTGGTCATTGTTGCCGGAGATCATATTGGTAGATACCACCGCATCTTCTATTTCTGCCGTAAAACAGTGTTCCGGTTTTAAGGGCGCTGTAGCTAGTGCAATTATTGGAATAGCGATAGTAAACATATTGTGCTTCAAACCAACGATCATAATGTGGGGCTGTGTATATCACCCTAACTACTGCTTCGTTGTCATAAACAAGTGTATCACTCATCATCAAGTGTACATCTCCTTTGTCTCGTCGCTTCGTAGAATAAAGCATTATTTAATGAAATAAGTACAAATTATTCTGGAGCTGATTTTTTTTAATAAAAGTATACTCGCGTGTGCAATTTCAGCCAATTAACCATATATGTAAGCTGTGCACTTTTTATTAAAATACAGATGATAAAAAATTAAACCTTTCTCTATAACAAGAGAAAAGTAACGATAAGATTTAGTTATTATAGTACTTGCACGAAATTACCGAGTTCCTATGTACTACCACATAGTACTGAGTTAGACAATTTCCGTCAAAAGGCAATGAGTTCTTATTACAAATGTTATCATCAGGTATTGTTTATCAGGTATCATCTCGTCTCATCGCCGTTTTATAAAAGAACAAGTATTACACACTGATCGTCAACTTCAACGAGATAATCACTTGATAAATTTTACGAATTGCTTTGATATCTCTTGAGAGCCTGCCTTTGAATCAGACCGATGTATATTTATTAATAATAAATGTAAACATAAATTAAAAAACCTTGTCGATATTGACAGATATATCAGCATTAAAAACGGAATAAATCTCGCCGGCACCGCAGCGTCCGTCCGTCCGGTGCGGATAATAACAATAAACGGGCCTGCCGATGAATATTCAGCGCGGCCGCCCGCCATACATTTTGGCGCGTTCAAGACAATTGACGTTTCAATAATTCCGCAGCACCGGCAAATGAATGGCAAGCAGAAAAAATATTAAAAAAAGCAAAAAGATATTCCTACAGAGTTTATCGTCTGCTCTCAGACGAGAGCGCGTCGTTAACTAACGCAGTGCAGTTATTATTTTAATCCAAAATCCCAAAAGTAAAACAAGCTTATTTTATAATCCCACCGTTGCGACTCGTGAGCTTCATTCACTTCATCATCAGCCGATAGACGTCCATTACTAGATATAGACCTCCAGTAAACATCTCCACATCGATTGCTCCTGCGCTGCCCTGGTTCCGATATGCTTTGCCAACGTTAGGCACCATGGTGCGTCGTTTTTTGACGTTCATATGGAGGGCATTTGGACCAATTCCCATCATGTTGGCTCAATGCGGATTGGTGGGAGCCAGAACCTCGTTTGTTGATTAGCAGGATGTACAACGAGCAGGTCAGGTTGGCTTGGGTCCCACGAGTTGTTGTGCGGGAACCATTACCCCCCCTTAGTACATTATTTTTTTTTAATAGTTTTAATAAACCTTTGTAATAGTGGTTTAATAAAATTGTCTTAAAAACGACATAATATTATTTACATATACAACATTAACTATGAAAAACTGAAGACTAAAGTGAAACTTAATAAGTGTTATGTTATATGTGTTTCTAATTATGCTGGCGCCCTAATCAATAAGATGTTGTCTCGTTACCCCAGTAATTACACTAGCCACAACACCCTTTAAACCAGAACACAGTTATGTTTGTCGGTTGCAATATGCGCTGCTGTGGTACCTACCTATCTACATGGTTTTCTATAACAGAGACTTACCCACCCTAGTAATATTTAAGTAATAAGTTTAGTAGTAATAGTAGTAGTAGTGCATCGTAATGGAATATCGGATCTAGTCCAAACAATAATAGCGGTGACGTTGTGATGGTGATGTCAGCATTCACCAGCTTAGGCGACGTAGGTGTTGTTTAGTGGCGCCTGTAGAGGAATGCGCAACGGAGCAATCTGAATCACCGCCACGTTAATAATAACGGAGATGGGCTCCGCGCGAATTATAAATGGCGGCTCAATCGGGGCCGCTGGTGGTGACCCATCGTAAAAGTCACGCCGGTTTGACGCCGAGTACATGTGACAGTTATACCACCAAATGCTGTTGATCTTCGTGTTCGATAATCGTACGTGGACTGCATAATGTAACGTGTTAAATCTATGCCTAAAATATCAAAAGTCAAGCATAGAATGGTTTTGTAATAATTTTACTTATATATAGCAATACTAGCTGTTACACGCCCCCTTTGCTGGCCGTAACACCCTCGCAACTTCCTTTAGGGTTTTTTTTTTGGAAAATATGTTATTAGCTGATCTCTAAATGGTAGAAGCACTATCTCTACCAAAAGTGTAAAAATTTTCTAATATGAGGAAATGAAGAGAATTTTTTTTTATTTATTTTGTGAAAACGGACAAAGATGATCATTCGTGAAAAAATAAGAAAGTTTCGCATTAAGAGCAAAAGGAAGAGGAATCTTGAACAACCCTAATTGTAGTCAGCCCCACGTTGTTATGGGTACGCAAATTACTCATTATCAGTCGAATTAATCATTCTGTAACTTCATCCAAAAAAATAAGCATGTGAATAAAAAAGTGTATAAAGATTCAAATTATACAGTATACATACAGATTTACACAACAGCTTTAATTTTAATATCTCTCTCTCTCTCTCTCTCTCTCTCTCTCTCTCACTCTGTTACTATAGAGAGATTAATTATTTTTATTACGTTTACGTCATAAAAATCAATATATCTCTAATCATAATTTTTGTCGGTTCTTCCTAGGTAACTATTGCAATACAGCCAATGTAATTTTTTTTTACAATTAAGCAACAAACAATTAAGAACATATAAAGTAAAACAACTCGTGTGCTTAACAAATATAGTAATAACCGAAATTTACGTGGCGCAATAATTACGTACGAATAATTTTGTAGCAGCAACGTTACACTGCAACCAACACCGGAGACACGAGCATTATTTTAATTTTATGGATTCATTTCAGAATATGATCTCCATATAAACATATCTCGAGTACGTTAATTTCACAATACGTTAATTGGACAAGTGTGTGTTGCGTTCAATCAAAATCTTATTGCTTTATCAATGCCCACACATATTTTTTATCATTCGATTCTCACGTTTTACGCAAGCGTACGTATGAAGCAACAAGTATAACTTAAATAACTTATCTCCGTTTTTAAAAATTACATCAAAATATCTTCACTATAATATTATGAAATTCAAAAGTAATAAGTAAAGGCGTCTAGCGCAATGTTGAGGAAAGGCATCTGATTTAACTCCAGGTGTACGTAATATTCATCTTGTCTTTCCATAATTTTAAATAAATCCTTTAACGGCACAGATTTCCTGACTCCGATTACTTGGGTCTGATGATACTGTGTCCAGACCTATAGAGATAAAGAGTGGAATATGAGTGTATATACTCTTTTGTGACGTAACATATGTGAATTACTTAACATCGGTTAATGAACAAATTAAATAAAGCCCTAGTATTTCCAATACAAATGTTTCATATTCAAAAATTTAATGATTCTCTCACATTTATAAAGGACTTTCATCATCATCATCGTTAATCGATAGACATCCACTACTGGACTTAGAACTCCCCCAAAGATTTCCAATCGATTTGTCTTGCGCTGCCTTCATCCAGCGGCTTCCTACGACCTTACAATCAGCATGGCCTTCGGTACCGTCAGGCACTAAGATCCGTCGTTTGCAGGGGTTCATGTAGACTGATTTGACTCATTTCTCACCATGTTGGCCTAGTGAAGGTTGGTGGAAGCTAGAGCGTCGTTTGTTGATTAGTAGGGAGCACCACGAGCAGGTGAGGTTGGCATTGGTCCCGTGAGTTTTGTGCGGGAGTCCTTACATCCCTTACACATAAAGGACTTTACACACGTATATTTTTATTTAACTGAGAACAAGATGAGCAGGATTTTACCTAGATGGTGAGTATTGTATATACGCTTGCTTAAAACATTGTAGTGCTAGTTCAGATGATTACAATACACCAAAATCTATTCTTAATCTTTAGACTTAGATCGTTGTCTAGTTGCTCCAGTAATTTAAGACGTATACATAACAAAACTGCATTTGTCCAATGCATTGACCTATGAAACGGCAATGAGTGATAATATTTTTTGTAACGTTTTCTTATCATTGTAACACTAAACAGTTAACTACGGAAATTAACTTTATTTTTAAAGTGATAAAGTCTACTTGCCGTTTTTCGTGATAAGCAATCGCCTTTACCGATGTCAGATGGTTATCACCAGAGGTTACTGATACATGTCACTGTGCTCATTGAAATCGATGAAAATAATAACACATACATTTATATACAAATTAAGTTAATTTATAGTTTAAAAAAAAATTAGGAGACTAACAATTAATAATTTCTTATTATCATTACAAGTACATATACATTTTAACATATGCTAGCTTTTTGATGGAGACTTAAGTTGAAAAGTACTAAGTAAAGTTACACCAGACATACCCACCGCACTGCATCGATATAATTACTTACGTAATTTGTAACTTAAAAAAGGATATTTGTTACTTTCAGGTGGTGAAAGGTGAAAACGTCTAAAAACCCGTTACGACGAATTGAAACTTGCGAACGATACATTAAAGTTAAACATGCGGATATACGAGTGCATACTTATGTTGATTGTAATAAACTTATTCGAATCATTATAGAGCAAGTGATGATGAATGATGAAATACTTAAAGTAGGCTATAGACGGACATTGAGTCCGTCTATAGCCATATTGTGTCTATAAGTTGGCATTTTTATCAAGTCAACATTCGGAGCCTTAAGAGATTATGGTAGGTGATATATTAAAAGATATATACAGTGAAATATCATTACAACAATGAATATTTATACTAATAACTTATTTATAAATACTGGGTAATATGTATAAATAATTACACAAAAGTACATAAAGAATTACAGTGATATTGGTCTCTGATGTAAATACCACCAGGGAACCAATTTTTAAGTTAGTGCTTTGTTGAAGACATATCAAATATGATAAGAATGATCATAATTTGCATATAAAATAATAAAATTTTAATTCGAATCTACAACCCTGATTCACTATTAATTTTATGAATATATTAACTATTTAATAGTCCTATTAGCCGGGTTTGTGTGGACTTCAATCGTATGGGATACTTCATGGCAGTTATATGTGCAGGTTTCCTATACATTATAGTCGTTAACGTGGATGAATAGGGTAGAATAAATCTGAAATGTTTTGTATGCAAAACAATATTTCAAAATCTTTATAAACAAATGTAAAATTGAGAACCTTAGCACAGAAATCAAAATGGCTTAAAATAATTTCATTATCTATGGTCATTCTCTGAACTATGTAAGATTTTTAGATAATCAAGTTTTATTTCTTTAGCAGTTGGGAAATACATTTATAGATTATAGCGAAGTGTGAATATAAACGAATGCATATAACATTGCGTGAAGGCTTTACGAAATTTTTATTTAGGGCCGATGGTCCAACAGATACGCGGGCGGCACCGGGGTGCAGCTAAGACCGTTCCGCCCACACTCGGCCCACTCAGCCCACTCGACGCGGTGCTTGCGCAACGCGTCGAACGTTCACGAGAGCAGGTGAGGAAAGTGTTGCCGACTTAATTACTACGGCTAGGTACTTTACGATATAACTTAATTGATAACTTAATCACTTCACCGGCTTTCCCTTCCAGGTTCCCGTTATGAAAGTTTGTAATAATCAGTTCACAAACAATAATGCATTGAATACATTGTGTTCAATATATTTTGTCTATCTTTTAGTTCACGTTAGTTCTTTGACTCATTACCATCGTCAGCCCAAAGTAAAGATAAAATATTGAATATATTATATTTATATATACTATACTGAAATGAAATCCAAATGAAAATATTTTAAATGTGTAAAATCAATAACGAACCTTTTAGAGCGCACCCGGGTGTACCTCCAAGTGTTACTGCTGTAATGGCCAGAGCTCGATGGGCAAAGTAGAAGCTGCAAGCTGTTGGGTCGCGGCTGCCTTTGTTGTTTCACCCTCAGCTTCACTACTTCCTCGATTTTTTTCGTTTCTTTGATCGGAGGTTTTTTCGTTTCGATACTCCATCGGTTCTGCTCGTCTACTCCGTCTTCGTTTTGCACTTCCTCGAGATTCAAATGATCTAGCCTATCTTTTATGAAACTTCTAGAGCGCAGTAAATCCGGTGTGAAATCCAATTTGTTTTTCTTAATATCGATCGGCGACGTGGGCGGCCTACGAGGCTCGAATACCACCTTCGAGTACTCGTTGCTCCGACGCCACAGGCGCGGCGACAGGGGCCAGAATCGGCCGTTGTGTTGCGCCGACTCCATAACCATTTTCGTTGATAGAATTCACATTTAACAATCACAAGTGTATACCATTGTCGAACTGCCACTTCCGACTTTATCGATGTCCGCACAACACTAATTAAAACCGAAGCGGAATGACCAGTTAGGGATAGTAGTTTTTATGTTTAAAACGTGAGCTGAATACTTGAACGTAGTACGGGCGCGTTACCACGCTAAGCTTATTTGATACGCGGCGTCTGCGACATCCGATAGCAATTCATTCACTATACAAAGGATGAACGGAAATTGCATAGTAATATCCCCCCCAGACCCCACCTCTAATCAATAATGCGTAACTGCTACGGGGAATTCTCGATAAGGACTTAACGATAATGCGGATGAATCAAACGATAGCGGGAATACGTAATACATAATGCGAATAAGCAAAACCTGAAATGTTTACCGCACGGCTACCTGCTTCAAGTTCTACGTAAAGCTTCAACGGAACATGAGGCAGGCCAGCTTTCTTCTTTAATATTGAAATTTTAATTCGTGAATTAGTTCAGATTCTTTATCACGTATTTTATTAATAATTAATGTACCGTTCGGTTAAATTTCGCATATGTAAACATATTTAAATAATGTTATATAGGCGAAATGTTTCTAATTAAAACGAACCGGTCTTCGTCGTTTTATCTCACAACATGCAAATATTTCGTATCTCCAACTTTTAATGTACATTCGTATCTACTATATACCGCTATTACATTTCTGTCGGTACTACTTAAACGTACTGTTTATTTATATAGCACAATTGATCTATATAAACAAAACATTGAATGGTTAATCGAATAGGGTTGAAGATAGGGATATAATATAACCGAACTTTTTTTTTTATTTAACGAAGCAATGAGACGAGCAGGACATTCGTCTGATGGTGAGTTATACGCCTGCCGTAACAACGTGGCGCTTGGTTGACATACACAGCATCACATTATGCTCGTCGCCTTAAGACATAAGATATTAAGTCTCGTTATATCAATAATTCCATTAACTACAAATCCCTTCAAACCGGAACATAGTAATGTTTGTACGTTTCTATTTGGCGGCAGAAATGGTAGCTGCTTTAGTAGCTACTAGACCGTGTCTGTCATTAGAAACACCACCAGTAATAGGAAATATATATTTTTTTAAATTGTGTCTAAAAATATGTAAATAATAGATATAATGAAAAGTAACTTACTTTATATATATATATACGTATATACACAACAGTATTGTAAGTAACGGTATACAATAATACGGTGTTGGTAATAGCATGGATATAATTACAAATATATAAATATAATTAAATAGTAATAAATAAATAATTTAATATATAGTATAAGAAAAATGAAGTCCCGTATATCAGTGAGACAGCGAAAAATAATTATTAATTGATAATTAATCGATAGCGTAATCAATTGTTATGATAAAAATATTTATCTTCATATATTTATTAATGAGTAGTAATGTTTTAGAGTAATAAAACAAGCTGATTTTTTAGTTTACTATGTTATAAAACTCTTAAATGTTTCTAAAATGAAATCTCTATTATAAATTGTTTCAACCTACATTATAGAAAGTTTGATGATAGATGACGATTTAGAATGATATTAGCATAGATATTGAAATCGCCATAAAAGTGATGGTTCTACGTCGTCTCGTTTCGATATTGATGTATAAACATGTTAACGCCTACGGCTCCGTTTGCATTATGTCCCGGGTTCAATCCAGCTATGATGGATAGCTGCAATGTTAATCTGAACACACCAGCCGTAATGAAGTATTGTCTACGCGCCGTCTTATATGAGAAAGTTGACTGTCTGGTTAATTCAATACTTCCGCTATGTTTATCTACAAAATAATATTTACTAAACATTGATGACTTAAGGCGAGTATAAAATCATCTTGGAAGAGGAACTGAATTGCGAGGAATTCTACCTTACTGGTAGTAAGTCTCTGTTGCCGGACCTACTAGGCAGGTATCACCATAGTTCTTATCCATCGCTCAACAGCAGTATACAAACATTACTATACTCCGGTTTGAAAGGCGTCGTAATTAGTTGAAATAACAAGATTTACTTTATCATATCTCTTTTGTATGATGTACACCCATGTATCAAGGCGACGAGTACAATGTGATGAAGATATTTGCTATAAACCGATAAATGTCACCTTTTTTTTCGAGGACTTCCGAGACTACAGGACTCGATGAACGTCACCTGACGGTCAATGATAAATCTGCCTATAACAACGTGGCGCTGGTTAGGATACACATCACGTTGGACTCGACGCCTTGAGACATGATGTTAAGTCTCGTTTTTCCAGTATTTTCATTAGCTACAGCTCCCTTCAAACAGGAGTTGTAATGTTTGCATATTATTTTGTGTCGGTAGAAATAGAGCTGTGGTGGTGGGTACCTAGCTTATACGGTCTTCGACGACAAGGATCTACCACCGGGAATATAATATTTATTGCTATAAAATAGTTGTGTAATTAAGTTTTTTTTTATTTAATACATCTCCGTATAAATGAATAAGACAAAATGTACGTTATAGATCGTTTCACACTACACCATGTTACGAAACTTTTCTAGTAGTACTTATATTAGTTTACAGATAACTAAAAGAATACTAACACATTAACACACATACCACATCAGAAGTTCAAGATTAAAAATAAAAAAAAAACCTTTATAATTGAGATATGAATAAATTGCCGAGTTTGGATGTAGCCAAGGTCCACGACACACTTACGCGAGATATATTTCCTACCACCTTCAATATCATAAAACATATTGTAGCCATACCATTAATAGTAACAACTTTTCGAAGTTTCATAATTGAGAATCTCGTTATAAGCTTCAAGAGTTATCACTCATCGATAATGGTCCATTGAGGGATAGCAATTTAATACTTAAAGCCGTTAAACAACTTATTTTGATATTTTAATTAAATATTTAGTACTCAGTACAGAGTTCCAAAAAAAGAAAAAAAAACAAAACCTTTTGTTCTGAATTCTGTCGATAGATAATTCGAAGCTCATTCTTTCGATTAAAGCTTAAAAGTGAAAATTAACTTTTTTTTGCAGTAGATTAAATTTTAGGTCAAACTAAGCTTATCACAACTTTTAACTTTTCACAGTGAAATACAGTACAAATGTTTTAAAATAATTTAATATCTACGATCATCGGTTTTCTGTAGGTAAAGTCCGAATGACTCGAGACAAACCGCCCGCAAAAAATTATTACATTTGTTCAGTGTTGCCATATTCATAATGTTGCCAATTGATAATTTACGAAGGTAATATCACCAACATAAAATACATTTTATCATTTTTCGATAACTCTAACAATATTGAGCTATAAACAGTAAGGTATGAAAGCCTAATAACAAATTATATAACAGTCTCCTTAACAGAATGGGAGGTATCGTCGCAACGCAGCATACAAAACGCTCGCAGTCAGGAAGTCGCATATATTACGTACACCGCAGGACAATCTAACCGTTGATATGCAAATGCGATATAGCACAGATAGTACAGATAGCACCCCGCCGGCCGACGGCTATATTGCTGAATATATCACTCCAGTTGCCACTGCGACCCGTTATTCCATTTAGATTTAATTTTTATGTGTCCTGTGCTTTCAAAAACATCGCAGTGAACAAGTCCGATCTGTCTAGACGAAACTTAAACAGAAAATTATGGTTCCGTATAAAATCTAAAAAAAATCTCAAATTTTATATGTTTATTATAAAATAATAGTCATACGATACCCTCATTACTTTGTCTGTTTAGAATCAAATATTGGTGGCAGGTGTCTGTTGATAGACACTGTCTAAGTATCGCCTTAGATCCTATTGCAGCCGACACACAGTAGTGTGCTAATATTGATGTGTTCCAGTTTAAATAGCATTGTACTTACGAAGATACTAAGGTAAAAAGATTTAACATTTTAAGTCTGAATGTGACGAGCACGTGGTGCAACATATATCATCCTAACTAACGTCACATAGGTCTGAGCAGGCGTATGCTTCGCAGCACGTGAATGGACTCGCTTGGTGGCTTCGTCGAATATATATAAAATTATAAATTATATATATAATTTTATATCTATATGTCCCCTGACAAAATTAGGCGATGGACAAAGCGTAGCAAAAGTGTATAGACGATGATCGGTCTAAACAATGTTTTTTCGTAGAAGTCTATCCCGCATATCGTAGCAGAACAGATGAATATCTTAAAAAATATTAGGAGCAATTTTAAGCGCTTGAAAAATCATTTAAAAATAAATGTACTCAAATCGATGATAGTAAAATGAATGACGTCATCGCAGGTAACATTTGACAGATAGACAAGATACACATACAGATACAAGCGAGCCCACAATAAAATGCTACTTATCGCATAGCCAGCGGACGCGGGGATGTAGTGAATCACAGGAAACGGCCACAGCCTGCGCCTATTGTCCCGGTGATGACTGACTCAGTGCCGGAATTCTCGAAATCGATGCGAAATCAATAGGAGCGCCGTATCATGCACGTCGTATACATAAAGTTTGTATTTGCATGTTGTTGAACTTATCACTCCATTTTAAATCTATCAAAATATGAAGTTTTACTCATTATCATCTTATTTACCCATTCTGCTAACCCAAGGCTTCGTCGAGAGATATTATCATTTTTTGATACTGCGTTTTTCGCAGCGCACCCACAGGATCGATAAGTCCTTTGATAGAAAACCTTTTATCTTGTTTGTCAATTTTTAAACGATACATTTAAATATTGTAAAATTATTCATAAAAGAAAGAATTTGAAATAGGTCTTCTGTAATGAACTCCACAAAACTAGATTTTGCGCTGTTTTGAGTCGAGTGAAACCGAATCGATACTCATTATTAATTTAATTTTAATATGACATTGATATTTTTACATGAAATTTATATTTCTTTAAGCTCTGCAGATAATGAAAAAAAAAAATCAAATTTTCAATTTATCTTTCGTATACAGAGAAATGATTAGTGGCAAGTTTAATACCGATGCAAATAGGGTATCTTGTAATCAACCTATAATGCCTTATAAAGTAGATCGGTATGAGGATTTAGCATAAACGTGAGTGACCGCCATAAGCGGGCCATGGCCAACTGACCAGGTGGATGACATTAGCCTGGCCACCGGCTCTACTCGTCTAACCATTAACTTTCGAGTTTTTCGCAATTATTTAATTACCTCCGTTGTGTGCAGGTTAATCGCATTCCTTTGAAGGTTCAATTCGGAAGCTACAATTGCGATTAAATTCGGAAAGTAATAGAATTATCGACCCCCGTGACTAACAAACAGATTCGGAATGTCAGATTAATCTTCATATTCTAAATCCTATTTCAAATACCCTATGAGGATGGTCTCCATATTTTATTACAGCATTGTCCTGTCCCGGTTGTTAATATATGAGAGCAAGAGTATTCTGGGCGAGCATGCTTTACCATCCTCAGTTTCACAACACATTTAACACCATGTGAAGTTAAGATAAAGTGATAGCTCATCACAGATAAAAAGATTATAAAGAAAATACCAACACTAAGATACAATAGCTTAGAATAAGCCAGTTTATAGTTCAAAGCGAAAGCGATAAGAAAAAGCATTAAAAATTGATGAAGCGCGCCGTGTTCCCGATAAATTATTCATCATCGCAATGACGGAGTCGATGATAATATCGATTCCCTGTTAATACATTCAATTATTTAGACGAAGTTACATTCGTTGAATTGAAACAATTGTTGATGGGCCAGCGGTCATACAAATGTGATGTTCAGGCGCGACGCACACGGGTTGTGGCTACGGCATTATATAAATGTATGTTGATGGTGAAACAATAGTACGACCATGGAATAAAAACCCTATATCGCCCTCACCTACTCACGAAAGGAAGTGTATCCATCGATAGAAGAAAAAGTAAGGATTTTGGGGGTTTTTATCATCGTGCATACGGTGATAGATTAGTTTGTGTTAACTACGTGCTATGAAAATTAGGGAGTTCTGATATTTTATCTAGTTATTACTGTTTTCAATTACAATTTTATTATTTTTTTTAAAATAGTTACGTTACAATTGAAATTAATTTATAATAGGCAGGGTAGGGGCTGTGGGAATTATCTACCAATCAATCTAGGTTGTAGGGAGATGCAATAGTTGGTGAAGTAATAGTATATTTTCACAATTTAATAAAAATTACCAATGTTTTTATGCACGTACATCATCGTCATCATCATCAGCCGATAGACGTCCACTGCTGGATATAGACTTCCCCTAAAGATCTCCACATCGATCGATCCCGCGTTATTCGCATCCAGTGGGTTCCCACAATTCACATACATATAGTTACTAATTCAAAATGTATAACACGAGTATACATAATATATAAATCAATACATACATATAACTACGAGGTACTAGTTCAGAGAGTATCTATCTAGATGTATTGCCATTCCTCTAAAATCATTTTTGTTGTTGGAGTGCTTGAATCATCATTATATGCTATCAGTTTTCTTAATAGATCAAACTTAGCTCATTTCTGAATATTTATTAATGTATAAAGAAAAATTACACTGAATAAACAAATGTAGTATAAAATAATAAACCTCAGTGGTTTTTGGCGTGTGTAAGTGCACATAAAGAAAAGTTGATGCGAGGCAAAAGACACTATTGTGCTTTAGCCCTTAGAGCCAGGAGACGCTGTCACGACACAATAGCCGGAAAGCGGCGCTGCGCCGTCAGGATGCCGCTGTATGGCGCGTGCCGCCGCTTATGGTGCACCTCTTAAACCTATCCGGTTTACGAGACTTTTATAACTCTTTAAGATATCTATTTTACCAAATTATAAACAAATAATTTATACGTCTGTACAAATAAATAAAACAATCGTATCTTTGTAATTTTATACTAAATACATTTAACTTAATTTATACAAAACATTGGCGCACGTCCAGCGGTGGACGTCTATCGGCTGATAATGATATAAAACATTATTGTGTTCCGGTTTGAAGCGCGTTATAGGTAGTGATTATTGGGGTAATAGAACTTAACATCTTATGTATAAAGGCGATGAAGATAGTGCAACATTGTTTATATTATCCTAACTAGATCTGCTTTGGGTGAACGTTTTGGTTATCTCGTCGGTTTGTCCAACATATAAATATGAATGTTTGCATTATAGTTATTTAATAAAAAAAATTACAAATTAATATAAATATGTTTGTCTTTGTTGCGGGTTATCTCCGAAAACTTGAACCGATTATTTTTACTTTCACTTGTAGATAGCTTATGACATATTGATAGAAAAATTATCTTATCTTCTTTTAATTAATATACATTAAAGTATTGCAAAATGTTCAGTTACTAAGTATTGAATAGATAGAACATTACCACAAAAAGTAATATAAATGAAAAAAAAAATCACAACTATTAATAATGTACTGTAACTAATAACATACAGAGATCGTTTTAAACTGAACGAGACTTAAAATTAGTGATGGTAACAGGAAATGATTCAGATATTTTCTTGTAGAATCATGTTAAAATTATAGCTCGCTAAATAACATGTGATTTTAGTCAAAAACGTTTCTAATATGAAAAACCTTGGTCAAATACCGCCGTAGCGAAGCAGATAGACGAATGTCCTGTAAGGCAAAGGGTCGACCTCGAAGCTACACGAGCTGGTGTTTAGATAAATGGAGTTGAATCTTTTCGTGTGTAGTACTACTTGTTCAAGAACATAATACGAATTAAACTTTTTCCACATAATTGGGCTATAGTCACCACGCGGGCCCAATGCGGATTGGTGACCTCACACACACCTTAAAATAAATTCTAATTCTTGTGCAGGTTTCCACACGATGTGGTCCTTCACCGTTTGTATTTCGCTGTTGTTGCTAAAGTTCACAAATGTACATAACTTAAGTATTAAAGTCATCGGTACATGTTTCGAACCCGCGACCTTCGGAATGTAGGCCGCACGCTCTAACCATTAGGGCAGCGAGCTACTGTGCTATAGTAAAATTGCAGTAACGATTAATTACACTAATTTCAATAGCTGAAGAAAAAAAAATATGCACGTGAATACGAACTGTGTGACACATCGTAAATCTTATTCGGGCCGGCAATTTAATAAACAAATCCTGTCTAGATTTATGCGTCGCCGTTCGCGACTCGTGTCGCATTGGATGACGGATGTCCGAGGTACGTGACGGATGCTGTTCATCAATCATACGGGGAACAGACTTCGTGAGGGTATTGTGACGTCAGCGACGCCGAATGTCATTTTTTAGGGCGAACGTCAAAGGAGATTTTTTTAATATGTACACTAAACTGTAATTTGGATATCATCATCATCTCATAGACGTTAGACGTTGGACATAGGTCTCTTGTAATATATTTCACAAAACACGATCCTGCGATATTTGGGTCATGTGGCTGCCAACGATTCTTTTGATGTCGTCTGGAAATACATAGATATATAGCATCGCAGATCGTCATAGTTCTCTACACAATGATGATCAAGTCTTCACAAACAATTTTATACATTAAACATATGTCTTTGCATTCTATGCTTATGCATGTATATTTCAAACTTTTTTATCGCTCCTGCAGTTTATAAGATGGGTATCTACATCGGCCCCTGTCTTTGGAGCGAAGTCGAAGAACAAAGAATTTAAGCTTACTAAAATCCGATTGATTATAATCCTTAATATATATAAAAACATATATATACAAGTGTTCGGAAATTTTTTAAAGTGTGCCTGGGCTCTCTTATTGCAAGGATCCCTACCACCGTTGTAGACTAACACTACCACGCGATAAGACGTTTTAAGTTTATTGTGATTTTGTATCGGATTTAATTTATAACATCTTTCGTCAACACTAAACGTTATAGCCGTTAAATAAATTAAGTAATATCCAGTATTCTAAGTACCCCAATAAATAATTTAGCATGAATTTTTCAAAGTTAATTGGGCGAGTATCTCTCGCGGGCGCCACTTGAACACCTCCATCGAACTAAATTGATGCACTTCCAAGAAGTTATAAAAAATTTTGGATACCATGTTTCAATCCAATAAGGATATTCAGAAATTTAAATTTATGCTGAAATAAAAGTTAATTTTTGACACTTAATCGTTATTTATTATTGTGTACGTTTTGTAACTGAGGGTAACTTCATTTTGCTAGAGGTGGTTTATATAGGTTACGTTATTATCTATTTTCACCGCTAAACAAACACTAATATATAACTGGTGCTATGATTTAAAACATATTCGAATATATTTAAAGTGATTGAGTAAATGTATACGGAACTCAAGTGTGCGGTAGCGGCTGCAGCTGCTAAGTGAATCTAAGAATTGTACGGATGTCTAGACGCCCTGATATATTCCTATAACCGTCAGATCCCAATCAAACTGTGCATCTTTATTTTGATAGTAATTGTGTGCATTCTGTTATGTATTTACTATACATTTTCTATATAATATATATATACTTTTAATTATATATCACCGTTATGAAGTTTCATACATTTCAACAAGTTGTAGCACACTCAGTTCGTCGTGCTTAGAAACAATTTGATATTAGTATACAACTGCTGGAATAAAGTTAAGTGTAACATGTCGTTACGGAATTTCATCTAAACATTCGACGTCTGTAACCACAATCACCAAATATCGAATCGTTCTAGCAGTCATTAGCAGTAACTTGTTATTGTAATATCTGAGGTATTAAGTTATTATTTTAATATAATATTACATTTGATCCGATGTTTGTGAAAGAGTGAAAACAACGTGTCAACCTCCCCTACCGAATAACGGGCTGTAGCAACGCGAACGTTTTGAAATAAACATCGTCGGCGGACATTTAAAGCAACATCGCTGCGTTGCTATACATTTATTCATTATTTACTGGCGACGGATTATCAGGGCTGATCAGAGACAGCTTTTAATTTGGACGTATACACATTGTGTCTGTGTTGTGTATGAAAGGGGAGAAAAACATTTATTTTCGTTTTTCATATAAGCTGTCGAGCACTAGGTTAAGACGAAGCTGTAAAAACATGTTTTTATTTACAATGTTTAAAAGCTTACAGTTGTCTTAAATTTTACAAGGTGTAAAGTGATTTGGTCATGATAATAGTATTTTTTTTGTTTGTTGAGTTGACGAGGCAAACAGGACGTTGATCTAATGGCATGCGATATATCCCGCCCATAACAATATGCAAGTTAAAATGATATTGTCTGTAAGGTATAATATATTGTAATGTTAAGTACGCCTTTACTTTAACTAATTACAACGATCTTGAAACTGGAACACAGTAATGTTTGTACACTATTATTCCGCGACAGATATAGTATCTTCAGTGGTATCTTGACGGCGTGTAGGAACAAAGATCTACTAATTGTTAGAATTGATAAAATTTAAAGTATAATTTACTTCTCAAAAATCTATATTGCCATCCCTATTGTGAGCCGATGCTATTAGCCCGCGAGCTGGACGAGTGCCAAAGGACGATACTGATGAGTCAGGAGTTCACTGGGAGTTCCTGCAATCGACACTCTGTAAGCTTATGTCACCACGAAACCTTATTTTATTATAGATTTCCTCCATTAATTATAATAACTGTGACGACTTTTTATGGTATGTCATACGTCAAAGGTGTTTGTAACCGCAGTTCGTTTATATTCAAGTCCTTTACGGACAATGTTAATCGTTTATTTATAATACAAATATAGAGTTCAAATAACTAAAGTTATAAATAACTTTGATTTAATAACAAATTTTTTTTTGTTTTTTTCCTCTTTACCTTCGATTCCATTAAGATGAATTGATCAAGTAGAGACTGCGGCGAGTACTGTCTTGTTGATTAATATACTACTAGACTAATGCTTCCCAACGTTTTTCATTCTATACCCTAATAAAACTTCTCATTTATTAGTGTTTTTCCCTTAATAACTCCATCATCATTACTAGCCGATAGGCGTCTACTGCTGGATATAGGTCTCCCCCAAAGATCTCTACGTCGACACATAACTCCACACTCTTAAAAATTTGTCTCATTTCTTTTCAGCTCTATCTATTCTATTGTGAAGTTTAATTTACTACATACCTAAGTATATTAATAAAAATATATTATTTATTCAACTTTTGAGTATTTATGCGACTACCAATATATTTTAATTTTCGTGTACCCCGAATGGGTCTTCGCGTACCTCTGAGAATCGCCGTACTAGGATGTAATAACCATGATTACTCCGGCAAGAGTAGAAGGACTAAGGAAGACGAAAGGAAATCATATTTTATAAAAATATATCCTTTAATATTATTAATAGTTAATTCCCTGTTCGTAACATCCCCGCATTTGCCTTTGTGGGAGGCATTTTGTAAAAGCCGTTCTTAATTGACCTGTGTAAACGACGGAAGTAATATCTTCACCAAATTTGCAGTGTTTACGTCTAAGTTTCGGATAGTTCGTAATAAGTCAATGAACCTCGAGATCTCTTATATGTATATATATATCGATTATTTTAAAATTTCATTTAAATTCTGTACAATGCCTACATAATTGATTTAATTGTAAGAATTTTATGGCCAATAAATTATTTGATTCGTCGAAGAAGCCGTAAACGTACTCCAGTAAACAGTCTCAACTGAAGAGTTACGATCCGTGCCTTCAAAGATAAGTGATGTAACAAGTTTTAATTGCGTAAAAGTTTTACGTGTTGATAACATGTATATTAATAATTGTTAATATACACACACTAAAGGACCGATAAGGTTAAAATTATTGTTTCTTTTTATATGTTTTCTTTCTTTTTCTTTGAGTTTACTGATATAATAAATGTCACTTAGTAGGCCACCGTTACAAATCCTCCGCCTAACACCTGGGGAAATAAGGGGAAGCTGAGAACCAGCGCTGTTCCAGTTAGCATTATCGTCAGCCGTCTCCTTTTATCGTAGCAATATATAATAAATGAAAATGTATGTAATAATAATGTAAGGTAATGAAAAAGTATTTTATTATTTTTTCTATTGCTGAAGATGCACCATTTCAGCAGAATATAGATTTAAATGCTTACGAAAGAAAGAGATGAACTAAAATCGATTTCGAAACTTAAAGCTTACTATGTAAAGTATTTTTTTTTACAAAGAGCAAACAAGTAACAAGATTTACGGCACCACCGCAAAATACGTTAAACGTTCATACTACGTGTGCTTATCATTATCAGCCGATAGCCGTCCACTGCTGGACATAGGCCTCCCCCAAAGATCTCCACATGTTATACGGCCTGTATATAATGCGGTGCTAGTTAAGATCTATACGAAAGCACATTTGGCTTATCGCCTTGACACAAGAAGTAGTAGATCTTGTTTAATCATCCTATTAAACCAGAACACTGTAATATTATAGGAGAGTAGAAAGATTTAAAAAAAGATACCCCGTGTTTCTGGGGGAAGTCAGCAGGGTTATGGGGGTGATCTTCACCCATTTTAATCCTTGCATAAATAGCAGCTGCGGTGAAAGCTACCTTTATTTTTGTCGGGGCAATAAAAGACACCTTACATCTGGTGGGGAGAGTTAAATAGAATTTGTATCTATTAAAACACGTGACGTAATCCTATCCAGCATCTTCTCTTTTTGCTACTAAAAGCATGACACTATCTCGTAGTTGTCGTCAATTCTGGTTTCTCTCAATGACCAATAGGGGTGGATGGGCCTACCTAGACTGTCTCCGGCAACAGAGACTCGTCATAAGTAATATGTTAATTTGTAATACAGTAATGCTGTTATAGCAAGTGATTAACGACGGAAGTTAGCTAGGTGTAGAAACCCTACCACCAACTGGACTTCGAAACAAAGAGAATCGATCTTGGGACTTTCCTGTCGTACAGCGTCACTGAGGCAGATAAAGTTCGGAACGATGATGTCACGCCAATATACCACATCGTTTTGCTTCATTGTACTTAATTAACCAAACGAAGCTAGTGGTAGTGTCAACAGCCCCGCTTGCTTGCCCCATTTACCATCGCCGCTCCACTTCCACTCCCGCGGGTGGGCGCGCCAATTACATTAACAAAATTGTTATAACTCAGTTTTCACGTAATGTGTCGCGTGACCTTAATGCTTTTATTAACCGCATTACTTATTAACTACCATTACAGTTATTAGGTTGAAGTTGAAAACACATAATAACTACTTTGTAATAGAGCAGTCTCTCAGCTCCCACCAATTCGCATCGGGCCAGCTTGGTGAGAAATGGCCCAAATCTTCCCCATATGAACCCCTACAAACGACATCGCTAATGCCCGGCGATGCGGGCGCGCACCGATCCGATTAATATGGGGATCTTTGGGGAGGCCTATGTATAGTAATGGACATCTATAGGATGATGATGATGAATGGAGGAGTTTTAATAATCTTCATTAGATAATTTAGACAATCTATGTAAGTTCCACGGCAAATCCTATTTCTACCTTCAAGCAGTGATATATACTGTTGAAAGATCACTGTTGCCGGAGATCGTCTAGTTAAGTACCACCGCAGTAGTGTATAAATGTTACGGTGTTCCGGTTTGGAAGGCGTTGTATGTAGTGAAATTACTGGAGCAATTAAATTTAACGTTATTTGTCTCAAGGTGATACGCACAATATGGTGTAGTGTATGTTATCCTAACTAGTACCTAGTTTTTATAGGCAGGCGTATTAGTTTCCATCAAGTGAACGTCGTGTCAATCTCGTCGCTTCGTCGAATAAAAAAAAACCTATATTCTGGTTTTAAGGACGCGGGTCTATTAAAATTATGGAGGTATGGAGACTTACATATGAAGGTGATTATCACATCCTGGTGCTGTGTAATATCTAAACCAGCGCCTTATTAGATGGGCAAGAATGTTATTTACTATCATGTGAGCGTTCTGCTTTTTTATGTATTCATTGCATAAAATACTTTTTAAGCTTTTAATGTAATAAGTACATTGATGTGATTATTAAGTATCAAGATAAAAGTCTGGAGAAAACATATGTCCTTTTATGCCTTTATGATTATTGTATGCTTTTAAATTAAATAAATTTAATCCGACAAATAAATGTTATGTTGATTGCTCTGCCCCTGTTTAAAACAACGTGGCGCTAGTTGGAATGGTATACACTATACTATATTATGTCTTGAGCTACAGCGCCCTTCAAACCGGAACACGGTAATATTTGCACACTGCTGTTTGGCGACAGAAATTGGAGCTGTGATGTAACTACTTAGTCTTCAGCAATAAAGACCTTTTCTTTATTATCTGGGGGACATCTTAAAAGATAACCTACATCTGGGGGGAAGACAAGGTTATGTGGGATTTCTACCCATTAAAACACCATCGGTGGTGTCCTTCAGTGCATTAGGAGGAGCTCCGTAATCTTCTACAGAAGGCACCGGTGCCCATCTGCAATCTGACTAAAACATCGCACAGAATAGTTAAGTTCTCCTTAGCCCACTCTGTGCCACGGCAAATAGCCTTACCACCATTTATAAATTAAGTTTAAGTTAAATTAATAACCTATTTATAAGGCACATATAAAAACAAATATCTAAGACTCTGTTAAATTATCAAGGAAAACAATTTCATTACATAACATTTTATATGCCTACAAATAACACGGTGAAGGTTACTTCGCTAAGTTTCAAGTAATTTAAAATACACCTTGATAAACTAAGTGATCGCACAAAAACTTAATAATCATAAAGACGATTATCCGAAGGATAATTATGAGAAAAAAATATAGTTTCGAAACGGTCCGACCGATACAAATATCTTTATAATGAGCCCGACGAGAGTTGAGATCGCCTGCACTGATAATGTACCTTAAGTTATACCTGTCTGTATATATATTTTCAAGGATCCCATAATTAAATTCGTGAATATGAAATTTGTCTAATCATTCACTAGGACCTGTGACTGTAAGAACTGCATCATTTACTAAATGAAACGAATATGAATTTTAAAGAGGACGGGATACGTACGTTTAATATGTATTGATTGTAGATTGACGAATAACTAAGTTCCAGAGAGGACCGTAACCCTCACTAGCTCCCTTGTTTTACTACGACAAATTAGAAACCATCTCATACTTCTCTACCTCGTGTTTACTTACTGAGGAGGATCACGTCTCAGAGAGGGCCATGATTCTCTTCAGCACCTTCTCTTTGGTTCGACCAGCACGGGACCATCTTATACTTGTCGTTCACTCCGGGTTCGCTTAGTGGGAAATAAAGTCACTCCATTTTCAAAGCTCGCGAACCTGAAAAGCCTTCTTCGACAAGCAGGGCTTACGTTACTCCTTTTCTTAATGGCCCGAGACTATAGGACTAAAAGACTGGAGCGTCTATCTCGTCGTCTTCGTCCCAGAGGAGAATCGGCACTTTACCGATTTCGCTTGGCGGTCTCCTTCTAAACCATGGTAGTTTTACAGAAAAGTACCAGCGCCGTCCAAGGCAAACCTACGTCGTAGATATTAATTTTAGCACAAAGCGTTCCGCTTGGTTCTTCATAAAGCAAACAGCGAAGGATTGGAATATCCTGCGGGCATCAATGTCTCTATATAATGAGTGGATCGGTAAAGAACTCGATAGATAGCTTATGCGCCTTATGTAGCTAATGCGCCTTACCATCGACTGGATCGTCGCTTAACTTTAATGGCTAATTAAAAAATGTATTAACTAATACAGAGGGAGACGTAGGCAAAATAAAGTATATTATAATTGCCGGAACGGCAGGCTTCCATTAAAGTAAAGAAAGTAATTCGGAACAGGTCCGAACGAGTCTCGCATGATCCCGCGCAGCGACATTCGCGAGTAAACAGATGTAAGCGATGAAACGATTAAGCTAAGTGAATGTTAAAAATGAAATTGTGCCTTAAGATAAGTTTTTTAACTAAATTGCATTATAATTTACTATAATTATTTCGATTCTTTAATTTGTTCAGTGATTTTGTAAATCTCTGTAGTTAAAATTCGGTAGCGGGTTCCTAAACGAAAATCTAATATTTCGAAGATGACAGAGATGTTGTGGATTTAAATATCAACATTTTTTTTTCTTTATCATCTTCAGTATTTTTACTATTCTAGTTTACATTTTAAGTTAAACAATATAACGTCCCGTAAAAAGATGGTAGTCTAATTACGTTGAAAACTTGGCCCGGTAGTTTTCCCTTCTCCGACGAAGACTTACAAGGCAGACCTAAGTCCAAGGTAGAAAGTTTAGTATCAAGAGATAAGTGCCAAGTGATCATCGATGATGTAGAGGACATAGCGTAGAAAGACAAATTAATCTGACTCCATCAATAGCTAGGAAGACAGAGAGAGATTGGAGGTTTAATGCTTGAATAAATTAATATTTGTGACAATATCCAAGAATAAAAAAATTATCTAAATCAAATTAAAATCTTATATTTAGATAAGTATTATCATTTTTAAATAAATCTTAGGACCATATGACAAAGTAACATCCTTTTTATTCCTCAAAACAGCAATCGAATATGAAAACGTTCACCTGATATACACTGCACTACATTGTGTCATGATACATAAAATATTAAGTATCGTTACCCCGATCTGATACTTAACTAAAGAGGACATATAATCCTTATAAAATAATGTAACGTATTTGTAAGGCTTCCTTCCGTTTTCAAATAGCTTCCCTGTGAAGTATGGTGTAATAATGTTGGGGATTACAGCTCCTTTATGTAATTTTGTACTTACGACTAAAAGTCCATATTTAATATATACCTTCCGTAGATATTAAAAAATGTCTAGTTTTTATTTATATTGAGAATGGTTAACAATGGTGATAAATAAGAATTTTTTTTTTAAACTAACGACGTAATAAAACATGGAAACATAATTATCATCTACCTGAACGTCCACCAAGCATGAATTGCGTAAGAAGATAGTACTTTCTAGAGACATTGCTGATAGCATTTTAACGTTAAAATCGTGGTCTTCTTTAAACTCATAAATGCTTAATTTTCAAATTTTTAATTACGAATCTTTTCTTCAAACATAGCTTATATTTTTTTCTATTCGAGACGAAGCGCCGTGACGAGGAAGATTATTTCCTGTATTCACTGCACTAGAATTTGCTCCTCATCTAAAGGCATAAGGTGTTAACGTTACCTCAGTAATCTCATTAGCAACAACGTCATTCAAACCGGAACACAGAAATGTTTACATATTACTATATATCGGTAGAAATAGAAGCTGCGGTGGTATCTACCCAGACGTTCTCAGGCAACGGAGACCTACCACCAGTAACATAGACGGTACGGTTATATCAAAGATCGTCCATTGTACATATTTACCAATAGCTTATTTGTAATTGTTATTAATGTTTAAATATTATAATTATTATTGTTACAACGACGAACAAGTGTGTTGAAATAACCAATAACAATTGCACAATCAAGTACCATGAAGCAAATTGTTATTTAACTTAATAGCGAAATTTAATTGTACGGAGTGACGAGCAATTTTATCGTCGCTACTCACAACTTACCTAAAACAGGTTTTTTTTTACCAAACATTTCCTTTAAGCTAATTTTTTTATGTATAATAAATATTCTTTACTTAGGTTATTATCACAATTTATTACGCTCATCACCTTGAGATAATATTTAATATTAGGAATGTATAGCTAGTACTGAGTAAAGCAACACTTTAGTTATGTATTTTTATTCTACGTAGCGACGAGACGAGCAGAACATTTACCTGATGGAAAGTGATACACCCGACCATAACAACTTGGCGCTAGTTAAGATGGTATATACAGCATCACATTGCGCTCGCTGCCTGACACATAATTAGGACTCGTTTACCCCACTTGTTAAACTAGCTAGAGCGCCCTTCAAACCGTAACAGGTGATGTTCGCAAACTACTGTTTGGCGGTATAAATAGGCACTGTGGACTTATCTAGACGATGGCAACGGAGATCTACCGAGAGGTATACTAGAAAGAACTAGAATGAATGAGTATAGATTAAAATAGGCTCTGAATATGTCAGAGGAATTGAATTAAAAAAAAAACCGGAGATCTACCACCAGTAAAGCATTACTTGTTACAGCGTCTTTCGAACAAGAACAAGGTAATATTTGCACACTAGTACTACTGCAATTGATACTGCACAGTAGTACAAGTACTGTGCTCTACTGCACTTACTACTACCCTACATTACTGGTGGTATATCTGCACGTATGCAGCTGCTATTTCTGCCAACAAATAGCAGTATAATAACATTACTGTGTTTCGGTTTGAAGGGCGCTGTAGCTAATAAACAAACTACAGAGGTAACGAGACATTTTATAATTCAAGGCGATAAGAAAAATGTGTTGCTGTGTATATCATCTTAAATAACGCTATGTTCTTATGGTCATTTGAA
Organism: Ornithoptera priamus; assembly: GCA_029034505.1. NCBI lineage: Eukaryota > Metazoa > Arthropoda > Insecta > Lepidoptera > Papilionidae > Ornithoptera > Ornithoptera priamus. Next base: position 1,973,450 of record JARDWD010000584.1, read on the forward strand.
GAGGTGGTGGACCCGGGTCCACGACTCCAGTATCAGATAGGCTGTAGCAGTCAAAATGACTACCAAGCGCTACACTTCATCAGAGAATAGACAGACTGTCAGTGTGGAAATATTTGCGAGTAGGCGGCTTATGTCCAGTAATGGACGTTAACCAGATGATGATGATCACATTAATTCTCAGATAATATTCAGCTGTTTTTTTTTTAATTTTTAAAATTAACAATCTAACGGAAAGCGCAAACCTCGCAACGTTTGCATTAATAAGCAAAATTAGAGAGAATGCATAATAAATGAATTCGTGTGATGTCCACAGTTCGCTTTACATTTTAATTAGCCTTTTAAATTAAACTCTCAGTAAATGATTCTTATTCATTGAAGTACAGAGAAAACTGACGTATCTACTATAGATATGCATCAAATATATTGGCACATTTTCCAGATCACAACAGGAAGTTTCAAGCTGAAGTAAAAAAAAATGGCTTCATTCTTCTTTTGTGTGTGTGTGTGGTTTTTTCGTCTCTAGGTACACTCTTCAAACCACAACACAGTATATTTGCACACTACTGTAATCTAGACAGTCTCCGACATCAGATATATACCAGCATACTTAAGTCATAAATCTTACATGTTCTACCTATATCCAGCAAAGCTCCTTCGCTAATTTCATGAGTCTTGACCACGGAATCGAACCAGGGTACTCCTATATACAATTGATCAAATCATAAAATACAACCTTTCTGCAAATAATCATCGAATGGACTTTGTATAAATTCACATATTGATTCTATATTTAGCAATGTATGCGCGACAAGTAGGTTATGCATTTATTCTAGACATAAACCGTTAAAAATCTAGATCAAAATTAAGGATGTGTTAGACATGTTATTCTTGAATAGGTAACAAGTTATTGATTCAGGAAGTGTATAAATAATTTCCTTCAGCTTATAAGTTTAGTAAAATATAAATTAGACGCGAAATCTGAAAAACAGCCTAGATATGGTTATCATGAGCCAATAGACGATCACTGCTCTACATAGGCTGCTCTCAAAAGATCTCTGCATTAATCAGTCCTGTGCTGATACGTCTGTCCATAACATTGTAGGGTCGAATAGGATGAGCGACATAGCACATAAGATGACCTTATTACCTCAGTAATTTTACTAGCTACAGCACTCTTCAAACCGGAACACAGTAATGTTTGCGTACTACTAACCTACTTATTAACCAAGAAAACAAGGCACTTAACCAAGTAAAAAAACTATATAAGCATTATAACCTAATTGCTTTAGAGTCTAAGCTAAAAAGGAAGAGCTTCTCCCGTGCCTCTTTATCTGAAGGTAGGCTATTGAAAATAATTAGGAAGTTTATAAAATAATACACGTATCCCTAACTCAAAGTATTTAAAACGTTGAAAAAAAGAAAAGTTTTATGTATCGGTATTTATAGCTAGACTATGTAAATCTTACAAATCCTATCTATACCAGTGAAAGCTGAGGTTTCTTTTAAATGGCTGTTGAAAGTTCATTAAACTCATTAAAAGTAAATTAAGAACGGATAAGCCAGAATTGAAGTTTTTGCTGAAACAAGTCGCGAATCGAATCCGGGGTTAACACTAAAGTAGCCAGTCGACCTTCGCGATAATAACGCGTGCACTGTAATTACATATAAGAATTTTGTATCAGTTTTGTAAAATCCATTCTCACTGTAATAAGATCAATACAATATAATAACAGGCCTGTCGTACCGAAGCTCTTGCCGACTTTATTACCTTATTTGGTACTTGTTTACGTTACATGTACAGTTAAATTTCAGATAACTTTATAAACTTAAATTAAAATATTTCTGAAAGTAATGATTCTTAACTCAGAACAAAATAAATATTGGTACATATTTTTTAAACATTCAGCTAAATAAGAAGCAAACTTGTGGATAGAGTTTAACTTTAAATTTACTATCAATGTTAGAAGTTTGTATTAGTCTTGTAAATTAACTAAAACTTCTATTTTTTTTTCTAATCGATGAAACCACAAGACATGCGAGACGTTCACCTAATGGTGAGTGATACGCGTGTATATAACAACGTCACGCTAGTTAGACTGATACACGCAGCACAACGTTGTGTCCATCGCTTTGAGTCATATGATAACCCAATTGTTTCACTAGCAACAACGCCCTTTAAACCGTACCACAGTATCGTTTATTACTGTTTGGCGATAGATATATGAGCTGCGGTGATACCTATTGAGACGGTCGTCTACAACAGAAACCTACCACCAGTATTTATAAACTCTGTGTTTCGTAAACACACAAGACCTAGATTTATTTTAGCGGCCGATAAACTTGTAAATAGTACTACAGTTAGCTAATTCGTTCTACAGTAGATCGGCTGTTTAGTCTGTGGTTTACACTACGCTGATACATCAGACCAGCGCCGGTCAAAACGAACCGTTTGTTTGTCTTAGTTTAACCTGAATTTTAGTAAGAATTTATGGAACTATTTCTGTACGTCATTGGGAGGGAGTCTAATGTTTCTATTTTTGATTACATCCAACGATAAAATATGAAGATGTGTTACTCTTTCTAAAAGAGTTACTTGTTCACTTTTCTTAAGAGTTTTTTTTAATTGTGATCATCATTATCACCATCAGCCCATAGACGTCTGCTCCTAAACATACGCCTCCCCAAAAATCTCCACATTGACTGATCCTGCGCTGTAGTCGGCATGGGCTCCGGCACCGCCGGGTGTTTTAGGTCATCGTTTATAGGGGTTTTTATACGAGGATTTGGGCCATTTCCCACTACCCTGGCCCAGTGTGGGTTGGTGGGAGTCCCCTCGATTGTTGATTAGCAGGTTGCACCACGTGCAGGTGGTTCGCTTAGGTCCCGTAAGTTGTAATGCGTGTTAAAAATAATGATGATTTCAAAGAAGATATAAGTTATTCGTGAAATCAATTATATGCACGTTAGAGAGATTAGCTGTAACTAAATTATAAAACCTTACCCCAGGCCGAGAGCCGTTTGGTTGTGGGATAAAAAATAATTATCGCTTAGTTTGGATCGATTAAATTATTTGATATGATAAATAACGTAGACCATAAAGCGTCGAATTATTTTCAAAGAAGGTTGCCGCGAACCTTCTTAGAAAAACACCGGTCTCGAACTTTGCCGGAACAAAACCTTCCTGAATAATATATTTAGCAAGAAACTACACCAAAAAGAGTTTAACCTTTTTTTTTCCTGTAACAGTTACTGATTTTCCACGTAAGTTGTATGATTAATTATTTAATAGTTAAACAATATATTATTTCCGTTTCAAATGAAAGATATCTAAATATACAATAGAATACTAAATCTAAGTTTGAGACGCAATGCGAGAAAGTGTAACAGCATGAAATGCATCAAGAAGTCATTAAGAAAAGTGACAAAATGTACGATACCTAACAAATTTACAAGGTCTCGAACCAATAAAATTATCCGAAACTTTAAGCACTTATAAGCTCGTTAAAGTGATATGAAAATGAGGAGAGTGCTTTCGGGGCGGACCCGGGTGTGCGATGCCATCTTTTCTTCAACTTAACGAAATTAATATTACTATAGTTTTTACGCCATCCTTTCTTGATGCATTTCCTGATGCTGTTGAAGGATGTTTAAATTATATACAGGTGAAAAAAAAAATTCTTAAAGTCGATATTAATGCAAGCCCACTATCTTGGCGTGATCGACGCCTAAATTACACGAATGTTTCCGACTATAATTGCTCAAGTGGTTAATAATTAAAGAGATATAATGTATATTATAACTTGCTATTAAATATGAATTAAGATATGGTTATCTATATTTTTTATCTTTTCTCTTGTAGAGCAATATTAAGAGAATAAAGTAGCAATATCATTGCATTAACATTTGATAGGATCGTAAGTTTTTACAGCTTCGGTGCAAGTGATAAAAATAAATGCATTTTATATTACACATACAAAAATTGGTTATTTACCTTCAAACAGGGTTGTTAGTATAATTTTACATTTTTATCGAAATTAAATTCCCTTGTTAATGTAGCATCGGGTATCACAGGGGACCTCACATTAATAAAGATTACGGTAACAGTAAAAGGAACAACTCCATACAACGACTAGTTATGCATGAGGATGATAATCAAATATACATATCGATAATTGAATCATATACGGTGTATTGGTAATGGGCATTTATTTTAATATAATGTGTGTAATTTCAGATATATTCCGAAGTAACATTATAGGAAATTGTTACATTTAAATAATTTGCTATGTAGACATGGACGTTTATAGATCTATAAAATAAAAACTTTAACTACATTACCATATCATTTCAAATCGCAGATAGTTAAGTATGAGATTGTTGATTATCGTTTCAGATAGAAATTTCTACTCGTAAAATACTGTTTACAAACGGAAATATTAATATATATATCGCAATGGTACCTAACCTAAACGGTCTCCAATATTAGTTGCCTCACACTCGTAAAAAATCATTTCATTGTTTCATCATCATCATCAACCGATAAACATCCACTGCTGGATATAGGCCTCACCCGAAGATTTCCACATCGATCGGGTAGCGATACATTTAGGAAGGTTTAGGCCATATCCCACCATGCTGGCCCATTGTAGGTTTGTGGGAGCCAGAGCTTCGTTTGTTGATTAATAGAGTGCACCACAAGCAGGTGATGTTAGCTTGGATCTGGTGAGTTGTTGTGGGGAACCCTTACACCCAAAAATACATATATTTACACACAATTTTCTACAGTGTTTTATCCTAGATGGAACCACCTCGGTATTAATCTCATGAATATTCTGGTAAAGTCTCAGCACATTTTATTCGACGAAGCGAAGAGGCGAACTATAAGTTCCTTTGATAGTTATTCCTCTGCCCGTAAACGTGATGCTCGTTAGGATGTTATACACAGCACAACATTGCGCTTATTGACATGAGACTAAAGATGTTACGTTATCGTAGCAATTGACTAGTTATAGCGCTATTCAAACCGGAATATAGTAATATTTACACAATGCTGTTCGTCAACTGCAATGGAAGTTGCGATGGTACCTACCCAGACGGTCTCCAGCAACAGATGCCTACTAACATTGAAACATGGATAAATCAACATTTAGTGACTTTAATAACATAAAGAATGCCCCGTTCTACGCTCTCGCGTGTAGTGTGGGTGTACCCCGGAGTAGGCCATTATTTATTTATATGAATATCTTACATTTCGCATGCGCTAACAATAGACAAACGGGAGCGCGGTTGGTCCTTACATTGTATAGTAATGAGACAGTAAAGTTAAGAGCAACTTCGACCCAATTGTTAGGTGAGTTTGTGTGTGAACAAATGTTTTTTTATTTGACGGAACACCGTGAAGAGTAAAACGTGCATCTGATGGTAATGCGCCTGCCAATAACAACGTTTAGCTACTTAAGATGACATACACAGCATCGCATTATGCTCCAAGCTTAATCTCATTAGCTACAACGCCCGTCAAATTGTAAAACAGTAAAGTCTACACACTACTGTTTATCAGCTGCAATTGGAGCAGCGATGGTACTTACGTAGACAGTCTTCGGCAACAGAGACCCTATCACGAGTATTTGACATTATAGGAATAATAATTTTTCAAAGACGTGGAGTATTTAACATTTTATGAGGAGTCCCAGCAGTAGGAATATAAAATCGGATATCAGTTATCAGAATTTTGAAAAACAATGTCCCGAGTAACTTATCATTGTTATGATTAAACCGGAAAGTACAAATTATTAATCATCGGCTAAACTTGTAAATCTAATCTAAACAATGTTAAAGAATATAGTTTTTTCTTCTTAAGAAAAACAAAAATAATTTTACCTTTGTCAGAATAAAAAAGGATTTTAGACAAGTTTATAAAGGAATTGGTTCAGCGCTCCAATTCTAAGTTTTATTATACATTGGACGAACTTTTGAAAGATTTTCGTTGAATTTTTCCAAACAATCTAACTAATACCAAGTTGGTATCAAGCAGGTATATTACTTACCATCAGGCGAACGTCTCGCTGGTCTCATTACTTCGTCGGATAAAATATACTAAACACAGAGCGATAATAATCATTATGATGTGGATTAACCTAAAAAGAGAACCATACCGGAATTCGGTCGAGAAAATATTTTAAATGAAAAAAGAAACAATTATATATAATATAGAGTAGTTGATAGTCAATCGCCAAGTTGTTTGTTTTAGTAAAAGATACGGTTTGTCATGGAGAAAAGTGAAATTATCTACATAACATTAAGTTGATAAAATACATAAACAAAGAGACGTTAAGTATAAATGGACAGTAATGCTTTTTTCTATATATAAACGTCCTAAATGGGATGAGAAGATAAATGGCAGCAGTAGTAGACCTATATCCGGCTGACGTCCGTATAAACAAAGATCAGAGCGAGGGGCCGAGATCACTGCATGACGAGGGAAATAGTAGTGGCATCTGATACATGCGCCCTGCGCAGGGGACATCATCAATCATTCAGGTCGCGGGGCGAGACACTTTGGCTACAAACAAATGACGATTCCTCTTAGTTATGACGTAACATCTGGAATGGGGTTTAAATCTATTTCTACCAATATCAAAATGTCATAGGTTCAAAGCTACATGAGATGAGCAGGACGTTCACCCGATGGTAGTAGTAAGTGATAAGCTCACCCATAGCAACGTGGTGCTAGTTAAGATACTTTGCACCACATTGCACTCGTCATCTTGAGACATAAAATATTGCCTCGTTACCCCACTTCCCTAGCTACAACTCTCTTCAAACCGGAACACATTAATATTTGCACACTACTGTTTGGCTACAGAAATAGCTACCTAGGTGGTCTCCAGCAATAGAGACCTACCACCAGTAAAAGTATTTACTACTTAACACCGTAAGTAGTTCAACGACTCCATTAAAAAAAATATCCGCTAACTGTACTACGAATAAACAAATGGTTATAATAATTTCATACAAAAAGATAATAGGCAAAGAAACACAAAAACTAACCAACATTCGTATTTCATGATCAGCAAAAATATACGTATATGTATTATATATGTACGTAGGCAAGTAAACAAGAACGAGGATATGAACTTATTTCCTACAAAAACCTTGATTAATAATATTGCGTCCATGTTGTACTCATCATGGTTTTTACACGGAAACTTTCTTAGTCATTTGGGGTAACATTTGTGTCTGTCTATATGAAATCTCACAGAAGAATCTTACTTGTAACAGCACTATTATCTGTGAACTGTTTTCAAGGCCTTATTTATACAAATATATTTTTAACTGCTTCCGTATCTATAAGCACATTTTGTTAATTTAATTTAGTTAGAAGTAATAGGTATTTGTGTATTTAATATATGTAAGTAGTAGTAATAATTAGATAATAGGTGCTTAGGTTACGATGGGGTTGACATAGCCTTGATAAGCTGAAAGCCCCTAAAATAATAAAGACTTTAAAAAAAAAAACTGCTTCCGTACCGGAGTGGTTAAATGCTTGTCTTTTTTTATTCACCAAGCGACGGGACCAGTGGGACGTTCACCTGATGGTAAGCGATACGCCCTCCCATAACAACGTAGCGCTAATTAAGATGGTATTCATAGCACCACATTGCGCTCATCGTCTTGAGACATAAGATGTTAAGTCTCGTTATACCAGTAATTACACAAACTATAGCGCCTTTCAATCCGGAACACATCAATATTTGTATAGTACTGTTTGTCAACAGAAATAGGAGCAACGCTGGTACATACCTAGACGGTTTCCGGCAACAGAGACCTGCCACTAGTACCATATTTTAACACGTCAGGTCCCCGGATGTTGTGATAGCCACATATGTTCTATAGTTTTATTTTATAGGGTTTTTCGAACTCGCCTTAATTGCTAATATTGCAAATAACTAGCTTTAGTCTTTAAATTTGCCGCCATAACAGAATTGCTGTGATGTAAAAAAAAGATGTAAAATGTCTCATTTTCACTTAATGTGAAATTTAAGTGTTGGTCCATTATATAAAAAATAAGTGAAAATTTTTTTAATTTTTTATGAACGTTTAAAGAAAAAGTTTTCTTAATATAAGTGATACCTACATATTATTACTGGTAATTCAACGTTTTTTACGTATAGAAAAAACGTAAAAATTTAATTTAATATTAAGGAAGTAAACTTTAAAAAAAACGAATGAGTAATACGCCTGTTGATCCCTTTACTGGACATTCCAATCTTATAAAAAAAATAAAATAAAACACAACACATACACAGATTAAATTCACTCGTCGATGTACATCGATAAACTTCGTTTTTCAACCCTTTTTGAATTACGAACGGTCGCGTCAATTCGTGAATATGAAAATGGGAAACACGAAATAGCGCTTCGACCGCGCCGCGCGCGCAGCGGCCTGAGACTGGCCGGAGACGGAACACACCGCGTACAATTCACCTTCATTCTCTATCCCATTCACATTCACAACCGCGACCCCTGTTGGAGTGGGACGGACAATTAAACTTGTAACGTCAAACTTGTCATGGAGGCGTCGTGTTTCGCAAATTGTCCGTTACGTCAAGGACGTTCATAAAAACCCTCATCTAACTAAAATACCTTACGAAATGTCAGCTGTTTGCAGCACCGATGGCGGAGGTAGTCAGAATAGCTCTGCCTGAACGTGTTTGTAGGTTTGTGCTATAAAGATGCGCTTTACTAGAACATTTGAATGCTTACAGGATAAATTAATGCTGTAATGATTTCTGTTTACGCGAATATTACACTAGTGATAAAACAATATTTAGTCTATAAAGATGTTTATCTTACATCCATTATTAGTTCTTCTTCTTAAAGCGCCTCTCCAACTAGTGAAGGTTGGCGATCAACGTGGGATAGACCTTTGTCTCTGGTTCGGCGGAACAATTCGGACGCCACAGATATGCCAGTCCATTCCTTGATATTCCTCAACCATGACTTTTTTTTATTACTATTAGTGAATAAATACAAATTAATTATAGTAATTTAATTGCTACAGTATACAGTTTCCATCTAGTTTCTTTTTAAAAGCATTTTCATCAAGAGTCATAATTTGCTTTGCATAAACAAACTTTCTAGAAAGTTTGCCTAAAAATATCTTTTCTGTTTATCTAGACATGTCTAATGTCTACTGTATTTATAATGTTCATTAAATTGTAATAGTAATTTAAGTGAGGTTTTATTATTTAATTCATGTAGGATGACGTGAAACTAAAAGAGATGTAAACTTAAGACAAAATACAGTACTATCGATAAATAATCTAGTCAGAAGGGCGGCTAAGGCTTAATATGACGTATGTTGTTTGTTCAAATACCTAAGTTATTCAACCGATAAGTTGGATCCTTTCATTTAAAATGCAGATTATGGTAATGATCCATTTTAAAATTTATGAAATAGTCAAATAAAATTATCTGTTAACTATAAAGTTATTGTTGAAATTTATTTGATTGTGTTGAAGGTAAACGTAATGTTTATATAAATGGTAAAACTTTATATTATTTTTTTTATTTTTATAACGAACTGTACCAAACGAGTCGCATTCATCATTACAAAACAAAGATACCATATCTCTTATCTGTTTACAATAGCGAGTATTTTTTACACCAAGCAACACTTGGCCAATACTACTGTGCTCCGATATAAAAGAAACAGTAAGATTTTAAAGGATCTTCATCTAAACAATATTGATTTTTTTAACTGAAATATCATATATATATATACAAAAAACAGTTCACTTAATGTTTCAACAGTTTTAAACTTTAAAACTTTTGTTTCAACTTTAATAATCAGGACTTTGTGATTGGATTCATCTCTTAAGCAAACAATTGCTTGTGACAGGAGACCCTACTTTCTCTTAAAATATTAGATTAATAGTTCCTTACGTCTAATAGTTTTGGAGATCTCGTGATGAGTCAATAAATCTCTGTATATCTCATGTATATGTGTGCGACAGCTGAGACCCGGCACCTTCTCAATGCCATTGTTTACTTCTCTAATTTGGTTGAATGTTATTTTAATATCTTAAATAAAATATTTTCCTTCGTTTTGTATCATGGAGGTCTACTACTAACTTGAAGTATTTACACTGCTTTAAGAACGTTCAATAAACTGTACTCTTTTCTTACAAAATGTTTTATCGATACGGAAATAGTGTTGCAACAATCGCCGAGAGTGAGGTCGTTGTACATACTCACCGACAGACAGACAGTGTTACGATCATGAGTCATGTAAACACATCAACACAGCCCGCTGCTGATCGTGTATCGACTATTTGTTTCAGAAGACATCGGCGTCGTGAGTACGCTTCGTGACTTGACTTCGTTTCAAATGTCAACCCGATATATAATTTTGTGAAAGGCTTACGAAATAATCTTACTGCTGCACGAATATAACCAAAATATACGATTTTACAGCACACTGTAAATAACAACTAACTAATTTATTCCTCATTCTAGTTTTTTAAATTAATGAAAATTTACTTAAAAATTGTATAGTATCTATATTTAAGTGGCTTTGGGCAGGGTACATTGCTCGCAGGACCGACGGCCGATGGGGCAGTAAGGTCCTCGAGTGGCGTTCGTGTATCGGTAGATGTAGTGTTGGGAGACCTCCTACAAGGCGGACGGCCGATCTGGTGAGTATCGCGGGAACCCACTGGATGCGAGCTACGCGGGACTGATCGATATGTGAATCTTTGAGGGAGGCCTATGTCCAGCAGCGGACGTCTATAGGTTGATGATGATCTGATGAGAGATATAGGAGATATTCAGAGGATCATTGACTTATCAGAAGATATCTGAAACTATCAGACGAAAACACAAAATTTTGGTGGAGATATTGTTTCTGCGATTTAGAGGTCGGTTAAGAATAGATTTTACAATATTCCTTCCCTAAAGGGTGTCACTGGAGTGTTACGGCCGGCAAAGCAGCGACGGGGTAACGGCTACTAGTTATTTAAATAGTTATCCATTTTCCGTTACTCAAAATCAAATTCACACTGTCCCAAAAGAAGTAACGTTTCATAAGTACATTCTGTTAATACAATAGTTTTATAGTAGTAAAGTAATATTAACATTCGCGGCATGTTGTCGATGGTGGAGACGACAACGCTCCGCAGGGGGCCCGCAGTTGTATTACTGCGTTACACGAACAGACTCCCGCGTAAGCAACGACGCAATAAACGACATGCCTCTATCGGTTACAGTCCTCTACGCATTATTAAAATAGTTGAATTATTATAATTTCTTTTACATGTTGATGGTAGAATGTAAATTGGTTTAGTAACAGGGTATATAGCAACATATACTTGTATAGTCGATGCTACTCAAGAACTTAGTTATATACTTAGTTATTTAACAACACTTTAGACAAGGTATGTATGTAGTGTTAATCAATTAAATAATAACTTTTGCATAATGTAAGTCACTTAATCATACATCATATCATACTTATAATATATCACAAAGATGTTAATTAGTACATACAATGATAGTTTACTATTTTGTATTAGTACTTTACTAGTGGTAAGGCACTGTTGCCGGAGGCCGTCTATATAGCTCGTATTTTACCGCCAAACAGTAGTGGGTAAAAATTATGTTTCGGTTTTAAAGGCGCTGTAGCTAGTGAAATAGCTGGTGCAAGGAGACCTAACACCTTGACTCAAGACGATAAGTACAATGCGGTGCTGTGTATACCATCCTAACTAACGCCACATTATTTTGGTTAGGGGCATCACTTATTATCAAGTGAAAGTCTTGCTCCTCTCACCGCTTCCTTGAATAAAAATAGTGTAAAATATTTTCTTATCAAATCTTGTTACGACGTCATATGTTATTCTATTTGTGCATAATCGTACGTACGCTATATTAACATTTTTAGAGTTAATAAGGCAAGTCTAAATAAAAGGATTAATTAACGTATCACACCGTTGGTACCTATCATTGGTAATAAATCCAAAGGTTAGCAATACTGCATAATTTAAATGATAAACAAAAAAAATTGTTAAAATAATCTTATTCTTGTGTAAGAGAATGTATTTAAAAAATGCTGGTGGTAGATCTCTGCTGCCGGAGACCGTCTAGTAAGGTGCCTCCGAAGCGCCTATATCCGCCGATAAATAGTAGTATGCAAATATTACTGTGTTCCGGTTTTATTGGCGTTATAGCTAGTGAAATTATTGAGGAAACAAGACTTAATATCTTATGTCTAAAGGCGACGAGCGCAATGTGGTGCTGTGTATATCATCCTAAGTAGCGCCACCTTATTATGGACAAGCGCATTGTATACCATCAGGTGAAGATCTCGCTCGTCTTGCTGCTTCGTAGAACAATAAAAATATAATTAAACATGTTTTAAAGAAAGTAAGATACGAAGTGAAATAACAGATTGTAATTTTTTATTTCCGTGATTAGATTTATAGATTATTTTGTTTTATTTATAAACAATATGAAAATATCGCGCTTACTGTATTACAAGTAGGAGCATAGATAAGAATGTCACCAACAGATAAAAACGCGAGGTCCTCTACAAAAACTGGACTGACGTTCAATGATGGTTGTCGAACAAACGAAGTCTATTAGAGCCTGCTATTTGCATAGCAAAGGCTTTATCGGATCATTGGATGGAGAATAGCAGATGAGGTGTTATCGATTTAAAACGTCGATGTCTTTAAAATCGAATCCGATCAAACGAATTAAGCGATGAATTTTAAAAGCAAATCCGATTTTAACTTATTCGGTCATCAACAACAATAGCTGTTGTTATTGATGTTTGTATAGTTTTTGAACTACAACGCAGACTACTATTTCAGATGATGTTAGGTGATAATAAGGCCGTGGATAGTGAAGTTCGTTCAAAATACGCTTTCATATTAGGTCCTTACATATGAAATTAGCGTTTTGTCGTTCTGACCACTTTGTTCTGAAATATCTACTCTTCGGTTAAGAATTCCAAATACAAATTTATAAATTCATTTAGCTGGGACATTTGAGTTTTAAACACATTCATTATTTTTATCTCATTATTTTTTTCTTTGGCGTCGTTTATTACCGCACGATGGAAAACATGAAATATCGGTATATTTACGAGTACGAGTTCTACCGTGGCACCAGTGCTGCAGAAACAGCTCGAAGAATTAATGATGTGTACGGCGCTGGTGTCGCAAAAGAAAGCGTGGTACGTTTTCAGTTTTAAAGTTTTCGTTCTGGAAATTTCGACCTTCAGAACCAACCCCGTGGACGGCCGGAGACCAAAGTGGAAAATGAAGAATTAAAGGCTATTGTGGAAGCCGATCTATTACAAAGCATTTCAGAGATAGCTCCAGGCTTCGGGGTAAGTGACAAAACTGTATCTTAATCCACTTGAAGCAAATCGGGAAAGTAAAAAAACTTGAACGATGGGTACCTCATGAATTGAGTGAATCGAACTTGCAAACATGCGTCGACTGCTGCTGTTGTATTACTTTGCTCAACCGACACAATAATGAAGGGATTTTAAATCGAATCATTACTTGTGATGAAAAGTGGATACTGTAAGATAATCGGAAGCGCTCGTCGCAATGACTGAACCCTGGAGATCCAGCCAAATCCTGCCCTAAACGAAAATTGACTCAGAAAAAGTTACTTATGAGTGTTTGGTGGACTAGCACCGGTGTCGTTCACTACAGCTTTCTAAAATCTGGCCAAACGATTACGGCAGACATCTATTGTCAGCAACTGCAAACCATGAAGGAAGGACTAGCTGCTAAACAACCGCGATTGGTCAATCTTTCTAAGCCACTGCTGCTTCACGACAACGCAAGAGCACCCACCACCACACACTGCACAACAAACAACCACTACGTTAGATAAGCTACAATTGGAGTGTCTGCGACATCCACTGTACTCCCCGGACCTGGCCTAACAGATTTCAATTTTTTCTGGAATTTAGACAACTTCTTCCAAGGAAAAAATTCAACTCTGATGTGACAGTCCAAACCGCCTTCAAAGAGTTTATTGATTCTCGCCCGCTATGGTTTTTTTAGTAAAGGGACCAATGAACTACCTATGAGATGGCAAAAGTGCATAGATAACAACGCATATACTTTGATTAATCAAATATATTTTACAATAAAAAAATTACTTTATATTCCTTCAGTACAAAACGCCACTCTCATACGTAAAGACCTAATATATTGACAGCAGGAACACAGCAATGTTATGATAGCACCAGAGTTATGATATAATATGATATGGATAACATGGAATAGAAAAAGAACCTCAACCATAAGATTGTAGGAATTAATATCCACAATCAAAAGCATGAATGTTTTAACGGTATGTAATTCTAAAATTATAGTAAAGTCCAGGTATGCAGGTCGTACGTTCCTCCTATTGTCGAAGATCCTCTAGGTAAAGTTAAGGAAATTGATATGGGGAATAAGTAAAAAGATAGAATAATTATTTATCTAGACCCTTTTGATACCTAATACTCAATTAGTAGTATGTTATTATACCACAATTTTTATCAACTGCCGATAAACATCCATATCCTCCTCAACGAAAGTGTCTATATCTATCCTCTAATATCACTGATGGACATAGGGCTGGTTCTACGCTGCTAGCAACTTGCTGTTTTCCTTGACTCTTATCAGTTCGTCAGTTCACCTTGTGTGGCTCAGCACTACGTCTACAAGTACACCGGCCGCTATGCGAGAGTAATTATATACAATAGCTACTTTAAAATAACTAATAAATATGGGCTAAAATATTAATATAGGGATAAAATAATAATCAAATATAGGGAACATTTAATACGATAAAAGCTCGCCGTTGCGAGCGGACAGTGTAGTTACAATATTGACAGAACCACCCATCGGCCGCTCCATCAATCATCGGACAACGTTCAGGAAATAATTACACGGTGTAAAATTATAAACGGCACACAACTGTGACGATTACAATATTAATGTTTAACACCCCGAGAATGATTCCGAGAGCAATCCATTACCGCTGATGATGTGTTTAAGGAAGAGCGGGCTGGTCGCAAGGCGAGCGGAGTGCTGCCCGCACGATTCCGCTCCTTATACGTAAACCCGCCTATCTGCAGCGGTGATTAATTATTCAATGATATATTAATACATAATTAACGTTATAAATAAACTAGGGGCCGCGCTAGCAGCAGTTTATTATTGCTGTTGGTGTTTATTTTTAGTTCGCATTCAACTGTTGGCACACGCAAGGGACAAGGTTCAATCTAATCGGTGACATTGTAAATGAGATATGATGTAAAGTACATACGTTGTAGTGTAGTATTGGATTTGGTCCAAATGATGAAACCATCTGCAAAACATTATTTAGATATACGAGGACACTGAAAGCGAGAGTGAGATCGAGGATTGACGCGTTCGAAATGTGGTGCTGGCGCAGAATGCTAAGGATATCCTGGACGGAACGTCGCACAAACGAGTCAATTCTCAAACAGTTGAACATAACAACACGGCTCTCAACAATCTGTAGGCAGAGAGTCCTCAAATTCTTCGGACAAATGGTCAGGCGAGATCCAGACAGTCTGGAAAGACTGATTATTACTGGTTGTGTGGAAGGAAAGAAAGCGAGAGGGCGGTATCCTACAAGATGGACACGCACAACTCAGGATGCTACGGGAGCTACCCCACAATCATCTATCCAAATGGCGCAAGACAGAAATGTCTGGAAAGAAATGGTGGCCAGGGCAACGCAACATAATCACATCCCTAAGTCATGAGGTTACGACAAAGAAAAAGAACAAGAATTTAGATATATCTAAGTTGAATATCAGATTTATAAAAAATTTGAAAATCACATGTCTTGGGGGCATTTGTGGTCGAGTAGATGGTGGTGGGATTTTTGGAACACACCGAGATGGGTAAATGTAAAACCAGACTTCTCAAGCGAATGTTTTTAATCTTTTTATTATCTCTTAACATCCCGTTAAAATTAAATCAAGTTTATACTTACTCTAATATAAAAAAACTAACTGTTGGAATCATTTAAAAATAGTCTTAGATCGGGCTAAATAGCGTTGCTTCGAAGAGATTGTTTATTGATTGCAATAGGCCATGGACCCTTGGGATGACGAATAAAGAATAATAGACTGCAGGCTATCGATGATAATAGAATTTTTCGGGTTAGAAAGTATAACTGAGGATATAATTTTGTTATTAGGGCCAGTGTAAATTGTATTAACAATTTTTTTTTAATTAAATCTAATATGGATATGGATGCGTGTAACTCTTCAGACGCAGACTTAGAATTGCTAGTTACGTTAGAATGCGAATCTGTTGTCGTCCTTGAAATAAGCATTCCTGCCACCCAGGGGCAACAACTATGTAGTTATTTCAACCTGACTATGATTGTAGGTAGTGAAATTATTGAGCTACCAAGACGCATTATCATCTCGGGGCCAAGAGCACAATGTGCTCTATGCAGACAAGCGCAGTGCCGTCAATTTCCAATAGGTGAACGACCTTACCGATTTATCGCTCTATACAACATAAATTTCAACACCAATTTCCGCGGACTCTCTCAAAGGACACCGAACTTAATACAATGCTAGTGTCCTTTAACATAGTATTTCCAGGTCTTTTAGTCCGCGTGATAAATGGTGGGACAACTTGTAAGTACTTAAATACTTATTAAATAAACAAGTATCCTTTTTAGGATGATAAGCGTGTAAAAACGTTATTTTTCGGATGATTGATCTTATTCGGGAAATCGATTAAATTTTCAATAACACCACTTACGAGTCATTAATAACTGCTAAAGAGATATTTCAAATCGATTAAATGTGAGGGTCTTGCGAATTGAGAAACGACTCGAGATATTACCGATGCGTTAATTGAAAAACTTATATTGGTAATAAATTTTTGAAAATGATTAATTTAAAAAAAATTACTGCGGTGTAGGTAGATGAAAAAAATCAAATAGTGTTATTACCAATAAGAAGCAGAATGAGTCAGGTAAATAAAGACAATTACAATTCAAGTTGATGATATTTGAAGTGGGGGATGTAAGGGTTCCTGCAAAACAACTCATGGGATCCAAGTCAATCTCACCTGCTTGTAGCGCCTACCCGATCGTATGGGAATCTTTGGAGGAGGCCTAGGTCCGGCAGTGGACGTCTATGGGCTGACGATGATGATGATGGTGATATTTGAAGTTCAAAGGTTTTAAAAAATAAGATATATTCGCCATAATTTTTTTATTCAAACAAATTTTCTCGTTACAATCTATATAAATAAATTCACAATTTTACAGATTACGCAGATATCTCCAGCTACTGGGCATACTCCCAGCAGTGGACAGTTGTCTATTATAAAGAACAATCAGCGATAACGAACTTATTTAAGTTTTATTGTTCTATTAAACTTTTAATACTACTAGCGTCTGTTCTATCTTTTACAATTCATCGAGTTTATCAGATCAATCATGAGTGTGACACTTGAAAATACATTATCGTTATCGTCATGGTCGATTTCAGTACTTCAGCTATACAGGTCCATTTGCAGACAACCAAAAATCGTATTGTATTGCTGCTAGGCCACTGCTGACGGAGACCGCCTAAGTAGGTACCACCGCAGCACCAATATCTACCGCCAAACAATAGTGTGTACACATTACCGTGTTCCGTTTCGAAGGGCGTCGCAGCTAGTGAATTTATCTGTAATATCAATACCCACAACTACCTCAGGGTGCAATATGTGGTAAGGAGCCAAGCACCTCATTGTGTTTTATCAATAGAGTGTAATTTATTTTAAATAGCGCCTAGTTATTATGGGCAGACGTATCACTGCCTTTCAGGTGACCATACGTCTCATCCAATTATAGCAAATATCTTCCCTTGAACATTAATTTTATGTATAAATTGGGCATTTAAAAGACGCAAACATATATACAGATAATACATGTTACGAGGGTACAAGGATTTTCGCCCTATATCTTAGAGCGCAAGTCAACCTAACTTGCACGCGGTGTACCCTGCTAAACAACAGACGAGATTAACCACCCACGAACCCTCACTGGGCCAGTGTGGTGAGGCTTACGTCCAATTTCTCCCGCAATGAGGATCCTTGAAATAGGGCTATGCCCAGCAATGGGAGTTATCCGGCTGACAAGAGACAAGAATACATGTTATAGACAAACTACACCAATGTTTGTGATATTTGCCATATACTCGTAAAGTCGGAATCTTTTAATATTTATGTAAATTTTATTAGCCTGACGACTTAATTTATAAACTGCTATTATTGTATATCCTTTATGCGAATGTAACGATTCTGACAAATTAATAAAATAATGAAAGGTTATATTACCATATATGTTCTTTACGCACAATATTTACAGAACCATGTTCATTACTTAAAGGAAAATTAAATATTATTGGGTTTTTTTAATAAGACTTATATTCACGATACGTCGAGATAACCAAGAATTTCATCTGAACATACTCGTAAATGATATATACTCCCAAAACAACGTGGCGCTAGTTACGATGATACACTGTGTGATGGTAGTTCTCTTTTGCCGGAAGCAGTGTTTATTTCTACCGGCAAACAGTAGTGCATTACTGTATTCCGGCTTGAAGGCCGTTGTAGCAATTACCGGGGTAAAGCGACTTAACATCTTCTGTCTCAAAGTGAACACATTGCACTGCAATGCCTACCGTCCTGATCAAGGTCAAGTTGTTATGGAGTATCGAGCAGGTCTCGCGGTCTGGCATCTCTCGTTGAATCGTAAAATAAAATATTATAACATTACTGAATTCCGGATTGAAAGGCGTTGTAGCTATTGTATTAGGGTAACAGGACTTAATGTATTGTCTAAAAAGACGAGCACAATACGTTGCAGTGTATACCATTGTAACTAGCGCCACATTGTTATGGGCGGGCGTATCACTTACCATCAAGCCGATGCTTGTCTCGTCGCTTCGTAGTATAAAGAAAACACTACCCTTGTGTGTCGTTAGTCCATTAATTTCACTAGTTACATTGCCCTTCAAAGCAGAACAAAGTAATGCAGACTACTTTTTATCGGATGCGATGGTACCTACCTAGACAGCCTCCTGCAGCAGAGACCTGGCACTAGAAAATTATCAACGATTATCATCGAATAGTATTAAGATATACACTCTGTCACATTCATCAATATTATACAATGTAAGTGAATAAATTGGATCCAAATGCCATGTAGACTAATCCTGCCCGTTATTACTGAACGGTAGTAGATACAGTAGTAACATTGCGAGTAGTAAACAGATACTAACACAACATATAAACGCGAAGGGCTCCATTCTGTATTAACGCGTAGCCGTTAAATCGTCCGAGATATTGCGTATACTAGAATAGCTCGCGGTACCTGTTGCGTCTCAGATATTCTAGACTTTTAGGTTCAATGACCAGAAAAATAAATATACCGACATTTCGCATAAACCAACCACAGTACTGGTGTTTACTTTTTTTTATAGACAAGTTAAAAATATAAATCGTTAGCTTTATAAAGAAATTCTGTTGTCTTGTTTACATTCATACTTCCCTAATTGATGTAAATTATTAAACTTATTACGCTTCGTGCGCAGGTTCGCGATTTTTAAATGTTGATAAAGGTCACAGGAAAACTTTAAGAGAAAGGAAATAGGCTACTTCTAGACTAGTGCTATTGTAGTCAAAAGCTATTCTATGTATAATGAGAAAAAAATTGCGTTTTTATATACAATTCCTTTTTCATTACCTTTTACAATAGCCGATATTGAAGATGTTCTTTTATTAGATGATGTTATAAAATAGGCGACAAGTTGACCTGATGGTAAGTGTAATAGTACTTGTGTAGTATTGCTTATTCTTTTCAATCATGGAAGCAACAAGACGAGTAAGTCGTTTATCTGCTGGGAAGTTGTACGACTGCCTATAACAATGTGGCCATAGTTAGGGTGTTACCCAGTACACCAAATTGTGCGCACCCCTTTGGGACATAAGGTGTTAAGTCGAATTACAAATCAAACTTTGGCTCCCTCCAACCCGGTGTGAAATGGCCCAAATCCCCCCATATGAACTCCTACATACGACAGCTCCTAGTGTTCAGCGATATCGGTGGCCATGCTATCTATATGTGGAGATATTTGGGTTATGCCTATGCCCAGCATGGAACTCTATCGGCTGATGATGATGATGATGGTAGCCTAAATAGATGATATCTAGAATTTCAGAATTTTAACCCACCCACCTTTGTTAAAGCCTTTACGTCATAAAGCTTAGCTATTGATAACAGTCTTGCAAACTCATCCAATGCAATGAGAAAATGGAGATTAATGAAAGGGTTTAATTTGTTTAGTCTTATTTTACTTATGCATACGTATAATGATCACTTATAACGATGCGAATATTAGTGACGATTATTCAGTTTAATTGAACTGTAGGTTTTTTTTTAAATAATTTTGTGCAGATAGAAATAATATCAAAGTTTCCATGAAGCCAAATCCTAGCAATATATATGTGGGAAACTAAATGATAACGTATGGTCTAACTGTCTGAATGCC
Organism: Ornithoptera priamus; assembly: GCA_029034505.1. Lineage (NCBI taxonomy): Eukaryota > Metazoa > Arthropoda > Insecta > Lepidoptera > Papilionidae > Ornithoptera > Ornithoptera priamus. The sequence goes on from JARDWD010000584.1 coordinate 1,994,064, forward strand.
CAAGTTGGACTATTTGCGCGGCGCACTGTAATAAAATATCATTATGTGAGCTCAACCGCCTTCTTTGCTCAGTGGAGAATCTCTGATGTACTGGTCCCATTTATATGTATAGTTCAGTAACAGCAGTTCAGTTGAACTACCTTTGCTTTCCAATTTTCTAAATGTGAATCACACATGTACTTCAAACACAATTTGAAGGCTGAAAGATGATTGTATATTTCATGCTTCCTGGTTATCATATTGGAATTCCAACCGTGGGTTTGATTTGAATCATATGCTTTTGTATCTTCGTCGTATCGTGCCTACGCTTGTGTATTTGGAAGTAATTGTATTGGTGATAGGTTTCTGTTGCCGGAGACACTGTAGGTGGTATCACTGCAACGTCTTTTTCTGGTGACAAATAGTAGTATGCAAACATTGCTGTGTCCCGGTTTAAAGAGCGCTGTCTATCATCGGCCGATAGACTTTCACTGCTGGACAGACCTCCCCTGAAGATCTCTACATACAGTTAGCATTGTCTCTGGTACCGCTGGACACTAGAGGTTGTCATATTTACGGATTCAAATTGGGAGATTTGGGCCATTTGCCATCACCCTAATCATCTAATGCGGGTTAGTGGGAGCCTTAACCTCGTTTTGCTGATAAGCAGGGTGCACCACGAGCAGCAACGCTCTAGCTGATGAAATTGCTGGAGTAATAAGACTTAACATCTTATGTCTAAATGCGACGAGCACAATGTGGTATGTTGTATGCCATGCTAACTAGCGCTACGTAGTTACGGGCAGGCGTATCACTTACCATCAGGCGAACATTCCGCTCGACTTGTCGCTTCGTAGTTTAAAAAAAAACTTAAGTCAGAAAACTAAGTTTCAAATCATATTCTGCCATCACCAATATTATTTCTTTCTTCATTTAATTTTTATTGGTATATAGAGTAATAACTCGTAAACGTAATTGTTTAATTGGATTAATTATTATACGACGTTATATTAATGTATAATGTCGTGTAATAATGTATAGCAAGAGTTAGGATGTTAACAGTACATTACTTTTAAATATAAGATGCTTAATCTCATTATGCATCACAGTATATATAGCGCTATTTTAACCCAAACACTTATATATGCACAATACTGTTTATTGGTAGAAAAAGACGCTTCGGTTGTCTATGCCCATGCTGCGGAAGACTAACCACTAGTAACTTTTATTCATAATATAAACTGAATTAATAACATTTTATACTTTAATACGCTAATTAATAATCAGCTTTGAAGTCCATTGCAGAACGTAAGGCGTCCCGCACTACAACTCACGGAACTCAGCCAACCTCACCTGGTCGTGGTGCACCCTGCTATCGACAAACAAGGTTCTCGCTCAGCCAACCCGCATTGGGCAAACGTGATGGGAAATAGCCCAAATCCCTCAAATGAACCCCCTACATACGACAGCCCCTAGTGCCCGGCGGTACTGGCGGTCTTGCTGACTGTATTCCTAATATCCAGCAGTGGACGTTTACCAGCTGATGATGATGATGATGACGACGAAAACAACGATTAATTATATAATAGACTGAAATACGTGATAGCACTTTTTGTAAGGGGATCTCGTTTCAGATTACGGTGGAAGAAACTTTTGTGACGAAACCGATATGTTCAATGATCAACAGCTTTCATAGACATGTTACATCCACCTGTACTCAGCCAGCGTAGTCAATCAAAGTCCTGTTTTTGTTAGAGAAAGCTTAAAGTCCCAGTAGTTGAAACAAGAGCGCTGTTCATAATAGTAATATTCATCCTCAGCCGATGGACGTCCACTGCCGGAGATAGGCCTATCCACAAACATTCTCACCAGATCATCGGCCCATCTTGTGGGCACGCCCCATAATAACCTCACGAATCATGAAAACATGATAAAATATTATATCGACATTGACGTAATAAATAATTCAGTATAAAGTTGTGTCCCCTTATCAATGGGATTATTTGAGAGAGTCTTAATACGCGAGCGCTCGCTTCCCGGGTCTCCGATCGCGAAGACATCCTGCCAAGAGGGTATAGACTGGCGCATTGCCAAGCTGGCAATTTTATTAAAAACTCCATAAGCGCCCCGAGGCATTGTTAGCATCTGTTCTGCTGGAGAATTTAAAGAAAGCGCTTTGTATATTTTGTGTCGATAATTAAAATTTTCATAAAGCTTTTTGTGTACCGCTAGAAATATTTCAAAGTATTTTTTTCGTTAAACTATTCACAGCTAGTCACAATTTTAATTTACGTTCAAAGTTTATAGACATATAGTATACCAACAGATTGCACTGTTTGAAACTTCGATCCCGATTTACTTAAAAAAAAATCTATAACACATAAGTATCCAAAGCAAATCGGATAGTTGATTTATTAAATATACAAATAACGGTACTCTAAATATTAAAAAAAAAGTGTTTATGCATCATTCGCTTATCTTTTAAGCACTCGTTGAAGCAGTTTTAAACACTTGAGCTCGCGAACTGGTACTCCAGTGAAGAGATACTTAACCATAAACATGGACATGCACAGCCAAGTCGTAATATGAGTCGTTATACGAGAACAAACCAAAATAATCTATATATAACATTTCTTATGTATGACATAACTATTAATCATTTAAAACAATAATTTGTTATTAACATTTCAATAAATTCTGCGATTCTAGGGTATAAGAGGCTTCGTACAACTCACGGGATCCAAGCTAACCTCACCTGATCGTGGTGCACCCTGCTAATCATCAAATTAGGTTCTGGCTCTCACAAACACGCGTTAGGCCAGTGTAGTAGGAAATGACCCAAATCTCTTTAAATGAATAAGTGAGGATATTTGGGAAAGGCTTATGTCTAGTAATGAACATCTATCGGCTGATGATGCTGATGAATTCTGGACTATTTTAATTTAAGAGTTTATTCACAGTTATCGGTTACGCTAACAAAAATCTTTCGTAAGTATAATTATTATAGCAAGTGGAATAAAATGAAAATGGTTAAACAGATTTTTTTTTGAATTCTTCTCTTGATGTCGTTACTTTTGAACTGGATCCAATCCGGTTTAGACGTTGAAGAGTTATAAGTCTAATACTGTATGAATAGAGACAAACATACTTATTACGTTCGTCTTCTTGATTTCATAGTTAACACTTGAACACTTATGAGACTTCGTTGAAATGATTGTGAAATGTTACTCTCCTTACGGCTCACCATCACAGCATTAAACTTAAGTGCAAACATTTGTTGGTAGGAGCGGCTGCCCACGCGACCATTGTCTACGTTGGCACAACGCTGTTTTCTTTGAAATCTCACTCGCGATGAGTTCCAATTGTTGATGGCATCGCGTGGGTTTCGATCTCTTTAAGATGAGAGAGGAACGGGGTATTTTTATCAGAATTTTTTAGTACACTTATTCGAAACCAGTTTTTTATTTATGCTAAATTCTTTTAAATTCTGCATTTTTTTAGTAAAAACATATAGCTGTCCTTAACAAGAGGTAAAATTATAGAGCCAGATAAATAATTAACTTCCTGATAAGTGCTTTAAGTTGAACAGCACATTAGGAAAGAAAATAAATTATAAGCAATCTTAAGTAGTAAGTAGTTATAATTATATTAAATTATAACGAGAGAAAAGATAATTATTATGTGAGCAGGTAAAGTACTACTAGTTCGGAAATATTACTTGAAAAAAGCACCACTAATAAAAATGTAGTTCAAAGCTAATAGAAGTAGTAAAACTATTCTGGTCATGGACCATGGCAGCTGCAAACCATTAGTAATGCCGAAATAATCAATAATTAATTAAATATGTAATATGTAGTACTTTTAGAATTTAGATATTGCATATTTATGTATTTGACTGATGGAAGGTCCCTATTGCCGGAGACCATCTAAGTCGGTACCACCGCAGTGCTAATTTGGGGTAACGAGACTCAAAATCTTGACCGCAGATGTGATTCAGTGTATATTATCTTAACCCGTGCTACGATATTATGAACAGACGTATCATTTTTCATCAGGTGAATCTCTCGCCCGTCCCGCCGCTTCATCAAATAAAAAAAACACTCAAGGGTTTAGATAATCAAAGCCGGCGGGTCAAATTACACCGTTTTGATTCTTACCGAGAATATCTTTTTATTGCGGTAGATAATGATGGAACATAAATTTGCAGATAACAAGCCGTGCTCGAATTGTGCGCGAGTTTCCGCGGCTATCGGCGTCGTAACTTCTGGTGTTATGCACGACGCGGTGCGGTGCGGTGCGGTGCGGTGCGGCGCGGTGCGGTGCGGTGCGGTGCGGTGCGGCGCGGTGCGGCGCGGTGCGGCGCGGTGCGGCGCGGTGCGGCGCGGTGCGGCGCGGTGCGGCGCGGTGCGGGTCCGCTGCGTCGCGGCCGCGGACGCTCCGGAGGCGCTAAGCGACATTTAACGAGCGCGCTCGCCTCGTAAACTTAACGGCAAATGACGAGCACGACAACGGCCCCCAGCCAGTTGTTGCGTTGCATCGATTTATTGCATTCAAACGTTTCCCTAACGCGTCCAAAATGAATGTTCCGCAATCATTGCGCAAATCACATCACGGACTCACAATCGCTATTTGCATATTTTTCAAAAAAAAAAAAAAAACTTAACAGGCAGTAATTGTGTGACAGCGCTTTCGGCATCTAGTGTAAGATTATTAAGATTGGGGCTAAGGTGATTCCTGTTTGTCGTAGGAGTCGGATAAAAGGGTTATTGGGTCTCCACACACATACATGCATATATATATATATATAGTTCCGCTAACTCGCATTAGGCTAGCGTGGTGGGAAATGCCCTCCTATATGAACACCTACATACAACGGCCCCTAGTGTCCAGTCGTACCGGAGGGCATGCTGATTGTATGTAGAGATCTTTAAGAGAAGCTTATGTCCATCAGCAGACGTATATCAGCTGATTATTATGATGAATATGCAGACAGATACATCTGTTAACAAGACAAGACAACGATTAAATTTTTAGAAGAAATAAATTTGGTATCCAATATATATTAACCAAGTTGAATTAAAAAGATAGTTAAGTTATCTACACGTTATTAAATATTTTTAAAATAATATAACATTTAATTACTTGTATATACGTCTGTGCTACACATGACTATTGCGAATTACCCACAATAGTTTTTTTTAAAATAAGTATTTACGAAGTTTTCTTCTTCGTTGGTATCACTCTTGACAGAGTGATCGTAGTCATCGCTTTAGGTGTTGGTCGCAACGCCATTCCTCTCTGATGGCTGCCTTTCTACTGCATTGATATAGTGGTAACAATGAGCCTGCCACATTTATCTCGTCGGTCCATCTCATACGCGTTCTTCCTCGTGGCTTGGTACCCTCAACCTTTCCCTGGACCACTAGTCGCTTAATAGCTTCCTGCCCTCGGCGGCACACGTGGCCAAAAAAGTTGATGATACGAGACTTTACCAAAGATGGTAAACGCTGCTTGATGCCGAGTTCTCGAAGTATAGACTTGTTGGTACTTGTAATTTTATATATTACTAGACCAGAAGGAACATGTTATTTTTTAATTACAATAGATCAGTAAAATTTTAACATTTGTAGATGTTCTTATTTTAGTAATACTGTGTATGTAGTTAAGCAGATTAGATAAACTAAGCATATTAATGTAACGTTGGACTATTATGATGTTGGAAGGTAAGACAAATGCACCGCATTAAGATACGAAGCGGAATTGTATTCAATTAGAGCGGTGATACATCGCCAGCGGCTTACATTATTTGTAACGGCGAGTTTGCCTCGAAATAACTTTAAAGCAACTTAACGTATTTTATACAACGTTTCTGCTGTACACTTCAAACATTTTTATTTATAGAGTACGTTAACGACGGAATGTTTACTATGGTAATTTATTATTAAATTTACAATTACACTAACTATGCCCGTATTTATTTTTTATTATAAATTACTGGTGGAAGGTCTTTGTTGCGTTTAGGTAAGTACCGCCGCAGCTCCTACTTCTGCCGCCAAACAGTACTGTGCAAACATTAGAAAAAAAAAGAAATTATTTATTTGTCCAAAACTTATTTTCTTTTTTTTTATACATATAAAATGCAATTGGACAAACATGGACTACGTTTAGTCTACATGTGGGCATGCACCTACCAAACTGATTTTTAGCGCAAGCATTCGATTGTACGCATACACACTACCTAAATTAGTACAGTGTTGATTACATTACTGTGTTCCGCTTCTAAGGGAACTGTAGCTAGTGGTAATTACTGAGGTAACGAGACTTAACATCTTAGATTTCAAAGCGACGAACGCAATATAGTGCTGTGAACACCATCGTAACTAACAGGACATAGTTATGGGCTATCGCTTACCATCAGGTGAAAGTGCCACTAGTCAAGTCACTTTATGTATTAAAGAAAAAATATAATAAATCGTAGATTTTTTCTTTGGACACAAACGTTTGCTGAGACAAGGAGTTAACAGTAGAAGATAGATACCATGAAAATCTTAAGAGTAATTCGATTTTTGTAGTTTAGTGTACTTTGCCATTAAAGATAACTGTACTTACCATCAGGTGGGATCAAAATCGAAGGCTTTAGATTTAGATTCATCTGTTGTATCGGTGTCAACTTCTTAATGTTCAATGCATATAGACAGATCGTAACATTGGAATAAAATATATTTATATGCTTATACATATTACTACAATCTAAAAATATTTATTGTTATCATCATCACAAACGGTGAGCATCTATTTCTGCTTATGTATTCTACAAAATATGACTTTGAGACTACTGGCCCAACAAAGAACAATCATTAAAAGTTTTCATTAAATATTTTTTTTTAATAGTTCGCTTTTGATCGATTGAATATCAAAATCTACCAACCATATATACGTAAGTATATAAATATATATGTATATATATATTCAATGAAGCGACAAGATGAGTGAGATGTTTACGTAATGATAAGTGATACGTCTGCCCATAACGTGGTTCGTTAATATGTTATCTACGTCATCTTAACACAGATGTAAGATGTCGAGTTTCGTTACCATAGTAATAACACTAGCTACAGCGCCTTTCAAACAGGAACACAGCAATTTTTGCAAACTGTTATTTAGCGGTAATAGGTGGTGCTGCGGTACCTACCTAGAAGGTCTGCCGCAACTTACCATCAGTAAATTCTTGTTTTAATTTACTATATATATAATAGAATCGTTTATGTATTCACAAATGTCTTATAAGTCAGTACGTTAGTCATAACATGCTGCTTGACAAAGCTTAGTAAGAAGTTAACGATGTTTGTTCTTCACTGTTGTATGTCCATCAAAGAGAAGCAAGTTTTGAATAACATGCCGCTAATCGTTGGACAGATGGACATTCCATTCGCGTGGCCGAGATGAAATTGTTGAGGTGGATGTGCGGAGTAACTAGACTAGTACGTGCGTGGTAGCGTCGTAATACGCGATATCACCGACAAACTGCAGGAAAACCGGCTGCGATGGTATGGGTATGTCAAAAGGAGACCACCTGAATACATAGGCAGGCAACAAAACACTCAGCTTCAACATACCCGGCAAACGGCGAAGGGGAAGACCGAAGATGCGATGGCTGAGTGTAGTGACAAAGGATATGATGATCTGCAATCTCAAGGAAAGCGATATTCCAAATAGAGCGGAGTGGAGTGAAAGAAGTAAAAAATCAGACCCTGGTATAAGACGGGACAAACGCTAAGAAGAAGAAATCGTTTGACGGAGCCATTGCAAAACAAGAGGGTACTGGGAAGTAACGGCCCAATTTTCGCAAGCAGTTCAAAGAAGAGCCAATTCGTATTTCAGTGCAGTGTAATTGGCGCTGTGCCTGCAGATACTACCGTGTAAATTTCGCAGTCGAGGGCGTGCTGCCGCGTTGTGGTTGCAGCCACAATTGAGTAACACTAAGTGGGTAACGAACAAGTTAAATATGCGTCAGGGTTTCCATGTAACATTTTATTAAACCCAAACCTGTTCTTTCCTACCTCTATCAATAAAAGATGACGATCAATCGGTTTCTACCCCTATTTAAACTTATTCTTATACAAATTAATCAGAACAAATAGTTGTGACGATATTGATACGAGAAGGATGACCGCAAGTAGTAAGTCAGCTCATAATCACGTGGCCCTAGTTAGGATGATATACACTGCACCACATTATGTTGTTCGCTTTGTGATGACTCGTACAGTAATTTCACTAGATACAACGCCGTCTAAACCTGAATTCGGCGTTGTAGTGTAGTGATAACTTTACTGACTTAAGTATCAAATGTTTTTGTTAAATGAATAAGCAACAATAACATGAGGATATATTAATTTCAATGATAGCCACTAATTGTAGTTTAATATTATTTTACAACCAAGAAAGCAAATAAGTATGATAATCGCCTGATGGTAAAGCAATTATCGCAGTTTATGGACTTCAGTAATATAGGTCTTGACTTCTTCCGTCTCAAAGCGACCGTTATTTACCATCAGATGTATTTAAAAAAGAAAGCAATAGTTTAAACGTTCAAAATAAATTTGACTAACATGAACATACAGTTCATACTAATAAAATTTTTATTGGCATGCAAAAACTTCCTATACATGCAATCCATCTGATTATACCCGTACAACTGACCTTACCTTAAATTAACTTAAAACACAGATAAATTATTTTATTCGCTCACATTAATTTAAGGACGTAATAGAGAATTATTTAAGGACACAACAAAACAGAAGTTTTGCTACTCGCCTTGTGTTATTCTATATATATATACAAGAGAATTATAGCAAAAAGTTTGCAGTATTCAATGTAAATGTAGAAAAACAGCATATACAATGATAACGTGAAAACAATGTCAAATATTCGTAACACGGTAGATAAAAAATAAACTATGTTATAATAAGTAATCCTCGATATGTTATCAATTAAATAGGAACGGTATTAGCTCGATATTAATTAAATATACGGCTGCGAAACTTGGTCCTTAACAATGGACCTTATAATAAAGTTCAGTCACATAACGATGGAGAGGGTGGTGTTCGGAATATATCTGTGTGTTCAAATCAGAAATGAGAAGATCCGCGATGTAACAGGATCACCAACGTAGCTCTACAATGGGCGATGAAATGTTGGAGATTTAAAGTACTGAAATAGCGACCCGGAAACACATAGCGTTATTGGACTCACCACTAGCTGGACGGTAGATATAAAAAATTATTGCTGAGAGACACTGGACTCGGACAGCGCATGGCTATGTTTTAATGGAAAACTCACAAGAAATCTATTGCGATCAGTTGATGCCCATTGGCGTATATGATGATGATGAAATAAACAATTTATAATAACATTCCAGTAGAGCACCGATATCAGAAGGTAGATAAAATAAATAAAAAATAAAAAATATATACAGAAATAAAAAATAAATTATTTAGTAATTATAAGATTACCGTTGAGAGTAGTGCTATTGGGTAAATCATTACAATTTGAAGCGCGTGGGCAAGCAGATGCCGTCACTCATTACGCAACTGTATGAAGTGCAGCCAGTGTTGCCCCGTTCAAAATATCGATAATAATTAATTATAACAAAAAAATTTACGAATTCATTCACAATCAACGTGTTATAGTTATAATAATAATAATAATAAACACCGCTCTGTTCGCACCGTTGGGATTCGGGGCCTTCTCTCAGAAAACAGTTATGAACATTTGTTTAGCTTGCTGCTCAAGTGCGGGTTAGAGAATGAGATACGTCAAAGAAATTTAATATTATTAGATTATTAGGTTTCCTCACTGTGATTTCTTTCTTTGAATACTTTCTGCAGTGATCAAACCCGCAGTTATTTCAGATGTATAGTTTTTTCATTCAACCACCCGTCCACAGTAATGTAGTGTTAAATAGAATAGTATACAAAGGACCACATTATGCTCAACGCTGTAAGACATAAGATGTTGTCACGTTACTCCAGTAATATTGATGACTAGCTACAGCAGTGTCTAGCTCAGCTCAGCTAGCTCTAGCTCGCGTTTGTCAGCTGCGAAAGGCGCTGTGCTAGTAACCTGGACGGTTTCTGGCAACAGAGGCCTACAACCAGTAAAATGTGTAAAGTTATCTGTTTGCCCAATATTTACTATAAAACATAAATGTAGCAAGCAACCATAAATTATATTTTTAGAATCAAATAACTGTAATAACTTCAAACAGAAAGTGTTAATGTAAAAAAAAATATTTAAAATTTTCTTCCGATCCGGAAATCCGTTATAAAGGACTATGTTTAACAGTGGACATCTATAGATTGAAATTATGTCGATAACGGTGAAACAAAAGTATCGAGATATCTCCTCCAGCTCTATCACAGCAAGTGTTTCCGTGAGTCCGTAAATTTCTCAATCCACGTGAGAATATCGAGAGGAACGGTAACAACGTTACGACGTTTGGTAATTGACAGTTCTTGTTAAAGCGCCCCCGTAAGATATACACCTTATTATATCGTAAAAATTTACGATATTGTTAATATTTATGTTATTGATTCTGCGGTTGTGTGAAACAATATCGTTTCCCAACTGCAAACCTTAAATGTACGATTAAGCTCACGCCCGTTTACGTGTGATGTCAATATACTTTATGATTTATCATCTGTCTGTACGATTGTGCTGCAATTGTTTCCCACGAACATGCAATGGTTCTGAATAAGAGCCCTGTCACATTCAAGGTCGATAACGAGTTAAAATAACAAAATTTCTCTTCATGTAATGGAAAAACAGTTTTATATTGCGATATTTAAATGCTGGAGAGACTCTTTAATTAAATCTAAAAACGTCTCTGGTTCTCTATTTATCTACAATAGGCTAACACTTGACAATGAGGATCAATGCGGACTTGATTTACTCGTAGTAGGTCTCTATTGCCGCATGCCGTCTAGAAAGCTACCACTTGACGTTTATTTCTAATGCCATACAATAGTGGGCAAACTTTAGACCACTAACTTATTAACGGAGAATATTTTTATATTACTCTGTTTTCTTGTTCTGTATAACCAATTTTTAAAATCGATAGTTCACTATACTAAAAAGAAATAAACATTGATAGGACAACGCATCATCGCTGTATCATCGTGAAAGTAGAAATAGTTCTCCGTTAGGTATTGGAACAGGAACAATTTTTTAAATCTATATTAGCAGAGCTGACTCGGTTGTGAACTCAGCTATCAGTGCAGACATATAAACTAAGTTATCTACGTGGTAATGATACATAGCTTCACAAAGTCCGCACGAGGGGAGACGCAGTGGTCCCTCCTGTCGGGGCTGGGACCGTTGCATTCGCATTAAAATCGATATCTCCCCTCGCACAGCATACAATTATAACTCGGTTTCGTTTTGCACTTCATTCTACGATGGGGTACGAAAGGGGGTTATAACGCATGCAAAATGGCGAATGAAAAAGGAAAACTTTATTTTTTAATTATAACGGGACCTAACGTCTTATGGCTTAGGGCTACGAACCCAATGTGGTGTAGTCTATATCACTATCGCGTCTTTATGTAAAATATAAAAACTTCTTAAATTGAGAAATGGATGCTAAGCAATCCCTCTATTGAATTGTCAAACTGTCATAAATCGTGATACCTGGTTGATTTAGTTATTCGTAACGGGTCGGCGGCGAGACATTCAAAACTTTGGAGTAAGTTTGTAGAGCAAAGTTTAACCAGATTTGATTTAAAGCTTCACGATTTTTGTAGCGGTTCTCTACAGACGCAGGGTTTCATACCTTAAATAAAAATTAGATATACACTATGTTTGTTTTTAATTGAAATTAATTACATTGATGAGTTTTAAAAACTGATTAAGTTATAGCCAGAGACTTAAATCCGCAAGTCTACTTTGGGCTCAAATATATATATATATATAAAACATACACCCATTTAAAGCATGAAAAATACAATCACAAAAAAGATATTGAGCTGATAACGGCCTCCATGACGTAGTAATCTTGTAACACCGAAGACTTTAATTCGATTCCAGAGCTACCTACGATAAATTTTCATTAACAGGATTCTACGAATTCTTAACACTTGCCACCCATCATCATATTTTAAATATGCTATCATTACAGAATTACTTTGTTCCAGCTAGTTTACATATAACACCTAGTACACTAGCAAATATAACATCAGCTACGGCGTCATTGTAACATCATAGTAAACTGAGATCAATTGTTCGCAATAGATAATAAGCATCTTTGAACTAGTTAAAGGTGTAAGAGTATAACAACTTACGGGACCGAAGCCACCCTCACCTGCTCGTGATGCATCCTGCTAATCAATAAATGAAGTTTCTGGCTGTTACAATCCCACGTTGGGCCAGCGTAGTGGGAAATTACCCAAAACCCCCATACAAATTCCTACCCGATCGATGTGGGAACCTTTTGGGAAAGCCCATGTCCAGCAGTGGACGTCTATCGGCTGATGATGATGATGACTTATTTAAATAAATTTCATCTCAGAATTGTCCTAATTAAACTAAATTGCTGTTTAAACAATCAATAATTTCATCCGCTATTTAGAAAAACTAAATAGTTTGTTATACATGTTAATAAAGATATGGAGCGGTAAAACTTTGCGTTTGTTTCAAAGTATCAGCGACAAGTAATGCTGGACCGCAATTCACTTTTCGGGTTCTGGTTTTATTGTCGTGATCGTACCAGCCAGATGTTACTGCGTATTGAGCAACTTTAACTAAACGTATTAAGTTAACGGCGGCTATCTTGTGCGCATGTTTAATTTTCCATTATATTAGAATGTTCAGTTTGTAATATTTACAGTTTTATTGTATCTTACTTTTCATGGTCAATAAGTACTCAGCCGTAGTCCGGCACTATTTTGAGTAACGGGTATGCGACCCCGGCTTCCCGAGCTGCTATTGCCTCCTTTCTACTCTTTCCGAATCAATAGTATCCCCTCTTATTGTTGTCCTTTCCAAACTCCGCATTCCTTTTTACTTTACATAATTCCCTACCTAATCCTGCTTATTTCCCTTCCGCCAAGCTAATCAAAGGATGGACAAAGGAATGAAAGAAGATGTACAAAATGCGAAAAATGTGTATAAAAGATGTAAGACCGTAGCAAAGGATGTGGTGGAAAGGAAGAAAATGAACGATAGAGATAAATTTGAAAGAAGGTTATGTGATGACTTCCGGACGAACATTAAGTTCTTCTGGTAGTATGCAAGTGCGATGGACTCACCACACACATTGTACTAGAAGCCTTGGTTCGACCTGCGCTAAGTTACGATTCGAGTAATCTTCCATTCCAATAATCTGCACTTAGTCAGCGTGATTGATAAATAAACGGCTCCATCACCTTCCTAGTGGTAAAAGGTCTCGAGTTCCAGCAGTGAGAACACGGAGGAGGCTTTTTACGGCATGTTGCAAAGCCAAAGTAAATGTATCATTCACCGCTTATTTATTGGTTATACGTGACTGTTTTACTGGTAATTGCTGAACAACTCTGTCCGCCGATAACAACCTACCATTCCGTTTAATATATACAATTTGCAAAACCAACAACAACGGTTATTACAACGTTCGTGACTATTTCTGTTACCTTTAAGGGATATAATAATATATATTGAACATTAAACATAATTATGAATCATTGAATACTTTTAAAATGAGTGTATTTAGTTGTTTAGTGAATATTGTAAAGCTACGGTATACCATCGATAACTAAATCTGTGCACTACACGATTTTAGTAACACACTAAAAGTAATAACAATTTACTTGGTGCCGGAAGTTTAAGATAAGCAATAAAGTGCACACTCAAGTTAGAACAGCGACAATGTAGTGGTGGTACAAAGTTATAAAGTTCAAGGGAGACTTATTGCTGTACCCTTCGTGTATATTTTAGAATCGAGTAAAAAAAAAAAATCACAAAAAAAAATTGCAGCTGCAATAATGTATGGGTGGCAAATTAAAATCAACAAATTTATAACAAACATGCTATAGATACTATATTAAAGAATATCCGATACAAAAATATACAAAGTAATAAAATAACTTTCAAGTCAGTTTCTCTAGGTTTAGGGACGATATGACCTTGTTTCCAAGATTCTCAGTTCTGGCACACTAGCTTTAGTGTCTTTCGAACCGAAACTTAATATTTGCACATTATTGTTCGGCGGCAGAAATAGGAACTGTGGCGGTTTTGGCTAAAGGGTGTCTGGCAACAGGGCCCTACCATTAGGCGTAAAACAATTTGTACTCCAGAATTAAAAATAAAATAAAAAAAAAGCAGAAAAATCAATGCCACTTTAGACGTGATATGTGGTGATAGTCAATTTTGTAACAAACCTTCAATGGATAATATACACATATTTATGGTTTTATTTACAACATATTTTTTCAATTATTAATTATACTAAAGGAAATATTTTTTTATTTAATGAAGCTAAGAGACGAGCAGGACGTTCACCTGATGGTAAGTTATACGTCCGCCCATAATGTTGCGATAGTTAGGTTACTAGCGTACCACATTCCGTCTTCGCCTTAAGACATAAGATGTAAGTTTCGTTACCATAGTAATTACACTAGCTAGTGCGCCCCTTAATCCGAAACAGCAAATATTACTACCCATTACTGTTTGGCGGCTGAAACGAGAGCTGCGGTAACACTTACCTAGACGGTCTCCGACAACAGAGACATGGCACCAGTACAGAAGAATTTTTGATTGATGGCACATTATTGGTAATGATATATCTCCAATTAAAACGAAACCACCACCACGCCAATGTTAGATACAGGAAACTCTTACCGTGGCAGCGAAAAAGTCACGCGTCTACTAATCATGCCATGCAACTACTGGATTCTTACCTGCAAAAAAATAGTATGATTATTAACTCGCTAAAAAAATTTTTTTTTTATTATTCGACAAAGCATCTATATGAGCGCAATATTCGTCTGATGGAAAGTGTCTCAAACTCAAACCAATCTGGCGTCTTTTAGGCTAATATACACAGTAACACATTGTGTTTGTCGTCTTAAAGCATAAATTGATAAATCTAATCACCCAAGTAATTAACCTAGCCACAACGGCTTCAAACCGGAAAACAATAATATTTACACGTTACCGTTTGTTGGCGGAAGCAATAGCCGTGGTTTTGCCTACTTAGACAGTCTCCGGGAACGAAGACCTACCACAGGTACTATAGCATTAGTCATCATTCCTCTTATTTTCATCATCATCACCTTCAGCCGATACACGTCCACTGCTGGACATAGCCCCGCACCCCACTAAAAATCCCCACATCATTCGGTCTTGCGCTGCCGTCGTTTGTGGTTCGCATGGGTAGAATTAGGCCATTTCCCACCATGATGGCCTAACACTGGTTTGTGCTTTTTACTTTAGTCATTATAAATTTGGTATTCGCATTCCTTAGTTAATATTTAATGATATTAATTATTATACTTAATATTTTAATTTCGTCGCTGAATGGAGAAGAAAATGTAAAATACCTTTCGCTGCGAGAAATTTCCGATAAATATTATTCCTTGTAGATTTTCAAAGCACGCTTATTAACTGCGTAGGACCTTTTAAAAGAATACACTTACAACAACAAAGGAAAAATGTTAAAGTGCGAAGAAAACGTATGGGAGCTTTTATCTGCGCTTTCTAACCACGTAAGAACGGTTCGCACTTTTAACTTCCGGTTTGGTTTATTCTTAACCGGGTATTATTTTATGAATTTTAATGACGTCGTTTTCTTTGAAACAACTCAACCTTACATTCAGGAAAATAAAAGGGGTTGCAAGCTAACGACGTTTACTCTTACTATAGATCTCATTATGTTCTGCTTAGTGGGATACCGGACCACACAGAAGGACGGGGGGTGTGGGACAAGAAGATACCTTTGTGTCTAAGTAAATAACTTTAGATTATTGGTAATCTTTTTTATTCGCGGGTCAATTGTGTAAGAGATACAGTCCGTTATAATTTCTTTTTTACGCAGCATAGATCATTTTGTGTTGGGAAGTCATTATATCCGAAGACCGTCAAGGTAACAACCGCAGCTGCCACTGCAGCCGTCATATCATCGTCATCATTATTTCAACCGATGGACGTCCACTGCTGAACGTAAGTCCTTTGTAATACAATTGTGCAAATATTACTGTCTTCCGGTTTAAAGGGTATTGTAGCTAATGAAATTATCAGAGTAGCGAAACAATATCTTACATCTCGGGATTAACGTAATGTTGTGTATATCACTTTAACTACCATTAAGTGTAAGCTTATCAGTTACCATCGAATAAGATTCAAATTCATTACGCTATAATATCGGCATCTGTAAATGTAGACAATGTTGCAAATACGAAATTTTAGAATGACAGTTCCCTGCATCTTCCCCTTTTGCTCACAATGCGCGGTATTTGTAAATGAAATAGAGTTATTCGCGTACCCACACCCTACACCCCACACCTTGCACCCAACACCGCGGAGAATCACATGGATTCCTACGACCTAGATTTCGCTACAGCTTTCGAGAAATTTTATGAAAACTTATATTACCGCCTACGAGATATTGAGAACGCTTTTATCAAATATTATTTTATATGTTGCCGTTTTAATTTATTTTAATAATAACTTTCATAATTGTAGTGATCATAGTATAGTAGAAAGGTTCTGCAATTTATTGATTAATAATAGTAAATAATGGGTCTCGATTTCTAAAATGTACACTGCTTGTAGTAGGTCTGTCATAAAATAACTAACTTTAGTATGCAAATTCTTGCTAATTTCTGGTTTTCTTTTGTTGCGATAACGATTTAGCGTTTAAACGTAACGCAAAATTCATCTTTATTTCTACTATTGATATCTATAAAAAAATTAGTTTGACGTCATTGCCCCACGGACCAACAATAACTGGCCGTTACTTTGGTTCTGAAAAGATACTCGATATTGCTTTATATAAACCATTTTTGATCCAATTAACTTCACAGATGGCGCAACAATTAATGACACTTTTTTTTTAACGTCTGCAATAATCTTTAAAATAATCTCTAAATTATGAATGATGGTAACTGAAGAAATAAAGGATATAAAACCGTGTCGGTAATGCTTTTAAAGTAATGATAAGTAAGAAATGCCGAAGAATAGACAAATAAATTTTAGGAATTTTATGTTTTATAGTCTTTTTGTGTGCAAAGTATCAGATGTAAAAATGTACAAAATGTACGACGATGTTACAAATAAAAGAGAATCCTGGACAATCCAAGTTACCAATGGATTAAATGAAACATCGGTGTTCCGTAGACGAATTAAATTCGTTTAATCACGAAAAAAATATCAGCAGCTGTTATAAGATATATATAATTTAGATATAATTAAGTTACATTACACTGCAACGATAATATTAACTATATCATCATCATCTCAACCGATGGACGTTTACAACTAGAAATAGGTCTCCAGGATATACTATGGGCAAGCATAACAAAGAGGCGTTAATCAGATCATATACACTGCAACACATTGCGGCCGTCGCCAGAGACATAAGATGTTGAGTCTCGGTACCCTAGTAATTACACTAGATACAGCGCCCTTTAATCCAGACCACAGTAAGTTTTCACACTACTTGTTGACGGCAAAACAAAACAGAACCAAACTCCAATAAAAGTATTTTTTAAAAATTACATACGATGTATGAAACATTGACATATTAATAGGATTTATAAAAGTCTGTAAAATTTATTTGACAGGAACTTGAACTATGATGAGGAATATCAGACTTATTGGCTGGCACTGATATTCGTCATATTAGTTCAAATTCCTATAAGATAGGAAGGCTAATAATTCTAGTGAAATTAATTATTTTTTTTTTAAATTACTTAGGGATTTTAACAATAACCTTCAAACCTAAATACAGCAAAAATTTAACGATAAGCACCCTATAAGATATCATCACCTTTGATAATCTAAAAGGTATTAAATGGAAATTGTTGGGAAAATTGTAATTAATTGAGCTATTTAAAAGTAAAAACAAAATGATTTGTTATGTTTGAATGTACCAAAAGAACAGGCGAGTAGCAGCATTAATTAAAGAAGCTTCTTGAGATTCGAGTGTCCGTAGCTTCAGCTATCCCACAAGCCAGGTAGCGATAAATTGGCCACTACCCTCCATTCCGCCGGAGCCAACAGTAGCCTCCATTAAGCTCAACTCGTTAAAACGTTTTTATTTTTCATAGAGGCTAGACGAGCAAGATGATAGTCTGATGATAAGTGATACACTTGTGTAGCAATGTCGCGATTATTGATATACACTGCAACACGTTGTAGTCGTCGCCTGGAGATTTTAAACAGCCTCTTCGCTACAGATTATATAAAAATATCTTTAATATCACTCAAGTGTGATGACAGTGACGTTATCACTAATGGTAATCGGCTATAAACTCAGTTGGAGACACCAAGTAAGCAAAACAGCGACTAGTTTGCAGCTGCTAAGCGAGCACTTAACGTAATAGCTGGCAGCAGTTTCCATTAAATCGGCAGCACTAACAGCTGCTAAGTACTTGGAGCATCCGACGATGATATTCATCTCGTTTAAAGGATTCGTAAAAAAATATTTCCATCGTAAAAATATTGCACAATTTCTAAATGCAACAGGTGAAGTTTGTATTAAAAAACATAACATTTTATTTCTTAAAAAAGAAATCTGTTCACCGCAATTATGTTCTGAAATAGTTTAATAAGAGTATGAGCATTTATCGTGAGAGTTTCTTATTAATCCTACGTAAGGCATGGACCGCAGCTGGTTAAGGACGGAGTGCTCCATATTTTATGAACTCGTATATAACATTGAAACTCCGCCGAGGCACCGTCGCAGCGAAAATTTCCGAAATCCGCTGAGCGAGTGCAACTCGTCCATATTTTATCGCACGACTCGCTACGACTTTGTTCGACTTAAGCGAAATTTAAGAAAGTTTTGCTTATTTTATTTAACCCTCTTTATTATAGTATACACGGTCTTATGAAGAAATTAGTTACAAACATAAATTTGTATTATATTTATTTAACTTAAGCTTTTCTCTATGCAGTTCAAATTCTTTAAGCTTGCATAAAATGACTAACGACTAGATGATTCTTATAAGAAATGTTAACATTTTGTACGACTATGCTAAGTTTTTATGATGTTAAATAAATAAAAAAAGTTCTATAACAAATTGTTTCTTTTTTTAATAATGCGATGCTAATTACGACAGTGAGTATAAAGTCTCATTAACCCAGTAATTTAATTAGCTACAGCGCACTTCAAACTGTAATACACTGTAATGTTGGCCACGTCACTGTTTGGCGACAGAAGAAGACGCTGCGGTTGTACAACAAAAATCTGCCACCGGTAGTTTTAGACTTGTAGCTCCCAAACGTCTAAAAACCTTTCACTTTCTAGTTTTTTCGTTTCAAACGTAAGGAACTGTGTCAACACCACGATCGCCCGATAGACGTCCACTGCTGTATATAGACCTTCCCGCAAAGATCCTCACTTCGGTCAATCCTGTGCCGCTCGAATCATCGGGCACCAGGGGCTGTCGTTTGTAGGGTTTCATATGGGGGGATTTGGACCACTTCCCACCACGCTGGCCTAATGCGAGTTGTTGGGAGCAAGAGCCTCGTTTGTGGATTAACAAGGTCCAACTCAGGTGAGGTTGGCATTTGTCCCGTGAGTTTTTATGCGGGACCCCTTACACCTATACAAAACTGTGCAACTATCCATAAATGACAACTATATATAAAAGATCTAACAAATATTAGAAAGACCTATCACCAGTAAGTAGTAAACGTCCGATGATTTTGAATTCCATCTATCAACCAGTACAAAATACAGTCCAGCTCTTTTATATACATATGTATGACCACATTTCATTGTCATTATTTGCGTCAAGTGTGTAACGGAAGCATGTTATTTCCGTTGACACATTTAAATAATGTTTCATATAAAAATAATATAATTTAATGTTATGGGAACAGTCGTAATACTGATGAGATGCGACATGTAAAGAGTTAAATAAAGCAATAATATTAAATGACTCTTCTTTTCTGTAGAAATAAAAGAGAAAGAACTCTTTCCAGAGAATTTAATGTATTATTTTTTTCTCTACCAAAAGACTGACACTTGACGTATATTTCGTTACCACAGTAATTTCACTTTAAACTAAAGTAATGTTTGCACACTACTGTTGGAAGGCAGAAAGTAATAATAAAAAATTTCTAATGTATTTCTGTGCTTCAAACGAGGTAGCATTGTATTCTGATATATGTTACAAGGTATATTAATAGATGCATACTCACATTGTTTTTTTTTTGTTATAGGGGGAAATTTTCTAAAAAGATACACACCTTGCTTTTGCAGGCAAGACAAAATTATGTGGGATTTTTATCCAACTAAAACACCCTCGATGGTCATCGTCAATGCGTTGCGAAAAACCACAAGATTTTCTTCGGAATCCACCCATGACTCCCGGCACTACTACGCCTAAAGCACATCCCAGGAAGAACCATAACCCTCCTCAGCACCGTCGCATTGATACGACAAGCACGAGACAACCTCGTACCTGTCGTTCACCCCGGGCTCGCTTAGTGGGCAATGAAGGCCTTTTACTTTTTAAGCCCACGAACACGAAAACCATTTAATCGCCTCCTACGACTGACAGGGCTTACCTTAGCCCGAGACCACAGAGTAAGAGTGCCTCACACCCAACAAAAATTACGAAATATTATACACTTAGTACAAAAAATACATTATCAGAATGCAAAATATAAATATACACGGACAGGACAGATATACATATGTATATGTATGTATACATAGAACATAAAATTGACATCACATAGGTAACGGCTCGACAATGTTATGCGGTTAAGCCATCAACGTATGGTACATGAATTGTATGAACATGAAGTTATCAAGAGATTACACCAGAAAGATTAGCCCATGAGTTGATTTCTTTGATCGAATATGTCGCTGTTTGATTAATGCAGTGCCAATACCCTTGCTTCGATGATGCAGTTGGTAATCAAAGTAAATATGCATATGATGTTATGGTATTTAGTCATTATTTAGTCGTTAGATATATGTCTGACTTTTTCTTGACGTAATTATTGTAGTAATCGTAGCAATCTTTGTGGTGAATTTTATTACAAAATTTTGTTTACTAAAAAGGCCTAAATATTTTCAAATACTCGTCAGGGTTGCGATAAATTCATTGGTATCGGTGTATTCACAAATCGCATCAAACTCCGAACCAGATCGGCAGCGGTTATACTCTCCCGGGCCCGGCGCCGCCACCGACCAGTTTCCGGGATACCCTCTTGACTGACTTCGTTATCGAGCAGGGATTATGCGGATGTACTTACTATCTTCTCGGGAAAAGGTCTAAACACATTTTAGGACAGTTGTGATAAAGAATTTAACGTTAGAACATAAATATTATATTTAAATTTAGGCCCAGGATATGAAATATTTTTAATTAAGTATTATTGTCTTATGTAGACGGTGCATTGAGGAACACACTACAACAGACCTACGTCCAGCAGTGGACGTCTATCGGTTGAAATGATGATAATGATTATGTTATGAGATAACATTATCATTTATTGTTTCATTTGAATGATGTTAATACCCCGTCTGAGCGACGGATTACGATATTCACATTACCACCCATCTAACCACATCATCATCATTATTAACCACAGCGTATCGTAAAAGCCGGTGATAGGAAACGATAAGAAAGCAAGTTTAGCAAAAGACGAGCAGCTTTCCCTTGATATTCACGAGCATATTTTGCTCTCAACCCGCGTCATGTCAAACGTAGCGAGTATTACGGGTATCTAGTATTCTTTATATAACGTATGTTTAGCAGTGTACAGTACAGTACATTAACAGGCAGTAATCAAAAAAAATTGTATGGAATATCAATTGTTGATGGAACTAAACTATTATACTAGTAAAATATAACTCTTGTATTATGGCTGATCCTTTCGCAATAAACTTTCTTTCTTGCTTCACCATAGTCACATAAAAACTAACTTTCTTCTATTATTATAAACTTAATTAATAAGCTTCTCCTTATGTAAGTATTAAAATGGCTCTGGAGCTGTCTTCAACGTTAGAAAATTAATTCCTATTTAAATTTGATTACATATAGCACTATTCGTTTCTATTAGTGGAACTTGGGGGGGCTTCTGTCACATAGAGAGTATTTAGGATATTTATTCACTGCGCTGGTCAAGTTCGGTAGCCAGTTTTAGGAAAGTTATAGTTCAGTCGGTGTTTCAACATGTCGATTTCCTCACGATATTTTTTTTCTACGGAAGCTCAAGATCTGTGGAGTTTGAACCTTTGCCTTTTTAAAATGTAAAGCGCATACATCCGTGTCACAAACTGTGCTTCATGTAAATTTATACATGAGGTAAAAAAAAAAACAATAACCTAAATAATCTTATATTCTTGTATAAGATTTATCCTTCCGCTTGATTAACTTTTCCTAAATTCAGTCGGAGTACACACAGGTATCCTAAACGCGCCTAGGAAATATAAATTCTCTTTGCTTAGGTAGAGACCTGCGTTTACGCAGTAGCATAGGTAAGTAAGTGTACAAGAGAATACGTTTAGTAAGTTTTACGCATACGCCACATGTCGATTTTCACATCGACTTCTGCTTATTTAACAAACATCCCACGTTACGGAAACCTTTCCTGGATAATGGATTGTTTTCGTAAAGAGCTTTTGATGTAGACAATTTCGTTCAATTTCTTTGTATTCGGCGGGTTATCGAGAAAAATTATTCGACTTCCTATTGTAGTAATGATTGAGTGAAATGTTAAAGAATTATTTTTATTCGTTAAAGATGTATTTGCTGAAATAACACAACACTTTATGTATGAGTAAATACAATTACGGTTTCTTCATAATCATAATCAAGGTCGTGATAATCTTAAAAAAATTATTACTAATATTTTATTTTATCGTGAATACCATGAAAGCATTGAAGATACATCACAAAAACCATAGTTTTGTGAATTTCGAGAAAAAGGCTTTTACCATAATGCTCGCGAAGAAAAAGGGAGTCATTAAAGCCACGAAGAAAAAGTCTTCGAGAGGTCTGCAAATTGTTAAGAGTGCACTGAAAAGTCGAGGATTGTAGCGAGAGAATAAATTGTTAGAGCCTTTCTCTTGTTAGAAAAAATGCAATAGTGGTATATTTATTTTTTAATGGTTTGTCCAGCAGTGGACGTCTATCGAATAATAATGATGACATTTATTTAAATTTATAATTACATAAATGTATAAACATAAATTTAGGACAAGCCACCTTAAACAAAGTTTGACCTAATGTTCGTCGAATATTTTTTCCTCTTGATATAACTCTACGGGATTATAAACGATAAAGAGTTTTATAGCGCAGGTATCGTATTAAAATTTATTTTGTAAGCCTTGGAATCTGTAATTAACTTAAGATATTCTTAGAACAACGACTGGAGTTAGATGAACAATTAATTCGAGGTTTTATTAGGAACGAGTATGTAAAAACCTCAAATGTTAAACCGATAATGAAACTCGTAAGTTATTTTTTTTAATTCGTCAAAGTGACGAGACAAACAGGACGTACACTTGATAGTAAGGGATACGCCTGGCCAAGACAATGCCGTGCTATTTAAAATGATAGTGTAACGTAGCAGCGATGGTCTTAACAAAACAGTTTTCAGCAATAGAGACATTTTCTTTTTTTTTTTTCGTCTAGGCGGAATCTTCAAAAGATATCTTGCTTCTGGGAAAGACAAGGTTGTGTGGGTTTTGTACCCACTATAATTCCCTTGGTGGTCATCCTTAATGCTTTGCAAGAGGCCCAGTGAGCTCCTCCGGAACACGCCGGTGTTTTTCTGCACTGCACTTAAGCACGTCCCGGGAAGTGCCGTAACTCTCCCCAGAACTCTCCCTCTGCTATGAAAAATACGAGAGCACCTCGTACTCGTCGTTCGCTTCAGGTTCGGTTATTGGGCAATATGGGCTTCTGCCTTCGAAGCACACGAACCCGTAAACTCTTATAGTTGTCTTCTACACCATGAAGGCCTTACCTTAATCGTTTTCTTAATAGCCCGACACTTCGGTGCAGAGCTAGCACAATAAAAGTGATCTTAGTGGAAGGTTTCCCCTTTCCAATATTAATTGATACATAGAAAAATATTATAATATAACAACGCAGATGCATCTCTTACTATAAATCTGTACAACAATAGGTACTTAATTTTTTTTTTATCAACGTACAGTTTTAATATTAAATATTATGTGATAAATTTCAACTGAAATTCATATGAGTGCTTCTTTAATTAAAATTGCACCGAATGCATAGAGATTTAAGTAGAAAAGATTACTTTTGAATTTGTTCATTTATTTCTTTATACATATATTTTAATCAATATTATATGTCCAGCAGTGGACTGCCACCGGCTTGAGATACATTACATATTTTTAAGCATTGTAGGGGAGCTACTGGAATCAAGAGCATATTTTCGCCGCCAAACAGTGGTGGGCAAACATTGTCTCTTGGTTTGAAGAGAGTTGTAGCTAATTAAATTATTGGAGTAACGGAGACTTAAAATCTTGTCTCAAAGCGTCAAGCACAATGTGGTGTTGTGTATACGTTCTAATGAACAGGCGTATCACCTACTACCAAATCAACATCCCGCTCGATGCTTCGTAGAACTGAAACCAAAAAAATATTTCAAGTGGAAACAAACTTTGGTCAATGTTGACTTAATTACAAATGAACCTCTTAAATTGTCCGAAAATCTTAAATTCAGTGTACATTAAAAAAATTGCGGCCACACTTGATGCAGGAAACAATCATTAACTTAATTTAATTGATCATCAATTACACAGCCACTGAATCGTGTTTTACATTGTGCGTTTGTGTGACCGCCTATGGAATGAGTCACAATATACACCTTAAGTATGATTAATAAGATACATATTTGCTTGTCTCCGTGTTACTGTTAAGTCATATTAGCTCTACATTGGAGCTCGGCACGAGATTTCGCGATACCTTAAATTAATTTTAACTCATTACATGATAAAAAATAATAATTAAGTGGAGTGATCTTAATAATCAGACCTTACTAACAACAACAGATACGTAAACGTAATTATGTTATATATGTTTTTGTGTTTATCACCATCGTTATCGTAACCAGCTAATAGCCATAGCTGGAGTTAACCTTCCATGCCAATCAGGCTCGCACGGGCAACATCCAAAGGCTTTCTATGAAATTCTTTTTCGGTCTTGTGCTGCGACTAAATGTTAGTAAGAAAAACGACAATAGTAAATTAATACGGTACTTAGATGGATTTCTATTTGAGTTATAATTTTTTTGTTATACCACTAAAATTGCTAAGTTTAAGGTCCAGAGGCACACGCTTCATATCAGCAAATAAGCATTGATGTTGTTTCCTAAACCTATGCTGAGTTGAAATTGGTAAGATTATGTTTTAATATAGAAAAAAGCTTAGAGCTTTTTTAGATGTGGTATGCCTTCACAAGATTTCTGTACACGCTTTTGATGGCAAGCTCTTAATGTAGCTGATGGATTCTTGCATTATTAGAGACCTATTAATTTTTGAAGGTACTAACATAAATGTTTCCATAACAAATAAGGTTGACTCGAGGACATTATTTCGGGTCTATTTTGTTCTATTACCTAACCATATAAGTTATTGAAATTATTACTTTATGTTTAATGAATAAACAGTTAAGCCTTGGTAGTCTTTAAGAAGTTTACCTGCAACATTACATTATACATTTATGTGACAAACAGGAACTGCTTGTAGGTCTATGTGGACGGAGACCGTCTGGGTAAATACCACCGCAGCAAACGGTTGTGGTCTGGTTTGAAGGGCATTGCGAAGTTACGAGACAATACCTTATATTTCAAGCCGACGAAGACTATGTGATGCAGTGTATATTAATCTCACTAGCAGAACGTAATTGGCAGTTTTATCGTTTGTCATCAGTTGAATGTTTCGCTCGTTTCGTGAAATATAAACTGTAAAACAAAAAAAAACTTGAACAATATATGACCCCTTTCACCCTTTTGAAAACTTCTGTGGCCGGTGAATTTTAACCGATCCTTTTTTTTCGGCTCGGTGGTCATGGTGTCGAGTCCGCGCCGCCCACGTGATATATAGCTGGATAATCTTTCACACTTCCCATTTAAGTGCGGTTTGCTATATTGTTCATACGTGCTGTATTTTTTTACATAAATATATTTCTTTTGGTAAATATGGTTAAGTTTTGCCAAGAGACAATAAAGTTATGATGATATAATGTACATGATTAGTAACCAAATTGTTGTAACTTTTACTGACAAACAAATAAAGTATCACAACGGATAGATTTTTAAAGAATGGTTTGATTTTATTATCTTTAAAGCGTTTATTTATTTACAAAGGAGTACTCAGAGCTACTTGAAATATATTGGTTTGTAACTTAAAATCAAGCGCCATTTATTTACCACGAGTAAGTAGAGAATGATCGTAAATAGACCACGATCTATTAACAATGGTTTGCTGGTGGTAGGTCTCTGTTGCCGGAGACCTTCTAAGTAAGTACCACTGCATCTTCTATTTTTTCCGACAAACTATTCTGTGCAGACTACTGTGTTCCGGTTTGAAGGGAGTTGTAACTAGTGAAATTGCTGGGGTAACGATACTTAATATCCTATGTCTCAAGACGACCACCGCAATGTGGTGCTGTGTATACAATCATAATTAGCGCAAACAATGGCTCAAGACGAGGAATTTAGGTATTTAACCTATAACACAGAGATCACAAACAAAAATAGTTCTTAACTAAAAATATAACATTGTTTAAACGATTAAGGACAATGTGAACAATTAAAAAAGTAACAAATAGAGGACGTAACGTAAGGAAAAACGTATATCAACGTAAAGAGTGTGTTAACGTTAGTTGAATTAAATTTACAGAAATACTCTACCAACTAGAGGCTTATTAATATAGATTATATATATGTTTATGTATATAGATATATGACAATAAATGTTATTTACGTAATACCTTTGTGGAATTTATATACATATACAAAATAGAAACAAATGTGATGAGATATCATCATCAGCCGACAGACGTCCACAGCTGGACATAGGCCTCTCCTAAAGATTTCCACATACAATAAGCGTGGCCTATGGTCCCGCTGGGCACTAGAGAATATCGTATGAAGAGGTTCATATGGGGGGATTAGGACCATTTCCCATCATGCTGGCCCAATGCGGATTGGTGGGAGCCAGAGCCTCGTTTGTTGATTACCAGGTTGCACCACGAGCAGGTGAGGTTGGCTTGGGTCCGGTGAGTTGTTGTGCGGAACTCCACACACCCCTTACAAATAATGGACTGTACTCACATATTTTTTATTCAACTAAGAACTAGACGAGCAGAATTTTAACCCGATGGTTAGTATAACGCCTGCACAAAAGATTTTAGTATTAGTTAAGATGATTAAAATACACAAAAATGTATTTTTAATGTTATGAGATATATTTGAAATGATTTCACCGCAGCCACGACCGAAACGTATTAAAAATTGATTGTGTCAATATTAATTTAATTTAGTTAACTGTACTGTAACAAAGTAGTATATTTTAACTGTGTTAGGTGGAAATCTTGGACTATAAATTATAATAGAATATGCAGACTAGAATTAATGTTGCACAAAGTAGGACTACTTGCTTTCATTATGAATTTAATAAGTCAACGACGGTGCAGTTCACTCGGGTTAAGGGTTTATTACGAGACTTGGTTCGTCGAGCAACTTCGTCTTAGTCTAACTTTGTATCACTTTTATGTCGATATAAATTTGTTGTATAATATTTTAATTGAAGCCGTGATAGCTCAGAGTGCAAGGCGTATGCACGTGCTATGTATCTCAAGGGGTTCTATCCTTATTAATTTTGAGCTTTTGTTAAAGGAAAACATTGTAAGGAAACTTACATATAAACCTACACGTGGCCATCGAAATAGACATATGGCCTCAATGAAAGATGAGTGGCTTCATTATCATCTTACCATTCCAGTTTTTTTTATTATTATTCAAGAAAGCGTTAAGACGAGCGAGACGTTCACCTGATAGTAAGTGATACGCTTGCTCATAACAACGTAGCGCAAGTTAGGATGTTATATACTACACCACATTGAGCTCGTCGCCTTGAGATGTAACATGTTGAGTCTCTTTAGTCAGTAACTACAGCATCCTTCAAACTGGAATACAGTAATGTTTGCACACTACTTTTTGCCAGAAATAGGCGCTGGGGAGCTACCTGGCTAGACGACCTCCGGCCTACTAGAGACGACGAGACCTACCACCAGTAAATAATAACAGATCCTAGCTTGGCTATTGATACACATTTTTCTTGATAGAGACATCGCACATAGCAAAAATCTACCATGCAGTTTTGTTTAGAAAAACTTTTCATACAATAGAAATTTCTCCATCATACAAAAAGACGCTATTGATCTATATGAAAAAGAAACGCAATATGACTGATATGCAAATATTTTAATATCAAATGACAGATAATAAAAAAAACTATCTAAAATCAAGTAACTCCTAAATAATTCTCTGCTATGATAACTATGTTTTAATAAACTGTATTTTAATATATTGTAACAAATAAATAGTATTGTATTAATTGAAAGCGTCACTTCAATGATGAATTTCTGAAGGCTCTTTGTGTACCGTTTAATTAACAAAAGGATCCCACAGAACTGAATTATGAGAGGTCTTACTCTTTAATTGGGTTCCGGTCTCAATAAGACCGAAATAATTGGAGGAGACGCTATTAGGAAATAATCCGAAGACCGCAGTATTTATTATATTAATTCATTATTATAATCTTAATAGAAAACTCAAATAATAAATGAATACTATTAAATTTTGTGTATCATACTTAAAAATTAACATAAGAGAAGCTTACGTTGAACATTTTATAAATTTTGTCGTTAATATATATATATTATAGTGGTACGGGCATGTTATGCAGAGGGATGAAGGACATATAACAAAGAAAGTAATGAGGATCAACGTGGACGGTTATAAGTGTAGAGGAAGACCGAAGAAAGTGTGGATGAATTGTCTGAAAAATGACATGTGTAAGAAGAGTGTGAATTTAGATATAGCGGCTAATAGAAGGATGTGGAAGAGAAGTACATACTGTGCCGACCCCACATAGCTGGGAAAAATGGCAAGAAGAAGAAACAAAAGAATGGTTCTTATAGGAATTATACTCAATGAAAACCTTTATTCATAATATTTGGTAATTTACAGCATTTTTAAAGGGAATTAATTAATGACTGAAAATACTTCAAAATATAAAACGCCTGGAGAGGTGCGGTAAAGGGGAACTTTCGCGGGGCTGCAATTGAATTCACTTGTGCACAATCCAATGGCAGCTCAACTAAAATATTAAAGCGGACAGCACAATGGCGGCGATCGGTGGTAGATAAAGTTATCAAACAATCGAAGCGAGCAACGGCTCACACTGTGTACCGCATTGTCCCCAACGGACTGCACTTACCAAATGTGAGCCAATTAAAACGAAACCATCAGCCGATTTAAATTCTCCTTACGCCAATACATTAGCTATCCATACATATATATAGGAGATATCCAGAGATTTATTGACTCGCCACATCTACGAAACTATTAGACGTAAATACTCCAAACTCGGTAGAATACATTGATTCTGCCATTTAGAGATCAGTTAAGAATGGATTTTAGAAAATTCTGATCCCAAAGGGACTAGAAGGTTACAACCGTCAAAGCGGGCTGGGAACAGCTGTTTTGTATACAAATTGAATAAAAAATTCTCTCATCGCGTTTGTAGTTGTAAATCTGTCTATCCTCCAATGATGTTTAATGCTGCTAATTGTTTGACCGATTGAAGCATATCGGATATTTGATTCGCAGATCCGGACGCCATGATCTAAAACAATTATTGTATGAACATAAAGTTTTCCAAATAATATGTTAATTTGGAAAAAAAAATATAGAATCGCTGAATCTCTCCTAAAGACACGCGAATGGGGCAGAAGCGAATTTTGTGAAGTTCCCGGAGACCCTCGTAAGAATCTATATATTTAAAAAAAATATGTTAAATATACCATCGCCCCTATTTTACATATAAAAATTCATATTGTAGATTATAGTATACATATATATGTATTTATATTGTATTATGTATATATATACATTGCTGAGGATCCGAATTGGTTTTCTTAATCTGATCGCCAATCTTCAGTTTGAAGAGGGCACATAATGATGATGATGATATACATACATGGACACACACGCTATTACAGAATAATATTTCGTCCAATATTATATATTCCGGATCGGCTATTTACTCGTACGCACTAAGTACTGAAATATTTAATCTCGAAATAAATATTTCATGTTAAACCGAATACGGTACTCGAATTATTCTTCGAACATGTATGTATCAGAGAACACAAAATTTACATGAGACACGAAGGCTTTGAGATATTAAAGGATTAAGAAGAACATGTGTTATGTAGGGCAAAGATTTCCCTCACTCCTTTCGGAAAATCTTTTTAAGCTATTTGTTTTTATTTCACGAAGCGACGACACGAGCGAGGCGTTCACCTGATGTTACACCCCTACCCACAACAATTAGCGCTACTTATGGTGATATACACTTCACTAACCAGATTGTACCCGTCGCCTAGAAACAATAAATATTAATAATGTAAAGGTCCCGTTACTCCAGCACTTTCACATGCAACAACGTTATTCAAACCGGAACACAGTAATATTTACATACAACTGTTTGTGGGTAGAAATAAGGACTGCGGTGGTATCTACATAGACCGGTCTCCTCCAATAGAGACCTACAGCTAGTATGGTAACCCTTTTCAAGTATATCATACATACCTATTTGATATTAAATTATTAACATTAACAATTTTCGTTTATCTTTAAAAGAATAATATGGATGTGGTACTAAAGAAGAAGTTTAAAAGACTTATAATATTAATCAAACACTGTGATTTATAATAGAGATTCATAAGAAAATATAAAGTTCTCAATCATTGAAAATGAGACAACAATTGATCTTAATGTGATCGAACATATAGAATAGGAGAGCGGTAGAAAGAAAACCAGTAGACAAGTTTGAAAACAAATATATTATATAAATATATATATGCCTTGTTACAGGAAGACATCCGGTTGAAATCCGCATGTTATAGAGTTTGGTTTGCAGTACTTTTTTTCGAAACCGCGTAGCTCATCATCCCGTTATTATAAATCTGCCGCCAAAACAACATTGCTGTGTTCTGGCTGTCAATGCATTAGAACCGAGTATTCTGAATTAGCGCACTTCATCTTCCACAGTCTTATTATCACATTGAGATCGTATTAAAACAGTAAAGTTAAAAAAATATTTAATAAAGATAGAGTATAAAATATACCCGCTCAAATAGTACGCATCTTTTTGAAGTTAGACTTTCAGTTGAAGCGTGACTAAAAGGTTTAAAAGAGAAAAGAAAAAAACACCCCTAAACGTTAAAAAACCATATTCCATTTCAGAGTCACGGGAGAGGAAAATCGATATAGTACTACGGTTTTCTGTTCTTACTTTACTTTTTAGTTCCCGCTATGATCGAGCAGCCCGTAATGGACAAACGTTGTTGAAAACTGTACACTGTTTATACAATGTGGACGAGCATGAAAAGTAAAATAACACGTTTGCCAGCTTAATAAAAATACTATACCAACAATACATCTATTATTGTAACATATTATCATGTATATTTAATTTATAATAGAAAAAATATCAGTTTGTTCTTGACAATGTTTTACCGATACAGAGAAAAGAGTGTGCGAGATTTCTCCCGAAGCTTGGACTAGAAATTGTAGTGCTGAAAAGAAAAATGTTTTACTGCTCTCTAATGTTCTTGTCGCTTCATTCCCTCTGTTGATATCATTATTTTTTAAAAAATTTATATATCTTATATGCAGCTTATCTGTGTGCTAGTTTGTCGCCGATAGGTTATTGGTTTGTTGCGTAACAGTACTAGCCAATGGAATGGAGTAGGCGCGCAATCAAGTCCATACACGACTGATACCATGCATGCTAATATCATTGTTAAATTTAATTAACAATTAAACATTGATAATAATTAGAAGATTTTATTGTAACTTGAACAGCAATCAGTTCTGTCGACTGCCAGGTTTGCTGTGAGGAAAAGTTTGCTGTGAGGAAAAGACTACTGCGAGGAAAAGTCTACAGCGAGGAAAAGTCTACTGCAAGGAAGTCTACAGCGAGGAAAAATCTACTGCGAGGAAAAGTTAACTGTGAGGAAAAGTTTACTGCGAGGAAAAGTTTACTACCATGAAAAGTTTAATGTGAGGAAAAGTCTACTGCGAGGAAAACTTTACTGTGAGGAAAAGTCTACTGCGAGGAAAAGTCTACTGCGAGGAAAAGTTTACTGCGAGAAAAAGTCTGCTATGAGGAAAAGTCTACTGCGAGGAAAAGTCTACTGCGATCTTATGTACTATATATATGTTGTGTACTATATGTACTACGAGATGTTGTGTACTATATATATAATAAACGTGGTGACGCTGTTCTACAGCTACAGCTCATTCTCTAATCGCATGTCTTTCAAAAACCAAAATATTCAATTATTATAATTATATTATATTACCGCTATTAACAACAACGCGATAACACTAACAGCATCACATTCCTTATCTGTTGCAAAACATCCAACATTCAATCGCCCACATACTTCCCTACGTACCCGTGCTTTATCAGCGATGCTCAATGGCGGATCGCACGCCTGCAGCCAGCCACATACAACACAATAAAATACAGAAATATTTTAATGCTATTTTCTTACTTTGAGGAAATATTATTGCGGTGGGCGCGGCGACTCCCGGCTTGGAGTCCATTTTATTTTGCAACGGGGAAAAACGAGAGGGAAACAAAAACTGACAGCCTGTCCCGACGAGGTTCTTTGTAATAAATTAATGGGGGAAACATTAAAGTAATGACAGATAAAAATATCTGTTTTTTTTTTCGCAAAACGTTGCTATAAATCTCTGGGTCAAAATAGAGTAGTGCGTTCAATATTCGATTTAATTCCAAATCGGTAAAACATACATAAGATTTTTGTTAACTAAGAGATAAGTCGTTCGTTGAAGAGTAATTTAATATAACAGGTAAGTTCAAAGTATTTGAAAGACGCACGGAATTATCGTAAATATAACTTACAATTAAAGTTATTACTACTATGAATATTATATATATGTATATGAGAAGAAACTAAATTTCTTTAATGTGCACGGTACAGCACTTTATGGTCGGTAAGGAGTTACGGAATACTTAGTAAATTCGTAGATGGCGGTGTCAGGAATGGAGAAACACTGAGATTAAAGTGGATGACATTCGCCATGTTTGATCATACTGTGGAAGAGATTAGATAAGTAAATTTATTTAAAAAAAAGGAGATTGAGAGTACTATACTTTAAATGTCGTTTCTCTGTTTTCAGGTAAAAGACCTATTCTTAGTTAGAAGTGTAATAACACTGTACAATTACTGTTTACGTCACTAAAATAATGAATTCTGTTTTCATAACAACGCCATTGTCTATTTCAAACTCACAATTCCTAATACAAAATAGAAATATATATGTATATATATATATATATATTCTCGGTAACTCGCCAAAGCATCAGTTTCTAATCCACTATAAAGTTTGCTGCGAGAAACCCTCTTATAGTTCGTCTGTTTTTATTTCCACAATGACACTTAATAACTTTATGTATATTAAGAAATACTATTACTACTAAAATAAAAATCGTATTGACGAAAATATATATAGAAATTGAAAAGAATATTTTGAGGATGTAAATATAGGAACTCTATCAGGCGCACTCGGTAATCCCTTCTAGACGACAAAGCCCACTCGAGTAGCAAAAAAATATAGTACTTGTGAAGTTCCCCGCTTCCAATATAAAAGTTCTGAAACTGAATAGGCTTCGGACGTTGCGGACTTTCACAGATTACTAACTGTGGAAGTTCGTCGTTGCGGATGTGATGCGAGCGGCGACTTCCTTCTAAAAAATTGAACAAGCTGTGTGTTTTAAGTATGATACATAAAAGTTGGCTTTATAAAAACTGCACATATAAAATTCAAGGAAGATAAATAATTTATCAAAATCGTAAACAGGAGATGCATCCTATCCACTTAGTTTTTATCGGAAATGTATTACACACTACGCATTGGATATCATTTAAATCATAAAAATGTAAAAATGTGTTTGAAATAAGTTTAAGTTAATAAGAAGACATATGCTTTGTCCTTGTCCTTTTAACATGAGACTACATTTCCGCTTAACATAAAGTTGGATTGTGGCTAAGCTTATAGTTCTATAAACATATATAAATGCAATTTTAAGCACGCAAATGGTTAGCGTATATAATAATAAAAAAAATATTGTATAGTAATGAAACAGTGACTGTAGTTTTTCAAATACTTACTCATCAAGATAAGTAATTCAAGAATTACTCAAACCTTAAGCTTTAACTTTTTTTTATATTCATGGGAATTTGCCGCGTATTAATTAAAACCCTTTTATTCATATTTTTGGAAGTTTCGGCACCAAAAAATAAAATATATCATCTACAAAGAGAATGCTGAGGCTGAAATTCTATAAAAATCCTGTATTTTAAAAGAGTATAAAAAAGGATCACTACTTTACATAGAATTGGAAGCCTTCTTCTTATTAAAGTACCTCTCCATTACAGGAAGAGAATGTCCCTAGTGTCGTCTAATACATAACCTGAAGTAAATTATTATAATTCTTATAACGGACAAACGGATGTTTTATTTAAAAAAAAGTTTCAACACAAACATCCTGCCGGAACAGGAGCTCTGGAGTGAGATTGTAATTGCATAACTTAGTAGCTTTTACATCAAAACTTTTTTAATTACTTTACATTAAGAATTAAACGAAAGGGCTAACTTTTGCTTGTGGCTTTTGGTTCGCATTGGGGCGAACGCGAACGCGATTACAGAGGTAAAAGTTTAAACAAAGTTTCAGAACGAAGAAGGTTTTCAATTATCATTTGATCTGGTGTACGTTGGTCGGGTTGTGTGTTGCGAGGAAGGCGAATTTAACCACATGGTAAGTAATAGGCCTATCCTTAACAACCTGGCGCTAGTTAGGAAGACATATACTGCACCACATTTTGCTCGTCTTCTTGACACTCGCTACAGCGCCCTTCGAACCGTAACATGGTAATGTAGACATACTATTTGGCGGCAGAAATATGAGCTACAATGATATGTACCTAAATGATTTACGACATCGGAGATTTACCATCAGCTTTGCTGATCTTGCTGGAAAGTCTAAAAATGGATCGCGATAGTATATCTGTAATGCAGTAATACTAGACGGTTAAAAAAACAAATTTCGCTTATCTTTAACCATGTTATGGTCCATGACCTATACAGTCTTCTACGAGATGATGGGCAATGTAGAAGTCTTAAGATGTGCTGGGAGGAAGAAAGAAGTCGTGATAACGTAACATACAGAAGTGAACCGGCATTAACCGAAGCGGGAACTCAACTGTTTTCGGAGTATATATCCAACATTCAGACGTGATGATGAACAGCAAGATGTATTACTGGTATTACTTGTTTTATTGGCCGTCAGGAAGATACGGTGGAGATAGGGAATATCGAGATTTCATATTTTATGAGCCTGTATTGTGTCTTGTAATATGGGACGTTTTGTAGGTATACGTTAGTTATTTTTTTTATATGCAGCGGCTTAACCTCTAGCTATGATATATAATAGAAAGCTTACTATATAACTGTACGTTACTCGCACACAAGTTATCAACTAAGTATAACTACTGGGGGGGTGGTGTAAGTATTCCGGTTACATTTTAACGAGAAACACTAAACTTAATGCTCTCAGCGGCTACAAGACGCTAGTTTCCCCGTCATAAAACCAAATGGGGCCTGGTCGTGACTTAATTATAATTACATGTGTTGTATAGTTTAATAAATTACACTTTAACTGGTCAAGTATTCGCAATGATCATCAATATGTTGGTGAACGGGTGATTGCATTTCGCCTTTCGATAGGTCATTAGGATAAGCTGCATATGTAGATAGGCATACCTCCGCCCGAGTCCTACCTTTGATGAAACTTTACACCAGAAACATTTTGGTTTTACTACTTGTGATACATGGATGGGATGATGCTAGCGATCTATTAATATGATTTTTAATGATGTGTAGAATAAAAACCTATTCATTCGGGACGAATTTTTACTGTCGTTTTGCGTATTACTGGTTGATAGTTATACTGGTACCACTGCAGCGTCTATTTATACCGCGAAACAGTAGTGTGCAAACATCGTTGTGTTCCGGTTTGAAAGGCGCTGCAGCTAGTATAATTACTGAGGTAAAGAGATTCAACATCTTATATTTTAGGCAACGAGCGCAATGCGGTGCAGTATACATCATTTTAACTAGCGCTACATTCTTTTAGGCAGGCGTATATACACTATCTGGTGATCGTCCGGCTCGTCTTGTCGCTTATATGAATAAAAAAAATACAGTTTGAAAATTAGCATTCGAAAAAAAATCTAAATGGTCCGTCAGCTGAAATTTTACCAACAGGAAAACGTTGTGATAGATAAAATGATATATATGTACTACATTGCGCTCGCAGCATTGAGACATAAATCTTGCTACCTAACTAATTTAACTAGCTACAACTCCCTTCAAACCGGAGCACAGTAATGCGTGCACACCGCCGTTTGGCGACAAATATAGCAGCTGCAGTTGTACTTAATTACACTGTATCTTTTAAAAAACTTTGGTTATGTCAGTTAATGTACATAACATTAATTTTATTTTCATTTGTATCTACAAAGGTATCTTATTTGTAAGTAGCGTTTATTACTGCCGTCGTACATTATTATGGTTTGTTCAGGTTTGAAGGGCGTAGTAGTAGTCAATGACATTATTGCGATCTTGTAAGACTACGAGCGCAATGTTGTGGAGCTTTAACTTATGCTTAATATAACTGGATGTTAATCACAGGCGTATAACGTACAACGAGCTGAACGTCCTACACCTCTCGTTGAATAAAACAAATATGTACAGTGGAAATGGTAAATAGAGCGAGTGTCTATGTTATTGTCGTGGTGTTACAAGAGTAATGTAACATGTCACAAAGCGGCAACTGCAATGCGGTTTAGTGGAGAATGCTTATGTGTGTACTTAAAGGAGTAACCTATCTCTTACCATCAGGCGAACATTCCCGTTCATATACCTGGAATTAAATATATACGCACGAAAGAAAAATTTTCTTTTAATGATTATTACTGTTTTAGAGAGTCTAGAATTTTATAACAGTAGCTAATAAAGTATGTAAATACAAAAAGCATAATATTCTAAATACATAAAGACAATTACACTTAGGCCCGCAATATTGTACACTGCAACAGCATTGAGAGGATATCCGCCAAGTAGGCTGCCAGAGTTTGGTAATTCCTGGGGCGATGCGCCCGAATTCCGGCCGCTGCTCGGAACTTTGCCAAAACGAAATTATGAATTAAGGTTTCACCTTACCGGTTTGGCATTCAGTCAATTTTCGAACTTTGGGTAACGCGAATTATCAAAGATATATATATACTACATATATTTTTTTAATTCGATAAAACGACGAGGCTAGCGCAACATTAAGTTGATGCTAAGTGGCCGTAATAAAATGACGGTAGTTAAGTTTAGTAGAAAAATTTTACGAGTGCTATAAGGCAAACAAGCAATGAAGTCAGGATTCTTTCAATTTCACGTTCTCTCTGCAATTTCACTTCCAACTGTCTTCAAAAATAAATACAGTAAAGTTTGTATATAATATAACAGTGCTTTGTTTAGCGGCAGACATCAACAGTGAGGTGATATCTACCTAGGTGGTCTCCAATAACAAAGACCTTGCCACGGTGTAATGGCACATATAGAAAGAATGGAATAATACTGAATTTTGTATTTTATGGATGATAGCATTAGACGGCGTTATAATTTTCACTGGCACGAGTTCAGTCCAAGAAATATCCTTTAAATTTAAAATAAACTAGACATTGACTTCAACTTTTTACTGGTGGTAAGTCTGTTGCCGGAGACCGTCTCTGTGGGTACCGCTACAGCATCTATTTCTGGTGCCAAACAGTAGTGTACAAACATTACTGTGTCCTAGCTCGAAGGGGATTGTAGCTAGTGAAATCACTGACGTAATGAAACTATACATCTTGTGTCTCAAAGCGACAAGCATATGGCGGCGTAGTGTACATCAACTTAAAGCCTCATTTTATTGGGCGGGCATGTGATTTACCATTCGCTGAGCCGATAAAAAAATTATATTATACTAACTTATCGGTACAATAAGAGCTGATAAGTATTTTGTACTGAAACAAGACGCCTACTTTTTATACAAACAGTGAAAAAAAGCAGATAGTTTATTGCGGACACTAAATCTCGTAATTTCTTTCCCCGGCCATTTCTTTTCCCTTCGTCGTGAATGAGAGAAATAACAATTACCCGGCTGTACCAGGGACGGAGTTATTAATGACCAATCTTGGTGGACACGATAGAACAATTTGCTCTTCGCCAGAATAACAGCAGACCATGGAACATATTTCTATTCCCATACCAATTGAATATTTTTTTTTTTATTTCTATATAAGACTTTTTCAATTCTATATAAGACAGATCAGTTTCTGGACCATGATCCCACTTTATGTTAAGTGGTTATTAGGTTTATGGTGATGGTGTACTAAACTAGTAACAACCTATTCACTCTTTTCTTGAAGTCATTTACGTCTATTCATAATTTTATAATATAATTTGGCTATTCAAATGTTATAATTAAATCGAAATTTGTTATAACATTTATTGTTAAAAACAAAGGTATAAGAATAATCAATTTATAACTTTTACTATTTACATCAATATCTTTACTTTAACTTTATGAGAATTTTTTGCAATAGCTTTCTAAGTAAGCACTATAAAGATATCATATCTGTTTAC
The DNA here is from genome assembly GCA_029034505.1 of Ornithoptera priamus. Classification (NCBI taxonomy): domain Eukaryota; kingdom Metazoa; phylum Arthropoda; class Insecta; order Lepidoptera; family Papilionidae; genus Ornithoptera; species Ornithoptera priamus. The sequence goes on from JARDWD010000584.1 coordinate 2,033,298, forward strand.
TTATCCTGTTATCTACCCCTCACACACCACGTACATAATAGTAAATAATAGAAATAAGGATAATTAAATATTACTTTATACATATGAACATAATAATATTCTGTGTATTTCTGTGAATATTAAATAACATTAGTATAGATACAATGTAAAAAAAAAAAATAGAAATAATGTTAGAAAAAAAATAGCCTAAATTAATAATGAACAAGTTGTAATAAATGTTGTAAGCAATAGGATAAGGTAAAACCCTGAATAATTTCAGGTAAAATTAGAAATAAATAAAAAAAATATATACATGTAAGATTATTTTAGCTCCTGGATTTCAAATCTGCGAGCTTTGAATCTGATGATACTGTAACTCATCAGTAAGACATGTTCAGAAAAAAAAAAAAAATTATCCAAAGAGAAAACTAATTATCGTATAGGCTATATATTAGAATTTATTTCCAAAATTGAAATGCAACTTTAATATTGTCCTATTACTATTCACACAAAAAAAATTGTTTTTTTAATACATTTATAATTAAAACAAATCTTTGAACGTACGTTTTATTCAATTAAGTTTTTTATTAAGTTGTATTAAAAAATGGGTTCATGTTATATATCGGAGTTATACCCAAATTGTTGGACCGATATTAATTATAGGAATATGAAAAAAAACAACATTGATAGTAATGCTTAAGAAGCGTGATAACAATGTCGAGGATCGATTGCTTTATTGCACACATACAGACATCGTAATTTCATATCGCACTGAGAATACAAAGGTACCAATAAGAGGGACCCGGGCACTTATATGGTTCATATGGGCTGATGCTGGAGGAATATTGATTAGTTTCGGCGTAATGCAAGTTTCCACGTAAATGCATTAAATTGTGCGTTATACATAAACTGCAATTGTGCGGCGGCAGGATGGTGCACATACATGGAAACGTGCTGACGTTATTGTGGTAAATATATCTCCTTCCTGTCAGTATAAAAATAAGATGACGCTAGAGCAAGTCTTGTATTAGATCTATGTTTTCAATATTATTATACGGTTTATTAACTTACCTTTTTACTTAGATATGTTACTGGTAATATATAGCTATTTAAATAAATCTCATGTGTCGATTTGGGACGAGGAGTGCTATGTAATGCGGTATACATCATCATAATTAGTGCCACAATGTTATAGGCAGACGTATGATTTACCACCAGGTGAACCGTGTGCTCCATCTCGTTACTTCGTCATATAAAAAGAAATTTAATGAGATATAGTATATTATGATAATTTTTTAATATAATACACTTTCTTTTAATAAATTTTTATTAACAGTAATATAAAGGAGCTAAAAGAGAAATTTTCAGAAAACTATAGTTAATAACTTAACTCTTACAAAAAATACGTCAAAAAAAATTTAAAAAATAAAACACTTAAACTCAAAATTTCAGTGCATCTAACTTAATTACGTTACATACGGAGTTAACTTCTAAATAATACGGGCCCCGCGGCGCGCGGCGGGACTCCCAATAGCTCGGTCCAAAGCCAACATTACACTACAACAGTCGCAAAACTTTATTTTACAGTCGACAGTTGTAACGTTATCTCGTAGATAAAGCCTTTTTTACCATTTCGCGACTTCCCACAAAGCAGATGGAGGAAGCGGGCTAAAATGAACCTTATACCATTCGACTACAACACAAAATGTAGTGGCACTGTGCCGTTGTGTACAGAGGACAGTGTTTAATGTTCATAATCCCGCTTACAGTATTTCAGCATTTAAGTTTTACTGTTTCGTTTCGGTCCACACTTTGTTTTATTGTTCAAAATAACTACAGATTTTTCATTCGACAGAGCGAAGATTCGAGAAAACGTTCACCTAATGGTAACTGATACGCCCGTCAATGATAATGTGGCGCTAGTTAGGATGATATATACTGCATTACATTGCACTCGCCTTGAGACATAAGATATTAATTCTCATTGTTACTCCAATAATCACACTAGCTACAACGCCCTTCAAACTGGAACACAGTAACCTAGTCGGTCTCCGGTAGCACAGACCTTCCAGCAGTAAAATATAAATACATATTTTATACATGATCATCCGATGCAGAATATGTAGATGGTTACAGGCTATTTATTTTTTGAATTTCATAGATCCTTCATCGTTTTATTTCTAATAATCTTTAATAAATATTTTTGTTTCAAATTATTTATGCGGGTGCTATAGAAAGTCATTTCCGGTTACGGTTGCTATCAAAGAATATTTCAGACAAATTCCTAATCTGATTTTATATTAGGGCCGGTAAAGCAAGCGAGGAACAGCTATTATGTATATATATATACTTTTTTTTGTATAAATTATTTCTGTATGACTAGTAAATGCTAATTATTTAAATTATAAAAACACTTTTTTTATATTCATAAACAATTCCTTACTACTATAGAAAAAGATTAATCAACGATTATTACTATATGAAAGACTAATATACGCAAGTTTTTTTGGCTTTTATTACTAGTGACCGATATCGTAGCCCATGGCAGTAAATAAAAAAAGCTTACTGTCTCGTGGCGCTAGTTTGAAATGAGAGGCACGTTATGCGAGGGGTTGCCAGCGAAAAAGGATAAATGTCCTGGAAAATATCACCCCGGGGAAACGACGCGAGAGCTCCAGGACTGTAATATATAACCAACACATTTTAAAATTATCAATGGTTTGAATATATTTTTTTTTTAATTAAAAAAATGGTAACACTTGTCCGGTAGAAAATAATAACGACTTACATCTAGGTTATAGTAAGCCTGGTATAGCAAAAGAAATATATATATATATACACATTTGCAAATATATATATATATATATATATATATATATATATATATATATCTTATATGCAGCTTATCTGTGTGCTAGTTTGTCGCCGATAGGTTATTGGTTTGTTGCGTAACAGTACCAGCCAATGGAGTGAAGTTGGCGCGGAATCCAATTAGTCCATACACGCTGATACCATGCATGCTAATATCATTGTTACATTTAATTTCCATAGCAATAAAACATTGATAATAATTAGAAGATTGTAATGTAAAACAGCTGTTCATATACACTCATAAATTTTCATCGATTTCCATAATAATTAGTAATAATTATGAGTTTATAAATAAAATGTTCACTGATTTAATTCAATTTCCACTACAAACAATACCAGAACAACAGTTATTACATATGTATATATATATATATAGAGAAGATATCAAAAGATTTATTGACTCATTACGAGAAAATTTTAGACATAAACACTCAAAATTTGGTAGAGATATTGTTTCTGTCATTTAAATATCAGCGAAAAATAAGTTTTACAGTATCTCTCTCTCGCTCTCCGTGGCATTTATTATTCCCATCTGATGGTGGTGTCTGCCTTTCTGGTCTTTCTCTTCCACTTCGCTCTGTCGGACGCGTTCTCTTCGGTAACCTTGCAGAACTCTAGATCTTTATAAATTAATAAAATTAATTAATAAAAAAAAAATTACAGAATAACTTCCCCAAAAGGGAAAGAGGTTTGGGGGCACGGGTGTCGATAACGGGAAGGGGCTCGGGGGACAGAGCGTACCGCCGAGCAAGATTTCTGACAAATTTAAAATTTTTCAGAAATTTTTATTGTAGCCGGCAAAGCGGGCGGGCAACAGCTAATATATTATAACCTAAAAGGCGTATATTTAGCTGTATCTTGTTTTGATAACACGGATTTGAGATACTGGTAAGGTAAGTCCCTATTGCCGGAGACGGTTCAGGTAGATTCCACCGCAGCGTCTATTTTTGCCTTCAAACAGTAGTGTGCAAACATTACTGGGTTCAAGTTTGAAAGGCGTTGTAACTAGTGAAATTACTGGGGTAACGAGACCATTCCATATCATGTTTCAAGGCGACAAGCACAATGTAGTGTTGTCTGTGTATATTCCTAACTAGCGCCAAGTTTTCATGTGCAGACGTATTGTTTACCACCAGGTGAACATCTCTCATGTCCAATCGCTTCGTAAAAAATAACAGAGATCCTCTGTTCAATTCCAGAGCAACATATTTTGATGTTTGTTTTTGGGGTAGCAAAATATTGCGTTTCAGTTGAAGACAAGGACACTATCTAATCACAAAGCACAATGCTGTGACGATTTTGAATATGTTACAGTAATAATATTGTTTTTTTACAACAAAAACCTTACATAAAATTTATCACGTTTCGTGAAGATCACACAAAAGATAACGCGAAGGAGACGAGCGCAAAAAGTTCGATATTGGATTGTGCCGAATGTAATTTTCACTATAAAAAATTGGCCCTCGACGGCATTACGGCGGGCCACCCGATCCTCTAATATTTCACGGCGAACAGCTCTTTTGTGAGACCTAATGCCGGCAATGCTCTAAAGGATTTACAAATTATTACCTTTTATTGGTTTCTCCTACACCTTATATTGACACTAACAAGTTTTTGATCGAGGCCATACCAGCACTAAGAAACCTTGTGTATGACAAGTGTTGAGTGCTTTGCGCTGTTGCGTGTTATTGAATTATAATAAAAAACTAATTTCGTATCATTATGTGTAATTTTACTGACATAACAAAATAAAATTTTATTTATGATCCCTAGTACCTTTTTTTCTACGAAGACGACGCGAGCGAGACGTTCACCTGATGGACTAATTTATACGCCTTTTCAGCTACCACCACTAAGTAAAGAGTGGTGTCGGAGACAATTTTGGTAAGTAGTAAGTGTTACTGCAGCCAAGCAGTAAAGCAAGTATAGTAATGTTAAATTACTGTAGTAACTAGATTTAAAATATTACGCCTCGAGACAATGTGCTGTGTGAATCCATTCTTGTACATCATTGTTATGGAGTAGGCACTTACCAAGTGGACAAAAATTTGCTTTACCCAATGATAGCTAGCAAACTCGAAAATATTACAGTGGAATCTTCGCTTGATAACAATATCTCATAATTTTTAACCACTAAGACACCCACGCAGACCTCGTGATCATAAATCTTAATGTATCAATGGAGAGGCGTGGGCGTTCTAGCCTTCGGCACCATATATCCTGTATGTCTTATAAGTAAATTCATAGTTTATTCATGGTTTTGTTTGTTTATTAAATAAGACGTACTCGTACAATGCATCGGATAAACTGTAGTTTATTCAGCAGTTTTGTTCATTTCATCTGCCGACATACGTCTCTGCCCAGACAGAGGATCTATCTTGTAAGTTTGAATTCATTATTCTCATTTATTATAATTTCTACTATTGTAAATACGAAACGAATAAAACACTTTTTTTACCAGCTCTGTTGTAACGTACGACATGTAATAAGAATTAGTGACATCTTCTGTTCATTTATATCGAACGAAAAAACGGAATGTGGTTAGTTTATAAGTTACAAAACCTTATTGAGATTTCAGTTTAAATACTGCAAACAAGTTTCAGTCATAAAATGCAGTTATATTTCATTGCAATATGCAAATGCGTTTGTCTCTTTCCGCGAAACATTTTAAAAACAACAAAATTTACGTTTCAGTTGTCAAATACCAATAATTTCTAATGATGATGACAATAGTCTCTTGGAGCGGATTATCATCATCTCTTTTTTAGTCGTTATTACTAATAGATTTGTTAAATTCATAAATATATAGTATATTATTTGCAAGTTACAAATTAATTGTGCATTTTATAATAGTTGTGATTGTTATCATTAGTTTTTTTGCAGTCGTCGACTGATATTATACGTTTTACAAAATCCGCTCCTGCATAGTTCACGACAGCGTATATATCATAACATTTTGTATTTTAATAACAATAATAGTAATATAGCAAACGTGCTCGGTAAGATATTAAAAGTCAATCGCCTGTGCAAAGAGACGAGTTACGACAATAGTTAAACGGAATGTTTCTTACCTTTGATTCGCGACCCGTACCGTAAATCATAAAGCTATTATTATTGTGATTTAAATGACATAAATAAAACATTTATATATATGAAACAACAAAAAATTTACATGTTTTTTATTATTCTGTCTTTATAATAATTGATATTTTTAATAAAATAAAATTATAGTTTACTGATGCAAGGTCTTTGTTGCTCGCGAGTAGGTATACTCCAGTGCCTGTTTGTGCTGTCAAACAGTAGTACACAAACATGTTATGTTTAGGTATAAAAAGCGTAGTAGCTAGTAACGAGACCTAATATCTCATATTTCAAAGCGACGAGTAAAATGTTGTGGTGTATATATCATCCTAACTAACGTTCCGTTGATATGGGTAGGCATATCTCTTACCCACCAAGTAGACATCTCGTTCATCGTGTCGCTTGGTAAAGTATCAAAAAACGTTTCTACACATATAATATATAAAGTTAGTAGTGGAGCGCTGGCCGGAGGCATGGACGTTTTTCATTAATTCCATGGTAAACAAAACGTGAAAAAACTCGAATAGAGCACGACCGAGGAGGGTGCGGCCACCCTACATCGATTTGCAAGGGCGTCGCCCCCTTCGCCCCTCTGTCGAGATGTCGATTCTAAAATATTCAAATAGTCTGGCTTTAAACACTCTCCTAATGGTAACCGTATGACGCCGGGGTCGTTTCAATCTGCTTTTAATTCAATTTCCCGTTCAATGTATTCATAGAGTCGCCGGCCAATGGTAGCGGCGACTGTAATATTTTGAAGCCTAAAAAAGGAAATTCGAACTAATAAAGTACATCCGAACTGAATTATTTCTATGCGTTATAAAATATTATACATCATACGATTACGAACAATTCAAAATTGATTGTACGTCTATATTAATTTTGAATTATTTCAGTAAATATCGCTGCTTGTTTTGAAAATGGGAACAGAAATCAGCTTTCGATCAGTAGCTATTTTTTTTCCTATTAATAATTATCATTGACCGATTGAAATCCACTGTTACCTTTCCCAAAGATTCCCACAGCGATCAGGTAGGGATTGGCATTTAGGCCATTTCCGACTACGTTGGCTCAATGCGGGTTATAGGGAGCCAGAACGTGTTTGTTGATTAGCAAGGTGCACCGCGAGCAGGTGAATTTGGCAAGGATCCCGTAAGTTGTTGTGCGGTAACACTTACACCCCCACTCCTATTAATGCTTTAATTTAAATCAAAATACGTTCATACCGCTTCTATGAAGGAATGATATATTTATACTAAATTTAAGAACGTATAACAATAAAGACTACAGGAACAGAAAAATAAAAATAAACGACGTTCACGTAACTCTAAAAAACCGGAAGTACAAAATTTGACATGGAAATAAAAAATAACATTATAGTTCAAAAATTTTATATTCTAACCCGTTAAATACACTCTCTTCAATTATTCAAATATATAGATAATTGACATCTGTTAAAAATTGTTACCCGAGGTAGTCTAAGTACCACAAAAGTTCCTATTATTGCCGCCAAACAATAACGTGCAAACATAACTGTGTTCCGGTTTGAAGGACTTTGTAATTAATGAACAGGATTAACGGAATTTAACATCTCATGTCTCAAGTGCGACGAACACAATTTGGTGCTATTTATATCATCACATCCAGCGCCATCACCATCTCGATCATTTTGGCGCTTCGTAGGAAATAAAAAAAACAAAAAGTTTTTATTATAAAATTATATCTTACTTGATGACAATACACGTCTATATCAGAAAAGATACCTTTTTCAAAATTAAGTTTGGCTGTTAGATAAAGAAAACTCCGGTCCTCTTCTATTATTTTCCAATAAGTATTATATCGGTAAACGCTAGAGGAAGTAAACAACAAATAAATAATGCAAACTTCTTCCGTAGCGATGTCTCAAATTATAAATGACTCGGTGACCTCTCAATCGTAAGAAATTAACGAACCCAAAAAGTTCCTGTCGTGAACCTAACTCAGAGCTACTGTAGCGTTAAAGGTCACTCCAAGTTCAATTTGACTCTTATTTTTTACGGAAAGGTCTAAGGAATCCATTCCAATATTTAATTCAAAAGACATGCTATGGACTGAAACAACACTTGTTAATTAGTATGGAAACAAAAATTTGCATTCATAGCGAAAAATTTTAAAGCAATAGAAATAAAAGAAATGGCGGAAGTAACTACAGCAATATATCAAAAGACATACATATACACTTAGAGTGGAACCTTCAAAGCCACTCAAATTGCGGTGAATGAATTCGCTTTCCGTGTATTTAATTTGTATGCAACATTCATACTAGTATGGAAATGGAGATGGCAATAAAATGGTACATGTAAACACTGTATAATGTTGTAAATAAGGGAGGGAGAGAAGACCTAAGTATAAGAACGAATAAAACTGTACGCATTACTAGTAATCGGTATAATTAGTTATGACGGTAATAGCAACCTTGCATTGGAGTTTTGTTTGAGATTGTTCTGACTTAATGTGTTAATATTAAAGATAATAAAATAATAGTAAGATTTATAGAAATTGATGTGGATGATATTCATAAAAAATCAATATTTGACCTATCATACAAATAAATTTTTTTCATCGCATTTAGTATTAAACAGTTTTTAAATAAAAAATTTAAACAATTTTTTTATTCTACGAAGCGACGCCACGAGCGGGACGTCCATCTGATGATATGTGTTACACCTGCCCATATCAACGTGGCGCTAGTTAGGATGATATACACTGCACCACACTATAGTCATAGCCTTTAGATAGATGTTAGGTCTTATTACTCTAGAATTGTCACTAGCTATAGCGCCCTTTCTTTCAAAACGGAACGTAGTAATGTTTGCACACCACTGTTCGAAGGTAGAAATAGAAACTGCGGTAGTACCTAAATAGACGGTATCCGGCAACATAGACCTTCCACCAGTAGGTGAAACTCGATCTTTGGTTACATTACATTTAGTATCAAGTTACAAATTGTACTAAAAAAATTTGGGCTGATATAATAAACGCCATTTTGAAGGCTATTGAAATATAAAAAAAAGATACCAAAAACCGTTCAACTCAAACATACAAATGTAGCTGCCAAGTTAAACTTGAAATAAATAAAATTAACATTGACAAGAGGGTTCAGTCGCGTACGAGAATTCAACGCTTGTAATGAATTTAAAAAGTCGATACACGAACTAGTTGTCATAATCGATTTGATATAGTCGAATAATTTGTTATCGAATTACTTACAAATAAACATTGAGTAGCCGATCGTACTTGAAAGAGTTACGATTGTCGAATTAAATTAATGAACCACCATTTCATTGGACGGCTATCGGAACTGTCACGTTTGTCAAACTAAAATAATAACTACATACATCAAATTTCACTTGTGTAACATTATGTAAGGGATATAAAATGTCGATACGTAATATATTATCTCAATGGTATAAAATAAACATTTGTTTCAAGTAGCTCGCTGGCCTAATGGTTAGAGCGAACGGCTGTCATTCCGAAGGCCGCGGGTTTGAATCTCCGCATTACAGATGACTTTAATATTTAAGTTATGTATATTTGTGAACTTTAGTAAGAACAAGGAAATACAAACAGTAAAAAAAAACATCGTGAGGAAACCTGCATATAAATTAGAATCATTCTAAGGTTCGTCGTGTGAAGTCACCAATCCGCATTGGGCCCGCGTAGTGACTATGGCCCGTCACCCTCATATTGAGGGTAGGCCTGTGCCCCAACAGTGGGGACGTAAATTGGCTATTGGAAAAAACTTTCGTTTCCTAATTCTAATAATCAACATATCTCAGACAAAAATTTCTGGTCATAGTTGCAGACCGTAAAAGTGGTGTGGAAACGGCAGTGAAATATCTAGAGCAACGAAACGTGGCAATTTATGTCTTAAGGCGATGAGCTCAATGTAGTGTCATGTATATCTTCTAACTTCTATGAGGTTGTTATGAGCAGGCACTTACCGTGTCTATCATCATAATTGTCTTGTATTAATCGTTATATCTGAAGGTAAGTCTCCGTAGGCGGACGGTCTAGGTAGGTACCACCACAGATCCTATTTCTGCCGCCAAACAGTATAATGCAAACATTAGTGTTCCGATGTAAAGGGCCTTGTAACTAGCAAAGTTGTTACACGAGCACAAGTGATGCTGTATGTATCATCCTAACTAGCGCTACGTTATTTTGGGTAGACATATACCATCAGTTGAACATTACGCTCGATTCATCATTTCAAGTTAATTGATCAGAAGAATCATTAAGTCCAGATGATGAGCAAAAAGCAGAAACGCAAATTCGTATTGAAACAGCATGAAATGTTTGCCCGTAACCTTCGTAATAGTACGTAAAGGGTACTGAGTGGGTATGGGCCTGCATGGGTTCACAGCCCATTGGGCCAGAGAGCGCAGCGCGCTCGACCGGCTCAACTATCTGTTGATTTCGTTAGGGATAACTCACTGGCTCCGATTATGACGCGAACATGTTTCCAACATTTCCTTCATTCACTCGAAAATTTTCTCTTACAAAGTTTAACTATGTTTAGTTAGAGATAGGTGATGATAGGTTTTTATGCAATAAAACGACGCGGCAGATGTCTATTAGTACTAGTAGTATTCGTTGCAGTACAAGATCTTTTAGGTAAGCAGTGTGAAGATTTTTTTATGAAAATAATTTTAGGCTTACGAAAAAAATATTCCAAGTTTATTGCACTAATAAGGCAATTAAATTGAAAAAAAAAATTAAAATTTACGAGCTCGTAATCTAAACGCTGCATGGCTGTATGAAATAAGGTTCAAATTGAAACCAAATACATCTCGAGGTCCCGCCGCGCACGTGCGTTCGTTGATCTGAGCATCAGCTGCTTTTGATTTTGTGTTTCATTGCTGGTTTTTTTTTTTTGCAAAGTAATGTATTTTTATGAAACTATAGTTTAATTTAGCTTTACTGACATTATGGAGCGTAAATAATGCTAATAAAACATTTTAAAAATATTATTGCCTTTTAATCAGGATCGATTTTTTTTCGTCCCATCGTAAAAGGTGTCATTAGTACTATCGTCTGTCTACGTTTTCGGAAGCGGTCTCCTAACACAGTGTATACATCCATACAATAGATACAATTAAAAAAATAACCATACCTGACGCTTCATTGTATAAAAAAACCGATCGAATCAGAAATGAGCAAATCTGCAAAAGAACTAGTTACCTAGGTCTCACTGCGTCGTGAGTCTGCAGTGACTATGGGCACATAACATAGAACCGATGGACACTGGGTAGTTTAACTGCTGGAATGACGATACTGCATCGGAAAACGCAGCAACTGCAGACCTACGACTAGGTAGACAGACACCATTATATCGCTGCAAGAGACCCATGTCCAGCAATAAACGTCTCTCGGTTGAGATAAAGATATATATATATACTAGCGCTAGGTATTCACCCCACGTAATCGTCAGCGGCGTTGTAGTCTTTAATGGTAAAGCAGACTATTCTAGAAGCCTAATCATATTCACTGTTCTCCTAAAGACTTCCACATCTTACCTGATGATTTTATCTGGCGAAATACTTGGTGGTGATACGACTACCACATATTAAATTGAATCGTTAGTAAGAAAGCTTATCCCTTTATGACATAAGATATTAAGTCCCGTTGGCACAGTAATATGTATTAGTCATTTTTACTTTGATCGTTCTTTTACTGTCGAAGATGAATTGGTAACTGGTGATGACTTTTATGAAATATTACAGGAACACCACAGCAATGTTTGCACATCACCTTTAGCCTCAGTTTACGACTGTGAAATCTAACCAGACCGATTGCGGCTACAGGAACCAACCATTTTAAACTATTATTAGAAAATACTTTTGATTAATATAAATAAATTCAGTTTCTTCTAATTATACGTCATCTGTATTGTATAGTAGTTAAATTATAATTTAAAATCGATGCTGTATCATATTATTTGATGCATTTATATAACAAGATAGGAAGGTTTCTGGTGAAGTTTGCCAGAAGCAGTTGGATGCGGGCAACGCAGGATCGATCGATGTGGAGATCTTTGGGGGAGGCTTATGCCCAGCAGTGGACGTCTGTCGGCTGATACTGATAATGATGATGATATAGCAAGATCACGTTACATCTGAGATAAGGTCACATGTACTGTATCTATTTTTTGTGATCAAGTAACTGGACAAACGAGGCGTTGCGTTCACTTTAACGATGCAGGCAGATATTTGCACATCAGCACACTTATGTTTACTTTAAGAGAATTAGCACGCCGTTGCCGTTAGAGCAATAATTTGAATAAATTAGCTTAGAGCTTATTAGTATAGCTTAGTCTAACATAGCGTTTTTTTTAATGACCATGTCTAATTTAATAAAATTTAATTTGAGTATGTCATTATTGTTACAAAGCGGTCGAAATGCGATAAAATACGTTAAGTTTAGTTTTTAAACGTATAATACTCGTATAAGTATAAAAAATCATTATACAACGCCTATTACTTGAACAGTCTTTTAATTAAGAGTTGCAGTTGTTACCTGGATACTGTGAACTATTTTTGATTCATACATACTTATGCTTTTGGGGGTTATGTTATTCACGTCCATAGGAAATGCCTGAATTCTAACTGCCCTACACCCGTGTATTCTGAGTAATACTGAACGAGTGAATGATTTCCAGCATGATGTCTAATGTAACCAAAATTAAGAACTACATCGTTCCTTACCATTAAGTAGAATCGTAGTCAAGCGATAGTATGTGTATAAAAAATAAAGAAAAGCTGTTTGTTTCAGGATGAAGAGAAACAAGGTAAGTTCATATTACCGAAAGAAATTGATGACAGAGAGAATGAGAGTGGAGAGAGAGACAGAAGAGTATAGAGGAAATAAGACGGCTAAGATTGAGACGAGGAATTTGAGAACGAAAATTTTAGTAAGGAGGCCCACAGCATAAATATTAGTAATTAACCGAGAGTGCGACATCGCCTGACGTTAATAACGTTTTGTTTCATTGTTCACAATAAGTTAGCGAATTCCGTCGCGGCAACAGCTGTTACTGGCACTGCGCTCGAAGCGGATCTGTCCGCGTTGTGCCGCGCTGTGCTGGAGCGGAGTGCACAAACTTTTGTGCTTTAATAATATCACTCGAAACGTCCGACGTCGTGTTATATTATTTTTATTTACAAGTGCGAATGTTGGGATAGCAAAACTTGTGTGATTCGTTATACTGTGCCGTTTCATTACGTGTAGCAACGACCGTTTTGTACTGTCCCTAATGAACCTGATTCTTAATTATCGAAATCGATTGGTGGTAAGTTCTCTTTACCGGTAACCGTTTAGGTAAGTACCACTGCAGTTCCTATATCAACGATCGTGGTGTGAAGGTTAAAAGATAAACTACAGTTATTTTTCTGGAGTCTGTTACTGGGTGCTGTTTACCGGAGACCGTCTATGTAGGTACCACAGTAGCACCGGTTTCTGTTCCAAACGTTACTGTGTTTCGGTTTAAAAGGCGTTGTAGCTAGAGAAATTACTGGAGTAACCAGACAACACCTTATGCTCAAGGCAACGAACACAATGCGTTGCAGTGTGTATCAGCCTACGTAGTGACACATTGTCATGGGTAGAGGCGTCATATTTTTATTAGAATTTTATTAGTTATATTAGAATAATAATATTATAAAATAAATAAATATTTTTGTTAGCTATATTACAATAACATCGTGATCGGCTAGCGGATTTGTCAAATAAAAATTTAATCACCACTATGACACTTCTGCTACAAACTAATTGGTAGTAAGTACCACAAACCAAGTGGTTGGTAATCGTCAAAAGAAATTACAACGTAGTATTTATGAAAAGTACTAGTATTATTAAAAGTACCCTTACTGGATGTCAGTTTTTGCTGTTTCATTTCCATCTTAAGCCACATGCCTTATTCTTAAATTCTAATATATATAAGTGAGCTAATTTGTATATATTTCAGTACTAGCAATATGCTGGCACACGACCTCAAATTCACATAATTTTCTTCGCCAAAGCAACGAAAGGAGCGGAATATTTATGTGATGGTAAGTGAGTAAGTCTATCCATATCAGTGTGGTGATAGCGATGACATACACGACACAACATCGTACTCTCCTCAACCACAAACAAAGCAATATTTGCAAACTATAGTTTACATGAAAAGGTGCTATGGTAATTAGTACCTACATAAAAGACCTAAGGCAATATAGACATATCACGAGTAAAATAATTGTGATTATTATAGATTACATTTTTCTAAGCGTTTATGAATCCTTTTGTATATCACGTACAGTGAGAATATTTATACAAAAAAAAATAAATGTGACTTTGTAATGATGAATAAGATTCGCAAGCGATGAAGTCATGAATTCTGTAATAGTCAATAGTATGTTTATTGGTTAGACTGTTTTTATAGCTTTATAGTATAACAATCAGTAGTTTCGCTGCTACTTGTTAATTAATCGACAGTTTATAATTTCGTTTAAAGCAGCGGCTTAAGAGGGTCGTCGTGTTCACACAGCAATTAGAGGGAAGTGATTCACGAAGGAACAAGAGGCGAATGCAATGCAAATCAACAGCTATTGTTCGCTGACAGGCGAACGCTTGAAGCTTCATAAGTAAGCTCGCTTCGGAGAAACTCTTTTTTTATTTAGTTGGGAATTTTCTTGAATTATTAATACACGAGTGCGTCGCCTCGAATTTTCGATATCAAATTAACTTTGACAGTTCGACGACATCTGTGATTATATACAGCTTTATATGTTCAATAATATATGCAGCAAATAATCTTTAACAGAGGATATGTAAAAGAAAGATCTTTTCGGACTATTGTCCAGGAGTGGCACAGACAGAGGCTAAAGCAAATGGCTGAATCTGTAACTATTTACCTAACTAGGTGATAGTTGTAAAAGAAAGGAGAAAAAAATACGACACATTAAAAAAGTCAGTCTTTAATACAGTTACCAAATAATTGCTAAAATAAATCATAGGGAACAAAGGGTTAAAAGAAAAGAGGTACTTTCAGCAAATTACCAAACGCAAGATCATTATTTCTCATTGCTCGTATCGTAAATCATTATACATGTTTTATAATATTTTTCCAACAAAAAGAGTCATAGACTATTTCCTCAAAATATTATAAATGGTCTTTTATGAAAAGAAATTATTAAAGATTTGCATCAAAATAAGAATGTTTTCCTTTCGTCGGGTAATTTGTAAGGGCAAAATTTGTTCTTTCCTTATGTACGATGGGTTATTTGACTTCAATTTCACATGGTGTTGAGTGACAATGAGGCCGTGAAGTGTTAAGCGTGCTGGCCTAGATCACTAGCTGTAACATGTTTACAGCCGGAACCCAGCATGATGTTATGGTAGCATATTTACACGTAATATTACCTAGCCCAAGCGGATTCGAAAAACTCTTGACAACAACTTTACAAATGGCGCTGGAATCGAATATCGGATGTTTATGTTACAAACTGGAAATGTTGGTATGTCTCTATTACCCAAGATTGTCTAAGTAGGTATCACCGCACTTTCTGCCGCCATACATTAGTATAGATTGCTGAAGTAACGACGCTTATCATCTTATGTTTCAAGACGACCAGCAAACTGTAGTGCAGTGTATATCAACCTAACTAGCATCATTAGATGAACGCCTTGCTCAAAGCTACATGAGTAGAAAATGTATTTAGTCAGTTTGTTTTCTAGTATTAACAAAATAGTTTTACAATATACTGATATACACGTTTCAGTCTAAGAGAATAATGATTTAATGTACGCCGCACCCCCAACGGTAGAATCCAATATACGCTTTTCACAAGTGAGTAAACGCCATTTAAACCTAACGCGAGCACGTCAGGCTTCTGCTGTAGCAGCCGTCGGCCCGCCCGGACTATAAAGACTCGGTAATTTGCATAATTGAAGGGTGAAATGTGCTCAAGCGGCCCCGGACTCTACATAGACGTTGAAGTTTGAGCGCCCTGGTCCTGCTGCTTTTAGGTAATTAAGTTGGTTATGAGAAGATGAAAAAAAATTGACCGCTAATTGGTTTGAACACTTAGCGATGCTATATTTCATGTAGTTAATAAATTATCTAACAAAGTATAGTTTAATTGACAAACTTTAATCAGTTAGTAGTATTCTACAAAGCAATGTAGTGTCCGGTGCATTTAATACTACACGATGATAAGCAATACATCGTAGTTCTAGAAAAGATGTAGTATAAGCAGCACCACTTCACAATAGACACTTTAAACTTGAACATAGTAATGTTTGCACACTACCGCTTAGGAAGCAAAAAAAGGTTTTTGTGGTATCTTATCCAATCTTTTAAATCAGATAAAAACACATTACACTTAAAAATTCTTTCTTGATCGATGCAAAACACATCTTTAGAATTTTTGCGAACTATAAAATCATGTGAAATTTTTATTTAATATTGTTATAAAAATAATGATTTCAAAGGAAAATACGACAGCGATATAAAACTTAATTTTCTTTAAAAGGTAAATAACGCTCAAGTTTGCTGTTTACCATTTTTCACTTAGTTATACCATAAAGAATGTTGTGAATACCACTTAATATGATTCTTCTGAAAATATAAAACAGGCGGCGAAGTAAAAGCTCTTTTCCTTGAAGCACTGAATAGGGTTAAAGAAATTTGCACAGGTGTCCTTCGGGACAGGGTAAAAATAACAGTGAGCTGAGCGAGAGCAGAAAGCTTTTATGTTTTCCTCCCATTCTACTATTTTTATACAACTTGATGTATTCAGAAAAATCTTGTGAATAAATATAAATAAGGAGACGGGGAGAAATAGAATGTTAAAACTTACTTAAAGCTACATAGAATTTCCGTAGTGTTGTCTCCCCTCAAGGTGGTCTGATGATCTGATGTAGGTCGCAGGAGTCTGCTTAATGCTGGCAGCGCTAGACCGTTCTGTTTGGAGATGTATGGGAGAGGATGAAAATAAGAATTTGTTTAAAAATTTAATGATTTTTTCACTCATACAATACGATCAATGTTCGATAACAAAGTTATATATAAGTATATATTATTGGAAACCTCTTGAATGTACGCAATCAAGTTATATCGTTAAGTAACCGTAATGTTTACGACCCTAATAAATCCGCTCACAAAATATTATTTGGACAAAGATCTAATCAGTTATATTACAAAAGTTTATATTTACCATACACGCAAGTTACACATTAAAGCTTGCACTTACATCATGTGCGTAATTTTAACACCCTCCTCTGCACCCTCCATATGCAACAGGGGTTGGACATAGACTCAAAGCAAGGGGGTGTTATTGATATAAATGCACAATACAATGGGCACTATATCCGTGTGAAATATAGCAATGCATTACAAAACTTCCCCTCTATTTTAATACCATTGTTGTTATAATTAATTAAGTTTATAATAGCATGAACTTTAAACGAACAATGTTTGTTCCCTTAATATCATCAATTGCAAAGAAATTGTTTAATACCTGATAACTATTCTGATCTGGTCTGACCGCTAAAATCTGTTTAAAGAAGGCGCCTTATAATGATGACGATGAACCTAACTTCAACCCCGAGTTCCATTTTCAGTACAAGCAACCGAACGACTCTACGCCCACATTAAATATGAAAACATTTATAAATAAGGATCTGTGCTACTACTCTTCAGTTTTCAATATAACATTCATTACTTATATTAAGGAAAGAAAAATATTATACTAAACATTTTACTTTAATAAACAAAGAATAACATACCCCGCCATAACACCCTATTTACGTAAATAGGAACGATCCCCCTACGCAAACGGAGCCAGGGAAAGCCTTTTTGTAAAAGAGCTCTTTTTACACGCAATTTCATACGAGGGCAAAATTCAAACAAGGGTTGAAATCAATAATGGCCCTTCTGGGTTATAACGACAATTCAACACACAGCGAGGAAATTGTGTTTGGGATCATTATCACCCTGAGGGAGAGGGGTGAAGAGGAGGGATTAAATAAACAGTTGTGAGACGTCACTTAAAGTAACAAACTAATACGGAATTGACCGAATCCACTCTCAGAAAAATAATACTGGGAAGACACTATGTCCTTTCGCAAAGTTATTTCCGTTTTAGCCAAAGATAGTAGACTAATAGATTTAATACTACTACCGTTACAAATAAAAATTATACATTGCAGCATAGAGAATCTGCATTATATATCACTTTAAACATTTCTTTATGAACAATACGTTTACAGAAATAGTTCATATTACTTTCAGAGCGTGTCATAAGAAATAAAAGAAACATTTAGATGTCATGGCAACATGAAGACAAATAGATATGACAAATGAGTCAGGACGATGATTAATTTTTTTAAGAAATGTACAGTTGAGCTGCACTTTCAAGGTATAAAACTGTCTTGTTATCTTTTCTTAGGTATACATATATTCCACACACGACATATAAAAATAGAAAATTTATGGCATATTTCTAGTGGTCTCTGTTACTTCGATGTTTCGATCAAATCTAAGATGTCCTAAATAAAGCCCGGTTCAAGAGTACTCGCAACCGACGAACATGCATGAAGATGCTCATGAAAGTGGAGGAAGCGAGGATGTGTGCCAGGATCGTAGCAAGTGGAGAGAGGTGATCTCTACCTACTCCACCGGGAACGAGGCATGATGTATGTCTTTGTTACCAGATACCGTCTTGGTAGGTACCACCGCAGCTCCTCTTTCTACCACCAAACAGTAGCATACAAACATTATTGTGTTCCGGTTAGAAGAGAGTTGTAGTTAGTGAAATTAAGAAAAAACTAGACTTGACATGTGTCATGGCGACGAGCACAATGTAAGGATGTGTATATCATCCTAACTGGCTCCACGTTTCTTCACCGTTCAATTGACTCGGTCACGTTGTCGGAAAAAAAAATCACCTAATAGTCCTTTTTTTTAAAAAAAGATTTAATTTAACATTTCTTCTACAAGACAAAATTATATATTAATTAAAATTGCGGCTAGACATAACTCTGTCTAGTTTAAGGTCACAAATGTGACGTGTGTGTGATGTGAAATCCTGTGAAGTATGATCCTGTGGATCCGTTGGAATAACTGATATTTTACAAATATGAAAAATTTTATAAAAAAAAAAAGTACGAAGGTAAATTTATCAAGTAATTTGTCATTCGTTTGAAGCGGGTAACACAGAATGGGAACCAATTAGAGATGAAATTTCAAAGTCCATTAACTGAATTACCAGAGAAGCCCCAATCTTTAAAAAAATAATGTTCACAGCAAATGGGGTTGACACAAAGCGAGACCCCTCTGTTTATTCGAGGGCTGGTGAAACTCTACAGCGGTGGATTTCGTCAGCCTCTTACTTTATCACATTTCATGATTAAATAATCTTGTTCGCCAAAATAACTTAGTTCCGTTTTGACGAGAAAACAAAAAACATTTATACCAAAAGAAATACGTTGGTTTATAAATGTTATTGGCTTTAAATTTTATTACGTCCAACTTGTCTTAGAGAGGATAAAACGACTATACTTCTGGTTTAATAGTGAATTTTACTGGTGGTCGGTCCCTATTGCTAGAAACCATCTAGATAAGTACTACCGTAGCTCATATTTCTGCCGTCGAACAGTATTGTGTAAACATTACTGTGTTCTGGTTTAAGTGGAGTTGTAGCTGGTGAAATTACTGCGGTAACGAGACAATATATCATATTAAAAGAAGAGCATATTGTGGTGCTGTGTATATCATTATTAATTAAATTAAGCGACGAGTCGAGCGTTCACCTGATGGCAAGTGATACGCCCGTCCATAACAATGTGGCGCTAATAAGGATGATATATAACTGAACCATATTGCGTTCGTTGCCTGAGACATAAGATGTTGAATCTCATTACACCCTGCCATTACATAGAAAGAACACAGTAATGTGTGCTGCGGTGGTACCGACCTAGAAGGTCTCCTACAGCAGAGACGTTACCACCAGTAATCACTTACCACAAAGGTGAAGGTCTCGCCCGTTTCGTCACTCCGGCGGAAAAAAATATAGCTGTTACGTATTAGTAGATAATAAGCTTGCGATTTTAAAATACATGTAAGTTTATATTCTAGGCAATAAAATAAATCAGTGTCTGTTTAGTGTTAGAGATGTATAGTGCAGTAAAGATACATAAGATGTTAAAAATAATGACGCCACGCGATAACCGTGCTGAGGGTAGCACAAATGTTTTACAGGCCGCGTTGCCTATGAAAACATTTGGTTCCCCTTTCATACGCTAAATTTAAATAGTGTTATGAAAACACGCCGCCCCTCCTCCACAGTTTATAAAAAGCACAATCATACATCAAAACATTACGCTCCTTTCAACTTAACAGTCACGGGAGTTCATTAAAATACGACGCTGAAGTAATCAAAAAAGAAATCGCTTGAGACCTTAAAATTTCTTCCGCTCATAAATTTTTCTAAACGGTTATTAAAAGCGTATGTAAAAATTTAAGGAGTTTTTTTTGTATTATAAGAGCTAAAACATGAAGCCGCGATGATTCAGTTTGTAAGGCGGTCGAATAATGAATACGGTGATGGATTCGATCCCAGAAGAGATTGAGTTTCAGGTGATGGAAAATATCATGACGAAACCGACGTGTTCCAAGAAGAAGCAGATTTCACGGACGTGTCACATCCGCCACCCCGCAATACCATGACGGATACATAGCCCTGACTTACTTCTTGCTAGAGAACAACCTGAGTCCCAGTAGTGGGAATATTAGGAAACCAGTTTACTTTTCAGAGTTAAGCAGAACCCATACAGCTATAGGTAAGAAAAACTATCTTTTATTGATTGCCTTCTAACAAAAAGTATCTCATGAAATCGATACATCTTTTGAAATTTTTAACAGATTAGACATCAAAAGAATAGATAGCTAGTTAAAATGATAAATTTAAATGAGTCAATAGTATATATTGATATGACAAATGCTAGTGGATTTAATTAAATAAATATAACATCACAGAATATGATATATTTAATCACTATTACTACTAATAGAATCAAAGCGTTCTGAAGTTGGAAGAAAACTTCCGTATTCCCCTGGTAAAGTATTTCATTAAGTTAATGAGGATCCTAGCTTTACTTTAATTAGTTACAGCGGCATAGCAAACAAGAGCAAAGAATTTATATTGCTGTTACACCTTATAATCTCTTTATTTAAAGATGCATAAAAATATCGATAGCGTCGTAATTATGTATAATAACTATAGTTTGTGGCGTGTGCTTCATACAGACAAATAAGTACTACATGTCCCAGCTCTCTAAACCTAACTAAATACTAATCTCTCAAGTCACTCGAAATATACGCAACTATGCTGAATTGAAACTGGTAAGTTTATTATTAAGTATAGATAGTACACGAATTATTAGTTTAAAGATATATGTTGTCTGTCTGCGCAGCAATTAAGTCCCTTACCTGTGATTCGTTTCCGAGACTAGGATATATATAGTAGCTGTGTCGAGTAAAACTATAAGTTATGTTGCAGTCCATTCAAAAAATGTTTAACTATTATCATCAACTCGATCTATGGATGTCAATAACTGGACGAGATGAGCAAGACGTTCACTTGTCAATAAGCCCATAGTAAGATGGTGTTAGTTAGGATGATAATAGAACAAAATGTAATAGATTAAAACATTAATATTCAATGATATAACCTACCAAATTAGTGAAAGTGAAGTAGTGGGGTTTATTTCTGGAAGTTAACGGTATAGGAGCGTTTAAGTGAACGTCACAGTCAGTTAGAAACTATATCAAAAGCCGCGCGCATCAAACGGTTCGATGTCGCCTCTCGTCGCTTAACTTGTCGCCGGCGGCAAGTTTTCGAAGACGCCATTTGTCATTATAATAGAGAGTATACATTAACACGCGCACAAAAACAAAAACAAATTGTAATACATTATGTCACAATAGATTAAACAGTTTAGATGTTAAAGAAGGAGAGATATTTTTTTCTTATTTTACTAGGGGTACCCTCTTGTATGCATGGCAACGGGCTCGCTTCCAGATTGTAAAATCGTAAAAGTAACTTAACGATATTTCACTTTA
Organism: Ornithoptera priamus; assembly: GCA_029034505.1. Classification (NCBI taxonomy): domain Eukaryota; kingdom Metazoa; phylum Arthropoda; class Insecta; order Lepidoptera; family Papilionidae; genus Ornithoptera; species Ornithoptera priamus. The sequence continues at coordinate 2,055,373 of JARDWD010000584.1, forward strand.
GAAGATAAACAACATAGATTTCACATTTCAATTAAAATATAACATAGCGTGACTATAATTTCGTTTATATACGAGAAATAAAATTTTACAAGGCTCTAATGCTCAAGAATATTTAATAGTATTTTCCAAGACAGAATTATTATTACACGTAACCGAGAAAAATAACCTGAAAGTAAAGATAAAAACTTTTCTTATTCGACGAAGCGATGGGACGAGCAGAATCTTCACCTAAAGGTTAGTGATACACCAGCTCATAATAACATGATGTTAGTTTAGATGGTATAAGTATAAGGAGTTGGAAACATGTTGGATTTATATTCATGCTTCAAATAACTTATAACGGATTTTTCTATATGTATTATATTGGAGATGTTAGTTAAGGATATAATTAATATTTTAACGCGTCTTTTCATTACAACGGTTGAACAGGATGTTTTCATTGCAGCCTTTCGACCTCATTGAATATTTCGACTTGCAACCTAATGACCTATATTAATCAATAAATGATATGAGATACTTTCTAGACACAAGATGAAGTCTATTATAAATTTTCGGTTACTATATTAATTGTGTATCTATATTGTCTTTTTTCACGGTGACTTTTGAACGTTTTATACTTGCCACTAATAGAAGCGAACCGAGTTCAAATGCTCGGAGTCGCATTGTTAGTCGCTGCAAGCCTGAAAGGACAACTTTGCGGAAGAATCTCGGCGAACAAGAGCCGCAGTTCCTGATAAAGATTTCTAAAGCGACTAGAGTTCCCCGACTACTTCTGCAAGGAACCTATTTAACTTGACATGCATCTAAGCTAGTATGCAGTATGAAACTGGGTTTTTAATTAACAAAGCCGGAGCAGTGAGATAATGACTTTTAAGTACACAATAATATTAATTGTAATATTTACTTATTATTCATACATATTTAAGGAATATACAATTAATATGCAATTTTTTTAAGAATTACGTAAAAGCATAAATTTTAGTTTAACACAAATTACCCAAAAAGTTTAAACAGCAAACGTCTTAGAAAAACTATAGAGATAGTTATTCGCAATCCCATTTATCTACTTATGCTTTTGTGTATGTCTTAAACCAAGTTGCCACTTATCTTCACATGGACTTATAGTTAAGCATCTGACTGATCTAAATAAAGTGAAGAAAAAAGATGTACACAATGTCTATCAAACAAGGTACCGTCTAAGACAATTGCGCTTCATACAACAGTGCACTGTGTTATTAAAGAAGTTCTTGCCCTAGGCTCTACTGGCTCCAATATGGCGGTGAAAGTAAAGAAAGAAAATCATTTCTAAACGAACTCTACTTTTATCATCACCTAGTCGTTGCCCAAGTTATGTAGATTATTAATTGCTACGGGATAAATTTAATAGTAAGTAAATTATTAAAATTGACACAAACTTCATCAAGGTACATAAACAATAGTGTTATGTTCTTATCCACTAAAATTAGTTTATTACTTGTTATAAGTAAAGTTTGAAAAGAATAAAGAAGCAAAGGAAAGTGAGAAGTAAATAATTACTAACTGTTCACCGCCCGCTATGCTGGTCATAATATAGAATTTAATTTGAAATTTAGACTTGAAATTTGTCAAAAATATTCTCCCAGCTGCCTCCAGGCCGTTTCTCGTTATTAATACCCCAGCAACCCCTTTTGGAAGCAACATTTCGTAAAATTCGTGGTACCTATAGTCGATAAAAGAAATATTCCTACCATATTTCAAGTCTCCATGGTACCAGATATATCATGATGAGTCTTCATGTAGGTGAAAACCTCGTATATATAGAGATCATTTACGTGTTTGTGTTGGGTTTTTTTTATTTAAACTTAGTTATTATCTAGATTTTCTTCAAGTTTTTATTTAAATTATAATAATATATGTTTTTTTATATCCGCAAAACTAAATAAAATTCACATCATAAATTTTTATATGTTAAACGTAACATATTCATCTAGTTAGGTAAATAACTTAAATCTTTTAAATAGTAACAAGGATAGTATAAAAATGTTAGATAAAAAAAGTTTATTTAAAAAAAACATCAAATAATGTAATGAATAATTTTTAAATTCAAAAATAATTTTACACTAGTTACTTCTGCGATTATTAATCTAAATATAATAATCACGATCAAGTATTAAAAGAAAAAAAAATTTGTTTAAAATCCGATCAGTCGTTATACACAACGCTTCATGTCTGCAGACAGAAACAGTTAACCCTTTCCTATGTAACATGGAGGTTGTAGTATAATTCGAATGGTCACCATGTTTTCTAGAGTTGTTTAGCTGCAATCTACCGCCATAACGATATTGCGGTATCTTTGCTATAATTTTTACAGTTTAAACTTCACGAGAGTCCTGGTGGCTCAATGGCTATGAACTCGGACATTGCAATCAGATGAGGGTCCTAATCCCGGCCGGGGCATGCACCTCTTAAGCAGTTTTTGAATGCCTAATGTGCATATTATAACAATTACCACGTACTTAAAGGTCAAGGAAAAGATCGCGAGGAAACCCGCACACTGAAATTATCTTTGTGTGTATGTGGTGGCCTCAATAAAGTGGCAACCGTCTTGCCCGCTGTTACATGGGACCTAATCTGATCACATCTGGCAAAAAGTGGGTGTTTATTTGTCTCTGCCTACTCCTACTGGTAAAAAAGGCGTGATAGCATAAAAAAAATAATAATAATAATAAGCTTCACCGTCTTTGACTTTATTCTAGCAAAACTTAACTCAACGGTTAAATCAAATTTTTTGCGTAATTTAAAAAAATATTGATTACAAGACTATGTTGAACGTGTAATATGTATACAGGTCGTGTATCCATCGCGTCATACTCGTCGCCGTCGTCGGTAAATTTTAAACAGCAGCCACTTAGCTGCACATCACATAGGCACCTACACAGGTCAATGTCGCACGGATGGGTACCTATGCAAGTTTTATAAAGGAACATGCAGCCCCCATAGACAATGGCCCACGCAGACAGACATTTGCAATTTAAACAAGTCATTGTCGACTCTTATGCAGTGCAGATAATGCTTTAACTTAAATCCACACTCACAGAGCTGGACGTGCTGGATTTCATTGTATTATGCTGAGAAATAATCAAGAAACATCAAGAAATCTCTAAATAATATTTATTTGTATGAAGATATTAGAAACGCTATCAAATTGGATTTTTCATCATTAGTCAATAAAATAAATCAGAGTTATAGATACAGTCATAAATCACTGCTGGTAAAATGTTCGAGGAAGCGACGAGACGAGCGAGACCTGGCGATGGATAGATATCTAATAGTCACTTGTACGGTCTGTAATAAAAACGTGACATGCTAGTTAGGATGATGTACACTGCATCACATTTAGCTCGTTCCTTTGAGATGTAAGATGTTAAGTCTCGTTGCCTCGATAATATCACTATCTACTACGTCCTTTAAACAGGACCACAGTAATGTTTGCCACATAATTATTTGATGGCACAAATAGTTGCTGCGGCGATGGCAGCAGACCTATCACCAATAAAATTTAATTGTAAATTGCAGTTAATTTTAATACATTGAAAACTATCGAAGTATTGTAGTATATATAACTTGATAACAAATTCCAAAAATAAGGGTGTAGATAATCTGTATAAACCCCTAATAGTAGCTCTCGGCTGGTACCGCCGCAGTTACTATTACTGCCCTTAAATAATTGTGTACAAATATACTATGTTCCTATTTAAAGGGAGTAGTAGCTAGTTAAATTACTGTGGTAACGAGACAACATCCTACCAGTATGTATCAAAGCGACGAGCGCAATGTAGTGCTGTGTACATCATCTAAATCAGCACCACGTTGTCATAGGCAGGCATATCACTTACCATCAGATGAACGTCGGCTAGTCTCGTCGCTTCGTTAAATAAAAAAAAAGTGCGTTTCACTACAAGTATTTTGATACTCACGTTTCCAAATATTGAAACACTCTGTACACCGGCTTCCGGTACAACAGGAACCCATCGCAGCGCTCCATGATGCCTCCAACCGTCACAACTCTTTCACGACCCTTACCACTTCATAACTCTACTGCGCGCACAAAACCTCTCAATAGGATAAAAACACTACACTTACACTAACTCGGGTAAAAAATTAAGGCGTCCGCACACTATCAATAAAACGATTACAAAATCTTGGTCCTTTAAGGTTCGTTCTACATTAAGGCTGTTTATTTTATTGGTTACGTACTATAACTAAACATTTGGTAGAGAAGCACTTATTCACTATATAAAAGTATTTAACGCCGTCACGGCGATCACAGTACGTTATCGATTTCCACAAAATTTTTGGCAGGTAAAAGTTACAAAGTTCTAGCGAAATGTTTTTCTGGAATAAGAGAAAAAATTTATTAGTAAATATAATAATAATAAAAAAAAGTATTCGTATTTCCACAAAATTTTAATACTAAAGCTTTTCAAGTGTAGAGCTACTATGCTCTCACTTATGCACATGTGAATGTGTTTCTCTACAAAGGTCCGAAGAACAAAAGTCGCCGACATGGCCCAGTGGATTTGTAAACTGAAGTAGGAATAGACGGGTCAAATAGCACGAAGATGGGTCAGCGATTTCAGCAGAATGATTTTGGAGTGTAGACTGAAGAACTGATCAAGATTACGGAGAATCATTAGATGTAGATGACATCGGACCGGTTGAGCTGGACATCGACTGGATGATAGTAAGTTATATGAAATTTATGGAGCATGTATGTACCGAGTATTAGCGATAAGTTAGATAGAACCGGAATCCCGATCCCGGATTTGCGATCCGACTAATTTATAAAGTAATGTAGGCTGGTGTTCAGACCACCCGTGTAAAGATGGTTTCCTCAAAAATCTTATCAGTTTAAATTTTTACTGTGTATCGAAGACTACGCATGTTGGCAAACAGTTTATCGTATTTACAAAATAAAACTAGATCAGTAGAGTGTTTGTGTACGTATACATCTCGTCAAAGGGACTGCAAATTTGTTTACAAATGCGTCTTAAACAGCGAGTTAGAATGTATGAAATGTTCGCGTTTCTTCACAAACACGAGTTCACGTAACGTTTCATTATTTAGATAAGAAAATGGAGCGCTGACTTTTTTTTTTCTGTCCTAATTTTTCGTTTTCAACTTTAAATTGGCTTGTTTACTGAACTCTTTTACATTACAACCCGTAGCTCGTACGTTCACCTTCTCTCAAATTTACGAGGACTCTTAATGTAACTGTTTTATACAAGTTACATTAATTTAATCAGTTATTTTACGTAATATTCAAAATGTTGAATGAAGGGGAATATATTAAATGAACATAATTTTTTACCTTATTGTTTAGATTATAATGCGATATGTGTTTAAGTTAAATTATAACGAACGTAAAAATATTTATGGAGAGAAGGGGTCCTGCACAACAACTCACGGGACCCAAGCCAACCTCAACTGCTCGTGGTGCACCCTGCTAATTAAATAACGAGCCTCTGGCTCCCGCCAACTCGCATTGGGCCAGCGTGGTGGGAAAAGGCCCGGATCTCCTCCAACATAAATCCCTACATACGACAGTCCTTAGTATCCAGCGGTATCGGAGACCATGCTACGTGGAGATCTCTGGAGGAGGTCCATGTCCAGCAGTGGACGTCTATCCGTTGATGATGATGAAATATATTTATATCAATATGTGTTATATAAGTGTAAGAAAATCTTTTACAAATTTTAATTAATTATACATATTATTTAATCCTTCATTTTCAAAAATTGCAGTGTTCTGGTTCAGAGATCGTCAAAGGTGGTGGTTCGCAAAAAAAAGTTATATATACTCATCAAGTAATACTTTAAAATGCATTGAAACAAAAAAAATTATATTATTAAAGTATATTTATAAAGATGTCATAATTAATACTTTAAATTTATTAACTAGGTACATTTTATGTGTCTTAATTTCTTTTTTAATTATTTTATACTTAAAAAAACTGTATTAGTAAACAATAAATAAATAGGAGATCGCTGTTCTAATGGTTAGGGCATACGCCCTTCATTCGGAAGGTCTCGGGTGCGAATCTTGGCATGTACCAATGACTTTAATATTTAAGTTAGGTACATTTGTGACCTTCAGTTACAACAGTGGAATACAAACGGTGAAGGAAAACATCGTGAGGAAACATGCACATGAATTAGGATTTATTGTAAGGTGTGTAGGAAGTCACCAATCCGCATTGGGCCCGCGTAGTGACTATGGCCCATCGCTCTCATATTGAGGGTAAGCCTGTGTCCCAACAGTGGGGACGTAAATTGGCTGTTGAAAAAAAAAATAATCAGCGGGATATAAATTCTAAAGTTACTGATCCTTTAGGTCAGGAAGTTTGTCGACCAATTTTAGTTTGAATGGTGTTGTATTTAGTAAAATTATTGAAGTAACGGGACTTAACATCTTAAGTCACATGGAGACGAGAAGAATGTGGTGCTGTTTACATCATTCTAACTAACTTCATATTATCGACAGACATACATACTATCAGGTGAATGTCTAGATCATTAGGCGTTTTGTTTAATAGAAGAAAAAGAAAAAAATCTCAAAATGTACCTTAATAAGTAAGAACTAACGAGACAGGTTCACACGTGTATGACAAAGCCGCGCGCTTTCACTAGTCAGTTTACAAAGTGGGCGCGACGTGTATTCAGTATCCTAAATATGCGCCGGCGCAACGGAAGCAGGTGTCACGCGCGCCACCTGTCACGCGGCGAATACCAAAAGGGGCATACGGCTCGACGGAACGATGACCCATCCGAACACAGTTACAAGGCCTTTGCTGTTATGTACAAGTTTAATGGTAAATACAGATAAATAAGAAATGCTTGCTACGTAATAAAATAAAATATTAGGTTATAGATCTACGGCAACAGATAACTATTTTTGTTCGATTTCGGAGAGAAATCTTCAAAAGATAGCATGATAGACTTTGCGAGGACATCAGGGTTATATGAGATTTTAACTCACTAAAGACCTCGTTGGTGCTCTGCATGAGTGCATTCGGAGAGGTTCCGGGATAACTTATAGAACGCACCGGTGTCCCTCTACACTTTGTGTTAGTACGTCTCTAAGGACGAGCCAAACCATCTAAGTCACCATCACTGAGCCATACACTGTCTCACACAGGTTCGCTTGTTGAGCGATCAGGACCCCCACCCTCAAGGCCCACAAACCTCCTAGACCCTTTGAGTCGCCTTCTACGGCAGACAGGGCTTACCTCAGTCCTATTCTTACTAGTCCGAGATTACAGGGCTGACGGCAACAGATATCTACTGGTCTGTGGTGGTAGGTCTCTGTTACCGGAAACCATCTATGTACGTGTATGTACCATCGCAACTCCTATTTCTACTGTTAAACAGTGTTGTGTTATTATGTACCTGTTACGTTGTAGTCAACATAAACAACAGAGTAATAAAACGTATGATCTCATGTCGAAAAATGTTGAGGGCAATGTGATGCAGTATATATAATTCCAACGTCATATCATATTTATTTCATTTATTTATTCTTTATTGTACACCAGTTACAAAATATAGAATATATTATATATTTACATAGATGTACAATGGGCGGTCTTATTGCTCAAAAAGCAATTTCTTCCAGACAACTCATTGGAAAGGAAGACGTAAATTAAAGGTAAAGATAAGATAGTGGTGCACTAAATTATTAAAAACTAAAACGCTAGGTGAAAAATGCAAACAATAGCACAATTAGACAGAATATATAATTTAAACTTTATGATAGTAATTACTTAAGTGTCTTTTGAAAGAAAATAGGGATTTGGCGGTACGAATATGGTTCGGTGAAGAGTTCCATAAGCGAACCGCCGTAACGGCAAAGGAGTTTTGGAAAAATGAAGAGACACGGAGACACGGGGACGCGAAGGGAAAGGTTTATTAAAGAGCGGAGAGTGCGACTGTGGCAATCGGAAATAAATTCGAATTGATTTTTAAGGTAGGAAGGTGTTAGAAGATTGAACAATATCTTGTATAGAACAGAGAGAATGTGAGTATTCCTGCGAAGACGGATTGGCAGCCACTTGAGTTTTTGGCGAAATTGAGTGATGTGATAACTTAAACATGTCACAAGATTCAACGCTTTATTAATTAGGAAAGATCTATTATAGGTGCAATAAACAAATGTCATTAGATTGGTTTTCTTTATCAGCTATATTATCGAGCGAACCCTGTTCTATTTGTAAAGCGAAGCGTACGTATAGATATAAAGTTGTATATGTAAAGTTTAATTAAAACCGCACATTTCGTAACGTAGAGCTCTACAAATAACTTTTAATTCAACATCGGCGCATATCGATTTCGCGTGATTACCACCACGCGGACAGAAGCCATTACTCGTCGAGAGGCCGTTTAAACTAGTTATTCTAGTTCCACTCACAACTGCGATTTGCGTTTGCAAAGTGAAACTGCTCGATGGGATCAGTATAACGAAAGTTAGGAGATTGGTACAGTCGCGCACACTATACGTATAATCAACAAACGAAATTATAAATATTGTTCATAGCCTGATCTACAACGGATCGAGTTTACTGTGTCTTAGAGTCTTCTAGATGTATGCCTTATATTTGCTTGAATTTGAAACAGCATCCCAAGCCATCCTTTAATTTTAATAGTCTAGCAGACCGTCCTTGTTACGAATCGATGTTCTATTGCAAGGATTAATGGTTTATCAAATATGTTGTAAATCGATGATCCAAAACATGATCACGTATTGCAGACTTCATAGAGCATCGAAAAAAAAATTTTTTTTTCTTATAATTTTTATGAAACAGTAAAAGCCACAAACTTATCAAAAATGCAATAGAACGACAAAAGCGAAGTGTATTTCTGATCGCAATTTATACAGCTACCAACTATAATGAAGTGGAATTGAGATAACAAACATCACGTTCCAGAGTTAGTCTCTAATATGGTAGCTACATAGACATTGACAAGAGAGACTTTTATCCAAATATAGTCAAAGGCAACTTTTTTTATTCAACATAGAAACATGCGTATAGTTACTGAACGCCAGAATCTAATATCTATTTGCAATAGAAATGCATCGGACCTGAGACGATTATGTGTAAGAAATTCAGCCGGCCGTAGTTATATATATTTATATGTGTATAATTTTTTTTAATTATCAAACTGTTTGAAATATCTGACTACCCTAATGCTTGAGAACTATCACGTTTTATGGTAATAATGTGTGGTTACACATTACTGTTTCTGAAATAATCATCGAAGAAATAGTATCCTATTAACTTCATTTTTAAATTGGTTTAAAAATCAGATTCAATTATAAACAAGGATTATCCTTTGGTGATCTGTTTTTCGTTCAAATAGTATGCTATACTAGCAGTTCTATTTACGGTAGAAATTGTGTTCGCGACTGTGCATATCGACGTTCAGCGTTGTCTCTCAATGACCTTAATCTCCGGCTTAGCGTGTTCCAATAGCACATGGGAGATGGGGTTACATGCAAGTATTGCCACGTTATGCAACATTTCCAAATAGGATTTTGTTATACCAAATAAATATTTACAACTATCACATGTTTTTACGGTGGGAGTAGTTTCCCAAATCTATCAATTTTTTTATATTTATAGAGGATTCATAAATATGATAAAATTTCGAGCGTTTTAACGTTAACCGTCTACCATACCTTCGCTTTGCTACGATACACCAAAAACTACCTAGAAATTATCGTTAACTCTGAGCTCAGTGGCCACCTTCAAAGCCCACGAACCCTAATAGACTGTCTACTATAAATAGGGTTTATCTTAGTTCTATTCTTAATAGCCCGAGACTACAGAACAGTAATACTACTAACCTAGTAAATTTACTATTACTTAATACAGAAAGATGAAACTTCACATTATTGAATATCCTGATAATGATTAAATACCTTTCCTTATCAACAAATTCAATCGAAACTAACCTTCGTTTAAAGACTATATACTAGACTACTATATTCGTACGTGGAATAAATTCATTTACTTTGACTTATTTGAAAATATCGGTTATTACTATTAAATTATAGTATAACGTTACCTTTTATTATTAATATAGTATAAGAATTATTATATAATTTTTTTTAATTAACACTTTTAGTTCTGACAACATTTAAATCATCTTTTTCTAATCGTTATTGGCTTGTCTTTATATGTTATTTGTTTCACAGTTGATTGACTTATACTTTTAATAAAATTTAGTGTGTTAAGTTGCTTGATGTTGAGAGGATATGTTAGATAAGAGACGTCATTAGAAACGACGAAGGCGACGAGACATGGCAAAGCTCAAACAAAGCGACGCGCCAGCCGCCGCGGGCCTGAATTAATGCGCCGAGCTGCAGACTGACGTATAATGCAGAGGTTTAAAACTGCAAGCGGAACGAGCCTGATTTACGGTACACCCTGCGACAGTTTCTAGCAGAATACTCTGCTGGATACTGTTAAAAGTCACTTATATCGTTTTTCATTGGGAGAAGAAATTAACATGAAGAATTTCACGTTTTATACCAATCATATAGAAAAAAAGCAAAAGTATCTCAAACAATAATCATCATCAAGTAATCATCATTTCACTGGAGGCAAATCAATATATTACCGGGATCATCTAGGTAGGTACCACCGCAGCTCTTATTTCCGCCCCCAAACAGTAATATCATAGACATTACTGTGTTGTGGTTTGAAAATCGTTTCAGCTGGTGAAATTACCAGAGTAATTATATTTAATATCTTATGTCTCAAGAGAACAAGCACAGTGTAGTGCTTTGTATACCGTCCTAACTAGTGCCACGTTGTTATAGGCAGAAGTATCGCTTACCATCAGGTGAACGAAAAAAAAAACCTAATAATATTTATCATAAAAGAATCTTAGAACAAAGATGACGACACAAGCTCTTATAGCTTTAAAACGGTGCTGGAAGCGAGTCTTAAAATGGTTTACGATTTATTTAATTGGTTGGTAGTATTAAATGAGACGTGTGCCTCAAAATGTCTTTCATAAATTGTTGGTATGATTATAATTACGTCATCATAAATGAAACAGCTTTCAAGCGCTAGGGTGCGGCAATCAGAAAGCCTCAACTAAAATGTTTGGCTCCATATACCGCAGCAAGATGGCATAATACGCTGGTGACCCAATTACAGCTGTAGAGGTTTTCTATCTTTGTCATCAGAGCACTAAGAGGAATTAGAGGCACATTTATATTATTATTATTATTATTATTACTACATATGTATTAAGAAACCCATTCCCTTTAATGACATTTACTATTATGATTTCGCATTTGATACCGTTTAGATTAATAAATATTATCATTATATTCCAAACACCGATGAAAGCAGATATGATGATCAAGTGATGGTGTTTCGCCCGTCAGTAAAAATGCAGGATGTTATAATGATAAGTAAAGCACCATATTGTGCGTTCGTCTTGATACATAAGATGTGAAGTTTCTTTACTCTACTGGTAATGTTTGTACACTGTTCGGCGACAGGTATAGTCGCCCGATATATAACTATAAAATAAAATAAATAAGTTATTTTAAAGAGTAATAGTTACCATAAATACTTAAACACACTTCTTTTTCTATTCCTAAGTTCCAATAATCTACATATTATACATTATCACTTGTTTTAGTTGATAGTCCAATAGAGTCGTAAAACATATGGCTGTTAAGACAACGAAAATAAAAATAACATGCTATTTTAATCCTAGCGCTTAGTTTACGAATAGAAACAACAGTTAACACGTATTTTAAACTTAAATTCATCATACATCGACCTTCGAGTTAAATATTAACTGTCAACAGCTGGAAATTTAAATAATACCGTTTACGTAAGTTAGTTTTAAACTAGCGGTAGGTCTCTGTTACCGGAAATCGTGCTAAGTACTAGGGATATACCTATTTCTACAGCCAAATAATAGTGTGCAATCATTACTGTGTTCCGGTTTGAAGGATACTGTACTTATTGAGATTATGTTTTAATTTGAAGACATAAGAGCAAGAGGATACTAGGCCTTTTAGTCATTGCACATTATGTATACTTAAGTGTCGAGCAATAGTATTCAAGTTTCAAGCAAATAAAATTATAATGTTATAAAAATTTAATGATATTTAGATACTAAAATAACGTGAAATTGAAGTTTACTTTCACGCTCTTATTGAGGGTGAAGGCTGTAAGATCGATAAAGGGTGTTAACTAAAACAACTTCAGCGCTTCGCACGCGATCTTTGTTCAACTGATAGCGGGTATCGCGATAGAACAAGGAATACAACCGGAAACACAACATAAAGCCGGTAGAGACTATACTTTAACAAAACTGTAGCTACAGTAGCCTTGATTACCTTTACAGATTAGAAATAAACGATAGTCAAAATTCCTATATATTTTCTTTGAATAGAATGAGTTTTTGTTGGTTGAGTATCATAAAACTCTGATGACGATAAAACAACATTGATATTTCCACCATAAAATATTTGATCAACAAACAACCAATGTAAGCACTAAGATGTATAGAATATTCATCTGTATAACAATAATACACGTTTTTAAAAAGTTAACAATAAATAAAGAATAGGCTTTGCAAGTACAAAAATGTTCAGCAAGTTCTCATGATGATTTATATATATAAATACTATGATGATTTATATAAATAAATACATATATATGTGCACCACACCAGATGTTACCTTTGCACTGCAGTAATACACACAAAGTCCTTATGCTACGTTTACATGGAATTCAATCAATATACAACATTAAATGCAGCAATAACCTAGAATCAAAAGCGCAAAAGCTTTCAGACGGCAATACAGATATAATGACTTCATATGCATCACTATGCATCGTCCATGTGAAAACTTTAATCGCTTATTAAGGAGTGTACACATTTTTAATAATATCATATTGGAAAATAATTACCTAATGTAGCAGCGTTCAATGAAATTTTATTAAATTTACTTAAACAATTTTGTCATAAAACTTTCGCCTTTATTAAGTACGGATATACTTGTAAAGTTAGTAATGATTAAAGATCGCCGGTGGAAAAATAAATCCAATGAATACCGGAATAATACGATATACATAAATCTAAATACGCAGCAACATACTGGTGGTAAGTCTCTGTTGCCGCAGACGGTCTAGATAGATACCTCACCGCAGTGCCTATTACAGCCGACAAACAGTACTGTGCAAACATTACTTTGTTCCGGTTTAAAGGGCGTTGTAGCTAGCAAAATTATTAGGTTAAAGAAACTTATTATCTTATGTTCTCAAGGCGACAAGCTCAATATGATGTATATTATCTTAACTAGCGCCGCGTTGTTATAGGCAGGCGAATCTATTACCATCAGGTGAACGTTCTCGCCCGTTTCGGTAAATAAATAAATAAAACTCTGAGCTCTAATTAACCGCGATTCGGGATGTCGTCCCGTCCGTTAATACTCTTCGAACAGGACTCGCCGTCTCGTCCGACAATCAGATGGGAGTTGAGTGAACTTTGGTGCTAACGACTCCGCTATAAAACTGTTACTGGTTCCCCCCCAACAGAATTAGACCGGCATGACGCTATTGTCTATGTTTACACCGTCTACGTTGCGCCACACAGTGTGTTTACGAGAGCGATCGTTAAACAGCTGTTCGACAATAACACTCATACGTTTATATTTTTTATTACTAATTCGATATTCACTGAGAAACATAACGGCATGATTCACGACATACAACATTAAACGTATTATTATTTTGTCATATCAAAAGTTAAAACTTTTTTGTTTATATATACTAGAGCAACTTGAATATACCTTTTCTAACTAAGAATAATCATGAAAATCTGAGAAAGCTTTAACAGAAATTCCCGGGTTAAATATCAATCTTTCTGATTTTTCTTTCACTGAGCATCAAATTTTTTGTCATACACAGATGAACATATATCCGTCGTATAGACATCTTCGCGCTTGACTCGCCAAAGGAATTCACGCTTAACTGAATACTATCATGAAGTTCAACCTGCATATGCATTCATATGGGAGCTATATATTCCTATCTCTATAAAATAGTTTATCTTCTAATTATTCAGTGCACCGCTATCTTTTCTTTCAGTGTAATTTATATCCTCTTCTCCAGTGGGTTGTCTGACAGAGATCGCTTTTAAAACATCAATATCGTTGTACATTTTAAAATTCATCATCATCGTCAGCCGATAGACGTCCACAGCTGGACATAGGTCTCGCCCACATCGCTCAGTCCTGTGCTGTCCGTATCGCCGGGCATCATTTTTAACGGTTCATATGGGGAAATTTGGACCTTTTACCGCCAGGCTGACCTAATGCGGGTTGGTGGGATCTAGAGCCTCGTTTATTGATTAGCAGGGTGAATCACGAGGAGGTGAGGTTGGCTTGGGTCATTTTAAAATTAGTTGATGTATTTTCATTATAACTGGTGAATAAATAACATCATTATTAAGACGATAGACATAATCTACAAGAAATGGATGAAAAAGAACGGAGGTTTAAGTAAGAATCGATGTTATTATTATGACTTACAGCATAACCCAGACAAATGGCGGCCAACTTGGTCGCTCTCCTTATAATATATCTCGCTACAGATAAAGTTCGAATCGAACACCATTGTTTATACAATAGATAATATATTATAGTAAGAGTAACATAACGCTATATTTTAACGATAATATATAAATATAAGGTTTTGTGATACAAACAATATAGAATTTATTAAACTCTCTGCTGTCACCGATTTTTATTTCTAATATTTAAAACATTATGATACAAATTTTTAAATATTACTTTTTTCTAAAATTTTTCATCTATCGGTACTAACTGATAACTCCACACCTACTTTTAAAAATGTGACTGGTTTTTCTTAAGGTCTATCTATTGTCTATCCTATCTTTAAAATATACTCGCTATCTCTCTCTTGATACCTTAAGTAAGTTATTAGGTAAAGTTAACTTCAAACTATATATTGTAGATATAATATATTATAATAATGTTTATTTAAGTTAACTGCTCTATCTTTTCAGAACGGTGCGTACCACAGGCTGGGAATAGCGGTAGAAGTGTTAAAGTAAATGGTAGGTTGCAGATATAACATGTTACGGATGTGGTGGTCAACAGCAGCTCATTCACAAAATCTGAATGAACACAGTATACCGGAGCCTTATGAGTGGACTATCGTGTGACGCTGACGTATCAGCGGCGTTCCCCGGGGAGCCCGCCGATAATATAATACATTCCGGCGGGAAGCCGGCGACGAACAATGGACGGCTCGGTCAATAATGGAAGTGAGCTAGAGCTCCGATGTTATCATTGGTGTCCCCTTGTTTTATCGACATTGCGGACTGACAATTACGCGCATGACGAGACAGTAATGAGATACCTAGTGGGAATTGATGATGCCCTCTTACTGAACGCTAGTCGCCTCCACCACGAACACGATCAACGGCACTTACACGTTCTCTACGTTAACTAATGTACAGTGTTTTAAATTTCCAATAAGAATTCTGTTATTTCTATTAACTGATGCTAAAAAGTAACTTTAAAACTCTTCGAAATTATGTGTAGTGCCTGAATAGTTTATTCAATTTACAAAGCGACGAGACGAGGGCGACTTCACCTGATGGATACGGTGATACGTCTACCCATAACAATGTAGCGGCTAATTTGGAGAATATACACAGCAGCACATTGTGCTCTTGGTCTTGAAACATTAAATGTTAATTCTTTTTACCCCAATGATTTCGGCAACTACAACACCCTTCAAATCGGAGAACAGTACTGTTTGGAGGCAGAAATAGCAGCTGCGGTGGCACCTACCTAGACAGTCTCCGACCACAGAGACCTACCCGCACCGTGCAGCAGTATAATGAACATTCAATCGAAACCTACTAAGATACTATACATAGTAATGTATATTCGGATTTTTATTATTACATCATCATCAGCCGATATTATTGCCGCTGATTGTTGCTGCTTTATTATATATATATAAACAATGGCAACTCCTGGGTTTTGAAGCTAAAACCTTATCAAGTGTTTCTACACGGAGAATTATGTGAGCAACGTTCACAGACAAAATCTCCCCTTACGAGCAGCATTAGCAACCCCTCTGACAACAAACAAGCTCGCTACATTTCAGGATTGTGCTAATTCCAGTTTAAATTTCCGAAGCGAAATGTGTCAAAGTGGTTATCTACGTTTTTAATCCGACGACTACTTTTCTCGTTAGTGATTTCGAGCGTCATTTACGAACAAGTGGACATGTGGCAATTTAATTAAATAACAAAACTTTATATTTATAATAAGTAATAAACGTGAAAGTTAACAAGCATTTAACATCTTTAACTTTGCGTCTACGAAAAGTAATATCTATATAAAAATAGGGTTAACAACATTGTAGACGACAAATATATATATATATGAGTGGATTATAGTGGTAATTTTGCAGACGAAACAATTTAGTAAGTTACTTATTTATCCTTTATTGTAAACCAATTACAAGATATAGAATACATTATATATATATATATATATGTGTGTGTGTGTACAAAGGGCGGTCTCATTGCTCAGAAAGCAAATTCTTCCAGACAACCCATTCGAAAAGAAGACATACTAAAAGCAAAGAAAAGATAGTAGTGCACTAAATAATTAAACACCAAAGCATTTGATAAAAGAAGCTAGCAATAGCACAATTGGAAGGAATTTATAATTTAAACTTTATGATAGTACTTACTTAAGAGTCTTTTAAATAAAATATGATTCGGTAAGGAGTTCCATAAGCAAACCGACGTAACGAAAAAAAAGTTTTGGAAAAATGAAGAGGAATGTGCAAAGGGATGGAAACGGAAAGGTTTGTCGAAGAGAGAAGAATATGACTGCGTCAGTCGGAAATAAATTCGAATTGAATTTTTAGTTAGGAAGGTGTTAGAGGATTGAACAATTTCTTGTATAAAGTAGAAAATAAGTATTCCTGCGAAGACGGATTGGTAACCAATTGAGATTTCTTGCGAAATTCATTGATTTTATCCTTTTTTAGGTCAAATAATACTTATCACAAATAACCAACAAGGAAAGTAATTGTAAAACAACAGGTTTACCAATCACAATATAGAGGCCGTATAGAGTTATAAATAAAAACACAATGGCACTTAAGCGCTATGCTATTTTCCTGCACGCGTGTAAAAGGGCTATTTATTAATAGCGGACACGCAACTGGTAAATAGCAGATGTCAACTAAATTTTAACTGACTACCGGTTGTGTAGCGTGTTCAGACAAATAAAATTATACAATCGTAATTAGAGATTATAGTATAAATTAACATAATTACTTTAACGCTATCGGTGAACACGGTGTCAAATTTAAATTGAGGCTTAACATGGAAACTGGAAATACGATCGCTTCATGGCCATCTTGGAAGGGAAACGATTTGTGACTCTGTTAATATATTTTTTTTATTCAACGATGCGAGACGAATAGGATGTTCACTTAATAGTAAATGATGCGCCTGCCCATATCAACGTGGCGCTAGTTAGCATGTTGTACACTGCACCTTTTTTGCTCGTCGTCTGGAGACATAAGATATTCGAGTCTCGTAACCCCAGTAATTATACTAGCTACAGCGCCCTTCAAACCGGAACAATAAAAATATAATGCCTGCAAAAAACAGTTTGTCTCCGGGAACAGAGAACTACCAATAATTACATTTACATTTACCATTGATGATAATGTACTAGAACTTTATCTGGTTTTAGTGATTATGGAAACAAACACATATTGTTGAACAGTCCGTATACTCAATGTTGGGACTGGCTGACTTGAACACGAGGAGAGATGAATCCATTTATTTAACATGTTGGCGTATTGAAGGAAGGTCAAGCTTAGTGGGAATCGAACTCGCGTCCCTTTGTAACGTACAGCGCGTACGGTCTTACGCTTCAAGAACTGAGCTATCACAGCTTGTGGTTTTATAGTTTCATTATTGGTGTATAAAACTACAAAAGTTGATAGTAGTATCATTGCGAATGCATATCCGGTGGTGATGTCATAAATTAAATTTTATTTTCGTACTAAGCTCCATTGTTAAGTAAAGCATGTATAGGACATTACTCATGCTTATGCCATCGTTTTATAATAATAATGATAATTTCTTGAAATATTACATACTATTACTCTGGCGCAACGACCTAAAGTGTGTTTTAGCCTTCGACACCAGAGAACGCCAGCGTTGCCTATGTCTAGGTTTATCGGGGGTAGGAGAGAGAAGATTTTTTTTTTATTCGACGAAGCGTCGAAATAGCCGAGGTGTTCATTTGATGATAAGTGGTAAACTGCCACTAGTATTTTTTTTCTATATTTGTATAGCAAAATGCAATAGAATGGATTCGATACGAAATTCTCTGAAATCAATACAATGAAAATAAGCCGATAAAATTATTCTAACCGGTGAAGTCTGACTATTCCCACTAAAATAAAATAATGCAAGCATTTTTAGGTTCTGATGAATGCAGACTTGATATAAAAATTAGGTCGACACAAAATTTATTTAAAAATTAGGTCGACACAAGTCGCATACGGTCTAAATTAGTTGCACTGAATCGATGGGACATTAAACATATTTGCCGGTTGACATCATTCGAATAAGGCAGTGTGCTATTTGAATGCAACAAAGACGAAAAAAGCGTTTCTTCATCATTAACCTTTCACAAGGTCGTCGGCCGTCCGCCGTCCCAAAAAGTTCCGTGGGCGTTATAAATAATGAATGGGACCGGAGCGTATAGCGCGTCTGCGATACGGCACGTTTGCTACGAGAAATATGAGCCAAGCCAGACTCGCCCGAAACCAAACTAACCGCCCGACCAGTAAAATCCACTTATAAAAGAATAGGAGAATCACAAACAGCAATATTCTTTAGTATACCAATAAATAATTTTCTTTAAAAATACTTCGTAACTTACTTTATCAGGCTTTGAAACGAGCTTTCGCAAAAAACCAGCAGCTTACCTAGCTCTTCTCAGCAATCATTAATGTTAATGTATATGTACTTAAGTTAATGTACATTTGCCTTTCTCATAGTATATGTAGTAATCGTATGTATACACCATAATACATTAAAGCAAAACGCACCCTTACTTTTTTCTCTGCTCAATCCTATAATAGATTGTGAGGGAATGCAGTTTAGCACCATGTCCGCCTTTTTACCTTTTTTCGTGTGTGCTAATAAAGTTTTGCTGACCACCCACCTTCAATTTACAAAATCCCACCCAATGATAATGAATGAAGGTCTAAGGGTTCCTGCACAACAAATCAGGAGATCCAAGCCAACCTCACCTGCCCGTGGTGCACCCTGCTAATCAACAAACGAGGCTCTGGCTTCCACCAACCCGCATTGAGCCAGCATGGTGGGATATGGCCCAAATCCCTCCATATTAATGCCTACTCGTGAGAATGTTTTAGGGAGGCTTTACCTAGTAGTGGACATTTATTGGCTGATGATGATAATGAATAAAGTTTTAAATAAAAAAATCACATCACTACATTTCCCCGTGTCTTAGTCTTAGGTTTATTAGTGACTGACTGAAAATGACTATACACATAAACTCTGATCATTTTAACCTCATTTGTTTAAATTTTATTTTATAGAAAATAAAAAAAAATACATAGTTACTAATTACATTTCTTATCCCATCTTTATAAATCTTTCATTGTAATAAAGATGCTTAGTGCATTATCGATATAACTATGAATCGAGAGTTATAGAATCGTTACTTGTTACCCAATCTAATATGTACGTTTTGGTTTAAATTAAGATAAAAATTATTACAGGGAATTATGTGAAAACATGGTATTACTGTCTAGATCATTTAACGATTAAATTTATATTTACTCCTCCCAATGGTAACCACCATCGTTGTCGTAGAATAATGATGAAGTCCCTGACAAAGAAACTGTCAATAAATGTCATTTATTTTATAATCTAATAATTATTAAAATACTAATATGTTATCGTAAAGTATAATAACAACTAAAAGTATGTACACAAATTTGGATTAAATGATGTTTTTTTTAATAATATATATTATTTGCTTCAGGCTATCTGAAACGGATATCGCGCATGAGGTCAATGTTTAACGAAACAAAAAATAGAAACTCTCTTACCCTTCTTTTAGTACGGTATAATATGTCTCCAATTTTAGTAGACTCATTTATTTCCTTATTTATATCACGGATAAGCTTTGTATGACCGACTTTCATTTTATGATGGTACACTTGATTAGAGGAGGCGATATTTCTTTAATAAACTTATTTATGCTCTTGTTTATACGTTGTCATAATTGATTCAAATAACCAGCAACCAAAAAAGGAAATTGGATTATACTAATTTCCACAAAGTGCTGAACTATGATGTGGCTGCCCACCTTCACAGACACACGACGAAGTATTTTCTTTTCTACTACAGAGTATATCAACTTTTAATTCAAACTGCATAACAAACGCGGCGTACGTTCGTGTAACGCTTTTTCTTATCAGTGCGGTGCTAACATCCGTCTCATTTTATCAAACTCACGGAAATTAAGTTACACATTTGTCGCTTGCCAAGCAATTTCTATTTTAAGATTTTTACTAAACAAACTTGTTTTTAATATTTATTAGTCGGTACAACTCAGTGTATTTTATTTGCATCAACATCAATAGCAGCAATAATTATTTATAAACACATTCTGTTATTTTAATTTATAGTAATTTACTTTAATTTAATTAAAAGGATCTGGTATTTTTGTATTTAGTATTATATTAGTTAATATTAATAATTAGATAACAGGTTATAAAGAATAAAAAAATAATATTATGTTTATTAGTTGGTATGTTATAAATGCATAAAGTTAATTGTTGATCTTGTATTAAGTACTAAATGTGTTATACTGTACTGTGCTACTTGTAATAATTACTAAGTAGTAACTACTAATTTTATATAATTTTTTTATTTATTTAGTTTCCAACATCAGGCTAACAAGGCAGCTAGCTTACTAGCTAAGCATCAGACCCACTGAAGGTTTTGTTATATTTTTGTCTAAAATATGATGACAAGCATCAGGCTCAAAAATACTATAGCACACATTTAAATTTTATTTATCTTATCTCACATATTGAACATTAAACTGTTTTTTTAAAAAATTATTACTAACAAGTTACTTATTTTACTCAGCACAAAAGCACTATGTTAGTATTTATGTAAATTTATTAATACATATGAACAAACGGCACCATAATTTTACTGGAACAGTACGGGTAAATACCATTGTTATATGCGTTAATAATTAAAATAATAATAAAAAAATATCATGTCTATTGATAAAATAGATGTGGCTAAATATTATAAGCGAAAAGATATATAAATCTGAAGAAGCTAGATTTTAAGTGTTTTAAATCGATAAAAATATATTTACGAGTTTTACAATTTTCGAAAGGAACCGGAATAGTGAACCAGGGGAACAATAGCAGGCAATTTGCTGAGACTACCAGTACTGAATACCTCGGCCAGTCGCCTGCAGACAGCACCCCGAGTGAACACGATCAACGGGAATTAATTTCTCTCGAGACTACATTTGAATCCATCTCATTTCAAGTTATTCTCAAATACAAAACTTTGCAGGGACTCGTTTTTTTATATTATTCTTATATAATAGGTTTAATAATTATTAACTATAATATATGAAGGCTCATTGGTGGTAAGTCTCTGTTGCCAGAGACCATCTAAGTCGGTACCACCGCAGCTACTATTTCGGCGCTAAACAATAGTGTGCAAAGATTACTGTGTTCCACTTCGAAAGGTGTTTTAGCTGATGATTTCACTGGAGTAACGGGACTTAACATTCTAAGTCTCAAGGCGACGAGCGTAATGTGGTGCACTTTATATCACCCTAACTAGCGTCACCTTATAAACGTTCAACTCATCGGTTCTTGGAATAAAAATCACATAAAAGGAAATATACATGTTTATTAGCAAAGACAAGAAATTGCTGACGAAGTTTGCTATTGAAAGCAAAATCTTTAACTTGAAGAACTTGTATACTTATAAAATGGACACGACACAAAGCAACGGTAACTTATGAGCTGAGAAAACGCTTGAAATCATCAAAAGTTTGTGACGGACGCTAGACGTGAAACTTCACTTAATAACTATTCACTTAATAACTTAATGCACTGTCTTAAGACGCGTTGAAATTTATCTTCTCGAACTTTAAACGTCTTGAATAAAGACTTTTAATTATATTTAAATATTTAAAATTTTCATACCACATATATTTTGTACGATTCTATTAAAAATATTTTATTTATAGAAATCACTATTAAGAATCGGACTAAGATAACTTTGGTTTCCCCGGCTCTTGCTTGGTGGAGCTCCAATTGCCTATTAAGCGAGCCTGGAGCGAACGACAAATATATGGTGGTCTAGTATTGTTCGATCGGACACTAAAAGCGAGAGTGAGATCGAGGATTGACGCGTTCGAAATGTGGTGCTGGCGCAGAATGCTGAGGATATCCTGGACGGAACGTCGCACAAACGAGTCAATCCTCAAACAGTTGAACATAACAACACGGCTCTTAACAATCTGTAGGCAGAGAGTCCTCAAATTCTTCGGACACACGGTCAGGGGAGACCCAGACAGTCTGGAAAGACTGATTATTACTGGATGTGTGGAAGGAAAGAGAACGAGAGGGCGGTATCCTACAAGATGGACACGCACAACTCAGGATGCTACGGGAGCTACCCTACAATCATCCATCCAAATGGCGCAAGACAGAAATGTCTGGAAAGAAATGGTGGCCAGGGCAACGCACCATAGTCACGTCCCTCAATCATGAGGTTACGACAAAGAAAAGTATTGTTCGTAGCACAGAGGAAAGAAGTTACCACCCTCCTGGATAAGCCGTAAATCAAGAGAGTACTTAAGGCACCGAAGTAAAAAATCGGGCGATTTTCCGACGGAGATCCTCTGCGGTCAGCCTCAGTTTTTTCGATCAGCCAAGGTTTTAATATGTACAAATCTCACATTGTCTTCCTATAAAAAACTCGGTATCTTTTAATGATATCTCTTCCGATAAATAATGTATAAAATATTATTTCAAATTCTATAATCTTTTTTCCTACTAACGATTTGCACAAAGGCATAATCAATACAAAGAATAAATTAAACATTCACAAATCCGAATATTGTAATAAAGTATTGCAAGTTAATATAAATTCCCGCAAAGGTTATGACTGCCTCCAGCCATCACGAACTCCAGCTTAAGCGGTTTACTACCAGCTTACATTTTATCCTTTGAAACTCGGGAAAATCATATTATTTAGGAATGATTACCACAATTTGGAGAATGGAAATATTATTATTAACATTAGCAGTAACAAAACTCATAGAAACGTTTTACGTATTATTAATTTGTATCAATGAGTTTAGGAGCAATAAGGTTCCGAGACTTGATTATAAGTTTCCATTCCCCGCCACCTTGCACCACATAATTGTAGCTAAGTGCAGCAAGGCAAAGGCAGGAGTTCGCCATTATCTGAAATTACATTGTCCTCGACTTCTGAAAGTAAGAACATTAAATGTAAAAAAGAATTTAAATTGCAGTCTGTTGAATGTAGCTTTTCTTTTTTACTCGTTTTGCTATAGATTTTTAGAAACTAAATATTACTAATGATTTATTTATCGCCTTTTATATATTCGTTGGTAATACTTATGTCTCTTGTAATTTTTTATCGAATAACTTATACTATTATAACAGTGATGTTATCACGAACAAAAATTGTCAATAATATTAAATATATTTAATTATTTTTTTTGTAAACCCGTAAAACGAAATGTAATTTACAAATGTTAAAGTTACAGTGGATATTTAATTTATAACAGCTAAGTATATTTTAAAGCGAAACAATCAAACGGAACGCATCTTAATATACACTCGAGAACCTATTTATGTTTTAAAGCGAGATCAGCAGTTTTTTTTTCTTTATTTACTTTTTAATAAATGAAATGTAGTGACTTATAAATTTTATTACTTTACTTTAAGCGGTATTATATTGTTCATTAAATACTTTTTATTTTATTAAGCTAGCATTCTTAGTTTCCAAGATTTACAGGTTGTTTTAAGTGACCCGGATTCATTGCTCCCGAGTGTAAATTTATGCATACTATAAAAATAGAGGTATCATTCATAGGCATCATAGAGGCCGATAACATATATTAGGAATAAGGACAAATAAATACCTTTATTTATTATTTAATTATGTATACATCAGTTGACAATGCTGTAAGTAATGGTAATAAGATAGAATTACGTAAAAACATAGCTGTAAATTACAGCAAAGACAAATAATGTAAGAACAAATGTAAATTAAAGTAAAAAAATAAAACTCACGGACAATAATATCAGAGAGAAACCGAGAAAAATAATATTTATTAGAAATACATACTTTTTCTTGATTGATTGAATAACTTTATGGAATTTGACTTTAACACGTATATCTGACATCAAAGCACAGCAACTAACCCCTTGCCTTCTAACAAAAATGTCCCTGGTTCAACCCTGGGACCACATTAGGAGTTCGGATGTGTGATACAGTTTTTTCTAACCTGCCTGGCTACCTATCACTCTCATATCATAAATATACCGTAATTATATTTCTACCATCTTCGGCCTCATTGCCACTTAACATTATGTCAAATTAAGGTCAAGTCTTTAAGCCCATCGTGGATAAAAGAAAGTAACGGTATTACATACAATTCTATAATTGTGTAAGCGTATAACTTGTTTACTAAACAGCCGTAAAGTTCAATGAACTTTGTGCACACTAAATAAAAATTAAATAACTGTATGCTCCCTACAACGATAACGGTTTTCCGAAAGGCATCCATAGACGTGATGGAATCTGATCGTTCCCAAATATGTCTAATGTCGGACCTTATTGAAGTTGGCATATTTCTACCACTGCGACAGCAAACTGCGACCGGACGTATTACTAAATGACACGGAAGTGGATGTGAATGAAGAATTAACTGATCTTATCGCACAGGCGTGACATCCATTACGGAAAGTATACAAACATATAGCAGAAAGCATTACGCTTAGTTAATCATATTAAGATTATTTATTGTTTCATCTTATATTGTTAAATGCTATTTTTCTATTTAATTTCATTTTGGTATACATTTTTACATTTGTTCAATAAATTTTGTTTGGGTGTTCAAAAAAGTTACTCCCTTACATTTAAACAAAACATTATCCCATCAGTCTTAATCGATACATAAGATGAAAGGAAGTAATTTTTTTTTTACAGATATATAACAATTTACAGATGATTCTCGACCTTCGCACATTTTTAATAACTCTATATTTTGACTATCATGGAAGGATATGATCCAAATGGAGAACATATTTCTAAAGCATGAAGGGCAATTGAGAAAGATATCGCTCTATAAAAATGTTTACCGGGAAAAAGTGAAAAGGATGGTATTCAACTAGATCTTATTAATTAACATTAGTTAATCAAGGATACAACATAAAACATTTAAAACGCCTGTTTATTCTTTTTGGTGCATATTTATTTCATCCCTCTGCTTTCGAACATTTCACATTAGCACATCATCAGAATTCAAATATGAGAGAGGCGAGGGCCCATTTTTTATCTTTTATCACACACAAAAACTATTTGATAAATATAGATATTTTTGTCAACCACCCCACTAAATTTTAAATTATAATCGGATACCTGTTTCCGATTCGGAGGGTGATTTAAGTTTTAAATCTTCAATTATTTTAATCAGAACTATCTAGATTAAGTAGTATTAATAAAATTACCATGTTTTCAGCTTCGAATTTCCACTACGCTCTGTTATTCACAAAGCACACCAGTTAGGTCGTGTCTACAAATTGCACATTGTTTGAAAGTTGTGAACCTTATACCGATGGTATAAAGTACAAAAGAATTTGAAAAACGTCCACTTACTAGCGGCGGAAGCTGTGCTCCCTGGGCGATACGGGCCAATGTTAATTTGCGTCGCGAAGGACCGCCTTTTGTGTGAATTAATTGCTCTGTTGTCACATACAACGGACCGAGATTTAAATCTAAAAGAAAATTTGTAAAAACTATCGAACAGAACATTTTCATTACTCAGAATTTTTTTTTTATTTAGTTAAGCAATGAGACGAGCCGGACGTACATCTCATGGTAAATGATTCGCCTGCCAAGCTAACCCAAAAAAATTGTATAAAATAGTTGAAGCTCTTTATTCGCGGGGTATATGTTGTATAAGCCGCGAATAGAGATTATACTTTTTTATTAGTCCACTTGACGACATTTACAAAGGATAATAGGTTGAATACTTATTGGAATCCTTTTATTATTATGTATATCAGTGAATAATGAAACGCGAATGAAGGAAGCGCGAATAAGCAGCTTTTACTGTATTTATAAAACCATACTGAAAACGATAAAAGTTTGGAAACGAGTTTCACGTATGGCACCACACCCTTTTACGTTTGGACGTAAAGTTATACGAGTAACTTGAAAACTTAGAAATTCAATCAACGATAACTTATAAATAATAAATTTACAAATAACAACTTCGTCCCTCGTCGTAATATATATTAGTATCGAAAGAAATTTTGGAAGGACTTCACAATTCGCATATTTATTTGATTATTGGATGTTGATCCTGTAACTAAATTAAAATATCAATGCTGGGTATAATAATAAATAGTACGTATAGTATGGGAGAAAAGAGAATAGATGGTTAAAAAGTGTTATAGAAAAACTTCGAAGAATAGGGCAACTTTTTGGATGGAGGAAGTAAGAAGGGTCTGAAGAGCAATTGTACAGCACGTCAAAATCTACAAAGATTATGTATCTCTATCAAGTAATTTTTATCTGTTTATTTATCCTACCAATCTTCTCTCCGAGGTTAAGAAATAAGTGCCCTAAAGAAAGATCCATTCATTGGAACTTAATTAAAATGTATAATAATAATGAATAAATAAATTATTAATTTTGTACGAGTACGTTGCACTATAAAAATCTTTTTTCTTCACTTCCTGTTTTCAAAGTGTGTGATCACTTTAAGAAATTTTTAAGTTGTATGCACAAACATTTACAACAATACGTTCGTGTACAAAATTGTTTGGTTGCAGTAGATCGTTAGGTAAGAGCCAACACGCGGTGCAGTGTGCCGCAGCCAATTGTACTGCATCAGAATGGCGGGGCACGTGCCGCCATCCTTCAGCCATCACTGAACTCTCCGCCTTAAATACATCGCGTCCGGACTTTCGCTCTGACAATGGAGCTGACGAACGCAGCCAGCTTTCGTAAAGAGCTAAATAAATACGAACGTATACACTTTGACTTTGATATGTTTGTAATAAACTTGATGAATAGAGCACACATTGGTTTTTTTTTATAACATAAACTGACGAGAAAAGTCAAACGTTCGCCTGATGGTAAGCGTTACACCTTGTCCTAACATGACTATTTAAGATGATATACACTGCATCACATTGTGCGTGTCGCCTTGAGACGAAACATGTCGTTAACCCTGTAATGGCGCTAACTAAAAGCCAGTGGCGAGTTAACAAAAGAAAGAAATAAAAACTTTTATTGGAATAATCATTCATACTAATATAGTTCGTATAATCGGTATTAACATTGTTTTACCCTTATTGAAATAAATGAAAATTAATGAGAAAATACGAAAACTTTTCCACCAAACGTACTGATTATTTTTTTTTGTATCAGAAACAATTTATGGTATTTTTATATGTTTAATAGAATTTTTTACTACAATGAACTAATACTTGATTTCGTTATAACAGGATGCTAAGTAACAATGAAGCCGAAGGTAGTGAAGCGGGTAATTTTCTCATGTTGAACATCAGATCAAGGAATGCTGTTAAAGTACAAATTTAATAACAGTTTGTTCGGTCTGATAAAATCTTACTACCTCATTGTACCACCATAACAGCCAATTTGCGTCCCCACTGTTGGGGCACAAGTCTACCCTCAATATGAGGGCGATTGGGCTGTAGTTACCACGTAGACCCAATGCGGATTAGTGACTTCACACACCTTAGAAAAAATTCTAATTCATGTGCAGGTTTCCTCGCGATGTTTTCCTTCACCGTTCGTATTTCACTATAGTTACTAAAGTTCACAAATGTACATAACTTAAATATTAAAGTCATTGGTACATGCCGAGATTCGAACCCGCGTTCTACGGAATGAAGGCTGCACGCTCTAACCATAAATCCAGCGATCTATTAGCTTATTAATGTATATTAATTCATTTCGAAATTTTTTACAGAGTATGTTTAGTCAATAGATAGATCCTTTCCATTTAGCTTACTTACTGAGGTAACAGCGGCTTAACATGTGCCGGCAAGAGGTGCTGACCTCGATGTACTCCGATTTGAAATCCTACTAGCTTAATAATGTTATAACCATTATACCCTGTTGTTATACATAACAAATGAAATCTATGAAAATAATAGTAAGCAACTTACTTTTTACCTGATGAAGTTAAATTAAACCGCAACAAGATTAACGAATAGCAAAATTACCGCTAACGAAATCGCTGCTGAAACATGACATCATTGCGTAAATGATATTTTCAAGACTCAACACCACCTTAAGACTTATCGGCTGACAGTAAACAAATTAAATACACAGCACGTAGGCGGGATTGAGCAACAAAATATTGCAATGGAGTAAACCAATGCGATTTGTTAATGCCGTATCAAAACTTTAACATTCGCTCTCTGATGTGGAGAATATAAATCCAGTGACGTCATTACTGTCAGCTTTATAACTCGAACGCTTTATTTCTCCCGAAGCTAGCGCTTGTTAGCTTGATTTATATTCCTTCTGCGTTATGCTTCACTTTACAACGTTTCACCGATGGCTTGACTCGTCTCGAGTTTGACAAATATTACACAATGCAATTATTAAAGTTCAGATATAACTGTTACTTAAGTAAGATTCGTGAACAGAAGTGAGTGAAAACAAATGATGTTTCTGTCTTCTTGTGTGATCAGTTAGTTCAATCCCCATAAAACTTGAGCTTCAGGAAAAGAAAAACACTGTTAAAAATGCGACAGGTTCCGAACAGTTATAACATATGGCATCTGATAAATTACGGGAGAAAACTAAAGTGGATTGTAAAATAAGCATTGTTAATGACATCATAATATTTGATGTTGCAAAAAAATTTTAGTTTTAACTGCAGTAGAGCGTTAAAATTAAAAACATTATTAGTGTTTATTGTACAGTGAAGTCGCAACAACAGTTCAACTGTTGTTACAGTTATAACCAGCTAGGAAAAATTATTCTCGTCATACCGTTTCCACAATTAACGTTTAATATTTCCGTAATTAAGTTACAACTACAATGCTACTATTACAAAAACGGTATATTGAAATTGTTAATTTTTAATATTTATTATATTACCTAATATTTAATCTTTAATTAATTAAAACATATACATTTTGACTACACCTTTTAATTTTTATATACATACAAAGTATTGTTAATTTAAATATTTCACAAGGTAAATATATAATTTTTTTATAGGGTACTACGAACTCTGACGGTTTTGAATACATTTATTTATAAATATTATTGACATAAAAAAAATTTTGTTACTAGTCATGATCATTATAATTTCAACCCATCGACGCCCACGATTTTTCTACCTCTTTACACGATGTTCAACGCGACATAATCTATTCTTTACGATCTTCGCCATCACGTTTCACATTGATTTACAGTAAAACTGAATTATACCTTTCAATATAACACAATTCAATTAAGACAAGGAAAATAATTCATGAAGAAATATCCGGTTTTAATATGTAAATAATAGCTGATTCGGCATTTATTCGACAAACCAACCGAAGATTAGGCGCATAAATGAATTGACATGAATACGGATCTGTAGTCTTAAATTATATTTCTCTGTAATATAATAGATAAACATTACACCACCACAATTTATCTTCAAATCCTCTCTTCAAATATTATAGGTTTGGTGAATGTTACCTCAATGCGACAAGTCAATAACAAAATATTGGGAGTACAATGCATTGGTCAATCCAATTTCTTTGCTCGGCGCACTCCACTCGCAGCTATCACGAAATGATCCCTCCAATATATGTTCAGACCGGGGTTCTACGCTAGCCATACCATATCTAGTCTTAAAATACATGCTACGAGATCAGACAGTACTTTAGTGAAAGGAACGTAAATGTGGTTAAATGATATATTGTCCCATTTTACAACAAATCTAAAAATATTAAGTTTTATATAGATCTTCCGTACCACTAGATTTGATGAGGTACAGTTTACAAACATAAATTTTACATTATAAGTCATGTAGAAGTTTAATGGCTTATAACATAAATCTAAGCATGCTTGCAATCTCTCTAATCACCACAAAGATTCACTGTTGGATATACGTTTTGCCCATGCATCTCAATTAGTCGGAACTCTAAATATACTCATTTAGTGCAACTCAGCCGTCTTGTGCAGCTTAAACTAAAACCATTCATTAAGTAAAACTAAAACATTAACCAAAGAAAATTAAAAAAATTGCATAAAAACGTCTGAAGCACAAATGAAGTTAACGAGCTGAAGTATTAATTTGTGACTGGATAATTAATAAACGCAAAGAACGGCAAAAACGACGGCTCTTATTAAGACCCGCTTCAGAAACGTAGACCGGGAAACAGATTGAAAGCTTCAAAGTTGCTTTTGTGCACGGAAATATCTTAGAAGAAAATATATTTGGTGGTCTCTGTTGCTGGAGATCGTCTAGGTATGTACCACCGTCAGCCCTGTAGTCTCGGGCTAGTGAGAATAGGACTAAGGTAAGCCCTGCCTGTCGTAGAAGGCGACTAAAAGGGCCTGGGAGTTTCGCAGGCCTTGAGGGAGGGGGCCCTTATCGCTCAACATGCGAATTTGTGTGGGACAGCCTAGGAGGGTTAAGCCTCTCCTCAGAGATGTGTTAACACAAAGTGTAGAGGGGCACCGGTGCGTTCTATACGAGATCCCAAAACCTCTCCGAATGCACTGATGCAGAGCACCGAGCGGGTTTTAGTGAGTAAAAATCTCACATAACCCTGATTTCCCCCCAGAAGCAGGGTAGTTTTCGGAGATTTCCCCCCAAAAAAAAAAAAAAAAAAGGTATGTACCACCGCAGCGCCTATTTCTGCCGCCAGCAGTACTCTGCAAACGGAAAGTCATGGTTGAGGAATATCAGGGAATGGACTGGCATATTTAAGGCGTCGGAATTGTCCCGCCGAACCAGAGACAGAAATGGTTGTACCACGCTGATCGCCAACCTTCAATAGTTGGAAAGGCATATTAAGGAGAAGAAGAATAATATGTAGGTATTACTTATATTAAAAGAATATTTTCTCCAAATGTTGATAAATAATTTAATCTTTTATCAAATATTTTTTTATATATAATGAACTAACACCTAAATTTCATATATGGTGACAATGAGAATTTTTTTCCATTTTTTTTTTACATCACAGCAATTCTGTTATGACGGCAAGTTTGAAGACCAAAGCTGGTTATTTACAATATCAGCAATTAAGGCGAGTTCGAAAAACCCTACAAAATAAAACTATAGAACATATGTTACTGTCACGACATCCGGGGACCTGTCGTGTCAAAATGTGGTACTAGTGGCAGGTCTCTGTCGCCGGAGACCGTCTAGATATGTACCAGCGCTGCGCCTATTTATGTTTACAAATAATACTCAGAGATGGAGAATACTAAAGCCAGCTCTCTAACCATTCTTTTCAACTGATGCTCTTTAAGCCCTGTCCACTCCTTTATATGGTCTTTAGATCATTCATTCCCTGGTTACCAAGAGCACGTTTTACAGGTATTTTGCCGACCAGGACTGAGGACAAGGGATCTTTTATGCAGAAAATTCTAAAAATGCAATCTATATCATACACAATCCTGTTCATCAAATATGATATTCCAGTCGACTTTTTTATAGTAAAAGGTATCAAATACATAAATTTGTAAGAATATAGTGAATATACCTCTTTAAGACTGAATTTTAAAAAGTTCCATAT
The DNA here is from genome assembly GCA_029034505.1 of Ornithoptera priamus. NCBI lineage: Eukaryota > Metazoa > Arthropoda > Insecta > Lepidoptera > Papilionidae > Ornithoptera > Ornithoptera priamus. The sequence goes on from JARDWD010000584.1 coordinate 2,087,592, forward strand.
TTTTATAACTTTTCCCAGAAAACTTTATCTGCATTCTATTGTAGCTACTTCCCTAATTGCAGCACATTGCAGGAAGCGCAGTTGCTACATTGCACGCAGTCAATAGGTGGTCATTAAGTTGAATTATACTGCTGAACCTGTACAAGGATATGTTGCACTAGAACACAACATGGCAAATGTAGAGTACTACTATTATGAATGCTTAAGGCGATGTTAAATTGAAAAGTTTACTATACTTAGAAGCGAACAACTTAGTAAGTACCGTAACTAACTATTACGCGTTAACTGCTACTCATTAAAATGAGTATATTTATGTGACAGTCGGGGACGTTCTCGTGATGATCTGAAATTCCACTCTTAACAAAGCAGTGCTAAATTTTGCTACCATGACTAAATCTGAACGAAATCTAACGTGCTTCGTACTTTATCATTAAAAGTCGAACAAATTGCTTTGCACAATGAGATGCAGTGTATACATCCCCATTGGTATAACCAAACGAACATCCCATTCGCCTTCTGGTTAGATATAATACAAAATGTTATTTTAAATATTAAATTGCAAATAATTTATATAGATGAAAAATATAATAAATTTGCAATGGCTGTAAATCTACAGAATATACAAGACGAAGATGCGATTCTACGATCTCCTGTGATCTCAAGCTTCTTGTAATGACAAACATCGTGACAAAACCTAAAATATCTAAGAACAGCCAATCAAAGTCCCCACTGTGGGGACACAGGCCTACGCTCAATATGAGGGCGATGGGCCATAGTCACCATGCAGGCCCAATGCGGATTGGTGACTTCACACACACCTTAGAACAAATTCTAATTGATGTACAGGTTTCCTCACGATGTTTTCCTACACTGTTCTAAGAACAACAGCTTTTATAGGCATACTGTTTTCTCAAACCCTCACTCTTTCAGCGTGGTGGATACTTTAAGTACGAAAAAATATGTCGCGGGATTGATTATAGCAGTAGGAACAAAATCTGTTTATGTTATGTTATCATATTGTTTCATTTAATTAAAACAGATTTGTCTCAACTGTATGCACATATTAAACTGATGACAAGAAATGCAACTAGATGCAGTATTGCCCAAGTCATCTATAAATGTTTCTTGACGATGTACATAAAAAATAAACTGTACTATATACAGTATATATATATAATTGAAACAAGTGTTAATCACATCACATCTGCGCATAAATCTCTTTACATCGTCTTTGCGGAAGTTCTCGCTCAAAAGGCTGGGCAAGATATAAATATTAACAGCTTCATGTTTATTTAAGAAACTTGCGTGCTGTGGATAATGCAAATGGGCTCTATGAAAGCAACGCCGTTCGTAGCAATAGGAAACATAATTTTATGAGACGATCATTATATTTTATTTTTCTTAAATTTATATGAGACGCAAAGATGAAGAATAATACGCAAAACATACGAGTGTTCTCAATAAATAAAGTTATCACACAGAAATTTATTTGCAAAACACTTGCATGTCAAAATTTTCATACAATTTTCTGTTTTTTCACTTATACGTATTTGTGCGACCGTTAGAGATGAGGAATACGATGTTAGGAGGAGGACGAACTTGTGCACGCTTATCGAGATATTGTGTTATAATTGATAGAAATCGATTTTTACTGATGGTAGGTCTCTGTTGCCGGAGACCATCTAGGTACGTACCATAGTAGCTCTTATTTCTGTCGGTTAACAGTAATATGCAAACATTATTGTATACCGGTTTAAAGAGCGCTGTAGTCATAGATTTTACTGAGATAAGGAAACTTAACATTTATGTCGCAATGCGACGAGCGCAATGTGGTGGAGCATACATCATCCTAACTAGCGCCGCATTGTTGTGGGCAAGCGTATCAGGTGAAGATTTTGCTCGTCCCTTTGCTTCATCGAACAATAAATTAAAAAAGATCCCGGCCTCCCCAAAATTAGTTTTAGTTTATGTAGAGTCCTGGGAAATCGATTTCGACCTTAAGTGGTTGATATCGAGCCCTTTGGCAATCCCCGGTACATATAACATAATTTACAAATATTAGGTAAGAAGGAGAATAATTGTTTCCAAAATATAACATTTTCGTCTACCGTATGGTAGTAAGGAAGTGAAATAATTAAAGGTAAATGAATAAATATAAATTATATTAATATTATTATAAAAATAAAATATGACAATACATTGGAAAAAAATTACTTTCTGGTGGTGGATTTCAATTGCCCGAGACAATTTAGGTGGGTACCACCGTAGCTCCCTTTTCTGCCGATAAACAGTAATGCGGAAACATTACTATGTTTTGAAGGGCGCTGTAGCTATTCAAATTACTGAAGAGATAAATGTTAATATTCTTTTATCTCTAATATTGTGGTTTTTTTTTTTCGGCTTCTACAACGCGGAATTTTTTCTCGGGCGCCGCCTCGGCCTATCGCGTATTCCGCCAGGTACGAGTTGGACACGGTTCTGGTCCAAATATTTACGGGGCACGGGGGATTTTCCGAGTACCTTCACAGGTTTAAGCTCAAAGAGAGTCGCTCGTGTACCTGTAACCCGGGGACGGACCAGACCGTGGTGCACGTCCTAGCTTGCTGTCCGGTATATAGTCGAAAAAGATATGATTGCGAACAAGGGATGGGAAGGAGGACAACCTGCGGTAGCATTGCCTCTCTGATGAGTGAGGACGGAAATCGCCCAATATTCTTGGTTTATTTTCCTAATTAAACCCACTTCATGTATTTATATACCAATTCTTTTTAAAGAGGATATGCACATTGTACATCTGTTTTCTACCACAAGAGCGATCTTAATCCGAAATCCAAATAAAATCTCAATAGCGGTGCAATATATACGACATCCAATCTCTTTTCCCCTTACGTCTGCGATGCGCTTTTTCTCGGCTCCGAAGCTTTCTGGAAATTGTTCGACAAATGTGTCCCGCGCAGACTGCTTGAATAAACTTAGTGTATTGCTTTAGGTATAAACAGACAGAATTGCTTAAAATTTTTTTATTATACGAAGCGAAGACCGAGACCATCACCTGATGGTACTAACACGCCTGCCTATACCTGTAAGCTGTTCTTGCCCCAGCGAGGGCAGACATGCGAAAGCATTTCCCCCACGTAAAAAAAAAGGAGCTGCGGTGGCACCTTTATTGTCGGTCTCCGACAACAAAGATCTACCAGCAGTAAAAATACAATAAATAGGGGACACACTATTTTCTATTTGTAAATATTTATTTTAACAGATAGTATCAATATCAAACATCAAAACGTAGTATGATATCTAGTATAAACACTTATAGATGTATAGTAAGTATTTTAAATATGTTATCTATTTCTTTATGTTTTACTATCTATTGTTGTATTATATTATTACTTGGATATGATACCCGACGTTTGCTGGAAGAGAACCTTGTGGGTTCCGTGTGTCCCAGCTATGTGGGGTCGGCACAGTATCTATTTCTCTTCCACATCCCTCTATCAGCCGTCATATCTGAATTAACACTCTTCATACACATGTCGTCGTTGTCGTCTAGCTCATCTTTTTACATATATTTAAATATTACCGTGTACGTAAATGATAAATAAATAAATTTACCTCGCCAAATGCACATTTTTAAAATGTATATTAATGACTATATTTATATTCTTAAAAATTATTTATGACTATCTTTATCCAAGTAACAAATTCAAGGAAATATTATTTGATACTCTTATGTTCAACAAATAATTTTGTCTGGTGTAAAAAATTTTTCATTCAACAGGAAACTAGAAAACTACAAAAAATAAAAATAACAGACATATATAAGATTATAAAGGTCGTAATTTTAATACGCAAATGTTAATATTTTGATATTATTAATAAAAATATATTTTTGTAATTACTCATACACAAGTCAAGCAGCTGGGTGCAGGCAGCGATGGACCGATTAATTTGGAGATCTTTGGGGGAGATCTATGTCCAGCAGTGGACGTCTGTCGGCTAATGATGATGATGTATAAAATATATTTTTTGTAAGGTATCATCAAGGCATTTTGCAGTTAATTTTAATACATAATACGTACTTTATACTTTTGATAAAGAAACAATTTCAATGAAAACTAAAAATACCTTAAACTTCGTTACAATAACACAAAGGATTTAATAAACAGATTCCATTATATTAATTACTTATATAATAAGGTATAATTGTAAGTGTTATACTCAACAGCTGCAGTCATGAGTCAAAAGTAGCATTTTCTGAATGTTAACGTAACTTATACATCTTGAGACAGGTGAGTATTATTCAAAGACTGCCGCGCACAAACCCATTCTTGGAAATTCCACTCCCTGATATATTATACACACTAATTATCAGATATAATGACCGCTATTGTCATCAACAATACTTAATCAACAATTACGAGTACAGTCGAGAATATCGTTAGGCCTATTGCTCTAGTTCATAGTTTAGACCTTATACTCATCAATCTAGAGTTATGTAACAAATACTATGTACACTGCGAAAGTGACGATAACTTATCAAACCTACCAAAGTGGCGGTTGACAAAAAACTTCAAGTGAAAACTGAAAGTGTCCAATCAAAATGGCTCTTAATTAACATTGATATTGATTGTACAATTAGGTAGCGCTTCACACGATATATATATAATATAAAAATAAACCTTGGTTCAATCCGATAGATACAACAACTAATAAGGGGCTGAAGTTTAGAAAAACCAACAGAACTCACTTCATACAAATATGCATGGTCTAGCTCCCTAAAGCAAAGTAAATAATAATATCTAAACTTACTCAAAAAGTACACAACTATGCTCAATTGAAATTGAGAAGTTATTTTTTAAGTTGCAGAGATTTCTGGTACAGTGTGAATGCGTACCATACATGAAATCTCTATATTATGCCCTTGAAAACAAACAAAACTGGAACATTTTTAATATGCAATATTGTAAATGTATCCACAGAGGCAAACAAATAAATCAGTGGCGCGCAACTAACTAGCTCAATAATATAGATAACCATAGATAATATATCTAACCTTAATCCGTCCTGAAAACCGATAACATCTCGAGTCCTCATCCAAATGTGTACCTTCGATTCCCCGCACCTTATTTAACCTTAGAAGCTGTGATAGTCCAGTTTGTAAGCGCAGTCGTAAACTCGATGTCACTAGACGAGGCGGCTGGTTCGATCTCACTGAGCTGGAACTTTTGGTGAAAGACAACACCGTTATGACACTGACATGTTCCAAGATTAACATCTATCATAAACATGAAATGCCTGCTAATCCGCACTCCATGCGATTGATATGTCCCTAACACTCTCCTTGTAAAACTAGAGTCTTGAGTGCCAGCAGTGAGAAGATAAGGTGGTTTTTTATTATTTAACCAGATTAATACTGTGTCAGGACAATATGTGGAACATGAACAGAGTAATTGCAATCGATTTATATAAGATATAGAGACCTATGGATACAAATTAAACTAACATAAGGTATGATACTATAGTATTTGAATTTATTCATTGAATAGGCGTATTAAGCGAATATTCAGTGCAATTCAATTTAATGAGGACTCCTTATGCTTATCATAAAATGTTAATGTCGTGGTGGCTCAATGGCTATGAACTCAGACATCGCAATCAGATGACGAAGGTCCTAATCCCGGCCGGGGCATGCACCTCTTAAGCAGTTTTTGAATGCCTAATGTGCATATTGTTACAATTACCACGTACTTAACGGTGAAGAAAAACATCGTAAGGAATTCCGCACACTGAAATAATCTTTGTGTGTGTGTGTGGTGGCTCCAGTAAAGTTGCAACAGGCTTGCCCCTTATTGCATGGGATCTAAGCTGACCACATCTGGCGAAAAGTGGGTGTTTATTCGCCTCTGTCTACTGCTACTGGTAAAAAAGGCGTGATAGTAAAATAAAAAAATAAATAAAAATTATAAAATCAGCATTGATATTTAGCGTAGCTTATTACATCGCTTTAACAGAAATTATACATTTGTCTGGAAAAGAGACACGATGGATGTCATCAAGGGCATTGAATAAATTATGAACAGTGAACTCATTCAAACGAACGACTAATGTATAAAAGTAAATGAACTGCATTTCGGTGTCATCAAATCCGGCGGCGTGTATGACGTCAGCGGTACGATCCCAAAACGGCTGATTCCGAGAGCCGAAGGACGAAAGCCGAATTTCAATTTCAGCTGCTTACCGGCCTAGAATGGCCCCCGGGCCGACCGTGTGTCCCTTGTCATGCAAATTGCCTCGACACAAAGGACCAACCTGACCAGTTGCCATACGTTCGCGATAACTACCCAAGTTATGTACTTATTTAAATTCTTGAATGGCGGCCCGCGAATTCCGACGTCTAACCAGACATTAGGACCTTCATCTACCATTTTATATAAATAAGGTAACTTTTGGTTTTAAAACTAGCAAGTTAATAGTTTTGAATACAAGTGAAGATTATACACTTTCGTCTATAAAAATAATAAAATTTATCAACATTGATAATATAACAACAAATAAACATTGACAATACAGTTCCTTTGCAATTAAAAATACAAACAAAAATTATTAATTTGATTATTTAAAATCTTAGAACAATTGCACCAATCTTAAGTGCATACTACATACAATGTACTATTTGGACAATGACAGGCTCAGCTGCCATATAATTTTTACATGTGCATTTTAAAGCAATATACAAATGCAAACTTTTCAATGTAAATTCAATAATATTTCAATATTAGATTAATAGTAATAATTAGAATAACAACCTCTATTCCATTATTACAAACGTAAGTATATAAGCTGCGTTGAGGTTTTAGAGACATAACATTCAATAGACTAAATATCAACATTATCGTAACAGGATATAGAAATGGGAATTTATTAAGAAAAAACATTAATAGAAAAATTACGAACTGTAGTCTGGTTATCGTTTAATGTATAGTGATTATTAATACGGTGGTAAATAAGGTAACACAATATTATGAATAGTAAGTTAACGTTATTCAGCCACCATAATTAAGCCATTCGACTAAAACCGCATTAATCTTAATTACAGGATCATTTCATTACTGAATGTAACATACTCTCCGGGGTAAGGAATTTGAAGTTGAGTTCCTTTATAATTACATGACCTAACCGACGTTCCACAGAGTAAGCAACTCGGTAGATTCTTAGTTCAAGTGCTTTTAAAACTCTAAGTTTCCATGATATAATCTACAGTAATTTAACTTGATCTTAACAGTATTTTCCGCTCCTGCGTGTTAATTAAAGTTGCTTTGTGAATTACTTGCATTGTCGATAATGTATCTTACGTTACATGAAATATCGTGAAATATAGTTTCTAATAACAGACATTTCTATAAAAAAGCATTCAGATTATATTTTGCTACAACTAAGCATCGGATTTTAAGAGGCAAAATCTAAACATATTTTATAAGATTAAGTAAAAGTTTAAAATTATAGTAAAACAGCATAATACTAAAACTACTCAATGTAATTTTGGTATAATGTGTAAAAAACTTCGTTACAGAATATAAGTAGTAATGGTAAATCTGATTGATAAATTAACTCTTAACTGAGCTTTGAAAAATTAGTAACATTGAAGCCTTTTTATAGGAGAAAGGCATAACTATTACTAATGACCTTCACAAGGAATATCGATGCGACAGCGAATACCGCAATCTCCCTAACTCTCCTCCTTTAGGGAAACCTTTGTGACATTAGGAAGCTGAAATTATGACTAAGACAATTAAAGCCAATATAACGAAATGTTCGTTAAGTATTATTGCGCTTTCCGATGAGTCGTTAGAGTCGCAAATCATATATACAATTAGACCATAAGTAATGTTAGTTTTAGTTTAAGCACAAAGTTATTATAACACTCTAAAATAAAAAGATTATTTCGTGGGTTGTCTCCAAGAAATTGGTTTCTGAGCAATAAGACCGCCCATTGTAAATTTTTTGGTTAAATAATGTATTCCTTATTTATGTAATTGGTTTACAAAAAAGAATATTTATTTTTATCTTATCTTAAAATAATATACAATATATTGTAAATAAGGGTACAGTCCTATTCCAGTCATTTACGTTTGACGACCCTGACCGTAAGTCAGATTATTGCCCCTCAAATGAATATTAATAGAAAATAGACAAGGTTAAAAAAACTTTAATTTCAGAATTGCCCCTACAAACATGTTGAAAATGACACAGCGAACGATAGATAAATCTATTTTAACACAAACAGAAATATCCTGGATATACAACATTAGATGCATCATTGCTTAACTGCAACGATGAAGTTCCGGTCCAAGTAAAACGACAAACTTCGATTCCAAACCGCAACATTCAGCAAATCAATTCGAACAACTTGACAACAGTCAATATACACAGTTAGAGATAATCCTTTCAAGTAGGAATTATGTAATAGCACATTTAGTACTATTTAAGTTCACAAAGTAGATACAACCTTTTCAAAGTACTGGTAAGTTATTAATAGTAATTTAGTTATACTAAACCTGTGGCCCATTATGCTTTTTGTGGTACATTATTTTGGTTTGGTACATTATTATTTTCATTTCTTACGAATTAGAAATATTATATGAGTAACTAAGGATTTTACAGCATTTATTTATTTATTTATTTTTTTGTTAATTTTATCCTCACTAAGTTTGCTACTTAGCAGCAGCCATGGCCACGAGAAACGTTACCATCTAAAATAAGCGCGATGAAATCCGTAAAATTTTGTTTTATTATATATAAACTATTCGCGTAAATATATGAATAAAGTTTAGTAATACTGCATTAAATAATCAGCTATCAAAAAAAAAATTAAGTCACTGAACCATTCGAAACACCTCTACTGGATAACTCGTTAGCAATAAACTGAGAAAGTTAATAAATAATACCCTCAATCCTAAAACTAGCTCAATGATCGAATCATTGCTTAACTAAAGTGCCATTATTAAGAACACTAAAGAACTATCGAATACATTTACAAAGCTTGTAAGCTGTTATTATAAAGCATCGGAATGTACAAGGGGTCGTAATAAAAAAGCCGGTTCCAATTTCGTTTCGCGGCACCGACAGGCACTCGGAACCGTGAAAACTCTACCCACCTGATCCAAACCACGTCCGATAGATTGTAATTACATTTATATAGGTTCGAAATCAATTACCGAGTAACTGCTTTCTCCCCGGCTCTCGGAGCCCCAATCATAAAAACAATGTACGTTTGAAGTGCTATAAAGGTGGAGCTACGGTTCCGGCTGAAGGTTACAATACAACTTCTTAGCAATATATACTAAAAATGTAAAGGAAACGTATATATCATAATATGCTAAATGCAGAATATTAAACACCACACATAAACCTTAACCCGTGGTAGGTCTCTATTGCCGATGATCATCTGGGTACGTAGTACCTACTACAGCAGCCTTAATCTCCGCGCAACAGTAATGCGCAAACATTACTGTGTTTTAAACTCTAAAAATGTGTAGTGAGATTACTGGGGTAATAAGACTAAATGTCTTACGTCCCAAAGCGACGATTACAAAGTAGTGCAGTGTATATGATTCTAGCTAGGGTCGCGTCATTAGGGGCAGGCGTATCAGTTCCCATTAGGTAAACGTCTCCTTCGCTCATCACTTCGTAGAATAAAAAAAAACCATAAGACAAATAAATTTATATTAACAAACGTACGTACTCGTAACTTCTCGTGTACTCACTCATATTACGATATGAGAAAATTTTATACCCAAACTTTGTTAGTAATTTATCATTTATTTAACTTCTAGTAATATAATAGATAATAAAGTTAAAACAGCAAGTCCAACATTATAGAGTGAAGCAAGTCCAACATTGACTGCAACAGGACATTCTCAACATACACCTAGGGTAGACTGGTAGAGAATGCCGGGCATTAAAACCACCGTTTTACCGCATACAAGTTCTTAAATAAACTAACCTTAATCGCCCCCATAGTGGAGCCGTTAAACATTTCCCTTGTACCACAGGAGATCCTCAGTTCGATTCCAGAATTATAAGCGATGAAGTTTGAATGGTGGGTGAGACGTTCAGGTTGTTAATCACCTTTCACAACAGCATTAACTTGTTCCGGCTCTCAATACATGAGAGCCGGAGCACACTGAGCGTTCTAATCGTCATTTTTATTCGATGTAATATCGATTACACAAATATCATCATTATGAATATAATTTTTATCATATATAGTTTATACCTGCTTAAACAGTTTATTTTATACCTCCTGTTCACACGTATGTTATAATAACAAAATGCTTATGTTAAAACTAGTAGTAGTAGTAGTAATAATAAAAGAATAGTTAAGAAGCTCTGCATCAACACAATTAACACAATGAAGAATTCGACATAATTTTTTTATATGACTTATTCTTCTACGTAGTTTAGTAATCTCTTATCTTTAACAATTCCAATCCTATAGGAGAATAGAAGATAAATTTATAAAACTGCATTTATTTATTTATATTGAAAACAGTCGTTTTACGTTTTTTTTTAAATTCTATTATATGTTAAGAAGCGCGATTTAAATCCCGCCATCAGTATCAGCGCGCTAAAGCGATGCGCAATATTTCACGAGTTAGCACTTTACGAGCGCTAAGCGTAAACAGCATGCGGGCTGAAATACGTAACTCCAGCAAAGGAATATCATGAACATTTATTAATATTATACGGAGCGAGATGCTTTTATTAGGATGGAGGATGTGAAACAAGTAGGTTACAGTTAGGAGTATTATAAAACTAACTGTTGCCCGGTCGCTTTGCTGGCCGTACCACTCTCGCAACTCAATTTGTGCAAAAGAATTTTGTGAAGTCGGTTCTTAGCTGATCTTTTTTTTAATTTAAATAAGCGAAGAGACGCGCTGGGCGTTCACCTGATGATAAGTCATACACCTGTTCCCAACGTGGCGCTAGTCAGCAAGACATACACTGCACCACATTGTGCTCGTCGCTTGATACTTAAAAAACATCACGACCATTCGACTTGATCTCTCGACAAAACTTAACAGTGTCTCGTTACCCCATTGATTACACTAGCTACTGCGCCATTCAAACCGGAACACAATAATGTTTGCACATTACTGTTTGTCGGCTGCAAAAGGCGCTGCCGGTGGTGCCTACCTATACGGACTCCGCACCAGGAACCTACCGCCAGTAAAAACAGACTTGGATAAGATCAGTAAAGGATCGTTTGTAAGCTACTCGGTAAAAGGAATATTCCTACCAAATTTCAAACCGCCAGGTCCTATGCTTCCAGAGATATCGTGATGAGTCCTCGTGATATTTGTCTATCTGTCAGTAACGATAACTGAAAATATTTCTTTGTAAATACAAATAGGGATATAATTTATATAGATGCGTATCTAAAGATTCACTTCTTCATTTCTTTACAAATTGGATGCGTACATTCACCTTTTAATCAGAATCTTTTATCAATGAAGATCATTTCGCACCGCGTTGAGAGAATTTACGAGGAATTCCGAGAGGTTGCCAATTCAGCCTATTGATATCTGCTATTCAAGTAGACCTCCTCAAAAGAAGCTATTCGTTATGTTTGTCTCGTTTAGAGAACAGTATCCTGGCAACGGACCGGCCGAGCTACCCGTTCCCTAGAATCGTATCATCTTTAATCGTCTTTTATGAAACGTTGGGAATTTATTTACTGTAGCAATATACTTTCACTATATAACGCAAGATACACCGACAGTGACAAAACAAGGAAGAAGTCGACTATTATTATATAGGTCATCATCATCATCATCAGCCGATAACGGTCCACTGCTAGACATAAGCCTCTCCTCAAAAATCTCCAAATCGATCAGTCCTGCGCTGCCCAGGTTCCGGCGCTTGGCCAACGTCCGTCGCATGGCCATACGCCACAGTCAGCAAGGCCTCCGATACCGCCGGGCACTTGGTCCATTCCATCCATCCAATCCATCGACAAGCGAGTCTCTGATTCCCACCAACCCGCATTGATCCAGCATGTAGGGAAAAGTCCCAAATCCTCCCGTATGAACCCTTATGTAGGTGTTTCGACAAAATTTAATTTTCATCCCCATTGTGAATCTCATATCACTACCAAAGTGTTTTAAAACTTATGCCTAACATGTGTTTCAGCAGTTTTACCGGCATTAAGTTAGGGATCAATAAACTGCCTATGAGATGGCAAAAGTGCATGGATAACAACGGTGCATACTTTGATTAATTAAATATATTTTACAAAGAAAAACACTGACTTTATATTCCTCCCTTACAAAACGCCAACTTCATATGTAAGGATCTAATATTAAAAATAACAAAATAATTGAAACGTTCCAGTTTGAATATAAAAAGATATCTCCTTCGCAGAAGGTTCGATTTAAATATATCTAACATTCGTAGAAACTTAAAAAAATAGGCAAAAAATTTATGAGGTTCATAATACTTAGAGATACAGGTACATAATTTAACAAACGTCAAAAACTTGTCAGAATCACTTTTGGTGCTTAGTTGATAAGCAATATTATATTAATATTAATAAAATTACTTGTGGGTAGGTCTCTGTTGCTATAGGCCATCTAGGTAGGTACCACCGCAGCGCCTATTGCAGCCGATGTTCCCGTTTGAAGGGTGCTTTAGCTAGTATAATCACTGGAGTAACGAGACTTGAGTTTCGTCGAGAGATCATGTTGAAGTGTCGAAAAATTTTTTATTGTGTCTTAGTCGACGAGTGCAATGCTGTGTGCAGTATATATCATCCTAACTAGCGCTACGTCATGTGCAGGCCGTGCGTATGTTATCATCAGGTGCATGTCTCACCCGTTTCAATGTTTAATTGAACAGGACAAAAAATGTCACTAAAATACGTGTTTGTTTAATATTTGTAGATAAATAAATAAATATGGTATGTATGTAGTTTTACACTTTAAAATTTTCATAAATTTTTATTTTAGAAGAAGCAGAAGGAAACTTTAACGAACTCTAACATAGGAGTAATAGGCGAAAATCTTAACTCGTAAAATATATAACTTGCACAAAAATTAGTATTTTTATGTAGAAATGAGGAAATTAACAGCATATTCAAACACCACAGCGATAGATGACCACAAATAAAAGTGGATTTCCAATACTCAACGTTTCTTAGAATTTCCTTTAGGTAAGGCACAAAGTTATCTATTCCAGTATAATTTTGATAAAACTTCTAAAGTTTGGAATGCGAATTTCTAGCATGAGGATAAAATAGAAAAACAAACATAAGCTTTAACATGTTAAATTATATGACCTTTGAAATACATTTTAAAAATAAGGGTTCTACATAATAACTTCCCCATTTTAAACATATTACAATACCCTTACAACTACCATAGAGGCTCCGTCTTATCCCATTAGTTTATATAAAATATAATAATGTATATACTACAAAAATAACTATACATAATATATCTATGTTGCACGTATACAATTTCTCCCCATTACTGTTAATTTGATATTAATTCTTGGTTTCCGACTCCGCGAGCCTCGAGACGGGTGGAGCTTTAGAAGTCGCCAATAAGACTCTCTCTCTATTTGTTTGTAAATCTGTTTCTCAGTACTAACAGTCGTTACTCCTTATATATAACCTAATTATTTAATGTTAGGTCAATTACTTCTGTTTGACACTACATATATAGCGTTATATACAGGTGTCAATGGCCTGCTTCACTTTGTCGATCTAAAGTCTTATATATGTATAAGACTAAAAACAAACTTTATCCGAAAAAAAATATCAGTGTGGTCTTTTCTTCCCGCTGCAAAATAAAAAAAATATGAATATACAGGTTAAAACATCTCACAGGTAGAATAAATAATAAGTACCGATCTTATCAAGCAATAATTAATAAAATTATCATTGAATAACTTAATTAAATTAATTTGAATTCATTGTTCAATTTGAGAACAAAAAATTACGAAACATTCTAAGTATACAAACAAAGGGGGGAAAAACTGAAATTAAATGAGAGATTCCGACAATTGTGAGTAACGCGTTTATCACAACAAAGGAATGAGATACACAGCGAATAATAACGTTACTTGAAAATACAATGGCGCGATCATGTGTTCTGATCATCGGCGACGGTTTAATTGAAAGATCGCTTTCAACGCCCCAGCATTCGGATTACTTGACATAAGGAATGAGCAGTAATTGCCTTGTCACACTATCACGTTATAGTATAGTTTAATAGTGGTGGATCTACTATGTTGAAAATTGCCTTTGAAGGTACCATCCCAGCGGAAGACGTCGAGGCGATAGCAACGGATTACCGCAGCCTTGTTCTGGGTTAGTAAGAAAAAGAGACTAAGGCCCTGCCTGCTGTACAAGACCACTAAAAGAGTTCTCAAGTTCGCGAGTCTTGAGGGTCCCTCTGAGGTCATTAAGCGAGCCTTAGTAGGACAGCAAATGCATGGTGGTCTTGTATTTACCATAGTACAGCGTTGGTGCTAAGGGGAGCTTTACCCTTCCTTGGAGTGTGTGTTTAGCTAGAGTGCAGGGGGGCACCGGTGCATTCATTATGAGACCACTAATGAAGACCACCGAACGGATTTTAGCGGGTAGGTGTTGTAGGGACCACGATAACAAGATTTCCTAAACAGCACCATATTATTACAGGCAGTTGTATCACATCCGAGCGTGTCTATTTGTCCTGTTACTCTTGTTGCTTCTTTGCATAACAATATTCAATTTAATTTACAATATATTTTAGCACTGTCTGAAAGATCATTTAACTCATTCATTAGAAAAACTTGTTTTCTTCCGGCGAAATAGAAAAACGAACAAGTTGTTCTTCTAATGGTATACGCTTGCCGTTAACAATGTAGCACTAAAGATAATATACACAGCACCACATTGCGCACATCATCTAGAGACGATGTTGTCTCGTTATCCCAGTAATTTCACTAGCTACAACTACATTCAATTCGGAAGATACTAATGTTTGCACACTACTGTTTGTCGGCCGAAATAGGTGCTGCGGTGGTACCTACCTGTAGGGTTCCGGCAACAAAGGTTTATCAGCAATACTCAAATATCTTATAGCATATAGAACAAAAAAAAACTACCGAGACTAACAGTTGAGACAGACATGTAATGTAGCGTTAGTAAACAAACAAGCGTAACACGCAAACAAACAGAAACAGACGCGATGCATTGAAAGCGGGTCGTGTACAGTCGGTATCCGCGATCGCGCCTACGCTACCCTCCAGCGGCTCAGATACACTCGCTCACACAGCTCATGCAACAAACAGCTGTGTCACCTCAGGCATCAACCAATAAAGTACAAAAAAAATTCAATGACTATTTTAAAAGTTATGAAATATTCCACAATAAAATAAATAAACATTATTTATTGACTACTAAGTTAGAATATTAAAATGATGTGGACTGCGGATCCGCGGGACCAGTATCCAATATGCTGTCACAATGACCAGCAAGAAGCATGTCATTAGAAATGAGAAAAAGTTGAAAACAGAATATATATATATATTTAAACTTTAATAACTAAAAACCATAGTAAGATTTGTTTATAAGATACCGATTTAAAAATAAAAGTGTTTAAATATTGTAACAAGTGAAACCAATATAGTTCCAGTGTCATTTAAAAAGTTTCTGATGTCTATAGAATTGAAAAATGCATGAAATCATTGAATATTTTTTTTATTACTAAATTTTCTAGGTCATTAAAACAACCAAATTACACGACGGCAATAGACCGTGTATTGCCGTCGCCAGCTGCTCTATGACCACCTCGCCTTAATCATGAATGAGTCATCGGTACATTAGCTAATAATAAATAGTATAGTGCATAATAAAAAAGGGTAATGATACAATATCGGAGTGGGTTCATTGACCCACAGCAGGGGTTAGAATCCGCTGTCAGCTATTCGCTACCATGTGTGAAAATTGTTCATAGATTAATAGATTTTATACCATAATCCATATAAAACAGTACCATTGCTTCATTTCAGTAACACACTAGCTTTTCATTTCCATGAAATAAATATAATTATTCATTCATAATACTATAGTAAAAAAACATACCTATAAACAAAATGTCTAAAATTTGAACTTATACAGTAATTGAAATATATATGTGAAAAGATACATGTATGATATATATAATAAATATCAAATCAGCGCGATTGTAATAAGTGAGAAAGCGACAAATTTGTATACTAGATCATTTAAACAGTCTAATTATGAACGTAGTTTTTTGAAATAGGCATTAAAATGAAGTAGTACTAAGAAACACTAACTCTCTACCTAGAAACGGGTGAGGTGAAAAAAGGTCACCAAAAGTGCATCTATTGGTAACGCAGACTGCAATTAAAACCTAGATTGATATAGATAAAGCTATGCATAAGTATGTATATACTACTCGATATCAAATGAATTATCATAAAAAAAATTAAATAGTTTCATTTACATTTTAAAATAGAATTAACTGAGAAATTAACCGTGAAATATTGATTTATTATAGCAAATATTCCTCCTAAAGCAGCTCATGGAAAAGAAATGGGAGTTCGCACAGAGCATCCATTCGCCATTCGTGAACGTAAAGCTTACGATAGCATTGAGAGAGGGTCATTATACGCCATTCATAACAACTTTGGTAGACCACAGAAACTCATTTCCATGATTAAAGCGGCCACCGAAGTAAGCAGAATGTGTGTTAGAGTTGGAGGCGAAGTCACCTAGGCGTGTGAAGTAGTCACCGAACTAAAGCAAGGAGACGCATTGTCCCCTATGTTGTTTAATCTCACACTATAGTAAGTCATAAGAGAGGTCTTAACACTAGACATAGGCGTACGGTAGAATGGTCAACATAGGATGATGATAAGGAAGGCACTACCTTAGAATAGTCACATCGTAGTCAGTGATACATGCATCAAGGTTGGGTCTAAGATGAAGTACCTTGGTCTCATCCTTGATAGCCGCTAGAACTTCCGCGAACACTTTGCACGTCTGGCCCCACGGTTAATGGGAACGGCGGCTGCCCTGAAGCGGCTGGCTCCTAACTTGGGTGGGCCTGATACAAACAGCCGTCGTTTGTATTTGAGGGTAGTGCGGTCCGTGGCTCTTTATGGAGCGCCTATCTGGGTGGACGCTTTAACATCTCGGACCATAGCTTATCTAAGACGTCCACAAAGAGCCATGGCTATTGGTGTTATTCGGGGATACCGAACTATCTCCTACGAAGCGGCATGCGTTTTAGCGGGATCTCCTCCGTGGGATCTAGAGGCAGACTCTCTATCATCCATGTATCGATGGAGACCTGAACTCTGGTCCTGAGGAGAGCAAATTTCGTCGAGGAAATGAGAATTGCAGAAGTTCCACTTTCGACAGTCAATGCTTATAAAGTGGAAGGCGAGACTATCTAACCTTAATGCAGGCAGCTGGACTGTCGAAGCTCAACGTCCTCTTTTAAATGAGTGGACGGATAGGCGGTACGGACCATTGACCTTCCGGCTTGTGCAGGTACTTTCTGGTCATGGGTGTTTTGGTAAGTACCTACGCCGCATAGCCAGAAGAAAGCCGACAACTGAGTGTCATCGCTGTAGATGCGATGAGGATACCACACAGCATACTTTAGAGAATTGCTCGGCTTGCGCTACTCAGCGCCAAAATCTCGTCGCTGTTGTGGGGGATGACCTCCCACTTGTTGGCTTTATTAAAGCCATGGTCAGTAGTGAGAGGTCGTGGGACGCTGCGGTGACCTTCTGTGAGGAGGTAATGCTGCAGAAAGAAGCTGCTGAGAGGCAGCGAGAAATAAACACCCATCTCTCAATCCGCAGGCAGAGACCGGGGCGTCGAAGGAGGATATTTTATGCTTTCCAATCCTCATAACAGAGGCCATGGTGGCAGATTCAGGGGAAATCTGTCACCAAACATGAAAAGTCTCGAGTTGATTCATGCGGTACTTCCGCCTAATACCTATATAGGGGGTGAAGAGCAGTAGCTCCACCCCGAGATGTGGTCTTATCAAGGCCTCTCGCTGTCGGGAACCACGGTAGTGTGCGAAAGCGTTCCCGTGATTTCGGTCAAATGCGATGAGTGAGAAACCGTGGGGTTTTAGCTGGTAAGAGTCCAGCATAACTCTTCTGTTGCACCGATAGCCGAAGGGTATCCAATGCGGGATTTCCCCACAGAAAAAAAAAGGGTGATTCTTTATTCGTCTCGTAACTTTAAATACTATTACGTCTAGAAATAAATAAAATTGTTATTGCTACAAAGGTATATCAATCGCGCTTACATTATCGGTGACACCTTAAAAGTAGCCTACCGTATCGCGGCGGCGGACTGATGACGTGGAAATAAACAAGGTCACCAGCTACTGTGGGGACTTTGAAATTTTTGTCGGATTAAATAGAGGTGTTCAAAACTAAACATCCATCCACACGGCTGAATAAGATTTTATCTCTTTCTTCTTATCTGTAATATATTCCATAATGTAGTGGGTACAGCTTTATTGGTTAATACCTCTAAAGCTAACCGCTAACGCTAATACCATAGACCGTCTAAGTTAGTACCACCGCAACTCCTATTTCTATTGACAAACGAGTAGTATGCAAACATTACTGTTTTCTGGTTTGAAGGAAATTAAATAGTGAAATTACTAAATTAACGAGACGATATAAGATTGGTATATCATCCTAACTAGCACCACGTTGTTATGGTCAGGAGCTTCATTTACCATCAGGTGAACGACTCGCTCGTCACGTCGCTTGGTCGAATAAAATAAAATATTAAGTAATTCTTTTTACTGAGTTCTAATCAATTACATATCCCGACCAACTAAAATAAAATTTCAGATTAAAGTTTTTTATATAAAAACACTCAAGAATTTGACTGATGGTTCAAGTGTTCCCAATATCGTTGATTTAGTTCGTGTGCCTAAAAAAAAATTTAAGTTCTTGGACTTTTTGTAATTTCATTTATGTCCATAATTACAAACATCACGCAGTGTTCAGGAAATGAGCCAATCCACCACATTCTACACCAACAAATTACAGACAGGTTACCGGCCTGACATCATGACGCATCAAATCATAAAAGAGGTCGCACAATGTGAGTACCGCCTTTCTGTCTGTGGTACAAACTTAGTAATTATTAACATGAATCCCATAAATCTGTGAAGAAATTTTTTTTGTTTGTATGATAAAATACCTAGAACCACTTAAAAAAATATGGATGGTCGGTGAAACTAAAGAATAATAAACAGTCTGTCGGTTATAAAATTAGGGTTGGCAACGCATTGTGATGTTGATACTACAGACAACCATAGGCAACGGTAACCTGCTCATCATCAGACAGTACGCCGCTGTCTGTTCGGTGGTAAAAATGATTAGGCTATCTCTTACACCTCTAATTCAATTTGTCTGACAAAATACTCTTAAAAGATTAGGGCCTAAAAGAAAAGGTTCAGAACTTTGTTATCTGTATCGATGAATTATTATTATCAAAAACATTAAAACATATTGAATAGTACGCTAAGTAAAAAAATGGCTATAAATAAAAAAAAACTACTATCACTATATACATCAAAATAATTAATCAAAAATTAGAATTTTTTTTAAATACTATTTTAAGCATTTACTAGTAAGGTTACACAATAATAATAATAATAATAAGTAGTTTATAAGACCGACACAAAGCACTAATGTCCTAAAATAAGCAATAATAATATTTAAAGGGGGAAAACTGAATACATTCGTCACCGACGACTGGGTGAGTAGATAAGACACATTTGTTTACAGTATTGTTTTAAAATAAACCATACAGATAGCAATATTGTTTCCCGCGAGAGGTAAAGTTACAACATGTACTGCATAAAATAAACAATTTTTAGTAAATCCATGTATTCCCAGTTCGCAATCTCTGACCTTGCTCCTCAAGCCTAAACCTCAAGTTTGGCGGACAAACGTCTTTTTATTTGCTGAATATACGATGGAGAAACCTCAATTTAAAATTTAACTGTCGCTATCGAATTGACAATATTAGTCTAGGAGCAGTCGGACCTCGTTAGATCTTTTGTGCTCGCCCTCACTCTCTACCCCCAGCACTTAAATTGCTCATGCATCATCGTGATTACTGCCCAACGGAATGTGCCTGTAGTTCTCCAGTTTGGGATAACCAGTAATTTTTAAACTACCACTTTTTTACTGATAGGACGTTGAACGCTTCGTATGAACATTGTATAAAACTTATGAAAAGTAAACTTGTAATGCTTTCTTTATATTTTAAATATAAAGAATATCAATATAAATAACAAACCATATGATTCAGCACAAACAAGAGACTTGATCATGTGTTGTATGTATTCGCCTTTTAGTTTATGTAGTAAAAGAATTCACGCACTACTGTCGGGTTGCTATTATGAAATTAACGTCACACTAGACAAGATCATATACATACTTAAAATACTTTCCCCATATATAAAATAGATGCTGTATAAGATTATTAATATTTTATCCGTATTCGAACTATCAAAACCTAGCTGCTGTAACGTGGAGACTACTCAACCCACTTAGCTAAGTGTGCAAAAGAAATATAATTCATACACGCATCTCATAAAATACCTAACGACATAGAATTCTAAATTACTTAGTACACAAAATTAGATGAAAAATAAATTCCTTTTATTGCTTAATTTCACTAAAACCTTCATGCAACGAACCTTTTTTTTATTGAAAAATAAAAAATATCGTTCTAAATATAAATTCGTTTGGTCAAGCCAATAAAATCACAAACGCATGGCGCATTCAAAACGTGCGTATGAAAGAGCTCGCGTCAACTCGGCAATTAATTAAGAAAATATCCTCTGGTAACATAAGTTGGGTTTTAGAAGTCAATGTCTGGCCTGGCCGCAAATACTGATATCCGGCGTCAATTTCATTACAACTAAATGTAGAGAAAAAAACTGTCATTAACAAATCTATAATAATCGATGTTTTGTCTTTTAATATAATTAATACGAAAACTGTAACTGATTACTATGCTAGAAACCTTTAACTCATTTAACTAACTAAACTATATTCACTAATAATAGATAAAATTAGATAATTTTAAATTAATATTATTTATTATTTGTGGAAATACGAATATCGTTACTGTTGATAACGTTCGAAGACTTGCCTATTAAAACACCCAAATAAAATGCCGGACTTTCGTTTTAATCACTGAAATGTATGCACTGCAGGTAAATACTGTAAAAACTACACTCGCACTGAATTTACATGCTGCGAAGGAAAATACACACGGACATATGTAAATGCGAACGTTCGCAACTCATGCGAAACCTACCGCAACTGTTTGCACGTTACAAAACGGAACGCTGGACGTGCGCGTACACAGCACACGAGCGGTCTCGCCGGCGAGCGGCGCGGCACTGCGGGTACCAGCCGGCCGCGTGTCAGCCCCGCGCCCTCCACACTCCTAACGTCCTATCGCAATTGCCGAATTAAACAAACCTCAACCCAAGCGCCATACACCGAACGCCTCAACTCGCGGATCATAACGCAACAACGCCAATCGATGCTCCCGAACAGGACCAACACACTTTCCGCCTCCGCTTCTGTCCTGACAACAGACGATTTTTACTAATTTTATTTATTGTTGTTTTTTTTTTTCAATACCCGACTTATTCGGAACTGCATGTATAAACAAATCGTCTGATATCTGCGACGGGATAAACTTCTCGGGTTTCATTAAGCGCCGTATAAGGGTACCATGCCGATAAAAGTAATTTACACATCATTACACCATTAAATATACGCGCATGTTAAACAAATCTCTAAATTTTTTTTATTTTAAACTCTTCATACATAAAATCAAACTCAATAGTAATGTCCTAATAATTAATGTATCTTTTATATAGAAATGCCAGTAATTACATGCGCGTATGTAATGTATATGCAAAGGCATAAAATATTTCAATAAAAAATATTTCCGATAGTGGTAACATAATGCTGGTGGGTTTACGCTGCCGGAGACCGTCTAGGTATGTATCACCGCACCCTGAATAGGTTCCCACCTTGTCGAGGCGGTAGGGCTCAGTAGCCGTGGCTTGGTCGCCTACGGTGAAGCTAAGAGAAATCTATGCGGCCGGCCCGAGGTGGCTGCTCCAGGTGAACTCCGTGAGCTTACCTCGGATGTGTATGTGCCAGTAGACTGCGGCGGTAGGTTTGTACTGCCCTTTGCAGCCGAGGTGGAATCGCGAAGAGATAAGAGTGTCGGTATTGTGATTCGTCGCTCTCCCTATCCTCCGCGACTAAGCGGTGTCGAACCGTTGCTGCGGGGGTGATGAGGTCGCTAGGGGAAAGGAGTGTCGGTATTGCGTTTCACCGCTCTCCCCATGCTCAGTGACCGAATAACGATTGCCGGCAGAATCCTCTAGACCAGATCCGCCGCAGTCAGTCGGGAGAATTTTTTCTCTTGATTCCCATGGACTCTGAGTGACAGATTCGGGGGGATCCATCGCCCAGTTGACTATAAGAAGCCGAAACGAGGGCGTGCTGTATGTTTCGGCGCGCCCTTACATGGGTGGAAAAAGGGTTTCTCCCCTCCGAGGCGACCCTTAGCGGAGTCGCAGTGCCGTGTGACATCATTCTCATGGCCCCGCCGTAAAGCAACGACGGTGAAACATCGTAGGGCGTTTTAGTCGGTGCAAATCCGATATAACCTGTCCAGTTTGAAAAGCGTTGTAGTAAGCGAAATTACTGAGCTAATGAGACACCATCCTATGTCTCAAGGCTACGATCACGACGAAATGCTGTGTATATCATCGTTCCAACTTTAAATTGTTACAGGCAGGATTTTGACTTACAATCAAATCAACACTTCGCTCGTTGAAATAAAATCTGCTAATCATAACATCAGTTAATTCTTCACGAGCTATATTTCTATACGCGTTTATTATGATAAAACTTACTGCTATCTTAAATTATACGTGTCGTAGTTTCCAGTCACTGGGTTAGACCGTAAATCCTATGATCAAAGTACTTACTTATCAAATAACCTAAAAATAAATAAATTCAAGATTTTGTTTTTGTGTTATTATTTAAAAAAAAACACACAATCTCCGGTTCCTATTTAATTAAATCGTAATAAGCGTAACAAGATAGAACCGCGGGTGGTCTCATCAAAATGTTGAAGAAATTGCTTACGAATTAGGGTCACGTAATTTATTAAAGCCGGTAGGATGTAGTACAAAAACGCGTTGCAAAAATATAGCGATTTTAGCAAATGAAGCGGAGAATAGCTTAATTATTAGTTTTAACAGTGCTTACATTATGACTTAATTCTTCACATTTTTGAAACGATCAAACCCAAGCAGACTCATCGTTATCGAAACGGTTACGTTCCATATTATTGCTGTTATGTATTTTGTACGATAAAGCAACGACAAAAAAAAACGTTCACCTAATACTAAGTTAAAACCTATATATGTCATAATAGGCGACTGAAAACTTATGTTTTTTTTTTACTTTTTTTAACTCATCAATTTTGAATCCGCGGGCCCTGAGTTCGAAGAAGCCGTAAATGTCAAAATCGTTAGCAGCACCAAACACCAGTCAAATATATTCTAATAGTAAGTGATACGCTTGCAAACATAACGTGGCTGTAGTTAGGGTGTTATACAATACAACACATTGTGCTAGCCGCTTTGAGACATAGGATGTTATGGGCAAGCGTATCACTCACCATCAGGTGATAGTCTCACTCATCACATCGCTTCTTTGAATAAAAAATAAAAATATGATAATCATGATTAATACTGTGACAATTAACAAAAAACTTCTACAACATAACACATCTTTTTTTTGATTAACACAATTTAGTAGTTATTATAACAATGAGATTTAGGTTTATAGATAAATATCTAATATAACTAGGAAAAATTAGTATTTTCGAAAAACAAACATTTAATCTGACACCGCCACCGTCCGCTGAACACTTTTATGAAAACGTAAGCAATCTGAAATTGATCAAAGAACAATTGACGTTAATACTCTGGTTCAGCAAAAGTCGGTGAAATTCAACACGAATCACAAAGGAGCTTTGCAAACAAGAAATTAGCTTCAAAGAGAAAGGATTACATCGGCATCTGAATAGGCAGTAATGATGTTAACTTCGCCAAAAAAGACCTCCTAAGCGTTCCTGGCGTAAACCAGTCAGCTGGATGTAAATGGAGTGATTTAAAGGCATTATGAGAATGTGCGTCCTCCGTTTGCGTTTTATTGATACTTCATATTTAATTTTATCCTGTAGTTGAAATACGACAGGTATAAAGTTCTAGGGAACCCTCATATATATATTTATAAAGTTTAGAGATTATGGAAGCCAGCTTTAATATATACATCTAAATAAAAATAAAATAATAAAAGCTTATAAACATATAACATTTTATAGAATGGATATTCTGTCTGTTATAAATCCGAATGTCGTACAACTTTATAATTAAATATGTAATTTACATTGAAAGTTTCTAGATTTGTTTAACTAATGAGTAGTAAGAGAAAAAAATAAAAATGTTTTGTAAACAGCGTGAGGAAAATGGGGGCGGAGAAGCACTAACATATATAGCATACATATGCCTATAGCACCGACCGCCTTACCATTAATATATTTACTATAAAGTAATCGTCAGTTTAACAAGGTTTCAACAGGATAGGGAAAATTCAATCACAGCATCACATATCTTAAAGTGTCAATTTCGAACCCGTGTGACTGTTGTGCTGCTGCAGATGCTTCGAATAATTGCTACACCAAATTGATGAAATGATGATGAAAAAAAATTATTGCTAATCCAACAGCTATATGTCGCTATAGATAAGCTGATATCAATGACGTAGAAATATGGTATCATCGCATGATACGATCCAATCGGTATACGGGCCGGCTTCACTTACCCGACGGCTCGCACGCTTCTAACAATTTCCATTTGCATGAGACGAACACGAGAAGCCAATAGCTGAATTATTTGCAACAGTCCGCAAATTACAATTGTATGACAAACTGATATCAGATCTTGATCTTGACGAGATTTCGTGTTTAATATGCATAAAACCCACATCGAGTTCTAACTTCTTTTCTATTTGGCGTTACTTCAATGAAAATGCTACAACGCCTTTGAAACGGTAACAGTAATGTATGCACACTGTTATTTGACAGCAGAAGTAGGAGATGGTACCTACCTAGACGGTCTCCGGCGACAGAGATCTGGCTCCAGTACAATAAATTATACGAAATATTTTTAAACCTATTCAAGGTTACCAGCTCTACATTCGTATGTATAAAGACAATTGGTGATGACGACAATAAGCCACCGAAATTGGTAAAGTGAAATATCATAATGTGGGCCTCATGGACATTTTATATTTTCATGATATTATCCGGGAGTTGTCCATCAGCAGGTCCTTTAAGAATTTTAAAGAAATCGCTGCCATTTGTTAAACAGTTGAATATTTAATTAAAAATTTGATTTAATGGATTCTCAACTAACTTCAGAAGATGAAGAGACAGGATCCTTTAAAACTATGTTTCATATTCCACCTTTAATTCGCACGTATAACCAAATATAGCGACCTAAATTGGATTCCGCGAACGCATTACCCGCAATTGCAAATTACTGAGGGAATTTAAGCGCCGCCGTCCGCTACCGAACAAAGCCGATACACCGTTCCGTTCCACCAAAGGAACATCGGTTTCACGTTCCGGTATACGCGTTTTGGTGCCGTGAGAACTATTCTGTTATCCGCCATCGTAAACTCAACGGAATCGATTTTCCACGCTTTTTGTACGATGTACGCTAAAACGTTAAATTTAAATTCATTTACAAGGATATTTTTTTCACATTCTTTGGTTAAAAAAGTTGGCAATCACTTGTATTAAGATAATCCATATTTTATTATTAATGTTACGAATATAGTTATAGTTAATGGATTAGGTAGTTATAGGATTTTTTTTTAATTAAACGAGACGAGCGGGACGTTCACCTGATGGTTAAGGTTATAATGATATATGTTGCCTGAGAGATGTTGAGTGTTATTACCCCAGTAATTTCACTAGTTACAGCACTCTTCAAACCGAAACCGATTTTCTGTAATTCTTTCGTTATCATCGTAATTTCTGGAATTTTCATTAAATTCTATGAATCTTAGTGATTGTACATTTTCATATTCCGATTTGACAAAGGAATCAGATTGACTACAGTTTACAATACGGGAGAAAAAATTTCACATGTTATATTAACAACCCGGAGTTTTTAAATAAAGATAATTTCATAGTATTTCAAGCTGTAGTTTAATGGTTTTTTTATTCTATTTATTTAAGGACCTCCAACGCAGGATACTCGATATATAATAAAAATCATAGCGGAACACTTTTATAAAGAACATAGCCACGTGTTCTTCACTTGCAGGAGACCACAGCGTGCAAACTGAAATGTTTATATGACAACAAGAATCTTTTGGTATTTTAGTAGTTTACAGTAATTTTGAACAAACTAATAAAGCAAAGTCAAAAAAACAGGGAATATGGGTAAACCGAACATTAGGTAACTTAATGATAAATATGAACTATCAGGACTACATAACAATTGCAGGACTTGTTTCCTACATTTTGAAATGACCGTGACGTCGAGGTCACACTTTTGAGCAAGAGCATTATAATAAATACATACATAGATATATATTACGCCTCGTTCCTAATGGGGTAGGCAGAGACCATCTCTTTCCACTTGCTACGATCCTGGCACATCTCTATCGCTTCCTCCACTTTTATGACCGTCTTCATGCATGCACGTCGGTTGCGAGTACTCTTGACCCGGCTTTTCTTTAGGACATCTTCGATTTGATCGAAATATATCCGCCTAGGTCGACCTGCACAGAGCTCTTTCGTTAATCTTCTTTCATCTATTCTTTCTACATGGCCGAACCATCTAAGCATCCCTTTCTATATCTTTGTCACTACATCTTCCACCACATCGCACAGCTCCCTTAACACTGTTTTTCACTTTGTCCATCAGCTTCGCTCCAATTATACTTCTCAGGCTTCTTATCTTCACAATATTAATTCTACTTTCATGTTTCTTCTGTCATACCCAACATTCACTACAATACATCAGTGTGAGGATCAACACGCCTCTATGCATAGCGAGTCGGTACTCTTTCTGATACGTTCCGGCTATTCATAAAGTTATGAAGTGCTCCATTCACTTGATTCCCTTTCAAAACTCTTCTTTCAATATCACCATCACACTTATCATCTCTCGTAAACTGTGAACCCAGTTATACAAATTCTTTCACTTACCCCACGTTTTGTCCCTCAATGATAATGTCACAGTTTGTCATACATTCTTCTCTTTCAAAGACCATTATTTTCGTTTTGCTTATATTTACATTCATTCCTTTGCTTGTTAAAGCACCATGCATCATGTTTACCATCACTTGCAACTCCCTCTCCGATGATGATAATAAAACTTGATCATCGGCGGATAGAGAGCATTTGACGATGACCCCATTCATTCTTAGTCCATACTCACTATCTATCAAATCTTTCAAGCAATTGTCTATAAATAGGTTAAACAACCATGGCGAAGCCACACACCCTGTCAATACCCTTCTGGATGCTAAACCAGTCTGAATAAGCCCCGTTTATCCTGACACTGGAACTCTCATAAAGTGATTTCAGTGCTCGTATCAGCGTGTTGTTTACACCATAAACAGACAATATGGACCACAATTCATTCTTCATCTCTCTATCATAGGACTTTTCCAAATCTTCGAAAGCGCAATAGACCTTTTGGCTATGTGCCAAACAGTTTTCGGTTATGTTACGTAAGGAAAAGTCCTGATCCATACATCCCATTCCACCCCCAAATCCTGCTTGCACATCCCAAACCTATTCTTCAGTTTCATTCATCACTATAATGCCTACAGAGTTTTGGCACGGCAGCGAAATGATCCAAGTTGATTTTAATTCTAGTTGGGACCTTAATACACAAGGCACTTACAATGTTATAAAATAAGAAAAAAAATTAAGCTATGCATTTCCAATCAAGAAACTAAATTGCTTCACAACAACGATGGTTTATCGTGAACCCATTGTGTTGGTAACACCGAGCCATCTCAAAACTCCGATCGAGATAATGTCACTACCCTAAATAGACTATCGGTATTAACCAAAGGCTCCTCACAATAATTACAAATGCCGCCATGTTTATTTGTGTGGAAACACTGTCCCGTCTTACTAAATCCATACCGAGTGACATTTGTAATAGACAATGCAATTTACTATTGTCCAACGTGACTTGCTTTCTATGTAGCATCAGGTAGTTGCTTAATACATATTTCACATATAGGATATTCAGTAATACTTATTTTTTGACCTACAATGAACTAACAATTTCACATCGACAGTATGCGAACAAAGAGGTTTCGCTCCTCATACTAATACAGCAAAGGAGTGGAACAACTAACCGGCGCCACTGTTCCCGGCTAAATATGACGAAAATATCTTCAAAATAAGGTAAAGAAAGAATGCAGACGGAAAGGGATCGACAAATATGGAAAAATAATGACCACAACTATGTTCCATGGTAGACCGATTAGAGCTAATATACATAGATCTTCAAAGAAGGGGAATAGGCTTATTACGCTATAAAACACCAGGTAGGTTGATGGTTCCTTTCACTTAAAAAAAAAAACACCTATGATGAAATCGTGGTCATACAGAATACTCTGGCTCTCATGCACTAACAACCCTAACAGTAATATTAATATGGCGGTAGATTTACAAAATAAAATACTATGTCAGTAAATGATACGTATGTGCATGATACTTGGCGCTGGTTGAGACGATATACACCACACTACACTGTATACGTCCCTTCGTGACATAGGATGTTGTTTCGTTAACCCCAGTAATTTCACTAAACACATCCACCTTTATTAGGAACACAGTAATATTTCTACACTACTGTTTAGCGATTGAAACAAGAGCTGCGGTCGTACCTACTCGTACTTCGCCGGTGTCCGGTGACAGAGTCTATCAGTAGATTTATAGCAAAAATATCACATATTTTTATATTATTTAATGCAATATTTTTAACTGCATGGCGGAGGTAAATAAAACCTTTTTATTTTATACAAACACTAAACCAGGCGTTAAAGCTTTTCATAACCTTTGCACCGCTTAACTAGAACGTGAAACTCACAAGCGGCCCTTTTGTTTTCCGACCACAGTTGCGTTTCACACATTTCTTTATCAAAAGCGGTAACAAAACACAATTAATACAATCTGTTTCGCTCACACTATTGTAACATCTAATTAACCGTTATCCAGAATACTAACGGGAGCTTGGATATGAGGGTGTCCAAAACCTGTCGGCGTCGGCGACTGTCTTTCTCACATCTTTACTGAAATTTATAAATACTATTTTTTTAATATTAATTGTTGTATTGAATACTTTTTTTAACATTAATGTACTAATATGACAATCCTTTACATTTATTATGATCTCGCTTTCTTTCTCTCTAGCCTATGGTGATACGGTCAGCTTTCTTTATTATTCTCCTCCAATTCTATCTGTGCTCGACATCGTCATCAGTTACTAGGCACTTCACATGTATCATTTGATACTAAATTTTTTCACCTTGTCATACTTCTATTTGATTCTAAGTACAATTTTATTAATGCATTAAATTACTACCGACCCCTTAAAGATGTATAAAAAATGCCTATCATCTAATGTTCAGGCAAATGTTTGGAAAGTCTAGGACGATCATTTCCTGCACTATGATTTATTCAAATAGTATTGTGATGTCGCAACATTAACCGCAGCGGTAATTTAACAGTTTGCAGCGGATAAGTGTGAGTTCCGTTCAGTCGCAGATTTCCACTGAACTGTCGGCGTTGACAACGGTAAG
Organism: Ornithoptera priamus; assembly: GCA_029034505.1. Classification (NCBI taxonomy): domain Eukaryota; kingdom Metazoa; phylum Arthropoda; class Insecta; order Lepidoptera; family Papilionidae; genus Ornithoptera; species Ornithoptera priamus. Next base: position 2,117,610 of record JARDWD010000584.1, read on the forward strand.
ACAATTTGTTTTGCCATTGTTATGGCTACACTGAAAGAAACATTAAACCGTAATAGAGTTCTTGCGGGGAACGGTGCTCATTGTAACATGCAGTAGTTTAAACAACAAAAGCTTTCGATGTTATGCGATCCATGAAATCAGTTAAACGTACAGTTAGGAAACTTTTCACTTTCCCTTTCGAGATTTCATTGTTGAGACTTTCTCCAAATGTTAGTCTAATAGGTTTACATAATGAAACATGTGAATTCTGAGCGAGGTGCGACTTACCTTTCCCTTATAATATCACAAATGTAATAAGAAAACTGCTTCTAAGGTCAAAACTGATGTAAGAAAGAAATCAGAAATTTACTTTGTTCAATATTACGACACCGCTCATACACTCCAAATCTAGTACAATTCTATTTGATACTAAATTACCGGATTCTGACTAATTTAATTCATAGTAAGGTTTATCTCACCCGCCGTGTTCTCTTACAATAGAAGACTAACGCATTTGAATGTTATGTTAAAAATAAAAAAAAACTGTTGCTGCTTCAAATTCTACTAATTTTCTATTGTCTACAATTGGCTACTATTTGACCCCAATTGCACTTAAGTGACAATGAAATTGAAGATGATAAAGCATGCTATCCCAAAAATAGTCTTGTATGTAAGACTATCGGAAAATAACAATGCTGCTATGGCGGTAGTTTGACCATTTGTGGAACCTAATGGAATTGATGGCTCCTACAACGTGAAATCCTGCCATAAGCACTTAGCCACAGAGCGGATTGAACCGGTAATTAATGGTACTTTGTTTTAGTCTAACTACACCCGAGTTTTAACAACTACAAAACTACAACAACAAGATATATAAACTTAAGCAGGGTATCTTGTCCGTTGGACGTTGTCGAGGACAGAGTGAAGCGGAAGAGAAAGACAAAGAAAGGTGAACCCACTACCATTTGTAATAATAGTTAGGAAGAGAAAGAGTATCGATTTCCGTTGCTTCTCTAAACTAAATTTAATATAAACCAAAAAAAAACAAATATATATAGCAATGTAATTATAAATATACGAACAGTTTATACCTATCGTTATTATTTGACGACTAGCTGACATTCGAGACGAATCGGATCACAGTGACGAATCGATAAGTCGCGGTACAAATAAAATCGATGCCGTAACATTTACGCAATTACTCATCGATGTTATACAATCGAAGTGTCCTATAACACACGATTACTTCCAGTCGCATCGATTTTAACAACAGCGGCATAAGAGGCACGTGATTTTAATATATTTATTTATATATATGTTATTTATACGAGATAGATCATATATCTCAAAGTGACAATCCCAATGTGGTGCAGTGTATTTTATCCTATCTAGCGCCGCATTGGTATACGTCACCTGTCGTCGCCTTAATGGAATAAAAAAAAGAATTATACAATCGATTTCTGCTTAAAATGGATACAAAACCCAATAAAGTTAATTAAGATGAAGATGAATTTATAATTTGCAAACCTCTTAACCAAAACTCTCAATTATCAGACTTAACGTTAAAATATGGAAAGTTTTAGTTTGTAAATAAGTTGAAGTAATATTCTTATTAATACTAAAATTACGCAAAGTTTTTATAAGGTATGCATGAAATAGTTTTTTTTTACGAAGTCAAAACATTTGTAGTAAGTACTTTTTTGCCGACATTCGCTTACTACCTTGTTAAAAATTTGATTTAAACGTTACAAAAAAATTTTTTTACATACAATTTATTTCAAACATTCAATAAAATATAATTTTCTGCCCGTGCTAGTTTTCTAAACACAAGCCTGAAAAATTATTTATAATTCGCACTAAACCTAATGATGGCATATGTGGAAGATATTTTATTTAGATAATAACAAAGTTTTATCTAAAAAAATTCTTATTAGAGTGGTTTTTAAAAGAATTAATAAATTTTTCTCTCATCTTTAATAAATCTTACAAATAATGTTTTGGCTGAAATAATTTCTATAGACTAGTACTATGAACTTTTTTTTTGAAAAAAAGAAAAATTTGCTTAAAGCTCATTAAAAATACGCGCTTTTAGAACCATCACCTAAACGTTATAGGTACCTGAACAATGTCAACAACCACTGTCAACCGAAATCAAGAACTTTATCGTCATAACACTTTCCGGTCAGCGGGGCGTCGAACACTAAGTGCCTCGGAACGTTAGTAAACGCAGCTTTCATTGCTCCTATGTTTGTTCGCACTGAGTCGCCAGTGAAAAGCTTTGTTTAATATTTTACTTAAGCTATTAATTATAGCACAAGGATTGCAAAATTAAAAACATAATTACCAATGGCAACACAATATGAACAGAGGAAACGCTGCATCGAAAAACTAACAACAATAATAAAATAACTTACCGATCCACTTGGTTTTGTTCACTGATTGAAATCTAGAAAGAAAAAACATATATTAAGCAAGTTGCAATAATATTAATGTCATATTTTTTTAAATGTCCAAAGGTCCAAGTATATTCTACCACTTTACTGATAGTGAATCTCTGTTGCCGCCAAACGGTAGTGTGCAAACATTACTGTATTCCGCTTTGGATGCTGATGTAACTAGTTAAGTTACTGTGTTGACGGGTCGTAATATCTTAAGTCTCACGGCTACGCGCCCAATGTGACACAGTGTATATCATCCTAACGCCACATTGTTATATACAGGCGTATCATTCACCATGCCTCGCTCGTCTTGTCGCTTCGACGAATAAACAAAATGAGACTGACATAACAGAAAAAATATTTAGCATATTTTTATAAAGCAACTGTCATTATTTCATTGATTATCATCATTGAAAGATGATACTATATTAATAAGTAATTTGTATTTTTTGGTTGTTCCTGTTGTATAAATATATGTGTTAAACGCAGGGTATACTACAACCATTTAATATGGTCGTCAAATATTACAACACATAAAATAACTATAAAATCATAAACCAGCGAAAACCCAATGGCCTATTTCGTTTAACGGGTGTCCCATTTCTAGCTGCACTGAACGCTTGCGGAAGGGGAGCGGCCGAAGCTTCCGACCGTCCTAGCGGAATCCCCTTTTCATATTTTTAATTGAACTGGTAACATAGCGTTTTCACAATAAACTTTATTCGAATGTTTAGGAATTTAAAAAAGAAATAATAAATAATACCGAAATTAGTCTTATAATAAAGAAAAAAAATAAAGGTATTGAAATCACGTAATTATCAGGTTCTATTCTACGATTACTTCATAAAAAATAAAAGGATCTGTGATTTACTGGTCGTGGGTCTCCGTTGCCGGACACCTACGTCTCTCTAGGTTCCTATTTCGGCCGTCACACAATAGCATGAAAACATTACTGTGTTCCTAAGTAAGAGGAGTTTCAGCTAGTGAAATTACTGGGATAATGAGGCATTACTCTCCTAACTAACACTACTTTATGACTCTCCCATCAGGTAAACGTGCCGCAAGTCTTGTCGCTTCGCTGAAAAAAAAATTATCTAAAAATACTTGTACAGCATCTATACCAAATTTATTAGTAGAAAGTACGTAAATATTCACTATAGTATTTACTATCAAATGGCAACACTAGATGTCACTTTCTTGTCAAAAGCAACATTAATGCCGCGGCTTCCTGTCGTCGCGCGGGAAAATGAGGGCGGCCATTCAAAAGCATATTCATACTGAAGTAGGTATCTTGTTTTGTAGTTTAACCATGAAGAGAAGTCTTTTGTTGGAGATTTAACTAGCTGGAATGCTTAACACAATGATTGTTCACGTTGTTATGAACATGGCAGAGAAAAAGTTTTAATTTAACCAATCATAAATACTTGACTACTAAACCTTCAGTTAGTAGATTTAATTTAGCACAGCTTTCCTCTGATTTTTTATATATATAGTTATAATGTAATATAAATGCAACTATGCTATATAGCTGTCATGTCCACCAGTTGGTGCATTTTTATTTATGGAATGACTATTCTTAAAGACTAAGATATTATGGAATCTTAACACATTGAAAAAATCATTAGTTAAAATGCTTACTATAATACTACATAACAGGATATGTAATTGACTATGTACTAATAAATTTTAGCAACAACAAATATATGACACTATCAAAATAAATTTTATAACTCATTATTTTACATTAAAAAAAAATTAATTGAAAATTACATTTACTTTAAAATTCTTAAACATATTGGTATTTCTCTGTACAATGTCTGATATAATACTTGTCACTATATATGACTATTAATATAGCAAAAAAAAGGCTATATATGTTACAATGATGAATACAAAGATACAATGTGATATTAATTATTAGAACATATTTATCAGTAACAACTCTTTAACATACATTGATAATATTTATTGAAGTAACTAAATCCAATATTTTCCATATTATTCTTTCATAATTACTACTTAATTTAATTTTTTTAAATCTGTAACATAATTGGTTCCATACGATGAATGTCTACTGAACCATGGACTCATGGTGAAAATTTTAATTGGGCATTATTGTTCATAAGTAGTTCATCCTTGAAACCTACACACATGCAATAAATTGTCATTAATATGAGACATTAGTAAGTTAATAATATTCAAAAATTTGTTTAGGTACTCACAAAGACAACATTGAAAGAAAAATTATGCAATACATGCATTTCACGATTATCATAATTTAAAAAATGCTGCATCTTAAATTTCGTTTACTAACATATGTCAGAATTTATTATTAAATGCTACTTTAAATAGAATAATTTAATTACAAATTTTACGTCACTTATCTACAATTCTATATAAATTTAAAGATAGCAATTGTTCCGACATCGAACGTCTTGCTTCACTATAAACCGGTCATAGAAATTTAGTGCTTAGCACTCAAAATCTAATTAGTCTAATTTAACCAAGCCACGCTATTACTCTTAACATTACGTGCACATACATCCTAATATATTAAAGTATTTATATTAGGAAATCAGACAGAAAACATCCCTTTTAAAATCTATAATCCAAAGGAACTAATTTTCTTCAATACATGTCTTTAGTTTAATACTTTACAATAGAAAATGTGATTTAAGCATACCTTTAGAAATGGATAAACCTGTTAGTCGCAGAACAGCAATGAAAATTTTTGTAACCACTTATAATTTTAATGAAAATAACAACAAACAGAATCGAAACATTGACACCATTGAAGATTGACACCCTTCGGACTCATAGACAATACAAATAACGCAGTAAAATTTGTAGCGACAAGTTAGATAAGTTAATAAATTTATATATTCTAATGTACGTACCATTATTTTATTACAGATATTAACTTCGCTGAAAGGCAACTTGAAACCAAAAAATTACTACACCTCGTTATTCACTAAAACTTTTAAGCTAGTTCGTCGATGACTTTATTACGATAAAATATTTTGTTGATTATGCTGCGATCTTATGAAAGAAATTATATTATGTTAATACTTATTATTTTTTTTCGTCTTGATCTCATTTTTTACAAAAATTTTATCATATAATTTGTTGTTTAAGTTTTACGAAATTTTTTTCATTTATAATTGTTTTTCATGTTATGTTGTTTTGCACTCATCACGTTATTAAAGTTTTAACTTCATCTAAATCTTAAAACATATTTATTCTAGTTAGATTAGATTGGAAATTGTACTTATTATTTATGTATTATTATTCTGTAGTCTATGGTGACATAAAATTCTATAATAATAATTTTGCTTAAAGGTTTGTCTACCCGGCCATGGAATCTTCAAAAAAATGTAAAAATAATGACAGTTTAGTCATCAGTGTCAAAAAGTATTAGCTACGGAGTAATGGAATACGGAATTGATGTGTCCAATAGAGTGCAAATTATCCTTCCTTGTTTATTGCGTCAAATGAGTTTATGCGTTTACCTGTTCATTACTTTATAGGATTGTGTTCTGCAAATGGATATTGTTGAATCATAGTATTAAATTATTTTCGTTGTTTTTGTTATAACTTAGCGAATTTAGTATATACAAAAGGTATTATGAGCCATCCAGTGAAAGATTTCGAAATAAATTCCGACCCTACTCTATCAAATGCTGCTGTAACTAATAGTATAGAATCGCCATCATTCCGAAACCCTATACCGTCAACCTCGTCTGCTATGGTTGGTCCACCAGTTCTTCCACCTCGTCCCGACTTTGGGTTACAGCAGAGTTATGGAATGAATCCAAGTTACTCTTATGGAATGGGAGGTTCTTATGGTATGGGTGGATATGGTGGCTTCGGTTATGGCGGAATGAACAATGGATATGGAATGGGTGGCATGGGATTGGGAATAGGGAGCCCATATGGTGGTTTCAATAGATATGGACCAATGTATGGTGGTGATATTGAAAGCAGGTATTGTATTTCCGTAATTGTTTTTCTATTTTTTTTTTGTTATAATTTTTTAATTTAAGCGATAAGGTGAGCAAATTACTATAATGAAAATAGAAGTAATCAACAGACTTGCCCTATCCATATTTGTAATGAGATACTACTTTAGGTTTTTTAATAGTGCATCACATTGAGTTTGTTTTAAAACATGAGTTATTAGTCTAAGGAGCTGAGTAAAAGAATAAACAAAATGATTTTAATACAATGACAAAAATTATTCTTTATTTTATCCATATAATATTTAAAATTCGCTTCTTTCCAAATGAACTAACCTGTTTTTGTAGTTCGTTGCACTAGAGTATTATTTAATTCAAAATAAGTAAATATGTATAAAATATTATGCATATGCATGATTCTTAACTATAAATTTTTGTATAAGAAAATTTTATTTTAGCAAAAACATTTATAGGCTTATGTGTTTAGATTTATGAAGGTGTTAGTAAACAATGTTGTTTCATGATATTATTTCATTGACAAAAACATTGATGATCAATAGAAAATATAATGTATGTATATGTAACAGCTAGTATGTGCAAAAGTAGTGATTTGGTGATTCTTTACCAATTAGTAAATGGCATTATTGACCACAGTAATATCACACATTGCCTAAATATCTGATTCAAAAGACTTTTCATATTCCTGTCTGTCTGTATATACTAACTTTGATATAAATTTTGCCACAATTCACAATTTGCATCATATACAATGCTCTCAACATTAAATCAATTGGTTTTGGCATTATTGTCACATCATTGAGTAGGCACCAAAAAGAAGCTCTGATACTCTTGCTAGAAAAGTCTGAATAGTGATGAAATTGTTATTTAGTATAGAATCATTAGTTTTTATACCTTTTTAATTCTTTGTAGTTTCCTGTGGTACTTCACAAATCATTTATTGTGTCTTCATTATGTAACAATATTGTGAATTTTGAACACACCTTCAATAAGCAGATATATCAGAATTTATAATTACCTATTACTTTTAACTATTTCAATGTAGGTGCTACTGGTCTGCTTTTCTAAATAACTAATAAAATTTAGTATTCTTTGGTTGTAGGTTTATACAAATGGCAGAGGAGAGTTCAAGACCAGCATTTGATTCTATACAAAGTTTAGTGAATGCTGTTGGCAGTGTGGCTATGATGTTAGAAAATACATTCTTTGCATTGACAAGCTCTTTTAGAGCGATATTGGGTAAGTATTTTTTGTATACTGGGTAAATGTTTTCAACATCAATGAGGTAGATACACCTAAGTTCATATTTCTTATGCCTAATAGTAGTGTGTAAAGATTACTGTATTTAGATTTGCAAAATTTAGTTCATGAAATTACTAGGGTCACAAGATTTAACATCTTGTGTCTCAAGATGATAAGCAAACTGTGATGCATTATTTATGATTTCAACGACCACCAAATGATTATGAGCAAGCCTATCTCTCAACATCTAGTGACATACTGCTTGCATCATCCCTTTATGTAATAAAAAAAAACATTTTACTTTAAGAAAAATTTTTTGTTTTACTGAAACAAAATTAATTTTTTTTTTATTTCTGACTCATTTTGCCATTGATTATAAGTTGCAAATGTGCTAATATACATAATAATTTCTGACCAATAACTTTGTGAGTTGCTATGGTATCTAATTAATGGGTCTCCAGCAACAGAAATCTGGCAATAAAAAATGTATCAATTGTATTTATGTATTTTACAGGTGTAGCAGAAAACTTTGGTAGACTTAGGTCCTTATTTGCACAGTTTTGGTCGACCTTTGCTGTGGTCAGAACTTTGAACTGGCTAGTGAGGAAACTGCTTGTTATGCTTGGCATCAGAACTGAAAATGAATTTAAGGTCTGTATTGTTTTAATAATGTTAACCTTCATTACTCTGGTTTGAATGCTAAAGGATAAGAAAGTAAAAAGGGATAAAAAGGAAAACTAATGAAGGATAAAATATGCTTTAATTATATGACACTAACATACCAGATATAATGATTAAGTGTGTAGTATTTTTTAATACAACAAAGAAAAGTGTTCATTAAAACAATTTCTTTACAAACTGGTGAAAGGTTTTTGTTTGCCAGGTGGTAGGTCTTTGTTGGCAGAGACTGTCTAGGTAGGTATCATCTCAGGATCTATTTTTACTCCAAAATATATGAGTGCAAATATTTCCGTTTTCCGGTTTGAAGGATATGGTAATTAGTGAAAATACTGAAGCAAGATAATATCTCAAGTTTAAAGGCAATGAGCACCACTTGGTGTAATCACATTGTTATTTGTGGGCTTATCAATAACCATCGAGCGCCCTTCTGATCTCGTCACTTCATCAAATAATAAAAATAATCTAAAAAAAAAACCATAAAGAAACCTAAAAATAGAGAAAGCAGTAAATTCAAAACGAGAAGAGAAGAACTTAGTTTTCACTGAATGTTGTTTATCAGTATTATTTCTTGTCTAGAAATGTTATATAAATACATATTCCATTGTTTTTTATAAGCCAAAATATTAGCTTAGAGTATAAAGTAATAAGAAATGTAATGACGTCAAGTTTCCTCACATAACGTCAAAAAGTAACAACTTTATTACCGTGAGATTTATTTGAATAAACGTTTGTGGTATTTGCATAACCAGGAAGTGTACAAAATAAGTGTAGAGTTTACCGAAGGATAAAATAAATATGTTAATTTATAATAAGCAGCGTTCCCAATGTTCCCGCTATTGGGACATGTAGTCTTATTTCACAAAGAGACTCCTCTCGATAGGCTTCATATCTACTAGGCTTGCCAAATCTGTGGATGTCACATGTTCACGAAAACTGTTGTACTTCAAATATATGTTTCCTCATGATATTTTCCTTCAACAAACTCAAGATTAGTGAGGATCGATTCCCCGACTCTACAAAATGTATAGTGCATACGTCCAATTTAGAAGCAACAATAATAGAGATACATGTATAGTAACAGAAAATTTAGAGGAACCCTCTGCAAGGAAATATGCAGAGGGTACAAGCAGTCGTCATGTGACAAAATATCGATAAGACGTATTCTATTTTAATCATTAATGTTTCTTCATTATCTAATCAGTTTATCATTTATTCAATGACAGTCAAAGACTATGTCTCAATGAGCTCAAACAATAGAACATTAGTACATTTAAGTGATAATTTATATTAAAGAATATACTATGGTAACTACATTATATTTATCATCCTATGTCTCAAAGCGAGAGCACAGTTACGCAGTCTTTATCATGCTAACCAGCGCTAAGTAGTGGTTTATTGTTTACTGCTGTTCGTTTTGTATCTCATCGATTAAATAATATATATTTACACAGATTAAGACAACGTTGAGAAAAGGTCACTCTACGAATCGGGCAATAGAAACATTTACAATTAATTAATATGTAAATTACGATTAAAATAGGTGAAATTTAATCGAAGTTAGAAATAGGAATATTCGACCATTGACAATTACTTATTTTATCTAATTATGCTAAATCGGAAATTTGCACCAATTGACGTAAGTGATGCTTTGGTGTTGAAGAACAGCAACAGGAAGTGCTGCATCGGCGATTTTATTTTTTGTTCAATTAAGCGATGAGACGAGCGTGACGGACACCTGATGGTAAGTGATACGGGCTGCCCATAATATCGTGGCGTCAATCAGGATGATATATACTGTACCACATTAAGCTCATCCCGTAAGACAAGATGTTTTGATATGAGGAGAATTAGGCCATTTCCTCGCTGGCCTAACGCAGGTTGGTGGAAGCCAGAGTCAGTTTTGTTGATTAGCAGGGTGCACCACGAGTACGTAAAGTCGGCTTGGGTCCCATGAGTTGTTGTGCAACAATAAAAGTGATTTGATAAAACATCGTGGCATCTTTTAACATCACGCAATTATAACCGAAGTCGGTATTTTATCGTATTTGCTTTATTTTTACTGTTTCTCGCACGACGATGTTAAGAATTGATTGATATATGTTTCTATTTTATTGACTATAAAAAAAAACTCAACTATACTACATTTCATTCAATTTGTTATCACACTCCTAGATTGTCTGAAAAATGTTGTGTTGGTAGTGAAACTGCCCTTCGCAACTAATTTCTTTTAAAGTAAAACTATATAGGAAATAAGTAATTTTATAAGGAAATTTAATTACATCATCAGTCGATAGATGTCTACTGGACATGGCTTCCTCCAAAGATCTCCACATCGATCGGTCCCGCGTTGCTCGTGTTCAGGTGAATGGACAAGACTGTATTCGGGGTTTCTCTGCGCGATCGAATCAGAAATGTGGACATTCGCAGAACTAAATTTAATGTGATTTTATTTATTTTTATACACAGAATGTGTATTTAGTAACTTAAGTAAAAAATATTACTTTTGGTAGGCGTGGGCGGAAGCAGTCGCCGCGACTCAGTCGGGCACGGCGACAGCTGAGCAGAAGGCGAAAGGCTCTAGTTGGCCCATATTGTTGTTCTTCGGCGTGATCGCAGCAGCACCGTACATCGTGCTTAGGATGCTGAATGGAATCTCTTCCAGCATTAATGAAAGATGTAAGTAAAAAATTTTGTAGCTTAAATAAAAAAAAAACTGGATTTCTAATAATGGATGACCTGTACCCAGTATATATAGCAAATACATGTATTGTTGAGGCATCCAAAGGCCTTACTAAACAGATGGACGATTAACCTGAAGAATTAAAGCTAAGTAATGATGACCATTGAAGACAAACTGCTTATATAATATTTTATCTTACTTCACTTAAATTTAACATGGCATTTTGGGATCGATTCCACGTCAAACTGACCAAGTCGCCAATTACAACATATTTTTTTTAAAATTTCAGTGAACGACCCTACGTCATGGCAGAACCCGCTTCGAGCGGTTGCTCAACACGATTTCCAAGCGACGTCTCCTCAGGAGATCAGTTTCAGTGCCAATCAGGTGCTTACTCTGGCACCGCAGCACTTGCAAGGAAGCCTCTGGAACTCAGGCTGGTTGATGGCTACTGCTGACAGACAGTTCGCGGGTTTGATTCCTGTCAACTATATAAAGGTCGTGAGACCGAGTAGTAACGTGGACGCTGTACATAACGAAACGACTGCTAGTAAACAAACCGAACCCAGTGCTGAAGACTTGGAGAAAATGTATAAAGAGGAGTTGTAGGGTAGATTATTATCGGTGACTGTTACTATTCCTTAGAGGGAATAATAATATAATGTATATAATAATACTTTTGGGAAGTACTATAAATGGGAATATGCTTGTCATTATTAAAACTACCTCTGCGGTGCAATGGCTAACTGCTAGCTTAAATAATAAGGAGGTCACTGATTCTGATCTGGTTTTACACGATATGGAAATAAGTAAGGTTCTCATGGATTCAGGATCCCTGAGTTTTGAATCCAACATAGCTATTAAAGTACATCAATAATACTAACAGCATCTACATCGATCAAGTACTTAGTTCTTGTTAACAACATCATAGTTTAACTTAACTATGAAATGAATGTTAATTCACATATGACATTTATTCGACTTTTTTATCACTAATGGGTTAACACTTGACCTAAGTTTCATTTGGCGTTAAGTGATAACAAGTTTTTGGATGGTAAAGCTGCTCGCCTCGAAAACTCCTACTTCCATATATATTGATATCTGGAAAGAAGCCGACAAGATTATGGGTGTAATATTGTTTAGTAGCAAAAATCACTACCATTAATCAAACTTACTCCTGAATCCTACCAGGGTCTTCATGTTATAAGACAAGCACTAAGCGCATGCTCCTAACAGAGGCAGTTATTTGCTTCAACTTTAACCTTTTGGATAAATATTATAGTATTCATTTGTAGAGAATAGCAATAAAATAGCTTTCAGTTATTATCATAATACACTATAGGGGATGTACATAGATGATTTTAATGGAGTTAATTGTGATAGTGGTGATTATGGGTTAACATACCAACATGCATTTTGTATACTTTACGACTGGGTTAATCCATGGGTTTTTTATTATGTATTCATGAATGTTCTTGAATTTTTATATATAATCATAATGACACTTTTATGTAATGGCTTTTCAATTACTCATTTCAAACTCAAAGCACTTCTATGTTCATTTTTGTGTTAAGAAATATTATCTTCAAATAATTCAAAATGTTTAACTTTTTTCATATATAATTTATCTGTGACTGACTGATTTGTTGTTATCAATAAAGATTTATGAAGTTATCATTGTTTATATTAATTTTTTCAATTAAAAATTAGTATTAGACGAGATAATACGTTCAGTTGATGCAATAGATTTCAGTTAATCTTTAAAAAAATTAAAACTACACATTTTTTTTGTTCTGAATTCAAAATCTTCCGACTCTCATGTTAGCGAAAAGACAAAACCTATGCGGATTCGAAAAAACATCATCACATACGGTCTCGGAATTGGACCATCCGGTGACTGTTGAATACGAGGCATACTAATGTACGCATGCAGTTAAACCTCCTAGTTTAATAGTCGTTGAATAAAAATTATGACATTGATTATAAAGTCAGTAAATTTTTATTCAACGACTATGACTGGTGATAGGTCTGTTGCTGGAGACCTACTACGTTGATAAGACCGCAGCTCCCGTTTATGCCGTCAGACAGTAATATGCAAACATTGCCGTGCTCCGGTTTCGAAGGGCGCTGTAGTTAGTTTAATTATGTTAAATAAATTAACATCGAGTTAACGAGACTACATTATTTCTCAAAGCGATAAGTACAATGTTAGTGCCACTCAATGGACATGCGTATCACCATCAGGTGAACATTCTGAATTTCTGAAAAACCACTGAAATATATGTATAACGAACATACAGACAAACGCACAGAACTCTTATAATTCTTAAAAATCGGCGGTCTTCCCCAACAACTGCGACATTGGGTTATTCAAGAAAAGAGCATATTCTTACCTGAAGGATAGGCAACGCACTGGCGTCGCTAGTGACGTGGGCGGCGGTGAATCACTTACCATCAGGTGACCCGTCTTGCTGGTTTGCTTCTTATTTTACATACAAAAAAAAAATAATTTTTTTGTTTAAACTTTGGCAATAATTAATTTTTATATTTTAAGTGATTGCATTTACGTAAAGATTTGACTGGTAGGAGGCACCGTTTCCTGAGATACAGGTTAAATTCTTAGTTCAGGGACTTCTAGTATCGATGACGTAAAATAATTCAATAAATTATCTTTATCGATCTTATTTTTATTCTACTAGTCTCCTTGCTTCGTTGTATAATAAAAAAAAACATACTCATTTACAGCAGCCAGGTTTAATCTTATTCTTACTAGCCCGCGACTATTATGGTGAGGTCCAGGGACTTAAAAACACCGCATCTTATTTGCATTTGAAAAGGATAAATTAACAAATATTCAGTAGATGGGGGGTAGACCTTAGGTAATAATGATTATTTTAGAAATAAACTATTTGCGTGTCAAACATGTGAAAGAATAATAAGGAAAGCCAAATAATAAGGTTTATGTTTTATTGTAAATTTATTAGATGTTAAGTTTACAAGTAGGGCTCGGGGAACTCGAAAGTGACTTCGCGCCCCGTCAGCTTCTTGTATACTGACTGGAAGGTATCCACCTGAGGACAAATAAATTCAATTTTAGTCTTAACATTATTGATAGCATATTATTTTAAGTATATCCATGGTACTGTGACTTTGTAACACAGAGGTCTCCAGTTTAATTTACAGCAATACATTGTGGATGTTGAATGATCTAGGGTTTTCATGAAATCTTGAGTAATGCTACAATCTTTATATTTTAAATGTTCTACCATGCTGTTTCCACCGTCAACATATACTAAGCATGCTTCGCAATCTACTACCTCATTGTGACTTAAGACCATGTGTAATTGGCAAAAAAGATGTAACTTTAATATGTCATTTAACCCCTCTTAAGTTCTGGTCACTTCTTCACAGAGAACAAATTTTAAAGTGATTTTAATAATAAAGGTATGATGATTATTACTATTTATCATTCAAGTGCCACCACACTCGGTTCTATAAAGTTAATTTAGAAAACAGTTGCATAATACCTTATGTTCAATTGTGGTTTGCTGGTTCTTGTCGAGGTGCACTTTGATGAGCTGAGAACCATCCAGTTTAACCCTTATGCGCTTGCCGACGATCTCCGCGGGGAACACCAGGTCCTCTAGAATGGCATCATAGACCGACGTCAGTGTTCTGCAAATACATTCATAAATTCGTTGAATGAAATTATACCAACAGATAAAGGTGTTATTTATTTTTAAACACCCTGCAAACATCTACTTCACATACATTATTGTATTTAACCATCAAACAATATAAAAAAATGTATTATTCTAAATACCAAACTTTTATTTACATGGGGTCTTTCCAAAGTTATAGGAATTTAGTAATAATTTTTATTATTTTGTTAAATTCGTTTATATTACAATGTCTTCCGACATAATCTCCATTTACTTTAATACATTCATCATAATGATAAATACTTTTTTTATACTACCCACAAGGAAGTTTTCCAATGTGTTCTCATTTCATCTATTTATGGCTTGTCTTGCTTCAATTAAACTTTCCTATCAAGCACCCCTGTAAAGGTTTTCTCCAATTTGGATGATAGTCACAAGATGCAGGGTCAGGGGAATATATTGCGTGCAGAAGTAATTCCCACCATAAATCATTCAAAACATCTTTTGTTATCCTTGCTGTATGTGGTCTTGCATTATCCTGTTATGACAATGGATACTCATGCAAATTTCCAAGTCCTTTTTTTAACATCTAAATGTTTAAATGCAAATAATATTCTACCTTAACTGAAGTACTTTTCACCTGATAAAGCATAATAATAATAATCCCAAAATTCGTAACTATATAATAAATAAATAAATAATTATAGTACAATTCCCAGAACTTTAGAAATATCCCTCATATATAATCATCATCACAAATACTGTCACTAAGTTTCACACTGTTTCTAAATAGCTTCTATTAAGATGCTACAGTTGACCTTTATCAGATTCCTGTTTTACTTAGTGGGAAAAGTAGCAACGTTGTACCTATGTAGCCACTTCCCCCAGACTTTGTCATCTGTGGTCCACCACTCAAACTACTCCCTAGTAATGATTAATCTTAAGCAATGCAAACTCTTCATTTTATTTCACATAATATTCACATAAACTAATAAGATTTGATAAAAAATTATAAACATTATTAAACTCAAATGCGGTTTTTGCTTAAAACACATTTTTTAATAAAGTACCAGTGTATGAAAATATTGACCAAACAATGATATGCTATCATTATTTTATTTTATTTCTCATAAGAGGTAGACTATAAAATAATTATTACCTTGATCGTGGCCTCTTCTGTTTGTTGGCAACATGGGTCTTGTGACTGGGTTTAGGTAAAATTTTACGGTCACCAATAAAGACAACATGTTTGCCGCTAAACTTCTTTTCTAACTCACGTACAAGGCGGATCTGAATCTTCTGGAACGCCTTCAGCTTAGGCATAGGCACGTAAATGATGATTGACTGTAAATATTACAATATGTTTAAGTAAAGAAATAATTCCAAAATATGTATTAAAATGAACTGATTTACAGAAAACTATAAAATATATTGGATTCAATAAGTGGAAAATATTTATGAGTATTTTTATTTCTAAACTCATTTAGTACAATTACACAATATGTCTGCATAGATTACAATTTATAACATAAAAAAATAACTTTTAGGTTTTATTAATGCATGTTGGATTTTTGATTAAATTAATCCTTTTTTGTATTATCCTTAAGAGAAAGTCTTAAAGTAAAACACTTCTTAATTTTTCGCATATAATATGCCTACTGCTACAAGAATGTTGTGAGCTATTCAACTATATTTAATTTAACAAAACAAGAATCTTCGCATTTTTGTGAATACGTATAATTTAAACGTTATTAATCTCAACTTAATTACAAATGTAAGCACTTTTGTTACACAGGATTTCAGCTACTAACCTTTTTGTTATGCAGTTCAATTTCCTTAGCCTTAGTTATATAGAGCTCCCGAAGTTGAGCCTTGAGGTCAGAGTTAGTTTCCAACTCAACCAACGCCTGCGAGATCGATGTCTCGAAGAGTTTGGCCTCTGCGGCATTTGGTTTGATGATCTTCTTACTCATCTGTAAAGTGTAATCATCACATGCAATCGTAGAGGTTAGGAAGTTGTTAACGCTAATGTTATAAAAGATAAACAAACAAGCACTGTAAAAGCACCGTTTTCCAATAACTATGAAACTACTGCGTTATTATCTGCAGAATAATTAAAATTTAGGAATTAAAAGAAACAACAACAACGTTGAAGACGAAATGTTGAAAAGTCACCAAGTCTTATCTTATTAATCATTACCGTTTATGCAGACTTTTATCTATATATAAGTTCCTTAATTTATTAATAATCGAAAAATATGTGTATTTAAAAAACTTGTGCATTAATTTTATAAATAAAACTTAAAAACCCGAAGGAATCACTACCTTGAGAACTGAGCGGGAGCGAAAGAGAAAGAAACAGATGAACTGTCAAGTGTCAATAATAAATACAGTTAAAAAATAGAATACTACAATGTAGCACAAAAACAAGATTAATAAAAAAAGCAGTTTTTTGAAAACATTTAAGTCGAGCTATGTAAATATTATATATAAGCGCTAGTTTTATCAAAGCAGCAAAGAAAACACACTCAGAAAACCCTTCGTTATAAATTTTTATTATACCTGTTATTTTAAGTGACATATTCTTTTTAAACCTATGTTCTGCGGCTGATAGAGATGTGGAAGAAAAGTACATACTGTGCCGACCCCACATAGAATGGAAAAAGGGCAGGAGGAAGCATATATTGTAGTAAACTGAAGACTAAAACAATTTAAAGTAAGGTAATTGAACGTCGGCTTCAATATTACAGGATAAATAAAAATAAAAAAAAGAATGTGATATCTTTGTGGTAGAATTTTTTTATACCTAGAAAATTGTCTTGTTTTTATTAATTATTCCTGGGTTTACAACTTTATGAGTTTTGAATTGAATGCTTTCATGTTGTGAATAACGGACGACCTTTTTGATTTTGCTTTTTTTCCGTTCATCCCTCTTCTATGATGCGTTTTTTTATGGTTCTGAAATTAATGCTTTTATTAAGAAAGTAAAATAATATAAATACTTTCAAATATTTAATGAATCCTATTTTATATGTACTTGTAAACGTTTAGAAATCATCCAATTGTTATAGTTCTTTGTACAGTTTTTTTTAGACGTGGCTTATAACAGGACAAACATAATATCTGTTATTACTGTTACTGTTACGCAATAATAACAGGTACCAATTTCTGTTATTAAAAAGCAAGTGTTATTTTTTTACAATTTCGTTTCGAGAGTTATCTTGTAAAATTATAATTTGTGTTTACCGGGTTATAATGCTAGGTGCTTCTCGTTTTAACAACAGTCTATCAAATAGGTGTGAACGATATATATTAATCAACCAAATAAATAACACGATCTAATTAAGAATTCGCTTTTAAAGAGCATTTCTTTTTTATGAAACGACTTACTGTAATATAATATGGGTGTCGTTTTAGCTTATGACAATATTATACAAAAGACAAGAATAGTTGTTTTATTTTTATGGGCAGTTCTGTTATTTCAAGCTACGTTAGTGACCGGCTGATATCGAATACTGAAAATGTTGATTGTTGATAGTTATTGAATGAATAACTTGAGTATGGTGAATTATAAATGATATTTTTTAACAGATATAACGATATCGCAAGAACAACTGTTATCTGTAATCTTCGAATACTTGTGATTTATATATGTTATAGTAAATACGCCTCAGTCCTAGTTCTCATTGCTGTTGGTAATGTCAATGTAGTTTTAAAACGTTAGTCGACGGTAAATAAACAATTTTGATAAAAATTTTTAGTTCTTGTAAATGTAAAACTCTTTACGTTGTTTCTTAAAATCCGACTTGTTTCGTAATAATAAGAGTATAAATTGCGAGCTTAGATTGCTAATATAATATATAAACTCTTCATTAATATATACAACACACCTGAAATACATGTACACCGAAATATTTTCAGAGCTACTTTACGTGTATGTAATACAAACAAACCTTGAATCAATTTAAACCACATGTAAGGGGAACAATTGCGTCTGCGTCGCATTATTAAAACAATGATGCCAGTGAGAAACGGGTAAGTAATTAATTTCAAAGGCATAATATTATTATACATACTCCGGTTTTTATATATGGTTGTTTTGTAGCTTTTTAAAAAACTGTTGCCGATTAATAACACAATTACACTAGTTAGTATACTTTATTACAATATCATCACTTAATATAAAAAAATTCAACACTTGCATGAAGATGTATAAATAGTATTTATTATCTTGTAGATTAATATATTTTATATTTAGAAGTGCACCAAAAAAAAATCTTTCAGAATTTTATTGTAATGATTTTTTTGTGCCTTAATACATGTTAATTAAAGTTTTATCAGTTAATTGAAATAGGGGTTTTCTATAATCATATTAAAACTATACTTTCTACAAGCCAAATAAATTATTAACAATATTATTTTCATAGAAAAGTATTGATTTCTGTGGCATTTCATTAAGTATAATGGGTGTAATATGTTAAATCAATTCAAAATGTATGTTTTGTTCTATGGACATATAAAGTGATATGAATACATATATGAATAGCTTATCTTGACCACTCTAACAATCATAGAAATTCTCTACCACTAAAACATAAATATTTATATAAGTTTTTCACTATATACATAAAAAAACAGGATTAAATAAGGTATTATATTTTATTTTGAATCAAATTTGTTTTGTTACTGATTTTTAAAAAATAAGTTTTTTTTTTAATATATGTTATAGATTAACAATCACTTCCTTAATAATCCAATCTTCTCATATATTAGTTATAAAAATTATATATATAAATACACTTGTCTAATCTGAGTAACATTTTATTGGAATTGATGGAGAAATGGCGGCCATGTGGTTATTGAAATAAAAATGCTACATATGATATGATAACACGTAATGTTTTAAAGACAATGTTTGCTCTCATCATCTTGTGTCTTACAATGATATGCTTGTTAGTTTTGTAAACGATACAGAGGCTGTTAAAACATTAAAATGGTTTGTTATATCCATAGCTGTAAAAACAAGTGTTTTTATTGTGTGGTGCTATACTTTGATGTTAGGTGCTTATTACTGAGTAAATACAATTTTGAATGTCCCACTTGAATATTTTCATTATGTTTTACTTTAGTGGTCAAAGTTGAAAAGATCTAAAAAATTTTCTTATTACGATCCTGTTAAGATCCATGTAGAAAAAGTATAATTTTTTTACTTAAATAATGACAACTTTAAAAGACAACTTCCGTGGTTGGCTCCTTCTTGCTATCATTATTTTTCTTATTTGCAACATATAATTTTAAAACAATCAATCAAGGATTACAGAACATATGTCACATCCGATTGAGCATTACAAAATGTATAACACTCGACAACTTTGATACTAGCTTGATAAGGTAATCAGAGAGTAATAAGAGCATGAGTAGGGTTAACATATTTTACGAAAAATATGGACAATTACTAAAATACGAAACTATTTTCAACATATTTGTTATAACTAACATTATTTTTAACTTAGCCAAAGTTTTATGGAGAATGCCAAAAGACATTAAATATTCTCTTTCTTTTGGCGAATTAATTGTGTGATGTAAAAACTTAAGTAAATAATTTGATTTGATGTAAATAAAAATTTTTAGTTACAATATCGATAGTTCCTCGAAACAGTATCTTGAATTAAATTTAATAATTCTTATACATATACATGTTATTATGTTAGGTTACACATTATTATTTTGTCTCATCAATCCACGACATAGAATTTAAATTTGTTATAAAGTGTTTTTATATTAGAAATAACGTAACATTACAATTTAGTAAATAAAACATAAATACGGTATTATTAGTAATTAGTCCCTCACTGATTATAAGTTGATATTTGAATATTGCAGCTGCATATACTATTACTTTGTAAAAAGTTATGTAATGGCATTTTGATAGAAAAGGATCAAAATATATGCATAAATTGTTATTTTACTTGATAGTCGTAGGTCTCTGAGGCCGGAAGCCGTCTAGATAAGTGTCACCGCCTCCCGAACAGGTTCCCGCTTTGTTGTGTCGGTGGGGCTCAGTAGCCGTGATTTGGTCACTCACGGTGAAGCGAAGAGAAACCTATCCGGCCGGCCCGAGGCGGCCGCTCCATGTGAGCTCCGTGAGCTCACCTCGGATGTGTACCGGTGGGCTGCAGGGGCGGGTTTATACTGCCCCTTGCAGCCAAGGTGGAGTCGCGGAGGGAGAGAAGTGTCGGTATTGCCATTTACCGCTCTCTCTACTCTCCGCGACTAAGCGGTGCCACATCGTTGATACTGCGGCGGTGGAGCAGCGGAAAAAGATGGGTATCGTTATTGCGATTCGCCGCTTTCCCTATCCTTTGCGGCCGTATAACTAATGGCGGCGCAACCCAAGATCGGATCGGCCGCAGGGAGTCGGGAGAGTTGTCTCTCTTGACTCCCATGGCCTCTGGGTAACGAGTTCGGAGGAATCCGTTCCCCAAGTGACTGAGAGGCCGAGAGGAAGGCGCACTGTGTATTCCGGCGTGCCCCTACAGAGGTAGAAAGTGGCGGTTGTTCCCTCCCTTTCGAGGTGGGGCTGCATAAAGCAGCCGGCGCTGGCGCCATCGCGGAAGTAAGCGAAAGCGTTCCCGTGAACTTGCCTTAAAGCTACGAGGTGGAACATCGTGGGCGTTTTAGTCGGTGCAAGTCCGACATAACCTGTCTTTGCCCCCGCGAGGGCAAGTATCTGCAGTCTTTTCCCCCACGTAAAACAAAAAAAGAAAGTGTAACCGCAGCGCCTATTTCTGCCCCCAAACAGTACTGCCAACATTGCTTTTTTCCAGATTGAAAGCCGTTATAACTAGTGAAATTACTGCGGTAACGAGCCTTAACATCTTATGTTTCAAGGCCACGAGCACAATGTCTAGCACCACGTTGTATGGGCAGAAGTATTACTAACCATTAGGTGAACATATTGCTCTTCTCGTGGAATAAAAACAACTTGGGTCGGTTAAATGTAGAATATACATATATATATTTTATATAAAGTTTTCCATTTTATATATTTAGTTAAATTTTGTGTTGTTATATTAACTATTTACTAGTGAAGTGTCCAAGAATTAAATGAACGCTTGGCAAACCTAACGCCACAACAATTCGATAACGCGACAGTGACCCGACAGACATTGCCATTGCAGTACATGTAGGTTTAATTTAATATATAAATAAATTTTTTTTTTCAATAAATTGTGGTATTTTCTACGTAGCGGTTGTTGCGGATGTAAGTTAGTTTTTCTTTAATAACAATAATATTTTGACGACGTTATACAATAATGCGGTGAATTGTCGCCGCTTAATGTTTCTCTCTTACTTTTGAATAATTCAAACAATAAAGCTTTATCGATATGAATTATAAACGGATCGATTTCTAATTATTTTTATTGCAGTTATATATTACTATATAAAACTGAACGCGAATGATTCTTGTGACGTATATTTCTTTACTACGAATATAAAAGTTGAGTTTTATAAAAAACTAGCTGTTGCCCGACCGCTTCGCTGGTCGTAATGTAGATTTAGATTTGAAATTTAGCCTTGAAATTCTTTAGAAATTTTCCCGCTCGGTGGCAACCCGCCGCCCTGGGCTCCCTTCCCGTTATTAACACCCTCGCAGCTCCCTTAGAAGAAAGAGTTTTTTAAAATCCATTCTTAGCTAACCTTTAAATGGCGAACCAATATCTCAACAAAAATTTGTCTGGGTCTAGTTTCAGAGATCTCGCGACTAGTGAATGGATCTCTGAAAATCTTTCCATATGTATATAGATTAAGTGCTAAATATTTAGTGTCGTATCATATTTTGACTATTTAATGTCTTATACATTGTTTTTAAAATACTTAACTAATCAGTCATTCTGCATTCATTTTGACGTGTTAATACTTACGGCTAACTTTGAGTTTAATGAATAGATAACTATTCATATTCATAGACTATAAATTATAGTTTCAAGGTGGTCTGTTATTTTTTTTATCACATTTACTGTAATTTTCAACTGTTTATTCACTCGTTCGCTACTAAATCCGACGCAGTCCGCAAAAACATCGATTCCGAAAAAACTTTTGGATGTTAATAAAGACAAGCAGAGACGACCGCCGATTCTGGAAATACTACATAGAACGATGCTGACCAGTTTTGTTTGAAACATTTCAGTTAAACTGATTGTCCTGAAAATATTTACAAATTTGTATTATAATATAATCTTTCGCGACATTCACATTTGGGAGCATCTGTTAAAAGCAGAATGTTTGCTCCTGTTTAGATTTCACCATTTCCTTTTGACTCTTCCAGTCATCTCGCCCTGGTCGTACTAAGTTAGCCGTGTTTTATTGTCTACGCATGTTAATAACATTTAAATTACATTGCTAACTAACTCTTTATTGTTTAATAATATAATATTAATGGATAAAGTTTAAGTGCTCTACTTAAAATTCTGACGGGCTTGGTGTGTCAGGTATTTTTTAAACATTTTTGTTTCGTCACTTTATATTTTTTCTGGTAGCAACTCACTGCTGCTGAGGAGTTTCTTTCTATCACCGAAATGCTAGTTTAAAAAATATACTCAGTTTAAAGGGCGTTGTCGCTATTGGAAATACTGGGGTAATGAGGATTAATGTCATGCCTCTTAAGTCGATGTGTGGAATACGTATTATTTGCTAATATAACTACAACTACATTATTCTGGGCTATAGTACCACCAACCATAAGTCATTATCGTCAAAAAAAAACATTTAGAGCTGTGATAGATTTTAACTCATACATTTTAACACCCCATATGTAATTATTTATTTTAGTATAACATATAGATACTTATACAAATAAAGACAGCTCGTGATCTATAATCATATAACATGCTTATATATCTGATTGAAGACTGATGCACAAACACTTAATGGCTGATTTGAAAACATCTCATTGTGATTACAGTCGTAAGTGGAAACTGTTTGCACCTCGTAAGGTCAAGATATAGCTGATATCGCAGTAGTGGCTCTCAGGCGTTGGGTACACGCAACTGTACTGTTTATTACATTATTAATCTGTTGCTATGATGCTCTGTTTAATACAGATATTTATAATATAAAAAAGCAAGGTTTGTTCTTACTGCTCGCAATAATGCAGCTGTTATCAGGATATACCAACTGTGCACCATCACAAAATATCTACAGGACCGTTTAAATTGATATGCAAAAATTTGCAATGTGATTGTATGTCCTTGTGTAGAATGTTTTCCGCATTAGATATCTTGAAACTACCCATGGTTTTATTTTCAACAAAAAAAAATTATACAGATTCGAAAGCCTCGAAAACGGTTATGGTCCATAAAGAGAATTGGAAATAGGCCTCTCCTACTTGGAGACTATGATAACAGGGTTATTAGGAATAGGACTTAAGATATCTGAGCCTGTCGTAAAAAGCGACTGAAAGTACTGGTGGCAGGGTTCACCGCAGCGCCTATTGCACCCGACATACAGTAGTGTCCAAACATTACTGTGTTCCGGTTTAAAGGGCGTTGTAGCTAGTGTAATTACTGGGGTAGGGAGACTCAACATCTTATGTCTCAGGCGACGAGCTCAATGTGGCGCATTGTATATCATTCGGACTAGCTTCTCGTTATGGGCAGGTGTATCACTTACTATCAGGTAAACGTTCCGCTCGTCTTATCGCTTCATTGGATACAAAATAACGATCATTGGGTTTATGGATTTTGTGAGTGGGTCCTCATTGACTATTGGCCATGCCTGAGACGATGCCAAAGTGTGAGTGTGTGTGAGTTTCCCGTAGAACGCCGAGTAAGTACTAAGGAGGGTCTATTAATAGGAAACCTAGTACTAAGAAGGTGTTTTAATGGCAAGAAGTTCTTTTCTCCAGAATTCTATGAAAATTTTCTTTCATAAAAAAATACCGGCCTTAATTTCTTAACTACATCCTTGTTGTTGATCAAAAATCAATAGAGAAATTCGGTACAGAATTAGATTAGCCTGAAAAAGTAAAATAATCGACTATGGTAAATATTTTGGTTTATTTTTAAAAAATATTCCTGTTTTTTTAATTTAATAGAGGCATTTAATTGATTACTCCTTGTTCATTATTATTGTAGAAATGTTTAATGAAGTATAACAATATCTAACATAAAAATAACGGCGATATCTAAAGAGGACATAGTTGTTCCATTAAAATTTTATGTACTTCGAAATTATCGTTGTAAAACATCTAAAAATATTTTCTCAGCTATCGCCTCTTTTATTACAATATTATTTAATGGAAAATCGAGGTTAGCGAGCTTATCGTTAGTATCTATAAACCGTAGGGTCTTTTTTTATCGCTGGGAATCTTCTTAAAAGATACTCTGCTTCTGGGGGGACACAAGATTATGTGGAGCTTCTACTCATTAAAACTCCCTCGGTGGTCTTCCTCAGTGCATTATTAGGAGCTCTGGGATCTGCTACGGAACGCAACCATGCCCACGTGCACCGTGCACTCTGGTTAAAACATCTCACGGAAGGGCGAAGCTCTTAGCACCCACGCTGTGCTAAGTCGAATACAAGATCACCATGCATTTGCCGTCCTCCTAATGCACGCTTATTGAGTTTTGAGGGCCCCCACTCTCAAGGCATACAAACTCAAGGACCCTTTTACTGGCTTTATACGACAGGCACAGAATACCTTAGGCCTATTCTTAATAGACTACGGCGCTGAAACCGTAAAGCCTAGAGACGTGAAATTTTGGTAGAAACGTTTCTTTTGCCGAGTATAGGTCGGCTACGAATGGATGTTACGAAATGTTACCCTCAAGAGGGTTTGCGGGGGTATTAAGAATGAGAAGGGGAGCGGTGAGTTGCCGGCGGGAGGGAATATTTCTAATAAATTTCAGGTACAAATTCAACTCTAATTCCATGTTACTAGCAACTTATTTAGTAGTATTCTTCAGCTATATCATAATCACACTCTTAATACGTATATAGGTATTGTAAAATTCATTTTTATGATGATATAGAATTTTGATAATTATAGTCGTTCTGGTACTTGCCAGCCATAAATTCTTAATCTGCAATTAATGACATTTCTATATTCTGGCTGTTAACATATAAGAGCCAGAGTAGTCTGGCTTGATCATATTCAGTTTCATTATCTCAAACGATAACGGGTCACAATTTTATATGATGTTAAGTAAATAAAATTTTTATTGAGGTTGTATCGTTCATATCTAATATATTATTTATTTAATATAATAATTATTAGGTTAACAACAGGTTTTAATGCATATGTGCTATAAAGCTTAGTACTACCCTGGTGGTTTCTTTAGTATGTTTCATACAACTGTCATGACTGTCTGGACTTGGAAGAAAGTCATATTATATTGTATCGTGTCGGCCATTTAAAATGTTCAAATACAATTCAATAATATCGTACATGTGATTATCTTAAATATGATTAGAAAATGTATGAAACTCCCGTCGCGAAGGCTTTCTGTTGTTCCTCGTCGTATTGTTTTAGAGCAATATAAATATAGGCAGCTATACTCAACCTTTGGCCCACTGGTATTTTGTGATTGGCCCGTCTGGTGTTACTTTATTTTAAACCATTTTTAATTCTTTACCCATTTTAAAAATTGAAGCTTATAGAAATGTTAAAATATGCATGCGATATACTCGTAGAAGTGTAATGGGTCCAGCATAACAACTCACGGGACCTAACATGTGGAGATCTTTGGAGGAGACCTATGGCAGTGGACTTCTATCGGCTGATAATGATTTGAAAGTAATTCCACTGTAATTATTACTGACTGTACTTACCTGATATATGTAGCCTCCCATGAAATGACGGTTGAGAACCACTGTCTTATATATTTACATCATTGTTTATAAATACAATGCAACCGTATAGAAACATCGGCACGTGTAAGCGACGCGTCAGATATACACTACAAGCTGAAACTCACGGAAATTTGCCATTGAATAAGCTGAGAAACATCCTCATCATCACTTAAAGATTTACTCCATTGCTGACCACGGTCCCTCATACATGAGGATTGCATTATTGTTTCCTGTAATCACCAAGATTTACGTATCCATTAAAGACCATACAGTAGAATGGTAATGGTTATATAGAAATCTGCTGTTCTTTACCAGGTACTTTTTAGTCACCTTTTTTTTATACGACAAAGCGATGACGTGAGTGAGATCACCTGATGATAAGTGATACGCTTGTCCATAACAACGTGGTGGTTGTTAGGACGATATACACTGCACTACATTATGCTGGAGACATGTTAAGTGTCAGTATCATCGTAGTGTTTGCTGCAATAGTCGCTGCGGTGGTACCTACCTAGGCAGTCTCTGGCAATAAGGACCTGTTACTAGTAACAAAATATCCAACTGACGCAGCAGATTTATACAGTGGTATATATCTCTTTTTCCAGCATCATTATGACGCCAGCAATACTAGTGACAGGCGGCGCTGGGTACGTGGGCTCGCATACCGTAGCGGCTCTCCTCGAGCGGCAGAACTCAAGCGAATTGGACATTGTGGTAGTGGATAACCTGATCAATGCGTATAAGGCTGAAGGGCAGAAGAAACCAGAACCCCTGAGAATCATCGAACAGCTGACAGATAAAACGATACATTTTTACGACGTCGACATCAGAGATGCTGCGGCTCTGGGCAGGGTATTTGAGAATGTGAGTCACGTGAAAATTGTAAACTAAACAAATATATTGTCAGGCGAAATACACCAAAGATCTTCACGCCGATCAGTCCAGCACTGTCCTCTTCCAGCGGCATTTCGCGACCTTCACCATTAAAAAATAAATTAAATTAAGTCTAGATGAATAACTATACTATTCAATATATGTCTTGAGGCATCCGTTATGTTATTATTATTACTTAATTATCTATTAAGCCTACACTTAAATGACACTGGCCACTGCTGGAAAGATCTCCACAAAGTGAACCTTGTAAAGGTCGCTGGGTTCTGATAGTGCTGGACCGATCAGTATGGAGAAATAATTTCGGGAGTCCATGTCCAGCGGTAATAACTCGCTGGCCTAATCGTCAGAGCGTGCGGCCTTCATTCCGAAGGTCGCGGGTTCGAATCCTGACATGTACCGATGACTTTAATATTTAAGTTATGTACATTTGTGAACTTTAGTTACTACAGCGGAATACAAACGGTGAAAGAAACCTGCCCGTGAATTAGAATTTTTTCTAAGGTGTGTGTGAAGTCACCAATCCGAATATGAGACCGCGTGGTGACTATATCCCATCGCCCTCATTTTGAGGGTAGGCCTGTGCCCACAGCGGGGACGTAAATTGACTGTTGGGAATGTGCTAGCGGTGGATTACTCTCGATTAATGGTTTAAGCACACTGTATATTACAATAACATAAATGTTCTAAATGAACGTTGAATATACTATTATCCTTTTAACTATTTTTTTTTAATTTAAGGAAACAACGATACGAGAGGGACATTCACCTGTAGGTTAATGATACGATAGGTTATAACGTGGCGATGGGTTAGGATGATAGATACTGCACCAGATTATGCTCATCGCCTGAGACATAATCTGTGGAGTATCGTCACCGCAGTAATTTCATTAGTTACAGCGACCCTTCAATCCGGAATACAGTATTGCTTGCACAGTACTGTTTGGCGGCAGAAATAGATGCTGCGTTGGTACCTACCTAAACGGCCTCCAGCAACTGAGACCTACCTGTTGCCGAAGACCGTCTAGATGAGTACCATCGCAGCGACTACTTTTGCGGCCATACAGCACAATCCATACATTATAGAGTTTGGGTTTGAAGAACGCTGTAGCTAGTGAAATTACTGGGGTACCAAGACTCAACATCTTATCTCTTAGGCGACGAGCGCTATGTGGTGCAGCGTATATTATTCTAACTAGCGCCTCGTTGTTACAAGCAAGCGTATCACTTACCATCAGGTGAACGTCCCGCTCGTCTCGTCACTTCATTAAATAAAAAAAGACAATATTTTCGATGAATAAAAATTTCAAGTCTGTAAGCGACACTCCCTCTCAGTATAACTACTTCTCATGGAAACTTCGCTGCGTCAACCATTGACGGCAGCCTCAGTTAAAGGGTTAAAAAATAATTACTTACTAATTACTTGATCATTGAAAACCTATCTCCAGCAGTGGGGGTCAATCAGCTGATGATGAATAACTTGAAATAAAATATTGATTAAAAAATTAATTAATTATATGCAGTGCGTGCTAGATATGGGAATAAATGGACGCTCTATTTAATTTCCAGCACAACATAGAATGCGTGATCCACTTCGCGGCGCTGAAGGCTGTGGGCGAGTCGGTGCAGAAGCCGCTGGAGTACTACCAGGCGAACATCACCGGCACCTGTACGCTGTTTGATGTACGTACTTCATATCACCAAGAATTATTTGTTATTCTCTTCTTAATGGAAGAGCTTCAATAATACCAATCAATAATTATTTATTGATTTTTAAATTTTTACGAATCGTCGAGTCGAGTGCCAGCTTCACCTGATTGTGAGTGATGCGTCGGCTCATAACAACTTTATATAAACGAGGTTCTCTCTCCCACCAACCCCCATTGGGCCAGCATGGTGGAAAATTGCCCAAGTCCCGCCATATGACCTCCAACCAAAGACGGCTCCTGTAGTCCGGCGATGCGGGCAGCGCTGAACCGACCGATGTGGGGATCTTTGGGGGAGGTCCATGTCCAGCGGTGCACGTTTATCGGCTGATGACGGTGATGATGAATCATAATCATCATTTTAAGATGTATCGGTTAACCTACGGATGGTCCACCGGTGGATATTGGAATCGATTCTTATCTTTTCGTACTTTTGGTTCATATGACCTTTAAGTATTTTACATCGTGTGAGATTCTTCTGCCGTCCGCAAATTGCTCATGTGTAGAAGTTTTAGACACGAGTCTTCTTTTTCTTAAAGTCTCTTTAAAGAAGAAGACCCGTGTTTAAAGCCTCTCCATCTAGCGAAGGTTGGCGATCAGCGTGGGACAGTCCTCTCTGTCAATTTAATGTATTTGTTTTTAGTGTTTATAAATTTTTAGTAACCCTTACGTATAATGTGGACACATTTTTTTTATTAATTAATAAATATAAAAAAATCCCGAATGAAGATATTACAATTAAATATTTGATTTTTAGGTGATGCGTAAATACGGCGTGTACAAACTTGTGTACAGCTCGTCTTGCACCGTGTATGGAGAGCCGGAGAAGCTGCCGCTGAACGAAAGCCACCCCACCGGCCAGGGGCTGACCAGCCCGTACGGCAAGTCGAAATATTTCTGTGAGGAGATCATGAAGGACATATGCAGAAGTGATAAGGTAACAACATAAATGAAGACTATTGTAGATCTGTTCCCGGAAACGGTCTAAGTGGGTACCGCCGTAGCATCGCTGATGTCACAGTAGTGTACTAACGTTACTATGATACATATGATATTAAATTATTGGAGTAAAGACACACCCTTCTATGTCTGAAGGCGACGAACATGATGTGCAGTGCTTAACATCCTAACTAGCATCATGTTGTGGACAGGCATATTCCATACCGTCAAGTTAAAGTTCTGATAAGAAAATCTAGACAGTGTAAAATCTCATCCGCTAATTTACGTCCCCACTGTTGGGGCACAGGCCTACCCTCAATATGAGAGCGATGAGCCATAGTCATCACGCGGGCCCAATGCGAATTAGTTACTTCACACACATCTAATAATAAAACCTAATTCATGTGCAGGTTTCCTCGCGATGTTTTCCTTCACCGTTTGTGTTTCGCTGTTGTTACTAAAGTTCACAAATGTACATAACTTAAATATTAAAGTCATTGGTACATGCCGAGATTCGAACCTGCGCCCTTCAGAACGCAGGCTGCACGCTCTAACCATTAGGCCAGCGAGATATGTTATGGTAAAACATCCGTTTCGTATTACCTTCGGCATAGAAGTGGATGGTGATATCGCTGCGGTACTTCAACCCGGTCGGCGCGCACCACAGCGGCCGCATTGGCGAGGACCCAGCTGGGATTCCCAACAATCTCATGCCGTTCATCGCTCAGGTACTTTTAACTATTTACTTCTACATTACTAGTAGCTATAATCCATAATAAATATACAAACAGAAGATTTTTTAATATTTGAAAAGTTTTTTTAAACGTGAATAACTTTTGTTAATTGGTTACCAAAAGTGCGGAGCTGTTCCAGGTGGCTGTGGGGCGTCTCAAAGAACTGCTGGTGTTCGGCTCAGATTACCCTACAGAAGACGGCACGGGCGTGCGAGACTATATCCATGTGGAGGACCTGGCGGAGGGCCATGTGAAGGCTATCAAATTGTTCCAGCAGCCAGGCTTCAGCGGCTTCCACGCTGTCAACTTGGGTAAATGTGATACTTACGTTTGTTCTTGTAGTTGTTGCCCACTTTAGTTTTGGTTCATTTTGATGGTGCTAGTTCACCAGAGACTTAATGAAAATACATCAGTGGTAACCACATCTACCTATATCTACTTCCGAGCTTGACTATGCCACGAGCACGATGTGGTGTAGTGGAAACATACTGACGCTTCAGTTCTATGACCAGACGTACTAGATGGACACACTGCTGCTCTTAGTTGCTTTATTATTAAATGTTGTGATAATGACAGAAAATGTGGTAAAAGTATTTGCACACTCATATAACCAAAAGATTTCTTGAGCCGAGTATAATTGTCATAGGAACCGGAACTGGTTACTCGGTGCTGCAAATGGTGCAGGCGTTCGAGGCGGCGAGCGGGCGTCAGATACCGTACAGGCTGGTCGGCAGGCGCGAGGGCGACATCGCGGCGAACTACGCGGACGTCTCGCTCTCGCACAGGCTGCTCGGCTGGCGTGCGACAAGGACGCTGCGCGACATGTGCGCAGACACGTGGCGCTGGCAGAGCAGCAACCCCGACGGCTATAGACGTTAGCCCAGAACGAGACCTACCACTGTTAGCGCGCGGTTACCGGCGCCGTAAGCCCCGAGTCCGTCTGAAGCTTTAAGACTAATATAAACCAAAAAAAAAAAGGAAAACTTACTAGTCTACTATCACTGTAGTAATGTTGCGGTCTTCAGGTTTTGCAGATTGAACCTTGCTGAAAACCTGATCTTTTCCTCTACTTTCATAACTTTCAATAGTATTAAAAGTCAGTCAAGTTTGTTACTATTGCCAACCCATTCCTGTAGATTATTTCTGTCAATAGTTATTATTTCTTCTTATCAGTTAACATTATACTATATTGAGTTAAACGCTAGCCAAAAAAAAAACGATTTGCACACTTAATATCTCTTTTACTTATCTTTCAATCTGTAAGACCCTTAAATGTTATGATTGTTGGCAATGACCTCTTTGTAAAAAGGAGGAATATTTTATTAAAATTTAAACCAAGGATTTGTCACCAGTAATATATTATAACAACATCCATCAATTTTTGTTAATATATTATTTAATAATTGTTCCTAATGTGTTGCCATATTTATTTATGTTCAAATCATAGGATATAATGATTTTCAGAGTTTACCAAAGTAATTTATTCACTTGTTTAATGTTATTAATAGTCGAAATTCATAGAAATAAACATTCCTGTTAATGTTCCCACTGATGAGAGACGGAGCCTTTTCATCGTCATTGAAAATTATTAACCAGAAGCTGAACATCAGCGGGGATAGAACCTGTCTTTTTAAGTCTATCATGATTTCCAATGATAAAATAGACTTGTAAATATAGAGTTACAAATCTATAACAGTGTAGTCATTTTTCGCTGGTAAATAATATAATAGTGTTTAATCTATTATTATTTACCAGCGTGTTAATATCATAATAATTATATATAGTGATGAAAATTATATTTTATTTAGTAAAGCCAAAGTAATTCATTGTAATAATATACCAAAGTGATGACCAAAGAGTTATTGGTTCATTTAAAATATTTAATGTACATATATATATATATATATAAGATCAATTTTGACTTGCATTTCGTTTGTATAGAAAGTATGTGTAATAATTTAGACTACTTATTATGAAAAAAGAGCATTTCTTGAAAGCATTTGTGTGAAACTTCATCATTCCTTGTAACTATTCGAAATTATCTTTAAAAACGTATGTATTTATTTGTAATTATAACGAATCAATTAGAAAGATGCTATATTTTATATGTGAACATGTTTTGAAACACGATGCAATAAATTAATTGAGAAGTCAACTGTATTTATTTTTTCTTGATCATCATCAGCCGATAGACGTCTACTGCTGGATATAAGCTTCTCCCAAAGATCTCCACAACGATCGGTCCCGCGTTGCTCGCATCCAGTGGGTTCTCGCGATTCTCTTCAGATCGTCGGTCCACGTTGTGGGAGGCCTCCCAACCCTACGTCTACCGGTACGCGGGCGCCACTCGAGGACATTACTGCCCCATCAGTCTTTCGAACAATGTACCCAGCTACTGCCACTTAAGTCTAGTAAA
Source organism: Ornithoptera priamus (assembly GCA_029034505.1). Taxonomy (NCBI): domain Eukaryota; kingdom Metazoa; phylum Arthropoda; class Insecta; order Lepidoptera; family Papilionidae; genus Ornithoptera; species Ornithoptera priamus. The sequence continues at coordinate 2,150,805 of JARDWD010000584.1, forward strand.
CATTTGAGCTATGTCGATGACTTTAGTTCTGCGAAACTGGACATTTCTGATTCGATCGCGCAAACTCCGATCACAGCCCTCTCCATTGCCCTCTGGGTGACTAAGCCTTTTTATGAGGCCGATAGTAAGGCACCATGTCTTGGTTCTGTATGTCAACACTGGGAATAAGCACGAGTTGAAGACTTGTATTCAGGACACTGCGGTATCCGTATATAAATTAGAAGAAGATTTATGAATAAATTTCTCTACTACTTCTTTTATACTGATGGCAAAGGTGTGATTCGGTGGTTGAGAGACCAAGGACCGCAAGTAAAGGTTTTAAAAAGACAAACATGTTTCAGTTATAATAATTTTTGTATTATCTAAAATTACAAATCTTTTCATCATAATTTCAATCATTATTAAAAACTAATTCCGTGTGATATATTCAGCACATTTCACTGCTCTGCTCTCTAAAAATATCAGATTTACATTTTTACAATATTATTATTATTAAAAAAAAAAAATTGCGAAGAAAAGTTGTGAGGAAGGCAACAAATATATTTGTGTATAAATCAACTTTATATATTGATCCACATACGAAACAACTGACGGTGCATTGTGCTGAATCGCATACATAGTATAAAAAAAATTAAGAAAAAAACATAAAAGCAAATTCTCGTTAATACAGTGTTTTAACAAGAGTATCGCCGATGGATGACAATTTAAAACACCTGTATATCGTTTCAATTAAATTGCACCGCACGTACTACACGAGGAAACGAATCGAATACCATAGACGCAAACGGTGATCGCCGAACGAAAACGTTCGAAATTTGAAATTTTGTATTATGAACTTTCGTAGTCGTAAACTCTACGCGAAGTGCCAAATTAAAAAAAAAAAACGATAGATGCGCGCGCACACACACACACATGGTTACATTCATTCGCTAAACAATTACTTGGTCGAAACACTCAATGTTGTTTAAATAACTTGTTTATACATTACGTTCGTTATACAAAAGCATTTTTGTACATTCACACCGGGGCGACGGGGTGAACGGTTAACTAAATGTATCAATAAAACAATTAAAGAACACTTTAATACGGCCATTGAGAACTGTTTCCATTGGGACATAAATATAATGTAACAAGTAGATCACATAAACACCGCTCATCAGTTTAACGTTAACACTACGAGTGGGAAGATAATTATTGCTATGCGACACTTAGCTCTCTATACACTTTGTCAACAACACCTTACAACGCTAAGTCAGCCGCTGGACCTTCGAATACATTTTGTCGATTACAATGTACGTTTACCCTCCCCCTATCCTCTACCGTCCGCCCCTACAGCACTGTCCCCATCGAAAAATGTGTTGCTTCAGTTTACATAACAAATGTATTTACAGAATATTTGACGCGCAATCCGAATGACAGAGTCATCGACAAAAGTATCGCGGAGCGAGGTCCCGGCGTTTAAATAATAAGGCAACCATTGGTGGATATAGATCCTATCAGCATCGATACACTAGCACAACCTGACCCTTAGGCCGGCCGCAGTCGCATTCAGCTCCTGTACCACATAGACATAAATCAAATGGCGACACTATCAATATGCGGAAACGGCTCAATTTGGACATGTCAAAGTATGTTCCTTTTGGGTGATTAAAAACAAAAATAGTTTGTATCGCGCATGCGCATGCGCTTGCGACTCCGCGCCAACGTGGCGAACTAGTTAATGCAGATTATTAATTCTAATTTTTAATAAAAACTTTGGTTGATAGGTAACTAACGGATTACGACAGTGTTCGAGGCTAAGAGCGTATTGTCTATGCTACCATATCAACGTGTAAACTGTATCGTAACACAAAAAGCGAAACACGGCTACACCCGACAACACCTGATGCCGGACATCGACAAACCATACCACAGACCCCCCCCCTCCCCCCTATTGAGAACATTACAGATTATAGCACATGATGAAATGTCAAATGAGAAAACGCGGGAACAATTCAAACTCTGTAATACAACTTTTTTTTTGTGTTGAGCTAAATAAATAAATAGTATTAACATCAATAGTTTTACTGTTGTTTTTTTTATGAATAATAAATGTCACCACGAACAGCTGATTTAGTAATATCGGGAATAGTCTATGAGCAAAATGAGTGAAAAACCCAATTATGGTGAATTGAAGGGAGTATTTTCAGTTCTGATTCGTTCAACTATCGACGCCCAATGAATTGGTGCAGTGTATCATTTCCACCGTTTATCTATATTAAATATATCTATTATTGCGAACTGCTCGAGGAACTGGGAAGTGTTTACATTAGCTTGGTAACACACAATATTGTGTCACCAACTATAAAACTACACGAAAATACGCGTTACGATTTTGTGGACAACTAGTTATAGTATAAAAAATATATTTCCAAAAGTATGATTTGTCAGGTGTTACTGGTAACATTTCAGCGGCTATCAAATATATATATTTATTTACATCAGTAACATGATTTATTGTACTTGACATTTTTAAACAGAAGTGTTATAAATGTAAGAGGTTGTCTCCCAATCATCTTGTACAAATTCAGACATTTTTCTTCATACTTGAGATTCTCTATGGTATTTTAATGCATTTATACTCTATGGACAATTGTTTAATGATTGCAATAAATATACATTTATTATGATGAATTGTGATGCAATGAAAACATTAAAATTAATTGGATTATAAAATTGTTTTACATTACTGCTTTTTTTAAAGTTTTACATATGCACGGTACTCATGGTTCTGCTACGTTCAATAATATCATGATATGGAATGAATTTCTTTTGCATACCTACACATTGATCTATGACACCCTATTGAATAATTAATGATCATTATTAATAATATTTTTACGCTATATATTCATATTACTTGTTAACAAAATCTTTATTATCTGTATCCTGTTAAAACAATTTTTTAACTTTTTAACTATTTAGAAATTAGTTACCTGGTGCCATGTGCTTTGGAAGTATCGTCTTAATACAACGTGAAGGTGGCATATAATTTTTTTTTTAATAAGCTTGTAACACGACGTGTGAATGCTTGAGGATAGTTAGTTAATGTTACATTGGTGTTTCTCGTTAACGTTCACTAGAGTCTTTAGGGCACTCGCGCACTGAGCTGATGTTAGCCTTCTCGTTTGATACTCGGCATCTGCGGCGGCGGCTCCGCGAGGCCTTTAACCTGTAAAATATAAAAAAAAGGTGTTAGAAAATATAATCAATAGCAAACAAAAATAAATTAACTTTAAGCTTCAAAGTAAAAACAGTTCATTAAATAACAATAATGGGGTTTAAAATTTATTAGTCAAGTTATTCAATTAATAAAATAACATAGATGATTTTTCATGATTCAAAGTTATAGAATATTTTTTTTTTTAATAAAATGAGCTAACACAACTAAAATATTATGTGTTAAATGATAATGAAGGTGTGACTATCCACGCATGAGAGATGGGTCAGAACACTCTGGCCTTATGTGTTTACACAGCTGGATCATAGCAACGGTGTTATGCTGACAGATTAACATTTAGGGAGATGAACAGACATTTGGGTTTTTAAATCTTCTGTGATAAATCGAACTGTACAACAAATGGATATGGAATAGGGACTCGAATATTAAAAGGCAATAATTGCTTACAAAGAAAACTCTATTGTTTTGTCATCGATTAAATTTTTATAAAGAAGTATTACCACAATATCTCTTTATATCATTATCATCATCAACCCATAGGTCTACACTCCTGGAACTAGACTTATCTCAAGGATATACACTGGATTCCTCTTACATCTGCTGACATTCCTTAGAGTAGTATTAAGCCCATTGCCCCAAGCAATCTCTTTATATAATTAAAATATTTTTGTTCAGAATAATTTATAGTAGGATTACTGGATGCAAGCAACATGGGACAGATTGACATGGAGATCCTTGGGGAGGCCTATATCCAGTAATCAATGTCTATCGCATGATGATGATGACGATTACTATTACATATGTGGGTATTTGACTTGTATGAGATATAGACAAATATCAATTATGTGGGTACTTGATAAATATATACATGTCACTTTAGAAAACCACTGTGTAGTTGCTACAATTAAATTAACTGTTCAATATTTACCTTCAGCCTAGCTGCAGTCTTGAGGAATGCCGGCAGCTGTTCCTGTGATACATTCACTTCTCCCGCATACATGAACTCGAGTATTGCTTGCAAATGTAGATATGACACATCCTTTAGGATTATTATTGGATGCTTTGATGGATTCTCCTGTAAATAAAAAAATATTTGAAAAATAAAAATTAATTTATATGTTATTTATTATCAAGCGCCTACTTTCCCTAACAAAATATATGATAATGATAAAATACGAGTGTGTTACTCTAAAATGAAAACATTAAATTTTTGGTCTTTGTTGCAGAAGAACATCTTGGTAGCTACCACCTCAACTTTTATTTCTGTCACCCAACAGTAGTATGAAAATATTATTTTATTCCTGTTTTAAGGGTGCTGTAGCTAATGTATTTACTGAGGTAACAGGATTTAACATCTTATATCTCAAGGCGACGAACACCATGTGTTGCTGTATATACACACTTACCATCAGGTGAATGTTTCGCTCGTCTCATTGCTTTATTGAATAAACAAAAGCAAAATATTATCTAATGTAGTAAGTAAAGTAGATATCATATTATATTTATACCAATGGTAATAGTGGAATTTACAACTGTATTAAATTATATACAGTACAAAAAACTAAAAAAGTTAAGCAATGTACTAAATTTTAAAGTTTTTTTATAAATTAAGAAATTGCAACAGTCAATAACCTTGCCTGACACAATAACATTGTTGTGTAAGACAGTAATATGGTAACATCCTGTGCTATGTTTACATTTTAATATCCGCAGTGTTAGCTCATGTAGATTATTCAATTCACCTTTGTTTATGTTATTTTTAATTTTAACAGATAAGATATATAAATATGATCTTATTCATTTGCATATAGGTTTATCAATTGGAAAGCAATGATAGTTTTTTATTGTTATACTTTTGTATGTAAAATCATAAACTTTATTTTATTAGGAATAATTATGTTTTTTCAATAATTAAAATATATTTAAAAAATATTTCAAACAACAAATGGAATCTCTTAAAAATTTTGTTATTGACCATTCCAACTATTGACAAGAGAAGACTCCATTATACTTTACTATTGTATTGAATAATAATTGTAAACAATGTAATGATTTATTATGTTGCTCATAAATCAAAGGGTGCAGATCCAAATCATCTGTTTAAATTTTCTGAGACATTTAGGATTTATTTGAAGTTGTTAATATAAATATGATTAATATTGGCTGCATCAGGAATAATAAAAAAATTTCCTTTCAAAATGTATTGATAAAAAGGGAAACTATTAATATTTAAATTCATAAATGCAAATTACTAAAATATATAAAGTTTACTAACCTCTAACAAGCTCTTAAAATAAGGACTACATGCGGATAGTACCATCTTGTGTGCTTTACAAGTCTGACCTTCACACGCTAAAGTTACCTGAAAATTAATAATAGAAATTAAAAGTTAAAAGAAGCAATTTATTGTACCTGATTGTTACTTATGTTTACTTTGGTATAACATTAACAAAAAAATTATTGGTTATTCTAACTGTAGCTAAATATATAACAGTAGAAAATAATAGGTTTACAAATTGATTTTTTTAGTATTACACATAACAAGTTTTTATCTCCATCAGACATACTGGAATTGTTAAGTAATAAATGTTAATGAATGTGATTTATTAAAATTTGTTGTATTATCAGTATATTAAAAATGAGGTACTGAATAGGTTAGAACTATTAAGGGTGTATATAATTACATAGACAAATCAAAAAATAAATTCTTACATCTGTAAAACTTTTTTCGTCTCTTAAGTGCCTGAATGAAGTCACCATATTAGTCTGAAAGTCATTCCATTTCAGGAAAAACTGTTGGTCGCCCATATTGGATATTTTTTCTCCTGCAATTATGTTTATACATGTAAATAATGTGTATGTAAACAAAACGTGGTTCAAATTGAATTTGAACATGACAAACTAAGAAATTAAGGGTAAAATATGCAATAAGAAAACTACTAACACTATATAACTGCATGGAAATAGTGCATTATAGTATACTACATACGTCACTATGTGGAATGCATTGCATAGAAAACAAGCTTACCTAGACAATTGATACAAAATATCTGTATGTATATCGAAGAATTATAACTCACTAGTGTTAATACCAGCAGTCATCCAAGGGCACACCAGTAATATTACACAATATCCACAACTAGTTAACCAATACACCTGAAAAATAAAGACGCCGTCTCGCATAAATTAGTGACTTCTTTCTATTTCTTCAAATTCTTTCATTCACCTAGTGTGGGTTGCCACTTTAAATTTAATTATTCCCTAGTCAATTATGAATTTTAGTTCCAACTTTTTTAGTTTGGTAAAAATTTTAGTTTTAACATCCAAAAATATGTATTATAAATACCAATAATAAAGAATCATTCGAGTAATAAAAAATATTGTCTACGGATACTTTTTGCGTCCGCGAAAAAATAAATGTAAATTATTTAAATTATGTTACCATTAGTGCTGTTTATTTATTTTTAATCTTTGTATAGCTACAAATATGTACCTTACAACAAATACAAATTTCAAAAGTTCTTTGTGCATGTGAAGAACCATATTAATGGGTAATATTTAAAATTTAGCAGCACTGTTTCTTGATTGGTTTGTTAAGCATTTGGTAAAAGTTATTTAAATTGAGTGCGTTCAGAATAATAAATTTTATTAACCTTCAAAAACTTATGAGTTCAAAGAAAAAATGTGTTGAGTAATATAATTTTTTTATTTAGTACTGATTTGATTTAATACGTGTATTAAAAAAAATAAAATAGGAAACGGGTATGTATAATAATTATTAACGAATAAGCAGGCGCCATCTATTGTGATAATTGAGTTACAATTATGATAATTTACTTTTCTTTTCCTTTAAATAGTAAATATAAAAGACCTCTAGTGTTGAATAGAATAAGTTTTAAATTTTCAAGTTTTTTTAATAAATTACCGAGATTTGAACTAATGCAACTAATGAAATCACTTGTATAAGGAATGTTTCAGTATAATAAAAGAAGAAGGCTAATTGCGACCATTAAGAACAATAATATTAGTGGAAGATTACAATTGCGCCGATTATGTTTTAGTTATGATATTGACAGAAAACGTTAATAAAAATCAAAAATTCAAAAACTTGATACTTTCTAAAATGAAATTGAAATATATCTCGATCAGTTATAGCTTTGCAAATTATCTGGTATGATATTTAAGAGCAAAATGATATTAGCTAAACGATTAAGAAAAAAATTTACTTTGTAATAAAACAGTATTTATAGTAAAATCCTTGAATAAAAGCAATAATTCTTTATTTAATACACCATGTATTTCACAAAAAAAAAAAACGTTTTTAAAACGACACTCTTATTGCAAAAAGAAAGAGAGGCAAAATGTGAATATCTTAATATAATAAAATAATTACCACACATAGTTACAAATGGTAATGTTTAACATTGTTTAGGATAAATTTATTAAATAACAGCAATTTTTATAATAACACACACTACGTTTGAAAGGCCAAGCGGTGTTGCCACATTCTTAAAAATAGCTCTTAATTTTAATTTCTATACTGCTATAATTTAAGTACGCAATATTAATACGGAAATCTTATATAAACATTCATAATACTCCTTAAAAACCAAAATTATTTATCATTTTTTACTGGCCCTATCGTAATAACTTTACATTCACAGTAAAATAAATATAATTACAACGTTAAAGACTTTTACAATCCCATTAACTATAATTGACATGAAGCGGGAATTCTATATAAATAATACAATGCTATATATTAATGTTTTAAATAGTTTACCTTAACAAAATATCATTTCAATTAAACATTTTTTTTAAAAAAATTACAATATTGCTTTTATGAATACTCCCTTAAGAAGTAAATTAAGCTAAATATATTTATCGGTAAAGAAGAAAAATAAAATAATACCAACCACTATAATTCTAAAGACATTAATTTTTATATTTATTTTTCTCTTATAATGCTATACTATTTTTGGTATATTCAGCGATAGTTTTATACAAAGCAAATTCGAACTTAGGTATATTCTAGCGTATGATTCGTCGATCCATTTAAGGTGACTGAGTTATTAAATCACTAAACTAATCTATAGAGAGTTTAAAACTCTCACGTTTAACTATTGCTGCACCAAAAACTTAATAATATATTTTCTCCATATAATAACGTAATTTCAAATTAGACTTATTGAAAGAAAAAAAAACAATGTTTTGACATAACGGTTACGATAACCAAAATACCTTTGGTCGAAACAAATTTAAAAAGTATTCAGCAAATTATATTTACAAGAGATCCTAACTTTTCTTAATTACGGCGTTAAAGATAAAGAAATGCCATTATTTGAGCAAATAAAATTTCTCCTTAGAATAAACATCAAATAAAAACGTATACTATAATAATAGAAATAGAAAGGTTAAGAAGTTTAGAAAGGAATTATTTTAAGAATTAAGTTTAGTTTCTAAGATTAACGGTATAATGAAAAACTAACCTCTAAAACTATTCATTGGTAGGATGAGGTTGATTTTATACTTAAGACTTATTAAGCAATTGAACGCAATCACTTCTATTGACATTTTGGTATATTTAAGCTTAGGTTTTCAATATTAGATGTTAAGGGGATTGACTAGAAAAATTTGGATTAAATTGCAAAATGTTTTAGTCAGTTTCCTTTATAAAGTTAGTGATAATAGAAACGTACAGCGTGAATCAATGGACCGGTGTTAGGGAGATAAAACGTATTACGACTAGATGGAAATGCAAACGTGAAATTTTTATATCTACACTATACTTTTATATATATGTATATGCTATACCTCTGCAGATATCTTCGTAGTTTTCCTATTTTATTTAGACCTCATCACAATACGTACACTACATCCTTAACCTAAACATAAAATAACACGTCAAGACGAAACGTGTAATAGTGTACTTTTTTTTTAATAAAACTGGCACTAAGTAAAACCTTCGTTGTCATCACCCACAAATTAAAAAAATATTACATTAATTTTAAGGCATTAGAAAGGACGGTTATTATAAAATAAGGCAGCAAGTAACACCAATAAGTATAGTTGCAAGCAATGTACAAGCAAACGGGTAAGTTAAATATTCTATTCGTTGATAGATGGCGTTGTCATCAGTTCTGTTGTTCAGCGTCCGTTTTCTGGCTTTGGTTGAGTAAAGGGATCTTTAGTCCTCGCGGGGCCAAGATGAGCCTGGCCGGCGTCACGAGAACTAAAGCGTACTCTCATTTATTCACGCCGAGAAACTTCGCCGCCTCGTCGGCGGATGAAAGCAGTTTGTTAATGATGGTCTTGTCGGGTATGCCTAACAGTTTCCCGATGAGATCGCCACCGTTCTCAGCGTCGTTTTCGGCCTCGGAGGAGTATTTGCGCGATGTCATCTCGAGCTTCAGCTTCCGGTCGTAGGGTGCGGACGGCGGTGAGTTGTTGTTGTTGACGTTGTTAGGTATCTCGCCGCCTGAACCGTCATCCTCGTGGTACTGGTATCTAAAACATATATTATATCTGAGAACAGATCATTCAACAATCATCATAGACATTGTAATGTTACTGGTGGTAGGTCAGTACTGCCGCTGGGTTGTAATCTTACTATGTTCCAGTTTGAAAAGTGTTGTAGGTAGTAAAATTAGTGGGGGTAAGTTTTAATATCATTTGTGTCAAAGCGACGAGCATAATGTGGTGGCTAAATTGTGTTGTGAAAACGTGAACTTTAAAAAGGAGTACTTCATAGGATAATTACTTCCGATACAAAGAAGGCTTTTTAAATATATTATTTACCCGTTAGCTGCATTTTCCGGTTCGCGCGGTGTATTTGGTGATGACGCTTCTTCGTCGTCAGTGACCTCTTCACGGTGGTTCTTACGGTGGCGGAGCATACTGTGCTTCAGCGTGAAGCGTCGTCGGCAGAGATCGCAGGCGAAGGGCCGCTCGCCGGAGTGAGTCCGCATGTGGCGGCGAAGGTCTTCGGCTGACCAGAAGCGGCGGATGCAGAAAGCGCACACCACCTGATGAAGAACCGATGTTAGATATCTTGATTAAAATCACTATTTTTGACAAGTTGAGTTTATGATTTATCGTCGTCAGATTCCAGATCCAACTGTGCGATTTTTTTATACAAGAATGTTGAAATCTGTTATATAAATGATATGAAACTTACCTTTCTGTTAGCGTGATCAGGAAATTTGCCCCTATCATCATCATCAGCGCTTTCACTGCGGTCACTAGTGCCATCAAGAGCTCCTTTGCTGACTAACTGCTCGTATTCCGCTGCGTGGTTAGCAGCCAAGTGGCTCAAAGCGCCGCCTCTGTCCCCAAACGACCCCTCGCAGAGATGGCACTTGAATACCAAACTATCGACAGTTTCTTCGTTCCCTTCAGGATTTGGTGACCCAGGTCGAGAATCATTAGTACCGTGACGAGAAGACATGTGTTTCTTCAGAGTTTCCATGGAAGAGAACGTGCTAGCCGGACATGATGCACATTTGAAGGGTCTTTCTGGGACAGTTCTGATGTCGTTTGCGTGCTGAGGATGGGATACAGGATCCGAGATGGGTTCTGCTAAAATAGCTCTGGCTGAGCCGCCGTGTTTACGCAACAAGTGGCGATCGCAATTAGATTTGGTAGTGAAGAGAAGAGGGCAGTGCGGACATTTGAAGGGTTTCTGTCCAGTGTGAGTTAATACGTGACGGCGGAGGGATGAGGACCAAGGGAATTTACGGTGGCAATATGGACACGAAACGCGGTTCGGAGCCAGACTATAGGCTGACTTCTTCTTCGGTGGTAGTGTGCCAGTGTCAGATTCCGATCTAAAAATAAAAATGACAAATATGTAACATCAAAAAAGTAAAAAAAATCTTTGAAAATATAATTAAATTTCTTTTCTTATTTTTATTGACGTTATTTATTTTAAGAATTGTAGGGTTTTAACTAATTGCAACACTAAATAATAAATTTAGAAAAAAAATCTTACTTATTTTCATCACTGCCAGAATTATTGCCTTCACTTGTGGAGGCTACTAGACCTTCCTCATCTTCTTCCTCATCACTGCGCGTTGGAACCACAGGTACAGGAATAGCAGCTTCCGAATCTTGAATAGGATCCATACGGGTTTCAGGTTTCTCATTAGTGATAGGTACAGGTTTGTTGATCAGATTTCCAGCTATTTTGAGTTCGAAGTCTTTGCTTAGTTCTTGTTGACGCGTCGCCATTAGAATTTCTGCAGCTGCTTTGTGTGCCGCGGTATGGTCTAAAGGCTTGACATCTGCATCCGGTTCTTCATCAATGACTAAAGTGTCGTCTTCATCTTCCTCGTTGTCAGCTACTTCATCTGAGTCTCTGCGGATTGGGGATCGGTCGTTTTGCTGCAACGGTCTTTCGAGATGTCTCGCAAGTAAAGCGAACTTCACACGATCCGCCAAATTGTCTGGTGTTGGATATGGCGGAGGAGCTCTTGGAGTAGGTCTTCTTACACTCCAGTGCTGGGGATGCTGTTGCTTAACGTGACGTTCCATGTTTGAACGTAAAGTGAACCGGGCTGAACATTGTGAACATGAAAATGGTCTCTCTGTGCGATAGCGACGCTGCTTTTGCTTTGGCATAAGTACACCGTTTTTTATAACCATTTTAACGGAATCGGTTTGGGAAACGAGATTGTTGCAAACAGGGCGCGGAGATTCAGAATGAGGAGGTGGAGAAGGCGAAGCAGGTTGGGGCACAGGTTTTATATCTTCTTCTTCAGGTTCTTGCTTTGGTTGGGTTTCTGGTTCACCCGTCACTAATCGTCCTCCTGACATGCTAAGGCCGCGTATAATTTCTTTTTGTATGCGTTGCTTTATTTCGGCTAGTTCCTGTGAATCAGTAGGGTGTGGAAAAAATGACGTTTGCAGAAAGTAGGGATTAATTGGAAAAGCAGACGGTGGAAGAGGCAAGCCAGGTAGGCCCGGAACTGCTCCAGCATAGAGTTGTGACAATTGATTTGCATAGAAAGCTGGATCGATTTTTGAAAGAGACGATTCAAAAATTCTTTGTTGAGCAAGAAGAAATCTTGTTTTTTCGAAAGCAGTTGCAGCAGCCGATGCCGCTGCTGAGGCGGAGTTTGTTTCAAAAACAGGTCGTGGGACTGTTTTAGGCTCTTCATCAACGTCACGTTTCTTTTTACTGAGATCGAGGACATCGCAGCTATTATTGTCACTAGTACTGAGGTCAACCGGAGCATCTTCATCGTAAGGTTCGGGAGTAATGTCCTTTGTTCTGAAAGTTAGCTCGGGAGGTCTAAATTCTGGGATTTGTGTCAACTGTCCGATACCTTTAACTTTAATTCTAGGAAGAGATTCAGATTCTCTAGGAGTCAATGTGGGAGCCTCGGGCAATGTTTTAGTAGCTAAAGCAGTTACTGGGTGTCTATCAGTAATGAAGTTTGGGGTATAATGAGTAAGAGGGGTGTCGCGACCAGTTACTTCATTACGTCTTTCAATTTCGGGCGTATGGAATGCAAGCGATCTTTTAACTTCTTCACGAGCCAGTTTCGAATTTACTTCGTCGTTATTTGGATCTTCAGACGGGTGATAAATTATGGAGCGCTTGACGTCCTCCCTTGTAACTTTAGCGTGACGATTGCGTAAGTGGCGTTCGCAGTTTGCTTTTGTCGTAAAAGCATAATTGCAGACAGCGCATTCATAAGGACGATCCCCGTTATGTGTTCGCATGTGGCGGACTAAAGCAGCTTTATCTAAAGAAGCATGTGGGCACATGTTGCATTGGTAAGGACCGGGACCGGTTCCACTAAGGTGTACTCTGTTATGTCCTTTTAATGCCCTAAGATTGGGAAACTTTGCTGGACATAGTCGACAGGGGAATTCCCCACGGAGTTTCATTCTTCTAAATTCTGCTGCAAAATTATCTTGAGTCTCCTCTTGTTCACGTTCTTTTATTACTGTATCAGGAGGTGTCAGCACCGCACTTTCTAATGCAACTCGAGTTCCTGTTAGTCTTTCCAGAAGGCTTCCAGCTGAAGTGACGTTTAGGATTGACTGAATGTCGGCTAAATCTCTAGCAGCATCGATGTGACGTATACCATTTCCACCAATGTGACCATCTTCGAATTTGGGCGTAAATCTATCCATGGGTGGGGTTAAAGTGCCAGGGATAGCGAAAGATCTGTTCCTAAGGTCTAATTTAGCGAAGAAATCTTCTCTACGTTCCCTTTCTGGGCTGGTAAGTCTAGAAGAATTGGAGCATGTTTTTCTATGAATATCCAACGCTTGACTACAAGGAAACTCATGCGAGCACAGATCACATTTGTAATGTTGTTCTATTACGGGTGCATGAGTATTTCTTTCACAAATCCCTCGTGCTGCCTCTGGGAACTGCTTGTTAGAGAAATCAACAAAAGTAAGTTTGTCAAAACCAGTTCTAGTTTCATCTCCGTGAGCTGTGAAACGATGAATATCAAAAGCATTAGCTGAATCAAAACGCTGCAGACATTTTGGACACTCAAAACGTACTGTCCTTTTGTCCAGTGGAATAGCCGATGGCGAAGTAGACGCTGCTCTTTTCCTAGCTCTTCTAGAATCTTCCTCTTCGCTGCGATCTGATCGATTGTCGCTGTCAATGCTGGTGGTGCGAGTAGCACGGGGCACATTTTCCAACTTCATTTTCTCGTTATGATGCTCCCGCGTCTCGACTTTCGCTTCACTGATGACTTCTATTTTGATTTCTGAAACGACAAATGGTTAAATATTACTATTCCAGATTGTTTGTATAACGCTTTCCTATTCCAAGAAACGCACAATGGGGTGAGTCAGGCAATTCATTTGTAACATAGACAGACATGGGTTTTATTAGTGTAATATAATGAGATGCCGCATTCACCTCTGACAATCAGCTAATAGATTTTTCATAAATAATCATACTACGGTGGATTCTCTTTAAGTAATTGTTAATACGGCAACCTAGTCGCAATTTGTATAATATAACTCACAGTAAAATAAGGTCCATAATCCTATATCAACGTATTATTAAAAATGAATTAACAACAGAGTTCTCGATGTATTATGATTCATCGCTAACTATTGTCCCAGTCGTGCTAAATATGGGACACGTACAGTCGGATAAATCTACGCTAGGTCTTTATATTGATCCCTTTGATAGAATAATAATAAAAAAACAAGGTAACGACTGCTAGTTAATATTTTATCATTCCTTTACAAACTTATACAATTTTTTTTTCAAAGCGCACAATACTATTAGAGTAGGCAGCACTGTATTATATAACGAATCATATAACCTAGTGGGAGTGCGCCCCGGGGTGGTTGTGGGAGAAAAATCAATACCCTGACACCTATTCTCACCTGACTGCTGCCAACTCACGCAGAGTAGGTTGTATATACTTTTTATTGAAAGAGGAAATGTCTTACTAAAATTAATATGCTGCCTAAAGAAGTGAGCTAAAACAATAAACTGATTGCAATTAATATTTTTCTTGTTTATGTGTTTGACTGTAATTCCAACAGCTTGATAGTTACAAATCTAATAATTGTAAATAAATACTAAATCAAATATTTTGTTTCTAAATAGGAACATCAATAACGTACTCAATATGATGTAAATATGGAAATTAATGTTATGATAAATTTTTAATTTTTTATTTTTTTTAGCCCAATGAATGCATTATATTAGTATATTACCAATTAATTATAATTTAATTTATCAGCAATAAACTAACATTTACTACAACTACATATGATTGTAAAGTCACAATGAGACTGTAGATGGTGAATAAGGGGAGGACCCGTGCACAGAAATTTCGAGTAGGGTATGCAAACAATAATCGAAGTTTGTGTTTATTTATACTTAAGTTAAACTTATCAATTTAGATATAGTCAAAGTATAGTTGTGTTCTTTTGGAGTGAGTTCAGAAGTTATTATTTATATTGGTTTAGGGAACCGGGGTATGGAGACCTAATTTGCCTGTATAGAGGGCACGCCACTGATGGTGGAAGCATGCTCAGCCAAAATACTCAGGCTTCAACGTGTTACTGCTGGGACATCGCAATGCTTGTTATAGCAGCAGATTGACTATATGAGAGCAGTAGCCAGTCAGTTTTACATAAAAGTCTAGACTATTCTGAACGAGCACGCTTTACATACGGCCACGTTGTCACTTAACACCGTATCAAATTAAGGTCGAATGTATTAAAATTTTTATTTTTATTAACATCCTCTGGCCCCAAGATAAAGCAAAGGGCGTCCACTGACAAAGGTCAAGCGTAAGGCGTGATTAAATATGACAATAGAGTAGTCCCCAGCCATACAATGGCATCAGAGAGGTTGCGGTTATAGTTCGAATTGAAACCCCATGACCGCTTCAAATTATGGCGACCAGTAAATTATCTGAATATACACCCATTCAGATAATTTACTGCTAGTAGGCCTCTGTTGCCGAAGAATATAGGTAAGTACCATCACAGCTCCTATTCCTGCCGCCAAATAACAGTATACACACTATTGTATTTCTCTTTGATGGCCGCTGTAGCTACTGAAATTATTAGGCATCAGCAATATGATTCAGTGTATACCATCCTAATTAGCACCACTTTCTTATGGTCAGGCATATCACCTATCATTAGGTGAACGAACATGTGCCGCTCGTCTCGTCGCTTCGTAAAAAAAACAGGTCAATTCTTGTCGGGCGACAAAATATTTTTATCTTGAAGATTTCCTTACTGATACAAAAAAATAATTACTTTTGTTTTCTTTTTGTGGGGGTGTCCGTAAAAATTGTGATTCGTTGTCACATCCGTGTCATACTGTGAGTCATGTTCGTCTACGGGTGTTATCTGACCGTTGTTTTGTGAAAAGCATAGCTCTCTAGATAAATAGGTGGCCACTTTCGAGGAATAGCATTGCTAAGGTTTCCGTTCGCGTCGCAAGATATGCCGTCACCGTTTTCGATGGGCTATATCTCGAATTATTCCTATGTATCTATCAACTGCACGGGGAAAATCCCCCGTAATGTTATATTATTAAATTGTCTACAATCAAACGTCTTGTATGAATACCGTTTGTTTCCATCGTATAAACATGTGGGTATTAGTAATGTTTTTGTTGTAATTTTTTTATAATATCAATATACATGGGCTGAGTGTTCACGTGGGTATTAACTCCTGCCCATAACGATGTAGCGCGTTGCCCTGGATCAACGGCGGTATTACCAAAAAAAAAAAAGAGCTGAGTTACCTTATTAATATGAACTTAATAAATCTAAGTTGTATGCCCTTCGTATTGTAACTACAACCGAGACTACGGAGTCTCCTTTCGTAAGGAGATAATCAAGGTCATTTATCCGACAAGCTGGCCAAGTGCGTGTTGGTGGATATCAGAAATCTATAGATGTTGTTCATTTAATGGTATAGCTATCCTTACCGTGTCTTGCATCACCGGAAGCTCAAGCTCTGGGGATCATACCATCGTATCTTCTAGACGTATAGTTTGAACGGACGCCGTTACAACTGAGCCATCACAGCTTCACATTATTTAGATGTTAAATTATGTATAAAATTTCAGTGTTTTGAGTCATCCTTTTGTTTTTTTTTAACTTGATACTGTATTAATTTAGCAGATACTCCTAAGAGTATAGTGTTAGAGACGGCTTTAATTTTTTTTATTCTATGAAGCGACGAGACGACATGGTCACCTAATGGTAAGTGCCCGCCCATAACGTGGCGCTATTTAGGATGATATACACTGCACGGCATTGTATTCGTCGTGAGACATACGATGTTGCCTGGTTACCTCGGTGATTATACTAGTTACAGCACCCTGCAAACCGGAACACGGCAATATTTTGCACGCTACGGTTTGGCGGTGAGATGGTACCCACCTGAACCGTATCCAGCAACATAATGGGACTATTACCACTACATTATTATGTTTAACAAAATGGCCTTTCATTCTGACGTTAAATAAGTAAATACTTAAGTATGACTTAATGTAAGCAACATAGTAAATTTATCAATTAACTGTAGTGATTTAAGAATTCCTCCATGTAACTGTGTATTATTTCCAAATAATCTCACAACTTTGCTAATTATAATTCCACTTACTAATTAAACGTTGCGAATGAGCTGTAATACAAAAAAAAAAAAAGACAACGACATCATCCAAATAGCGCGATTGCGTTAATTCTATATGTTAATTAGATATATATTTAAAACTTCATATAATAATGAATGTTTCCTCGTACTCAAAGTAGTTACTAGTGTACGGGTGAGGCGGTCGGAATGACGTAGTGTGAGCCGACTTGCGTCCGATACTGGCGAAAACGTGGTGATGAATAAGATGTTATTTAGGTTGAATGCGGTAGAAGAAATACCCTAATTATTCCCATTCATGAATCACTACGGAGGCTGTAAGAGTTTAATAAGAAGTCGTATTGTTTCGCCAACATCACACACTATGGTGAATCTATAAAAATATGTTAAAGATTTTTATAATTAACGTATACATGTGGGTATAGCAATAACTTTGATTCGCCTTTTGGATCTAGAGCTGGCTCGTCTCCCTCATTTTTCAATTAATAAAAACCATCGCAAAGTAAAACCAAACCGATATTATATGCCAATATGAACACGTCAGAACATTCCATTCGATTCATTAGGTATATACTGAAACATGCAATTCGCTGAAATGTCTTAGTATCATGTTTCGTTATTGATATACAATTCCTTAGGTACAAAATTCGCAATTCTTGAACTTAGGAATCAACAAAATAGTCCATTATTAAATTACTAAAAATTCCATAATTTTTATTGGCTCCGTAATCCATTTCAATGCGGAGCTAGTTAGGATTATGTACATACATACATATATATCACGCCTCGTTCCTAAAGGGGTTGACAGAAACCACCTCTCTCCACTTGCTACGATCCTCGCACACTTCTCTCGATTCCTCCAGTTTCATGATGATGATTTATAAAGCACCACATTATGTTCTTGTGACGAAAGATATTGTATCTCGTTACCTCAGTAATTATACTAGCTACAGGGCCATTTAAACCGGAACACAATAACGTTTACCAGTGCAGTTCAACGGCGGAAATAGGTGTTGCGGTGGTACCTTGACGAACCCTTGTACGCATACTGTGGACTTTTAACGAAATTACATGTAAGAGTATCATTGTTAATAATTAAGAAATATTCAATTTCTTTAGGGTAATACTTTGTTGAAATTTGCTAAGCATTTTTTATTTATATATATATTTTTAATTAACTTGTATAGGCAAGTGTAATTAAAATGGAAAAGGCTCATGCAATGTGATGTTGCATGATCTAATTATAATATTGTACATCTAAAATAAATGTACTGTGAACTTTTACAACACAAGTCTTCACTACTCGCGTTTCTAACAGATTAATTATTATAATTAATAAAACAATATAGATTTTTTAATGGCTTAGGAAGTAGATAAAACTGAGGTCTGACATTTGACCTCAGTTTGAGAATTTAAGTTATAATGCGGGGTTAGGACAGCGAAGCGTCCTCTTTCGTAATACTCTCTCTTTCACATACGAATAAATCCAACCACCATCTGGCCCTAGAATCGAATCAGAGACCGTCGTAGTACAAGGAATGGTAATAGCCGCTTTATCATTACCACTGCATGCATTATAAAGAATGAAGTGAAAAAACTATTTTTTTTTGTGCGAATTAACTGACTTTTTTAAATTCCTATAAGTGTATGGTAAGGGGTGGTAGGTCCCCGTTGTGGAGTGTGGTAGGGACAACCGCAGCGACTATTTCTGCCGGCAAACAAGCAGTATGCAAACATTACTGCGTTTGAAGGGCGCTGTAGCTAGTGAAATTACTGGGGTAGCTAGACTAAACATCTTATGTCTAAGGCTACGAGTACATTGTGGTGGTGTGTATATCATTCTAACTAGCGCAACGTTGTTATGGGCAAGCGTATCATTTACCATCAGGTGAACGTCCCGTTCGTCTGGTCTCTCACTGGAATATAATATATATATACCTAGTCCAGCCACAAGTTCCGTTACATATGAAAATGCATTTTTTTTTAAAGAAGCAATATAATGTTATTAAAAATAATAATCTCAGCAAAAAATTAAAAAAAAAAAGATTCTATCTATCAGGTCTTTAACTATTTGGCTTCGTATCTATGGGTTTACGCGCTGTTTCCAAGGGAAATTTCCACCACCGCCACTGCTTGCTTGTGTAATGGGAGGGATGGTTCTCATCCCTCCCCGAGGTGAACCCGTTCGAACCGGGTGCCAAACGGGGGTTGCGGATAATGCGTATCATTACGCTACCCTCGTAACTATTGGGTGAGGCGGAATACCGTGTGAAGCGTTTTAGTCGGTTGGAGTCCGACACTACCCCACTACCGGCCCAGTATTGGTACGGGGTGTGCAATCCGTTAGCATTTTGTTACACACGTAAATAAAAAAAAAAAAAAAAAAAAAAAAAAAAAAAAAACCACCGCCACTGCTTGCTCCAAACATTTTTTAAGAGATTCAATGTCGCTCTGTCGTTTAGAGCAGGCCATGTCCTCTAGAACAGACCATAATTTGAAGTCTAAAGGGTTGAGGTCTGGGCTAGATGAGGGCCAGTTTTCATCTCTTATGAAGTCCGTAACGTTGGTTTCAAGCCGGGCTTGGGTAGTTCGTGTCTTGTGACCAGGAGCAGAGTCTTGCTGGAAAGTCCACGGTATATTTTGAAAAAGTGTATTGCTGAGAGGTTTCACAACATGATTCGAGACTGTATCTTGAAACACTGGCTGAAGTTTTCACTACTTGTTCACAAAAATGTAGTTTTGCGACTCTTTGATAAGACAGGCCCCAAAAAACCATTACTGACCCCAGGATGATGACCACGTTGTACCTTTCCGACCACTTGAGCAGCTTCTCTAGAACTGTGAGCGTACAATTTATCATTTTGCTTATTGTAGCGTTCTCCAATCGTGAAAATTTTTTCATCGGTAAAGAGGATATTTCTGTGCCTTCCACCTGCGTATCGCCACAGAAGGTTTAGTCGTTTTGATCGATCCACTTCATCCATCTTTAATTGTAAAGATAGATTTAGGGCACGTCCTGTAGACATTTTGCTTCCGAATGCGGTTTCGACGAATTCTGGCTTTAACAGCATTAACAGCCTTTGTAGTTCTGACAGCGCGCGGCCGCCCCGATCTTTTCTGATCTTCGACATAGGAAGTGTTGTTGTATCTGTTGATAGTACGATATACGAATATACGGCTGATACCAAGCTTTTGAAGTGTCTGGAATATGACCGACCGGACCGGCTCCATACCCACTTTGTGCAAGGCGATCACTGCAATCCTATTTTATTTAACACGCCATTCCATGTTGTAATTTGGTGATGAACACGAGAAAATATGAGAAATGGCGCAAGATAAAGAAGTTTTTAAAATAATAAACGTGTTCCAAATTCATAATGATTAAAAAGAAATAAAAAAGAAAAGCATTTATGTAACAATATTTATGGCTAGTCTAGTTATATATTATAGATATAGCAGATATAGTTAGTATATACACAGTACCTCATTATGCTCGTCACTCTGTGACAAGATTGTAAAGTCTCGTTACCTCAGTCATAGCACTAGCTATCAACGCCCTTCAAACCGAAACATAATTATGTTTGCACACTACTATTAGGAAATAGAAGTAGCGGTGGTACCTACCTAGATGATACCTAGCGACGAAGACCTACCTCCAGTGTAATTTTTTTTTATTAATAGAAGACGTCATACCATTCATGAATTAGACGTCGCGGGTGCGGGTGCGGGTGCGCGGGCGACTGTGTTGTGGCAGTGTCCGTTTTCATTGTTGCACTAGTTCGAAGCCGGCACATAACATCCGGTGCGACGCGAGCGATCGAATTACTCACACAACTGTTTACCTCGACATCGGGATTTATCGAAAAAGCATATTTCCTATCTATATGCCAACGTGGTTAAATATCAGTGTATGATTTC
Source organism: Ornithoptera priamus (assembly GCA_029034505.1). Classification (NCBI taxonomy): domain Eukaryota; kingdom Metazoa; phylum Arthropoda; class Insecta; order Lepidoptera; family Papilionidae; genus Ornithoptera; species Ornithoptera priamus. The sequence continues at coordinate 2,172,055 of JARDWD010000584.1, forward strand.
ACGTATGACGCAATGTCCTACCATTCTACCAATTGTTGTTCTTAACGTGATAAAAATCATCGATAAATCGCTCACGTTTTTTTTATGTTTACCGCCATTCCTTTTTAATCAATGATGCGACTATACGAGCGCGACATTCACTTGACAGCAACACCCCTGCCTGCCCATAACACCGTAGCGCTAGTTAGGATGATTTACACGGCACCACATGTACTCGTATCTTCAGACATTAAATTAAGTTTCGTTACCCTAGTAATTTCACTAGCTACAGCGCCCTTTGACCTCAGTAATGTTTGTATACTACATGTTTGGCGGCAGAAATAGACGGCTGCGGCGGTATCCGCCATGCTCGATAACAAAGACTTATTACCCTTATACATATATAACCCAACCCTTATCATACACATATAAAAATTAAAAAAAAATAAACTTCATTCTTAATAATGCATGCAGTGGTAATGACAAAGCAGCTAAGACCAAGAGCAACACATTGTGCTTGTCGCCTTAAAATGAAAAATGTTAAATCTCGTTACGCCAGTAATTTTACTAGCTACAGCGTCCTTTAAACCGCAACACAATAATGTTTGCATACTACTACTTGGCGCGGGATATAGTAACTGCCGTGGTACCTACCTAGACAGTCTCCTGCAACACACCTACCATCAGTTATCCATAGCGTATTCATCTCATTCTCTTACAAAGTAACCAAATCACAGTTTCACCTTTACTTACTATACAATGCTATGCTAAAGGTGAATATTGTGAGACGCAATCGCAGATTCTTGAAATTTTGCCAATATGCCGCCTATCGAAGATTCTGGTTTATTTGTAGTAATGAAGATACTCACAACATACCCACATGTACGCCGCTTTTCGACATCACGCGTCGAGTTTTTTATTTATTCAATTAAACGACGAGATGAGCAGATCATTCACCTGATGGTAAGTGGTACGCCTGCCAATAACAACGTGGCGCTAGTTACAATGATATACACAGCACTACATTGCGTGTCACCTGAGACATAAAATGTTGAGCCTCATCACCACAGTAATTAAACTAGCCACAGCGCCCTTTACACCGGAACACAGTAACATTTGCATACTACTGTTTGGCGCCAGAAATAGGCGCTGCGAGAGTACCTACCTAATCGGTCTCGGGCAATAGACAATACTACCAGTGGTAAATTAACTAGCTACCGAGGGGTATGTAAGGGGTCTCATACAATTGACGGGACCCAAGCCAACCTCACCTGCTCGTGGTGCACCCTGATAATCAACAAATGTGGTTCTGGATTCCACCAACCCACATTGGACTAGCATGGTGGGAAATGGCTCAAATCCTATTGCATGAACCCTTACAAACGACGGCTACCGGTGCCAGGCAGATCGCGGGAGGCCGCTAGATGCGGTCAGCGCAGGGTCGATTGATGTGGAGATCTTTGGAGGAGGCCTATGACGACTCTATCGGCTGATTATGATGGCGAGGTAATTTAACTAGCTACAGCATCCTTTTAACCGAAACATTATGTTTGCAGATTATGTTGCGGTTTGAAGATTTTGTGATTATTTTCTTCGGTGGCAGAAATATAGAGTTCGGTTTTACCTAAACGGTCTCGAGCAATAGAAAGCAAGCTGTTGTTGTACCCAAAACTGCGAGCTAGTAATCAGGTTTGATTTCGTAAATAATTATAAAATAATAATTCTAACGAGGCAATGTGTTAAGAATCAGGATTCATAGTTTACGTAAACGGTTCAACAAGCTTTAAAACAAAACAAATGGTACGTATCGAATTTTCTTACTAATAATCATTTCACGCAATCTCGTGCCGTAATGCGATATGCGCCTGCGCACGCCTCCACTCACACCGAACTACGCTACGATAATAATAAAATAATATTTAAAATAAATAAAAAGGACGAATTTGTTATAAGAACTAGAAATTGTATATATTTAAAACCTATGAGTATGGCTTCTTCATAACACATATCTGGGTAAAAACATTATCAACTCGTTATACTGGTGAAAGGTTTCTTCTGGTGTCAGAGACTCTAGGGGGATACCACCGCAGCGCCTATTTCTGCAGCCAAAGAGTTATATGCAAACATTACTGTGTTCCGGTATGAAAGGCGCTGCAGCTAAAGTGGGAGCGGGGTAACGAAAATCAACGTCTTATTTCAGGGGTTTTTCTGTGTAACATTCTAAGAAGCACCAAGTTCTTATGTGCAGGCGCATCATTTACGTTCAGGTGAACGTCCGGCCCTTCTCGCTTCGTAGTATAAAAAAATATTTCTATTGCATTCTTAAATTTCTGACAGTAAAATATTTAGAAATTATATTGGCCATATTTCTCATCATTATTATCACTAGACAGAAGACAACTGCTGTAGATTAGGCATCCCCATATTTATCAACTGTTAAAAATTTTTAATGATAGCTTCAAAATCTTAGTTATAGTCATTTATAGTTGAAAAGACCATAAATTTTAGACCATATTAAAATATTTTGATTATTTATATAACATATTAGATTTTTATAATGTATATATGAAGATCTCAACAAAAATCGTCATAATTTATATATCGGTTATTATTAAATGGCAGGCATTAGTAAAAAAGAAATTAATAATATACTATGTCATACTATGCTTTCCTATTACTATTACTCATTAAAACAGTAGTATGCAAACATTACTGTGTAGAGGTTGAAAATTAGTTGTGTATAGTGAAATTACTGGGGATAAGTAAGACTTCATCATATACCTCATGACGAAGAGCATAGTAAATGGCGTGACGTTGTTATGGAAATCTTTCTAAAAGATGGTTCTGGGAAGAAAGACTAGGTTATGTGGGGGTTTTACCCACTAAAACCCTCTCGGTGGTCATTTTTCAGTGCATTGCAGGAGGCCTAGGGATCTACGGAACACACCGGTGTCTCCACGCACTAACGCTTAACCCGGTCTTTCTTTACACTTATAACCATCCACGTTCATCCTCATTACTTTGTTTGTTATATTCCTTCATCCCTCCGCATAACATGCTCGTACCACGCTAACCTCTTGCTCCTCAATTTCTCTATCACTGGAGCAACTTTCAGACTTCCTCTAATATACTCATTCATAATTTTATTCAACCTTGTCACACAACACATCCATCTTAACATTCGCATCTCGACCACGTGTAATCCTCCTTGTTCGGTAAAGGTTGTTATTATTAATAACATGCGCAACGCAACGGTGTGACGGCGGGACCAGGCTTTACGCAACGTAAGTGCGCTACAAGGAAACTGTTTGTCGCGAATGTGTCGAAACACACATACCGATAACTGGAAGCGTTAATAAAATGCACATTTTCGGCAAATGCACCAGCCGCTGCTGAATTATTTCAACCTTACGAACAATGCAAATATAATGCGTAATGTGTTTTCGTGTATCGCGACGTGTCCCCTACCACGGGTTTATTGCATTTCATATCTAGCAGGCATAAAAATGTGGCGCTAGTTAGGATGGTATACATTACACCATATTGCGCTTGTCGCCTTGAGATATAAGACGTTGAGTCTCGTTACCGCAATAATTATATTATCTACAGCGCCCTTCAAACCAGAACACATTTATGTTTGCACATCGCAGTTTGGCGGCAGAAATAGTAGCAACAGAGAATTATTACTATTATATTTTTTATTGGTGACAATTCACTATGTTCTGGAGACCATCTAGGTAGGTATCACTACAGCGCTTATTTCTGCCGACTAATAGTATTATGCAAAATTTAAACCTATTCCGGGTTGTAGGACGCTGTAACTAGTGAAATTACTTGGGTAACGTGACTAAACATCATAAGTTTTGAAGTGGCGAGCACAGTGTATATCACCGTAACTAGCGTCACGTTCTAGTCAGGTGTATCATTTACCATCAGACAACATCTGACTGCGGAGGCCGTTAAGATACGTCCACCAATTTAATGAACCAAATCACTGGAGTAATTAGATTTAACATCTGATCAAGACGAAGAACGCAACGTAGACGTTAACATAGCACCATAGGACAGACATAATATCTATGTATATGTCATACCATCAAGTGAGCGTCCTGGTCATCTCATCACTTCGAGTAACACACAAATTTTTGTATGAAAACAACAAAGGAAGGATCGTAGAGGATTCTTAAGTAGATAATGTTTCGCGATAAATTAAACAAAATTGGATTGCTCCAATGTTAGACCAGTCTTATGCCCCAAATAGGCGACTTAATTACATTAGCCGAAGCTGATCGATTCGCATTGAACGATCAATACACCACAACCAAGTACAGCTCTACTTTTATTTATTCGACGAGACGAGCGAGTTCACCTCATGGTAACAGCACCACGTGTTCGTCGCTTTAGACATAAAATATTTTGTATCGTAATTTCACTAGGTGCAACGCCCTTCAAACGGGAACATAGTAATATTTGCACACCACTGTTTGGCGGTAGAAATACGCGCTGCAGTAGTAACCTACGTAGACGGTCTACGGCAACGGAGATCTACCACCAGTTCTCCCGAAATTACTTGGGTGACTTTGAGTAGTATGAAAGTGTAATATCGTCGTCCTTCGTAAACAATATAAGCGAAGACTAATTATTGTGGACATTCACATCACGTCCCTTTGGATTACCACCCTAACTACTCCATCAGTTATTTCTACAAATTAATACTGGGTACAAATTTATATAGACACAAACAACAATCTTATTGGATGAGATAATTTGTTTATACCACGTGTGTGGGACCCTAATGTTAATAAAACTAAATCGGATACTAAGCTTCAGAAATCTATAAGACGCGATAGGAATGTGGGTATAATGAACTTTAACAATAACAAAAGTTGCAGGTACTCCGATAAAATTGTTAAAACGCCTATCAGCTCTGTTCTCTAATGATCATGGCTGCTGAAAAATAATTATATATAATTCATCATCATCAGCTAAAAGACGCTCATTACTAGTCATAGGCTTCCTCGTCGATCGATTCCGTCTGCTTTCAAATGGTGGGAGTTTGCCCAAATCCTTTCGACTGAATTCCTCTAAATCATGGTTTATGCCCTCGGTGTTATCTGAGGCCTCGTAAACATTTATATTCGCGTAAATATAAATAATCATTCTTCCTCTTGCTCTGTGGGGTCGGCACAGCATGTACTTCTCTTCCACATCCATCTATCAGCCATCATATCTGAATTCACACTCTTCTTACGCATGTCATTTTTCACACAATCCATCCACACTTTCCTCGGCCTTACTCTACCGTTATAACCATCCACATTCATTCTCATTACTTTCTTTGTTGTATGTCCTTCATCCCTCCGCATAACATACCCGTACCACGCTAACGTCTTGCTCTTCAACTTTTCTGTCACTGGAGCAACTTTCAGACTTCCTCTAATATACTTATTCTTAGTTTTATACATCCTCGTCACGCCACACATCCATCTTAACATTTGCATCTCGGCCACATGTAATCACCTTTCATACGAACCCTTGGTGGCCCAACACTCAGCTCCTTACAACACGACGGGTCTACCGACCGATTTGTAGATCTGTCCCCTAAGTTTAAATATAAAAAATCATTATTTGTCAAAGATGCCGAAATGAATAAGAGAACCTTCCAAATTGTCCGAGGATCGGGTTCAGTCAACTTCATATACGGAGAAAAGGTGTGACATAGATGCGCGCGCTTCGTGACTTCCTCCTTCCTTCTTACTCGGAATTTAAATCGACCTATCGCCATCCCTGCGGCGCGGCGCGGCGCGGTGGCGGGAGCGGGAGCGGAGCGGGTGGTGGTGCGCGGGCGCGCGGGTGAGCGGGCGTGCGGGCGCGGACCGCACGCGGCACACGACAGTGGCCCCTAACGGCGGGTCGCTAAGGCGGCGCGCGCCCACTCGCATAGCGGGTCAGACGTGGACACCGCATATAATAAACGTTTTGATTGATATGGCGGGAACGTACCGAGTACCGCTGCTTTCCTCCACACTCCAATGAGCCTCAACGGTACTGAATTACACCGTGTCGTATCTTTAAGCCCTCATTTATGGTGTCGCCATCGGCAATTACCTACCAACCTACCGCAGTACGCAGATTTCAAATGGTTATTGCAAGGGATTTTGTATCTTATGTTGTATGTTACGTTTGTTACTTGATTGAAAGTTGTTATGGCCATGAGAGACGTGGCCATTGTGTACAAATTGATATACTCTTTACGAAGACCGTTCCGTTTGCGAATGGAGTGCCTCCTCGGAGAAATTTAATTGAATGGTCACATATCATTACGGTTATGCATGCTAAACATACCATGTAGGATTGATACGTCCTTAATATACTTCTTAAGATTATTGTGTCTCCAAGCAATGTATTCTGCTTCATCAACAAAATCCTTATAGATATCCTAGTACGGCTATATGTTTGAATATAATTATCGGTCGAAGAAATATTTTTAATGAAATATAATAATGAAATTATATTATTGAATTTAAATTTACTCTACGTAACAGATTGTATCTGTAGACAGCGGTCTGCCCGTATCGGCGGTCGGCCATCTTGGGATCGATCAGAATGCACGTCAGGATCGAGTCTTCCGTGCCTGTATCATGCCGGTTTAACGGTCCTTCGCTCCTGGTTATAAGCAGTTATGATGTTGGGCCCCGAAGTTTCTAATAGAGACAATTGAAATCATTGTTGCGCAAAACAGGTGTTTTTCCTTTGCTAATGAAAATATTTTTAGACTACAATAACAAACTGTCTAAACAGGCTAAACGTTTATCGCGTATTTATTTCCAAGTTCCGAAATAACTGTTAGTTTATAGTAATTATTACCACAAAAATTTGTTGAACTAATATTTATTGAAAATGACAACTGGGAGACGGTAATTATTATAAATTATTTATTTAAATTGAATAAATATATTATTTCAATTAGTTGTATTGTGAAAAAGTGATTTACAGAAATTATTAAAGATGTAGCAAAAAGTTTTATTGCGTTATTGTATATATGCGAGAAATTCTTAATAATTATTTATCTGTGCACTTGTTCGCTCGTAAACTGTTATTATCTGTGACCCTGCCCAAAATTGTTTTCCAATCGATCGGCCGCTTTCTCCGGACGGAAAAGCGTTACAATTTAGGCGCGTGATGACGCCGCGGTGAAGTGACCAAAGATAATAGTAGCCGGTCAAGTTAGCTAAACATCGTAATGAGAAATAAAATTTAAAATAATAGGGAATATACTCATATATCAATTGTTTACCATACTATTTAAATTAGTCACAGTATTCCCTTAACAAGGCACTGAATAATTTTCCAATAAAGAGCCCTTATGCAATCTTTAAAAGACCGTCCGGAGAAGCAAATTTTTTTCAGAGAAAATCTGCCTTTAAAGAATAGCACCTTCCAACCGAACACCTTCAAAGAAGGCGGTAGGCCACACCTAATAGTGACTCCTTGATATGATTATGATCTATATTCTGGGAGGACGAAGGTTTAATTATCAAAATTTAGAGAATAAAATCTTTTAGGTTTTGGGTGTTGTTACCGATATTTCCCCATTATTTGAATACGTGCTGCCGGTAACGTTTAAGCTGAGAAAAAAAATACATTTCTTTTTCAACAGATGGCGCTGGTAGTGCGGTAACTGTTAAAGATATTGAGTCTTTTTTTTCGATGAAGTTTACGCCGTTAGTTAGTTTGACAATACTACGGCTTCATCAGACTCGGGGATTTTGCGACTCACATTTAACAATAGTCTACGTTGCGATTGTTTTGGTAAATTATGACTATAAAATGCAAAGCAGGAGGTTTTGTATTAATTCATCGTTTTTGTTAATTTTTAACAACGCATTATATATAAATAGAATTTTTACAGTGTAACACAAGAGAAATACACGAATAATGACTTTTAAAATATCTTTCACTTAAATCTTAAAAAATACGTTAAGTTAACAGCTACGCACATGTCGAACTTCGGAAGTCCCTTACATAGCGAGCATTAACAATTACTTCACGTAACCCGTACATTTAACTTAAAGGTACATCACATCACGCGTGGAGTTAAGTTTACTAGGTTGTTTACCTCAACGCCTGACGTCTCCGAGAGGGAAGATTGATGCGCCTCACGCGAGATACGCATCTGAGTGGACGAAGAAAGGATTCTTTGCATATTATTTAACACAACAATAAATTATTGTTCGTTTTATTCGTTCATTTAATGCGCTCGGTACAGGTAAAGATAATAATAAAATAAATTTTAAGACAAAAGAAAAATTTCCAGACGTTTCCAGATACGAGAACTCAGAGACCCAAATGTATGGAGATTCACAAATAAAAAAAAAATTGACAAAAAGTCAGTACTCCTTGCATGTCAGTGGGCACTAAGAGGTAATAAAGAGCCTGTTAAAATTTGAGATGCTTGTTTAGAAATAAAACGAAAAAGAACGAATCTATTGAATACACAAATTTGAATTTACAAACCCGGAATTAAATTATAAGCAGTCCCAACATTGTAGCTTACTTCCTTTTAATCCAAAACTACAGGGAGAACTACAGGAACTTGTCACATATCTAGTACTAATAAAATGTATCATAGATTGATTTGTAGGGACATGTGTTCTATTATTTGCAATCCTTTTTATGCCTATATAATTTTTTCTACGTCTATCGGCTGATGATGACCATGATGAGAATGTCGCAAGTGATGTAGTCATTAATAACAATACAAAAAAAAATTTGATCACAAGTGGTCGCATTTAGAAAATACTTCTAACCCTAAAAGTAGGGTAGTATCAAAGAAAGAGTATTACCACATTTTGAAAAAGTATAATTTGTGTGACAAGAGAATACTTGCGACTTACTCATCTCCGCTATCAACGCGCACCAATTGTCCAAATTTGCCCAGTTTGCCCAATCGGTGCAAACAGCGGCCTTTTGGGCCGGAACGCGTTATCTGATAATAAGTACCGTTGAGTCGAGTCGCTTTGTTGTTTATAGACCGTATGAGTTCAAAGGAATTCGTAGTGAAAAAAATACAAGTTATCAATGTACCTTGTATGTGTAACTTGTCTATTTCTAATAACTTAAAAACGTATCACTAGTTTATCTATACGTACAATTAGATCGAGGAAATTGATAATCTCCATATCCATTCTGGACTGTTCGTCATAAAACAGCATGTAAGCGTAAATCCTTTGGACCAGACAAGTAACTTAGCTATATTAATCTAATCTAATAAAATTAAAATTATCTAGACCTAGACAAGTTTAAAATAAAATTAGATAAACTTCATCTTAATCGGTCTGGAACATAATAGACCTAAGGTATGCGAGTTAAATTTATAAACCCAACTTTCATCTTTTTGCGTCTAAATGAAAATACAATAATTTATAGTCATTTGTAACAATACGAGATAAAATACTCTAAACATCGTTTAAATATGACAAATAATAGCATTGTGACAGCCACGGTCGAATGAAGCCCTAGATCCGTTGTGGACACAAGTGCGAGCGGACAAAAGGATGTGGGCTCCTCTACTCTCGAGAGATACGTCCATCGGCTGAGCAAACCGAATTCCAACAGACAAAACAGGGCTAATGAGATAAACGAGAGAAGGTTTTTGTCAAAATGTAAGAAAGGTTATTTTTGGCCAAATACTTTGACGTCCAAAAAGTTGTTTATTAAATGTATAACTCTGTTGACAGCCAGTGCACCGATGTTATCACTAAATAGGTATTTGTAATCGAGGTATTTAGATAACGCGGGGAATGGGTAGAGGTAATTTTTCTCAAATACCGATCAGCATTAGCGCCCGTTTATGATGAAATGTGGCAATCATTCGCATACAGCGCATGCCTCGATAATCGTTAACGAAATTGCGTTCTTGCGGTTTTACAATCACTTTCTGTTGTAAAATACTAGACGAATTTATCTATTTCACTGTTACGGTTTTTTTTTATTCATTATAGATTTCATCATGAACTAATATTTTCATATTTAATCGACGATAAATAAACTGTCGACATTATTTAAACATTTTTGTTATCTCTGTATTATGATAAAAAATCAATTAATCAAGAGATGCAAGTATACAAAACCAGTATCGTATATCCAATAGAGGTGTTTAAAGCTCGGTTTGCATAACACAATAAAATAAACAGCGGAGGGTAGATACAAACTGGTCGGTGTCGAATGCGATCCACGGCTCGTGCGCGTCTATGTCACTCGTCGAGTTACCGCGTTACAGACCGCACGTGTCGGGTTCACAACGAGATGAGAGCATTTTATTCAAGACTACGATCAATATCGGATTCACATCCGCTTCGGTTAACTTGGATGTTATGCATATTCAAAGGTGAATAAAGTAATAATTTTTGAATAACAGTCTCTAAAAACAATTTTTGCATGGGTTACCTTATGGAAAATCATATCATTGCTTTATTCACTGAACGAATACATTACATGTTCAACTATTTCAGTCTGCGAGTTATGTAAACTATAAATTCGCAATTTATTTCGGAGTGGAATCTAATATAATCTATGTGTACTTACGCTGTGGTGCTGGCGGTTCTGCCGCGGGGGGCGCAGGCGCGTTGGCACCTCCCTGCATCGCCCGCGACGTGCGACCGCGTCGGCGCCTGAGAGAGGTATACCGTGATAATTCAAAGCCAAAGTCACATCAGAAAATGTACGAACATTAGTTAATTTATTGAATGTCAAAGTTTAATCATTCGCAAAACAAACGTCTCGGACCTGAGAAGAATGGGCGCAAGAAACTCAGCGGGATATATATATTATACATACATATACTTTTTAATTCCAAAACGTCTTACATTTCGAATAACATAAATTTATACTGTGATCAGTATGTTTCATACCACAAAGCGTCGGAAGGGACCTAACGTAAATATATTGGGTGGGGATACAGAACCCACATTGAAACAAAGTTTTATTTCGCATATAACAGCTTGACGGTAGAAATAGAGTGTGATGATGTATGATCTCATTTCCGTAGAAAATTAGATCTTTTTCTACCGAAATAAAATTATAAGTTCACTTTAAAAAAATCAGTATGCGAAAAATAATAATAAATGAAAAAGTAATAATTGGAAGGATTGTGTTATAGTATTAATAGTCATTCATTAGCTAAAAGCTTCATAATTAGGAAAGTATCTTATTTTTTATAATCTCTGTTTCACCATCTTCGATTATTGAAAAATACGGATTTTAGGAATTTGGCAAGTGCAAGATAATGAAAAGCTTGTTGCTATATTGAATAAGTTTAATGTTTATCGTGTATTCAAATTAAATACGTTTAAGTTTATTAACAACCGGACATGTTACAATGAGACACTAGTTAATAAGTAATGATGTCCCATAGGTGGGAGGGTATCTAAGTATGTATAAACAGCTCGTACAAGTTTAGCAGTATCATTTCCTTCAACGGCAGACGTCTAATTAAAATTCCGGCTTGACGACCCCTACCGATTGATATTCCACGTTTTAATTAATTTATATAGATAATACATGTAAATTTGTTTCCGTCGCCTCGATTAAAAAAATCTTCGTTGTTTTACATATATAATCAGTATTTAGTATATATTGTGTTTAGTAGATCTACACGAAGTGGAAGAATTTGAAACGAAAACACATTCAAGAGTATTAGATTAGAACATTTGTGATATTGATGATGGTCAAACGAGGTGGTGGTTCACGAGACGGTAAATGATCATCGTCACATATAGACAATGGCAATAGTTAAAAGTAGAACAAATCGAAACTGATTGGAGAAAAAACTACTTTGATATACATTTTGTGTAATTTGCTTTAAGTGGTGATATTATGCACAGTGTTTTATGTATTACTTTAAAATTTGGGATAAAAGAAAATTTAGATATAAGTTTAAAGAATGTTGCAAATGAATTTGTATATGATCGGATGGTTACAGTTGCACCTGTGCACAGTCTACAACAAAGGAGTCAGTGCGGGCAATGAGTCAGAGCCCTTCAGTTTATCAACTTCCTACACTACTTACCTTTCCTACTTACCGGGCGTCAATCGGCGAGAAATGAGGGTACATATACGTCGCATCTATTGCTAGAGTCGCCAAGCATGCGATGGATTAGAGAAGAGTCTTTTTTGTGGACAATTTAATGTTCATAAAACGATAGATTGTATAAAATCAGTAGAAAAATATTTTTTTAATAATTATTGAATCTTTGTATTAGGAAGATCATATCAATCAACCTCACGAGCTTAAGGTTAAAGATGCTTTATATAAACACTAGCTTTTGCCGTCCGCATCGCTGGCAGTAATATAAAATTAGACTTAAAATTTGTCTGGAATATTCCTTAAGAGTAACCGCAAAGGACTTTCTATAGCAACCGTTACTATAGCAACCGCATAAACAATACGAAATAAAAATGTTTATGAAAGTTAATTTAAAATAAAATGATGAAGGATCTATAAAATAAAAAAATAGCCTATAAGAAACGACAAATTATTCAGCGTCGATTGATCACGCTTCCGTGTCGATACGTTCACTACTTTTCACGTGATTGGCGAACAAAGAAAACACATTATCAATATTTATATGAGGTTACTATTGGATACCATTCGGTATACGGCTTAACTGGCTTAAACTTCTCTTGTTTTCTGACTCAAGAGTCGGTCTCTGATTCGATTCCGGCGGATGTGATAGACTTTTGTTCGTAGCCTAAGTTTTAGAATCAGCTTGGTTAATTAACACCAGGATTTAAATCTGCTGCGACAATAACATAATTAATATGTTTCTGCTATTCTATTACGTTTATTATGTTCAAAAATATAAAGATTTATTAATATCACAGTTCTAGATAAAGTAACATAATTTAGTCGCTCTAAACAAAAACTAATGAAGAGACAACTGAATGATAGAATGAATCTGTTTTACCTGATTTACATTGTGTTTGTAATGATCTATGTTCACGATTAGCATCATCAGACGAAATGATGGATGCTTTATCTTACGTATCTCCCAAGATTTTTTAGGATTACTTCTACTCGTTTTGATATAATAAGGTAATTATGTTAAGTGGATGGTCAATTGTCGTCGTTAGTGAAGAAATGGTAAGTACATCAGCAAGGTTTAGAAGCTTGATTTATTAAAAGAAAAAAGTTTCCCCATCGACTTTTTAGTTCTCATTTTACGCGAATCCCACTAATTTATGAACAAAGACGTCGGTTGGCTGTCGGTGTCCTTTGATGGAGTGGATTACACGTTACTTAGAAACTTGAAAGAGTCGTAATACAATATTTATTACTTATCTTAGCATTTACCGATAAGCGGCTCTCTACTGAGAGACGGCAATTCCTTTACCATTGTTTAAAATATAAGTAAAGACTGCGATTGCTAATTTACTTGTAATGATTCATTTTGTGGCACACCTAATGAAATGGACTTTTAGATACGTCTTTATAAAACATCTAGCAAGCTTATTGTGAAAAACTATTACTATTATTTAGAATAATTAGATGTCTTATATAATATTTGGGTACTTACGTATTAACGCCACCGCAGCGGAACGCGATATAGGTAGGTTAGGTATATATTATTTCTAATTTATTAATAATCTTTCTAATTATTTATATTGGAAAGGGAAGATTCTTCCCTTTCTCCCACGTTAAATAAATAAAAATAAACCTAACCTACCTATATCGCGTTCCGCTGCGGTGGCGTTAATACGTAAGTACCAATATTTGTCATACAGTATGCTATGGAGACCGCTATGCTCAAAGTAATTCTGCGCAATCAAATCAGAATTAGGATATCTACATAAGAACCAGATTTATTGATCTAAAAGTAGTGGACGCCTAATTGGCAATGGGTAGATAACATATTTAGTAGAACCGGTGGACGTTGGAGACTAGAGCAGCTAGAATGGTGACACCCTCACCGGAAACTGTTGGCAGATTTTCAACAGCCAACATTAAAAAAACATTGGGAGCTACTGAATGGTAAAGAGAAAATCCGAGTTTTGCTAAATAAATTACAAAAGATTTTTATCCCGAAATGAAGGCCAGTTGGTTGATATGATGGGGAACTTTCCTCAACGACAATTTAATTTTTCTTCACTCTAACGTAGACAACTATATCTCTATTGTTGCTTACTACCCCACCTCCTACAATGGATATATAAATTGAATTTTTATGTAATGTATTTGGATATTTATATAACTTGGATCTATTCCAAGTATTGTATTGTCTGAGGACAGTGAGTATCATGAGAGGCAACCTGTCAACTCCACATCACGCTACATCTACTTATAGAAACCTAAATTTCATGATTCATACCTTTCATACTTAAAATTACTTAGAAAATGTTACTAATCTATGTTTTCTTCTCAGTCTTTTCGTTATACTAGAATTTGCATTACGATAAAGAAAAATAACTAAAAAGAAGTACAAATAGCAATTTCTGTTCTATTTTCATTAAAAAGAATTAACTATGAGATGCAAGGTTTTTATTATCGATATTGATGACGTTAACAGTCTGCGATACTATTTTATTTCAAAGTGTCTGATGAAAGATATTGAAAAATTGAAATAATTAAACGTAGATATTTATCCTACTTCGGTATCTTTGGTGGAGGTACCTGTGCCTGACAAACAAAATCAATTACTCTTATTTATCGCGTTGTTATCGCAACTCGCAAGGATTTCAACGTTTATCGCCGCTGCAGACGTGATCCGATGACAATATAATCTATAATAATTACAAAATGGGTTTTTCATGTAATTGTTTTCTTTTTTACGGATATTCTGCTTCTTTATTATTTGTAAAACTGAAAACTGTACAATTACAATTAAATGATACATAAGTATTACAGTTTTGTATACGAAGAACATTACTATATACAGATAAACAGACGAATAATTTGTTAGAACTTTCGAGAACTGTCTAACATTTTTTGTTGTAAATAATGAAGTAGTAATTTTGTTGCGACATATTTTAGTATTAGCTGTTCTCCACCCATTTTGCTATCTATAACACCACCGCAACTCCCTCTGAGGAAGGAATTATGTAAAATCCAATCTTATCTGACGTTTAAACCGCCGAAGCAATATCTCTACCAAATTTTGAGTGTTTACGTATAATAGGTTCGAAGATCTTATGAGACAATGTATCTCTGGATATCTCCTGTATCTATTAACTAGCTGTACCCTGCACTGCTTTATTACCACTAATATACAATTAGATTGGAAATTGAAATTTGAAAGAAATCATTTCAACCGGCGGCACCCGCCGTCTCCCAGGTCTCTTCTCGTTTAGTAACACCCTCGCAATCTCTTTTGGGGGTAAAATTTCGTAAAAGCCGTTCGTAGCTGGCCTATACTTGGCGAAAGGAATGTTCTACCAAATTTCAAGTATCTAAAAGCCAGAGGAGTCGCTACTTCCAAAGATATCGTAACGAATCTGTACACAGTTGAAATTCTCCTATACATATAGAACATATAAATTAGAAATATATTACCTATTGAATATTATATTATATTATGGTAATATATTACGAAGCATATGGACGTTATGTTTTATAGTTCACACGCCTACATTGGAACGTTAAGGAATCGCGGGTCGGTAATTAAAATCGATAAAGGCGACGAAACATTCAATATTTATAGGCGATTTGACAAATTATTACGCCACATTTTCTCCATAAAATTATCGCTATCGGTGCATTCGTGACAATGTTGCCATAACCATCTCCAAACGATTTTTTTTTTGATGCAATTACGTTAAGAGATATTGCCGCGGATATAGATAACTCTGATGACACGTCAGCATGGTGCATGTCAATTATCTAATCATTGGTAAGATGTGAGCTCTTACAACAGATCTGTGGAAGTGATTTTTTCGGGATTCCGAAGCCGTCGGTATTGGTGGTTTTATCAGAATTTAAGAGGTCATTAATTTGACATTTAAACGGACTAAAATCTAACGAATTGTGATCATGATCAAATTTCTTATCAGATTCTATGATCAAAGTAATATTCTTTTAAGATTTTTCTTCATCGCTCTTTATTATCTCTCACTTTTAACAAATGGGAGGTGGTTAAGGTATACATTAAGAATCTTCTTTATTATCATCCTTATTATGGATTACAGCTTGTGATGCTTCTTCATGCCCGGCGGGTAGTTGTGTTCTGATCATACTTCATTAAAGGTGGATTGTAATGGATCAGTCCAATTTGTGTTAATTCCTTTTATCTTGAACATGATTTGTAACTGTAGGTCTATTGTGATATTTCCAGAGAAATTCGTATATAAATCGATTTAGAAACCACACTGCTGTCTTTCTCCTGTTGGACTGATCATAACATTGTATTCTTCCAACAGAGGAGTTATATTATAGATTTTAATGTGAATCCCGTTTAAGCGTAATAAGCGCTTGTAGCGTAGGTAATTTCCCAGTTTACGTTGTTAATGTATCACAAGATGGTTATCGTGCACTCGATGTTTTCTCTCCAGCGGCCGGCTATCTTGGACCACTTGAGATAAGCCCCGCCATTACCAGATATGTCTCAATTTGAGATGAGATTCATGATCTTTATCGCGACCTGTTGTAATTTCGTCTTAATGACGAGTGCTCGTGATAAACATGTGGCATACAATGGACTGCGTTTGTGAAATAACTATAACAGTTTCTTTTTAAATAACATTAATAACTACTATGTACGAATTATTAGTGAAGACGCTTAGATTTCTCTTTTACCTTTTTTACCGTTTACCTGGTGTTAAATGATAACTCAGGGCAAAACAAAGCGGTGCCAGATGGTGTACACTGCATTACGTTATGGTCGTCGTTTAACATATTTCGAGCCTCGTTACACCTGTAGTTGCACTAGCTAAAACATCCTTTAAACCGACAAACAGTGATGTTTGCACAGGAGTGGTTGGTGGCAAGGAAAGACTTTACGGTGGTACCTTACTTATAACATCACCGACGACAGAGTCCTACAACCAGTTTGTTTTTACTGGCTTTTTTTAGTCCTCTCGTTGGTGATAACTACTAAACTGTAATCTTCTTCTTCCTGCTCTTTTCCCAGCAGTGGGGTCGGCACAGTATTTACTTCTCTTCCGTATCCCTCTATCAGCCGTCATATCTGAATTCACACTCTACTTACACGTGTCATCTTTCACACAATTCATCCACACTACTACTACTTAACAGTAATAACAGTATTAATTAAATGTTGTGCCAAGTGGAATGCGTGAAGATGTCGAGGGCAGAGCGTAGTTAAAAAAGACAAAGACAGCCCCTAACACCAAAATCCATAATAGCTGGGAAAATTTAGAGAGAGAATAAATATTTAAAAATGTAAGTAGATATATCAATTAACAACAGAAATTCCTATCAATACAGTTATCCATAAAAAATTGTGAATTTGAAATGTAGTGTAATTCAGCTGACAAATATTGCTACAAATGTATTTGCTAACGAAAGATGTAGTATCTGTAGCCTACAGTTCGCAAACGCTTAACATCTTTACATATGTATTGGAGGTATCCAGAGCTTCATTGACTGATCACAAGATCTTCGAAACTTATACACATAAACACTCAAAATTTCGTAGAGATATTGCTTTTGCCATTTAGAGGTCAGATAAGAATGGAATTTACAAAATTCCTTTCCTAAAAAGAGTTAAGTGGGGATGGATTTTTTTTTCTATACTAAAGCAAGCAAAGTTGGAGTGGAACAACGAGTATTGTTTCTAAAAATTTATACCTTTATTATTTTAAATGAGAATCAAAAATATGTATCAATATACATTAAAATATAAAATTAAATGTACCATAAATTTTCGAAGGTTACCCATAAACAACGTCTAAATGAACTTGCGTTTGCATTATTTCGAAGCATTTTCTTCAAGATAAGGAACCTCCTCGTACATTACCAAAGACGTTTTGCATTTGTAATTTTATTTAATTAATTTTTTTGCAAATTCACCCCCCTTCGATTATAAAATTTGAAGGTATTTTTTTTCCTGACAAGTTTGCAAAATATTATAACCAGAACATTGTAGTAGTCTTATTAACAGAGGTCTTATTAACCGAGTAGACGATATGCTTTGTGGTAAATATGCTTATTCAAATATGTACCTGGTGCTTGGATAAGTTTTTGTATATGCTTGGATATAGAAGTTCCCTGTGCAGATTTTTAACGCCAATTATATAAAGAACCATTGTAATGCCAACGTATTAAGTAATATATATTATCTACGCCTAAAGCGTTAATATAAACCAAGTTATATAATATTTTTGTATATAATAAACACTGGATTTTATAATGTTACCTGTCCTCAATGTATTTGTAAAATTACCGGTTAGCGTTTATTTATAAACCATGCCTAAATTTTTAAATATTTAAATTTTGTACTATTTGATTAAATTTCTAGTACATATTTTTTATTGAAATTATATATTAGCAAATAACTATTATAGTCATAAAGGTACTGTTTACGAAAAAAATATTTATTAGTTTTTAATCGATAGCTTTTAATGTATAGAAGTTTGGTGAAGGAGCTAATCTAGTTAAAATAGAGTCAAAAATACATAAACAGTAATAATTTCATTTATTAATATTACTTTATAGTACCTATTTCCATAAAAGTTTATTTAGGTTTTTAATAGGTAAATAATGAAAATAAATCAATTTTTTATGCCGATTTTGATTCAAACACGAACAAAAAAAGGTCAAAGCATTTAAATCTGTAGAACGGCTAGGGTCCGTCGGGACTTTTAAAGAAACAATTTTAGTTTTTAAATATTATTTTAAATATTTCTAGTTACACAAGATCAAGTTCAGTCAATAACCAACGTTTTCAATATTGAAATCTTGAAAATTTATTTTAATGCTGTTTAAATCGAAAATGACATTTTCAAATGTCACAAAAATAACAAATTGAAAAATTTAATCTGGTAGACATTTTTGTAATATTAACCGAATTTTTCTAAAGCGTCACTTGTAATTAAAGCATTAATAAAATTATTTAAGGAAATACTATAAATATAACAAAAAAATATGTACAGGGAGCAGGTTAATGTTTGTGTTTGTAATTTGGTGCACCGGGTATTACAGTAATGCGATTGTGTATCCACAATATATTAGTGTGCAATGGGACTGGTGTAGGGCGTCTGCAACCGCAAACACTAAATACGTAATTTGCATTGTAATCTAATCACGACGACACTTACCCAATCGTGGATAATTTTCGCGATATCGGCCCGCTAAAATTTTCAACGAAAAGTCCAATTTTACACTGAATAATTCTCAGTCTCTCACATCACACGGTAACATTGATTATTGAGCACAGATTTGTAAAAAGCACTACGGTGAGAGTTTGTAAGCACAATTTTTCTTGTATATTATTTAATCTAGTGTCGCGCGCTCTTGTAAGTATGGCGCATCTCGCGCAGAAATGACAACCTCGCGCGGCGAGATGTCGTCTCCTTGTGATTGTGATGAGAGTACGCACTGTCGCTTGCTCTCGGGGGAGCAGAAGATGGCCGCCGATTGGTGGAGAGTGGTAGCCGAGCGCGCGGGGAGAAGGAGAGAGCGCATCTCGTGCTTGTCGCGAGTGAGTGAGACGGCGTCTGTTTCGTCGTCCTGCCGCGGATTGTCCGGCGGGCGAGTTCAGGTGGATCATTGTCGAGAGCGCGTTATGATAATATGGAGATGTCATTCAAAATTGTTCCGAATTATCGAACAGTATTTAATCCACCTTATCTAACTTGTATAAAGTATTTAATAAAATAATAAGAACAATAGAAAACTGTACAAAATGTACGAGGAGTAAGATTAATTTATTATTATATAGTGACAGATAAAAGAAATGTAATTTGACCGGATAATAACCCAATACATCTTTTTTAAATTTGTTTTGTGTATTTCGCATTAAACAACGTGTTATTATAAATAAATAGTAACACAAGTATATTTTGTATTATTTTAATGCTAATCTTAAGATATACCTGGAAAATTTAGAAATTTTATTGATGATTGAAAAAGAAAAAAAAAAGACCATCTTTTAAAAGTTTTTTTACTGTGTGTGGTTATTGTCTATGATTTATTATAAATGTATATATTTCTTGAGAAATACAGAGTACTCACGAATTTATCTTTTGACTACTAAATGTCTAAAACAGGGATGTTATTTCATATTAGTTATAGTCGTTCGGGTTACTTAGATAAACACAGGAAAAATAATGGCAACCACAAACATGTCCACGAATACATTGCAGATTTACTGACACCTATATCTTCGTGTGGAAACAGTGAAGTGCAGCCAAGAATTATGTTTTGTATAAGGTTTTATATAACTCTTGTAAATATAATTTTTTTAAAAAAATTTACTAATTGTTTAGAGCACCTCTTTTGAGTTATTGTTTTAAAAAAAGACTAAGACTAGTCTTTGACATTGTTATTGTCATTAGTATTTATCTACAATGGGCTAGCACTTGACCTCCATTTCATATGTAAAGAGACATTGAAGCCGTGGAAGGTGAGGCGAGCTCGACACTTCGATACAATCTAAAAAATTTATTGGTAATATTAATTAACAGTTACAATTCCTCGACTCTTGATAGTTGTTTTAGGATTTTAATATAACTAATTAACTTAAAAAGAGCGTCTGTTGCATGAGCCTGTGTGTGTGAGAAGTAGACTTTTTTTCCAATGATATCAGTGCTCTTTGTCTCTGACAACTTTTACAGCATAATCGAATATTGGATCCACGAGCTAAAAGCTATGTCAACTTCAATACATGTTAATTTAAAACGTTTAAAATAAATGTTCTATTATTTAAAAAAAGATGACTATCATCAAATGATGTTATTTCTTTAAGTTTATCAATTCTTTCGATATTATTTTATACTGGAATAATACTTTTTTAATTTAATTTTATAACACAAGAATATAATAGAATTTTTGACGTATCAAACTTTCTTCGTAATTTTGATGTTGAAGTTCTATTGTAGAGGTTAAGTTTTTTTTATTTAATTTTTTATCCAAAAAATTGACTTAGAAATTTGTGGTTTTAAAGTTTTAAAGGTATGCTGAAGTATGTTTTTTTCTGTTAACGTTTGTAATGATAGTCATGTTTTCAAAGAAAATTATTGATATAATCATGATCTCTAAAAGCATAGTGTTGTAGTAATATTTTTTAATTATTAAATTTCTGCCATTTTGAGGATTTTAAATGTAATAATAATTCACACCCGTATTGATATTTTAATACGAAATATTGGCGCGCGAGCGGTACTGACTTATGTAATGGGTAATATTAATTGCGTCATGTCTATAATTAAAATGACTAAAATTCCCACTAATGACCTAATTTGTTATTTACGACTTTTAAGTAATTATCTTTTCTGTGCCAATTCAACATTTCTCTTAATTGTTACTAAGTATTAGGTCCGTACATATAAAATTGGCGTTTTGTACGGGAGGAATATAAAGTCAATTTTTTTTAAAACCTATTTAATTAATCAAAGTATGCACCGTTGTTATCTATGCACTTTTGCCATCTCATAGATAGTTCATTGATCCCTTTACTAAAAAAAACCATGGGGGCGAGAATCAATAAACTCTTTGAAGGCGGTTTAGACTGTCGCATAGGAGTTGAATTTTTTTCCTTGTAAAAAGTTGTCCAAATTCCGGAAAAAATGGTAATCTGTTGGGGCAAGGTCCGGGAAGTATGGTGGATGTCGCAGACATTCCAATTGTAGCTCATCTAACTTATTGGTTGTTTGTTGTGCAGTGCGTGGTCTTGCATTGTCGTGAAGCAGCAGAGGCCTAGATAGATTGACCAATCTCGGTTGTTTAGCAGCTAGTTCTTCCTTCATGATTTGCAGTTGCTGACAATAAATATCTGCCGTAATCGTTTGGCCAGATTTTAGAAAGCTGTAGTGAACGACACCGGCGCTAGTTCAAAAAACAATCATAAGTAAAATTTCTAAGTCAATTTCCGCTTACGGCAGGATTTAGCTGGGTCTCCTGGGTTCAGCCATCGCGAACGAGTGTTTCCGATTATCGTACAGTATCCACTTTTCATCACAAGTAATGATTCGATTTAAAACCTCTTCATTATTGTGTGGGTTCAGCAAAGTAACACAGCAGCAGCAGTCGACGCGTGCTTGCAAGTTCGATTCACTCAATTCATGAGGTACCCATCGTTCAAGTTTTTTACTTTCTCGATTTGCTTCAAGTAGATTAACACAGTTTTGTCACTTACCCCGAAGTCTGCAGCTATCTCTGACGTGCTTTGTGTTAGATCCATTTCCACGATATCCTTTAATTCTTCCTTTTCTACTTTAGTCTCTGGCCGTCCACGGGGTTGGTTCTGAAGGTCGAAATTTCCAGAACGAAAACTTTGAAACCAAAAACGTACCGCGCTTTCTTTTGCGACACCAGCGCTGTACACATCATTAATTCTTCGAGCTGTTTCTGTAGCACTGGTGCCACGGTAGAACTCGTACTCGTAAATATACCGATATTTCATGTTTTCCATTGTGCGGTAATAAGCGACATCAAAGAATAAAATAATGAGAAAAAAACAAATGAATGACTGTTTACAAAACTCAAATGTACCAACTAAATGAATTGATAAATTTGAATTTGGAATTCTTAATCAAAGAAGAGATATTTCAAATCCAAGTAGTCAGTACGACAAAACGCTAATTTCATATGTAAGGACCTAATATTAAAGTTTAAGCAAAATATGTATATGAAAACACAGATTATCAGAAAAGAGTTATTTTGGCAGTAAGACTGTCTTTAGTAACTTAGATTTTTAAGTAAACTATGAAGGATTAATAAATAACTACTTATTTAAAGTCATTTTATATTTTATTCATTTTCAAATAACGTTCTTGTATTATTTAACAGAACCGATGATAGTTCAATAGATGTATACATCTCATTCCGTTTGACCTCGTCCTATCGGTCAAATATTCTTGTACAAACACATCGCCCCCCCGGTTTACCAACGCGTGGTCAATGTTGTACTGGTCTAAAATTCCTTATTTTTATTTAAATATTGAAGTATATAGAAGCGATGAAAGCTCAGTTTGCGGAATGTTACGTAGAGGTGTGGGTTCGACACTCGTAAGCATTACCTAGTGAAGAAAATGTCCTGAAAGTAACGAAATAGTCAGCTATTGAGGACGCGTGTCATCCGCCAATCACTTTGCTAGCAAGAGGGATAAAAGAGGTTCACTCTTCATGTAAGGCCTCGTGTCTCAGCTGTGGGTTCACTACGATATCTATTGATGTTATGCCTTTAGTATAAAATAATAATATAATTTAAAATTCCTCCTTTCTATTGTTGCTAAACATTTCATTTACTTAGCATTTATGATCTTTTCTTTCTCCCATACCTTTTATAGCCTACATGTCTAGTTTATATTTTTTCTTTAAAAATTAGAGATATGTATTTCTTTAACTGTTATTTTGTGAAAAAAATATAATCTTTTTCACACTGTTAGTATAAAAGTCAAATTGTTAAATATTTAGACTACATTTGTAGTCAAACAAATATTGTAAATAAGTAATTAACAATACATTTTCAAACAACTGAAATCTAAATAAATAATGCGTAACATCTTTGAAGAATATTTTTAATCTTCTTCACGAGGAATATTTAGAAGTGTTGTCATATGATTGGTAACTATGTATTAAAAATATCTTTGTTACCATGGTTCTAATTAGTACGATATAATGTTTGATATTTTAATTAGTTTTTGTTTTGAATAAATGTCGTGAACGTTTTTCTTGTATTATGCGAATATTAGAAATTTATCTAATTTTCACAGGTGTTTAGACACTCCGCACTGTACGATCTATCAGAATGAGCTCTTTATGTCATGAAATCTAATATTGTATGCTTGGTGTTTGATTTAATTATATTAATAATGGATCCCAAGCATGTGGAAATACTCTTTTTTCTATTCAACGAAGTGACGAGACTAGCGGGACGTATATCTGATGGTAAGCGATATTCCTGCCTTTAGCGACGTGGCGCTAGCTACCACCACATTTTGTTTATTAATTTCCAATTTTCTCTGATATTATTTATTCAGGCCCTATTCATTATCATTATCATCAGCCAATAAACGTCCACTGCTGAATATAGGCCTCCCCTCAAAGATCTACACATACATTCAGCATTGCCTCCGGTACCGCTGAGCACTAGGGGTCTGTCGTATGTAACTTTTCATATGAGATATTTGGGCCATTTCCCATCAGGCTGGCCCAATGCGAGTTGGTGGGAGCAAGATCGTCGTTTGTTGATTAGCAGGGTGCACCAAGAGTAGGTGGGGCTTGGGTGGAAGAAATACACAGAATATTATTGTGTCCATATGAATGAAGGAATATTTACTTATTTATTCCTATTGTTTAATTTTTGAAGTTAGTTCTAATTAATAATTTTTTTTTATCTCGGGTAGACTATCTGTATCTATTCTTAAGCCTGTCTCCTACTCAAAATTATACCTGAACCATCTATGGACATTTCGTCAGCCAATGAGGAACAGTTTCCTCCATGGCGTCGTCACATTTGCACCACGGGGTCTCCGGTGAAACGGTTCAAGTATTGGGAGAATCCCCCCTGGCCAGTGAATATCTGAATTAACTGCCCACTTGGCCGGACATTCCTTATTAACTGATATGCTTCTGCTGCGTTCGGGAAAATAACTTAATGATGGACGCGGTACCCACCACATTGCGCTCGCCGCCTTGAGACATAACATGTTAAGTCTCATTAACCCAGTAATTACACTTGCTTTTCGATGTCAGGACATCTGTCTAATCAGTTTGTCACAACTCGTTCGTAATATACTCTAGGAAGTTTTATTATCAATGTTCTATATATATCTATTGGGTATCATTAAAAGTACACGCGTTCATCCAAATATTTATTTAACACAAATCCAATGAATGTATCAAATCTAAAGGCATTATAAATAACGAACACGTTAACAGGGACATAAAAAAGTTTAAATAATGTAAATATAACTTATTTTTGATACATTGACAAAATTTTTGACTTACACGTTTTGGAAAAACGAAAATTAAAAATTGGTATTAATTTTTATGTTTGTTTATTTTTTATTTATTCGTGTCTTAGAATTCTTGTTAAGATATTATATATGTGAAATTAAATTTTAGCTTTAATATCAAATTATCTTTACAAATAAACAACAGGTTACTAAAAGAGAACTTAATACCAGCCATACCAAGTAATAATACTATGTCCAGATTTAAACAATGATTCTCCATCCAGATTCCATTTTTTGTCGCAGCGAGTATGAGAAAAAGTATATATGTAAATAAACGGAAGTAGATTCGTGTTTAGTGTTTTATAAATAAGTTTTAGTAATTTTTAGCACAGTATGTTTATGAAAACGGCAATCTGTTAGGACTTTTTAACAAATTACTTGATTCGACGGAAGGCGCAGTCAAATTAATAATGTCGCGACCACGACCGCTCTGCCAAGGGTATAATGACAAAGAACGAGATCCATCTTAAATTCAAATAGTCATAAATCTAAAATTATAACTAGTAACCAATTATCCAATTTCGCGCCAAATGCCGTAACCGCGTGAAATTCATTCAGTAACCGGCGTGGACGTTTACAAATATGGCCGCGCTAACGGAAAAAATAGAGGGACGGGATGTCCAGCGAGTTAGTTTACAAAATATAGGCAAGGGTGGCTGCGGAAACTGTTTAACAATAGATGTTGCCTATAACCATCTCATAAATTCCGTTAAATTCAATGTTTGGTTATTTTATTGCAGTGAAATGTTCCAACAATCTCTTCTATTGTAGGTATGTAAGAATGACCAAGTCGTCGTTGGCCAGTGTTCTTATTAAATGATCTCCAATCTCCTAGTTTGGGGAAGGCCGAGTTCCAGTAGTGGCTAAATTTATTAGGTTATTTATTTATTTCTGTTTCGTAAAAGTTATCACAGTTGGTAAGAAAGCGCGCGCACTGTGCTCAAACCTAGTCTCGCATGTTTGGCGCCGCTGTAGGTGTGTAATTGCATGACCATCCATACTTTTTTTCTACAAAAGATTGCGGTAACAGACACTGGCCGGTAGGAATGTCTTGTGCCAGCATAAGCTGTGCAAGCAAGAAAAAAGTTAAGATTCAATTTCGCGCCAACGCTTCCGCCATTTTATCGCGTGATGAAAATGATGTATTTGTATTATGACTTTCTTCACTTTCGTTCGGGAATAAATTGGTACATAAATTCTTCCTCATTTATAATTTTATTTAATTATTACGTTTAATAAAACAGTTGTTAATAATATCATCAAACATTTTGTAAATCTTTTATAACATATATGTATAAACGTGGTTTAGTATTTATTTCGTTAATTTCCAATTAGTAATATCTTATCTGTTCTATTTATCAGAAGGTAATCTTAAGTGTTTTAGTACACAGTGAAAAACCAAACATCTAATATATTTTAAGGCGATTTGTGTTCATTATCAGACTAAGGTCTCTCTCCGAGATTTTTTCACTAATCGGGTCTGCGCTGTTCGCATCCAGTAGCTTTCCAGACTGTCAGTGAAACTTGTGATAGGCGGTTCAGCAGATCGCCCTTTCAACCCTACGGTCAATGGTTCTGCCTTATGCCACTTAGGTTTTTTTTGTTTTACATGGGGGATTAGTCTTCACAAACTCGCGGGGATCAAGGTCGGACTTGCACCGATTAAAACCCCCACGATGTTTCATCTTTGTCGCTTTACGTCGGGGTCACGGGAATTCGTTCGCACATCTTCGCGACCCTGCCAGCGCCGGCTGCAACGCGAAGCCCCGTTTCGGGGGGAGAATAGATAGGACAGCAGAACGCAATACTGACACTCCTATTGCCCCACGGCCTCACCGCCATCGCATTAGCGGTGCGGCACCGCTTAGTCGCGAAGGTTCGGATGAGCGGTGAGTCGCAAAACCGACACTCCTCTCTCTTTGTGACTCCATTGTGTCTGCGAAGGACAGTGCAAGCCTGTTTCTGCAACCCGCCAGCACACATCTGATGTGAGCTCTCGCAGCTCACCTAGAGCGGCAAGCTCGGGCCGGTCCTATGTCTCGGTCTAGTCAGGTAAGTTCCTCTTATCTTCACCGTGGGTGATCCAGCGACGGCTACTGAGTCCTACTGCCACGACACGGCGGGAACCTATCCGAGGGGTGCCACTTAGGCCTAGTAATCCTTTGGGCTATATCGGTGTTCGTGGATTTGTATCAGTAAATATTACATTATTGAAACATAACTACATCGAGCTCTTTCTTGTCTGATCCTGATGAAATGGTAATTTATTTATATTTTTTTTTAGAGCCCGAGTAACAGTTTAAATAAAGAGAGTACTGTGCTTGTGTTTGTTTGTTCGGATCGATCCTAACGCATCACATGTATCGTATTTGGCTACAATATTTGTATGCCGCGATATCGCCTCCTCTTGCCCGTGTCAATATTGTTAGAGTGTTCATTGACCTTATGCAACGTGCGTCGGAGAATAACGTATTTAGATTACTTATTTCTATGATATATCGAACGTTTTTGAAGTCAATATTATATATTGTTAAGAAAATTACACCCTTAAGTTTTTATGGCCTAAAATCTACATCACAACTTGTAGATGTCTTAATGAATATAAATCCTATCCAATATGGTCGTCGTGAATATAATTTTCAAACTCCCCCATCTCCTTTTCACCATCGGACGACCAGACGCACGGGGATTTACTATCCATATGTTGTTAGACATCCCTAGTTTGCGAACAAAGAGGTTCAGCTCGTTCTTCATGAGAACAACAAACGAGTGGAACAACTTGCCGGGGTCTGTGTTACTGTTCAAATACGACGCGGGTGTCTTCATCAAAAGAATGAATAAATTGCTACTAGTTTAATGCGTCTTACGACCACAGATTATATTATCACTTAAAATCAGGTGGGATCGTGGTCAAGCGCTGACCGCGATGATATAAAAAAATGGTAAGCTCTGTGTTTTTTTATTCGATAATTGCTATGTAATAGTAAAAGTATTCAACGCCTAAAAAGTATTTAAACTGTATAAGATAAAGATAGCTAAGACATATGTGCACTTTAAACGGTCGCCATTTTGACGCGTTTGCTGTAACGTCCCCGAGTTTGACGTCACGATTATTTATTTATAGTTTGCATGTAAAACCTCTGGGCAACCGCTTTTGTCCTCATAGACTATTATGCCACATTGACTCAAACTGAAAATAATATGCATTGTTATTTTCAATAAAGTATCTTCTTTTTAAACTGCCTTTTCAACTAGTGATAGTTGGCGATCAGCGTGGTAGAGTTCTGTCTCTGGTTAGGCGGAACAATTCGGACGCCCTAGATATGGCAGTCCATTCCCTGATATTCCTCAAGCATGACATTTTTCTTCTCCCCACCTTTCGTTTCCCGCAGCTGCAGAAGATCATATCGCTGATGACGGAGTACATGACCAAGGTAGGAGATTTTACGTTTCTTAACCGTAAGCATGAGGTAACGCTTTTGGCCAATTCGTCCAATAAAGTTTATTAGAAAATGTTTATGAATTAACCTTTTTTTACTTGTATATATTCTGTATTGTATATTTGCTATACTCGGCAAGTTTCGATTCTATTCGATTCGATTCTAGCGGATCGACGAAAATATTCAAGGTTCTCTTTTAGTCGTCTTTTTCAAGACGCTGGGGTGATGTTGACGAAACACTATTATGGTCAATGAAGACTATTCAACGTTATGGGTGTCAGACGTGGCGCCGCTCAGAAGCAGAGGCGAAGAAGATCGGGATGACGTGGAAAGAGATTTAGGGTGTAGTCCAAAATCGAACGCGATGGAGAATCACTGTATACGTCCTTTGCCTCATCTTGGGGTTATAGGATGTTAATGAATGAATGAACGTTGTAGGTGAGTTGAATTGAAGTAAAACAGAATGGTTGAATGATGATAATTAGCTTTAAATTCATATTATTTTCATAACTATCGAATTTTATATATTCTAAACATATATAAATAATATAATATGAACGATTATTCTGAAGATGTGTCCTATGTACGTAATAGTTGTGCGAAAATACTGTTGACATTTTCAAAAGTTTAAGTTTTATGCACACTTCAGCTTAGCAGCAGAAATAGGAGCTACGGTGGTGGTTACATAGACTATTGCCAGCCGTAGCGTCATATCATCTATCAGATTCAACTAGACTTGTCGTTGCTAATGATAAGTATTAATAATCGCGTATACGGCTGCGTGATTAGATAGTGAAGATGCTCAGTTCTCGCGCAATATCACCACCAGCCGTGGTGCGCGGAACAGCTGTGCCCACAAGTTGCGTTTGACGTTTGTCGCAGAGCTTCATTCCATTGTGCGGTTCGCGTCATTAACCTGTGAATGAACCAGGTGAAATGCAGACTGTATTGTTTGCAAAGTTACCTGCTGACAATATTAGTATTGGTCACCTTTTACATGAGAGTTTCAGTCGAATTATTTTAAATTATTCATCGTTCATTGTAGTTCGAAATTGATTCAATGTGAAAAATATTACTTGCTTTTTTTTACCATCCTTGTAAATGTAATTATTAACATCAGCCGATAAACGTCCACTGCTGGATGTAGATTTCCTCCAAAAATCTCCACATCGATCGGTCTTGCGCTGCAGTCAGCAGGGCCTTTGGCTAGTTCATATGGAGGATTTGGACCATTTTCCATCACTCTGGCTCAGTGCGGGTTGGTGTCCGCCAGAACCTCGTTTGTTGATTAGCAAGGTGCATCACGATAAATATAATTATATATTTACAGCTTGATCTCAATTTCATATGATGTCCTTTTCGAAATAGGCGCTGCGGTGGTACCCTTCCAGAAGGTCTTCGGCACTAGAGGAATACCACCAGTATGTTCTGTGAGAATCAAACCGTGGACGGTGCATCGTGATTGCCAAAATATATATTGACAACCGGAGTATAGGAATGCTGTTATGGCGATAAATTTACTATACGAGGATAATCAAATTCTACAACATAAGGCTCTGACTTCGAACCGGAGATCTCCGCGCTACGAGAAAGTCGCTTAGCCACTGCGCCATGGAGGCGGTTAAATCAATATTTTATAGACCCAAAGTAATTACAATATGGTAAAGAATGAGTTAAGGAATATTTTAGGGAGGTCAATAACCAGCAGCGAACCTCTATCGCCTAATGATGATGATTATGGCGATAAAATAAATCAGTTAAAATGCAATACGAAACAAAACATCACACACTATTATTATATATCATCATCAACTGCTGGACATAGGCCTGCCCGAAAGATCTTCACTTCGATCGGTCCCGCGTTGCTTCCATATACAGGAGATACCCAGAGATGCATTGACTCATCACGAGATCTCCGCAACTATTAGACATAATTGCTTCTGCCATTTAGAGGTGAGCTAAGAATGTATTTTACAAAATTTCTTCCTCGAATGGAGTTGCGGCGATGCTGCCCGGAGGCAGCGAGAAGATTTCGAACAAATTTCAAGTCTGAATATCAAATTTGATTCTATATTACTATCAGCCGGATAACGCCCACTGCTGCGCATAGGCCTCCGTATAATATCTCCACGCCAATCAGTCCTGCGCTGCTCGAAATTTTTTATTACAACCAGCAAAGCGGATGGAAACCAGTTAGTAAATAACAGGTTTCTGTTGCCGGAGATCGTCTCAATAATTATCACCAGAGCATCTATTTTACACGCCAAATAGTAGTGTAAACATTACTGTGTTCTGGTTTGAAGGATGTTGTAGCTAGTGTAATTACTGGGGTAACGAGACATAATATCTTAAGTTTAAAGGCGACGAGAGTAATGTAGTGCAGTGTGTAACACCCTAACTAGCGCCGCGTTGTTATAGGCAGACGTAGCACTCAGCATCAGGTGAATATCCCGTTAGTCTCGTCGCTTAGTAAAAATTGTTTATTTAAAGTCATTGAGGTTATATATTCCACTGTCACAGTAAAACAGTAATATGGTATAGAATATTCTAGAATATATTCTAAGCGAACGTTGGATATGATGTCTGTTATTGACTAAGATATTTTCTTCCTTTTAGAAAGCGGCCCACGACAAAGGAGTACTAATGTGTTCTATTTAGATAACCTAACCTGGCAATGTTGATGTAAGATAATTGCTCCGGAATATCGTTCCAAATATTTGCGAGTGTACAGAGTAGTTAAACAAATTGAAAAGTTAAAAAAAAAAGTATAATATGTATACAAGTAGTCGACGACTACAACTGTCCCGTGAAGATGGCTGGAAACAGCTGGATGTGGGTAGTGGAGAAGCGATCGATGTGGAGAACTTTGGGAGATGTTCATTTCCCGCAGGTCAACCGGCTAATAATGTTGATGATGATGACAAAAGATAATAATTTTTGTTTAGTTTATTTACAATCAAAATCCACGGAAAAATGGTAGGAGCCTCGGTATCGTTATCGTTTAATCTTATTACATGGAGTTTCATGGCTACATGCTGAAGAGTTTGGCTAGTGGTATAGTTGTATGGAATCCATATGGCTAAATACCAGATTACTAAAGTCTGAAGCTGTAATAACATTCTTGCGTTCCTGCTGACAACATACAAAGTCCAACACTATATAGAGCGAATAAGCCTGTAAGAGTACCACCGCAGGCCTTATATCTGCCGGCGAGCAGTACAGTGCAAACGTTATTGTGTTCCGGTTTGAAAGGCGCTGTAGCTAGGGACATTACTGGGGTATCGAGACTTATCATCTTAGGTTTCGCGACGAGCGCAATGTGATGCTATAAATACTATCTTAACTAACGCCACGTTGGTATGGGTGAGGGTATCGCTTATCATCAGGTGAACGTCTCGTCTCGTTGCTTCGATGAATACAAAAGTTGGTCTTCGGAAATATACACCTACCGCCAGAGTTAATAGGTGCAAGACTAAAGTTTTGACAGACTAATAGGTGTCAAATCATTCTTTCATCTTTTTAAATGGAGGCAACTATGTCCGAAGTTTCTCTGCATGATTAATCCAGGAATGAGGATATTCGGAGAGATCAAATAGCAGATTGGTGGATGTGGAGATTGATTGGGCAAGCCTATGTCCAGCAGCAGGCGTCTATCGGCTGGTGATGATCTAACACTTACGGTTGTTTCTAATAGATCAACTTCTATTCTTTTTTATAGGATGTGACAGTCGTAACACCTGAGGAGTTGCGGCTGCGCAGCCATCTTTTACGCTCTTTTGTATGTTGGTGTATCTATATTATTTTTTCAGTACAAATTAATGATCGAAATTAAGCAACTCTGCAAAAAGTTAAGGGAGAAGAAAAATATATATTAACAATAGAGTATTATGTCGTCGGTCCATCTGGAGATGTCTGTCTGATGATGTCGATATCTGACATGTCCATCTGTCGATGAACCGATGACATCATCAGGGCGGTCGGAAGTGGGTGGATGCGAGAAGCTGAGGATCGCATTTGGTGGAAGACATTGGAGAAGGCCTGTATCCAGCAGCGGATAAACAAAGGCTAATAATGATGATGATAGTGATGAGAGTATAATAGTTAAAAATGAGACAAAGGAATTTAGTCTGTTTTTTTTTAACACGTAAATTACTTATCAGCGATAAAGGTGGGTGTGTGATATAAAGTGTTTGCGCCAAGTGCCATTGCTGCTCCGACCAATGGCGATGCGGTCAGCTGCTATAAGAATGACGCAGAACTAGGTTTTTTTTATACACGCCACCTCCTAACCACAATCTACTTGTGGTAAGTAAAGATGTAGGCTATAATGTTTAAGGGATAGTATTCAATAAGCATGTGATTCACTAGTGTCCAACACACGCCTCAAGGAAAAGGTGGCATTAGTGGTTGGTCTCTGTCGCCGGAGAGCATCTATGCAGGCACCGCCGCAGCGCCTATGTCTAGTAGTGTACCAACATTACTGTGTTTCAGTTTGAAAGGCGTTGTAGCTTGTGTAATTACTAGGATAACGAGACCCAACATCTTATATATCAGGCAACGAGCGGAATGTGGTGCAGTGTATATCAACCTAACTAGCGTCACGTGGTTATAGGCAGACGTATCACTTACCATCAGGTGAATGTCCCGCCCATCTCATCGCTTAATTGTATAAAAAAACTTTTTTGATCCTGTGCCGTTCTTTAGTGTAGACTTAATAAAACGTGTCCATTCTTTATTGCTATCGGACATTATTGTTGCTCTTCAAGCTCTTCCTTCAAAAACTCTCATGCCGTCATCATTAACAGCCCGCGGCAGTATACCGATGGACATTTTGGGATAAAAACGTATATATAGGATTATACAAACACTTCGGTGTTTGCATTATGAAGGCTGTTAACATACCTATGTTAACAGTGTGTTATAGATTAATGTTAATAACTACTCAGAACCTTTTTTTGTCTATACAACTACTGAATTTATGAAAGAAGATACAGATATACAAAATTTTTGTCTGAATTAGTTAACTAATTTGACACCGAAGTTACGAAACTTCACTTAGATGGTAAATTTTAACCTCTTTCGATACAACGCGACAAGCACAATTTCTAGCGATGTAAACATCTCATGTTATGCTACAACGTAATGTGCAGGCATCACACTTACCATCAGGTGGAAGTCTTGGTCGTCTTGTCGCTTAGTGTAATAGAAACTTAGTCTATTTATCTCAGTAATTCACTGGCTACAGCACTCTTTAAATCTGAACACGGCAGTCTTTCACATATGCAAAAGATACATGGCACGTTAGTAGTAATTAAAGTTTTAGTGATTTGTATATATATACAGATTTATACACATTAAACGTCGTGTATCCTTCTTTACAGGTCCTTAAATAAATAGAAAAAAAAATATTTATATGTTGCGAATAATTGATAACTTTTTTTTCATTCCAAGAAGCGACGAGGCTAGCGAGACACTGATTGTAAGTAATAAGTTTCCATCCATTTCCATAACAACGTAGCGCTAGTTAGGATGGTATACACTGCACCACATTGTGCTTATCTTTCATAATACTAGAAAACAGTAATGTTAGCACACTACCGTTTGGCGGCGAAAGTATTAGCTGTGGTAGTAACTAGATAATATGCAGCAACAGAGACTTACCATCAATCAAAGACAAAGTATTGGAACCAAATTAAATACCTCATTGGAGTGTTTTAAAGAAGTAAGAAGTAGCTGGAATCCGGTACATCGTTAACGTTTATTTGTTCCATGTAGTATTCGTACTGAAATTCGTGATGCATTATGTAGTACACATTTCCGTTAACAAATGGCCGATACATCAAGAACACGTTATCATTGTGATAACTTATCATTTATCTTCGAGCACAATAATTGGATATTTTATCCGGTAACAGTTCATTGTATTTATATATAATGTGAACTTATCAATAAATAAAAAAAGGAGTGAATAGTTAATTTATAAATTATAATGCATAAATAAGAAGAATCCGGTAGTGCAATTAGTTTTCCATGAGATATGATATTTCTTTGCAAATTCTATTGTTTCCACTGTACGTTTGTGTCAGATCATCAAGTCTTGTTCACTGGTACGTCTCTGTTGCTGGAGACTGTCTAGATGTACAAACATTATTGTGTTCCGGTTTAAAGAGCGCTGTAGCTATTAGTATAATTTATGGGGTAACGAGATTTAACATCTTATGATTCAAGGTGACGAGCATAATGTGGAGCTGTGTATAATATACTAACTAGCGTCACGTTGTTATGGGTAGGAGTATCTCGTACCATGAGATGGACATCCCGCTCGTCTCGTCGTTCTATCGTATAAATAAAAGCTGCTGTGTATTGCTTATCTGTTTGTTATAAAGTTGTTGAAGATTATTTTGCTTTTGCCGTTCATGTGTAAATATTACAGAGATTATGATTATTTTAAAGGTAATCAATCTTGGGGGATTCACTGCGAGTGAGTATTGCAATTAGTTGGTTTTAAGCTTCAAAAGGATTCTCCGAAAGATATTTAAACTTAATTAGGTCATAATAAAAAAAAGATTTATAACGAGACATAGTTAATTATAACCATTAAACAAAACCCTGTACGTTATTTATAAACAACAATTTGATAATGGATGCTACAGCTTCATCATGGTCAGCACATCCTCCTCTATTATCATGAAGGTCAGCGATACGAAAACCGCACGTTTTTCCCAAACCGCACGTTTTTCCCAAACCGCATCTGCGAGATAACAAATAATTCACGTGGGAGCGGACGGTGATAGTTCACCTTTAAATTTAGATAATGTACTAGAAATACATACGCATTAAGTACGCCAAACGTTTACTGGTAGAAGGTCTCTGCTGCTGGAGACCGTCTAGGTCAGTATCAACGCAGCGCCTATTGTAACCGACAAACAGTGGTGTGCAAACATTACTGTGTTCCAGTTTGAAGGGCGATGTAGCTAGTGTAATAACTGGAGTATCGAGACTTAACATCTTATGCCTCAGAGGATGAGTGCCATATGGTATGAATGTGAATACCATTAGGTGAACGTCGCATCCGTCTCATGGTTTGGTAGTATAAAACTTCTAATCTTAAAACTTTTAACATATTATTTTTCGCTGTATGGGTCCCCTGTCGATGCGTTCACAAGTCTTCACGTGATTGGCGAACAAACAAAAATCGTTTTATTATATATATATATACATGCTCGTATATTAAGCAAATATCACTTACGCGGAAAATTATTGCAAAACGTTATGATGTGGATAGCTGGAGCACAAAAGTAATGGGAGATAAGCGGAGAAGTCAGACACAACTGCGGTACAGTTATGAAATGTTTTAAATTAATTATAATCTCCATATATTGCGACGTGTTGTGTGCTTTGAAGTTTTTACAGGTAACCGCCTTCTAGAAGCGTCCAACGTTTTCTAAGGCAAAGGTAAGGCGAGAGATACAGTCCATGGATATTCTTTAAACTAATAAAGCGATGGTTGTGGTTAGTACGTAACTGGAGGTAGTTCTCTGTCGCCGGAGATTAAATAGGTACCACCGCCACCTTCCGTATCTGTCGCCAACCAAGTGTCCAAATGTGTTCCGTCTTGTAGGCCTCTGTAGCTAGTGAAATTACTGCGGTAATCAGACAACATCTTATGTCTACAATATATAATATATGAGTACAATATGGTGCTGTGTATATCATCCTATCGCCAGGTAAACTTCTCACTCGTTTTATCGCTACGTAGAACAAAAAAAAAACGATAATTATTAATGTTAACAAGTTCTTCAATAGTACTGTAAAATTCAACATGGAGGTTATAGTTGGTGAAAATCCCATCTCTGTATTTTCGTATATGTTGATCTTATGTGAAGCTGCGATTAACACAGTGGTTGGTAAGAACCGGTATAAAATGATTGATGATCGTAATGTATGCACTTGAGGAGGTGGGTAAGAATATCTTCACTCTATCCTCAGCGTGTCGAGAAAGGAGTCTCAAAAGAGGTTAAGAGAGAGAGCGATAGCTTTGTGACCGTTACTGGAATAACAAAGCATAAGCACGCGGCAGCTTGCGTTCGGCTTCTTCTTCTTAAGGTGTCTATCCAAATAGTGAAGATTGGAGATCAGCGTGGTACAGTCCTTTCTGTCTTTGGTTCGGCGGAATAATTCGGACGCCCTAAATATGCCAGTCCATTCCCTGATATTCCTCAACCATGACTTTTTCTTGCACCCCAACTTTCGTTTTTCAGAAATTTTACCCATTATTCAGCTGCAGAAAATCATATCGCTGATGACGGAGTACATGACCGAGGTGGGAGATTTTAAGTTTCGTAACGCGTTCGGGTAAGTGAGCATAATATTCTGGTAATAGTCAAGATGTAATTGTGAGGTCGGTACCGCTTCTATAAGTTGTACCTCGGTGGATGCTCATAGGTGCGTTAAGTAGTGCCAAGGTTTAACCGCTGTTACATTAATGTTAATTTCTACAACTCATCTCAACTCCGCTTTGCGTAACATTAAAATTTCTTGAATGTCATATTGCATTATTACTTGACCTCTTAACAGTTTTAAAATGTATTACTTAACCTCGCATTACATTTCTTAACGAGCCGTGGATTTTTTGGAACTTAAAGTCCAAGAGGCGTTAAAAAAAAATAAGATCAGTTACCGATTACTTACTTATTATTTTTAATCAGGGTGGCGACTACGCGATATTTGTTTCCTGATCTCTGAAGAAGTCTATAGCTTGGTAGTCATTATGACTCTTACAGCCCAGCTGATACCAGGTTCGTGGACTCGGGTCCACGACCTTATTATATTCGTTACAATTCCGAGTATCAGTTTAAACCGCTAATGAGTTTATAATCTATTCAGTTAAATATATTACAAACGATGGCAAGTTGGTGGTTTTGAATATTAAAAGTAATTAATACGGATTAGAAAATTACATACAATGATAGTCAGTGATTTTGAGTTTTAAGAAACTTAATTTGTCACTGTAAAATTTACAATCGGTTTAAGTTATAAACTTCTTAAATTCTTTACTCTAATACCTAATGGTTAACATCTTAATATTCGTCATCGATAATTTAAAATGTAGATGTAGTCAGATGGCTAAGTAACTACTATTGCAACAATCTATGATCCAGGAGAGAAATGTTTATAGTTATATAAAGGTTTTAGAATTGTTGTGTGTAGATCTTAACTTTTTCTGATACAGTTATTTGGAGTACTTTAATTTAATATATTTTTAATATTGTCGGCTGCAGGCAACCGTATTGAAGTATACAAATAATTACTTACTCATACACATAAGATCTGGAGGATACAAATAAGATTAAGCAAATTTATTTGTCGGAGTCGTTGCCGGGCAGGATAAGGGTGCTCATTACCTTCTAAACGACCTTGAGGAGGACAATGACTGGACCAGGTCTCCGGCCATTTACGTAGTACTCGCGAGGCTGATATGGACTGCATAAAACCGACCCCAAGACGTGCTATCTCAGCATAGCATTAGAGAGGCCATGATTGTGTTCCGAATGAAGATCCCGTTACCTTTCCAAACGTCTCTTGAATGTGAGGGGGTTTCAGTGGGTAAAAATCTTTACATAACTCCGACTTCCTCCCAGAAGATAGGGTATCTTTTTGAAGATGTCTCCCCGAAAAAAAAAACTCTACTTACCCTGCAAACGATAGCCTCTGGTGACTAGCAGTTTTGCGAACAGCGCAGGACCGATTGATGTGGAGATCGTCGAGGAATATTTCTAGCAGTGAACGTCTATCGGCTGATGATTGAATCTCTTATAGCAAATTGAAGCTTTTGCAGTGATATCAGTTAAAATATTGCTGTTTGCTATAGGTCAATTATTGATCGTGTTGTTACATTGCGTGGGTACTGGCGAGGTCTGTGGGAACGGGTCCACACGCTGATGAAGTTTTAGAGATTCCATATCACCTTGTTCTTAGAAACATTTCCACCTTATAATAGATGTTCGTTGCCGCTTATACATACAGAATTTCTTTTTTATTAGAGGAACCGACGAGACGAGCGAGATGTTCATTTACATTTACCATCAGGTGATGGTAAATGCCTGTCCAGAACAACATGGCCTTAGATACGACAATATACACAGCCACTAAATTATTCTCGTCATCTTCAGACTTAAGATGTTAAGTTTCATAACCCCAATAATTCTACTAGCTAGAACGTCCTTCAAATCGGTACAAAATAACGTTATCACAATACTATTGAGCGGCAGAAATAGAAACTGTGTTGATACCTAGAAGGCTTCTAGTGAGACCTATCAGTTAAAGATTTAAGCACTAGTTAAGAGTTTATTATAGATGGTTATGAAATAGTTTAGTGTTTTAATTATACTTAGAAGCGATAAAATGAGCAAGACGTTCACCTGATGATAAGTGTACACCCTCGCTCGTACCAATGTGGTGCTAGTTAGGATGTTATACAAAGCACCACATCGAGTCTCGTCACCCCAGTAATTTCACTAGGTACAACATTTTTCAAACCGGAGCACAGTAATGTTTGCACACTTCAGTTCAGCGACAGAAATTGGTATTGTGATGGTGTGCATAGGTGGTGATAAAAGAGACCTACCACTAGTATAGTTACTATTATTGTGACCACAGTAAATATTGTTAGTTATTCGTTTCGGTAGTTGTTCACTGGCAGTGAGTGTCCCTGGTCGGGCTCGGTGCGACGCGAAAGTGCGTGGATGGCTGCGCGTACTATATCTGGCGCGCGGTGCATGCGTAATCGCCTGTCAAACTTTTCTCCAGAGGAATTTTCGATCAGTCATCTTCACAGCTGTGACGTACAGCTTATTGTTGTGGTCGGGGTTCGTATTAGTCACTATACATAAGCGGAAATTTCAACATATGATAGAGTACCTAAAATAAATTAAGGTATAAGTAGGTCTCTGTTGACGGGAACCGTCTGAATAATATTTCGGCCGCTAAACAGTACTGTACTCAGGTTTAAAGGGCCGTGTAGCTATAATTTCTATTCTACAAATTGACGAGGCAAGTTCCACGTTTATCTGATGGTAAGTGATGGGTATGCTTATAATAACGTGACGCTAGTTAGGATGTTACACACTGCACCTCATTGTGCTTGTCGCCTTGAGACAAAACATTGAGTGTCAATACACTACATTTCAAACCGGAACACAGTAATGTTTACACACTACCATTTGGAGAAAGAATTAAGAGTAGCTCTGGTACCGACCTAGATGGTCTCCGGCAACAGAGACCTTGCACTAATATTTTTATTTAAATAACTGTGCTAATGAGTCCTAATAGCTTGTGTCAGGGCGACGAGCATAACGTGATGTAGTGTTTATCATCTTAACTGGCGCTTATTGTTTTGTGGGAGTGTATGATCAATTAGGTGAACGTCCTGCTTGTCTCCTCAGTTCATAGAATAAAAAAAAATTATTACTTTACCACAGGGAATAACGTATCCTATGAATATTTGACAATGACTGAGACTGTCAACGCTGTTATTAGTTCCTGCCTGCTTTTACTACTTTACTAACTTTGACTATTTCTGACCAGCTCTTCCAGATCATCATCATTCCAGATTTTCGTTGTCCACTGATATACTTTGCCTATCTATTCACAGCGCGATCTATCTGATGGTACATGCATTCAACGATTTCCTGCTGTCTCCACCAAGTTTGGTCCGTCAATCCGTGGTCCCTACTCAAGAATCTTTTTGTTTCTCCGATGTCTAATTTTTGATTTAAATGGTCCGTTCATGATCACTTCAGTTAACAAATCTGTCAGTGATCCTTATTTTTCTTCTTCTGATAGCCGTCTCTGTAGTTAACTGAGAGACTATGAGATTTTTTACGAGAGCTGGCTTTTGGGTATTAGCTTGGTTTGGTTATATGCTTGTTATTTAGATTTCGTATTAATAATGTTTTTTTTAAGTATTCACCATGTAACTAATCAAGTTTATAATGGAGCGTGGAGTTTGCACATGTCACCCAAAGCGGCTGCAAAACATATTGAAAAACACAATTTGCATGGCGATTACAATCGTTGTTGCGCAAGCGCACATAATTAATATTCCTCTCGCTGGTAGCTCTCTGGAGGGTTACTTAAGTGCGCTTTCTCTTAACTGCGTCCGGTTCGAATCTGCAATCAATTAATCAGGCATCCTTCGTAATATTTACGAATGTCCCGCGAGAGGAGAATTTTTCTATAGTTATAACGCTTTTACCAAATTTATACTGCAGTCCAAAAACAGGATTTGGAAGTGTAAGATGTAAAACGTATTAGTAAAAGCTTAATATTTTAAGAGAAAATTTTAAAACTTGATAATTATTTTTTTAATTTCTCTGTAGGGTACCGTTAAATGTAAAGTAGCTTAAGATTGTCATTATTCCCAAATAACTTTATTTACGTTTCATTGGAACCCTTTCTCACTTTACGGAAGACAATAATCACCTGTTGGTGATGCTCATCACCATCTTTAGGCCTAATAATAAGAAGAATAAAGTTTTTTAATAAATAAAACGAAATATCATCGTGAATTGTTCCGGTGTGACATTGATCGTTGCCATATACAAAAACTGTTAAATAATAAAAGTTATTTATACGAAATATATGATATTGAAGTAAAATTTAAATATCACAGCAGATACAATGTTACATATATTTGATATATGTTCCTGTGTTATACACATATAATAAATACGTAACAATGATCGTCGAAATTGCATATTCATTTGACTTGGACCTTTGCCTTCACGTCCGTTCGAGAACGATCGGCATAGATTAAAAATTAACCTTTATAATTTATTTTTTCCAATACCTAACATTATTGTGTTTGTGAATTTAAATATATATATATGATGCTTTGTTTACCTTTAATCGTTAAACTTTACTTTGCCTTTTGAAGTTTGTAATGTTATCGATCAACAAGAATATTATACATACGTATAAAGCTTTTAATGTCCGCTTGGTTGGATGTAACGAAATATAATAATATAAAAAAATTAAGGATAAAAAATGAGACAAATCGATGTTTTTATATTGTGAACACGATATATGTTAGGTAATAATTCATATAATGCATGTCCTTTGCAGTTCTTATGCAGTGTCTCAAGGAAATAAAGACACGAAATTTGTTTATCGTAAATAAGATGACCGATTATCTTTTGAAGAACAAAAATCAAATCAATTTGTTTTATAAGAGAAGAAGGATTTTTAATAAAAATAATGGAAGGTCACGATTATCAGACACGAGAAATACGAGTTAAGAAATATGATATTACTAAACGTCATCCACTGAACAGCACAGCATAAAATGGCATTATGTTTTACAGCTTTAACTGTACAGGCAATTTACTTAATATGACGAAGTAGTATTTAATATTTTAAATGTATACATTAGTAATTTTTTTTTATTCATGAGAGCATCGTGACGAGTGCGACGTTCACCTGATGGTGTACAACTGCACATAACAACGTGGCGTTAATAACTATGATATATAATGCACTACAATGCGTTCATCGCCTTGAGACAAGATGTTAAGTCTCGTTACCTTAGTAATTACACTAGCTACAGCATCCTTGAAACTGTAGCACAGTAATGTTCACATATTGTACTCATATACTGTTTGTCGGCAAAATGGGCGCTACCCTTCCAAGGCGGTTTCCGACAACAGATATCTACCACCAGTATTATTTTAACTATGTAAAATTTTCAATTAACAACAGATTAGCAGATTAATTTCTTAAGATCACCGCGCTGATGATGTGATTTGCTCAGCATCAGAAACCAAAAGCGAGGTGAGTTTATATCAAATTATTTTTAAATTTTCTATTTGGCTCCCTCTCTCATACTTCCATACTGTTTCAATTTATTCTTTATCATGACTTTTTCTCATTCTATTATTCATAGCTACCGCTTTACCGTCTATTTTTTTATCTACAAATATGTACAGACATTCTGGTTTGAAGGGCGCTGAGGCTACAGAAATTTCTGGAATGACGGGATATTACATATACAATTTTTCTACGTGAATATACTGACGTAGTACTACGTAACAGGTACACCAATTTATTATCGTATGAACGTCCATGTAGTCTCGACCATAAAATTACAAAATAATGTTTAATAGTATTATAAATTGATAAGATATAACTTTATATATATACTTTACATAATTACCTATTTACTGAAGACTAATGGACCTTGAGTTTTGAACGAAACGTCTACTAACACAATTAATATTTATTTGTCATTTGATTAGATCGGATATCATAGCGATTGGGTATTAATGCTTTGATACTCGAAAACGACGACACTTATTTTTT
Source organism: Ornithoptera priamus (assembly GCA_029034505.1). Classification (NCBI taxonomy): domain Eukaryota; kingdom Metazoa; phylum Arthropoda; class Insecta; order Lepidoptera; family Papilionidae; genus Ornithoptera; species Ornithoptera priamus. The sequence goes on from JARDWD010000584.1 coordinate 2,214,966, forward strand.
TATTTTTATCCACATATTTACAGTTAGTTAAATTCGTTTGTAGTAAAACTATCTTTTATATAAATAACTACAGTATGTTTAAGGCAATCTTCACCCCGAGTTACGAGACTTTTTTGGTAATTGTCGGTATGTGATTTTGTTCAGTCACTACTGTATAATAAGAATTGTAACAATAATTTTTTTCGATATAAAATATTATAATAGTTATTTAGTAAACAGATCGAATTGCAGTTAATAGAGCCGGACGTTCACCTGATGGTAAGTGATACGCCTACCTATAATGCCTTAATATGATATAAACCATATAGCGCTCGTCGCCTGAGACATGATGTTGAGTCTCGTTACCCCAGTAATTACGCTATCTTTCAAATTGGAACGCAGTAATGTTTGCACACTACTGTTTGTCTGCAATAGGCCATGCGGTGGTACCTATCTAATCGGTCTCCGGCAACAGAGTCCTACCACAGTAAAGTAATGATAGTATTAAGATAGTTGTCGTGATGATAATAGATATAAGGTATAATCCTGTCTCTCACAGCTCTTCTTCTTCTTAGCATTTATCCCGTTAAGTGACAGGGTCTAATTTCTTACCTGTCTCACTCCAATTCGCTTTTTTTGAGATCACAAGGCATTTCTGTAATGTTATACAGCAAAAGGCAGGTAGAACGAGTTTATACAATTGTTTTCATTTAGGCTTTTAGACCTTGAACCTGATGACTCAATGAGCAAGTATTCATACCGATGAAATATTCTTGAGTTATTATTATATTTCGTCTGTTACTATTACGCGCCAGGCGACGAGTTTGCGCGGGAAATTCCAAGAAAAACGTATAACGATAATCTGTGGTCATTGTGTTAGGTCCTAGAAACAGCGATACACTTTGAAGTATCTCGAGGGGTCTGCGATCGCCAATACTGCTAAGTTCCCACGAATATTTTAATTAATATTCTCTTATACAGACGTTTTTAGATTTGCTTGTGGGCAGGTCTGTCTCCGGAAACCGTTTAGGTAGGTGCCACTGCTGTTGTACCCGACAAACGGTACTGTGCCAATATTTCCGTTTCTTTTCGTAACGAAGACTTAATATCTTATGTCTCACGGCGATGAGCGCAATATGGTGCAGTGTATACCATCCTAATTAGCGTCACATTGTTATCAGCATATTGCTTATCAGGTGTACGTCCAGCTCGTCCAGTCGCTCCATTGTATAAAAAAACGAATGTGTGTGTTTCTAGTAACAAAACGTCTCTGAGTTTGTTGTACCCTCCTTAATTTAAGGATAAATATATTTAAATATGCCTAAATGCTTCGGAAATAGACTTCCTAGGCCTTCTATCCAATCATTGTCGTATCTTTAGGATTCGGCCTAGTAAGGCTGAAGTCATATTTATCGGAAAACCAGCTATGATGTAATAAAAATAAGATAAAATCCCAACGAGTGTAGTATTCATGTCCTGATATATACTGACGTATCGTTTCCGGGAAGTAAATATAAGACATTAGTATTTTAATTGTGTTTGTACAAAAATTTAAATTGTATCGTTTTTTTAAGTAATCTTATCTTCTTTAATATATAATTTTTTAATATATACAAGGTCGCCACTTGACCATGATCCGAGCTGATGTTAAGTGGTGATGTGATTTGTGCTGGTAAAACGTACCAATGTAGTAGCAGCGTATTTACTCTTTTCTTGATGACACCCGGGAACACTGAGCTGAGAAGTTGTCTCACTCTTTTGCTATACTTATGAAGAACGAGGAGCTGGATCTATTTGTCAGCAAATTGGGATTGTCTTCAACATAAGTATTGTGACTCGCCGTGCGTTTGATCGTTCGGTAGTAAAAAGAGAATGAGGGAATTATATCGTGTAATTCCATCGCGCACTCTCCGAAATGCATCCTACAGACCACTAGAACCTGGCCACAGTGCATCTGTCTTTTCAAGACTGTCAAGCATAGTTATGATAAGTCCTTGATCATCAAAAAGCCTCTTAGCCCGGCTCTTCATCAAATCTATTGCTGCTAGATGAGTTTTGGCAGCATCCGCCCAAATATGGCATCAGTACACTACCAGATTTACGCTTTATGTATGATCAAAAGCTGTCCCGGTGAGAAGGATTGTCGCAATTTAACAAGGACTCCCAATTTCCTTGCAGCTATCTTAGCTTTTGACTCGATGAACCATCCGTCCATAGTTGAGATGGGTTGCAATTTCAACATTTAGTTGCTGAAGGTAGTCAGCGAATTTGAAGGACACAACTTGAATAGTAGGAGCTAACGTGAACATGGTTGCTTTATCGTTAAAAGGACCCGACTGTGTTTTGGAAGAATAAAAGACTTCTTCTTACCAGATTGGTTTTGGCCCAATCTGAGAATAATATAATTGTCTTATAGATAACCTAATTACTGACAATGTTGCATCTACTTAATTATTTATAACCGTGGTTTAGTAAGAACAGTTATTTTATATTAAAATCTGCTACCGAAAGGGAGGAAAATATACGAATGCCTCGTTATTGTTACTGTACTATTCCAGTTATATATTTACTAAAGTATGAGATTATCGAGTCGACAGCTTACTTTTTTTTAAAAGCAGAGGGAGAAAGCATTTAGTTATGTCTGATGTAAGTAAGGGAGTATTAGTAAAGATTTCTTTATTATACAAGTGACGAAACAAGCGGGACGTTCACCTAGTGGTAAATGAAACGGCCGTATATAACAATGCGACGTTAGTTAAGGTGGTTTACGTCCTAAAATGTCTCGTTACGTCAGTAGTTACACTAGCTACAACTCGCTCAAACTGGAACACAGTAATGTTTGCACACTACTGTTTGCCGGCAGAAATAGGTTTCGCGGTGGTGTCCACCTAGATGGTGTCCGGCTATAGAGACTTACCACCAGCAAACCAGGATATTCTCAAAACACCATGATGTGTTATGTATTTGATATCACGAGTTAAAGCTTCAATTGAAACTAATACTGTAGCAACTGTGCACTTTATTGCTTGGTGGTAGAAATAAGCAGTTAGCTGTACCACATTTAAGAGTTGTATCAGTAATAGGTGGTACGTTCGTTTTTCGAATATTTTTCCTGTAGTGTTAATGATACGAATCTACAGCTTCATCATTCTCTGGGCTAATAACAGGTGGTACACATGGTCGTGTGCTTAATATACATGTACTTCCTAAGTATCTATTTATCTATTATTAAGAAACGGCGTTATTATTTAACGAATATTTACAAGTATTTAAAGCTTATGTATAAAGCCAATATAAAGGTTTGTTTGTACATCAAATTAGTACGTTGGTATGCGCATATATGAATTAAATTGATCAAGGCTACAACAGTAAATGTGGAAAATTAGTGGCAGTAAAAATATTTAGGCAAAGACGACAAGTAACAATACACAAACGGATAACTTAATTTAATGGATAAGTTGACTTTTAGTAACATTGGAGAAAACACATTCATTATTTTACGTCTGTCCTCTAGAGTAAAAATACCAAACCAATGACAATCTTCCAAATATGGTTTTGCCGGTGTGCACAACCGGTAACTTAGGTCTAATCTAGGTAATAATATCCCAAGTAACACAAAAGGTACTCAACTATGGTGAACTGAAATAGGTAAGTTTGACTAAATAGAAAACAATATCGAAGAGGTAATCTTTTAAAGTGATAATTAATTATAGCCGGTTATGGTTAAATAGGCAGTTAATTCCTGGTAAATTCTCTGAAATAGGAACTCAAATGTATTCTTTACAATACCTGCTAATCTCGCTCGAGTTGCATTTGTGGACGTCGGTTCCCACGCTGCCGTTTGTGAGAATCGGAGAGCTCATCTCGTGCAGGGTTTGCAGTCAAAACAATATTATTTTGACAACATAAGATAAAAAAAGTTCATCGTCTAACGATATCTTAATTTTTATTGATTTGATAATTTCTTTTGTGGTATAATAAAAATGGTGCACTTAATAAAACGGAAAGAAATAGAACTGGATATGATGCTGGCGATGAGAACAGCTACGTTTCTATGCTTATATAAATGAATTAATGTTTAAACATATAAGTGATATATAAGTATAATATATGAATAAATTAAGTATAAATTAAGTTTAAATTATAGTCTTAAATAGTAGATTTATTTATTGAATTTTCCTTTTGATTTTCTGTTGGATATCCAACGATCCAACATTGATTAGATCCTTACACCCAGCGGAGTAATTCCGTTAGATTGTTTGGTACTCTGTTAGAAGGGGATGATCTCTAGATCAACATAAACGATCAAATATTATTTACATTGTAAAATTATTGAGGTACTGGTAAAGATAAACATCGTGAGAAAACTACCACATTAAAAAAAAACAAAAGCTTACGTAGATGTGATTTTCACCAACTTCCTGTTTGGGCAACGTGGTGAATAAAGATCCTAGAATCTTTTCATGCAATAAAAGGCCTAGATTTTCAATAGTGCATTATTAATTAAGAGGGTTTATTTAATATAGTTTATACAAAAAAAATATTGCTACTTCAATGTGGCAACCCTCATTTAATGCCAGAAACAGCGATTTATTGAGCAGAAACACACCTGAGTGGAAGGCAAACATCCTTTGCAGAACTTAAGCAGGTAGTATGCTCTATACTTATTACATATACTTGTAATTAAGTAGTAAGTTAATATTGTGGTATTACATATAGACGACTTTACGTATTCGGATGCATACAGTACCTCCGCCTTTTCAAGTGAGGGCCTTATAAGGTTTACCCTTAACATATTATTAAAATATAGTAGTTACAAGTACAATTGGTTTCGGTCTTGGTCTTGCGAAAAAGCATGGCAAAGACCATGATCGAACAGACAAGACCAATATTGTCGAAGTTTTGGTCTTGTGCTTGCTCATCACTAAAATATAGTACATATTAATATATTTTTAAATAGCATCACGTTATCATAGTGTTAAGTCAATGACGCCGTGGATGGTGACAGCTGGATGTAGCGAAGCTCTTATGGCGGTGAATCGAACTAGGAACCTCCGTATTACGCAGTCAGCATCTTTGCCGCAGAGCAAGCAATCAGGAGTTTTACTAATGCTAGATCTGTGTTAACACCGCAGCGCATATTACAGTCGACAAACAGTAGTATGCAAAAATTACTGTGTTCCGGTTTGAACGGCGCTGTAACTATTCAAATTATTGGGTTAATGAGACAACATTTTTTGTGACAGGGCGACGAACGCAATGTAGTGCTTTGAATGCTATCTCAATTAGCGCTACGTTGGGGTAGGGGGTATGACTTACCATCAGGTGAACGTCCCGTTCGTCTCGTCGTTTCGTTGTATAAAAAAAAGGATTTTTTTGCGCATGCACTACGATAATAAACTTGTGTAAGCTATCAACATAAATACGCTGAAATAGATATGTCCGTATCCGCTATTTTTCAATATAGCATGTCATACCTACTTGTTATTTCTACTTCGCGGCACACAGTGCGCTATTCCTCACCCTCCCCTTCTCTCTTCTTTGAAATTGAATCGCTGCAAACGTTCTGTCCTTGAAATTTACGACTTCACGAGTTTTAAAAAAAAGGTGTATTTCTATTTAAAGAATTTCTTGTATGTGTGAGGTGAGAGGAGGGTAGACGGAGAAAAGTTTTATGATTTTTTTTATTTATATACCAACGAAACCTGCAGCCCCTTTGCTAGCTCTTTATGGTATTTATACGTCACCATCTAATGCTCTGTCTACAACGTCCGTCAAACCGGAACACAGTAATGTCTGCATACTACTGTTTCGCGACAGATATAGGCGCTGCGCTGGTATCTACCTAGACGGTCTCCGACAACTAAGACCTACCACCAGTAGAGTCAGTAGAAATGAAATGAACAATATATACATATATGTAAAATGTAAAGACTTTCAATGGAGAACCTCTTCTAGTGGAGTTGGTTAAAAATGGCGGTAGTTAAGAATGTGGGACGACACATGCGGTGCGATTTCAAACCTCAATCATTCAGCTCATGCTCATAACGCGACCGTTGGCCGTACCAATTTTATATCAATACCGAACTGAACAAAGATGGACGGCAGTGAAAGCGCGGTCGTCGATCGGCGAACATGATGCGTGCGCGCCTTATTCACGCTCGCAAACTCCTCGATGCCATCGCCTGCCCCCTCATCACGTCAACACAAGGTTCAATTTGGAGTAATACTAACAGATACGTAAGTATTTCGTATACTACCGTCATGTCGCACACGCGCGGCCTGATCATGAGATGTAATTGCCCTTTTGTATATTAATTTTTCTGTCTTTACTTTTGTTGTTTATTGGAAAGGTAAGGCAAGGTTTCCAACTGGTGGTCTCTGTTGCCTGAAACCGTCTGGGTAGGTACCACCTGAGCGCCTATTGCAGCCGACAAACAGTAGCATGTAAATATTACTGTGTTCCGGATTGAAAGGAATTGTAGGTAGTGAAATTACTGGGGTAAAGAGACCATCTCATGTCTCATGGCGACGAGCGCAATGTGGTGCTGTGTAGGCCTAACTAGTGCCACGTTGTTATGGGTAGGCGAGGCGTATCACTTACCATCAGGTGAACGTCCTGCTCGTGTCGTCGTTTCGTTAAAATAAAAAAAGTATGATTAGATGTTGGTATCCGTTTATTGGTAAAGCAATATTCGTTCAACTGTCCGTGAGACAAACCCCGTTACCACAGAAATTTTAGTTGAAGAAACACGTTCAAGCTGGAACATTGCTGCTGAAGATGCTGGTGGTTGGTTGTTGTTACCGAATACTGTCTAGGTAGGTACAACATCAGCTCCAGTTTCTAAAAAAATACTTTTTAAAGGGCATTGTACGTAGAGATAGTTGCTGCGGTAACGAGACTTAACATCTTACATCTCAAATATATGAGCTCAATATGGTGCTGTGTATATCATCCTAATATCCGCCAGGATGTCATGGGCAGTCGTATGATTAACCATCAAATTAATGTTTACCTAGTCTCGTCACTGTATTAATTAATAAAATTTATTACTTTACAAGACAAAGCTTCAGTTCAACAACGTAAGGTACTGCTGTGCTAAATGATGAGAATTGGTTCCATGTCCATCATCGTGTTAAAGTACTTCAGGTCTCAGTCATCTGCTTATATGATTAAAGTGCATAAATACGTTCTATATACGCGTGGTGAAATTCGGTATAATACCAAAAATAATTGTATTTAAATAAACTGGTATCGACAGGTGATGGATCATTATTTTTTTTTAAAAACACTTTAAATGATTACCATGTGGGTGTCAAGACCACTCATAAATACTTACCGGTAACGAAGGACTCGTTAATTTAAATGTTAATAGGCTGCAATGATCATTATGGATCAGGTGAAACGCATATTTATGATCCTGCAAATCTTAGTTTTCGGACAGTAATTATATGTTGGAAAGGATATATTAATTTAGTCTCAATTACTTAACACGTTGAATAAAATATATTTAAATAAATAAATTTAAGAAAAATAACACAGATGAAATGTCTTTACACTATTGTTTGGCGGCAGACATAGGCGTTGCGGTGGTACCTATCTGTACGGTTTCTAATGACAGAGACCTACGTCTAGTAAAAGTCTCCGAGGCAAATCGCGGGCCATAGATTATAGAGTTTGATTGGTCCGGACCCGCCTAGATAAACATTAATTTCCTATTGGGTCTCCATAATATAATAGCATTGCTGTGTTCCGGCCCACAACGTATGAGAGCAGGACTATTTTGGGAAAACAAGCTTCACTATAGCAACCACTAAATAGCTTTATTATAGATTAATACACAAATCTTCTAAAAAGATACCATGTTTCTGGGTACAAGATTATGTGGGATTTTTACCCAGTAAAATCCCGTCGGTGAACAGTGCGTTGCAGGAGGCCCCGAGATCTACGAAACGGACCGGTGGTTCCCGCATACGCATACGTATAAAGTACACGACACTTTCGCTTTGGTACGACAAGCATTAGATCACCTCATACTTGTCGTTCATCTCGGGCTTAGTGGACAATTAGGACCCCCTCCTTCAAAGCCCACGGGCGCGAAAATAGTTTCAGTCGCCTTCTACGTCAGGCAGGACTTACTTTAGTACAATTCTTAATAGCTCGAGACTACAGAGCAAATGATAAATCTTGTCCTAGACAATGTACTATTCTCTGATCATTTATCATGGTTATTTGAATGTTATTAAATGAGAGATTGAAGTAGTGGGCGGTGGGACACCGTGAATAAAAGCATCTACAGTAATAATTCAGACAAACAAACCGTAATCAGTGAGCAGAAGCGTCTAACTATCGCTTTCCATTCAACTCTACCATAAAATCATAAAGCGTAAAAATTTTGCAACGTGATGCGACCGCGCCATTTTGTCGACGTATCCTATTAAGCGCGAAACCGAGTTTGTTTGTTTGTGGAGCCTGAACTGGTGGGTAAACTACGTTGAATTTCAATAATTACACAGAGTGAAACGTGAAGACCATTACAGTTTTTTTTTTATGCAATTAAGCGACGAAATGAGAAGGACACTCACCTGAGGGTCAATGATACGCCGATAACGACGTGGCGCTCGTTTAGGTGGTATTCATAGTACTACATTCCGCTCGTCACTTTGAGACATATGTTGTCTCGTTACACCAGCAATTTCACTAGTTATAGCGCTCTTCAAACCGGAACACAGTAAAATTTGCACACTGCTGTATGGCTGACAAACATTATTATTTAATTATTGGGGTAATGAGAGTCAACATCTTATGTCTCAGGCGTCGAGCACAATGTGCTGCAGTGTATATTATCCCAACTAGTACCACGTTGTTATGGGCGGGCATATCGCTTACAATCAGGTAACTATCCCGTTCGTGTAGTCATTTAACTGTATATAAATAATAACCTCAGCCTATATTTATTAATATTGTTATATAAATAAATTAATAGTCTTTATTGTATTAATTTATGCAATATAAAATGTATTTACTTTAAGCGAAGCCGCGGGTAAGAGTTAGTATGAAATAGTTTCGTTCTCTACACCGTTACCATGACGACGCCGCTTAACGCGCGCTATCATTTTAATTATAATATTGTGTTACAGATTATATATCTACTTATACGCTTAGTTTTCTCGTTTAATTTTGTTATAATTTCTTCTTTTTAATTGTATATAAAAAATACTTGTCTTTCATGAAGATCAGCACAACATTGTTATGAGAATACCTTTTTTATCAATTTGCATCATTTACCCCCAGATGATTATTCTGTTAACATTCCAGTCATTGTGATGATATTGCCATGCATCAATTTATTTGTAAAACTGATTACGAAGAACGGTTTCTATGTTTTCGCGTTACCGATGATTTCGATCACGAAATATTCAAAAAAACCTGCTGCTGTTTTCGCAACTTCACCGTCCGGGAAATCGAGGACTGGATTCAGCTGGTTTCTTTTTCATTTGCCTTTGTTACATTATAATTAATTATTGTTAAAATGTATCATGATAAATGATAACAATTATATCTACATTATAACGAACTCTGATGAATCTAGACGATGGATTGTAAAGTATGGATTAATTTGATTAATTTTCTCATTGAATTGTCTGTTTTGCCGGAGACAGTTTAGATAGGTACATCCAGGGTAGCTAACTACCAGTTTCGAAAACACCGACCATCAATCAAACTCCACAACTTGTTGGTTTGGAATCGCACTAGGAACCTCCGTGTTACAGCCTTTGTGCCACAGAGCAAGCAATCAGTACTTTTACTTGCCAGAATTTATTTCTAGCGCCCAACTGTTATTGTAATTGTTACTGGGGTTACGAGACTTCAACATGTAGTCTAAGGCGAGGAGCAGAACGTGGTGCTGTGTATATCATTCTAACTAGCACCACGTTGTTATAGGCGGGTGTATCACTTACCTTCAGGTGAACGTCTCGCCCGTTCCGTCGCATTCTTTAACATATAAAAATATAATGTAATTGTAGAAATACTTTTAACCACACAATAATTATACAAACTGATCGACACTTAAAGGTTTCTTTCATTTAAAGTGCATAAATCACAAATATAGTGATTAGTAAAAGTTTTTTTTTATTGTGATTTATCAACTTTAACAAGTGATTGGTTGGTAACGTGAATATTTACGTAGCTTGAAAAAAACGTTAAATATACGAGTACGTCATTAAAATTGGCTATATAGATTCGCGCACCGGTGAAGATATGGTGCGTCCACGATGAGGACACGCTAGCTGGCACGCAAACCTGGCACGACAACGAGAAAGGCATTGTCCTATTGGTGCTGCTATTCAATTTGTACCAGAACTAGCTGTTCCCTGGCCATAATATAGGAGTAGACTTGCAATTTGTCTGAAATATTCCATGAGAGCAACCGCAACCGCAAATTACTTTTTATAGCAACCGTTACTATAGCAACCGTATGAATAATACGAAATGAAAATGTTTATAAATGTTAATTAGAAATAAAATAATGAATGATCTATGAATTTCAAAACATAGTATGTAACCGTCTATAAATCATTCTGTGTCGAATGTTCATGTCCCATGTCGATACGTTCACTAGTTTTCACGTGATTGACGAATGACAAATAAAACCTTTTTTCATTATATATATGTCATAGTTATCACGGTGTAGCTGCAGCTCTTTAATTATTACAGCCTGATACAGCTTACGAAGTCTTAAAGTTTTCCAGTATGCTTAGTATTTGATTTATTTTCTTAATAAGTCTATCGACTCAGTTCTCTCGTGATCATAGGTAGAAGAATGCGCTTTTTATTGGTTTTGATGAAGCGAAGAGACTACCTATACGTTCACTTGGTGATAAGTGATACTCTGGTTCGTAACAATGTGGTGCAGTGGTTGGTATACTTTGCACCATTCAGCACTCGCCGCTATGAGACATAAGATGTGAAGTATCCTTACCCCGGTAATTTAACTAACTACAACTCCCTTAAAATTGGAACACAGTAAAGTTTGCACACTACTTTATGGCGGACAAACATGGGGACCTACCCAGCTCTCCGGCAACTGGGTCCTACTACTAGTATATTGTAATTTCAAAAGCAATTGAAACCTATTGTTGATAGATAATGAAATGAACGCTTAATTATGAAAAATCATTATAAATTTCCTCCAGTAGAGGAATGACATGCTTATCGTATACTTAAAAGAAATTGATAAAGACGTTTTAGATATGCTAGCGACATAGTCATCGTTGCTGTCCTCATATTATCAGTGGCTAAAAATATTCCACTGTCATCACCCAGCTCTCCTCTGCGTACTAGCGGTGGCGCGCGGCGCGAGGCGGGCAGCGGGCGGCGGGCGGCGTGCGGCGGGCGAGGCGGGGCGTGGGGTGGCGGGCAGCGCGCATTTCTCGTATTGTATTCAAATGTCGAACGGCTGACCCGAGCCGCTTAGCGGCCAGTGCGATTGTAAATTATCGCATAATAATCGATACTTTAACATCTGTGGTATTTTTTTGCTATTATTTCACTGTTCGATTTTTAAATGACATTCTCTTGTTTTTTACATATTTAAATACAATGTTGACAGCCATGTTTGTTTTTTCCTTTACATGTGCGGACTTACACTTGGTCAGAATATCGAAGCTTAAATATACTGTCTGAAACATAGCGATGCTGTTGCTGAAAATTTACAATATGAGCGTGATAGTTATCAAGGCGAGTGTGAAAAAACCCCACCGCCTACCAAACTTTTCACAGCACAGGGCCCAGGTGCCACGGTCGCAGTTAAAATTTAAACAATACCTTAACGACATATTCTTTGAAGTCATCGCTATTGTAAAAGGTGCATGTTCATAATAATCATTAGCTGAAAGACGTCCATTGCAAAACATGAACCATATTCATAAATTACGAGTACAATTATTATTGCATGTTAATTAAAATTGTACTTTCATTACGAAAGAATAGTAGAAAATTATATTAAGATATATCAATTTATCGACGAGCCATCATTTATATATCCATGTATCTGTACTTATTTTGGCTCATGCCAAGTTTTATGTTTATTAACCTTTTTCAACAGACTTTTGCAATAAAGAAATAAATACAACTTTTTAAAGGATGAATTAAAATAGCAGGAGCAGACGAGAAAGATGCTCTCTGTTAAATCGTTATCAAAGTATTAGCAGGTAAATCACGATTTCGCGCCTACAAGCTTGGTGTAGGCGGGTTAATTCTGTACATCTCAATATACACCTACTTATAATCGACTTGGCAACTGGCCCACATACCTAAACGTACAGAACTGTTTGGGCGATTCCCGTTCATGGGAATTTAAGCTCAGTGTAGTAGGTTGTAGGGTCCGTTAGCCAGCAGATGAGTTTGAGGCATCCGCATCTCGCGCGCGACAAGGACGCAAGATCGGCACGAGATTAGAAGCCATTTGGTCTGGTATTGATCGTGCTCCCGCCCGCCCCAGTTCGCGGGGCGGGACGAGACTCAAAGCCGTTTCGTTAATCTTGTTCTATGTCTGCTTGGGGTGGATATTAAATGGGGCTTTCTGGGAAACGGCTATGTACTCGCTAAGGCTTTGTGCACGGCCTTCGGTGCTCTTTGTTAGGAAAATTCAAAAGTTTATCGATTTTTATCCTCCTTTTTGTTTGTGAATGCCGTAGACTGTATTGTTAAATGGAGTGTATATGATATTTAGATATACTGCTCTACACTGTTATTTCAATAAGTACCTTTAACATTTACTATTTATTTAATCACTTTACACATGCAAATAAAGCAAAGACAGACAATGGTGTATGAATGAATAGGACAAAGAAACGATATACATTCTAGCTTAACTCACATTGAGTTTTCTACCAGTCAAAAGTACAAAGGAGAAGAAACATCTGTCATATAAATACATACATATATCTACGAATATATAATGTAAGTGTATATGCATGTATTTACATGTGTTTTACTGGTGGTAAGCATATGTTGCTAGAGACCGTTTAGGTAGGTATCACCACAGCGCCTACATCTGTAAAGAAACAGTAATATGCAAACATTACTGTGTTCCAGCTTGAGGGGTATTTAAGCTACTGAAATTACTGGGGTAATTAGATATTACATTATACGTCTCAAGTCGGCTAGCACACATATATGATTCTGTGTATATCATCTTAACTAGCGTCATGTTGTTATAAGCAAGCGCATCACTCGTCTCCTCGCTTATTTGGTTAAAAAAAAATTGTACTAGATTTGCATTCCGGCTCGCGAAGGTCCAAGAGCAGATAATGTCGGATTAAAACTACCAAGTTCTGATGTTGTCACGTTAAGACGGAAATGCTTTCGAATAAATCACCAACCCTGGCAGTGCTGGTTACATTCTGATATCGCAGTTCTATCTGACGGTAAGTGAACACGTGAACATCCGGTTTGTCATGACGCCTAATTGAATAAAAAAAAGTCCTATGATTTGAATGATAAGGTTTTGTTCTATATTAATGCGATTTTTTTTTATAGTTGAATTTCAGGACACGCTCACAAGTTTGCAGCCATGCTGCAATTTTGCAATGCTGTTTCAATCAATGCTTATTAGGTCGTAATAATTGTTGATGCGAGCTGGTTACAGCAGGATGTAATGCAAGACATAACTTGTTTTTTTTTTCTGTACTTAAACAGTTCGGTATATTTTCGTTTCTCGTTTTTTTACGAACGCTAATCAGGCGTGCGCTGGTGTTACACATCGCACTGTTGCTCATGTGTGTTTCATCTTTGTCGGTTAATTATTTGTCTGATGTTTTACTTAACTGTTGCTTTTTCATCATCATAATCATCTCCCGATAGACAATATCCACTTTTAGACATGGGCTTCTGAAGATCTCTACGTATGTCCGCAAGTTGAAAGCGAACTGTTACATATAAGCTTCAATTCAGTTCGAAAAATAACAGTTATTATAAGTATATATCCTCATCAGCCGATAGACTTCCACATACAGGCAAGACAATTCATGCGGAAGTCCGGGTTACCTTAGGCGTAAGGGTTAATATTGATATTTTTTTTTAATTAATGAAGCGACGAGATGAGAGAGACGTTCACCTAATAGTGATACTCCCGCCCATATCAACGTGGCGCTGGTTAGGATGCTTTACACTGTCCCATATTGCGCTCGTCACCTTGAGACATGTTACGTCTCGTTAGCCCAGCAATTACACAGCGCTCTTCAAACCGGAGTACAATAATTTTTGAACACTACTGTTTGGCGGGAGAAATAGGCGCTGCAGTGGTACCTACTTAGACGGTTTCTGGCAACAGAGAGATAACACCAGTGATATATGGTTTGCATCGAAAAAATGGATCTGGCCTTGCATGAAGGTCGAAGACACGGATCTGGTAGTTTAGGCTTTGCATCGCAATAATGATATGCTAAAGCTTGCTAACTATATTATGTACAAACTATGGAGAAATCTTGATTAATCTTTTGATTAACAATCAAAATTGAGGTTAAATAATCAAATAACATTGATAGAATAGTTAAATTGTAGAGTTGTTATGATATACTACAACTCGTGAAGTTGATCTGACGATCTGGTGAAGGTTGCGGGAAGCAGTTGGATGCAGGCAGAGCAGGATCGATCGATGTGGAGATCTTTGCGAAAGGCGTATGTCCAGCTGTGGATTTATGTCGGGTGATGATGATGAACAATATCTTGTATTGTAATTATTTATTAGTTTGCACACACAACATAAATAAAGATCTGAAGTTAACGACAACGTTATGTTTTTTTTTTAGTTAAACTAACAATTTAGTAACACAGTTTGCTGGGAACGTGAAATATGTATTTAGTCGAGGATTACGTCCGTAAAACCCACAAAGAAGGTACGGAAGCACGCTGAAAGCGGCTGGAATATTAATTATCGCCTCCACCCTGATCCGACACCCCCGAGGGTCGCGGGAGAATGGAGGTGGGGTTGGGGTGTTTAGGGAGAATCCCGTCTTACGAGTCAGCGCCTGGTACCGAAACTTCACAAGTAAGAGACAGTAACGCTTTCCATACATATATATATATATATAATTTTTTTCAACAGCCAATTTACATCCCCACTGTTGGGGCGCATGTCTACCCTCAATTTGAGGGTAGGCCTCTGCCCTCCCTATATACATCTTTGTAATACTTCTTAGTTTTCTCGTATACATTTCTTCTGTCCATTATAATGCGGTTAGCGAAGAGTTGGACTAGATTATCAGCTTCTGGGTTTTCCCCTCAAACTTCAATATGAAACAAAGCAATATCCATTCAATAAAATGAAGTCTAACAAATCATTATTTTCAAATACTATATATATAAATATAGTACTAAGTATAAAAGTAATATATATATATATATTACTTTTTACTAACGTTTCTATAACAAGAACAATGACTTCAGTAGCTGTTCAGAGTTGAACATCAGTAATGTGTTAAATTACCAACTATACTCTTGTTGTTACTGTATTATATATATTGGCACTATATTTATTGTGATTATTATTATTATATCCAATTATTGTTATTGTTTAATGTTATATTATTATATATGTAAATTAACTTAATCTTTAGTCCAGATCAATTAATATAATTGCTGTTATCACGTCTGCTTTTTACTGCGGTCTCCTTCTAGGTTAAGGCTGAAAACCAGTGTTGTCACTATGGGGCCATGTACAATGAGCCCGGGCCCTTTGCGGCACTGTTTTTTATTTAAACAATGGTTTCAGCTATAAGAGTTAGTATATAGGACTCTATATCTGCCGTTGTAACATTATTAGTATTCATTTATATGAATAACTTGCAAGCAATGTAAATTCTTTTTATCAGTACTTTTTTATAATTTAACATGCAATAAACTCTTACCATTTTATTCTGTTCTCTTCTATTCTGCTCTATTCTATTTTATATTGTCCTGATCTATGAAATTACCATTGTAATGGAGTGACTAATATAAAGGATGGAGAGCTCCAACACAGCTGCACTGTATGACTATTGAGGTTGCGTTGATCTTTCGCTCTGCAGATCATAACATTAATTCTTTTTCTTCTAATATAATTCTTAATTAATTCTCCCTTCATGGTATTTTCACCGCTGGATCTGGATGGTTTATCTATTTTTTTAATTTAATGCAGCGCATCAAATAGGACGTTCACCTGATGTTAAGTGATACGCCTCCTCATAACAACGTAGCGCTTTTTAAGATGTTATACACACCATAACGTTGCGCTCGTCGCCGTGACACGTTTGTTAAGTCTTGTTACCCCAGTAATTTCACTAGCTACAACTCCCTTCAAACCGGAACACAGTAATGGTTGCAAAGCACTGTTCGGCGGCTGAAATAGGCGCTGCGGTGGTAGCTACATAGATGTTCTCCAGCAAGAGACCTGCCACCAGTTAATCTCATGAGGTAAAAGTCAACACCGTTTATCTATCAAATCTGGAAGATGTTGGGAGAGGGAAAGTGCTTGCAATGTGTCAATTTCCTTATGATAGTTTCCTTGAGTGGATGGAAGTTCAATGTCATTGGGAATCCAACCTATAGCTCTTCAGTCAGCTTCAGTGTATGAAAAGAGTATTGTTCCTTCCTCATTCAGCTTTAAACCATCACTGAATCATTTAAATAATTGGAGAAAGTGTAAAGGACGTTCGAAGCTCATAAAATATAGGGGTGTAAGTTGTCTCGCACACTTACGGTACTCAAGCTAACCTCATCTGCTTGTGCTGCACCCTGCTAATCAACAAAGGAGGCTCTGGCTCCAAGTTGTATTGGACCAGCGCCGTCGCAAATGGCCCAAATCCCTCCATATGAATCTCCACCCGATCGATGTGGGAATCTTTAGAAGAGGCCTACGTCCAACAGTCATTCATTGTGCCACCGTAGTGGGAAGTAGCCCAAATTCACCTATATGAACCTTTACAAACGTGGAGATCTTTGGGGGAAGTCTATGTCACTGGACGTTTATCGGCTGCTGATAATGTATATATATATATATATTATATATGAATGCGCTTGTTCACCGCGTTTACGTACAAAATTAGTGAAAGTATTTTTTCGATCATAGATCCTTCATCGTTTTATTTCTATTTCGTTTGATTCGTGTTATTTATGCGGTTGCTATGGTAACAGTTGCTGGTCCCATACAAAAGAAGGAACGATAATAGAATTCAGTTGCAACGACGTAAATAACAATGTACACGTCCTTCTGATGAAATACATATGAAACATCATGAAGGTTAAAATCTTATCAATTGTTCTTACTAGATAAGGATGGTTAATGATAAATTAACTCAGCTCCAAGTTATTGTGCGAGTTAGATAAGTTAACTGTGGATAGATTCGACACTTCAATACTTTACTTCCTTGTTATTTTCATAGTTTTATATATATTTTTTTTATTCAATCAAGTGACAAATCGAATAACAATATGGTGGTTAATAGGATGATATGCACCGCATTGCACTTGTCGCACATAAGATCTAGCTACAACTCCCTTTAAACCGGAAGACAGTAATATTTGCATAGTTCTGTTAGGAGGCAGAAATAGCTGATGCCGTGATGCTTACCTAGACGGTCTCCAGCAATGGAGTCTTTCTACCAGTCAATACGTTTTACACATTAACAAGACCACTAGATAGTTACGCCAGTACTCGCAGTTCAGACTAAACCTGTTTAGTATTAATCCTAAATATTAGGTTCTATGTTCTAATCCCTGTCTCGGAACAGTTAGCATAATAGTTCTTGGTTAGATCCAGGATCACATAAGTAATGGAGTTTTGATGGTGTCTGATTGTTAATATACCGTCTTAATAGCAATGCTGTAGTATACTACATGTACACTATGTATACATAAGTGACGATGGTACTGGTGGTAGGTCATTGCTGTCGGAGACCGTCGATGTAGGTACCACAGCAACAAACCTTTTTTTATTTTATTTAATTTTTTTATGTGGGGGAAATGTCTTCGCATAGCCGTCCTCGCAGGAGAAAAGACGGGTTATGTCGGACTTGCACGGACTAAAACGCCAACGATGTTGGACTGCACTTCGGGAGGGAAGAACCCCTCTTTCCATCTCTGTAAGGGCACGCCGGAACATATAGCGCTACAATTCTCCCGACTCCCTGCGGCGGATCTGATCATGCGTTCCGCCACCAACGGGGGTCCACAGCAACACCTATTGCAGCCGATAAACAGTATTGTGCTAACATTATTGTTTTCCGGTTAGAAGGACGCTGTAGGTAGTATAATTACTGGGGTACCAAAAACGACTTGCGTCTCAAGATGATTAGCGCTACATTGTTACGTGCGTGCGTATCACTTACCATCAGGTGAACGTTCCGCTCTTATAGTCGTTTCGTAGAATACATATAAAAAAAAATAGAAAAAAAATTGTATATAATCGTCATGTCTGTCTGTTGGACTATAATCTTTCAGCGCAGACAAAGGCTTTTACAAACCGAGGTGTTCTGAGGCGTGTTTCATGAATATCGTGAAAATAAAACCCCGTTGTGCCTCTCGCCTTTGTTAGCGAACTGAAGAAAATGGTTTGGGGTGAGGCAGGGTTGTATCTTCCCGAAAGAGTGCTTGCCTTTCTTTATATAGAAAAAAAGGAACATTCCAGATATAATATACTTTGTTAATTGAAGGAAGAAAGTGAATAAATTAGGCAAAGATTTTTAAAACCCATCGATTGTTTTAAATTAAAAGTAATATTAACAGAAAAATGTATTTTTTTGTCTTCTTTATATATATTTCTACTTTTTTTTATTGATAAATTTGTTTAGCTATATTACTATTATTAATATGAAATGAAGTATTAATAGTGTTTAGATTAAACCTAACTGGTTTTCCTTATTCGAGGTCGGGTATATAATTACTCGTAATTTATTTGAGGCTGTTTAAAGCTAAGATAACAAAATGAACGAATTATAGATAAGTTGAATTTTTTCATTTTGCTGCTTCAGTTTTGTTCTGGATAAGTTATGTAATTACTAAACCCATTTTGACGTTACTTTAACTTACCTAACTACAAGTAGTCTGTAGTCGGACATCGTTTAAGAGAATCAGCGCATCGCCTTTTTTTACCTACAGAGTACTTTTCAAACCTTACTATGTCCAGTTTTATTTACTAAGGTAATTACTTAACGTATATCTCAGGGCGACAAGCATAATGTGGTACTACACCATATATATCATACTAGCTTCTAACTCCTAAATCGGTCAGTGTTAATTATTTTTAAAGTAACAAATTTTATGTTTGAATATATTTTAAATACAGTTTTCAATATGTATATGTATATATAATGTATGATACATATCAAAGTACATAACCTCAAATGATTACCACCTCTTTTTACTTAAATCTCCACCAATGAGACCAGACAGCGAATTGAATACAATCTCTTTCAATACTCGTTCCTCTTGCAGAGATACTAGCGTACTCCCTTTATATTCAAGGTTCAAGCGATAAACGTTAATTTTTCTATTGAAATACATATATTTAGAGTTGATTTTCGTACTAAAACATTTGCATTGACTAAATACCTTTTAAAACTGAACATAATATGAGATCGATTCTCTCAAATTGGACATTGATATAGAAAAATTACTCTAAGTAATAGAAGTGAAAAGCTGAATTTGCAATGGCTATAGATAAAAGTTGTAGCGTTTTGTTATGGAAAGCTGGAAGATGGTTCTCGAGGGAAAAACGAAGGTTACATACAAGCGATTTTATGCTTTATTGTACTAAATTTATATGAGAATATGGTAAAAATCGCGTAACGTATAAAAATTATATGACGCTTTAAGACTGTGGTGTTTGTTCAGGATCGATTTGCTCTAAGGAGACCCGGCCAGGTCAGATATCGGGAATGGAAAATCCTTAATGTGCTCACGGCATTATGTTACTTATTTTATAAGTTTATGGTTTACACAGTAACTCTGTTTTACATATATCTTTTTATCTATTGCCTTTTTCGAATATTGTCGGGTATTTTAGAAGATTTTGTGATATAAATACAGTTATCATAACTTTCTCGCCGAAATAAGACGAATTTGTTAACTTTTCAAAAGGAATACAATAATATATTGTTTCTAATTATATATATATATATATGAGGAGAGAAAACATGAAAATTGTGGATATTTTAATTGGATAATTATATACGGAAACGAATGATCTACTGATATTATTGATGATAGAGATAATTGGAGAAAAAAAACCAATGTTATTCCGACCCCACATTGAAATAAAGATAGAAATGGTAAATATCAACGGAAAATATTTAACTTTTTGACAATGGTAGCATAAAACATTGACTTCGATTTGTGCTTCCTTTGTTAGGACTCGGCGCTTACTACTTATTCAATAAATGCGAATTGGTGGATAATATAATAATGCTAACGTTAAGTTGAAAACAAATTTCAGAAAACAGTTTTTAGTTGATTACGATTAATAAGGAAACCATGTATAAGAGAACAATGGATTGCACATTCGTTGTATTGAACGCGCGTTTGGGAGCCGCCCGCCCTTGCCCGCAGCCTTTGTGTACAGAACAACTGTACTAACACCCTTTATTGTTACTCGTAGCTTTTTGTTAAAATATATATAAAGTACACTATTTAAAATATTATACAATACTGTAATGTATGTATGTATATTGTAATACAAATCAAATGCATTACAATTATCAATACGATCTTATCCTCATTGAAATTTCCTTCAAAAACTGTTACAGTATCACAATTAAAAGTAATTTTTAATAACCATTATTAATCTATAAATAAAAATGAATGTATCATTACATTATATAAACTTTAACTTATTATTTAATAAGATATTCTATACTACCTTCACTTACTTTTAAACCTTAATAAGATTTATTCATATGTATTAAAAATATACTATGAAAAGCATCATAGAAAAACTTCTTGTAATTAACTAATATTAACATGTATTATAAATATACTAGACATTCCAGAAATATCTTTTTTTATTCTATTAAGCGACGAGACGAGAAATACGTTCACCTGATAGTGAGTGATACGCCCGCTCTTAACAACACGGCGCTAGTTAGGATGTTATACACTGCACCACATTGCACTTGTCGCTTCAGACGTAAGACGTTGAGTGTCATTACCACAATAATTACACTAGCTACAACACTCTTCATACCGGAACACAGTAATGTTTGTATACTACTGTTTGGTGGCAGTAATAGGCCCTGTGTTACCACAACTACCTTTTTTCTAGTTTCGGAGGAAAAATTTTCGAAAGATACATTAGTTTTGGGAGAAGGGGTATGTGAGATTCTTACTCACTAAAACCCTCTAGTTGGTCCGCATCAGTGCATTCTGTGAGGCCCCGGGATCTTTTACAGGACGCACCGGTGCGCGTCTGCATTTTGTGTTAGCACATCTCTGAGGAACGGCCAAACCCTCTTAAGCACCATCGCTGAGCCTGATAAGGGCTCGCAAAACCCTCAAGCCCCGCAAAACTCCTAGAGCCTTTCAGTCGTCTTCTACGACAGGCAGGGATTACCTTAGTAGTATTCTTACTAGCACGTGACTACAGGGCTGTGGTAGTATCTACCGAGACGGTCTCTGGCAACAGAGTCCTGCCACCAGTAGGTACCACCACCACCACACACATACATTTAAAAGAAAAACAAAACATGATTTACATACATTTGAATACAATATGTTTAATGTTTATGCAAGTGATCGATAGAAAAATAATAAAAAAAACAAAGAATATAATTCAATGAACTGTAAAGTCTGAACTTCAGTATATAAACCCTGAAAACAGAAAGTGGTGTAAGGTACACTACAGTGTCATTGTGATTTCAAACACCACGAGTTTTATATCGGTTGACTCAGGAGATGGTGGTCTACTGACTATAATAACAAACGATTGAATCGACGATAAGAGCAGAACGTTCTCCTGAAGGTAAGTGATACGCCCGCCCTTAACAACGTAGCGCTAGTTAGGATGTTATACACAGCACCACATTGCGCTCGTCGCCTTGAGACAAGACATCGATAATCGTTACCCCAGTAATCACTCTAGCTACAATTCCCTTCAAACAGGAAGTCAGTAATGTCTGGCTGCAATAGGCTGCTGTAGTACCTGCCGAAATAGTCTCCGGCAACTGGCACCTACCACCAGCAGCTGTTTATGCTCAAATATAAACTCGAACAGCTCTGTTAATGTGCCCACTATTGGAACATTCTCTCGCAAGGAGTAATTCGAAGGTCATTGATCCAGTACTCTGGCCAAGTGGAAGGCGGCGAAAAAATAATATTTAATATCCAATATTCTTCTACT
The DNA here is from genome assembly GCA_029034505.1 of Ornithoptera priamus. Lineage (NCBI taxonomy): Eukaryota > Metazoa > Arthropoda > Insecta > Lepidoptera > Papilionidae > Ornithoptera > Ornithoptera priamus. The sequence goes on from JARDWD010000584.1 coordinate 2,237,321, forward strand.
TCTTAAAGTGCCTCTCCAACTGGTGAAGGTTGACAATCAGCGTGGTACGGTCCTTTCTGTCTCTGGTTCGATTATCATCTATTATTTATCCACAAGCAAGCATGAAGGTGGCAGAATAAATCTTTTCCCAAGAAATTTCTTTTTTTTTGTATTATAAATAAGCTAAAGTATTTTTTTTCTCCAACTTATTTCTGTCAACGAGATGATCGGGATGTGAGAGCAGCCGAATGAATGCAGGTTGGATGAAATGGCGACCGGTAACTGGAACGACTTGTGATTCACGAATACCCCTTAAGCTTCAGCGACAGATCTACAAGTCGGTCGTTATACCTATTGTATGGAGCTGAGTGTTGGGCCACCAAGGGTTCGGATGAAAGGAGATTATATGTGGTTGAGATGCGAATGTTGAGATGGATGTGTGGTGTTATGAAGATGGATAAAATTAAGAATGAGTATATTAGAGAAAGTCTGAAAGTTGCTTCAGTGACAGAGAAAGTAATGAGAATGAACGTTACACCCATCTCTCCTTTTATACCATTATCCAACTCTTCAACCCTTCAGCGTCCAATATTTTCTCACCTTCCTCCTCCTCCTTTTACATACTAATTTATTTACATATACTCGTATAAGCGTATATATTTAATTTTTATGTTATACCAGAACCGCGAGCCCAGATTCCGTTTAAGCCGCAATGGTTGTCAATAAAACTGCGGCGTAAACACCACCATAAAAAAAGAGAATGAACGTGGATGGTTATAAGGGTAGAGGAAGACTGAAGGAAGTGTGGATGGATTGTGTGAAAGATGACACCTGTAAGTAGAGTGTGAATTCAGATATGACGGCTGATAAAGGGATATGGAAGAGATGTACATACTGTGCCGACCCCACTGCTGGGAGAAGGGCAGGAGGAAGAATTATTTCTATCAACGATATTAATGCTATTCTTGTAAAAATATTAGCCGGACGGAGGGTAATGAACTCTTTTAGATTTTTTGTACAGCCTCTCGTAAATTTAACTGTTAAACAGTTAAGAATAAATAAATAGTTATAGAATCAAATACAAATAAACCTTTGGTTTGTGACGTAGGGTATATGATTTATCTTATAATGTTTGTCACACAGAGTAGTTAGTGTAACGTGAAAACAAGTGAAACATTCAAATGTTAATGTACTGCTTTCAGATATCGTGGCGAGGATCGCAAGTGTCACCGATCCTGAGCGCACCGTTGTTACCTGATAACGCGCGAGGTCATTCTGTAAATGTTTACAGCCATCAGTATCATTTAATAGTATTACTGTTTACATCATAGGGTGTAAGTGTTCCTACACATGTCACGGGCCCCGTGCCAACCTCACCTGTTCTTGGTGTACCCTGCTAATTAACCAACATGATTCTGGCTCCCGTCAACCCGCAGTACGCCAGCGTGGTGGGATATGGTCTTAATCCTCCCATATGAACCCCAACAGATGAGGAGTTATTTAGAGGAGGCCTATGTCCAGCAGCGGATGTTTGTCGGCTGATGATGATGATGATGATACTTTAACAAATTTTCATTGTATTTGTTATGAAATTTGTTATATTATTGCTGTTGTTTCCTTTGCCAGGGTTTCCTGAAAGAAAACTAATTTTAAGGGTAAGTTCGCCTTTATCCAATACATTCTAATCTAAGTATGTTTTTAAAAATGTATTTTTAGTGTTTATATCAAGATTACTATCTTCTTATAAGCCTGATAACACCTACTCTTGGTCATATGCCTCTCTCAAGGATCGTCATTGAAGGGGAATTGGGCTTTAGCCCCACCAACTTAACCCAAGGCGGTGGGTGGTCAGAACTTCGTCTGTTGTTTAGCAGGGTGCACCGCGTGCAGGTGAGGTTGAGTTGGGCTCCGTAAAATGTTAGCCAGAAGCCCTTACACCTCAAGAATACTATACTGTGTATAAATATGGTTAAATGCAATTTTTTTGGTCTAATATATCGTTTTGGTGTACAGAATAACCCTGACTGATAAGAGAGTCAGGGCCGCGCCTGCGTACTATGCGGGTTCCGGTGTTCCCTGGAAACTTGCTTTAGTCAACGATTCGATGGTGGTAGATCTGTGTTACTTGATTATCTAACCTATCTAGATGTAATAAAGTTTAACTTTCATTGGCACGTTAGGGAAACTACAAAGTTTTTCAACGGATACAGTACTCTTGAGTGAAATGATATAAATATATTCCGTGAAATATAACCTATGATGTATCTTTGCGTATGATGCTGAAAATGAGTAACTAGTTTTTATTTTATCATGAATTGGTGGTAGATCTCTGTTGCTGGAGACCATCTAGGTAGATACAACTGTAGCGCATATTTCTAAACAAGCCGTAGACCTCAGCCCTGTGAGCTCAGTATCAAGAGATGTAAGAATCGAAATTACTATTAAGCGCTACACTTCATCAGAGAATAGACGACGTATTTTTATCAACAAACAGTAGTGTGCATATATTACTGTATTTCAATTCAAAGGGCGTTGTAGCTAGTGAAATTACTGGGGTAACGAGACTCAACATTTTGGGTCTCAAGGCAATGAGCGCAATTTGATGCTATAAATACCATCGTTACTAGCGCCATGTTATGGACAGACGTTCACTTACCATCAAGTGAATGTCCTAATGGTCTCGTCGCTTCGTTAAATAAAAAAAAGTAATGCGAGTTGGATTTTATACAAGATGAATAACCTATCAAATATTCTGTTTTATCTCAATTTTCTTTACACATCTTCCTTATGTACTGCACGTGAAGTAAACTCCATGCCGCCGATGATCGGATGTTATTTTGCTGATGATAACGTGAAGAATTTCGTGCCACTCGAATAATTCGCACGATATGATTTTCATTTGATTTTAGGTGAATCTTGATACGTTGATAACATATCACGGTAATTTTACACTTGTCGTTTATCGTAACGGTAGCCGGTGATGTGTTTATTTGGAGCGCAGCCCAAGAATTTTGTTATGGTTATATCGTTGTTCTAATTATCATAGCTTAAGGGGAATTAAAGAAACCAGCCTTGAATCGTGGATTCGGTTCCGTTAGCCTAGTATCAGATGAGCTGTAAGAGTGAATATGCGCAAGCGTTTATAATCTTAAGAAAACAGAAGCATTAAATTCCTTCGCGAAGGTAACTGGCGGTAACGTAGATACGATCTCTCAGGTCTTTCTGAAGATCAGGCTGTTCAAATTGAGACAGTTGATCGTTTGTAAACTTTCCCTTATAAGGTTGTTTCTTCACTTCTCTTCTTGTTACGGATAAACAATGTCTAAATATATAACAACGAGAGCTACAATATCTTGAGGAGTTGAGCGTATTGTGGTGTCGTGTAAATATCCAAAGTTCATCGATATCATAAATACCCTGGTACTTATTTATTTATAGGTCTACAATCAATCATATACTATCACATTCATTAAAATATACAAAGAATTTAAACAAGAAATCTTAGTAAATTATTGTTAAGAAGTAGACACTGCATTAACTTATGATTATAACATCTTGTTGCATTTTTAAAGAACTAAAGTGAGTAGAATTTCTACACATTTCGATATCTTCTCTGGAAAAAGAGGAATCTTATGAAGACGTCGTCACGAATATTAAAAAAATTGACACTTTTACTTTAAAAGAAACGTACATTTGCTTTTCTAATCACAAATTATTATGTACTATACCTTCTTTTTAATGCGCCAATAAAATTTTTTTATTAGAGTATTATTATAATTATTAAAAAATTAAGCGACGAGATAAGCGGGTTGTTCACCTGATAGTAAGTGATACGCCTGTACATAATAACTTGCCGGTATTTAAGACCATATTCATAGCGCCACATTGCACTCGTCGCCTTAAGACAAATGATGTGAAGTCTTAATACCCCATTAATTCACTAGCTACAACGCAGATCAAACTGGAACACAGTAATGTTTGCACAGTTCTCTTTGGCGGCAGATATAGGCGCTGCGTTGGTACCTAGCTAGACGGTCTCCAACAACCGAGATCTACCACAAGTAAACTACTACCGCAGTACTATAATTATTACTTATGTCTTAGACCTAACTAAGAACTAAGTTTCATAGTACAACAAATATCTAATACTTTACAAATATCACTTTAATTTATAAAGTTACTAGCTGTTTCCCGCGCGCTTTGCTGGCTTTAAATATTTCTTGAGAGCAACCCTGCGAATGACTATCGATAGCAACCGTTACTATAGCAACCGCGTAAATATCACGAAATGAAAATGCTTACAAAAGTTAATTAGAAATAAAATGTTTAAGGATCTGTGAAATTGAAAAAGTAAATAGCCTATAACCATCTAAAAATCGTTCCGGTAGAATACTCATGTTCCCAAGTCGATACGTTCACTTGTTTTCACGTGATTAGTGAACAAAGGAAACATATTGTCATTATATATATAAGAGTACTACTAGATGTCTTTCGGTATACGTCTTATGTGGCTTTAACTACTCTTATTTTTTAACTCGTGGGTCTCTGATCCGATTCCGGAGGATGTGAACTTTTGTTCGTAGCAGAAGTCTTAGAATCAGCTTGGCTATTTAACACCAGGTTTTAAACCTGCTGCCATAACAGCGTCATTACTATGTTTCTGCTGTTATATTGCTCCCAAGTCTATACGTTCATGTTTTAACGTGATTGGCGAACAAAGAAAACATATTGTCCTTATATATATAAGAGTATTACTAGATGTCTTTCGGTATACGTCTTATGTGGCTTTAACTACTCTTATTTTTTAACTCGTGGGTCTCTGATCCGATTCCGAAGGATGTGAACTTTTGTTCGTAGCAGAAGTCTTAGAATCAGCTTGGCTATTTAACACCAGGTTTTAAACCTGCTGCCATAACAGCGTCATTACTATGTTTCTGCTGTTATATTGCTCCCAAGTCTATACGTTCATGTTTTAACGTGATTGGCGAACAAAGAAAACATATTGTCCTTATATATATAAGAGTATTACTAGATGTCTTTCGGTATACGTCTTATGTGGCTTTAACTACTCTTATTTTTTAACTCGTGGGTCTCTGATCCGATTCCGGAGGATGTGAACTTTTGTTCGTAGCAGAAGTCTTAGAATCAGCTTGGCTATTTAACACCAGGTTTTAAACCTGCTGCCATAACAGCGTCATTACTATGTTTCTGCTGTTATATTGCTCCCAAGTCTATACGTTCATGTTTTAACGTGATTGGCGAACAAAGAAAACATATTGTCCTTATATATATAAGAGTATTACTAGATGTCTTTCGGTATACGTCTTATGTGGCTTTAACTACTCTTATTTTTTAACTCGTGGGTCTCTGATCCGATTCCGGAGGATGTGAACTTTTGTTCGTAGCAGAAGTCTTAGAATCAGCTTGGCTATTTAACACCAGGTTTTAAACCTGCTGCCATAACAGCGTCATTACTATGTTTCTGCTGTTATATTGCTCCCAAGTCTATACGTTCATGTTTTAACGTGATTGGCGAACAAAGAAAACATATTGTCCTTATATATATAAGAGTATTACTAGATGTCTTTCGGTATACGTCTTATGTGGCTTTAACTACTCTTATTTTTTAACTCGTGGGTCTCTGATCCGATTCCGGAGGATGTGAACTTTTGTTCGTAGCAGAAGTCTTAGAATCAGCTTGGCTATTTAACACCAAGTTTTAAACCTGCTGCCATAACAGCATCATTACTATGTTTCTGCTGTTATATTGCTCCCAAGTCTATACGTTCATGTTTTAACGTGATTGGCAAACAAAGGAAACCCATTTCTATTATATGTATATATATTACCACATATATACGTTATAGTTAATATAAACAATACAACATTACCTAAGAATTTATGTTGTTTTATTTATTTATATTTATTCGCAATTTTTTGTGGATTGTAGTTAGATGGAGGGAGTAATGGACTTGGTGAGGAAATTTAACTATACCTTTCTTTTAAATTTAACTACAATTGTCGTTCGTATATATAAGTAGAATTTCGTTAACTTATTACCAAATTAGTACAATTTTGAGTGTGAGATTAGATTCGGACACATCTTGAGTGTAGAACAAATACACAGTTCGTGGCAGATTATCTTTAAAACGAATTATCGAGCCATTATCTTGATAGCGGACCTAACCCAGTTCGGGAGATAGCGTTTGTTTGCCGAGCGGGCAGCTTCGGGAGAAATGGTTTTATAGATAGTGTTCACGTTTCGTAATTATCGCTGCTCCTTTCGTGGAAATGGGCCACTGGCACTCCACTTACATCCATTATCTATTCACATTGTGAAGCGAAGCTCTCGTTACAGAACTTTTCTAATATCCAACAGGAAAATGGAGACGTTATCGCTACTCCTATCGTCAGCAACTAGCACATCATCTATGTCTAGTATCTGTCTATATTATACAGTAAAACCCTTATCTGTTATAAATTCTTCAATTTCCATCACCAGAATAGAGAAAATAGGTCATAATGATATAAGCAGCATTATTGCACATATGCTTATTTCTCTTCGGGTCACCTGCAATCTCTCATCTTTCCAAAGTTTGGCTCGTAGACATCGCCTGTCGCCATTTAGATAACCTTAGGGATATCTGAGTCATAAGTTATTGTTATATAGATAAATAATATATAATTTCTATAATATTTTCAATGATGGATTAAATATGGGTTGGTATGGTAATTTTCCGTTTGCCTGCTTGGTTACTTCACTTATAAGAAAGTTTATATGTTGATGTTCTTAGATTCAGACCTCTATAATTTAATGTACCTCCCTACATACTATTATCGTATATGTTACACGACTAGATGGAAATAATAGGGAATTAAGATATATTCTCGATACCATGCGAAACCCGGCATTGTAGTCGTATTTCCAAAAATCAGTACTCGTTGAAATTTTCGTAACATTTACTCAGTAATAAACAATAATTACACAATACAGATATTGAAGTATAATATGAAGAATAGTCAGATTAATAACCTTCTCCCGGAAATCGATATCTTCGCGATGGAACAAACGAAAATACCGCGTCGAGTTTCTCCGAAACAATTGAATGGGGCGACGTTCATTCACTGTTCGATCATCCAACCAGCTAACGGTAACTCTTGTCTATCAAACTATCCACCAACATAACCTGACCTCTGGCATTCCACCTGCAACCCTCTAAAACACCAGCAACTGGTACGCGGTGAGGGGGAGAACGGTGCCAAGTAACGTTGGTCGCTATAAGAGGATGTTTTAATTCAGGTCTCGTTCCTCAGGGCTTCCGCGAAGCAATGCTCGGTGTATACCAACATACGGTATACACAAAACGTACCTAAGTTACGTATGTAGCTGGTGTTAATTTGTGTGTCTGTCAGGAATTAATCTCTTAGGTGATCCCTCACTCTGTGTCTATTGTTCTTGGAATAATTTTATTACATCTAGACTAGATGCACGGAATATATATTGGAACCCGGAGATCGGATCGTCTCCATTGTTCATCTCTTTCTATTGAATACATGTAAATAAGATAGTTCTCCGAAGAATGATTAAATTAAAATCTATTTGTTTTTAAATATATTTAGTTAGAAATTTTGTATATTTCAAGTCTTCAATGCATGTTTTGAATGATATGAAATTTAATAGACTCGTTTTTTTGTTTAACGTGGGGGAAATGCCTGCGAACACCCGTCCTCGCGTGGGCAAGGACAGGGTATGTCGGACTTGCACCGACTAAAACCCCTATGATGTTCCACGTCGTTGCCTCATGGCGCGATTACGGGAAAGCTTTCGCACCATCCGCGACTCTGCCAGCGCTGGCCACTTACGCAGCTCCATCTTGGGAGGGAAGAACCCTCCTTTTCCACCTACGTAGGAACATGGCGGAACATGCAGCGCGCCCCCTCCTCGGCCTTTTGCAGTCGTGCGGGCAACAGATTCCCCCAAACCCATTAGTCAGAGGCCATGGGAGCCAAGAGAGAAAACTCTCCTGGCTCCTTGCGGCGGAACCGATGTTGGGTCCGCCGCCACCCGTTATACGGCAGCAGAGGATAGGGAGAACAGCGCATGGCAATACCGACACTCCTCTTCCGCCACCGCGCCATCGCCGCCGCATCGTTGATGCGGCGGCGATTAGTCGCAGAGGGAACTCCCTCAACGACTCCACCTCGGCTGCAAGGGGCAGTATGAAACCGCCCCTACAGCCCTCGGTGCGCATCCGTGGTGAGCTTTTTGAGCAGGCGCTTTAACCTGGAACAGCAGCCGCCTCGGGCTAGCCGGGTAGGTTCCTCTTCGCTTCACCGTGGGCAGCCCAGCCACGGTTACTAAGCCCCTCCGCCACGACAAGACGGGAATCTGTTGAGCGGTAATATATGGCTATAATATATAGCTCTATATATATTATATATATATATATATATAAATATATATAATATATAGCTCGTAGTCTTGGTGAATTCAGCTACAATTATCTGCATTGACTGTGGTAGTTTTTATTTGTTGTTATTCTATAATGTTTCCTAAGGCCTAACTACTACTTGTGTTTACTTACCCTACCCACATTCTAATATGTCATTTATCTCCCAGAGTTGACGAAGAATGCTACTCAGGCATTAAGTCTGTATGGACGGTACGCCAATATTGAATATATAGATAAATTAAATTCTTTACTTCTTTCAACAACTATACAAACATAATAAATGTAATTCGTTAAAAAAAAAAGGTAGAACAGTAAATGATTTTATCTTCGGCATACCTCACAGTTGGTAGAGAATTGGCAACATCAATGAACTATTACGCGACTTCCTGTAGTTCCTCATACCACGTAAACATTATATTCTTTTGCGAATTTGAAACAAGTTCTTCAACAAAAGCTTTTAAATCTTAGATGAGAGGAAGTGGAGAGTAAAAAAATGGTGGGGCGCGGAAGCGTCGGCCGTTGGCACCGAGATGCGACGCCCATACTGATGAATCTGTAAGCTCCTACCGTCCTCTTAGGACGAGATGCTAATGGACACTAGGGTTGTTGGTATGTCTCTCAATATATCTTTTATAACCTAATCTAGATTTAGACACATTGTTAACGGTTAATATTTTATAGCGAATGTGGCATCAGGATTGTAATCTCGGATTATTTAGAATAACGGATACCGCAGCATGATTCAGAATACGGCGAAACAGTTTTCATTCTTGCGAGTTTTGCGATTGCGGACCCTCATCGTTTGTTGATCGCACAAAGGAAATAACAGCAAACCGGAAGTAATCTCATGATTGGGAGACAGTGAGGGTGAAAAGGTAGTAATGGAGACCACGTCTTTCCTTAATAGGTGTTTAGATGTGATACAAAAAGGAAGCAACGTTTTCCGTGGGAGATCGCAGATACGATCAATAGTCATACTTCTCAGCACACTGAGGATGACCAATGTAAGAAATGAAAAGGAAAGGATTCCCACATAACTCCAACCTTCTTCCGCAATTATGGTATCTTTATCAGTTTCTCTTTTTCTCGATATCCTGCCGATGTTACCGAAGTATATTTCCAATAAAAGCAATCTGCCATTGAAGAGTAAAGTGAGTCGCGGTAGTCAGGATTCCGGTCATGCGCCGTCCATGTCTCCGTGTGATTTGCATAATTTCATTCAACAAAACCGTCCGTTTCCTAAACAATAAATCCTCGTAGAGTTAATAAATATAATTTTATCTAGACGCGCCGACAAACGCGCTTGCGGCTCTCAATTGGGATTTCTCTCACATTCGATGGAATTCCGATGTGGAGGAGCTGTAGTGGTCAGTTGCGAGAGCCGATTTGAATATTTCGGAGGCGGAGCGCGAGATGGGAATAAATGATTTTGTTTTGTACACGAGAGCAAAACAAACGCGCCTTCTCATCCCGATCGATGTGAGAGATACATAGTGATCAGCAGGAGCAAAGGCTACCTTTGAACATAAGACAAGACATTCACTGGTGATAGGTCTGTATTGCCTGAAACCGTCTAAGTATCCACCGCATCGCGTATTCTTACCGACAAACAGTTTTTTTTTATTACTGCCTGCCCATAACAACGTGGCGCTGGTTAGGATGTTACTGCACCGCATCACGCTCGTCGCTTGAGACATAAGAGGTTGAGCCTCGTTACCCCAGTAATTTCACTAGCTATATACATTACTGTATTTCCGTTTGAAGCTAGTGTCTCAGACGATAAGTGCAATGTGATGCGATATATATCATGTTTACTGGCGCCACGTTGTTATGGGCAGGAGTTACTTACCATCAGGTGCACGTCCCAGTGGGATACTAGTTTCGTAGCTTAATTGAATATAAGAGAAGAGATAAAAAATATCGCTTCATTCGTATAACGTTTATCAGGTCTCTTATTTACTTTTTATTATAATATATAAGAGCAATAATACTGAAAAAGGTATAGGAGGTAGCTTGGGCTGAGATACGAATATTAAGATGGATGTGTGGTGTGACGAGGATGGATAAAATTAAGAATGTGTATATCAGAGGAAGCCTGAAAGTTGCTCCAGTGATAGAGAAATTGAGGAGCAAGAGGTTAGCGTGGTACGGGTATGTTATGCGGAGGGATGAAGGAGATACAATAAAGAAAGTAATGAGAATGAACGTGGATGGTTATAAGGGTAGAGGAAGACCGAAGAAAGAGTGGATGGATTGTGTGAAAGATAAAATGTGTAAGAAGAGTGTGAATTCAGATATGACAGTTGATAGAGGGATGTGGAAGAGATGTTGCTGTGCCGACCTCACATAGCTGATATAACGGCACGAAGAAGAATACTAAAAAAATTATAAGGGTATCAATACTTGACAACGATTTGCGGTGTATATATCCTAACTAGCCACATTATAGGTAAACTTATTACTTATGTAGGACAATTGTTTAGGACAACCAAAATCCGAAGATCGTCGAAATGCCCCTGGAAACCCGAGTTCAGGACGCTTCTATCGTCTTCCGAACTTTACTTATACAAACAGGTGATCGTTGTGATGGTGAGGTCGTTTAGTTGCATAAAAAATTTTTTCTAACAGCCCGTATCCATAAAGACCAGCTCTGTTTACATTGTTTACATCCAACAGATAAAGTTAGATAACCGATCACGCGGCGTTCAAAAATCAATATTTGTACACGAGATTTATTTGAAACCCGTTCCCATGATTGCATGGGCAGATGTAAAAAGATATACTCCACTTTCAACGGGATACTTAGTACTTAATGAATAGATAATTTAAGTTTGACCTGATCCCTCTGAAGACCTGGGTCCATTTATCTGTAACACCTTACTTTTTTGTTTTCTTTTTCTGTTTTCATTTCGTCTTTCTTATTATTATTAGAAACATTGATCTGTTACATTTTATCTATATATCCTGTTCCCTGCTCGCTTTTCTAGCTGTAATATAATATTAGAAGGTTTTCTATAACAAACGTTACTATAGCAACCGCACATATAATAAGAAATAAAAATGTTTATGATAGTAAATTACAAATAAAACGATGGAGGATCTATGAAATTCAAGAAATAAATAGCCTATAATCATTTACAAATCATTGCGCGTCGAATGCTCATGTCGACAATTTCACTAGTTTTCAAGTGATTGGTAAACAAAGGAAATCCATTTTCATTATTTATAGCCAGAGATTCATTGACCCATCACGCGATATCCGAAACTATTAGACGTAAACACCCAGAGTTTGGTAGATATATCGCTTCTGCTAGAGGTCAGCTAAGAATGGATTTTATATAACTTCTTCCCCAAAGGAAGTTGTGTGGGTGTTATACCCAGCAAAGAGGGCGGGTGAACAGCTAATTTTTATGTGAATACTCTTAATGTTAGAAATCCTGCACTGGATATTCCTCTGCTGTGGGGGCAACAGAAGAGATATGCCGACCTCTACCGGCTAAAATCCCAGTGTCTGTTCTTTCAGCCGGAACCACGGAAACGCTTTCACACATAACCGTGGTTTCTCGAACCCGCCTACACCACTCTTTTTGTAAAACCACCAAAACAGTATGGATATGTTTCGGTTGTGATACATAAGAGCCGGAGTATTCTGCTTACTTCTCCATCTACATCATCATTTTCACTTAACGCAATGAGTAATTGAGGATAAGTCGGCAGAAGTTCTAAGGCAGGTTTTCGGTAACCAATGACCGTCAACGAGTGATCTTTATGATAAATTCTTATTGCTCACTTTAGGTTCGAAAGTATGATTAATAAAAAAAAAATTATAACCAAATCCTTCTTATAGTTATTTTTGATTTGCGGCTATAACAAGTTCCTGGAGTCTTGATTTAAAGTTTAAATAAGCAGGTGAATCAACATGAAAGGATCTTTTCTGTCGTTTTCTTTAACCGTGCATCATCCAACGATCTGTCATGCATCCAAATTTGAATGTTACAATGTGATATAATTTTTTTCACTGTATATAATATAACAGTTTTATGAATGTTAAACTGAGTGAGTATTGATGGAGATTGGAGAAGAAAATCATCTTGAGGAAACTGAATTCAATAACAACAGCATTCGTGTAAAGGTGATGTTCACCAATCCGCACTTGTTCAGGTGTACTTTGACTCTATTTCTGTAGGAAGGTCCCATCACTGGGAAAACTTAGAGAGCTGTTTATATACATTTACATACAGTTAAACAGTTGTATGATAATTGAATGGGAGCTAAGTGGAACACACCGCGATCTGTCCGCGCAAAGCAAACGATCGGTTCTTGGTATCACATAATAACGCATTGTCCGGCATCTCTGGCTTATCAATGGGGTGCCCACCTATGTCAATGGTATTCACGTCGCATTCCGATCCACGTAAACTGATCTCATATCGTGCTTTTATGAGCTGAACATCCGTACGGTTACGTTGTTGATGCTTCTTGCGTTTAAAATCAAAATTGGAATCGCTTCGATTAATATGAAAGCTATAAACCAGTACTTTGTCTCTGTTTCTAAAGAAGATGAATCATTCTAATTTAAGACAGTGGCAGAGGAAGCTTTGTATTTAAAACGAAGGGTTCTGGTACGAATACGTGGCCATCAGAATGGCGGAGTTTTGATGGTAGGAGCCTTTTTAAATTGATAATCTGTAGCAGTATCAACATTGCTGTGTTCTTGTATCAGAGTTTTCTGAGCAACATTTACATCATACATCATCTTGTGAAATTAAATTTAAATATAAAATGGTCGAGTATGATATGATGATGATGATCACAATTTCGGGTTGTGAAAAGGAATGATGAAATAAGAGTGCATGTAACGGAAATGCCAAGATCGTTGAGAGCGGTGATACTTAAAATAAATAGAATATAAAATCATTTTAAAAATAGTGCAATTACTGCGGTAATGTGACTTAACGCCTTACGTTTCAAGTATTTATCGTCCTAACTAGCGCCATAATGTTATGGGCAGGCGTATTTATCATCAGTTCGTCATGTCGCTACGTGAAATAAACAATTGTTCACTAAATCACAACTACCAATACTAATCATGATTATGTGAGCGAAATGGGTTACCGCGGTAATCGTGTGACGACTTTCACGAAACAAGGAAAACAAATCACTATTGGGGAATCCTCAATATCATTGCATTCCGAAAACTATTGTTACCAATACAACATCACCGACCACAGTTTTCCGTTTTAAGAACTCTGCCAAACGGTATTATTCTGAATCGAAATGCGATGCTAGTGTATATCAGGTTATGAATATATCTTAGCGACGCATTTGTAAAATAAGGATAGTATTCTACTAGGTTCGGATATACCCTACCACGAATTAAAGAACAGAATATGTAGTGTCAGAATCAAATCAAGGAAGTTCCTATAACTAGGCAATTGGTTTATTACGGAGGTAGTAATAAAAGTTTAGTAATTTTGCTTGTTGGAATATATGTAACTACCTTTCGTTCGTTACAGCACACTGTCAATATTTTATAATCATCATCTTCATCAGCCGATAGACGTCCACATCTGGAGATTAGGCCTTTCACAAAGATTTCCACATTGTTAGGTAGGGATTCATGAGGGTATTTGGATCATTTGCCACCACGATGTGGGTGGGGGCAATATTTACTCACGAAAATTTCGTTGTTGAAGAAAATGCTTCATTGGTCCCTTTCCTGGACTTTGGTTTGTGAGATTTGGTCATATACTGTCTATTAGACCGTTCGGGGATTTTGTTAATCATTCATCTCTCTTTATTGTAAGCGTACATTCGATAAGGCAATGGATCTACAATCATTGATAAGTAACAATTACATCCCACACCACCATCACGTATATTTCGTTTAATTTATGCATAACTACCTCACCTAAATATTTTGTAATATTATTAATATGCTGACTCCATACTTGAAATTTTTACATTAACGCACACTACATTATTTTCTTTCTTATTTGGATGCGACGTCACGTCTTTATTAACATCGTTGACCCCGCTACTGTATTGCTGCGTGTCCAGCGACGTCGCATTAACTTTGAAAAGGGTTATAGATTTTTCATAAAGCTGATCCACTGTCTACTGACAACTGTCTTTTGACAACTGACCCCTGTATATGTGCGAGTTATCACAAAACCTTAGCTTCCTTAGACATTTCGCTATATCTAACTTTACCACTACTTATCTTATTGTGAAGATAAATTTATTCGTTCTCATGTAAATGTTTATGCTTATCTCCAATAGGTTGATCCTAAATTTAACATAAGATTAAGTAGCAATGAGGTCATAAATATTGAGGCGTATTCTAACATGTTGACAGCCGAAGTTCATCAATGCCGTCCTGACAGCAGTTTTCAGCTATTGAAGTGGATCTGAAATACCTTACTAATCCAATTCTTGTGACTTCAGAATTGAACTAGAGATCTTCATGTTAATTACATGAAAATAGCTTTATAAGGCTTTAATTTATTTGTTCTATATATAGAAATAGTTTTGGTTATAATGTTTTTTAATTTGTAACAGTTTTTAAAACAGTAATATAATTGGCTCGAAAAAATTCGCATAAAAAATGGGGTCAGATGTAAACAATAATAAATTTTTCTTGTTAGATGTTGATCTAAGAATTTATTTTGATTGACACATTAAATACATTATAAAAAAAAAGTATGATCGAAAATTTTTATTCTGATATCTAAAATGTTCGCTGAAAATGGTGTTAAAATCAAACAATTAATGTAAAAAGAGAAATAGGTGTAATTGGGAACAAACAAGGAAGATGATGGTGATTCTTTATGTTTAGTGTGAGCATTGCGCAAAATCTTCCTTAGCCGAATGCTACTGCCGAAATGGGGGACAATTATAATTTTTGTCACAGAATAGGCCCGCGGGCCCGATTTCACCGGCCCGGGCCCATTGTATGCGGATTCTGCGTATCGAGAGATCACCGCGCAGACGTCGCACGGCATACTAATCAGCTGGTGGCAGCGCATCTACTGATTGAAGGGTGACGGATCAAATGAATTCTTTGTATACATGAGTAATGAAGATTTGTGTTTTCGTGTTTATTTTATCCTTTTACCACGTCCTACGTGATTACATTCTTGAACTTACCCTATGTTATTTTAAGAATTCGTAAACACAAATGCGATTCTACTTGATGGAGCGATGTTGCCATTGATGGTAAAATTTATTAACCTAGAAACCTATTTATTTGTTTCTTATAGACTCCCACTTAATACATGAGCGGAAATGCCATCCCGAATCTTCGCAGTTTGCATTATTTGATAGAACATTGAGGAGTTAGAGCAAAATCTACCATACGTCAATGACTCAGAATATTCAGGATTCATTAAAACATTAATTCGAGAATGGTTTCATAAATCAATAAAAAATTTAAACAAATATATTATATATGATATAGTCATAGATTTATTGACTCATCACGAGTTTTTTTTATTCAACGAAGCGACAAGACAACGGTTCTGCTGACGGTAAACGATATGCCAACCCATAACAACGTGGCGCTAGTTATGATGGTATACACCGCACCACATTGCGTCTCATCACCTTGAGACATAAGATGTCAGGTCTCATTATCCCAGTAATTTCACTAACTAAAAAGTTGACTGTAAGAGAATGCCTGGTGGCATTATATCCGCCTTTTCGATTATTCTTTGTCTATTACACAAAGAAGTATAAATAAATAAAGAAGCTTTAATTTCATAAACATTCGTTACAAATAATCTCACTTGTAATGAATTTATCACACAGAAAGCATCGCATTACAAATATATAACCACATCTTAATGAATCAAACGCATTGGAGCGATAAACAATGTACCTTGAGCCTCTCTTATATAATTTATACAGCGCCATCTAAAGAGCATGCGCAGGTTTCTCACGAGCCTCGTGTATGTGTGCGTGTACTTTCCACGTGTGTGTAAAAAGGTTATGAGTTCTATCCTCTCGGAAATTTTTGTGATGATCACCAGAAAGAACTTTCCCCCGTCGTGATAAGGTTACTTATTGAATCTAACTGTATGATACAGTTATGACGTTTAGAATGTCGGCGGCTGGTAATTTATTTCATTAGGAGAAGGCAGGATACATGTCCCTCGATGTCTTCACGGGCCAGTGGTGCCCGGCTGGTCTCCGTCAGTCCAGACAGAGGAAAAAAAGTTAAAGGTTTTCATACACTAGTGTTTTGAAAGAGGATTCTTTGCGCAAATTAATTGTGCAAAGTTTAAATTGTCTTCAGGTAAGATCGAGACAAGATATTAACCTGTAATCTCGCTGTGAGACTTAAGACATTAAAACTTAACATCGTTACTGATGGTAGGTCTTGGTTGTTGAAGATCATCTAGGTAGGTACTACCGAAGCGTCTATTTCCGCCGCCAAACAGTAGTGTGCAAACATTACTGCGGTAACTTTAGAAATTACTGGGATAACGTGATTTAACATCGCATGTCTCGAGGCGAGCAGCACAATACGGTGCTGTGTATAACATCATAATTAGCGCCATGTTACGAGCAGGCGTATCACTTATCATCAGGTGAACGTCTGACTCGTATCGTCGCTTCGTTTAATAAGCAAATAAAAGATCAAATCTCAATAAGTACATTAGCTAAAGCGTCTAACAACAATTTTTACCATACGAATTACCAAGTTTCGGGCGAGACACATCCACCACCACTAGGTGTTCTTGCTTTCGGCAAAATAGTTACACGTAGACATAGGAACGTTTCTACTGTTTGTTATTCTGCCGTAATGTATATACACCATGAGCTGCCCTCGCATCTTGTCGGTTATTATGCGAAACCGCCACGCGAACCATTAAAGCCGATGGAAGAAACGAGTCTCGCTTTATCTTATTTCCGTTTGAATATATTAAAGTTTTGTATTTACGACTCTGACATAAAACAACCTCTTTATGTGTGTGTGCGATCGGCGATCGAACGAAACGAATGAAACAAAGAAAAAAAAACAACAGAAACTTCCAGAGTTTTGGCCAAAAAAAACGACAGTAAATAAGCCGTTAAGGTGACGAGATGAGCGGGACGTTCACTTGATGGTAAGTGGTACGCCTGCTCATAATAACGTGGCGCTAGCTAGCATATTATACACAGCACCATGTTGCGCTCCTCGCCTTCAGACATAGGATAAGTCTCGTTGCCCCAGTAATTTCACAGTAACGCTGTGGTGATAGCTACCTAGGTGGTCTCCGGGAACAGAGACCAGTAAACCAGTTTTGTTACTTGTAACCTTCCACATTTCTCCATAAAAGCATTGCTGTGTCGGTTAGTCAGTATGACAACTAAAGTGTTTTGTGTGGGCGTTCTTCATCATTATCGGATCCATTGTCACTTAACATCATGTGAAGATGAAGTCATATAAAAGGTAAAAAAACGTCCTTACTGTTATATGATGGAAAATGTTTAATTATTCGTAAAACATAAAAGCAATGAGATCATAAAATTTGGCAAAGAAGTCTTAAAAAAACTGAATTCAATTGATGAAGAAATATTTAGAGATCCCTTTCATCACCAGAGGGTCAAACGCACAGCAAGTCTATCCTTATGATGCAGACATTTCCAGTTTTCGAACAAATAGGTTCAGGTCCTCGTTCTTCATGAGAACATCTAAGGAGTGGAACAATATTCCAGCGTTCGATTTCCCGTCCAAATACGACGCCGGTGTCTCTAAGAAAAGAGTGAATAGGCTGCTACTAAGTTAATGCACCATCACTACATACCACATCACTACTTAAGATCTGGTGGTATGGACCTTGATGATATATAAAAAAAAATGTAAGCGATATGTTTCTTTGTTGATAAACAGGAAAATAGATTTTAATGTACGGAGGATAAATATGCTAATATTTTGTTGAGTCACAGTTCATAAATTTTTTTTCAAGAGTAACGAAATAGGTTATATTTTTATATGCACGTGATGATGTAAGCATCTGAAGTAGAATTGGAGTCTCACGAGTGCCTATCAATGCAAACTAAACTTGTATAATATTAACAACAAATTCTCTTTTTGAATTTTACTTATCATTAGAACAAGAATTAACATTCAATTTCTCATCAGCCGGATAACACCTACTGGTAATATAGGCCCTCAAGGATCCTCTTTGACAGGGAATTGGACCTTAGTCCCACCACGCTGGCGCAGTGCGGTTTGGTGGGTGAGTCAGATACTCGTTTATTGTTCAGCAAGGTGCACCGCGTGCAGGTTAGGTTGACTTGTGCTCCGTAAGATGTTAGGCGGAACATCTTACACCCGCATTCAATCACTAAGATGTATTTAACAAGCATTAATATTATTAAAAAAAAATTGTTCGATTATTCTTTGCTTTTACAGTAATAAATTATCTGTGTGTACATGAAGAGAAACAATTTCCGTTTCCATGTATCTATCTATCTACCTTATTCATTGGGGTAAAGGAAGTGAATGCCTGTTACTACTCTAGGTAACAATTTGTCAGTTTTCGTATGCGCTATAAATAACACATTTTACTATAATTTATCACCTCTTTTATATGACGCAATTTTCTACAGTTCTTTTGAAAGATATCAAGCTATATCATACTCTTACGAAAAAAAGAAACGTGATAAAGTTTCTGTGACTTAACTCATAGAATACGTAATATTATTCAGTTCTAACAACTTCAAGGTCTTACTCACATGTACTGTTTTCTATATATTGTACACTAGCTGTTCCCCGTACACTTTGCTGGTCGTAATATAAAGTTAGACTATAGCAAACTTTGCTATGGCAACCGTATAAATAATACGAAATGAAAATGTATATAAAAGTTAATTAGATATAAAAATGATGAAGGATCTATGAAATTAAAAAAATCATCCATAACCTTCCGTCTACCAATTATTCCGCGTCGACTTGTCATGTTCCCATGTCGATACGTTCACTAGTTTTCACGTAAAATCACGTAAAATCCATTTTCTTTATATGTATAGATATATATATAAATTTTATTATACAGATGTTAAGTTTGTATCGCGACAATAAAAAAAAAACATATTTCTTGTAACCGACGCTAACGTTACGGAGCCGGGAGCAAGTCGCCTGGGGCTAGATGCCTTCTCGTTACGGTTCGCAGCACCAGAGCAAGGGTCTGCTCAAGGCTCAAGTAAAATTGTCAGCTGTGGACACTGTGGATCGACGCGGCGGGAGCGGAAGCGACAGCGATTTTATATACTAACTGAATATTTGTTTCGATTATTAGGAACTAATGAATATTTAAATCGCATTCTTCATTCTCAAATGAAAACTAAACTTTTTTCTCTTTATTTCTTTTTATTCTTTTTGTATACACAATATGAAAAAAAAACTTAATTATGTTAAAATGTACGTAAAAAGCCAAGTTTACCTCCAATAAAGATCTCTTGCAGCAAACCTTAGTGTGGAGAGGATTTTGTCCGCCTTATATATTTAAATTCATCGTTATACCTTTATTATAAAAATAAATAATTTTTCAAGTTATTTCTTATGCCTTTTAAGTAGTATCGAAATATTCTCAGTTGTAATATAAACTGGGGCATAAAGGGTTCCGCCCGTCATCTTACGGAGCCCAAGTCAACCTCACCTGCATGCGGTTCACCCTGCTAATGAACACACGAGTTGCTGACTACCCACCAACTCGAATTAAGCAAGCGTGGTAGAGCTAAGGCCAAATTCCCACTCAGTGATGATCCTTGACGCAGGCTTATGCCCAGCAGTGGGCGTTATCCGACTTTTAAGACGAAGAAGAAGCAGTAATATAAACTATCATAGGACTTTTATTGTTAATGCTATTTGTTACGTCTACTCATCACGAGTATGCTCGTGTATCCTTGCAATCTGGCTCATCATTTTTTTTTTAATTTCAATTAAGTGACCATACGGGCGGGACCATTACATGATGGTAAGTGATACGCCTGCTCATAACAACGTGACTTTAGTTAGTATAGAATATATACTGCATCACATTGCGCTTGTCGCCGTGACGTAAAGTGTTGAGTCTCATTACTGAATTACACTAGCTAGAGTAGCCTTCAAACCGGAACATAGTAATGTCTGCACTGGCGTGTACAATAGGTGCTGCGGTGGTACTGACCTAGACGGTCTCCAGCAGCAGAGACCTTCTACCAGTAGGTAGATCTTGATTTCATCGTGTTAATACCTATTGATCATAAACTTCACAGGTTAGGGTATTTGTAACAACCCCCATACTAATCGTGGTTGTTGGTAAGTGCGATTAATTAATGAAGAAGCTATTATCCTGGAGTTCATTCTATCTTAATCTCATTCTATAACACGATACGAGTAGACAGACGGTGTGAATAAATAAGGGTCTTAATGGTCTTAACACTCGGATCACACAAAAAAAACGTAGAGTTTATTTTTACAAATCATTGATTATTTGCGTTTGTTAATTATTGTATAATGCTTAAGATTCATCATTAGCCGATAGTCTAGATAGAAATCTAAAAATCTAAATTTTTATTCTGAATCAACAATTATGTAATATTAATCATTCATATTTAAAACGACCTTTTAATACATTCGTGTTATTTAATTATCGTTATTTTAATTACGTATATTAATTAAATTATTACCATTGAATCGTGTAATTCATTGCGAAATGTCTGATGTTACCGCTGATAATATAATCCCCCATAATTTAACGTTAGAAACCGATGGGGGGGATGTTGGTTCACCTGTCGTTTAATAACAGCCTCAAGTTTATATCACGTTACATTTATTCTACAATAAAACTACTTTGGTGCTGTTTATGCTACTTCTATAAGAGGAGAGTCTTTGGAAATGAAGTTAAGCATAAACTACATCGGAATTCATTTTTAGTTTTTTAACTAGTAGTAGATCTCTGTTGCCGGAAACGCGCAAAGTGCTCATCTTCTGTCGCAACCGTTAGAGCCCGAGTTTGGCTAACGCCAGATAGCCTATAACCAGTGAATTATAATACACATTGTATAGGTTTGACAAGTTCAACGTAG
Organism: Ornithoptera priamus; assembly: GCA_029034505.1. Classification (NCBI taxonomy): domain Eukaryota; kingdom Metazoa; phylum Arthropoda; class Insecta; order Lepidoptera; family Papilionidae; genus Ornithoptera; species Ornithoptera priamus. The sequence continues at coordinate 2,258,812 of JARDWD010000584.1, forward strand.
TAAAGCATGAGGTGACACTCCTAGTGTATTATTTTAAAGAGAAGAAAGGCAAAAGTCGATACTAGACAGCCACAACAGCAGACAGTCATAGTTGCTTCTCTGTTCTCTGGAGACTAAGTTACCGTAATGTGCAAACATTACTGTGTTCCAGTTCAGTAGCTAGTGTATTTAGTGGGCTCAGTGCACGTCATCCACCGCCACGTTGTTATGGGCAGGCGTATCATTTACCATCAGGTGAACGTATCTCGTCTCCTTTAATTGAATAGCATTAAAAAAAACTATTTTAATTAATTCCAGAACAAATAAAGAGTATTTAATGTTAGCGATAAAGATTGGGAATGTTGACATCATTGCCGTGGTTATATTAAAAAAAAACGTGACAGTCACATTCCGGTTGACGGTAATTGCGGTGTTTTTTTTGTCTCATCTTTTCAGGTGCACAAAGGTGCCAGTTAATCGTGCGTTGCGGAAGCCGCTATCAGCCGACAGCAGCAGACGCCCCGACACACTCCATTAACATCGTTATCGACATCTTCACACAACGAAGTAAATAGACTTGAGTTACTTAACAGTCTCAAGATATAACACTTAGCTTACTTATGGTAAGTCTCTGGTAGTAGGTCTCTAAGTACACTAGCTACTGCGCCCTCCAAACAGGAATACAGTAACGTATGCACAATACTGTTTGGCGGCAGAAATAGGCGCTGCGATGGTACTTGCCTTTTATTTCTTTTTTTATCTGGGGGAAATCTTCATTCAATTAAAAAATCATACCCTGCTTCTGAGAGGAAGATAGGGTTACGTGCGACTGTTACCCATTAAAACCCTTTCAATGGTCATCCTCAGTGCATTATTAGAGGCCCGGTACTTTCCACAGCACTACATCTAAAGCACCTGCCAGGGAGAGCTGTAGCTCTTTTGGGTAGGACAAGCATTAGACTACTTCGTACTTGCCGTTCATCCTGGGCTCGCTGAGTGAACAATGAGGGCCCCTACCTTCGAAGCCTTCGAAGTCGAAAACTCTTTTAGTCGCCTGCTAGGGACAGGCAGGGAATACCTTAGTCCTATTCTTAATAGCTCGAGACAACAGGGCTAAGCGATGGTAACTACCTGGACGGTATCTGGCAACAAAGAGCTACCACCAGAAGATATTATAAAGGAATAGACAATACCAATGGTTATCTATCTGAATTTTTCCCCATCATTTGAAGCGTTAGGAAAAAATGTGGTAACTCCATAGTTTCATAAGTTACACAACCAGTTTTTCTTTCCAATAGTTCTCGGTTTAGTATATAAGTGACTACCGAAAACCCCGCGCCATGTATTGTTCATTGCTATGACGACGATGCATTAAAAGAAAAGCAAAAAAAAAGTCAATATCGAACAGACGTTTAACCTAAATTTTAATTAATACATAATGATTTTTTTTTTATATATAATTAAGTGATAAACCATAACAACGTGGCGCTAGTTAAGATAGTATTCACAGCACCACGTTGCGCTCGTTGTCTTTAGACATAAGATGTTACGTCTCGTTACCGCAGTAATTACACTAGCTACAACTTCAAACTGGAACACAGTGATGTTTAGATACCTAGAAGGTCTCCGGCAATAGACAGCTACCACTGGTATCACCTCTGCTAGATATTATCTTGATTGGTATCACCGCAGCGCCTACTACTGCCGCCAAACAGGACTGTCTAAATATTACTGTCTTCCAGTTTGGAGGACACTGTAGCTAGTAAAATCAGTGTGGTCTCAGGCGAGGAACACAATGTGGTGCAGTGTACACATCTTAACTGACATGAAGATTCTTACGGTCGGGCGTGTCATTTACTATCAGATGAATATCCCGCTCGTTTCGTCGCATTGTAGTAAAAAAAAGATGTGTGTGGAAATCGTATGGTATACTTAAATAGAACATTATAGCTTTCACACATCACTAAAGTTTGCGTGCTGTCGTCACGCAATCTCTGTGTTGTTTTTATTTTTCGAAATATTTTACTTTGCCTCGTATATCCGTTTCCTGCCCGAAACATTCTTATGTCACACATAAACTCGTTCCTCGTGTTGTTTTAATTAACACATTGGTATATATATATATATAAGCAAAACTGTTGATAAGTCGATTTCTGCCGCCAAGCCGTAGTGTGAAAACATTACTGTGTTCCGGTCTGAAGGGCGCTGTAGCTTGTGTAATTACTACTAACAAAACTTAACATCTCATGTCTCAGACGATGAGCGTAATGTCGCGCTGTGTATAACATCTTAACTAGCGCTACGTTCTTATGGGCCAGCGTATAACTTACCATCAGGTGAAAGTCCTATTCGATTCGTGACATAATTGTATAAAAAATAAATGAAAATATAAACATTGTATTCCTGTTTGAAAGGCGTAGTAAAAAGAAAGAAATTACATAGGTAAAGACTCTTAATCTCTTTTCTGAAGATGATGAGGATAGTGGAGTATTGTATACTATCATAAAAATTTTAACGCTTACTATCATGTCAACAGTTCCTTACGTAAAATTAAACAATTATGACTATTTTTTAAAGATGATACAGTATCAGGATTTAGTTAAAAACTACTGCAAGCTAGGAGATCTCTGATGTTGGAGACTGTCTAGGTAGGTACCCCTGTTCGTTGAGATTTAAAGGATGCTGTAGCTAGGGTAATTGCAGAAGCAACGATATTCAATATCGTCTCAGGCGACGAGCAAAATGTTGTGTAATGTACTATCCAAACTAGCATTATGTTGTAGTGAGCGGGCGTATCAATTACCATTAGATGAATGTCTTCGTCTGGTCGCTTCAACTGAATTAAAAATTATATATGAAGCGATAGTTGTTAGTCGTTTCTTAAGGAGATCACAAAAGTAGAAATAATAAAATCAAAAATAAAGCAATGAAATGAGGGTCCGGCGATTGGTGGAGGCGACGTTGCCGTGTCGGCTTCCCGCCGAGGCGCGAAGCGGGCACACCGCTCGCACCCGCTACTTCCAGTAAGCCTCTCCCTTTCTCAACAGGTCCGCAGGATCGTTTCGCTTCGAGGCGCAACCGAGATGGTTTCTTGATCTGTGAGCTTTGAATTTCGATCGCGAGTTCTTTTTTTAAATATGCCCGTCGAACCAATCGCAATGAAAGCCGCCGGTACCTTATCCCTTTACGTTATCGATCGTCGAAGCGACGAGACGAACAAGACGTTCATCTGAAGTCTAATAACAGTGTGACGGTAAGATGATATACACAGCACCACGTTACATTTCTTTTACTAATGGTAAGTCTCTGTTGCCGGACACCGTTTATATGTGTAAATTTTTAAAATCAACCAATTAATGTACCTGTCCAAAAGTGATTAAAGAAATATTTATATTTGAATTCACTTAAACGAAGCGACGAGCGGGACGTACACTTCATGGTAATTGATACGCCTGCTCATAACAGTACTAGGTAGGATGGTATATACCGCACCCTATTAGATTCCATTTACTTGTGGTAGGTCTCTGCTGTAGGAGAAGGCTTACAGGTATAAATTTTCAAAATATATCAATTTATGTACCTGTCCAAATGTGATGTCAAATGAACTTTTTTTTCATTCAATTAAACGACCCGACGAGCAGGATATCCACCTGATGGTAAGTGATACCCTTGTTCATAACAACATGGCGCTAGTAAGAATAGTATACAATGCGCTTGTCGCCTAAAACATAAGATGTTAGGTGAGTTACTCCATTAATTACTCCAGCCAAAGCGCCCTTCAGACCAGAATACAGTAATGTTTAGCGTTAGGCATAGGCGTTGCGGTGGTACCTACCTAGCTAGACATTTTCGATGGTAGAGACCTGTTCTTTTGATGACTTCAATATTATAATTCAATGCCATTGGATCAAATATTATCTTACGATATTATTTTAATATAGCAACAAAATTATTCATAAAATAATTTTTATAAATTTTATGTTATAATTAAGAGAAATTTGAAAACACGGGAGACTGGTGGTAATTCTCTGTTGCCGGAGACGGTCTAGGTAGATATCAGTTCCGCTCCTATTACTAACGCTACACATTGCTGTGTTCCGGTTTGAAGGGCGCCTGGCTAGTGTGATTACTGAAGTAACTTACTCAATATCTTATGTAACAGGCTACAAGCGCAATGCATACCATTCTAACTATCACCACGTTATGGGTGGGTGTATCACTTACGATCAGGTGAACGTCCCATCCGCCCCGTCGCTTAATTGATAAAAAAAATACGACCATTACACAAATTGGCTAATAAATTGTGGATGAAAATAACTTAAAACCATCTTCAATCCGTTACTTAATCTGATCTCTCGGATTTAGAGGTCTGGGGTCAAGGTTGTCCATTGTTCTCTTGCCGAATATAACGTGATACAATGAAAACGAAGAACTGTAATATATTTTAACAGCTTTTAAGGACATGTTTGACAGGTTTCATTTTTGTAAATGTTTTTTTTTTATTGCCTTAAGAGCATCTGAACATGATCTTTGGATTAAAATATCTCATGCTTCTTCCATCATAATTTCGACCAATTTTTTTTATTCAATTAAACCTTTAGACGAGCGGGATGTCCATTTGATAGTAAGTAATACGCTTACTCATAACGACGTGGCGCTAGTTAGAACGTTATACACTTCATCACATTGTGCTCGTCGTCGTGAAACATAAGAAGTGAAGTCTCGTTACTCCAGTAAATATTTTAACTACAGCGTAAGACAGCAATGTCTCCACACTACTGTTTGGCGGCAGAAATAGGCGCTGCAGTGGTATTTCCCTAGTCGGTTCTGATAATAGAGATCTATCAGTAGTAACCACCAGCTTGATTTTTGTTTTTTGTTTTTTTTTTTGGATATTTATTCAGTTATTTTAACTATTAATTATCTCTCTGTGGGTAGGTACATCGTTTCTCTCTGTGGGTAGGTACCAGTTAATGTAATAGTACAATTGGTAAGTCACTATTTCGACTTAGTGGTGATATCTCCTGATCTTAATTCATATAAATTTCTTTTTTCTTTCTTAAAAAAAACCTTTTCTTGGACTTAACGTGGTATAAACACTTACGCGGTTAATGATATATTTATACATTTTTTATTTAAATTTTTACTGACGTAGCTGCGTTGACGTCGGGAAGTTATCATCCACCCCTTTCATCTTCATCGTTAAAAAATAATCTAGTCAGTCTAGAAACCTTTATCAAGACCTATCTTGCAAAGGGCACACTAGTTTAAATAGTCTCATAACACGAAATAACGGTCGGCTGTGGCCAACTGTCTCGAAAGAAAGGGAGGTCTGAGTAACAAACGCAAGTCGCGTGCGGACTGCCACGCAAACACACATAGAGCCGGCCTACAGTCCTTAGACAAAAATTATAAATACATATGTAATAATCCTAATTAGCTAGTAAGTATTATTCATCATCATCATCGTCCACTGCTGGACATAGGCCTCCTCCAAAAATCTCCACATCGATCGGTATTGCGGTGCCTGCATCTAGCGGCCTCTCGCGGTCTCATAGCCAGCATGACTTCCGGTACAGGCGGGCACTAGGGGCTGTCATTTGTAGATGTTCATATGACGGATTGGCGGAAACAAGAGCCTTGTTTGTTAATTAGCAGAGTTGAGAGAGATAGCTTGAGCCCCGTGAGTTGTTTTGCGGAACCCCATACACCCCAGAAATTATCATGCGAGTTAAATTCGTCTTCATTACTTAATTTTTTTTTTTCAATTTTTATACGCTAGTAGTAAGATGTAACCTTTTCTCTAGGGTCGTTGCGCTCATGTTTGGGAATCGTGGTCAGCGCTAAGGTTACTGTCTGGAGCGAACGATCTGCCTCCATTGATTCTTGTTCAGCGGATCTCTTACGGCTGTGTAAAATTTAGAGGACGACGAGTCTTTAACCTGATCGGTTCTAGTTGGTGAACGACCGGATATTCCTTTGCCGTCGGTGTTTCCAACGACAATCGGTTTTTCCAGACAATCATCGCCTCTGCGTATCGTATGATTGAAATATATAAGGGTGTATGAGTTTTTATTCAAAGCTGAGTCGGGATCGTTGCATTAGTGCGTTTCTTCGTCCATGGTGACCTTAGAAATCTCCAGCACCAAATCTCGAATGTATCAATACTTGTTTCTCTCTGGCTGAGATTGTCCACGTTTGCACACCATACAGGGAAATGTAAACAAATACTTCTTTTTCTTTGTCGTTTCATTTCTTGCACAGTGATCGTTACATTAGTTCTAGTGACCAGTTTCTCAATTGATGGTCATAAATATATATTTCTTATTATATGATAACGCGAGCAGAAAGGGTCTATTATATAAAACAATAAAAAAATAACCAAAGCATGTTTCACTCTAATATATAAAACAGAAGAGAAGTTTAGTAGCAAGACAAATTTCAAATGAATGTAATTTTTTCAATTTTAATAAAAAATATTAAATTACCACACTGAGCTTAATTATTTGAAAATTATATTTTGATATTTGTACTGGCAACTCTATATGAGTTATAATTCTAATCGGCAGGTGTAAGCTTCACCTTTGAGAAAAAATGGCGGCGCGCGGGAGAGTGCCCCTTCATGTGTCACGATCGATTTTTTTACCCAACGAAAATTTTACTTTAAGGTCAGCGTACACTGCAAAACATAAAAATACGGACAGTATTTTACTTTAATTAAATTACTGATAGTAAATCTTTCTAAGAAACCGTCCAGTAGTAAGTAGTACAGTAGTAGCAGTACTATGCAAACATTACTGTGTCCCGGTTTGAAAGGCGCTATAGATTAAAATCCACAGCTTGCTTTCCTTATAAATATTCTATACCTTGATGGCTCAAGCTTTGTAAGTCTGGAATACAAGAAATCTGAAATTTTCCGCACAGAACGAGGCGTACGTCAAGAGTACATTCAGTATTCTAAGCTGGTTTATCTGTGCGGAAAATAAGTAATGAGAGATGCTCTGAACGGCTGAAACGGTCGAGGTCCAGTGGGTGGTAGAACGATCAATGATCTGCGACATGCAGATGATGCAACTGTAATAGCATTGGGTAGAGATGGTAACTCTACTGAAGAAAGTTGTACTGGAAAGTGCGACACTAAGTCTTTAAGGTCTACCATTCGAAAACTGGAATAATGATGGTGGACAGGGCAGAGGTACTTCCCGCCATCGATGATTTCAACGGATGTGAAAAATTCAAGGAATCCGTATATTTTGAGTCATTGATAACCAGTGATGGTAGTTTCGCTATGACTAACCTTGATAAGATCTGGAGGAATAGAGGTTCGAATACGACGTTCGAGCTCTTGTCCTTTCGGTTTTCTCGTATGGTTGCAAGACGTCGACTGTAAGAAACCCCGATAGGGAAAGGACTGATGCCTTCGAAATGTGGTGCGAAGCCTTCTCCAGCATCACTTGGTTCAAAAAATAAATAAAAACACTGTAATTTTATATATTATTTAGTATAATTAGAATGTTGTTCCTAGATCACATTTCTTACCAGCCCGGAAGTCACGCTGCTACTAGGCCATGACTGTATCAACCAAATACGACTAAACCTGACCTGGTTTTCGGTTAATAGTTGTTTAATTTTTTTTTAAAAAAAAATAAGTTTTCAGTGTAATAAAGTACTAACTTTTAAACAAGTTTAATAAATATCGCGAATATGCGACTAAAAGGTTATATTAAATCTAGATTTTTGATATATTATCTAAAAAAAATATTTGCTATATATAAAAAAAATATATTTAATACGGACGAATGTTCTTCTTTCTTTTATGTTATTATTTCGGACACTTTTTTCTTTTTTAAATGTGTTTGTTTTAATTATGACTTTTATTTTTGTTTTCTTGTATGTCTATTATTATACTTTAAATGTTTGTGTATTTCATATAAGTATGTTTCGCATTGTACATGGTGAATACACCTTATAAATAAATAAATGTTTGTGATAGAATTATAAATCGATTAATATAACACTCTTTTTTTTGTATTAAATAAATAGAAGCGGAGTATAACTTGCCCTTATATCGATATGCGCTTAGAATACAAATAGTCATTTTGTTTGTTTTCACAATTTAATGTGTTATCGTGACTGCGTCGTTGTATATCCTTCTATTGTTTATTTTTTTATTCAATTAAGCTACGAGACGAGCGCGACGTTCACCTGATGGTAAGTCAAACGCCCGACCATAACCACGTGGCTCTAGTCTAGATGGTATAAACTGCTGCACATTGTGCTCGTCGCCTTGAAACATAAGATGTTGAGTCTCGTTACCCCAGTAATTTCATTAGCCACGTCTGTGTAGCAAATATTACTATGTCTGAAAATACTGTTTGTCAACTGCGGAAGCCATATTATATATCATTTTGTCATATCAAAACCAATAATTATATATTAAGTAAGAATTTACGAAAGGTCGCTTAAGAGGCGTTGTTTACAGTATGTATACAGTATGTATATATATAATGAAAATAGGTTTTCTTTGTTCGGCAATCACGTGAAAACTAGTGAACGTATCGACATGGGAACATGACCATTCGACGAGGAATGATTTGTAGATGGTTATATGCTGTTTATTTTTTTAAATTCATAGATCCTTGATCATTTTATTTCTAATTAACTTTAATAGACATTTTCATTAGGGTTGCTATGGTAACGGTTGGTATAGAAAATCATTTGCGGTTGCGGTTGCCCTCAAGGAATATTTCAGACATCAAGTCTAATTTTATATATCGGTCATCAAAGCGGCCGGTGAACTGGTAGTGTATATATATACTTAAACATAATTAGTAGAAATTATGTACTCTTTTAATGTAAACGATTGGTCGGTTCATATGAAAATATTTAATGGCGACTTCGTTCATTCGTTATAATATTATGAATTTGGCGCGTGCTGTTGTTAAAATATAACATGAAAGAATCGAAGGTATTTAATTACGTTTATTAAACATATATCGGCGGCGGTGTCTAATGCAGGCGGTACAATGTCTGTTACCGTTATATACCAGTATACAGCCCAATATCAAATGAGCTGTGTAAGTCCAAATGACTAACAAGCGCTACACATAAACAAGTAATATATGGCTATTAATTCTAAATATATTGTAATTAATATATAAACTAGGTCCACTGCAGCTGTTTCTATCTTCAATTGTATGCAAGTAATGAAATTATTGCGGTAATTAGACTTAACATCCTGTTTTAAAGCGACGGGCACAACGGCGTAGTGTACATCATCCTAACTAGCGCTACATCGTCACGCACGGCCGTATAAATTAAAATACGAGTCATTGAAAATAAATATTCTCACAATAGGATTTGTTGCGCCCGCGTAAGATGGTCGTTACACCCAAGTGTCCCTATCCCCTGGCAGAGAACTTCCGGCGCAGGGAAGGAATCGAACCTCATTTCCGGGACGGGGAACCCTTCCTGGGGCGCATTGGACATTCGACCGGTTCTGTTGCCATGGTGATTACGCATGTCTTTTTGTACAGGTGTCATTTATTTGAGTATAATGTAATAATTGGATCATCGTAAACCGCTATAAAGATATCAAAAGGCGACGAAAGTATGAAAAAATTAAAAAAAATTAGTTTTGAGGTATACGCGAAATAATTACATACATAACACAAACATATGCCAATTACGCATCTATATTAAACCGTCTAGTTGTATTGCCGCTACTTTCACTATGAATAATAAATATATCAACGTTTATTACGTGCATCGTTTTTATATATTATAATAATCGGTAAAGAAATCAAGTAACAACAATATTCTCTATATTAAACACTTTTAATTTTTATTGCATATGAAACAGATGTTATTTATTTTAATATAGCAACACGCAAAATCAAATTAGACTTTGTCAAAAATAAAACTAATTTCACTTTTCCCGCCAATTGTTCACGCTCACGTCGCTAGGGTTGCGCCGGTTATCGACAAGTTGACAAAAGGTCAAAAGTAAACATGTGCCGTTACGGCGCGGCGCACCCCTCGAATCGTACGCGCCCACTACAGGTGGTCGATGTTGTATAAAAAATCGATTTTACTGTTAACGCTACACCTTTTCTGAACCGGCATTTTGATCGTGTAAATTTTCTAGTGAATTTATTTCGGTTTTTATATATATATATTAACTACTTATATTATTTTGAGTAGTAGTTTGGTAGGTACCATCGCAGCGCGTAATTCTGCCGCCAAACAGTACTGAGCAATTATTGTGTTCCGGTTTGAAAGTATTTGTGGCTGCTGTAATTACTGGGGTAACTAGACCTAACATCTTGTGATGAGACAAAATCGTGCTGTGTTTACCATACTATCACTACCTTGTAATGGGTAAGCTTATCACTTACCATCAGGTGAACGTCTTGCTTTTCTCGTCGCTTCGTTGAAATAAAAAATCATGTTTTGATATTTACATCTATTTTTATTTTTGGGAAAACTTTAAATAAGTGGTTTACCTGTAATTGGTATCCTACTCATTTTGAGATGAATTATTAAGGTATAATAATATAAAACGTCTCAAAGAAATGATTGCAATGTAAACATCCTAAGATGTTCGGATGTTCGTCTTGTTGCTTTGTTTAAAGATATCAGATGGTATATATTTAGTATTAGGTTGTTTAAAACGAATTCTCCATATTTGCGTCTAGAACAATAATGAGGAGACTAATATATAAGGAATTGTTCTAAATAATATTTGATATTATTAATTTCAGCTATTTTAAACTATTTATACATATAATCTACATTAAGATTTTTTTAAAAAAGAATAATTAATTCCGATTTTCTATTATTTAAATCATGTATGTTAGTGAGCATATTAACTATTTATAAAAGGATATAGTCAATATATGATGCGTTAACTTCATTATCTCATATTTGTTTGTTTGTCACAAAATTAATTATTAATTGTATTATTATCTTTTTTTAAGTAATTTTAAGTATTTTATATGAAGGTTACTATTTAGTACACAAGAAAGGATGTTTAAAAGATTATAAATATATCAAAAAAAGGACTTTTATAGTCTTTATTTATTTATACTGTAGTTTTCTATGGCACTAGCTATTCGATAACAATTAAGTTGAAAATATTTAGCTTTTAATTAGGAATCTAAGTTAAAGGTCAATTGTGTATAGGTAATTTCCCATTTCTCTGATCCTTGTCCGCTCCACATATATCTTTATATTTGTTTCTTAAAATATACGTACATTATTAACGATATTATGCTGTGCGATGAAAAAGCTCACAAAGCCTGCCATGTACATCCCCCGTGACCTATTATGCTTAGGCACACAAGGACCCTGTCCATGTCATTACAAGCTGGTATCAGTGTATAACATCGGGTGACGTGGCCGCGCCAGATAAACAGCCTGTGCACGCACACATACGTACAGTGATGGTAAAGCTGGTGGCACACTGGGAACATCGATGAAAATGAATAAAAAAAAAAGTAAGTAAATTGATTGATTCTTATTAAGACTCGTTTGCATTTAACTCCTGCACAAAACCTGCATCTTGCTGTTATTCTACTAAATTATATATATGTAAGCAGATGTGAATATCAAAACATGATTTTTATTTCGGCAATGCGACACACTTGATTTGGCAAGACACTTGATGTCAAGTGATACGCTTGCCGCGAGCTCGGAGAGCCGGATGAAAATAAATTATAAAATAGATACATATAAATATATATATAGTTTTACTAAAAGAAACGGAAGGGAAGAAAGATGGAAGAGTATTTAACGGAAAGAGAGATGCTGGTTATTCGCCGGATCGATTTGTATAGCTCATGGAAGACAGGGCACTTGGGCCTTTTGCCTTGTAGTCTCGAGCTATTAAGAATGGGATTAAGGAAAGTCATGCCTGTCGTAGCAGAACACTAAAAGGGTTTTCGAGTTTGTGGTATTCGAAGGTGGGAGCTCGCATTATCCACTAAGCGACCCCGGGATCAATGACGAGAACGAGTTGATATAGTTGTTGTCGAACCAAAGCAAGTGTGCTGATGTAGACTAAAGCCCTCCATGGGACATGTTTTAGACGTAGTGCCGGGAGGCACCGGTGCATTCCGTAGTAGTTCCCGTAGCTTACCGTACCGCGCTGACGGTGACCGCCGAACGTATTTTAATGGATAAAAAACCCACATAACCTGGTTTTCCTCCACAAACGAGGGTATCGTTTTAAAAGATTTCCACCCTCGATAGATACAAAAGATGGCACTTTGATCCTTGACTCCGCAGCGTAATCATTAAATAAAATCTGCTTTAAATTTCCGCATTTGTTGCTTATTATCAATCGAGTGCTCAGTACGTTCCTGGCTCATTCAGGTCACCTGGATTTTCACACGTGTGTCTGTGTGATGTTGATGCGGCGCGTCGCCATGGCAACCGGCCTGCTCGCTTCCCAGAAGAGGCCGCGTATTCAAGTAATTGCGCTGACTTCCATCGGCTAATACTGAACTTTTAAACAACTTTGTCCACCCTTCATAACATGAACAACAGAACTGAAATAACTTTTATAAATAGCACTATCACGCTAAAATTATATGCTACATTAAGCCATATATGAATGACATATTAAACTATGAAGTCTTTTGTTGCACTTATTTAAACCATTTGCATTTGTTAAATTGATGAGAACGGGCCTTTTCTGATATTTTTCCTTTCTTACCAAAACGTTCGTAGATACTACTGCAGGGTCTACTTCTACTTCTGAGCAGTAGTATAAATCCATTATAGTGATTCCATTTGTACGGTACTGTATTTAATAAAGTTTAGGGTCACAAGCTAAATCATTTATTGGCTCAAATCGGCAAAAGTAATGCTGTGCAAACACCCTAATTAGTCATGACTAGGCAGTGGCTTATTCTTTGGTCACTTTGCGTAAAATAAAATAAAACGAAGAAAGATTGATTGAATTTCTGTTAAAGTAGTTAATAAATAAAAAAAAACTTTAATCCATTGCCATTATTAAGGTTGTCTTAGACTCCAACAGTTTTCATGTTTACCACTGATTCTTCATTGTCTTGAATACACTGTGGGCAGGTCAATGATGCTTGCACGGTGAGTACTCCGTCTCGAGACAGATTGGAGTGCACCGCGTCAGGGTTTAAACCTTTCGGCAGCTGCACTTCTCTAGCGTATTCCCTAAAGATGGTGACACTCGAAGTTTTCTCCACATGAGTCGCTTCCACCATGAGAATATCGTCGATTATCGTCACTTTCACCTAAACAGAACATTAATTGTTTAATTTATCTTTAATACCCCTTAATGGCAGGGGTGTAAGAGTTTCCGCACAACTACCCACGGGATCAAAGCCAACATCACTTGCGCGTCGTGCACCATGCTAATCAACAAACGTGGCTTTAGCTTTCATCAACCCGCATTGGGGCAGCGTGGTGGGAAATGGCCCAAATCCTCGCATATGAATTTCTACTCGATCGATGTGGGATTCTTTAGAGGAGACGCATCTCCGACAGTCGAAGTCTGTCAGCTGATGAAGACTCCTTAATGAACTTCAATAAATTAAAATTTTTCTTATATTTTAAGGATGCATCCTTTCTTTTTATAGGAATAATGTTTATAAAAAGGCAATATAAAATATTCTGTAGTCTTGTTTGTGCTTCTTTCTAAAGTATAAGATAGAAGAAGAAAGTTTTTGGATAGCCACACATCACATCGCATCAGAATCACTCTGTAAGGTAAATGCTTGACTGGTGACTTCTTGTATTTTTATCACTTAACTACCATCAAATTTAACCAACCTCGGAGGGATTGAACTGTGAGAGATCGAACTGTAACTTAAGTTTTCTATTTTCGCCCTCGCCTTCAACGAGAGGCGTATTGTTAAGAACATCCAACTCGTTCGAGAGCTGTAGCCTCATAGACTGGGTGGAGGAGCCGCTGCAGTCAGATCGTGGGATTCCATGAAGTTTCATTAGGTTTGTGCTGCAAATGGTGGAATAAGAGATGTTTTTAATGCACCATCGATTAAAGGTAAGGATGGAAATACAAAAGCGGACGAAAATGAAAATGGGCATTTAATGATTTTCTATAATAGCTGCCTGACAAGAGGTTTGTGAATACAACTATCTGAAATGGTTAGAAGCTAGTGAACAGACTACTGTATTGTTGCTGTGTAAACATCCTGATAGACGTTTTATTACAAAAAGGTATAGTTAACTAAATTCAAAGAAAAAGAATGACAGTATCTAGAAAGGTACGTTGTATATAGTTGTTGTCTAAATGTAACTAGAGATATTATTCAAAGTGATAGAAGTAAAAAAAAAGGTGCTATACTTAAATCTAGTTATCTCCATATCCATTTTTTTCATTTCGTCGTCGAAATGTTCCCTCATTGATAGGAAATCATCATCGAACAATGCCCGATTAGTTGTGACCACGGGAATGTCTTTCTGATATCCTGACTTGCCCCTTTTTATATGTGCCATTATTGGTTTTATTATTTCATAATCGGATACGAAGGATTTTTTTAATTCATTTTGTTATATTTAAAAGAAATGTTATTATTGTTTTGAATTTGAAGTTACCATTTTGACAACGACTATGTGATGTGCGAAGTACTGTCAAAGCAAGAGTGATGTTTTCTTACAGTTTTTAAAAAGAATCGATTTTAATAATATATATATTATTATAAGGTACTCTGATAATTTAAGTGATTAATAATTGTATTAAAATCATATTAATTTCATAATAAAACTGCAATATAAAAAAATAAGGGTAATATAAACAACAAAAGGTATTAAACTTTATCTAGTCGACAGTTTGATAATAAAGTGAAATGAAAAAAAAAAATCATTTAATTTTCTTGTGACCTTTCATATCTTTTTTAATAAATGTCGACGACGCCAGATGACATAATGTTCCCCTTGAGATGTGGTATTTAGACGCCCCTAAAGCGGACAAACAGATTGACAATCCCACCCCCGGTGCTATGGAAACCAAACACTAAACACCAGTCCCTATTAATCTCGAATAAGGGCGTGTCAAATCAGAGTGGTGGCCAAAAGTTCATTGTGATAAAAAAAAATTTTTTATCATAACATTTTGGATACCACCCTTAAAAAAACAGCCAAAAGTAAGTACAAATAAAATTTTGAATTTGCATGTAAAATAGCTTTAAGTATAGATAATTATAAAAAATTAATAATAATTGATTTATGGTTACTTTTTTGTTTATTTTTTTTAATTTATTAAAACGACGAGACTAAGGCGATGTTCACCTGATGGTAAGTGATACACTTTCCCATAACAACATGGCGCTAATTAGGATCGTAAATACTGCACCACGTCGCGCTCGTTGCCTTGAGACAGCATGTTGTCCCAGTAACCCAGTGTTCACTAGCTGCAACTGCCTTCAATCCGGAAAACAGTAATGTTTGCACACTACTGTTAGGTGGCTGCGGTTTTACCTGAACGGTCTCTGGCGATAGACCACCATTTACAGCATGTTATGGTTACATGTTATCCAAAATATAATTAGTTCAGTTTTTTTTTTATAATAATTTCTATGTGTATACTGTGTATTAAGAGACCGCTTCCGAAAACGACGACAGACGATAGTACTGATGACACTTTTGATGATGAGACGAAAAAAAAATCGCTCGTGAATTAAAAAAAAACATATTTTTAAAAGTTTTATTAGCACTATTTACGTTCCATCATGCTAGTACAATTAAATGAAACGATAGTTTCATAAAAAATACATTACTTAGAAATTAAATTATTAAAAATTTGGTATGACAGATCTTACCGATCTAAATGCACCGTGGCCCTACGGCATAAGGTTCAAATTGAAACCAAATACAACTCACCACATTAATAATGCTAATAAAACGTTTTAAAAATTTGTTTTTTTTTTTTAATCCGGATCGATTTTTTTCCGTTCCATCATCAAAAGTGTCAATAGTACTATCGCATGTTTTCGATTTCAGAAGCGGTCTCTTAATACACAGTATAATATTATTAATTTCGTTGACAATCCATAACAAATAAAATAAATATGATCTCAATATATAGTAGTTTATTATATATATAAATACTATTTATGTTATCTGTTATTTTCATAGACAATATTTATTGTATCTCCACACGCAACAAGGGCGCGAATCGACTCCAAATTGGCGGGAAAGCTGTTCACATGACGGATCATTAATTACTATTACGTTCGGAAATTTGATTGACTACCATTGTATCAGTGACCGCCAGGTGCCAGGGTAGGAAGTCAGATGTGGTACTTCAATTAAAATGATTTTACTATGTAGAAATCGGTGTAACAATTTAACTAACAAATTTTTTATAATCGGTAATTATGACATGTTTAATTTCTTTGCCTGGTTAACATATGTAACCATAAATGAAATTTGTATTTTTAAACGAGCTGGTGTATCTCTGATGCCGCAGATTGTCTAGGCATTACCGCAGCTTCTATTTCTGCCGCCCAACAGTGCGTAATAACGAGACATAACATTCTATGTTTCGAGGTGAAGGGCGCAATGTAGTGTATATCATCCTAAGTAGTGCCACGTTGGTATAGGCAGGTGTATCACTTACCATCAGGTGAACGTCCTGCTCTTCTCATCGCTTTGTAGAATAAAAAAAAATACAATGAAATAAGTTGCAAATATAGAAAGCGATATATAGGGGAGTTGACCACGCCGAAATTAATTTATTTATCTCGTTGTAATCTCATAAAAAATGGGGTCTCATTTCTATAATACGACTTTTATTAGTCAACTTGCATTATGTATCCAAAATAGAGGTCTGTTCCACATGTGATAAGGTTGAAAATGAAAATGTTATGTTTATTAAATTAAAGTAAGGGGATAGCGTTTTTAATTCCCGTAAAACGCAACCCTGTATATCTCGGGGGAAAGGAGGTAAACATCATTACGCCTCATGGACTGCCGAGTATACCGTGTTTATTTTCAGTGTTTCATTATAATGAAGTTAACTATAGTGAATATTTATTTATTAACTATATCCATGTTATATATGATATATTCATAAACAACATCATCGTTTTGTATCTGGTCCGTCCGTATAAGCGAGTATGTAAATTGGCTTTTGGAGTATATAATATACTTCATTATATATTGTGGTCAAAAGAATAAAATGGAATAAAAAAATTCTACATCTATATAAATTATATTACTAAATTCATCAGCATCATGAACCGACAGAAGTCCACAGCTGGACATAGGTCTCCCCCAAAGGTCCTTACATCGACAGTCCTGTGCTGCACGCATCCATTTGTTTCCAGTTGTTTCCGACCACCTTCACGAGATCGTTGGTCCACCTAGTGGAGGGCTTGCCAACGTTGCGGCTGCCGGTACACGGTCGCCATTCAAGGGCCTTCCTGTTTCATTGGTTAGATTTTAACTGCCTCATTTATCACCAGGTGATAGTCGTTCACTGTTGGATATAGGCCTCTCTCTAAGATCTCCACATCGATCGCTCTTTCGCTGCCCGAATCCAGCAGCTTCCCGCGACTTACGTTTGTAGGGGTTCATATTGGGGGGTCTGGGCCATTTCCCTCTACACTGGCCCAATGCGAGTTGACAGGAGGCATAGCTTCTTTTGTTGATTACCAAGCTGCACCACGAGCAGGTAAAGCTGGCTTCGGACCCGTAAGTTGTTGTGCGGGACCTGTTACACCCTCAAATGCCTTTAACTGCGTCATTACTGTTTATTATTAATATTATATAGTTATTATATATCTTAAGGAAGTGTAAGAGGTCGCACACAACAACTCAGGGGACCCAAGCTAACCTCATCTGGTCGTGGTGTACCCTGCTAATGAACAAACGAGGCTCTGGCTCCCACGAATTCGCATTGAGCCAGCGTGGTGGAAAATGGACCAAATCCCACCATTTGAACCTCTACAAAATGCTCAGCGGTACCGAAGGCCATTCTGATTGTGGAGCGATCGATATGGAGACCTTTGAAGGAGGTCTTAGTTCAGCAATGGACACCTATCCGCCGATGATGTTGATGTCTTAACATACTTTGGATTCAGAATAAACTAATTTAATATATTTTACTACCTTTCACATATTGAACAGGTAGTTTTTTTTATTAATAAAAATGAAGATAAATTTAATTTTCTGCCCCCCTTTTAAATATTATTTTGTGTATAAGTATACGTTTTGTATGTCTTTCTTGGCAAATAATGTAAATTACTTGGTGAATCAACGTTTCACGTGCAGTGTAAATAATCCACTAGATATATAACACATATATAATGTCTTAATACATAGCGAATTAATACATGGAAGTATGTGAATTACCAATATTATATAACTGAATAATGAAGTTTTCATTTAGGTGAGTGGGTGCGTTTTCATGAAAGATCGATACGTGTTGTTTTTTTTTATATTCGTTGAAGTGATACCATGTAGTAATCATTGTGCTGCATCATTAGTATCAACATTGTTGTAATGATTGATCGTTTTTATTGGTTCATTGAACAAAATGTACGCATAATTGTTATGCAGTGTATAAACAATGAATAAGTGATATAAACACTATACATGGTCTAATGTATAGTGAATAGATAACAATAAATAATTAGATTGATCATGTTGTATATATATATATATAATATATATATAAATAATATATATATATATATTATATATATATATATATTATATGTATTAAATGAAAAGGAGTTTATTTTCTTCGACAATCACGTGAAAACTAGTAAACGTATCGACGTGGGAATATGACCAGAATGATTCTTATATGGCATCATTATATTTTTAATTGACTTGCATTAAACATTTTCATTTTATGTTATATATGCGGTTGCTATAGTAACGGCTGCTTGGAATGTCATTTGCGGTTGCTCTCACGGATTATTTGAGACAACTTTCTAGTCTAATTTTATATCGCAGTTAGCAAGTAGCCGGGGAACAGAGAGTGTTTAATATGTGGAGAGATTGATCCTGGAGGGCAAAATTCCTGGAAAACATGCACCTGGTAGATAGCGAAAGAAATAGTTTGAGGACATAAAGGAGTTGATAGGATTTAAATACCCTCAGTTAAAAAGAATGGCTGAGGATATAATTGGTTTTCTCAATTTGATCACAAAACTTCTGTTTGAAGAGGTCACCTAATGATGATGGAGACATGATTCTTTATAACATTTGAGCTAACGAAATAAGTAACCCTAGTAATGATCCCACTGTTGGGATATGTCCTTCTTTATCAAAGAAGGTGACGAGACCTTTTATTCACTTCGCTGACCAAATGCGTGATGGAGATGTTCACCAATGTTCCTGTTTATAGGACATGTTTTCCTCACGATGTCTTCCTTCACCGGAAGCTCAAGTTCAATGATGTTCGAACCGGTGTCAGTCTATTTTTAAGGTCTGTATATTGACACAGATATGCAAATTTTTTTTTTTGTTTTTGATGGGAAAGAAAGACGTCATAGGCTCAGATGTCCGTTGGCGGAAGAAGAGTCTTAGACCAACTACAGACAATCCAAATATTATTCGCCGATGGGATTAAAGTTTTTAAAATTTAAGTTCAATTTAAGTAAATTATCGACTGATGGTAAGTAATAAGCCCACTCATAACAACGAAGGGCTGGTTAGGATGATATACACTACAACACATTATGCTCGTCGCCTAGAGAGAAAAGATGTTATATCTCATTACCACAGTAATTTCGCTAGATGCGAAGCCAATCAAACCGGAACACATTAAAATTACTACACTACTGTCACCGACAGTCTCCAGAAAACAGAGAAGCAACTATGACTGCCTGGTCTTGTGACTGCCTATTAGCCAATTTTGCTCTTCTTCTCTGTACAACAAGAGACCAGGACTGCCACCTCATGCAATATATGGAGTTATTAAATCTTATGCATCTTGCATTTTAAATTATTACTCCTAGGCTTTTTGCACTAGCCGAAGTCAGGAGTCACGGATGTTGTTCACACTCTGACAAGTATTAAGTGGTAACGGACAAAGGTGTATATCCCTTCATCATTACCACTGATTAAGCCGCGATATCACGGCATCCTCCGCACCCCCAACAATTTGCTCTGCAGTGCGGACCCCAACAATCAGCAAATTGGCCGACATAAATACAAACACAGACTGGCGCCTGCCAGCGGGGTGGTAGACCCTTACCATTGGTTTAATGTTCAGTATTTATCATACTTTTATTGGTTCCACATCTCTTTGTTATTTAGACTAGTTTTACTTTAAAAGCTGCAACGCTAAAAAAAGAGATTTACACACGAATGAACCATGAGAATATTACAGCCACGAGAACCTCCTCCTGCCGTCTCTCTCCCACTCTAAAACATCCTTCTCGTGATGAGTTGTAATAGCACAATATTTGATTCCTCTCATATCCTAAACATTTAATCTTTCGTTTTTTCATATAAATTAGTAAAATTAACTTAAGTGTGTTTAAAGTTTTGAAACTCCTGAAGGTGACCGAATGGAAAGGGCCCTTAGAACATTGTTCATTATTTTTATATCTGTGCTATCACGGTTTCGATAGAAAATAGTATATAAAGTTAATAAAACTAAGTAACTTTATATAAAATATATGGATAATGGTGTGATAAATATATTCTGAAATAATACGGCAATGGAAATTTTGTAAGCGTTGTCAAATAAAAATGATTTTTTATGTAAAAAAACAACAGTTCGCACCGTACAAATAGAGTAAAGTCCGACCGTAATGAATATAAAATTATTGTAATGTATGTAGATTGCGCTACCGGTACGGATTGTATAATTTCACGTTCCCGATACTTTATTTACGATCTCGACGGCGACTCGAATATAACACGCGCGGTGAATACGCGAGTGATGTGATGGTAATGGTAGTTTGTAACGTATCACGCAAGCACCGTGAGATTGCAATCGCATCCCACCGGGATACAGTTGATGGAGCGAATTAAGCGAAAAACGTCCCTAATGGCCTCCCCTTTCAAATTATATTAACCGATAATTCGACTATGCTGTGACTTTTTTATTTTTCAACTCGCACCACTGCGTAGTGGATCAATGACCTTGACTCACTACATGATTCAAGTCCCTGAGTGAGAGAGTGGAAACATTAGCAAGGCTGTGGTTCTAATAATTGCATCTAACAAGTTTCGATCTTCTAATAGAAATTGATAGTTCCTCTTAAACGCTTCTCTCTTTCCTGACAGACCTCTGAATGTGTTGTGGCTGTCCATATCAATGTAGCGACTGTTAAGTCTCCACAGCGTCATATTTGTTTTAAAAATTGGCAGAGTGAGCAAATAATACAAGTTTAAATTTAAAAACTTAACAAGTCACTGGTGATAGGTTTCTGTCGCCGGAAACCCTCTAAGTAGGTACCAGCACATCGCCTATTTCTTCCTCCAAACAGTACAGTGCAAACATTACTGTATTCCGGTTTGAAAGGTGTCGTAGCTAGTGTAATTATTAGAGTAACAAGACTTAACATGTTATGTTTCAAGGCGACGAGCGCAGTGTTATGAAAACCATTTTAACTGTCGCCACGTTGTTATGGGCAGGCGTATCGTTTACCATCAGGTAAAATTCCCGCTCTTACATTTCATGGTATAAAAAAAACATTAAAGTTTCACATTTCCGATAATGATCTCAATATAGGTCCATTGCTCTCAGAGTACAATTTATCAAGTTTCCCCTAACGCAAAGGTGCGGTGTAAACGCTTTCATTAACAAGATGGCGGCCGTCCTCCCGCGCACGCGTCGTGTAGATGTATTTAATCAGGATCATTGATGCCAATGGACTTTTTAATGCATTTAACGTGATTCGGGGATTTTCATTACGCTTTTGTGGGGGTTAGTTGTTTTATTGATGTTATGAACATTAACAGTACTTTTTTATGTTTTATCTTTTAATATTACTATCTGGAAGTATTAGTCTAGATTTTTTATTAGAATTATCATCACACATATTATATCATCTCAGGCGAATGAAGATCTTTTGGACATGGCATATTATGAATCATAATTTATGATCTATTAAATACGGTCTAACCGTGTTTGAGTCCACTGACTACTAGGGATACTTTTAAAGCCGTCTGTCCATCTAGTAAGATCCTAGTGGACCAACATTTGCTAGCCATGGTTGTTCTAGCTCGCCCCATTCCATCTTTAAGTCCTCAACATCTATTCATTCTTCGAGTTATGTGCCATGCCTGTGTATTGATGATTTCTATAAATAATGATGTTTAGTAACCAGGTCAGTGGTATATCCTTAGGATTAGCCTTGTACTATTTTTTTTTTGTTTTCCTTTACTTTGAACAGGTTTATTACCTGGTTTCTTTCCTTAATAATGCCCAAGTAGTAGGAATCATATAAACATCCTCTTGATAATTATTACATATAGCAATAGTGAGGATATTTGAACAGATCTTCAACTGGAATATATTAATATTCGTGGTATTTAAATTATTCACCAATAATTTATTTATTCAAATGGACATCCAGATATTGTTACGTAATTAAGGATCTAAAATATAATTTGGTGACAATAACCTAATTAATGCACAACTAAGATGAAAGGAAAATAAATAGATTTAAATAACTATAAGAATATTATTAATAAAATAATAATAGCAATAATCGCTACTTCAGTAATAGACGGTTTTCCCAAAAAAGATCATGAGTAAGATAAAATATTTTCTTAACAGTTAATTTGTTTACCTTTACCGTATGGATTGATGATGCACCGATATCGGGTCATGGAAATCGTTAAACACTTACGTGACGGATGTAAAATAGAAGGCGGAACAGTTCTTGAAGCTTTCATAATGGACATTAGACGTGATCAGCCGGCCAGGAGTGCATCACGCTCAGACGGGAGACAATGCGCTCGTGATCGGTCCAATGTACCGCCGCCGACGCCCGTACAAGTGTGATGTGAATTTTAGATGGCGATTTGTCCGATGATTCTTCAGACCCCCGCACCTCCATCGCCGCGGGAACAATAGCCCTCCTTATACATTACCACTATACTATATAAGTCTTTATTAGCTTGTTTGTTTTGATATTATACATTATTGTTTGCTAATAGATCAATGACTCTAATATAGTTATTATTAACCAACCGTTCTCTTTTGGGAGAGGAATTTTATAAAATTCGTTTATAGCTGCGCTATACTCGGAAAAAGGAATATTACTTCCAAATTTCAAACCCTTAACCCTTATGGTTCCAGAGATTATGGACCTATGGGAGTAAAGACTCATTATGTAAACATATAGATGGAAATATCATCATCATAAGCAGAGAGACATCCATTGCTGGACAGTTAGCTAGACATGTAAGTAATTAGTCATTAGATTTTTTTTGCAAAGTGGGTAGCAGTTGAATAATTCTGGAGTAATGAGACTGAACACCATGGAGTAATGAATATCATTTTAACTCTTTAGTTGTAGATGAGTGGAGGCGGGTTACTGCTATTTGGCGACTACGAGCAGTCTGTCAAAACTGATATGATTAAGAACAAGAAGAAACGCTTTAATTATAGGCATGCATTTCATTTACCATCGGATGCCTCGTTTTGTATAAACTTTACAGCCTCCGTGGCGCAGTGGGTTAGAATTTTTTTTATCTTCGAGAAAGATAAGAGGCGAACGGAACGTTCCCTTTATAGTAAAACACGTCTGCCTATAACAATGAGGCACTGATTAGGATGATATGCACAGAACCACATTGTGCTCGTCTACAGAGATAAGATGTTAGGACTCATTACTCCGGTAATATCATTAGCTACAACCCTTCGAACCAGAACATGGTGAGACCTACTAAAGATGACTAAAATTGATCTTAATTTAGCAAGACAAAGACCAGTACCAAGACTAATACTGAATCCAAGACAGAACTATTATGCAAGGCTAAGACCAAATGTGTAAGACTAAACGAAATAATTAAAATTCCGTACAAGCAATGTGATAAAATATTTATCATAACTTGAACATATGATTTTCTTCTAAAAACAAAATATTTAATATGTTATAGCACTGTACATGCAGGACCAAAACCAATACCAAGATTGTCCATGTCTTGGTCTTGTCATCATTAGTACCTACTTATGTAACAGCGACCTTTTTTTTGTTATCCGAGGAAATCTTCAAATAACGATACCCTGCTTCTTGAGGGGAAGATAAGATTATGTGGAATTCTTACCCATTAAAACCGCCACGGTGGTCATCTTCAATGGGTTGCGGAAGGCCCTATGAGACCGGTACCTCCTAGCACTATGCATAAAGCATGTTTGGGAGAAAGCTGTAGCCCGCATCGGCATCATCGCTTTGGTACGACAAGAACTAGACCACCTCGAAGTCGTCTTCCATACCGGGATTGCTTAGTGGACCATGAGGGTCCCCACCTTCAAAGCGAACGAACCCGAAACCCCTTTCATTCGCCTTCTACAACAGACAGGGCTTACCTTAGTCCTATTCTTTACAACCTGAGACTACAGGGCATCTGTAGTTGAGACCTACTACTAAAAAAATCTTGTTCTAGGTTTGACTGGTAAAGTTTTAAGCATGACCTACAAGCTATCACCTTCGTGCTGTTAATCTGCTGCCATAATTATTAAAATATTAGAAACAGGGTATTCAAATCGAGCTTTATCATCCGCACCATCATTGCCATTGTTACAGTGACAAACTTCAACAGCATTTTATGTAGACATGAATTGAACGGAAGCGTGTAAAGATTATTAAACACTACCACACTGTACCAACCTGATGGTGATCAACGAGCCGGTGCTGTTGTGCAAGGTATGACAGCATCGGTATAACTTAAAGAGTTACGTTTAAAGTCAGTTAATTGATACTAATTACGAAACGAAATAGCGAAGCGTAAAAACGCGTATACTCAAGTAATTGAACTAGGCGTATCGGTGTGAACATTACCACGTTATAAAAAAACGACCTGAGCATCTGGGTCAATAGTACCACCGTTGGGCAAGCCGCGGGTGTGGTTGCGCGATTTTAAAAATTATCATTATGCGGTAAACGAGTTTAAAAAATACTGAGAACTACATAAGAAATATGGTAGTATCCGTTAGACTTATACAAAAAATACATAAGAGTTCCCCACAACAACTCACGGGATCCAAGCCAACCTGACCTGCTCGTGGTGCACCCTGCTAATTAACAAACGAAGCTCTGGTTCTCACTAACCCGCCTTGGGCCAGCGTGGTGGGAAACCGCCCAAACCCCCCATATACATCCCTACCCGAATTATGGGAATCATTAGGGGAATCCTATATCCAGCAGCGGACGTCTATGTATACTATAATATAGATATAAGAGTGGGATGTTCAGCTGCCGGTATGTGATACGCCCGAGCATAACAATGCAGCGCCAGTCAGAATGCCACACAGTGCACCACATTGCACTCGGCGCATGAGACGTAGTATGTCGAGTCTCGTTACCCCAGTAATTACATTACCTACAGAACCCTTCAAACCATAACACAGTTACGTTTGTACACTACTATTTTTCGCGAGACCTTCACCTGATGGTATGAGATACGCCCGACAGTAATAACGCGGCGCCAGTCAGGATTACCACACTCTGCACCACATTGCACTCGCCGCATGAGACGTAATATCTTGAGACTCCAGTACTTACACTAGCTATAGCATCCTTTAAACCGGAACACAGTAATGTTTACATACTACTTTTGTCGGTAGAAATAGGAGGTTGGAACCCACCTAGACGGTCTTCGGGAACAGAAACCTATCATCAGACTCAATGATGGATATACAGTGTAATACAAAATGGACTCTAATCACTACTGAGTAAAGACGATATTTAATTGGATTAGTTTTAAAACGCTAATTAATTAGATTTATTATAATTAATTAGTTACAAGTTAACAAAGATAGCCGACGCCATTTCGGCGCGTACAATTGACACGTTGATGGTAAGCGATGGTATGATAAAGAGGTGACTAAACGAGGTGTAGCTATTGAAGTTGGTTGGATTTGTAGCTAACTGAACGTACTACTCATCAGTGACTCGCACAGTTTATTGTAGTTAAAGAGCAATACATATTTTTTGTGTGTTGAGACGTGCATATGCAAACCAGACCATCGCATGCACTTACTAGTGGTAGGTCTCTATTGCCGGAGACCATCTAGGTGGCTACCACCTCAGCGCTTATTATAGCCGACAAACAATGGTGTGCAAACATAACTGTGTTCCGGTTTAACTGGTGATGATACTAAATATCTTATAATTAGTGCGGCGTTCGCTATGTAGTCAAATATATATCATCTTTAGTAGTGTAACGTTGTTATCGGCGAGCGTATTACTTACCATCAGGTGAACGTCGCTTCGTATAATAAAAAAATGTAAAGGAGTACACAGCAATTGCACGCACCGTTATTATACATCAGTATATTATAAACAAAAAAATCTAGAAATTACTAAAGCAAAAATCTAGAACAACAATAAAAAATAATAATAATACAATGAAGCTTCAATATTTAACAAACACAAATTTATATAAAAAAATATTTATATGAAAAAAAAATGTGTCGCTCCTCAACTATCGGCTTTGTATTCAGGTCGCGGGCGCGTCCCGAGCGCGGTTCTACGAACGTATCAACAAATAATGCAGAGATGCGCGTCACTGCATCGGCGCTCGCCGCTTACCATTACGTTTAGGCTAGGAGCAACGCACTACAACACTCGCCCGCATTATATTTCGCCGGTCATACAATATCGCCCATTATTTTCGGCCGCGCGCCCCTTTATGCCGCCGCGTCACTTATTGTTTGTCACAAGTGTGAACAAACGTATTATCTATCGTTAATTAATACGGCCTTACAATCGTTGCGGATCGTATAGCGCGGAGTTTAACGGCGTCACGCTAATATGGCGATGGATATACTGTCAAAGAACGTTAACACCAGATCAACATGTAACGAATGCAATAAAACGTATCCTTATCGTCAAAACAAAAGCTTTAATAAATATATTAACCTCATTGTTTATTCTTGGAATATACTCCACGCAATAAAGCTTGACGTTATATCAACGTCATCATCATCAGTAGTCAATTTGACATTGGCCTCCTCCAAAGATTTCCAGAGTTCATTGAAGGGAATTGGGCCTTAGCCCAGAACGCTGGCTCAGTGCAGGTTGGTGGATGGTCAGACTCTCATCTGGTACACCGTGTGCTGGTGAGGTTTATTTAAGCTGCGAAAAATGTTGGGCGGAACCCTTTGAAGTTACATATAGAAATATAATACATACTCTTATTTACTGGTGGTAAGTATGGTCTGTTGCTGGAGACTGTATATGTATGTACTACCGCAGTAGTGTGCAAAGATTACTTTTTTCCGGTTTGAAGTGTAATTACTGGAGTAACGAGACTGGACATCTTATGTATCAAGACGGCAAGCGCAATATGGTGCATTGTATATTATCCTAACTAGCGTCAATTGGTACGAACGGGCGTATCACTTACCATCAGGTGAACGTCTTGCTCGTCTCGTATAAGAGAAGTATTAAAATTTTTATTCTTATGATGAATTTCGCGGTATCTGTATAGTTTATATTAAGTGTTAATCAATATTAATAATAGGTAAACTACAGGTTTGCAGGAATACTGTTGTGTATAGACGTCCACTGCTGGACATAGGCCTCCCCCTCTAAAGATCCCCGCATCGATCGTTTCTGCGCAGCCCGCATCACCGGGCACTAGGAGCCGTCGTTTTTACGGGTTCATGTATAGAAAGATATATGGAGATTTGGGCCATTTACCACCACACTAGCCCAATGCGGGTTGATGGGGAAAGGTTAAATAAATATTTTAAGAGTAGTAATCACACTCTTAAATTATTTATTTATTAATACTCCAAAAAAAATTATACAATAAGTCCTCGTCAATTACACTCAATAGAAGAGTCTTGTGAACTGACATACTTTTTTGGACAATAAAAGTGATTTGTACACGAAAATTCCTTTTAATGGAGATATTTAGTGTTGTGAAAAAACGCAACAACAAAAAAAACAAACATGCACAAATAACATGTTAAACATATAAAAACCTTTCCGCATATGGAATTAGGAACTCATCACTGGGACACAACATAAAGCTGTCACTCACAAACTATCCGGTGAGTAGACGGGAGCCGATACCGGATGGCTATCGAAGCTGAAGAGTATGGCAACAAAAGGCACCATTAGTCGTTTATCTGTGGAGACGTTTTAGAGTTTATCGACGCTGCACAGGCTCTTAGAAACTTATCTCCTGCGCACGCGCCGGTCCTCTTCTTGTATTACGAATGTTTAGAGCCGGCAAATTATGATAAAGTTTTAACTTATGATGACATTGCAAAGTAAACGAACGTATTTCTCCTCCTCCTAAAAGAAATGGACAAGCGAAGATCGAAGATGAACGAGCAAAGGTGGAAAATAGAAAGTGGAGTATACGAAGATGGAAGATCGAAAATCGATAAGGGAAAATCTTTATTTAAATTAAATAAAGGTATAAAACTTAATGTCAGCGGTTCCTGAATTAGACGGAACCTGGACCTCATGGTCCAGGTACCATCGTTGATATGTATCGGGTAACAATTACCACTACATAGTGTCATTACATTACACACGCTTGTGCGTGAGGACCTAAGTTTAATTGTGTTACATAATTCCTAAATCTTCGGCTTAACCAATCCTTTTCTGTTTTAATTCTGACTCAATTAGTCAAAATAATGGTGTAAGGTCTAGACCTTACACCATACTCCCTGTCTTACACTCCTAAGAGTGTAAGAGGTCCCGCACTCACGGT
Organism: Ornithoptera priamus; assembly: GCA_029034505.1. Taxonomy (NCBI): domain Eukaryota; kingdom Metazoa; phylum Arthropoda; class Insecta; order Lepidoptera; family Papilionidae; genus Ornithoptera; species Ornithoptera priamus. The sequence continues at coordinate 2,287,663 of JARDWD010000584.1, forward strand.
ACCTTAACTAACCTTATCTGCTTGTGGTGCACCCTGCTAATCAACAAACGAGGCTCTGGCTCTCACCAACCCGCAGTAGGTCAGCGTATTGAAAAATAACCCAAATCGCCCGAAATAGGAGGAGGCCTATGTCCAGCAGCAGACGTCTATCGGTTGATGACGCTGATGAAAATGATTTTTAAATTCATTGGAAATGTTCTTAGTAATAAAGAAAGACAAACAATGCACCGTGCATGTCTATGAGATGAATATGTCTACGTTGGATGTTGGATCATCTGCTGGGTATGCGGCGAGGGACAGCATCGTTATCAATGTTTTTGACCCACCGCAGTGAAACGGGAGGAGGCGACTGGAATCTTACTGCTATCTCTTGTACTCGTGTATAATTAGCCACGACATAGTTTTAGTATAGAGAAAAAAAATCTTAATGCTGTTGTTTGTTTACTGGTGGTAAGGTTTCTTCATTCGACTGAGCGATGAGACGGGCAGGACGGTCACCTGATGCTAGTTAGGATGTTATATACAGCACTGTACATAGCGCTCATCGTTTTGAGACATGTTTGGTCTCGTTAATAATTTCACTAGCTACAACGTCCTTCAATGCGGAACACAGTAATGTTTGGCGGCAAAAATAGGCGCTGCAGTGGTACCTACCTTTTGTTTGTGATGGTCGTCAGTTTAGAAGAAAACATACATACGTTATTAATTTGCCGAGGAGCAGGAGCCAGGAATCGCATAGCACGGCATCCTTGTTATGCACTCCAGTCAAGAATATAATGAAATATGACACTCCATCTTTTGTTTACTAATGTTGAATAAATAAACAATATTATTTATTTATTTAATATTAACTTTAAAGCGTATCGTGAGATTTTATAACTTGTAATTCGCTGGTTCACAACCAGGCTGGAAACTAGACAATTGTTTGTATCATCCGTGAGATTCTGTCCCCACCAATTCTATTATCTTACCATCATACCCACCGGTTTCTTAATGCGACACATAAGTGTATCCTCAGTGTGATTCTCCAATGATGTTTTTTTTTTATTTATTAAAGCGACGAGACTAGCGGCACGTTCATCTGATGGTAAATGATACACTCGCCCATAACAACTTGGCGCTAATTACGATGGTATACATAGCTACACATTGCGCCCGTCGTCTTGAGACATACTTCTTGTTGTTACCCCAATAATTTCTCTAGCTACAACTCCCTTCAAACCGGAACACACTAATGTCTGCACTATACTATTTGTCGGCTGTAATAGTCGCTGCGGTGGTACCTAGACGGACTCCGGCAACAAACTGTCTGAATTATCTTTTTCTTCTTCTTCGTTGGTATCACTGTTGACAGAGTGGTCGTGGCCATCAGTTCAGGTGTTAGTCGCATTCAGCAGCCTTCATTGAATCGCCCGTCCACTTAGTGGAAGACCTGTCAGCACTGCGTCCTTCGGTATGCGGCCGCCGTTCGAGAACTTTGCTACCCCATCGACCGTCAGTCCTTAGAGAGTTTTTTCTTGCCCATTGCCACATAAGCTATAATAAATACTAACATATAAATATATTATCTCTCACCAACCCTTGTTGAGTCAACGAAGTGAAGAATAGCCCAAATCCCCCAATGAACCCCTACAATCGACGGCTCCTGATGCCCGGCGATACCAGCGGCCATGCTAACTGTAAAGGAAGCCGCTGGATGTGGGCAGCACAGGACTGATCGATCTTCAGGGGAGGGCTATGTAACGACCACCAGCTGACGATGATGATGATGAAATATGTTATAATGGAAAACCATAAAAACAACTGATGTATTTATGATTTTGTGTCGGAACCATTGGACAATATCAATAATATACTATAATCAGAAGCCGTAAGCTGTCTCCGTATGAGCGGACCGCCATTCTATTGTTGATGCTGCAATCAGGTCGCTCCAACTACTTTGGTATTGCAGATGAGAATAGATAATGATAAAATAATTGAAGAAAACAATTATCCGATTAAGGGTTATTTTTTGACGATTATATGTCACCGCTTGACCTCGATTTCACGTGATGTTCAGTAAATATAAATCTGAGAAACGAAAGCTTGTGTGACTGGACCACTTTTCTTCTATCTTGAACACCAACACAATAATGCCGAAAGGATAACAATATCGGTCGGTTTCGAAGGACCCTAGCACCTACGTCAAAGCAGCTATATTATACTGCAGAATTGTGAACATTAAATGGTTATTCCGTAGGTAAGCAATTTAAGGAATGGCCTACGTTTTCTCGGAAGTCCAAACCGCATTTATCCGGCTTTTTAGCTGCACATAAAAGAGCAAGCTGCCACGTTTCCCCCGCTAGGGAGAGTGCGCCCAATCGATATGCAAGTAAAACGTACACCTGTGGGGTGTCCATAGTTCCATCTTTAACGAACACAAGTCCCACATTTATAAAATATAGTACTTTTATTCAACCTAGCTACCGAAGGAACGTGACGTTCACCTGATCATAAGTGATACGCCTGCGTACCCATGACCATATGCTAGGTAGGATGATATACAACTGCATCATGTGTTCGTTGGCTTCAGATTACACACTGCTGTTTGACGGCAGAAATAGGAGCTAGTGCCGATACCCACCTAGACACTCTCCGGCAACAGAGATGAGAGTTTTGGAGAGGGTTCTAGAAGTTTGATATCAATTCTTCTTTGTCGTAACCTCATGACTGAGGGACGTGACTATGGTGCGTTGCCCTGGCCACCATTTCTTTCCAGACATTTCTGTCTTGCGCCATTTTGGATGGATGATTGTAGGTTAGCTCCCATAGCGTCCTGAGTTGTTCTGTATCAATTATTAACTATAAGCTAACATTTTACACCAATTTTTAAAGGAAACCGAAGATCTTATTTACGATCACGGATACACGTCAGTTGTAATAGAACCAATTGATAATAAGAAAGCTGCGACCAGTTAGAAATAATAAATTCCTTAACCTATCCATACTATAATCGCCTGTATCGTCCTGGAATCGAATCAGGGACTCCTGTGTTACAAGACGAGCTAAGCTGCCGCTCTGTGAAGGCGATTGAAAACATCATTATGGAATTCACTTGGAATATTGCAACACCTCATGAGTGTAAGTATTAATAGAAATTCAGTTAAGTGTACGTTCCTACTTTGATAGGATGGTCATACTATGCACACCCTTCGTCAGGTGAGTCATATACTAGTATCTGCGCGTCGGTGTGTATGTGTGGCTTGTGTGTGTGCGTGCGAGACTTTCTGGCGTCGAGCCGCGCAATGAGCTTACAATGAATTGGTATAAAATCAGTTTATTCTCGCATTTTTCTTTCTATTACTGATGATAGCTATCTATTGCCGGGGACCATCTAATTAGGTACTACCGCAGCTCCTATTTCTTCCACGTAATAATAGTGTGCAAACATCGTGTTCCGGTTCGAAGGGCGCTGTAGCTAGTGAAATTATTGAAGTAGCCAGACTTAATACATTATATCACAGGTGACGAGCGCAGCGTGATATATATCATCATAATTAACCCCATGTTTTCATTGGTAGACGTATCGCTTATCATCAGGTGAACGTCTAGCTCATGTCGTCGCTTAGTAGACCCTATATAATAGTAAAAACCTATTTTATCATTAAATATAATTATAAATAAAACTTTATATAAATTTAATGAAATACTAACATATAATGTTTTTAAAAATCTAGGTGGGATAGTGGTCGTGCAGTAACTATATGAGCTATATTTAGACACTATTTATATAGTCAATATTGAAGGGTACGCCATTTTATTATTTATTTCTATTTTTATTTTGTCTGTATTAACTTCTAATTATAATTATTGTTTCTTTTTTGTAAAATAGTGATGGTAATACGTATTTGTACGTATTTTATTTATAATTATCTTTTTTATAGAAAATTGTTTATAGGATAATCTTTGTATATTTTTGGAGCAGTTTCAGGTGATAGGACATTTTTTTTAAAAAAAAATTTAACCTATTGAAAATCAGAGTTAAAGTCCTTGCAAGCTAGAACATTACCTCGGTTCTATTTCCACTAGACCAAAATATACTTTGTTTTTTATTTGAATTCCTTTTTTCCTGTATTTTCCTATATTTTTTTCGTGTCGGAGTAAATGGTATATTATTGTTATTTGTTCATATTTTCCATCAATAATCAACAAGAAAAGAGGTTGAGTTTAAATGGGTGAGTGGTTGTACAAATAAAGTAGTAATGCGTTCCATTTTTGAATTAGCCAATCGCAACAAACGTCACTATAGAGCAGAGGAGGCGCGGGCGGCGAGTTGTTTTTAATATTTCACCGTTTCAGACACGCGCCTCTCTGGGGAACACTGACATAATAAAACAAGATAAACGTGGGCTTCGCACACACGCGGCGCGTGCATGCCCACCGTGGGCACACCCTAGCGCTGCGGCCCCACCGAAAATATTAAAAAAATTAAGCCAATCCTTTTATAATTAGTGGCCATGTTAAGTTCAATTTATCTTTCAGTGTCGTGTTAGTTGGCACATTTGTTAATAGAAATGTATTCTGCGTAGTTATGTATAAAGCTCGATCCAATTATAACTGTTTTAATTTCCCCACTAGCGCAGCGCCCGCTTCCTTTCAGGGATGTCCACAGTTCGTTTCCGGTGCCGATTGTTGTAGATTTTATTTTATTCAATAATAATAATAAATTTCTTTATTTAAGCATAAACCCATTACACAGAGAAGAAGAAAATCTTAATAAATCAATGTTTGTATTAAAATATTTTATTAATAATAATAATAAAAAAAACAATCCACTGCCAAACAGTATCAAGCCAAACATTATTAGTTCGTTTGTCATCGCTCATTTTTTATTCGCACATTGATGTAGTCTGCCGGCGGAGAAGTATTTTGTTTAGATATATAATCTCAGAGCATGCTGTGTGCATGCATGTGCAATGGAAAACGGATACGTGGCCTTCCTGATGGTGAGCGGTGACCGCAGCCTACGTGCACTTGTACCACCAGCGGCACCACAAACGCATTGTCGAATTGTTTGGTGATATATTTCCAACTACTATCACCTTGGAAATCTGCCGCCATAACTGTATTCCGGTTGACAAGATAAATGGAATATTTTGAACGAAGACGGCTTTAATATCCACGGACTCACTGTCACTTAACATCGTGTGGAATGTTGTTAAGTGTTAGATAATTGTATAAACAAAATTTTTTTTGTAAAATCAATGAAATAATTTATGATTAATTAGTTTTATTTCATATAATCACTTTAGTAGGGCAAGTTGGGCGTTACTGCATGTACTGTGCCACTTCTTGTGTAATATAGTATTTGATTTAATTACCCAAAACTAATATTTCAGTTCTATTGTTCAATAAAAGTAAAAGGTAATTTTTTCTATGTGGTTTTTAACATTTGACTACTTAGTAATTTATAGACCGTCGTTTCATATCGTACAGAACAATCGTAAAACATTTGTATGCAAATTGGATACTACCATTTAGAAGTATTTTGCTTTCTGCATTGCTACTGTGTGCCTAGGCACGAGCCGCTGCATAGTGTGCCACTCCGCAGACCTTATGCCGACGTACATACCAATTATCGTCGTGCTGCACTAAAGTACACACGCTCCAGAGTCATCTAGTGGCGACGATTTGAATAACCAATTGACCATTGAACAAATTAAATTTTATAACGAAACTGAGTTTCTATAAGGCATTCCTCAGCGGTCCTTTCAAGCACTGCCCAGGTCTACCATTTACATATGCATAGGAGATATCTACCTATATAAAGACTCATGACGATATCTCTGGAATCAGAAGGTCTAGAGACTTAAAATTTGGTAGGTCGAGTTGGGCGAAAATTATCATCATCAGCTGATAGATGTCTACTGCTGAACATAGACCTCCCCTAAAAACATGCACGTTTGTGAGGGTTCACATGAGAGGGTTTGAGCTATTTCCCACCACTCTGGCTCAATGCAACCTGGTCGGAGCCAGAGCCTGGTTAGTTAATTAACAGGATGCACTACGAGCAGATAAAATTGGCTTGAGTCCTGTGAGTTATTGTGCGGGACCTCTAGATCTTACACCATTAATTTAACTAATTGAGTCAGGAATAAAACAGAAAGGAATCGGTTGAGCCGAAGGTTCAGATTTAGAATTCCTCTGAGTACAGGTTAATTAAAAACGGTTTTTACGAAATGTTACTCCTAGAAGAAATTGTAGGGGGTGTTATGACCAGCATAGTTATATATATTGGTTTGCAGCTGCGAATCTTACCGTACTTATGTATCAGGAAAAATCTTTATAAGACACCCGGGAGGCCTAAAACTCACACCGTAGTCAACTTCAGTACGATGCTAGGAGCTCTATGATCTCATACCACAAAACTCAAGACCTTTTAGTCGCCTTCTACGACACGGAACTCATGCTTATATCAATAGTTTGTGATTACACAACAGCTCTCTTACCATCCTCTCGGTCTTTAATGTTTGTAGTAACATACTTTGACAATAGCCGCAACTAGCTAGTCATCTCGTTTTATTATAACATATAGTTTAAAATAATAATACATAAACCAATCTTGAACGTTTAGGAAACTTATAAATGACAGTTGAACAGGTTAACAATAATATTAACATTTATTTTCGTGTCGCAATTTAAGCGTTAATGGATTATTTCCCAAGGGGCGGTACAACGTTGATATAATTTTAATTTACATACACAAAGCGTACAATTTTAGTTAAACCGTGTCGCACCTTTAGACAATAAAAAGTTATTACACACATTTATTAAATAAGGGCAAAATGGCAATTTTATTAAAAAAAGCATAGAAATAATAATAATTCATAGAAAAGAATAATAATCATTAGAATGCATTAAACAAATTAACTATACATTGATAATGATGAGGAAATTCAGTCTTCCTACAAAAAGCAATGTTGTCTATAAATTTTGGTTTAATGAGTAAAAATATGTTAGTATATAAATATAAAATTAACATTACTAAAACATTGTGCATGCAGGATACGTACACATTTATATACAGGGTGGCGCAAAAGTAATCCTCCTATCAGAAAATGCTATAAATTTTGCCTTGATGTAAAAAAATTAAAAGACCAAATAAAAATAATCCGCAAGAAGAATCAAAGTTTTTTATTTTTTTTTAAATTACAGCCAAAAAACATCGGAAGGTTATTTTTGCGCCACCTTGTATATACATATATATATATATATATATATATACATATATACTTTTTTTACATCAAGGCAAAATTTATAGCATTTTCTGATAGGAGGATTACTTTTGCGCTACCCTGTATATATATTTATCTAGTTTTTTTCGTAGTAGTGCTGGTAGGCATTTCTCAAAATGCAACCAGTGTAGGACTAGACGTTGTAGAGATCTTTGGTAAACATCTCTATCCAACAGAGGAAGTATCGGCTGATGATAACGTTGACAGTAGTATATTTGGACGACTTCTTTTATTAGTTTACGTATTATAATATTTATTAATTTATTACACTCCTTATAAATTCATTTATTTTAAATTATGTATTCTTTAATTTTTCTTCTCTCCTAAATCAATCTAGACTTTTAGGTAGACTTGCACAGATTATTATTTTACATTATAGACAATCTAATTGAAATAATATACGTAGAATATATTATTAAGATAAAGTAAGAATAAAACTTCTCAGGTCCACCATTGCTTTTTAATTCCCTATCCGAACACGAGTCTCGTATAATTACATGTACCCCTGTGACCGCCCGTAGGTTCCTGTTTGACCCCTGACACTGAAACTTGACCACGGGTCATCTGGACCAATTCCGGATAAAGGTGGAACATAAAAAAAACTGCCCATTGGCGCTGGCTAACAATTGAATCTTTGACCCTTACAAATCGTCGACGAAATTTTGAACCCGACCTTTCCCCTTACTTAGGGTTCCTTTGTGTGGATTATCTTCATAACGGACCAATGTTTGTGAATAGATTTTATCATGGCGTGTTTGGTTGTAATAAGACGTATTAAATTTTGAGGTAAGGATAGGAGTATATTCAATTCAATAAAACGTAGGTAGTTATGGAAAATATTATGTACATTTTTATTAATAATGTTTTACAAGCAACTATAAAACAATAGTACAATTTGTAATAACTCTAAGAGTTATTAAGCTCCCAGATTGTAATTACGAGTACATTGGTAAATGGTATATAGAGTTAACTGACAATGAACAGGTTTTAACAGGAATATATATTCGAAATTTTAACCTGTTCTTATTCAGCTTGTGCTCTCCTTATTATATTATGAAATGTTTGTTTTTCCTCGTATTTTACGTCCGGAATTCCGGGCCAGCTCTGAATCCACTAAATCGAGCAAGCTCTGAATAATACACTAAAACTAAAGAAAACTATCGTTGATAAGACAACATCATCTTCAATTTAACATAGATTTATAAAAGAGTATACTCTGGTTTTGAGTAAGGTTTGGGGTGTAAGAAGTCCCGCATAACAACTCACGAGATTCAAGCCAACCTCACCTGCTCGTGATGCATCTTTTTTCTCAACAAATGGGGGTCTGGCTGACACCAACACGCATTGAGCCAGCGTGATGAGAAATGACCCAAACCGCACCATATGAACCCCTACAAACGACGGCTTCTTGTACCCGGGGATACTGGAGGCCATGCTGACTATATGTTGAGATCTTTGAGGGCCTATGGCCAGTAGTTAGACTTTCGGCTGATGATAATGATGAGGACATTAATATGCTAAATCATTTACCAAATGAAATTTTGATATGCTTAATATATTAAGGAGTTAATAGTTACAATCGTCGCTCTCAAGGACCAATAAATTTTTTAATATTAAAATTAAACGTACAAAACAAATTATTCATAATCGTGATTAAAGTCTATACTCAGCTGAATGTAGACTTCACCAACATGAGTGTAATTGCCATGTAAACCACACTTAGCATGTTGATTGGCGGAAGCAGGAAGTTAGTAAAAATCACAGAAAAAGCTGCTGACCTTTCCGTGGAAATGTTCCCTTTGCCATTCATGACAGAAGGCAGAGTGGATATGGTTATATTTTAACCCATTCCACAACAGACACAAGCACAACAAAATGAACAATATACCCACCCAACTTAAAATTTTAGTAAAATAGTAATTCTACACTAGTTTTAACATTTAAAAAATACTTAAATAATTTGATAACACTTCACATATTGTGTATATTACCAGTTTGGTCTCTTCCATGAAGTGGCATTTAAAACCAGCACCACACGTGCTTTCTTCATCAGAGACAAAATTTGCTTGTCAACAAATCGTTGAGCCGATATACAAACGGCTTTGAAGCGATGACCGACCATTTGTAAGATAACTTTATTTCGTATTAAACAAATTTAACTTTTTAATTTCTGCCCGTTTCTGTATAACCTTGAACCGAGTACCGTTGTTTTCGTAAGTTGGAACTAAAAAGCGATGTTTCGATATTATATCCTCGTCCACATAATCCTTATAGATTCGTCTATTTATTTCTTTACTAAGCGGCGAGTCTATATCGTTTTGAGATTTTAATTTTTCAGACATACCGTATTTGTCTTCAACGATTTTTCGGACAGGAACCCTTGCTAGAACGGCACTTAATAATAATATATTGATTAATAAGATTTTCATTTCGTAATGCAAAGTTTACGGCGTAAATTGACTGAGACGAAATTCTAATGAAGTACTGCCTGGTCGATGAATTGCAATTCAGATTGCAGTGCTTTATCAGAATCAGTCGTAAATTTTCAAGTAATTTGATGTTTCGACAAAGAACTACGAAAAAATATTATCTTATGTATTTTTAGGCCTCTTCGTCCGATATCTAATATGACTAATTTCATCTATATCCAGCAGTTCTCTGTATTCTTTATCAGATCTACTTTAATCAACTTTATCACCTTGTCAACCGATTTGGACATCCGTTAAAGAACTAGTTATCACACAAGTCGCAGGTCTGAAATATCAATATCAGACAGCTTGCGCGACCTTGCATGAGACCACCAATACCATTGTTAGATCCTCCACTACGTGGACAGACTTTAAAACATTAACGTAGGTACATAAACATACCTTCTCTACAATGATCGAAAAGTTAAATTTTTCGTACATCAATGATCCACGGTGAAATAATTACAAGTAATGAACTTCAAGAACACGTGATGATGAGATATCCCACACGAGACACATCATTTATGTTTTCTATTCATATGCGTCAAAATAGTAAGTCAACTGTTCTTATTAAAGACATTCATTCAACTCATCAGTAGAATGTCAACTGTTATAGGTGTTTAAATAAATAATAACTGTCCAGTCTAGATTCAGGTATAATCGATAAGAACTTGATAAGAAAACTTATGTAAAAGGGTATTCAAGAAAGTAAAGGAAAATTATAATAAGAAAAAGAAACTACATGTGGAGACAATTTCCAAAGACCAGAGAATGTAGTTGCACCTGATATAGTTTACAGGTTTTTTTTAATTAATCCCAAATTATTTTTATTTGCTGCAATAGTTTCTTCTATATTTCTCCTCTTTCTTCCCACTTCCATCTCACCTTTACTTTCTAAATCTTTAATTAAAAAAGTAAATTTTTACGAAGTACCTTTGCAAAATTGATAATAATCTTCAGCTATATAAAATTGCGAATGCAAAATTAGACGTTCCCCACGCGTCAACCATCGCGAGTCCAGCTGCATCACGGACAAAAGACTCCCGAACAACCGTTATACCTGATGCTTAATTGCCAATATTTACATAGACACTTTAAAGGATGCAAAAAGCAATGCAAAAAAAGTTACGTCAAAGGCACCGATGAATGGACGGCCCCAAGATCGATTAAAAGACACTGGTTACTTCTGGGCAGAGAAATTTGCAGGAAGGAAATGGAACCGTATTGTATACATTTATAATCTAAACGTCTTCTCGTGGATCTTGGGATGATCAATGTTATAATTTCGGTGAGTGATTTCACATCAAAATTTTAATATTTATTTGCCACATTTTTATTTCAAATTTATAAATTCTGGGTTCTGAATATAACAAAAACATTTAAAGCAAGTACAATATGTATCACCATTAAATCAGATCTTGAAATAATAGTTACCACAAGTAAAATCAAGTCTATCCTTAAAATTTTGGATAAAATTTCGGATCGGTCTTTGACGTCCTTGGCTTTAACCTTTCAAGTTAATATAAGCGAGTTTATTTTATACTTAAAACTTATTGAAATATTTAAAGTATAATGATTTTCTTCAAAATTTCATACAAATATATGTTAGTTTAATCTAAAATTCTTCAGCATCAAATTACTTTGAAGTTTTCTTCGATGGTATGATAACACATCGGCTAAATCTTACCAATTTTTATCATTCTTGTTCTAAAAATATATTTATTTACTCCCTTAAATACAATACAACTTAGGTCTATTACCAGATTGTTAGAAATACAATAAACAAAATAGGTCTATGTTAGTTCTTAATCTCTAAAAAAGATTTACTCTTGCTAATTTAAGTCCAGAGGAGGGATCTATCGTGCCTATCTGCAATCACATGCAGAAGATATATATTACTCTACTACTACGAAAGTAGCGTTTCATTTTACACATGCTTCCTACTGAACAAGCGGTTCAAAAATAATAAAATAAACACGGACACTAATCCCTTTACCGGGACTAACCAGCATCCCCGATCCCACGTATAAAAAACAAACATCCTATCACAATAAAACTCTAAATTACCATAAACAACGCATTATCCGGCGGCGGTTAGTTCGAACCGGTTGGAACTGGTTTTATGCGGAAACTGTCGGCTCATATTGTTCCGCGACACCGTATTACAATCGGGCCTTTGTTTTTTTAAGACGCCGGTACAATTGACCGGGCCTGCAGTTGGGGTGTTAAGCGATTAGTGGGTCTCAAAGACGGCCATAAGAATGGACAGAGGAAGACGCAAGGGTTGAGGATGCTTTATAATCTTAAAATAGGATGAGTTAGATTTTTTCACAAAGCTTTAATTGATGATTTATATTACTAGATCACTGCGTTCATCGAAGATTTATTGCTGCAAGATTTCTTATTCTTAACTTTGCATTTCGGCAAAGAAAATTTCGCAGACAAAGTTCAACTTAGAATTTGTACTTTTAAAAATTTTTGTCAAGTTATAATAATTAAATAAAGGCTCGCGGGAATATTGTCCGCGAGTTATTTGTCATTTAACAAATTGCCCTAAATACATTTGGTCCATGTCCAGGTCGTTTGGAGTTTGTATGCGGTGAGAACGGTCAAAGGTCAAAGCTGTGATCTCGGTTGGATTCCCACGTGAGTTTAATTTCTCGGAACTATTAGAAGTAATACGGTACGGAGGTTAATTTATACTGTACTTGGAAACGCTCCGACAGCGAATTTTAACAGATTAATTGGTTTTTTTTATTTAAAATGGGCTATCACTTGACCTGATTTCGACATGGGTTTATGACGTCGTGCATGGTGAAGCTTGTGATCCCAACATGTCTTACAGCGGCAGATTTACAACCTGCCTACTTAATATTTTGGTCTTTAATTAAGGTTTGTTTATAACCGTTCCTTGTTTAAATATGTTGAGGAAATATTCGCACAACTCCCGTAAACCAAGCCGATCTCATGTACTCATGGTGCACCCTGCTAATCAACAAACGAGGCTCTGGCTCCAAGTTGTATTGGACCAGCGCCGTCGGAAATGATCCAAATCCCTCCATATGAATCTCCACCCGATCGATGTGGGAATCTTTAGAAGAGGCCTATGTCCAACAGTCGTCTATCTGCTGATGATGGTGATGTTTAATAGAAATTAGTATGAAAACGATATCAAAATGTTATGTATGAACTATTATAGATTTAATAGATTATTTAATATTTTTGATTTGAGGCTGTTAATGTCGGTTACATTAATTTCATTATACCATTACAATTACTAGCTTCAAATACAATCGCTAACTAAATAAGTGATATTTAGTTAATTTATAATAAAGTTTGAATTACAAAAAGTAATAATTATTATTAACCTTTAAGGATTGCATAATATATTTTCCTGACTTAACCGTTTCAGGTAAATTCCTATGAGAAAGGTAAAGAAACCATTGTCATCAAAATTTTAAAGATATTCCAAAAATATTTTTATTCATCGAAAGAAGACGAGCAGAACCTGATGAAAATTTATACTTTTGTATATAAAAATGTGGCGTTACTAATAAATATTCTCTCTTACTACACAATTTTTTTTATTTAATTAAACAAGGAGACGAGGAGAACGTTCACCTGATGGTGAGTGATACGCTTGCCCATAAGTACCTGGCGCTAGTTAATATGATTATACCACGTTGCGCTCATCACATATGACATAAAATGTTAAGTCTCGTTGCCCTAGAAATTACACTAGTTACAGCGCCCTTCAAATAGAAAGAGTGATGTTTGTTAGGAGGCAGAAATAGGCGCTGCGTTGGTATCTACCGAGACGGTCTCCGACAATAGAGACCTACCACCAGTAACTATTTTACTATTACTGTACTATCGTCGCGTTGTGGCGTAAGATGTTACTTCTCGTTATTCCTCCCCTTCATACCGGAACACAGTAATCTTTGCACTCTACCATTTGACTGTAGAAATAGGCGCTACGATGCTACCCATCGAAACGGTCTCCGACAACAAAGTCTTTTCACCAGCCAAAAATCAGTTGTATATAATATCCCATAATATTGGGTCCTTACATATGAAATTAGCGTTTTGTCGTACTGACAACTATATCTGAAATATCTCCTCTTTAATTAAGAATTACAAATTCAAATTTATAAATTCATTTGGCTGGGAGATTTGAGTTTTGTAAACAGTCATTCATTTGATTTTTCCTTATTATTTTTTTCTTTGGCGTCGCTTATTACCACACAATGGAAAACATCCAATATCGGTATATTTACCAGTACGAGTTCTACCGTGGCACCGGTGCTGCAGAAATAGCTCGAAGGATTAATGATGTGTACGGCGCTTGTGTCGTAAAAGAAAGCACGGTACGTTTTTGGTTTTAACGTTTTCGTTCTGGAAATTTCGAACTTCAGAACCAACCCCGTGGACGGCTGGACACCAAGGTGGAAAATGAAGAATTAAAGGCTATTGTGGAAGCGGATCCATCACAAAGCACTTCAGAGATAGCTGCAAGGTTCGAGGTAAGTGACAAAACTGTATTAATCCAGTTGAAGCAAATCGGGAAAGTAAAAAAACACTCATGAATCGAGTGAATCGCACTTACAAACACACGTCGACTGCTGTGTTACTCGAATCATTACTTGTGATGAACAGTGGATACTGTTCGATAATTGGAAGCGCTTGTCGCAATGTCTAAACCCTGGAGACCCAGCCAAATCCTGCCCTAAACGAAAATTTACTCAGAAAAATTTACTTGCGAGTGTTTGGTGGACTAGCGCCGGTGTCGTTCACTACAGCTTTCTAAAATCTAACCAAACGATTACGGCAGACATCTATTGTCAGCAACTGCAACCTATGAAGGAAGAACTAGCTGCTAAACAAGCGAGATTGGTCAATCGCTCTAGGCCACTGCTGCATCACGACAACGCAAGAGTACCACCACACACTGCACAACAAACAACCACTATGTTAGATGAGTTACAATTGGAATATCTGCGACATCCACCGTACTCCCCGGACCTTGCCCCAACTAATTACCAATTTTCCCAGAGTTTGGACAATTTGCTACAAGGAAAAAAAATTCAACTCCGATGCGACAGTCCAAACCGCCTTCAAAGAGTTTATTGATTCTCGCCCCCATGGTTTTTTAGTAAAGGGATCAATGAACTACCTATGAGATGACAAAAGTGCATAGATAACAACGGTACATACTTTGATTAATTAAATATATTTTACAATAAAAAAATTACTTTATACCCGTACAAAATGCCAATTTCATATTTAAGTACCTAATAATAAAAATAATTAATAATTTTCTGTGGTTTACGTTAAAAATGTGAATAGTCTTTGTATTTTTGTTTTCACTCCTCACCAGACTCATGACGTCTACTGCTTGACATAGAGCTCCGCCAAACATCTCTACATCGATCGGTCCTTAGCTGCCTGCATCCAGCGGCTTCCGGCGACATTTAGTCGTTTGTAGGGATTCATATGGGGGGATAAGTGCCATTTCCCACCACGCTGGGCTATTGTGGGTGGGTCGGAGCCAGAGCCTCGTTCGTTGACTAGCAGGGCACTCCACAAACAGGTGAGGTTGACATAGGTCCCGTGAATTGTTCTGCGAGACCTCTAACACCCCTGTTTCATTTAACCATAACCATTATAGAACATATATGTACATTGAAATAAACATATATGTGTTTGAAGTTATCCGGTACCCTGCATCTGTCAGACGAGGTCACCTCCCTGATAACGCTGGTTGCCGACGGTGTGCGGTAAAAAACGTTTAACTCAACACTTCCTGTATATGATTGGAGTAAATTCAACTTTATTAAATGCACATAAGAGTATTTATGCATGCAAATATAAAGATGTCGCTTTGTAAGCGATAACAATCGTAACAATGGTGTTTAATGCATGATCTTTTAAGTGTGGGTTACTTACAATAACTTTACAGTTACCGCATATTGTTCATGTTAACCTTTGTTTATTTATTGATAAGGTCTAAATTTCTTTGCGCACTTGTTAATTTATCGCAATTATAAATTGGTTGTTTGAGTATTGGGGTCAACGTTTTGCACCTTGAATTGGAAGCTCGTTTCGTTATCAGTCGACAAGAAAATGTGAGGAGAAAATTGACTTTTTGTAGATGATACGGCTTCGTACAATGCCTCTGTTACAATTTATCTTTCCTTTATGTAATTATTTGACATTCTTAATTTAAATGCTATATAATGATGCCTGCGTGCAATGTGTTTGCCGATAAATTGATCAGGTTGTGGTAGAGCATAGAAAAAACGCATTATGATATCATTCCACTCAAAAATATGTTGTATATTTGCGCTGATAGGTAAATAGCATAGAAAAGATAAATCTTATTGGAACCTGCGATATTTCTTAGTAGCCTTCGATGGTATAGCGCAATATTATAATTATAGAAAAGCTAATAGTAATAAACTCTACTCTAAAACCTCCTCAGTTAGGTTTGGACGAGAAAACTGGCGCCTGAAGACTATTCTGTTATATTTAAAAAAATATATTTAAGTAATAAAAAGTAAAACTTTTCTCATCTTAGAGGCAACCACAAAGAAGCTTAGAGAGATGTCCATTGTTTAGTATCTATTCAATTTGCATAACCCTGTGATGCGCTCAGCAACAATGGCTCTACTGTCCCTTCGACCGGGTCTAACTGACCCATTTCTATTCCGCAATGGATCCTTTCAAACGTCGCAAAATTTCCCACTGTCCACGACAAAGGCCACGTCTATGACCAAACCCTTTTTTGCGTTACAATTTTTATGGGAAACGACTTCGCAGCGCTCTATTTTTTTCTGCATTGTCCAAACTCTAAAGGTCCAACGGATTCGCCTTTGGCGTATGTTTATTTCATTTTAATATAATGTAGAACATAATGGAACTCCTTTCATCGGCGCCTAGACGGTTTGTCGTTCGACTATAACCGTCGTACATCCATCACCAATCAAGAATATTGATATTAAAGAGTTGAAAAATGCATGTAACTTGTTCTTACTGATTTATGTATCTGTAGTCTTTCACAAGTGTCTAATTAAGATTAAAAATATTGTGATTTCTTATATCTACTCGAGAGCTACACATTAATAAAACTAAATACTTTATTACAGGAAGTTTATATTCCTACCGTTGCCTGACTTATATAACCCTAATATTAGCGTACTTATTAAGCTAAGTTCACATAATACCTAAATATTTTAATTTATTATGTAATAGTAACTAAAAGATTGTTTTTTATTTATATGTAGATGAAAATAATGTTTATTTTTCTATGTATGGTAATGTATTATAAATTATTATCCGTTTCAAAAACATGTCACATTAACTCCAACACTAGATCTGTAATTTATTTGAAAAAAATACTCCTGAATTATAATTTTTTTTATAATTCCCCTTGATAGCCGTTGAAATAGAAAAAAAAACTATTAGTTTCTTTAGTATTAAACAAATGTAACGGAATGGATGCAAATGGCAAAAGGTCATCTTGATTTTCCAAAGAAACAACCGTTGATGCGCCGGTCTCGTTTTAATTGTCTGTTCTTTGGGCTGGGCCGCTCTGACCCGTCCTGACCAGGTAGCCAACCCGTGCTGACCTTCCGTCACAATAGCCAGGTCACGACAACCCTTTACGCCAGTTAAACAACCCGAAATCGCTGCAGCGTGAGCGATGGGGTCAGCCCCGCGCTCGAGTGACCCAACTGACCCCTCCTTTTCGGAATCAACCCTTTCTTACAAGGCATTATTTGTAATCCCTTTCGCGAATCTATTTGATTGTTCATCGTCTATTCAACTCCTATTACTCGGACGTCCGTCTGTCCGTCTATCGGTGAAATTTTTGCATTCGTGAGAACGTTCTAGTTTCCTTTGCAAAACTGTAACGTACCGAGGACAATGAGGTGGTTTATGGGAAAGTTTGGCGATTCCGTTGTCTGGTAGACAAAGGAGTGGTCTCTTTTTAATGATCGCCCATTGTGCCGAAGAAGTGCTTTTGATACAGTTTTTGTGTGGTCATTTGTGGCCGTTGGCCAACGGATTTGCCGATAGTATTTAAGTCAGCGACCAGACGGTTGGCGCATTGTGAATGGCCATCGCTTGAACGATGCGAACCATTCCTTCTGCAAGTATTAACTTCAAACTCTTTGTCAATATACAAATGTACTAAAAACATAATTATTAAAACAATTAGTAGTAGTAGTACCTGAAGTATAAACATTTTAAACTAAATTTCCTTATGGACTCTGTACCAATAAACTCTCTCTTTCTAATTTTTGTTACTTTATGAGAAGGAAAATCAAGATAATTTCATAATCTCATAATAAAATCTAATTGGTATTATTAAAATTTGTAGTAAGAATAAAACTTTGAAAACCATTCTTAAGAAATACTCAAAAAATTATTTTTATATTTATAATTATGTATTGATTTCATTTAATTAAAGGGTGTATAGATTCCTGTACAACCACTCATGGGAATCAAGCCAATCTGACTTCCTGGTGGTGCATCCTGCTAATCAACAAACGAGGCTGTGGCTCCCAACAACCCGCATTGCGCCAGCGCGATGATAAATAGACCAAATCCTCTCCCATATGAATTCTTATCCGATCGATGTCTTTGGAACTATGTCCAGCAATAGCCAACTATCGGCTGATGATGGCGATGATTCAATAACTATAAGCATATCTATATTAACATAGAGAAAAGTTACTTAATTTTACTTAATGATTTACTATTTAGTTTGCTTCCTAAAATGAGTGCGCTTAGCAACAGAGCCGTACGTATTAATACTTAATTCTCAGAATGAAACTGTGTGGGCCTTACGTACGCATTCACCTTATACGGTTGTAAAAAAAAAAAGAAAAAGCGAGTAGCTATCGGTGTCCAGTGCGCAGCGATATCGAGCGGAAGCGCAGGCGCAGGAGAACGCGGAGGCCAGTTGACAGTTGGCACGTGCGCGGGCAGGTGGCGCTGTACGCCAGACGTACTGAACCCGTGGTGTTCACAGTAACATTAATTTATTATATACGCTAAACAAAAATATTAATTAAATCCCGTGTAAAGCAACTTGTAGTTAACGTAAGTGTCTTCAATTAGGCGACGAGACAAGCGGGACGTTCACCTGATGGTAAGTGATACGCCTGCCCATAACAACGTGGCGCTAATTAGGATGTCATAAATAGCACCACATTACGCTCGTCGCCTGAGATTTAAGTTGTAAAGACTTGTTACCCCAGTAACTAGCTACTGCACTCTTAAAACCGGAACGCAGTAATGTTTGCACAGTATGGTTTGGCGGCAGAAGTAGGTACTGCGGATATAGAGGAGTAAGACGGCATTCGGTAGCAGAGACCTACCACCAGTAAAACTTTCTAGGACATTCTAAGATATCTCATTGCAAACATGTGACTATATTTTGGATTATTTTAGCCATCACATCATTTTTGATAGACTATAAATCCTTGATCAAGAACACCGATTGCTAACAAGGATTCGTGACGCTATAGAAACATCCTAATTCCAGTGAAGATGATTGTTGGATACTATCATTGACTTTGCCTTTAATATTCAATTTAAATATTAAGTAGAAGACACTAAGCTCATTCTGCTTAGATTATTATAACTGAAACGTCAGAACATCTGCCATCTCAGTCCTGCCGTGAGCACAACTCTTGAAAACTATTAGATACTTTTCAAAAAAAAAAACTTATAACATTAATCTTTTATAAAGTAAAACCCTTTCTTATTCTTCTTCGTCGGCATAACTCTTGACAGAGGGGTCGTGATCATTACGTCACGCATTGGTGGCCAGCTTCACAACACCCCGCCGCTCTTCTCTGATGGCTGCCTTCATGAAATGCTACTGAGCCATTTACTGCCGTTTTTATCTACTCTATCTGCCTTATAGGCAATCTTCCTCGTGGTCTAGTACCCTCAACCTTACCCCCTCGGCTACATACGTGACCAAAAAAGGTCAGGATACTAGACTGTACCAAAGACGGCAAACGCTGCTTGATGCCGAGTCTCCAAAATATAATCTGTTTGGTGCGGAATGTAGTCCACAATACTCCGAGCATTCTCCTCCAGTATCACATCTCTAGGGAGTCTCTCTTCATATTTCCCGCATAGACTTTAGTACGTTTAATCAAATCTAAATGTTTGTTTTTATTAAATTTAAGCTAATTCTGTCATACCTTAGTTGTATTAGTAAAATTACCTGATGTTTTTTATTGTATATTTTTTAGTATTTTCGAGGTTTCGGTCAAAGGGTTAAACGTATTAATCAATATTTAGTTAAAAAAATTTTGGGGTTGTAACTTAAAGTTTACAATACAAAAAAAAAATTATATTAAAAAATTATGGTTACATGTAATAAATTATTCTAAAGGATGTCCTACCTCTGTTAACTGGAACCGTTGCACTCCGCCCTGCATTTCTTGGTACAGTACAGAATCTGTTGAAAAAGAAAAGCACCTTAGAGGGTAGATAGATAAATAGTTTATTGAAGTAATCACTTACACATATAAGTAAAGGATGAGCGGGATATTAATGTGATAGTAAGTGATACGGCTGCCCATAACAATGTAGGCTTAGTTAGAATGATTTATACTGCACCACGTTGCGCTCGTCGCTAGTGACGTGAGATTTTGAATCTCGTTACCCGAGTAATTTCACTAGCTACAGCGTCCTTCAAAGCGGAACACAGATATGTTTGCACACTGTTGTTCGGCGGCAGATATAGAGCTGCGGTGATACCTATCTAGATAGTCTCCTACAACAGACATCTACTACCAGAGGTATTTTTAGATCTAATGATATCACAAAGGGAAAGATTATAGATAATTAGTAATAGAATTTTATCACTAAGAATGTAATGTAACGATCAACGCCCGCATAAATATACTTTAAAATATAAAATTTTTTTTTTGTTCCTATGTACCATCTTTTCTATGCAATGTTTAGGACTTATCACCTATTCTTGACTTAGATACATATAAATCTTTATATATTGAAAATGCTTGTCAAACACGTGAAAACTAGTGAACAACTTGAGCAGATTGATTTGTAGTTAGTTATTATATATTTTTCGAATTTCATTAATCCTTCATCATTGTCTATCCAATTGACATTTGTAAATATTTTCATTATTTATTATTTATGCGGATGCTATAGTAGCGGTTGCTATAGAAAGTCATTTGAGATCTAATTGTATATTAATTCCGGCAAAGGAGGCAGGGATCAGCTAATAAGTAATAAAATGAAAAGGAACTCTCTAATGATTGTGTAAAAGTATTAAGAATATCGGTCGCGCTACGCACAGGTGTCAGTTCCCTGCGCGCCCCCTATCTCCCACGCCGCGCTTCCTTTGTCTCCGGGAGACAAAATGGCTTCCAATACACCGAGTTTATTTAAATGCATTACAATACAACTCGCGGATATTATCCATAATATCAAGTTACCGTTGACTAGCCAATAATTAAGAAGACATTAATTTTATTATAAGCCATTTAATGAATATTTCAAATCTAAACCAAATTTTATTTTATTTTTAAATAATTAATTAAGAGTAGATAAATTGTATAACAAGCAGGTCGTTGGTAAATTTCACGCCTGTCGATAATAATGTAGACAGGATGCTTTCACGAAGAAACATTGATCTCATTACATATCATATATTTATAGAACTATTAGATAATATATTTTGACATTTCTTAATGACGATACTTTCTTACACTGTCACACGCAAAA
The DNA here is from genome assembly GCA_029034505.1 of Ornithoptera priamus. Taxonomy (NCBI): domain Eukaryota; kingdom Metazoa; phylum Arthropoda; class Insecta; order Lepidoptera; family Papilionidae; genus Ornithoptera; species Ornithoptera priamus. The sequence continues at coordinate 2,309,183 of JARDWD010000584.1, forward strand.
GAATATGAACAGCAAGTAATTATCTTGAACGTCCTTTTAAAATTAATAAAGTTTATTACTTCCCTTTTTTAATTATCTGTAGTATTATTTCTTCCAATAAATATTTAATAACCGCAAAAGCAACATAACTTTCGATTAAGTTAAAAAAAATTACAATTAAGGTTAAAATTAAGTAAAAGTTAACAAAGAATTTATTATTACCCCTAAGAAATACCATTTATATGAATTTATGTTTATATATTTTTTTTTAATTAAGATATTGACCTTACGGCATAGACAATTCAGTCATTTTAAAATGAGTTATTTTAAAAACATTGCAAAATTTAAAAAAGGAACTCATTAGATCCTGTCTAATATCAATAGGCAGTAGGTCACTGTTGGTACTACCGCTTCTCCTATTTCTGCTGTCAAACAGTATTGTGCGAATATTACTATGTTCCGGTTTGAAGGGCGCTGTAACTAGTGAAATTACAGGGGTAGCGAGATTGGCATCCACGTATCATGGGGACAGGCGTATCATTGACCATCAGGTGAAAGTTCCGCTCGTCTTGTCGTTGTAATAAAAAATTAAAACGGCCGTTAACGCTTAAACATGTCAGATGGCAAGTACAGGACGGCTCCTTACGAGGCGAGAGGGTGGGTCTGCGCAGGTGACGTAATAAGTGCCGCGAAGAAACCGTTAACTGCTACATCGAAATCGGAATTAACGAGTTAATTTAAAACACCAATTCTTTAACCATAAAACTTGACGATGAACAGGTCTTACAGCTGTGATATATACAACCTCTGATCATAAAAATTAAACTCTAGTATTTCACACAGCATCGTTGCTATTGCCATGAGAAAAGATAGTATTTTTCGTAACTGTAATAAATTCTCTGGCTATCACATATAAAATGGAAAACAGTAATGTTTGCACACTACTACCCGACAGCAAAAATAATAACAGCGGATATTTACTGGTGGTAGGTTTCTCTTGCCGGAGACCGTCTAGGTAGGTATCACCGCAACTCCTATTGCTGCTGCTAAACAACGGTTTGCAAACATAACTGTTTTCCGGTTTGAAGGGCGCTGTAGCTAGATAAATTACTCGGGGTAACGAGATTCAACATCTTACGTCTTTGGCGACGAGCGCAATGTCGTGCAGTGTACATCATCCTAATTAGCGCCAATTGAACGGGAACGTATGGTTCCTCTCATAGCTTCGTCGTATAAAAAAAATCTTTCAAATGTCATTGTTTTCATATAAATATACTTAAAGATAAAACCTATATCTCTAAGTAGATCTAAACTAGATTTATGTAAAATTATTAGTAGTTTTATCAACCTTTTTTAATGGTTTATCAGATTTTAAAGATAGGACAGTCGATGGAGGCTATGTACGTTTTTTTCTTTTAATTTAAACCCGGACGAAGCCAAACGGGATTAGCAGTTACGTTGTAAGAGAAGACGGCACGTGTATTCGACAGGTGGATGTCCAGGTGCGAGCGGGTAGTTTTCAACTTACGTAACAATGGCTGCAGTGTTAACACCCTAACGGTTAGTTCATGTTTCACTCCACAGAGAAATATTGAGAAAAATATAGAAATGATAAAGGGACGATAGCTCAGATGTAGGTGTATACTGTACTCGCAGAGTCGTAGGTTTGATCCAATTCAGCTGGAGTTTCAATGGAGGAACACAAAAGAATATGTAATATCCGCCAACCTCTAGACAGACATTATGGATAAATTACTCTTCTATCCTTATGAGAGCAGGATCAAAGTCGCATCCGTGGGATTATTAAGTGGGATCATTATTCTTTTACTTCTAACATCATACCTTTTCACAATTCGATTTGTAAATCAAAAATTAATTTTCTAAGTCATTACTAATAATATAAATTTTTACTTTGCCTTACAACTTGAATTGTAAAAACGTATAATTTTTTTTTTAATTTATGCAAATATAACTGACATTGGGAATACCACAACGTAATGTAGACTAGATCAATTTTGACTACTAATGACTAGATCAAATTGAAGGGCTCTGTAGCTAGTGTAATTGTTGAAGTAAAGAGACCTAACATGTTATGTCTCAAGACGGCGAGCACAATGTTGTGCAGTGTATATCATCCAACTAGCTGTGTTGTTTTGGGCAGGTATATCACTTGTGTGAAGATGCTTGTTGCCCTAATAGTAGCTCGCTTGCCTAATGGTTAGAGCGTGCGGCCTTCATTCCGAAGGTCACGGGTCCGAATCTCGGCATGTACTAATGACTTTAATATTTAAGTTATGTACATTTGTGAACTTTAGCAACAACAGCGAAATACAAACGGTGAAAGAAAACATCGTGAGGAAATCTGCACAAAAATTAGAATTTATTCTAAGGTGTGTGGGAAGTCACCAATCCGAATTTCGCCCGCGTGGTGACTATGGCATATCGCTCTCATATTGAGGGTAGGCCTGTGTCCCAGCAGTGGGGACGTAAATTGGCTGTTATGGTTATATCAGTTATCATTAGGTGACCGTCATCTCCGCGTTGTCGCTTTAGCATCAAATCTGTAGAAAATGAAAATTTTACGCAATCGGACAAACGGTGTGGACGTTAACCCCTTTGTGTATTGAAACATGGCTCGCTCCTTAAGTAGGCTTCTCAAGCGACAGTTGGCGACCCCTGTGCTAGATAGTGAACCTATCCGACGAGGTCAGTGACTGGCACCAGATGTGTGGCGCATCTGTCCACACCCCAGCGCTGTCTCGCTCCGTCGGCTCCAACGTCGTAACATCTTAACCATAACAGCTTGGCTGCCACTTGCGTACCTTGAGCGTAGGACACGCTTTCTTACCCTAACATTACCTTATACTAGCATACAGGCTATTAACCTTAATACTGTTCCTTAGTAATAATATATTACTGTCAATACGAACCAAAGCCTCTGCCGGATAGACCAACGCGTAAAATATAATATAATTTATGAAGCTATTTTAACAAACAAAAAATACAATACAATAATACCTACCTGGTATCATTGCAGCTCCTATTTCTGCTGACAAACAGTAGTATGCAAACATTCTTGTCTTCTGGTTTGAAGGGAGTTGTAGCTAGTAAAATTACTGGAGTATTGAGACTTAATATCTTAAGTTTCATAACGATAAGTGCAATGTAGTGTAGTTTATATCATCCTAACTAGCTGTTGTTATAGGGTGTATGTATCACTTACCATCAGGTGAAAGTCCCGCTCGTTTCATCGTATAATTTAATAAAAAAAAACACATACAAAATAAACTAATATATTTACTTGATAAAGGCAGCAGTTTCTAAAACACGTATATTACGAAAATCTATTGTTGAAAAAAATTACTAAATATACAGGACTGACGACGCCCCATGGGGCAGTAAGGTCCTGGAGTGACGCCCGCGTACCAGTAGATGTAGTAATGGAGGCCTCCCACAAGGTGGACCGACGATTTGGTGAGAATCGCGGGAACCCACTAGATGCGAGCAACGCGGGTCCGATCGATGTGGAGACCTTTGGGAGAGGCCTATGACCAACAGTGGACGTCTATAGGCTGATGATGATGACAGGACTAAAAGAGGAAGTCACGAGAGTTTGAACAAAGAATAAATTGTGCCGTTGGTGCTCTCCACCACTGACTTATTACCAAAAATACCGTTCTACATAAACAGTTGAATGTACCGATAAACATATACTTAACCGAGCCAGGAGCCGCATTCTTCAATACCAGTTGTATAGTCAGGAAGTTTTTACAGGAAGATACCACCAACAAATCTATAATAGAAATTGACCACCACTTGACTTATACCCTTGTCTATCTAACCGAAATCCTGTTCACGAGGGTTCGAAAAAACATTTTTGATTACAATAAAAATAATAAATTTATTAATTTTCTTATAAAATAATTATATGTGATGACTATGGGCTCCAAGTGCCATTGTCATTAGTGAGACATCGTGGGACACCAGGGGGGCCTTCTGAAGAGGTAATGCTGCAGAAAGAAGCTGCTGAGAAGCAGAGAGAAATAAATACCCATCTCTCAATCGGTCGGCAAATACCGGGGCGTCGAAGGTGGATGTTTTACTCCTTCCAACCCCCGTAACAGAGGCTATGGTGGCGGATTCGGAGGTAATCAATCACTAAATATGAAAGGCCTCAACGTGGTACGTGTGGTACTTCCGACTATCACTTTTATAGGGGGTGGAAAGCCGTACCTCTACCCTGACATGTGGTCTTATCAAGGTCTCCCGCTGTCAGAACTACGATTATGTGCGAAAGCGTTCCAGTGGTTCCATCCAAATGCGAGGAGTGCGAAACTGTGGGGTTTTAGCCGGTAAGAGTTCGGCATAACTCTTCTGTAGCCTCCACAGCAAAAGGGTATCCAAGACGTAAAATAAAGCAATAAATTACATTATCTTTATCAGGAAAGCTAAGACAGCTAGGATACTATCAGATATTAGTGATAGGTTCCTCGTAACATGTCAGTAGGCAACCACCACAAATCTACCGTATACCTAAGGAAGTAAGGAGACGCTGAAAACCAGCGTCGTTCGAAATTACTGCTCTGGTTAGCATTAGCTGATCCACATTCTTTTGCCTTTTATAACTTCTTTTCTGCTGGACTGCTGGACATAGATCTCATGTAACATGTTCCACAAAGCATGCCTCGAAGACTTTGATCGTTAGGCACCACTCAGGGATTTTGCACGGAGAAACGTTGTAACCGTGCTTGTCATGTCTATAAATTGTACATAGATTAGAATTTATATAATGTATGTGTGCGCGCGTGCGTGTGCGTGGACGTGTGCGTGTGCGTGTGTAGTATTTGTAGATATAAGACAATAGTTGACGACCATGCACTAATAAAAACTGGCAGATCATTGTCTGCAGAGTATGAGCCGAATAAAGAATTTTTTTATTCCACGAAGCCATGATACGATAGGGACGTTCACCTGGTGGTAAGTGATACGCCAGTCCATAATAACGTGGCGCCAGTTAGGATGTTACGCACAGCAGGATATTGCGCTCGTCGCCTTGAGACATAGGATGTTAAATCTCGATACCCTAGTAATTACACAAGCTACAGCGACTTTCAAACCGGACCAGAGTAATGTTTGCACACTAGTAGTGTAAGTGTAAGGCAGTAGAAATGGGCACTGCAGTGGTCACTATATATAGAGGCTTTTTATTTTGGTTTCGAGAGATATCTTCGAAAGATACCCTGCTTCTGGGGAAGTCAGGGTTATGTGAGATTTTTACTCACTAAAACCCACTCAATGGTCTTCATCAGTGCATTCGAAGAAGCCCAGGGATCTCTTGCAGAATGCACCAGTGCCCGTCTACACTTCGTGTTAACACGTCGCTGATGAAGAGCCAAACCCTCCTAAACTTTTAATCGTCTTTTACGACAGGCAGGGCCTACCTTAGTCCTATTATTACTAGCCCGGGACTACACAGCTGATCTAATAAGAGGCCTAGCCCATAACAATTACAGTCACCAATTTAATGAACTGTTGCACAAATATTTTGACAATAATTATTCCATTCGTTATATAATATAATAGTGCATTTGTCGGTAATTCCTGCGGTTAGCTGCAATCCCACATTGCATGGTACATGAAATCGCTCACGTCATGTCTATTTTTAAATTTATATCCGCCATTTTAATTCGACGGTCACATGTTCAATATTTTTGTCATTGCACGCTATATATCAGCGATTGTGTTTTAATGTACTTACGGTAGAAACAGTCATATATTTAATATACATATATATATATATACAAATACTTTGTCACGTTGTGTATGTAACGTTTCACCACAGATAAATAATGAACTAATAAATAAATAAATATTGGAGTGTTGCCGGTTAATAATTAAAATATATGTTTGTTCTTATGTTACCGAACGCGGAGTGGCGACATTAACCAACGTGTATACTGGTGTAGGTATCGATGGCGCAGTGGAAGCGGTCTCCTGTAAGGTTTCCCCGGTTCTCGGGTTACCTTCCGACCGGACATCGTGGCGTGTACCACTGTGTTGTTCGTATCCTCTTTTATAACGCTATTCTGTCCAGGCTAGACGAAACGAGATTGAAATTCATCCGAGGGTAAATAATAATGTAACGTTAGTTAAGATAATATACACTAGGTCACATTTTTAACACTATTCAAAGGAGAATTTATCGTTGTTTATTTTGATCTGACGATATGAATGAGCGTCCGATGGTAAGATACGCATACGCATAACAATGTGGTCCCTATTAGGATGACAATCATTATCATCCTAATAGGGACCACATGGATATGACATAATCATCATGATCAGTCGCTAGACTTCCAAAGCTGGACATCAGCCTACCCCAAAAATCTCCACGATTGATGAGAAAATGGCTTGTAGCATTTACTTGAATTTGGACTTTCTCTTATCACGCTGGCCCAATGCGGGTTGGTGGAAGCACCACAAGCAGGTGAGGTTGGTTTGGTTCCCTTGAGTTGTTATACGGGACACTGATGATGAATACACAGCTGATGATGATGGACATAGCACCATATTGGCATATACTTATGGTTTGGTAAGAGAAATAGTCGCTGCGGTTATAACTACTTTGACGATCTCTGGCAACAGAGACATACCACCAGTAAATTCACCAATTCCGACCTTTAACATTGCACGAAGTATTAATACCTTCCTACCAACTTTCACCAAGACTGGTAAACGAAGAGTTGGCATGGGGTGGAACGAAGATGTTAATATATTTATCATGCGAACATACTTCCGCGTTACTAAGTTAGAGACTAACAATGACTACTTACAGGAATCAGTTGCATAAACTTTTTACAAAGGAATACTCCGAGATAAGAGGTTCAGAGATAGGGTTTCTAACCAGAGAAGAATCATTGTGAGAAACAAACTATTGTTGTAGTCCTGTCCACCACACCATCTCCTCCGTAGCCTCAAATTAGTATACCTAAAAGATACTTTTTACATAACCCCACCAAAGGCACTTTAAACACAGGAATATTCAGAGATGAGACGTTCAGAGCAAAGAGTTTCTTATCAGAGAAGAACTGTGAGACAGATCGTGCAATCAGATGATAATTGATAAACACAATACATGGTCCATTTACTTGGTTTTTGGCCGTAAATACCCAAAAAGTTGACAAAGAAAAACCCTTATACTTCCTTACATTATCATTATATATATATTCTAATCTATGCACAATTTATAGAAATGACAAGGAACGTTACAAGGCTTCTCCGTGTAAAATCCCTGAGTGTGAAGGTTCCAGGCGAGAAAGACGTTCACCTGATGGTAAGTGATACGGTTACCCATAACAACGTTGTGCTAGTTAGGATAATATAAAACACCACATTGCTCTCGTCGCCTTGAGACAAGATGTTGAGCTCCAGAACCCTTCAATCCGAAACAAAGTAATGTTTGCACAGTACTGGTGGAAGTGGGTACGAAGATATTTGCACCTCGCACAACATATAAAATCGGAATGTAAGAATTTGATGAATTTGCTGATCGTAGATCTTAGTTGCCGGAGACCGTCTAGGTACCGTTCCAGCTCTTATTGTACCTAGACTATCTGTGACAACAGAGCCCTACCACCAGTAAAGGTGTCACCGGATTATCGGAATAAGCCGATTATAAATTTGATCTTAAGATATTTATTTATTTAAATAAAAAATCAACGACAAACGGATACTTAAAAATCTATTATAGTATAATTTGATAGCGGAACTGGTGTCGCTTGAGAAATTGAAAATACCTTCGCAATGTAAATGTAACAAAAAGGTTCCACGTATCAACCATTTTATGTTGAAATTCCGTCCGTAAAAATATACAATAACAGCTGGGTCATTTTATACTGGACATTAATACACTATGCGCTAAATCGCTTCCCAAATAAATTAACAACGCAAAGATCGATTTGAAATGTTAATGTTATGGGTTCGAACCTGTGTCCCTTAATCTGACCTTTTTTTATAAATCTAAAGTAATATTTGCATTTCGGAGTATCGAATAGTTCATCAGAAGGAAACGAACATCGTTAAGTCAGTTAATAAGTATAGAAATTGCTAATTATGAAACTTTGTTAGAATTTGTCATGGCCTCTGTTCAGGACAGTGGTTCTCAAATGTTTTTAGTGCAAACCCTAATTTGGGAATAATATACTTGTAGTAGAGAACTATTTCTATTGCTTCAATTCAAAAGAAAACAACTGTAATCAATTTTTCTATACGATTTTGGGTTTTTACAGTTCTCAAAGAAGATCTCATATAATTGTTTTTTAATTAATCTTCTAAACTTGTTTTTTAGCATTAAATTCGTTTCATTAGCCATTACTTCACTTTGATTATAGTGTGCATTTGAAAGCTTTTTTAACGCCATCGTTATAAATACAAACGGGCCGTGGACCTGACTCCACGAGCCCAGCACCAAATGAGCTGTAAGAGCCAAAATAACTACCAAGTGCTACACTTCATAAGAAAATAGAGAGGTGTAAATACGTCTACTTTGAGATAAAAAACAGAACACGAGATCGATTTTAAGCATATATTATTTTTTATAGTAAATAATTAATGCACACCATCTTGATCTTAAAAACTATGCTTGCATGCTAGTAAGCATTACTTCCGCCCATCATTCTCACCATCGTTTATTACGCAATTAGCCATCGGTCCGTAAACGGAGACGCCATCGGAACATGACGGTCCACCCTCATAGCGACAAATTGATGGTAAGAGACCCGCTTATTTGAGAATGAGAACACGGCTAGTGCACCAGTGTCAGTGGTCCTCATGCAGAAACCGGCCATTTGTAATGCAAAACTTATCATCAGTCGTGGCGGGAAATTGACACAAACGTCACAATAAGCTTCATTAACTTTATTATTATTACGGTACAACGTTTCGAGATGCAATAAAAAAAATATATTTATACAACGGGTCCTGAATGATGTTGTCCTGATGGTAAATACCTGATTATAACAATGTAGCATCAGTTAAGATTATAGAAACTATACCAATTTGTTTTAAGAGACTTACCACCAACAAATGTTTTAACCAGTGAAGCCAACTTAACAATCGTAAGAACTTTTTGTTTTTTTTTATATATACTACGAAGTGATGACACAAGCGGAACATTCACCTGATGATAAGTGGCGCTAGTTGGGATGTTATACACAGCACCAGATTGTGCTCGTCGCCTTGAGACGTAAAATGTTGAATCTCGTTACCCCTGTAATTTCACTAGCTGCAGCACCTTTCAAACCGGAACTCACACACACGGTAATATTTGCGCACAACTGTTTGTCGGCGAAAAAAGGCGCTGAGCTGCTGTGTCATCATACATCTCTATCGTTCGTCATATTACCTGGTGCACCACTTCCTCATATCACCACACAGTGAAACCTCTTTATTCCTCCTCTACTTTTATATCTATCCACTCTTATACTACTACTGTACTACGTCCTCTAATCTAAACTTATTGTAGTTTTTTTTATTTATTGTATTAACGAAAAAAGATCTTCCTTGGTGAATAGATTCCGTGATAGGTTTAGAGGACAGACGTATTACGGAAACTATTACTACTAAAGAACGTGTTAAAAAAGCAAAAAATATTACGACTATGTAACATATATATCTGTTACTTATTTTATGTATATATGTATAAAGAAATTTTTTTTTTTATTTTCTACACAAATACAGGAAAACTGGTGAACGTCTCCACACAAGAAAATGTCCATTCGACGCGGAATAATTTATAAGTGGTTATAAGAAATTTTGTTTTGTATTTTATTTTCATTCCGTATTATTTGTGCGGTTGCTATAGTAACGGTTGCTATAGAAAGTAATACGCGAGCTAATTCTATATTACGGCCAGCAAAGCAGGCGGGGAACAGCTAGTTATTAAGTTTAAAAACAAAGGAGTTTTATTAAATTGGGTGCCGGCGATTCAAAGATCAAGCCGCTGCGAATTTATTTGTTTCCATTCAACTAGAGCGACACGATGTTTTTACAAATAGAAGAAGATTACCTAATTGAGATTTTTTTAATTCAATTAAATGATGAGATGAGAGGGACGTTTACCTGATGTTAAGGCGTTACCTGAGGCGTATCATTTAACATCTTAACTAGCGTCACGTTGCTATCAACGTGATGCTTGTTAAAATGATATAGCACTCGTCGTCACATAAGAAGGTGAGTCTCATTACCCCAGTAATTACACACACTACAGCTACCTTCTAACCAGAACACAGTAATGTTGGGCGGTAGAAATAGGCGATACGGTGATTCTTACCTTTGACGCTTTCTGGCAACAGTGACCTAGCACTAGTATATGTTATTGTTTAAGTTTCAATATATTATTATTATAATAATTAAAAAATGGGGTTTTATGATAGTTTCTCTTTTGCCTTTTAAAAAGAGAAATGTAGTGACGTCACTGTACAACGGACACGGGCTGAATCTTACATCGGTATTCCAGCGAGTACATTGACACAGCAGGTGCAGGCGCGGCGCGGGAGCAGCGCGTGCGCAACACCTTGCGACGTCTGCGAGATTCTTGAGATTAACGCTTCTTCTTTTTCAAACTTGCCCCTTTACGGCGGCAAAAACTATTATTGCCGCTCCTGATTATTGATATTCGAACAGCAGAAATTTATTGCGGGCGACATTTTTTGCGTGTTCATTAAATATTTACAACATAACTACTTATCAATTTTAATCAAAACTACCCCAGCGTTTTTTCTACCAATTGACAAGTAGAACACACATCTGTTGATAAATAATATCCCCACCGTTAACATAGTAGTCCATTTGGATGTTCACACCACTCCTCTTTACATTCCCAGTCATTTTGCGGCAGGAAACGTTATGTTTCTTTAACACTAGTAAGTTCACTAGCCACCCTCCTCGACTGTCCAGCTTCGCACCAAAACTATCTTTACAGGACATCTAATAGATATCTATAACTAATGTTGCTACACAGTACTATAGCTTTTAAAATATAATAAGCAACACCAATTGCTATCATTTTTTTACTGAGAAATATTGATCATAGAAAAAACTATGATTATCTTTGACGAAAGTTACGCCAAAGGATACATGATGTATCCTCTTAATTCAGTAAATAAAACGGAAACAAAATTAATCTTCTGTATATGGTATCTGTATTAAGTTAAATTCATAGAATATGTAAAAGTATTAAACAATTATTGATCAACAAATCTCCCGAGATAGACGCAAGTAAAACTACTTTAAATTGCGTAATTAAAGATAATTAATTACATCTCTATGACTCAGTGACGGGTGTGAGCGCAAATATTAAAAACGTTCAGACTATTTGTGACGTCTGTGTGACTGAATGTGAGTCACTACACGCGGACAATGTACGAATGCAGTGAATCATATAGCCCGATATCGACTGCAATATATTAATGATTAGTAAACTTTACTAAAACAACGATAAAATAGATACAATCCTTTTATAACTCACCGTAAGGATATCATTGGCGTCAACATAATCTAATTCGACATCTAAAGTTTCGAGCATAGTGTAATTTAGTGTACCATCATCTTAAAAGAATATTAATCATTCATATCATTTACTGGTGGAAGCAAACATTACTGTGTTCCGGTTTGAAAGGAGTTATCGCTGGTGAAGTTACTGGACTAACGAGAGATTATGTCTCAAGTCGATGAACACTATGTGGTGCAGTGTATATCATCCTAACTAGCGTCACGTGGTTATGGGCGGGCGTATTATTTACCATCAGGTGAACATCCCGCTTGTCTCGTCGCTTCCTTATATAAAAAACTGCGTATTTTTTTAATACGCTTTCTCCACTAAAATGGATCAAGATTTTTGTCAGACTATAATTTATTATAATTAGTAATTCACTTATGAATAGTTTACAAGTATATGAATAAAGAAGTTTTCTTGGTCTACAGACTTTTTACTTTATGATGTACCCAACTTAAGTTTCCTTTTACCCGCGGTAGTGTTATAAAAAAAATTACTTAATTTTAAATATTTACCTTTTAATAGGCTGAAGAAACGTAACTTTTGCTTTAATTTTTCAAATTGAAACAGATCATATTTTACCCGCCATTTTTATTGTTAATTTATTGTGACGGAACCGTCAATGTTCTAACAACAACAACTTTAATGGACAAGTGACATCCACCAACTCGCAATTGGCCAGTATGATGGATAAATTGTCTTGACTCTACCCGTAGGAAAAGGCTTCAAATCCCATTAGTGGGAATATTAAGTGGGGTGTTTATTTTATACATTTTATCGGAGCTCGTGAACGTTGTCAGGTATAAACTAACAAGAGTATTAATATTTTTTGATAGAAATAAAAATGGTCAGGAGCGACTAGCCCTCGCTGTAGGTGAGATAAGAGGAGGGTTACATCACCCAGCTGCCGCCCACCTGCCTCTATCATGGGGATTTTTTGAGATCAATGACCACGCATACCTATTTATAAGCAGGATATTATTTGTATAACGGCAGGATTTTTTTATTGATTTAGTATACGGATAAGCAAAGGAATCGTGTAATATAGTTACATAGATTTTTAAATTGATACAAATTATTCTAACATAAACTAAGCAAATATTCACTACATATATACATACATTATTTACTTGGTAGCAAGTAAACCAATGTTGTCATATTATATATATTCAACGGATAACTGTTCATCTAATGCGGAAATTTTAGTAGGATTCCAGAATCTCACGTGGACTCAAGTGGTAGTATTCTAGACGAGATACTTTACCACTCATTATATACAACGTATAACATATATAGGATATATGAATGTATATCTTATATTGCGTAAGATACACGTCGACACCTGATATGCGCGTTGTGAGACTCTCCTTCGCATCGTTCCAGACACGAGTAACGACGTGTTTCCGACCAGATGAATACAGAATATTTTTATTAATTATGATTATATATTATAATTCATATGAATTGGCAGCCATATAACGAGTCACCTGGTGCATTAAATAGCAGCTGATGTTGTGCCGAATAACCGTATCACGACCCGGTGACATCGTTTCAAAGTCTCTCCGGTGCCCTTGAAGTTGTTACTAACGATGTTATTAACAAATCACAGTTTAAATGTCACAGTGTATATAAATCCAGCGGCAAACAAATAATATTAGACTTTCACAATTTAACTGTTTATATACGTTTTTGGAGAGTATACAAATAATCGTTATCAATTCAAAACAAATAGGTTTTGCTTTCTGTGTGTTTTATAATAAATAAATAGAGATTGTTTTATTACCTTCATACATAAACAATAAATTCTTATTCTTGAACTTTAGTAAAGGCAAAAGGCGGCTCAGTTCATACTGACAGGGACAATAGTTACGAGCACCTCTAGTTTCTATAATGAATGTAAAATGTATAAATAATATGTTGTAAGATATTTTTTGTGGTAAAAATTACAGTATCATTGATAGGGACACCTTCTTTTAGGAGAAGAGAGTCAAAGCAGGCAGCAACATGAGGAAGTCATTTACCCATCATACCAACCGGGAGAAGATTGATAAAAGTTGTTCTTGGATCGTCTCAGTTTCTTCACAGTGTTATCTTTCACCGGTAGCTTTGTAAGGATCGAACTAGCCACTTCTATAGATATAAACTCAGAATAGAGATATCACGGCCTGCATCTATCATCTATAAGCTGTAGTTAAAGAAAAAAAAATGGAAAGTACACGGAGCGGTCTGCGATCAGCTGTGCGAGCGACAGGTTGTTGCGCGCGTGTGCCCGCGACGAGATGAGAGGCGCGCGTGTGTGCGTGAGCGGGACAGATGCTGCGCACATCTGCCGCGGCGCACGCGCGCACCGACCGACCGAGAGCCCTTGATCCTTTCAAGAACAAAGCCTTGAAGAAATAATACTCTAATATCAATAAATTGCTAATAAGAAACATATTAAATATACTATGCGTTAATAAAGCTATGTGGTTTTTATTTAATATAAAAATATACATATACATGACAAGTGCTTATGTTAAGCAGTTGTCAAACACGTCTTCCACATTCAGTTCAAGAACATGTTTGATTTCGATTTTAGGAGGATTAAAAGTCGATAAGGTGCAAGAAAGTTGGCTGCGATGATACCGTATGGTCGTGATCACGTAAAAAAAAGGCTGGCTGGCAACTTGACCCTGCGGCTTGCGCTCTCTAGACGAAGACCCACAGGCAGACACAAAACAAGGTAGAAATAGAAAGTGTCAAGAGACATCGGTGATGATATTAAGAATAGAGCGATATGGAGGAAAAAATAAAGAAGGCTCATCCCACTACCATATGGGATAATAGCTAGGTAATATAAGAGGGAGAGATTTTAAGAGGATTAAAATGTTTTTAGTATAATTGGGTCAGGATAAAAAGTTATAACTGTGATTATGACTTAACGTGTCCCATAATTATTCGCTATCGTTATTTACTTATCGATAAAGATATACCGATTTTAATCTGTTTAGATGTTGTGATATCGAATAACTCTTCACTCTAATTTGAAAGCTTATCACATTCTTATAAGATTCCAAAGTAACGAAACATGCGGGACGTTCACCTGATGGTAAGTGGTCCGCTTGCCCATAACAATGTCGCGTTATTTAGGATATCATACACTGCACCACATTGCGCTCGTCGCCTTGATACGGTTCAGTTTCGTTATCCAAGTAATTCCACTAGGTACAGCACCCTTCAAACCGGAACGCAGTAATGTTTGCATACTACTGTTTGCCAGGTGCAATAGGCGCTGGTACCTTAGACGGTCTTCGGCAGCAGAGGCCTACCATCAGTATAATTTGTAATGAGTAGTTGGAAGTTTTTCAACATACACTACCGAGTGACTATAAACCAAAATGACCTCTGATAAGATGACCATTAAGAGCTTACAGCTGCTTCAATATCCTTATCAAAGTATCTAAATAATCGGATCCTTGTACAGGAGCGAACAGCTGCTCAGCTGATCTCGCGGCCGTCTGTCTGCCTCCGAGGGTATAAATAAAAGTCGTACAATGAATTAAGCTATTCTTTTAATTAATAAAACTGTTCCGTAAATTTTACGTCAACTCACACATACTCGTATGTGTATTTAGTATATTATATTATGTAGAAATCTTTAGTATATAATCCGCTTCTGAGAGGAAGTCAGGATTATACAAGATTTCCACCCATTAAAACATCAACACCTCTATGGTTTTATCGGCGCTTTAGGGTCTTTTGTGGAATCCACCGGTGCCTGCTGTGGTTGGCTACCGTTTTGAATCCATCACCAGGTAATTCAAAATGGTAGCTTCTATTAATCCAGCTATCAAATATTAATATATAATAATCGACAGAGAATATAGAATAATACTAAATAGTAATGACACTATATTATCCTCTGCCAGCGCCTAGACCTGACTCTAAACAGTACGTTGTGGCTAGAGATATTACTGAGGTAACGAGACTTAACATCTCATAACTCACAACGAGGAGCACAATATGGTACAGTACCAGTATAGGATCCTAACTAGTCCCACGCTGTTATGGCATATAGTTTGCTATCAAATGAAAGTCTCGCCGTCGGTTTGATTCCAACTGAACTTAAGCTTCTGGTGATGTAAAATACAGTGAAGAGAGATCCAACAAGAACAGCTTTAAAGAATGATTGTTCAGCTCGATCTTGGCTAACATCACTAAGCTATAATATAATCGACCTCGACTCAGCGGTGTATTACACAACAACTCGTGAGTCCCAAGGAAACCTCACCCACTCTTGGTAGACCATGTTAATCAACAAACGAGACTCTGGCTTCCATCAACCCGATTTGAGCCAGTGTGATGGGAAATGGCCCAAATCCAAAGCTCAAATGACCATGACATAAATGACGGCCTCTAGCACTCGGTGGTACCGAACCTCATGCAGACTGTAGTCGGCATGGCACATTGCTCGAAGGAATGACGGCCGATGGGGCAGTAAGGTTTTCGAGTGGCGGACGCAAACCGATCTGGTGAAGGTCGCGGGAAGCCGTTGGTTATGGGCAGCGCAGGAACGACTGGTGTGGAGACCTTTGAGAGAGAGCTGTGTACAGCAGTGGACGTATATCTGTTGATGATGGTGATGACATTGACTCTCTTCTAAAAGAAAGTCCCGAGTCCCAACAGTGGGAGTATTAAGACGTCTGATTCATAATTAATATCACACACAGACAACTTTTGTTAATATATGTAAAAAAAATTCAACTCGATCAACTCAACTCGAATCGAACCGAAGACATGTATTACAAAGCGTTACGGAAGCTGTTGCTTCAGCTTGTAATCATCCGCTCATTGAGATGTGACTCATCCCGCATCGCACGCTCTCCGATCCATAAATCAGCTTCACACCAACCAACACAAGCAACGATTATTTTAATATTTCCTTTTACATTATAGAGCAACGTGACGATCACGACATTCCTACTGTAATTTATTCGATATATATTTTATTCGAAATGAGTGAGACGATCACCTGATGGTAAGTGTTACGCCTGGACATAACCACGTGGCGCTCCTCAGGATTATACACGCAAAAAGACACATTGTCGCATTGAGACATAAGATGAGGTTAGTCACTTCCGTAATTTCATCAGCTCCAACGCGCTTCAAACCGGAACACAGCAATGCTTGCACACTACTGTTTAGCGTCAGGAATAAGAGCCGCGCTGGTTCCTAACTAGACAACATTCGACAACAGGCACTGATGGTAGGTCTCTGGTTCCGGACATGGTAAAGGTCAGTACCACCGCAGCGCCTATTCCTGCCATCAAACAGTACTGTGCTAACATTACTGTTCCGGTTTAAAAGGCGCTGTAGCTCATGTGGTTATTGGGGTAACGAGACACGACTCTTACGTCGCAGGCAACGAGCGCAATATGGTCAATCATCCTAATTAGCGCGTTGTTATGGGCGGGCGTATCACTTACCATCAGGTGAACATCATTTCAAAAAAAATAAAAAAAACCAGACTACTACCTGCAAACTTAAAGGAAGTAGAAATCTAAAATACTGACCCAAAACAAGTAAGTGAGGTTTAAAAATATATATATAGTGTTAGTGTGAAGCAACTCTTATGACAAAAAAAGTATTGCTAATTGCGACAGCTATAACATAACGCAAGTAAACGAACGTTGAACGGAGCGCGTGAATGCTAACCGATTGTTTTTTTTTCTTTCTGTTCGCATAAATGTTCTGTAACTTATACGTTGGATGAAGAGGATGTTACTCCGCCACTTACCTGATTAATGTTTACTTTACGCCGTCTCGCTGGTGGTAACACTCACGCAACTCTCTGTTGGGGGAGGTATTTTATAACACCCATTCATAGCTGACCTCTAAATGGCAGTTTACGTGTAATCATTATCATCAGCCGATAATCGTCCAGTGCTGGACATATGCCTCCCCCAAAGATCTTGACATCGATCAGTCCTGCGCTGCGCGCATCCAGTAGCTTCCTGCGACCTTCGCCAGATCGTCGAAGCACCCAGTGGGGGGCCTGCTAACATTGTGTCTTCCTCTACGCGGTCGCCATTCAAGACCTTGCTGCTTGGAGTTATCGGCAATGCAGCCACGACTCCTCCGGTGTTGCCGCCGCCAATGGGCGTCAGTGATCACTTTTCACCAGGTGAACGGGTCGATCCTTTGCTCACCCATCCTATAAAAAAAAGTTATCCGGAAATTGAGCAGTGCTTTTAAAAATATCACTACGCCATGACCGTGAAATCTCAATGATTTACTGTACAAAAAGAAAAACAAATATCCTGGATCACATCCTCCCTGTTACCCCGCTCTCACTTTTTATATTATTTATAACCGGATGTCCTACCTGTACCCGTTGCTAGACGCCTGACGAGGTATAAATATAATAATTATTCTAAGAGTATAAAATGAAAAGATCTTATTGGTGGTAGGTTTGTATTACTGTACAAGCAGTACGCAAATATTACTGTAGTCCGGTTTGAAGGGCGCTGTAGCCAGTGTAAATCATTCTAATTATACGTTGCTTTGGATGTAGCACTTACCAACAAAAAAAAAGTATTTCATATGGCTCAGGCAGGTACAAATTCACAAATGCAGCGGCCATCCTCCAGTAATGGAGAGGCAGTTTAAGAAGAAGATATCTTTTTAGTATCTTAGGTAAAGGTAAAAGTTCATCTGAGGCGATGGCTGTTTTATGGGAGCATAGACAAAAAAAGCTGGCGAGAATTGATGGAACGAATAAAAAATGACGACAGATGCTGACAATAGCGGTATAGTCGCTGGCAAAGAAGGTTTGTAAACGACATAAAACCTCCTTCTTGCTCGCTGTCCCCTCTATTCACGAAATTTTTGGTTAAGAACTACTAAACAATAAACTCATAAAATCTAACAGATTATTATTATTTTTACGCGACAAGATGAACAGGACGTTCACCTGATTCCCCTGCCCGTAACTACATGGCGCTTTTTAGCATGTTACACTATACCACGTTGCGCTCATCACCTGAGATATAAGATGTTTAATCTGATTACTACAGTAATTACACTAGCTACAACGCCCTTCAAACCGGAACACAGTACTGTTTGTCGGCTGCAATGGTACCTGCCTAGACGGTCTTCGGCAACAGAGACTTACCACCAGTAAAACGTACACAGCTTCACTAGAAGTAAAATAACAATTAATAATGATTTAATTATTTACTATAAGTAAGCCAGTAATTAAAAAGCTTACTTAGATTTTTATTTATGATTTATCCTTTTATAACAGGTAACATTTTTAACAAATAAATAAATATAATAATTATTACAATAACGTAATAGTTTAAAGTCTGTTATTGTTTTTTTTATCTGTATTCACCTTATAGGTTAGAATAATTGTTTAAAGATAAAAACAATTATATAATACAATTTTAATTTATTTTAGTTATAATATAAATAATGATAATTAAAAATGATTCATTGTATACGTACAATTAATTTCACTATGGATTTTTTTTTTTAATAAAAATATAATTTTGTTCGTAGCTGTACAGGATGGCGGCCGGTGTCGGCACGAGCTACAACCGGTAAAAACGTTTCGATTGTCTTCGATCGGGGGCGGAGGAGCGAGCCGCCCGTTCGCAGCCATTGTCTTATTATAAAAAAAAAAAAAACATACTTTCGCGCCTAGATCGATATCCCGAAAAACTAGATATTGTTTCACTAATAGCCGTTGCCGTTTTTCGTCCGTTTTTTTATGTTTAAAGCTTTAATCAGTAATTGTATTTTTTAACTGTAACAATGTTACTGAAGGGATAACCTCAAATTTTAATTATTATATTTAAACACTATTTTGCCGTTATATGAAATAAATTAACATTTTATTTTAACCATCAGCTGATGGTTAGTGATACGTCCGCCCATAACAACGTGGAGCTAGTTAGGATGTTATACATTGCAGGACATTGCGCCGGTCACCTGAGACATAAGATGTTGAGTCTCATCTCGTTGTATAAACTAAATTTCACTGGTGGTAGAATTCTGTTGCATGAAACCGCATAGTTAAGTACCACTGCAGCTTCTATTTCTGTAGTTTATAGACATTGCTGTGTTACGGTTTGAAGGACGCTGTAGCTAGTGTAATTACTTAAGTAACGAGACAGCATCTTATATCTCAGGCGACGAGCACAATCTGGTTTAGCGCATAACATCCTAATTAGGACCACGTCGTAATGCGCAAGCGCATCACTTACCATAAGATGAACGTCCACAGCTCGTTTCGTCACTTGATTAAAAAAAAACACATTCTAATGTTTCTCTTATAAGGCTATTTTCAAAGATATAATTGTATTGTTTGTTAATATATAATTGTTGTATAATTCACGGAACCCCAGACAACCTCACCTGCTCGTGGTGCGTCCTGCTAATCAACAAATAAGGCTCTGTCTCCCACCGACCTGTATTGGGACAGCGCGGTAGGAAATAGCCGAAATCCCCTCATATGTACCTTTACAAACGACGGCCCCTAGTACCCGGCGGTACCGGAGGCCATGCTGTCTCTCGCAGGACGGATCGATGTGGAGATCTTTGGGGAAGACCTATGTCCAGCATTGGACGTCTATCGGCTGAGGAAGGTGATGAAAACATGGACGTGACTATTTTTACATATCACTTATGTAAGAACATTTCACCCCGCTTATGTCATGGTCAATTTAACCGTCCGATGTCGCTAAGGTGTGTCCTTATTACGGAGAAAGTGTCGCGCAGCAGCAGATGCGGCGCCCTGGCTACATAGCTTTCACCCACGTAGTGATGCGACAAGGCAGTACAAACTTTTAGTGATGGCCATTTACTGAACCTTATGATATAATTTAAATATTATCGAAAGTGCAATGGAAAAACTTCACTGATGGTAGGATTGCCGGACCCCGTCTAGAAAGGTACCACCGCAGCGCCTATTTCTACCGTCAAACAGTAGTTCGTGATCATTACTGTTCCGGTTGAAAGAGCGCTGTGGCCTAGTGTAATTACTGAGGCAATGAGACTCAACATATATCTCAGGTGACAAGAGCAATATAGTGCTGCATATATCATCCTAAGTATCGCCTCGTCGTTATGGTCGGGCGTATCATCTTACCATTAGGTGATCGTTCCGCTCTGTTTCGTCGCTTAGTTAAAAAAAAAGTATTTTCATTACTAGTGACGATATATTAATATTCATCGACAATGACTGTGTGTTAATTTACCTTGATGCAAAAATGTTATTAACCTTGTGTGCCAGCTGAAGTGGGTACATATGTAAAAAACATATTTTGTCTTTACTAAAAGCAAAAAACGATCCATAAACTATGTAAATATTAGAAAACATATTTTAAATTATTATTCAATAAATCAGAAACCCAAAGATAAAATGTAAAACAAAAACTCAACTACTATAGAAAAGGAAAGTTGAAAAAAATGTCAAAAAAGTCATATACCAGAAAACTAATGGTGTCTACCTGGGCGAAAAATTAACTGTTTGTGGCGTCTTAAACATTTTTTTTATTCAATTTATCAATGGGACGAGCGAAACGTTCACCTGGTGGTGAGTGATACACCCGCCCATAACAACGTGGCGCCAGTTACGATGATATATACTGCCACCGCATTGCGCTATTCGCCTGAGATTTAAGATATTTAATCTCGTTTCCCCAGTGATTACACTAGCTTCAGCGCCATTCAAACCTGAACACCGCACAGTACTGCTTGTCGGCTGTCGGCACTGCGATGGTATCTACCTAGACGGTTTCCGGCAACAGTAGTTCACCAGTAAATTTCACATTTTTCTTACTAATTCCTTAACATTAACCACTACATTCTGATCTTTTAGGTCGCCACCATAGTTAACTACCAGGAAATGAATTTACAAGTTTCCCTGGCACACGCACTGTCGTCTGGGCAACAACAGTAGGGTAGCGAGAAGGGGAGCCACGCCCTAACTAACTCCTCCGACGCGACAGACAAAAGAAGCCAAATATCTTCAAAATTACTTTTAAGTTAATATTTTCATTCTTTCAAATGTATTTACGATTTATTGTTATCGTAAAAATACTGTCTTTATTTAATGACTAATTAAATGTTCTAGGAGGAAGTATTGCTTAAATTGTTTGGTAGGTCGTTCATCTTCAAACGTAATTGTCACAATTTTAAGAAATTTTTTTTTAATTTTAAAAAGCGCGGAGACGAGCGGGACGTTCACCTGTTGGTAAGTAAAACGCCAGCCCATAACAACGTGCCGCTAGTTAAATCGTTGTATTATCGCATTGCGCTCGTCGCTAGAGACATAAGACGTTCAGTTTCGTTACCCTGGTAATTTCACTAGCTACAGCGCCTTTCAAATCGAAACACGGTAACGTACGCAGAGTACTATTTGTCGGCTACAATAAGCGGTCTCCGACAATAGAGACTTACCACCAGTAAAGTATTTGCTTGTTTTAAGAAAATCCCACTTAGTACAGTAAAGTTTAAATTGTATGTTACGTCAATAATTACTACGAACGTATTTTTTCTATGAAAGATAATGGAGATCAATTATCACAAATGTATTCGACATGTTTACGAATCTGTAATCAATTATTACATAAACGTACTGTGTGATTAATAATAATATACCTACTAGGTACATCTTAAGCGATTACCTACGCATCACCTACTTGACAGCAATCGGTCCCCTATCTAAAAACCAGATACGAGATGACCTCCGGCGATTGGATGCTGTGCAGCAGCCCGTAACGCCCACCGCTCGAGATCGACCAATAGGATGTTGCCATCTTAAATACACAAGATTATATACGTTGTAGAGTAATAACAAGTAATGCTAGGGTGTAGCTTAATAGTAAACCGTGAAAACTAATTTATCTGTTATTAGTAAACCGTTTAAGTATAGATGTTGTTAATTATACATATATTGCGCAATTAAAGTTGTTTTTTAAAATATATTAACGGCGAATAGTAACATAAAAATTCTTCGAATTGTTTATAGCTATTTAATTCTGATGTTGTAATATAGGATAAACGTTTAATTTTCATTAGCAAAATGAACTGTAACAAAACGTATTACAGTTGTGCCCTCTGTTATTATACATTTTAACCATAAATGAAGAATTGTGTTTACTACTTAACAATAGATGGCGCTGAATAACACTTTCCGTATTTTAGCTATACGATACAAGAGGGCGGTAAAACTAAATTTTGAAAATAATCATAAAAAGTAAACAGTAAAACTGAATTATTGATAAATAAACAAACCCTAATTGTTTAACAAAAATTTAATTTTTTTTCAGATATCTTAGTACTTTTTTGTTATACACCTCTGCAATTAAACTATTAATTAAAGTTTAACTGATTGCTTCCTTTGCGAAGTGATTCCATAGTTTCTACATTACACCGTTGCAAATGTACGTTTGTATGGCGAATATATCTTCTTTTCAATTTTTATTTATCATATACTTTTAAAGTATAATTTGAATATGAGTATTTTTCACTGGAAATTAGGAGATATTGCCCTCGCGAAAATTAGTAAAAAATTATATGCAAAAGTCCATATAATTAAAGACGAGAAAGGATTATTTTACGATGATAAAGGTTTTTTATATAATATTTATTATCCATATTATTGTAGTAGCACAACTATATGTATTGTTATATATTTTTTAAAAGTCGCAGCCTGTAATTGTTTGTAGCAATTTTGTGATATTTAAATATTGAATATTTTAATTAAATTATATTCTTGTTCTAGACATTAGTTGCTTCTATTATTCATACGTTTGCTTTTAAACTTTTTAGCGTTCTTATTATTTACACATTCTTAAATTTAAAGCAACATTTAAACAATACCTATATTTTGTACAACAAAAGGATTCTCATGAATCATTTATTATTATAAAAAATAAGATTTTATTTAAATTTGCTTTTGTGTTGAAATATAGGTATTTGTTCATGGTAAATTGTAATATAGTAAATAAATAAATCCTCTAATGATCTTTCATAGATCATATCAGTTGTGATAGAACTGTTCAATAAACTTTAAAATTAAAATGAAGGCATATTGTATTATTGATTGATTAATGAAAACTAGTTAATTTTAAATAGTATATTATGTAAGTAATTTCATAGTAGTCCCAATAAAATTCTTCAGAGTTAATGTTGATAGATAATAAAATATAGTGTAATAATTAATATAAAGTTTATATATTTCATAAATTTTTCAGTTTTAGGTATTTCACCAGACGATGATGGAGGCATCAAAGTAACAAGACAATTGTGCTATTATGTTGAAGTCATTCGTTCCAAAATTAAATTATGGTTACCATACACAAGTTTACACTTAGCTGAAAGATCTAGGCCATTTTATGGTTCAGCTAATAAAATACCAACAGCTGTAAAGCCTCCATCCATTCCTCGGAAGGTTTAACTAAAAATTTTCATAAATGGAATAAAATTTTTTAACATGTTGCTCAATTCTGATTAACTAATGCTATATTCAGATTCCTAAGTTTTTTATTAATATTTCCATTTTCACATAATTTCTTTTATAATATTCCTTAATTAACTAATTTACTATAAAATTGTGAAAAGGAAAAACAATTATTGTTATAAAAATGTTACCATTGAATGACTTTAAAAAACTTCTTAATGTATTCATGTAAAACTATCTTTATTCCAAATGCTAGAATATTATATTCTCAAACTATAGAATTCTCAAACAAATATATTTTTCAATTAAATTAAAAATTCTTTTTTACAGAGAAAAATCATAGAAGATCACACATTACCCTTAAGTGTAAAGCCATCTAAATCTAAGGAACCTGATTTCAATACAACATATGATGTAACTCATACACCGTTAAAGCAAGGGAAATATGACAATGCCTTTAAAGAATTTGTAAGGAGAGGCAAGGAAAGGCTTTTCGATGAATTCTATTCGCAACTGCAAGAGAATAAAGAAAATGAAGAGTCTCTGCACTATGTACAAAACGTCAATGCAAGCACTGAGGACAAATTTGAGACGATCATAAAGAATTCAGTGTCTGAAAAGGAAATAGAGAACTACCTTCATCAATGTTGGAGATATAATTTTGTACATAAACAATCTGATAACAGGGATTCTAATGAGAAAAATGTTTGTATTGAGTGAAAACTTTTAGTTACTTAAATTGCATTGTAGTAGAAGAAAAATTGAGAAACAAATTTTATAAATTATTATAAATATGTATTTCTTGATATCAGAACCTGGCAATAGGTATAATGAGGAATTTCACAATTTTATTAAGTTCATTATTTTAATTTCAGAAGCCTCAGTTGGCAATTAAAAATGAAATAACTATTCACACCAGCTGGTGTTTAGTCTGCGGCAAAGGAGAACGGCTCCGTGAATGTCCTAATTGTCCGTCGTCATTTCATCTACCGTGCCGGAGGGAATGGCTCGTCACTATCATACGTAAATATTATCCACTTTTTAACCGAATTGATATTGATATACGTTCCTGAATGTGCTTGTCTTGTCGCTCCACGTTTGGCATTCAAATTGGCGAGAGTAATATGCTGGTAACAGTTCCAAAGAAAGTTTTCTTTTTCATTCGATACTATGGTTTTTCTTCATTACAGTTTTTTATGAATGATTTTGATTATCAAATGTTTTTATAAAACTTAGTGGTTTTTCTTTCAAGTAACTTTTGTTCTGATGCTATTAATGCAAAATTTTTTATAGACCGTAAAAATCCACCAAAAAAAGCTCAAAAGCAGGTGACGCTCGTTGAAAAAATTTTATCGAGCACCCGTACAATATGCTCAGTGACAAAGGAAAAAGAAAATATTGAATTATGTCCAAGTTGTATGTGGGGCCCGCGGGTTGGGTAAGAGATTAATAAACAACTTTTGATATGATTTCTATCGCAATCTTTTGTCTGTTAAATTTAAAAAAATTATATTTCCCAGACGTGACTAATACCGTTATCAAATAATAATTATGAACTGAAATATCCCGAACATTTTATTCATGAGTACACAATGATGTTGATGTCATTCTCTTCGATATTTTTTTTATTAATTGCGTCTTAGAATACACACTACTAGCTATAGAAATAATAGAAAAAATAGTCAGTTACAACTGATAGCCATAAGGCAGTTATTTTGCATTATAACAAGAGAAGCATGCTGTATCATGTAGTCCACATTTTGTTATCTTTACAAATAAAATATAGTAATAATACATCAAAATTAAAATTAAGTATTTAAATATGTTGCGTGTTTGTCAGGTATGACGACGTGGTGTGGCACAAGCTAGGCTCGTGCCCGTGGTGGCCAGCGCGGGTCCTCACTCCTGGATCGACACCCTCGTGCCTTCTCACTCGTACACACTCACATCACCAATGGCCGCTCAAGTATTATGGTAAGGTT
This sequence comes from Ornithoptera priamus, assembly GCA_029034505.1. Taxonomy (NCBI): domain Eukaryota; kingdom Metazoa; phylum Arthropoda; class Insecta; order Lepidoptera; family Papilionidae; genus Ornithoptera; species Ornithoptera priamus. The sequence continues at coordinate 2,335,149 of JARDWD010000584.1, forward strand.
TTTGTTTACTGTGTATAACAAATCCATACACAAAAATAGTGGTGATGCTTGGGCTTTGGTGGCTACTTATTGTGGATTTTGGTATTTGGCATTGCTGTTCTAGCCTTCATCATATGAGAACGGTAAAATCCAACGCCTATTTTTGATTTGAAGAGCAATGTAGTTTGTAAAATTACCAGCGCAACAGGTTTTAACATGTAATATACCAAGGCAACATACACTAACTGGAGTTGTTTAAAAATGTTAACAAGTCCCGAGGTAAAAAAAAAAAAATATTTATAAACGGCCAGGTACAGAGAATCATTCGTGGGGCGACAGCTCGCGCATGTGCCTGTTTCTGCCTAGTCACACCTCCGCATTGGACACGGCGCGAGACCAGACCTTGCGGCAAGCTGTGCTCGACGCCTGCGATGATTATATCTCAGTATATCTCACATAATTAACTTCTAGTTTTCGTTCAATATCCAAGCTATTTAATTTTTTTATTTATCATTGCGATTCTTTTATTTTCTACTAACAGAAAGGTAAAAGTCTACGCAGTCAAGTCTAAGGGTTCGGTATAATTTTTCTTTATAATTTTATGGTAGCAGACGCGTAAATTTAACATATTCATGTGTAATGTTTGTTTTATACCTAGTATAGGTTACCTCCTGTTCCTCATTTGTTTTCTTATTTTACTGATATTTAAATTTTTAATTTTTTTTTAATTAATTTATACACTTTACTATAATATTTAATATATTACTTAATAGGATTAATATTTCATAAAATCATATTTTTTAAACAACGAGATTTTTTTCCAATAGCAACAAAAATCATAGATATAATAAACACTGAACTGTGCAAATGTCCAGCGATATTCGCGCCAAGTGAATTAATGTAGTACAACTATTAATAATGAAGAATAGACTGTACGGAGAATATCAAACCCGTTAAATTTAATAAATATAAAAAAAAAATATTTTCAAAGCATGACTACAACAATATTGGTACTAATTTTAAGCAGTTATTTTCTAGTACCAATCCACACTTGAGTGAAGTCCTAGAGTAGTAGCAGTGGGAACGTGAAGAGGACTATTATTTTTTTATTATATTATGTAGCATGACATAAATTAGGTATTATTAAGAATCGTTTAAAAATCGATCGATCATTTTATTCAAGCTACGTGACTGCTTTTTTTACGATATAATAAAATGATAGTGAAATGATTAACTTAAGCTGATTAAATATATTTTTATCATTTCATTTATATTTTGTACGATAATTTATAATGCTTAATTGTTTTTAACGAAATAATGTTTGTATTGATTATTTTCCCTACGACAGTTAAATGTTTATCTGAAATTACGCACGGAGTTATAATTGCATAAGTAAATAGAAAGTTAAGGAATATAATAATATTTAATTATTACGAAGAAATAGTATACTAATAATGGTAGAAGTTGATGATAGCTCATTAAAATGTCATTTCATTACTATTTTTCTGCGATAGGAAAGGTTGGGAACAAAAGTACACCAGACATATTTGCAAATTTTTTATTATAATTTTGTTTTTGCTAAATTATGTATAGATTAATGACTGATGTTGACAATGAAAACATGGTTAATAATAAAAAATCAAACTAAATATATAAAAAATGTTAACTATTAATTTGTTCTGCATCTACGTTTTTACCTGATAAACATATTTTAATTATTAAACATTTTACCTTTTTACAGTATTTAAACTTTTAAAATCCTAGAGATATTATTTTATTATGTGATCATCAATAAATGTTATTTGTGTGATTTTATTAGTGTCTTATTGTATATATACCTACGTTGTAACGAATATTCGGTGAAGATAGCGAAATGTTTGGGAGAAACTTATAAAAATAATAAATAAATAAAAAAAAATATTTATAGGTCACCACAAACCAAAGTAATTACAAAAAAAATCTTAAGTTACATCATTTAAAAATATGGCTGTGGATCGCTGGTGCCTGTGATGGGTAATAACCTTGTGTTTTTTTTTGTTTTATGTGGGGGATACGCATAATCGTGCTCGCGGGGGCAAGGACGGGTTATGTCGGACTTGCACCGACTAAAACCCCAACGCTGTTCCGCCTCATCGCCTGATGGCTGGGTCACGGGAACGCTTTCGTTGGCAACCGCGACCCTGCCGACGCTAGCCGCTTTCGCAGCCCCACCTCGGGAAGGAGGGATGAACCCTCCCTTTCCAGGGCGCGCCGGAATACGCAGTGCGCCCCTTCCTCGGCGTCCTGCAGTCGCCCAGAGGTCATGAGAGCCACGGGAGAAAACCTCTCCCGGCTCCCTACGGCGGAGAGATGTTGGGCCCGCTGCTACTCGTTAACAGCCGCGGAGGATAAGAAGAACGGCGTGTCGCAATACCGTCACTCTTGCCCAGCGCCGCCGCATCGCCGGTGCGACACCGGTTAGTCGCAGAAGGTACTCCCTCCGCGACTCCACCACGGTTGCAAGGGGTAGTATGAAACCGCCCCTACAGCTCCGGTCGCTCCGGTGAGCTCCAGTCATCCAACCGGTGTTCTAACCTGGAGCGGCCGGCTGGGTAGGTTTCTCTTCGCTTCACCGTGGGCAACCTCGCCACGGTTACTGAGCCTCTCCGCCACGTCAAGGCGGGAACCTGTTGGGGGTAATAAACCCGTATTACAGGTCACCAAGTCTCCGACTCTCGTAAAGTTAATATTACAGCATAAAATAAGTAAATAAGAGCAAAAGATATTATCTAGTGAGTGTTGTGTTATTAGGTCTTTGTTATTTCGCATCAAAAAGTTCATAACCTTGGTTTTAAGTCAGCCATGTTTTAACTGTATCATAACCAGTTTGAGCAAGAACATAGGTAGATGTCCATGAGTTTGCTGCGAAAACTAGCGCTGTATCATCCGCGTAGGAAAAGATCGATCCTCCTTCAAGTTTGATGTTGCACAAGTCATTTATATAGACTAGAAATAAACTCGGACTAAGCACGCTTCCCTGAGGGATTCCGTATTCAATCCGTGATTCTAAACTTGCACAGGGACCCATTCTGACACATTGTGATTTAATTGTTAAATAGCTGTGAAATAATGATAGCTGAATCTCTCTCACACCCAGCAAGATTAATTTATTAATTAATATAGGTATCGAGACCTTGTTAAATGCTTTGGTCAAATCCAAGAATAACCTTATACGTTTCCGACCACTATCAAGACAACAAGCAATATGATTTGCTAGGTTATGAACAGCATCAGATGTAGATAATTTTTTTCCAAATTTAAATTGGTTCTGTGAGAGGAGATCCCGTGATTCCAAATATTTGATTAACTTACTATTATTAATTTTTTCTAGAATTTTTGATAAAATACTCAACACTGATATAGGTTTGTAATTTTCATAGTCTCTTTTGACTTTCCTTAGGACATATGTGCAGAAGTTGCTGTATATTTTATTGGAAATAATCAATATGTTAATTTCAGGGTTTTCCTCAGTTTTTTATGTAAATTGTCTCTATGGTGCATGCATTTTAATAAGCCAGGTCTAATCCAAGCAAAGACCTGCGTCTGCAGGATAAGGCCACAATTTTTGTGTTATCAGATAGGGCTTTAATAATAGGCTCTATTATTAATCTAGCGGCTAAGTTGGGATCAGTTTGTTTGTAAACAGGCTGAAAATTTATTTTACATCAATGTTTGTTAAGATTAGCATTGTCAACTTTTGTGATAACCTGTTGAATTGCCATGACATTTTTATTCTTGGCTTTTGTACGAGCTACTAGGACAGCTAAGTGATCAGTAATAATAATTTCTAATTTTAATACTGTGAATAGGGAATATTGTACGCAGTACAGCGTGAGAACTATGTAGACAGACATCGAGACATGTAAAACCATGAATAGGTACAGTATATCCTAAGAAAAGCCCATGATATACTAGGAGATCTAAATTATCTATTGTCTGAGGAGTTCAGCACCGACTAACAATATCAATGTTGATATCAACTACAAGAACAATATTACTATAGGATTTAAGTTCTACCAGAACGACCTCTAGCGACTTTAAAAAGCGTTGATATATTGGTAAGGTCAAATAATAAGGTCTGTATGTTGCTATAATAGCTGTCGTTATCTTTAGTAATGACACAGTTCCCCCTTAGAAATTTGGTTCATAAATCTTTATAGTTGGTAACATCGTTTTTATATATACTACTAATCTATCATTTTAATTGTAAGTATTTTTAGTTTTTTGAAATTCATATCCACTTAGAACAGGAGTAGTTGAGTTACACGACAGCCAGCATTCGGATAAAACGATTACGTCACAATCAAAATTAATTCTTTCTAATAGAGTTAAAAGACCTGAAAAATTAGCTTTGACACTGCGAATGTTTTGTGATAAAACCAAGATGTACTTACCATTTTTCGATGGAAGTTTGTGGATACATTCATCAGGGTCACTAACGATGGAATCGCAAAATATAATTCGGTTTAACATATGACAGTTATGCGTGGAGAATGGTAAGCCCTTCTCTCCATTCGCACAGCAAAAAATAAGATATAAATTGTTTCAGCTCACGTTAGAGTTGCACCTACTAATTATATATATAGTACTACGATAGATAATTATTGTTGTTAGCGTAGCCAAATATTCATAAATATTTATTATATGCGAGTATATTTGTATAGTATGTGGAGTGTTTATATATAGGTGTGACAGAATAAAATGTTTTATATAAGAATCTGTGTGACATCATAATAAGGCTAGGTATACAAATAAACTTGCCGTAACTATTAACAAAATTGAAAAAAAAATTAAAAAACTTAATATTATTAGTCATGCTGTCTCCAACGGAGGCAAGTCCGATTCGTTTTTTATTTCGATACGCGCTGTAACATCAGACTTCCGGACAAAAATTCTTTCGTTATTGGTCCAGCAGTATTTGTGATTTAAATTCTTATCAAAATTACGTGTCAGTGCTAATAGTTTTACTATTTTATATGTTAAACCTTCTATTACATATATAGGTACCGACGGATCCGGAAGACTAATAGAGGAAATGTTGTTCTTGAAATTGTCCAGCAATTATTAATTTCGTGGTTTTATCGCTGGAAAAAGTGACAGCAGGGGGTTAAGACTCGTCATATTAAAGTTATTTCAGACTTGCCAAAAGTTTATCAAGGAAAGATCATGCATTTTTTTACAGAAATTCTTTATTTGTGTCAATAATATCCGCGTGAGAACTTAGTTATATGTTTAGAAGATTAGAAAATTGATTTTATTATACAATCAAAATTCATCGCAAAGAATTTGGTTCATTTCAAGAAAAGTACTTAATGTCAAACGGCCTTTACAGCACTTATGCCTTGTGAGAGATTTAACATAATACGAAGGTTTTTTTTAAAAAAAAGACAGGTTATTTACAATCATTTATATATTTAATTATTTTACATGAAATAATACTTTCATCTAGATTTACACTATCAACAAAAGCATCATTACATGATGAACAATTCGATAGATGACAGCTTTGTACTTAGAAAAAAAAATTTACGCGCGTTTATCCTAAGTATACAGTTGTACATACACACTCGCATTTGTACAAAACTAGGCATAATATTCACATAAAAAAAATGGTATATTATCTTTCAACTACAAAGATTACATGTTACGATTGATATAACGCTGTATTTTCTACAGATTACAAAAATACATTATTTATAACAATGTTATGTACAATTTTTTTTTCGCGATTCCACAGTTTATATCTGAAATATTTTAATATAATAGTATCTTTGTCCTTCTGAAGTATGTACATATATATATTGCAAGTTATTTAGCATTCATCACACGGTAATTAAACATTATTAAATTAATAAACTAATCCATGTGTTAACATTTTGTTTTGATATTTTTCTATAATAATATTTTGAAATGCTTTGACATGAGTTATTTCATAACGTGAATATTTATTGCGTTTCATAGAACACTGTTAGTGCACCTGAAATTAATAAATGAAGACAACTAACGACAAGTGTCGATGCCAAAAACATTTAAAACCTGTGGTTAGTATGGCGGATTTCGGTTTAATTATAATTTAATTTAATTTTCTTAAAAATGACATTAAAAAGCGACATAAACAAACACAATGGTATAAAAAATATTAAAATCCCAATGACAACATACATCATTAAGGTGCCATATTAATGATAGATAAAACGTGATATAATTCTCATATCACTATATAACATATAAACAATAGAAAAATACAATATTTATTAATTGAATGTAATGTTCATATATTTAATATACGTCTAGTGAATGTTATGTTAGGGTTAAAAAAATTATTAACAAAGCTTTAACTTTTCTACCTTTTAACATCTATAACTATTACACTAGTAATTTAATATGTTTTTACATCTTCTCTATTTTAATAAACAAAAGGAAACATCACAGATTTGTTAAAAAAAGAGTACAAACGGTTCCAACGTGTTCTATTATATATAAATATATATTGTTAATCAAAAAATTTATTATCTATTACAGATATCATAATTCTAGAAAAAAAATTATTTCTACTTTTAATCTATACATTCTGTTCATTGAATATTAATAACAAAGACGGGGCGATAAGTGGTGCAGATCGTTCACTTGATGGTAAGTGATAACCCGCTCATAACAACGTGCTACTAGTTAGGATAATGTACACTGCGCCTCATGTATCGCCTTGAGACTTGAGAAGTTAAATCATACTACTCCAGTAGTTTCAGTTGCTACAACGCCGTTCAGCTCTGTAGTCTCGGGCTATTAAGAATAGGACTAACGTATTCTCTACCGTACAAGGCGACTAAAAGTGTCCTCGAGTTCTTGAGCCTTGTGGGTGGGGGCCCTCAAAACTCAAGATGCGAGCCTTAGGACAGCAAATGTATGGTAGTGTTGTATTTGCCGTAGCATAGTGTGGGAGGGCTTAGTCCTTCCGTGGAAAGTTTTAGCTAGAGTGCAGGGGGGCGTCGGTGTGTTCCGTAGGAGATTCCGGAACGCCTCCTAATGCACTGACGTCCCACATAACCTTGTCTTCCCCCCAAGAAGCAACGTATCTTTTAAGATTTCCCCCGCGATAAAAAACCACGCCCCTGAATACCGGAACATAATAACGTTTGCACACTGCCGTTTGTCAGTACAATACAGTAGTAACTACCTAAATAAAAACAATGTATACATATATATATATATATAAATATATAATACAACAATAAGTATCTATTCTATTCCGATGTAAGAAAATAGATATTATTTGTTAATTTTACTTCAACTTATATTAGTTTAAATCTATCAAAGATCCTATAGGAAAAGAATCATAGAAATTTGCCATAGTGCGCACATTTTTTTTTTAATGTTCAAAATAATATGAAATCTTAAGGAACATTATTCTATGGCATGTTTGAAAGACGGTTATTTACCATCAGAGTCACATTGAACTAACGTGTTCATAATAATAACACCACGGCTGCCATTTACCGTATATAATTTCATTTTATGAGTTTACCGAGTTGTGTAATTAACCTTGAATGGGAAAGAATTCTTCGTCGTTTACACCATTACAATATTTTTTTTTCTAGATGTGTTTATGTTAAGTGACCATGAGGAAATATGGTGAACCGTATTCCAACAGAAGACTCAATTATTGCCAGGCGAAACACAGCGTTGTTCCAACTAATCAAGTACATTCCAAATCCACCACCATCGATTCAAGGGTTAGCCAGTGCAACATAGAGGCTGTTCCAATATTGTAACGGAAGGTACTTAAAATACCGACTAATTAGACCTGTTATAACGAGTTCAATAGTTTCAGAATTTTAGTATATATCTTTTTATGAAATAACGACTATGTTTTAAAGTGCTATTATAGTTCTACTTGTAAGGTGGTACACATAAATAAATGGTCTTCGATCTTTATGATAAAACCTCTCAAGCCCCAACAGTGGGTATATTTATTTTAATTTCATTTATGACCTAGTTATTGCAATAACGATTATAATACTAAGACATCATAAACTATTGTTACGTGCGAACATATCGAAAGCTTTTCAAGGCGTTCATTTAATACTACAATCCTTAAAATATTTATCGATAAAAAATTTACTATTAATTTATCTAAAACACTCTAAAGGGCAAAACAATCGGTTCATGAAAAAGGAAGAGTTCACTACGATTTGGTATATTTTATTACACGTGTATTATTCATATAGCTTTATTGTATTACCAACGATATAAAAACCTGTATATATTAATAGTAAAAAACAGTTCAGCAATAGTGTTCAATTGATTTATTAAAATTATATTTCTTTACAGATTCGTACAAGTATTAGACATTTATACAAACTTCGCGTATCCTTTTCAGCTTCGCATTTAGCGGTTTTTTTTAGCTCTCGCTTCTTTGCTATAGACACACAAACATATATATCACAAAGAACATAATTTTAAATGTTATAATTTCCAAGTTAAAATGTATAAAACAAAACGTATAAAAAGTCGAGTTAAAAGTTTTAACAAACGGAAGTCAATCATAATATAAACTCTACAATTTTTAAATATTTAATAAGCATCGTGTTTTTTGATAGATGCTAAATGCGATGAACAGTGTTGAGATTTATAAAGTATTGTACATTATTATTTTACATATTATCACTTAAATGTAAAATAAAAAAAATAAACTCGTACGCTCAGCTATTCACCGGGCCCGATGATCAGTGCACTTACCGCGAAGAACAGGAACACTATACCTCCAATAATCGTAACTAGAAAAACGAAAACGCAAAATGTTAATAGATTGTAATGCAAAATTTGTTGGGTAAGCCACATACCCATATTGGTATTAGTATTTCATCATCATCATCAGCCGATAGACGACCACTGCTGGACATAGGCCTCCTCCAAAGATCTATACATACAGTCAGCATAGCCTCCAGTACCGCTGGGGCCGCCGTATGTTTGGGATTCATATGGAGTGATCCCCCATATGAACCTTATAAAGGAGTCCTCCATATTATTAGTATTTATTAATATATATATATATAATAACACTACTGCATTAGAAAAAATCTGCAAGAGTTGTTGTTAAATAAATAAAATAACTAATAGTACAGACCACAACAAAGGTTTTCACCTTGGGTTGATAAGCCTTGAGCAGATATACAGTGTGAAAGGTAATAGGTGTAAAATATCTGGAGGGGCTAAAGTCTAGCTCGTACCCTATCTATCTATGTATGGGATACTCCATCCAAAAACAATGGTTCTGGAGTTATTAACTATTTAAATATTTTTAAAAAATTCCCGATTTTCTAGGAAAAAATTCGTTGATTTTACTTCTTACTCATTTCTACAAAATTTTTAATGTAATAATTATTGTTTAATCATTGTTTTATTTAATAAAATTAATAATCATCACTTGGAGGCTAAAACTTTTAAATTAGGTTCTTTGAAAGGCGTTAAAATAAAAAATAATGCGTCATACTTACATTTCTATTTAATCTTTAAATAAAATTTTATTTATAAAAAATACTTATAAAGCACATAAATAAGTACCTGACTTCAATACTTATCCGACAAGGTATAAGAAAGTACATAAAATTTCTAAAATTTTGAAAAAAAAAAAAACTTTTTTCTTAAAACTAACGGCCACGGTCTTGTTACAGGCACGAAGCCTTTTTCTTAAGTCAGATGGAGCGACTCGCCCTGTGAGCTGTTCTCTTATTTGGTCAGCAGCGAGTGCCTTTAAATCTTTTAATGAGTTAATTGGTGTTGTGTACACTAAAGATTTCATGTGACCCCATAAATAATAATCGCAAGGTGTTAAATCAGGACACCTGGCGGGCCACGGCGTTGGTCCGCCTCAGCCAATCCATCGCTGAGGGAAAGTAGTGTCTAATCACTGTCTTACGTCGAGACGAAAATGGGCGGGGCTAGAACACCATTTCTCTTCTGGTTTCCTCCAGATAATTAAAAAAATTATTTCGAAGAAAATCTTCGTACGTCTCTCCATTTAAATTGTTGGGCAAGAAGACTGGACTTATCAATTAAGAATGAATTATGCCCATCCATACGTTTACGGAGAATCTTCGCTGTTGAGCTCCTTCTCTAATCACGTGGGGATTTTCATCTCGCAGAGCCCAATAATGACTATTATGAAAATTCGTTATGCCGTCTCTGTTAAATTTCGGCTAATCACAATATTTTGATGAGAAAATTATCATTTTCCAAGTCTGCATGCAGTATAAAACGGCAGAAGTGTAACCTCCTTGCAGGGTCTCCTTCCTCCAGGTCCTGGACCGGTGTATAATGATAGCCCAGCAATCTTGCCACGGCCCTGGTCAACGTAATCGGGTGTATAACAAAATGGTCTACGATTCCTTCTTCCTCTTCAGTATCGTAGATGCGTGGCCTACCTGCGTTATTTCGCCTCTGTTGAACGCTGCCAGTTTCCCTGATGCGTTGGTACGCCATACGGTGACGATTTGGAAAACGTAGCCGATATTATCTTCGTGCTTGTAAAGAATTTCCATCACTAAGTCCATAATAATAGAAAATGCCGTAATCCGCCATTGAAATGAAATTCACTTGGTATGGATAAGAAAAACTATTCAGAATTACGAACACGACGATAATGTACCTCCGCCCGCGAAACTAGTTAAATTTGAACTGTCGTACTGACTCATTATCTAAAAATGTTTTTTTTTTCAAAATTTTAGTAACTTTATGTACTTTCTTATACCTTGACGGATAGTTATTGAAGTTAGGTACTTATTTATGTGCTTTATACGTATTTTTTATAAATAAAATATTATTTTAAGATTAAATAAAAATATATGTATGACGCATTATTTTTTACTGTCACAACATTCAAAGAACCCAATTTAAAAGTTTTAGTATCTAAGTGATTAAACAATAATTATTATACTAAAATTTGTGTAGAAAAATAAGTAAGAAATAAAATCATTGAATTTTTTCCTTGAAAATCAAGAATATTTTGAAAAATATTTAAAAAATTAATAACTCCGGAGCCGTTGATTTTGTATGGGGTATTCCATCCATAGATAGATAGGATACGAGTTATACTTTAGCCCCTCCAGATCTTTTACACCTATTACCTTTCACACTGTATATAGCCTATTTAGTATTTTAACAACAAATTTTTATTTAAGTAATTGACTTCCTCCATGGCAAAACTCTTATAGACGAAGGTCCCCCATTCAATTCAAATATCACGTCTTTTATTCGAGCGAAATCCTACATTGTATACCTTTCTGCTGTGTTGCGCCTGCCCATAGCAAATGTGGCACTAGTTAGGATGATATATACTGCACCAGAATGTGCTCATAGCTTTGAATCAAAATGTTAAGTCTAAATACCCCAAGTATAAGTACATTAGCTACAACGTCCCTTACATTAGAAACCAGTTATGTTCGCATATTACTATTCAGCGGTAGGTACAGAAGTATAGCGGTAGATACTTATCAACAATGATCTACCACCAGAAAATTAAAAAAAAATGACATATGCGACAATATTCGCCAAGATGTGGTGTAGTATTATAAAAAGAAAAATTAAGTAAAAATTAACTCACCAGTTCTCACTGAGATCTTCTGTGCGACCATCCTACCACCTATTACAGCTAGCCCTGTGCAAAGTGCGTGCCCCAGGGAGCCGCCAACCACTACGCCGACTGCGTTTTCTCTGGTCGCTAGGACCACGGTCGCCAACTGCGACCTATCTCCCCACTCCGCCAGGAAAGTAAGCGAAGCTGCTTGCAACAATACTTTAAGAATAGCGTTACGCTTTTTCCTTCTGCTCTCCGCTTGGCCTTGTTCTAACATGTCTAAAGTTTCTTCTTTCTCGTCCTGCAAATAAACATACAATGTAACAGATAACACATATTTTATATCTGATAAGAATTTAATTAGTTGTAGAGTTTTTGAAAACGAATGTCGTGGGTTTTCTAGAAATTGCAAGCAGGCATTCGTATTAAAACAAAATAATTTTTAGAATAATTTACATCGACATATATAAATGTATATTATAACTATGATGAAAAATTACCAGATTTAATACACAAGTATATGATAAATGCGTTAATGCAAATATTCTACATGCTAAGCTCAGTATAATGTAATATAAAAATAATAACAATAATCACATAACATTAAAAACAAGGATACAGAATGAGAAAGTAATTTCGATGTGGTTGTCAACAAACGCAAATAAACATCTAGAAAAAGCCCAGTCAGTTATAAAAATGAAGTAATTCACGAATAATAATTAACAAAGACTAAATAACTGAAAGGTCACCTAAAAACGAAGAGCTGTTACAAATTTTTTTTAAAATAATCATTCAAACAATCCTCCCTAATAATTTTTATTCGACTGATGGGGCTCAATAGCGGTGGTCTAATCAAATGCTGAATTCCTTTGTATACAAATATATTATGGTATAAAGAAGCAAGATCTCATAACGGAAAGGTGATGTGGTCGGTGCGAAAAAAAAAAATATATAAAACTGAACGTAAACTTAGCTAAGCTAAACGAAAAGAAACTATGGTGTCATTCGTACTGCCAGGCATAATGACGTAAGATCACCCTCAGCGGTTCGGATTGTGACGAGGGGCCCGCTTGGGGCTCCTCGGGCGGCACGGGAGCCTCCTCTACGGGGGACCGCGAGGGCCCCGGGCTTTCGGAACGTGGCGACCTCGCCGACACAGAACCTTCGGGCGAACTTGATCGCTCTTTTGCAGACTCCTGTACATTTTTATATCTATATCATACCAATGCGTTCAAATTCGATCCAAAGTTAAATTTACTAGAGAGGAAGATAACTTGTAGAGCCAGACTCTTAATAAAATAAAATAAAAGGAATTCAACATTTGTACTACTACAATAATGTTTCAGTTATTATTCCAGGTGTTGTATGATCAAATATTTTAAGAGAATGTTTAACAAAAAATTGTTATTTATTTTATGAACAAAGGACAATATAGATATGATAAATTAATATCAACGGAACTGGTTTATTACGGAGCAAAAAAAATTTTGTTAACCATTTAACTTAAGAGCAAATAATAAAGAAATTCAATAGAACAAAGATTTATCAGGCGTGAACCTGCTGAAAAATCCTGGGACTTCCGACGTAATTTATAAAGAGGTAATAATCATTAGTCAGATAAGACCTCTTTTTTCACTTGCGGTTTACTATGATTGTAGCTCATAGTATTAGATCCGTTTCAAAAAATTTGCTTAGGAAACAGATAAAACAACATAGGGTATTTTGTCAAAAAAAGTAGATCATAAAACTTAAAATAAAATCGGTGTGATTGTAATTTTTTTTTACCATATGAATATCTACGAGATCCTTAGACAAGGTAAGAATATCAAATTTTTTTCGTCTCTTTCGGTTAATCTCTGAAACTGTTAAGGCTTTATTTTACAATCACTTTCAATCATATTTGATAAGTTATAACTTAAAGTTCTTTTATTAAATAGATTGAAGGTTTATTGCAAAAAAAAAAAAAAAATCCAAAATAATAAACAGTTTCCAATTCAGTTTAATCTGTTTTAACTAGCTAATGTTCGTATTTGGGGGAAAAATTTCAAGTATGGTTTTAGATAGTGGTATAGATAAAACACAGGTGGTAACTCTATTGTTAGAGACCCTACTTGTGCTTCCAACCAGTAGTGTGCAAACATTACTACATTACAGTTTGAAGGGTGTTTTAGTTAGTGAATTACTGGAGTAATCGTGTCTCAATATCATGTCTCAAAGCGACGGGCACGATAAGGTGCTGTTAATATTATTCTAATTAGCGCCACGTTGTACATTGTTATTAGCAAGCGTATTACTTACCATCAGGTGAATGGATAAGTCATCTCATCACTTAGTCGTATAAAAATAATAATAATAACTTTTACCAGATTCAACTAGCCATTAATAAAAATAGCATCATATCAAGTTGGCGTATAAACTACACCATCTTGACACTAAAAATATCAAAACACTGATTGGTACTATCATTACACAGATAATACACCAGCTATCGGCAATTGTGCTGGTACTCATGTTAAATCACGTCACCTTAGTACTTTTACTAACTACAACGCCTTTCAAATCACAACACAGTAATATCTCCAACTCAGACTTTCACCGGAGTCTTACCCAATAGTAAAAACTAAATTTAATATGAGTCGTACCTGATCCTCTCTCCTCTTCAATTCGCTCTGCACTTCGTCCAACTCCTCCTGTCCCTCGTTAGGATCCATTTTCCACCCGTCCCTCAACATCTTCAAGCCGAAGATGGCGAAGAGCGCTGCACTTATATAGTGAGTATAAACCCTCGGTATGACCGTGGCAACCCATCCGAAGGCCGCTGATAGTACTGTCATGAACACTAACGCGGATATAGCGCCGGCGAACACAATTACACGTGGATGTTTCATCGCCATGATGGCGGCGATGAAAAATGTCTTGTCACCAAGTTCAGAGACCACCACCACTGATAATGAAGCCACGAAACCTTGCCAGAAGCTGCCATGGACGGTTGCTCGCTGCAACAGAAAAAAGTTGGACTTTACAACAGCCGTCTTCTTCTTCTTTGTCGTAACCTCATGACTGAGGGACGTGACTATGGTGCGTTGCCCTGGCCACCATTTCTAATTAACCGGGTGGTCTGACAAACTTATTCGATTGTCTGACATAACACCATAATTTTCTTGGGAAAAATAGTTGCGGTAGTATAATATAGTACAACAGCCGTACATGGTAATAATACCCCCACCGCCACTACCTTCGTCTTATCGTTGAGTAAAAGCAAAAAATTCATGATGCACATATAACAATGAATTTAAAACGAGACAGGTTTATGTATTGGAAACAGATATAGACAGTTCATCTGATATGACGTATTTTAATACCATGGACACACCGGAAGTTACGTCCCCCCCAACCCGTACATCATGGAATAAAAAATGTAAGTCATTCAATGACTGGGAAGGCGAAGGGTTTCCTACTGTATGTTAGGAAACCGCTTCCGAAGATGAAGACAGGCGATAGTACTAATGACACCTTTGATGATGGAACGGAAAAACAATCGATCCTGATTTAAAAAAAATCATATTTTTAAAACGTTTTATTAGCATTATTTACTCTCCATCATGTTAGTACAGCTAAATGAAACGATCATTTCAAAAAAGATTACATTACTTATACTACAAAAAAAACCAGCAATGAAACACAAAATCAAAATCAACTGATGCTCGGATCATCGAACGCCCGGGCGCGCAATCTAAATGCTCCATGGTCCTATGAAATAAGGTTCAAATTGAAACCAAATACATCTCGAGGTCCCGTCGCGCCTGCGCGTTCGTAGATCCGAGCATTAGCTGTTTTTGATCGTGTTACATTGCTGGTTTTTTTTATAGTTAAGTAATGTTTTTTTTCTGCAATGATCGTTTCATTTAGCTGTATTAACATGATGGAGCGTAAATAATGCTAATAAAACTTTTTAAAAATATGCTTTTTTTATCAAGATCGATTTTTTTCGTCTCATCATCAAAGGTGTTATTAGTACTATCGCCCGTCTTTGTTTTCGGAAGCGGTTTCCTAACACCCAATATAAAAATATGTATGTTTCCGTTACGATCAACATACGTCCCATCAAGATCATCAAAATGGCGTAAAACTCACGACCAGATTATACATAAATAAAAATTTTTACTACAGCCTCCAGCGTAACCTAGATTTTTCAGTAACGAAGTGTAGATGATTAGCACTTGTCGTTTATTTAATTAGCTTCATAATTATATCTCATTGTCATAAAAAAATCAAGTCAATTATAAAGTAAACGATACAGACTTGGCCTAGATCGTCATCTGATTAACAATACAAATACATACAGATTGACCATTTAAAATACCTGTTACTAATAACAGATAACAAAAATACCGTTAGCCACAGATCAAACACAATGTCATTGTTTGCCTTTTCCATAAAATATTATTAATTTGTTAAATATTATTCATTGAATAATTTTTGCTTAGATATACAAAATAGTAACTAAAATAAGTATATTTTTGATATTAGCTACTTTTAAAGAGGTTCTATTCCATTATCGTTGGGCTTCGAGTAAACATTGTGATAAAAGCGACATGTTCCAAGATTGACTCCTTTATAGGACATTCGCCGTTGTGGTGAATAAATGGTTGTGGCCGTCTCTTCGTGGAAGAACGCGCAAAGTCCCAGCATTGGGAATCTAGAACTTCTAAACGAATAACAAGTAGAACCGGTGATGTATCGACGTTATTGCCACGTTTTAAAAAGTATCATTTATAAGCAAAAAAACCTAATAAAATGATTAAATACATTACTTTGTGAAAATTAAACAAACTCAATAACATAATTAACTAAATCTCAAAATAAACTGCAGTATTATTTTTTTTAGGTTATTATATAGTTTAAATAAGTCTATCTAGACTGAAGCTACATGTAGACAAACGATAAAATTTATCACATAGCAGTCGTGTATTTGTTCGAAGTAAACATTTAATTTATGTCTTAACTATATATAAATATATATATATTTAAATTATTAAGGTTAGTGCTTAACCATGATCCCATTTAATGTTAAGCGGTGATTTGATCTATGGTGGTAAAACGCGCTAACCAAATTATTACTACCATAAGCCCGTTCGCTTTTCCCTTGGAAACATCCACGCGATTTGTTATCCAGTAAATTTTAAACTGCTGAGCAGTAAGTATCAGTATGACGTCAATGTCCAGCGAGACGAGAGGCCAGATCTATTTTGAAGTGTTTTTTTTTGCCTTTGGAATGAATGTTACGCAGTGCCGACGTCGTTTAGTTTGGATTATTTACTCTTAAAATGAATATTTCTTTCACATCATAACAGTTTTTATTTCAGTATCTCTTTCCGGTATATTTACAAAAAAAAATCTACTATTTATAAAAGTACCGTTTAATATTATGTTCAAAATAAACTGATATACAAATCTGTTCTGCTTGTGGTTAACGATAATTAAATATTACTTTGAATATATATATTTTTTTTTGGTTTCTCATTCTGATCGCCAAACTTCAGTTTGAAAAGGGCACGTAGTGATGATGATGATTATGATCATACTAATGAAATAAAGGATTTTTTAAAGTGACGAGACGAGGGAGACTTTCACATGTTGGCAATTGACACGCCCGTCAACAAAAACGTATCGCTAATTAGGATGACAACGTTGTGCTCGTTGCCTTGAGACAAGATGTCAAGTCTCGTTACCCCAGTAATTTTACTAGCTACAACGCCCTTTAAACTGGAACACGATAATATTTGCATACTACTGTTTAACAGAAATAGTCGCTACTGTGTTACTTAAACGGACTCCGAGAAAAAAAAAGCTATTACCAAGTATAGTAACTAAAATTGCTATAAATCTAATCATCATCATCATCTCAACCGATGGACATCCGACGTTGAACATAGGTAAAAGAATCTCTGGGAGGCATTGAACTCAAACGGGGCAAAATCATGATTTGAGGATTACTTTATAAGAAATCAAGGGAGAAATCTTAAAAACACCCTGCTTTTGAGGAGATGGCAGGATCATGTGGGTTTGCACCCACTAAAACTCTCGGTGGTTATTCTCAGTACTTTTGAAGGAGCTGCCGAAATCTCCTATGAAATACACCGGTCCCTCACTGCACCGCGACCAAGTATACCCCGGGGAGTGCCGTAAACTTTCCCTACTACCCTCTCTTTGCTGCTCGCCTAATGGTCAAAGACAGTTTCCACCTTCAAAGCCCACGATCCGGGAACCATTTTAGTCGCCGTCTATGACAGGCAGGGCGGGGTAAAACCTTACAAGAAACCTATGTCCAATATCTTAATATCTTATTTTGCCGAATCAATTTTTTTTTACCAGATATAAAAGATGCTCGAAAAAAACATCAATCAGTCAGATGAAGTGGAGATATTGAGACGAAGGCTGTCAATTACGAATCGCTATCGTTCAGGTAGTATTTGGAGATAGCATCAAAATATATCCTTAGTATGTCACGTACATGGGAGAAGGCATATAGCCAACAGGGGATAACAAAGGCTGATAATGATGATGATGATAATGAATGATGTGTCAGGTCATGCTATTTGCAAATTGATAAAGGTACGCCATCATCGGCGATCAGGGTTAAAATCTTTGAATCAACAACACCTAATAATTTTTTAGACTGACCAGATGGTAAATACACAAAGAGGCGTTAGTTAAGATGATATACACGGCACCAATTCGTACTTCTCTTGGGGCATATGATGTTGAAGTCTCGGTACCCCAGCGATTTCAATAGCTACAGCGCCCTTCAAACTGGGACAGTAACATTTGCACAGTACTGTTTGCCGGAGATATAGGTGCTGCAGTGCTACCTGGATGGTCTCTGGCAACAGAGGCCTACCACCAGTAAAGTTATTAGTTAACATGTATACTTTACCGCCCCAGCGACTGTTTCCGCCGTGAAACAGTAGTGTGCAAACATTACTGTGTTCAGGTTTGATGGCCGCTGTAGTTAGTGTAATTACTGGAGTAACAAAATTTAACAACTTATTTCTTAAGGCGACGAGCGCAATGTCATCCTATCTAGCGCCACATTATGGGCAAGTATCATTTACAATCAGGTGAATGTTTTGTTCATCTCATCGCTCAGTCGAATAAAGAAACAAGTATAAACAGTAATAGGTTTTCGGTGTACGATTTCGTGCGTCACGCAATGTATAAATCATAATTTAATTTGGACATATCCCAAAGTACATATTTCCTTTAAATCATCTAGAAATGATCCTTTGATCTTCACTAACAACAAAGTAAACTTCCCTATATCCGTTGAAATATAAATATAAATAGTAAACACGGGGCCATACATACATGGTAGAAACACTATGAAGCTTACGACGCCCTATTTTCGCTTGCACAAAATTTATGGAACCTTCATGGGGTTCCGTGTACATCTATAGTTAAAGTGTGCACACTATTGTTACTATTATTAGCGATTCTTATAAACGCCTCCTGCGCTTCCACTCATCAATATTATGTTAAGTGATATTGTATTCATCGCCGTGTAGATAGATCAGTCTGCCACATTCCAAGTACAGGAGACTCGAGCAGCGCATCCTTACTCTCGTCTGACACATAACATACTACCCGTTAACGCAAGCTGTTATACTATTTTAATAGATTATTTACCACTACCCACATTAGTTGTTGAATGTCACATCAAAACTGACCATCAATTTTGTTCTGAAAGGAAACTCGACATTGCTTTATATAAACCATTTTTGATCCAATTAGCTTCACAGATGGTGCGATTGCCCACACTATTTAGTATGATTTATCCTTACTGTTACTTATTCGACGAATGGACCAAAGGAGGGAGACAGTCACTTGATAGCAAGTAACACGCTTTTTTATTAACAAAGTGGCGCTACTTAAGATCATATACATAGCAGCAAACCGCACTCGTCTTGTGATGTCTGATATTAAGTCTTGTTACCGCTATAATTTCATTAGATACAACGCCCTTCAAACCGGAACATAGTAATGTATGCCGCACTACTGCTTGGCGTTAGGAATAGGAGCTGCGGTGATGCCTACCTAGAAGGTCTCCAGTAACAGACACATACCACCAGTAATTTTATATAGTTGTAGTATACTAACATAGTATATCATTATAACTTCAACAATTTTTTTATGAATAACATATTTTTTTTGTATAAAAAATATGACAATATTGTCTTTATCTTGTCATCGTGACAACTACCCTCACATATAATCAAGACAAAGAAAGATAAGGGTTCTTTCGCACGGCAGTCCATTTCACATATCCGTTATGTCGTATACGTTTTTGTTAGGCGATCGCGTATGTATTAAGTTGTATGATAGTGAGTTCACACAAACGTTTCCTTTTAAAATATGTATTTACTTATACATATGTATAGTTATTTGCGCATATATTTCAACCCAGCACATAAGGGTGCTCCAATTCAATCATGTCCACAGTTGATGTATGGAAGAAATCGCTTTGAGCGATAAGACGCTTGTTGTCTTAATCACGCTTGCATTTTTAAATCTTGTTTTGTTGTGAGCCATTAATGAATACATAAATAAATAAATAATATCATTAATATACTACAATCCTTAAAATACGAGATTTCTGTTTGTACGCGATGTGAACACTATATCCGGTAGTGATGTATCTGTCACAACTATCTTGTAAAGACACACTTCCTACGTGTATTAATCCTAATGTGTGGAGATTTTTAATGCATCATTTTTCCGACTTATACACAGTCAATAATGAAAGCTGAACAAAAATTGTGACAAGCTGGTATCTCCAATAGATAAGAAATGAAGGAGAGGTAGACTATGTAAGTGATGGAGTGTGATAACAGGACTGATTGGAAACATCCGGTGCGAGTACACTTGTTAGATGAGAATGGAATCAGTTGGAGGAGGCTTTTACCGCCTTAGACGCTCCTCACTATTACTATACTAATATTGGTTAATAAAACAAAATATTATACATGTATCTCCTCTATAACACGGTATTCTTATAAGCCGTTTTCATCTCCCTCGTATAACACGTGTTTTCCTCATATAACGCAAGGATTGCCCACGTTATATTTGTGTTTTGGAATTATTTTATTTGAAATTAACCGTTTTTTGTTTACATACGTATAAGCTTTTCGCTTAATGTTCTTACTGTGATAATAATAAAACGCACAAAGTTAACATAATAAAGTTTTTCCTTAATATAGTAGTAAAGTAAAGCGCGTTATACAAGAATGCTCGAACAATGCGTTTTCTTATAACTCGTTTCTGTATAAGCAAAATATTATAATTTACTTATGTATACATTTACACACACATATTTATATATATCATAATGAAAATTGGTTTTGTTTGATAGTCACACACGTGAAAACTAGTGAACGTATCGATATGGGAACATGATCATTCGACGCGGTATGATTTGTAGATGGTTATAGGCTGTTTATTTTATCAACATCATATATCCTTTTTCGTTTGATTTCTAATCAAGTTTTATAATTATTTTTCATTTCGTATTATATATGCGGTTGCCATGGTAACGATTGCTATAGAAAGTCATGTGCGATTGCAATTGCTCCCAATGAATATTTCAGATAAATTTCATGTCTAATTTTATATTACGGTTAACAAAGCGGAGAGGGGAAGAACCGCTAGTATAATACATAGTTAAAAGAACTATTGCATTTAAAGGTATTGTTATAAAAATATAGCTTGTAAAAGTAGGGAATTAATCATCATCATGATCATTACAACCGATGGAAGTCCACTGTTGGATATAGATCTCTTGTGATGTGTTCCACAAAGCACGGTTTGGCGCTATATGAATCCGGTGGCTCCCAGAAATTCTTTTTGTTACCTAGTGGGGGTCTGCTGACGCTGCGCTTTCTAGAGCCGGGTAAGGTATTAATAAAAACTTTATTTCATTTATCATGTGAACTAACCCTAATAAGCGTAGTTTGTATAAATAAAGTTCTTTAATGCGCTATTTTTTCTGACTTTGATTGGTCTGCGCAAGAGATGTTGCGTTTGATACCTGTAGACAAGGACGGCAAGTTTCTGATTGTCTTACTGATTAGCTTTCATGTAGCGTGAGTGATGAGTAGCGTTTACTTTACGTGCAGACCTTGACCCATTAACAGTTAGAATAATGGGTCAATAATATAATTTTTGCGACAAAGAAGTTACTTTTGGTAGATCTCTGTTATAGATCGTCTTTATATCAAACGAAAATACTGCAGCGATTGTTTCTGCCAGCGAAACAGTAGTGTGCAAACATAATTGGCAACCGGTTTAAAGGGCTTTGTGGTTAGTGAAATTACTGTGGTAATGAGACTTAACGTCTTATATCTATAGGCGATGAACACAACGTATTAATAGTGTACATAATACTAACTACCGCCTCTATGTTATGGGCAGACACTATCAAGGTGTATATTTGTATATTATATATAACATCTACAGCGACTATTTGATAGTTAATATCAATAATCAATACTAATATTATCGGAATGAAATAAGTTATTATTTATAAAGTTCGAAGATATTGCAATTAAATTGTTCGTATCCATAAAAACCAGCTCTAGGTAGTAAACGCCATGGCATAATATTAACATACATATATACCAGCGATTGTCAACCTGTGGTATGACCTATGCTGTGAGGGTTACGCTGGATCCCACTGAGAGCATGTATAAATTATATTGTTAATGATGAATTTGAAACAGTATTATGTTTAAAATATGTAATTTAAAACGAACTTTATAACTAAGGTGCTACAGAATAAAGAGAGTACATTACAAAGTTAAGATTGATAATAGATAGAGTTAAAAGGTACGAGACACATTTTTAGGAGTAGATAGCTATTAGAGGAGAAGTGGTACTCATAAATGAAATATTTTATTAAGAGGTGCAAGAACGAAAAAAAAGATTGGGAAGGACTGATGTAAACAATAGGCAAGTCCTCTTAAGTATGAATATAAAATATAATCGACGTTATAACGTATTAACTCTAAATGGGTTATAACATATACATACCTTCGACCGCATGCAAACCAGAATTGATTACGAGGAGTCTAAATATTTTTTAATCGTTATTTAATTATAAAAGAAATCACCGGATGAGATAACATATATTTAGATATTATTACGCTGTTAAAATATATACATTGGATATCGTTAAAATGTATAGGTTGTAGCTATGATAACGAACGTAGACGGCATTGTTAGAGTAATAAAGTAAATTACTTCTATTGTACTGGTTTAGAAATATTAATCAACCTGTGCGAAACAGCCGGATACTGGTCTCTTTAAAACATATATCCTGATAAATTAAATTAATCCAATACAAAAAAGAAGTAAACTTGTGTAAGATAATGGTAAGTTTTTTCCTACCCGTCTGAATTGCACATACTATTACTTATGTTTTCCGGTAGTCATTCAAACGAAAGTCAGATCTTCAATTTCTACTCTTTCAGATCTTCGACTTGATTGTATATTAACATTAGTATTAATTAGATAAAAATATATACAATAGGTTAACAATTAAGTGATCATAACATAGTGTTGGATAAGAGATGAGCGGGCTGTGTTCCTGGTGATAATTAATACGCCTTGCCTATAACAAAGTGGTCTCTATTCTCTGATGAAGAGCGGCGCTTGGTAGTAATTTTGACTATTATAGTTCATCTGGTATTGGGATCGTGGACCCGGCTGTCTACGAGCTGATGGCAAATTGGTACTACGTGCTGGCGTATACAGTACCACATTGTGCTTGTCGTCTTGAACATAAGATGTTGTTTTCTTACCGCAGCAATTTCTTTAGCTACAACGCCCTTCGAACCGGAACACAGTAATGTTTTTACAGTAAAATTTATATGTATGATGTCAGGTGATACGCTATAATAATATAACGCTGTTTGAAATGTTCACACTGCAGCTTATTGTGTTCATCCCTTTGAATGATAGATGTCTGCTAGTTAACTAGGGGGCCCGTCAAACTAGAACAGTAATATTTACAGACGAGTTACATGTATATGTTAAGTTTCATTACCTCGGTAATTCACAATAGCTACAACACCTTTTAAAGTAGAACGCAGCAGTTCACAAAGTTGTAGGCAGCAATAATAAGTTGTAGTGGTACCTAGACGGCTGGAACACGGCAAACGTTTTGGCGGAAAAAATTTTTATACTACAATGGTAGTTGGTAAAGCTGGTCAGACCCCCTATCGCCAAATGTGTGTTAAATGTAACGAAAATTACTATTACTATGATACTACTATGAAATCAAAGAAATGGTTAGCAATCACTTGGTTAGTAGACAGGTTAAAATGGACCTCCCGCTCCTAGTCGACTTGTGCAACCAAATAGTAGTACAGGTGGAAGCGAGAGGTGTGATCACTACGTTACTGCGATTAATTCAAATCGCGAGCCAGTTTATGATAATTCAACTGGAATGAGCACACAACATCCGAACAGTATCCTCGCGAAGGTAACATGTTTTAAAACACTTACCTTACTTTTATATCAGATATCACTAAACTTTTTGACCACAAGGCTTGATTAATGCATAACTTTAATCCTGGTGACCACTGATATGATTTTTTGTGTTTTAGTTATTAACCGAACGTGACGTATAAATACGTCAAACGGAAACAATAGCGAGTACGGGTAGAACATATAAATACGTCTTTGAAATATATGTTGCGCCCTGAAAGGGTGTAAGGGGACACCTCACAACAACATACGGGACTCAAGCCAACCTCACCTGCTCCTGGTGCACCCTGACTTCCACCAACTTGCATTTGGCCAGCGTGGTGGGAAGTGGCCCAAATCTCCAAATATGAACCTTTACAAACGACGGCCATTAGTGCCCGGCGATACCTGAAGCCCTGCTGACTATTGAAGGTTGTGGAAGCCGCGGGATAGAGCCGGTGCAGATTTAATCGATGTGGAGATCTTTTGGGGAGACCTATGTCCAGCAGTGGACATCTATAGTCTAATGAGGACAGGCCCTGGAACGGGTAGGACGCAAAAAAAATATATGAAATTACGTTCTCTGTGCGTGACGGCTTGTAGTTCGCTGGCCTAATGGTTAAAGCATGCGTGGTTCATTCCGAAGGTCGCGGGTTAGAATCTTGACATGCACCAATGACTTTGATATTTAAGTTATGTACATTTGTGAACTTTAGTTACAACAGCGAAATACAAACGGTGAAGGAAAACATGGTTTGGAAACCTGCACATGGATTAGAATTTATTCTAAGGTGTGTGTGAAGTCACCAATCCGCTTTGGGCCCGCGTGGTGACTATAGCCCATCGCCCTCATATTCAGGGTAAGCCTATGCCCCAACAGTAGGGACGTAAATTGGCTGTTGAAAAAAAAAGCGTAAAGTACTGACACGTCCTATTGAAAGAAATCGCGCCCGTTATATCTTGCGCAATTAAAAAGGGAATTCCCCGGTTAACAGGTTAACATATTTATGAAGAAATAATTGTGACCTAAGAACACATAGAATATATTTAGATAATAAAATGAAACTGTTAATTGTAACTAAAGTGTGAAAGCTTTACAATAAAATAAACAATTATGTTTCAATGCATTTTAAAGCATACCTTAACATGGTAATATATGTCACATTTTTCTGTGGATCATGTTCCGCTGAGCACCACTTTGGTGACCTCTACTTTTATATAGTTAATACTGCAAGAGCAAGACTAACATCGCTATCACTACAAATATTTCTTTTATTTAACTAAATAAGGAGACGAGCCGGACGTTCACCTGAAGGTTAGTGATACGCCTGCCCATAACAACGTGGCGCTAGTTAGGCTGTTATTACACTGCACCACATTGTAAATTTTTACACACTACTGTTTGACGACAGAAATTGGCGCTACGGTGTTACCTAGTTATCTAACTAGTCTCCGGCGACAGGGACCTAACACCAGTAACAAATAGAATATCAAAGAATCTCTGGTATCGACCGTCTAGATATAGCCCTCATCTCTTATTCCTGCCATCAAACAGTAGTGTGCAAACATTTCGATATTCCGGCTTCAAGGGCGTTACAGCTACTGAAACTACTTCGATAACAATACTTGACATCTAAATCTTAAGGCGGTGAACACAATGTGGTGGATTGTATCCTAATTAGCTCCATGTTATGGGCAGTCGTATCACTTATCAGCAAGTGAACATCTCGGTTGTTTCTTCGCTTAAAAATAATTCATGATAATATTAGTTTTTCTATGACGCCATTCCTTTAACGCAACAAAAAAGATGCCTTTGTTTGTCATATGCGACGATTATGTAGTCGCTTCGTGACTACACTGTCAAACGAATCTACACAAGCTGTAATTCCCCGGAATAATGTTCCAATTTTCCCTTTTTTTTTCATGGGGAAAACCTTTTCCTATTTCTATAGCAGCTGCGAAAGAGTTTAGTCGAACCCTTACAGGCTAACAACCTCAATGTCCATACTTTCGTATACTATCGTTTAATAGTACAATTTACTGTTGAATGATTTAATTTAATGGTGGTAAGTGATACATCACAAGTATATATACATATTGACGAAGCTTGGACTTAACCCTTGAATATATTTAAGTAGAATATATAATACAATAAAAATATCAAGGGAACAGTATTAACTGTTCTGGAGTCTCAAGCTGTTAAAAAAAATTAGACTAAGGTAACCACCTGTATGGAGCGATTAAGGGTCTTCGGGGTTATGAGCTTTAAAGATGTGGTCCTTACTGTTAACTAAGCGAGCTCGGGATGGACGACAAACACGAGTTTTTTATTCGCTGAAACGACAAGACAAACGAGACGTTTACTTCTAGGTAAATAATACGCATGTCCATAACAAAGTGGCGCTAGTTAGGATGATATATACTGCAGCGCATCGTACTCGTATGGAAATGAGATGTTACAATCTCGTCACTCCAGTAATTTCGCCAGCTACAGCGCTATTCAAACCGGACACACACAGTACTGTTAGCCGGTTGCAATAGGAGCTGTGGTAACCTACCTTGACGATCTCAGGCAACAAAGAACTAACCATCACAAGGTTGACGTTTCTCGTAACGTAGCGAGGGTACTGGAGAGAGTTAACTCTACGTGGTACTTCTCAGGTGTATAGTAGGGAAGTATCAGTGTTTTCAGTGAGAGATCTACGGCCCCTTAGGCAAAGACCATCAAGGAGGTTCCAGAGGATATTTCACATAACTTTGCCTTCCCAGAAGTCAGGGTTTCTTTTGAAGATTATCCCCACGAATGTGCACACTATTAAAGAACTTACCACTGATCGCGTTAGGAGATAAGGTACTTTTAGACACTTACACATCAAAACAAACAGTATGAATAATTTTAAAACAAAGTCATCACAAGGGATGTATGAATAAACAATAAAATCACCTCGCAACTACTTTGCACACGCCTCCAAGGAAAAATTTCAATGATAAACGTAGCGCATATTCATTTAATCGCTAACTAAACACTAGTTTTATGATGTAGTTATGTTAACAAGGCCATGATATATTACTTTGTCGTAGTCAGCTTGTTGTGACTAGGACATTCACCTGGTGTTAAACGATAAGCTTTCTTCTTGAGACGGTAATGAACTCCGCCCTTTTTGGGAATATTCTCAGTGGTCAACCCCTATAACCACATTTTTATAGCATCTCGAAATATCATGATGGATATAACTTAGGTCAGTAAGTCATCATCGGGTCAACTTATAAACACCCACATAGCCTTTCCAAAAGGATCGCCACACCAATCATCCCTGTGCTGCCCACATCCAATACCGTCATGGCTTATTAAGAAACTGCTTATACATTCTTTATCATCAACGATAACTTAATAATATCATATAGACTTCTATATTAATATCTCTCTAGTACCTGAGAGAACATTTATTAATTGGTAAACTTTGACAGACTATTTATCAAGATAAAGAAGCTTCTAGCAGACAAGACACACCGTATGAATCAGATGTGATATCATCATATAGTTATATGGATTAGTATCTGATGATTATGTTTTTAAAAATATCAGGATTTTGTTATAATTTAATAAAATATATACCAGAGTCACAGATGATGAGAAGTCAAGAATAATATTTGTAATGTAGTTGTAAAGAATACACTAAAAAGTTAATACTTTAAAAGTAACATCTTTGTTCATCCAGTGTTACTTCTCCTGCTTTATAATATACAGATATCTATTTATATCTAAAGATATCGTGTAATAACTCTTTTGTTACAAAACTACATTCCGATGTAAATCATCATTTTACAATAACAAGAATATGGACAAAGGAATTAAGTTTTTTCATATTTAATAAACAAGTGGTATCGATTTTCCTCTGGTCTGAAGGACGCATTCCTACCCTTAATACTATATAAAAATTACTGTCATCGGAAATGACTAGGATATTGAGATCTAAGCCTAATGAGACTTGAGTCTAACCTAAACTCTAAGAGCGGAAAGTGATGTGCAAACATTCTTACTACCACCTCATTGTTATAAACAGTCGCATTGCTTACCATCAGGAGAACCTTCGATTAGATTAAACCTTCTTTTCCATCGGTAAATCTCATAGTCATTCTGAACTCTTACCAGCGACAACCCCTACAGTGGACGCAACATAGGTTCAGACCTACCGTAACAAACAGTCCGATCGACATTTAATGCGTATCAGGTAACATCACAATCAAGTAGTTACATGCAATCTGTTGAAAATAAGGTCATATACTTTAATATGAGAATAAGATAATTTCGATAATTGTGTAAAATTCTTATATCCTCATATGTTACTATTGGTCACATGTTATCCCCCAGCTCTAGTTCATTAAAATGACGTATATTCAATAAACAAGTAACGAAACCGCGAGTTCACGCAATTATGTGCATAAATAGATAACTTACTATTTTTAACTTAGTTGTACTATTATTACTCATCAAACTATTGTTGACAAAAGGTATTAGTGTTTCTTTTAGTTAAAAAAATATATGCTGTATTAGATAATAATCGCATATATATTCTTTTTAATAACAAAACATATATGTACTTTTTAAAGGAACCTTTACTAGTGGTACGATTTCTGTAAGAGATCATTTTGGTAGGTATCACAGCAGAGCCTATTTTTGCCACCAAACAGTAGTGTGGAAACTTTACTGTGTGGTTTGTAACAAGGGTGAAGATACTTAACATCTCATATCTGAAGGCGACAAGCACAATATAGTGCAGTGTACATCAGCCTGACTGGTGCCATATACAACTTCATTCATTTTTAAAATATGTAAATCAAAAGAAGCACCCTATTTGAAAGGCGAAATGAAAAGAAAAATATAAATAATAGAGTGTTTTGCATGTTAGTATAATTTAGACGCAATTCGTACGAAAATTATGAACGAAGGGAAGCGCGTCTGGTTGGTGCTATCTATAGCGCACCAACGTCACCGCCTTTGGGTGGGGTTAACGGCGAAGGTCTTCGAAAATCAAGGTCAATCGAGCCAGGATACGGAAGATTTTTCACGGTAGGCTTAAAATAATAACTGTTCATTATAAACCAGCTGAAAACTATGTACGATATCCTTAACACAGTAGATGCGACTACAGGGACCTTATGTTCGAATAAACCTTTAAACATCTGATGCAGAGCAATGAGACATTACAGCCTCAATAGTTTCTTGAATAATACCACAACCCAGTCATCCAAGATGACATGATTAAGAAGAATAATATTTTTTTTAATTTGCACCATATTCAATTGCCTAAAATTTTGTGTCGTGAAATAATACACATTAACCAAAACAAGGTGGTCCGAAGATCCGGTGAAAGTAGCGAGAAGCAGCTGGATGCGGGCAGCGCAGGATCGATCGATGTGGTGATCTTTGAGGGAGGCTTATGTCCAGCTGTGGACGTGTTCGGCTGATATTGATGACGGTGAATAAACCGAAACATACAGATGTACAAAGAAACTTCAGAACTGTCTTTTTAGTATAAGTATATAAACCTAAACAAACCTCGCCTTACAGCGCTCAGTAGAGTTATATAAATTATATTTAACACATTATCACAACACATTGTTTGATATTTTAAAACTTTTCATTATCTTTTAGTATACGTTCTAAAACATCATAACGGGTTTTAAAACGCGAGTTTTATAAACAACATTATAATAACTAAATCTGTGCTACTTTCACTCATATATTTGTTAGATATTTACATTAAAGCTAATATAAAAATATCTAGACAGATCATTAAAATGTATGTAGACAGCGACAATAGTACATATTCTTAATGTTGACGCAATTTAAGAGAATAATGTTATTTTATTATTTACTTTGTATACAAAATTAAAGCACAAACAGCAAAAAAGTAAGAAAAGATAAAGTCACTTCATTGTGTAGTAAATATAAAAATTGTACAAAAAAAACTTCAATCGTAAACAAGTGTTTGTTACTAGTGTTAATGTACATCAGAATAGATAAATCTACATTTACGACCAACATCGAGTAATACACAACACGCGGTATATACGTAAAAAATCCAGTACTCTAAAGTAATATAAAAACGGAGAGTTGAAATAAACAAACCTGCATTATTATGCCTAACAGCCAGCCCTTAACACCGGTTTCCGTAGGTGTCACTTCGGTGGACATCAAATCCGTGGTCATTGCCATCGTGGTCGAATATAACTCCGTCGTTAACTCCGTCACATTCATTTTATTTCTTCTTAATAAAACAACTCCAGATATAATTTTAAAATTAAAATCACACGACTAAAAACTCATTTGTAAAAAAAAAATCATAAACTATACCGGCAACCTAGCTTCACTATCGAAATTAGACGATTAAAAAATTTAATTCGTTTCGCGCCAAAATATATTCGCACGCACTCATCTGTAACAGTTAGCACTGCAATAGGACGTTGTAAACTGATAATGGTATCGTTGAGACATCTGATAAGGCGATTCCACCATACGTATATACGGGCACAGTTGTTTCTAGAGCCCAGTCAGTCGACGGCGACGCGTCTGGGCAACGCGCGGACCGGCAACATACTAAATGCGATGCTGGTGTTAAAGGAAAACACGACGACCTAGCGAGCAATACGCCATGGCCCGGAGTAAGTATCAAGCTGGCCTAAATGTTACTAAACGTCAAGTAGCTACTTGAATGTTATTACCAAATGATTTGTTGGGAAAAGTGTTACTTAAAAAAAAAGAATTTCAACATAACCGTATTATGAAGTTACCAACACAACTGTGCCTTAATTATTATTTACTATAGTGACAACCTTCATTAACATTTATATAAATTGCGCGGGAAATGAAGCGTATATTTTTTACTTTTCCGCACGAAGGAGTATGCATAATCTATTCTTCCTTATTAAATTTAACTTACAGTATATATGTTATATATATATTAGTGCTTACGGACTTAAATAATTTTATTAAGAAATATAAAAAAATTATATATCTCTGGAACCATAAGGCCTATCGACTTTAAACTTGGTAGAGATATTGCTTCTGCTATTTAGAGGTCAGCTAAGAATAGATATTACAAAACTCTTCCTCTAAACAGAGTTGCCGGGGCGTAACAACCAGCAAAAGCGGATGAGGAACAGCTAATTATATGTATCAATGTTTAGGTAAGTTTAATAATTTACATATTGCGTAACAATAAAATTTGTTTAAGAACTTGTATTATTTTTAAACCATTACAATCTTAAAACAAATTATTATGTTTGTACAACATTATAATAACAAAAAGAAAATTTACAAATGAATTGTAAACTGTGCGAATGTGTCACACATTCCGCATGTAATGTTAAGATCACTTAAAACAAATGGGTATGTTTTGAGGCATCCTGAGACAATACGCTTAACATAATTAGATCAAACATATATAAAATCATATAATTATTATTCTACTTGCATTCAAGAACGAACCATATAATTGTTTCATTGTGATCAATACAAAGTATTTACTAACCGATAGCCCGTACGCGCTTAAATTAGGGAAGTCGCAGGTACGAATCTAACCGAGCTCGACTTCCGGTTAAGGAAATTCGTGAGAAAACCGATAGATTCCAAGATCAACTGTCGAGGGAATGTCACATCGGTTAACTTGAATTACTCGTAATGTGGCAGAAGTTGGTGGAATATTTTATTAATCAAGAAAAGTTATTAAAAGCAAATCCGCAGCGGATCATACGTGAGTGGTGACTGTTGGTAGGTTTCTATTGCCTAGCCCTTTAGTCTCGGGCTAGTAAGAACAGGACTAAGGTAAGCCCTGCCTGCCGTAGAAGGCGACTAAAAGGACCTAAAAGTTTTGCGGGCCTTGAAGATTGGGGCCCTTATCGCTCAACAAGCGAATCTGTGTGGGACAGCCTAGGAGGGTTAAGCCACTCCTTAGAGACGTGTTTAAATAAAGTGTAGAAAGGCACCGGTGCGTTCTATAAAAAATCCCGGAGTGTCTCCGAATGCCCTGATGCAGATCGCCGAGAGGGTTTTAGTGAATAAGAATCTCACATAACCTTAATTTCCCCCCAGAAGCAGGGTATCATTCGAAGGTTCCCCCCCCCCCCGAAACAAAAAAAAATTAGGTATGTATCACCGCATCGCCTATTTCTGCCGTCAAACATTACTATGTTCCGGTTTGAAGGGTGTTGTAGCTAGTGTAATTAAGACGGTAACGAGGCTCAACATCGTGTTTCAAGCGAGGAGCGCAATGAAGTACAGCGTCATATTATAACAAGTGCCACATTGTTATGGGCAGGCATATCACTTACTATCAGGTGAACGTTCTGCTCGTCCTGTCGGTTAATTAAATAGAAAAAGGAGTATAGATAATCTACTAATCCATTTAGAATATTTTAATATTTACATAAGTGGGTCACATCATGGTACTCACCATTGCAAGGACTTTTTTCTGACGTCAAACAGTAATCAGCAAACATTACTGTAGTTCAGTTTGATGACTACCCAATTTCATTAGCGTCAACTAATGAAATTGAGGGGCCTATGGGTGACGTCATCTTAACTCGTGTGACAAGGACAAATGATAGGCTGAGAGCAGCAACAGGTATCTAGCATAATTAGGATGGTATACAAAGCACCTCATTGCGCTCGTCGCCTGATACATAATATGTTAAGTCTCGATATCCCAGTAATTACACTATCTACAACGCCCTTCAAACCTGAAAAAAGTAATGTTTGTAGGCAAAAATGTAACAAAATATAATGATATTTTATTGATTTTTTCAAACGTCCAAACGATAGCTGTTTTTAGAATTTCAATATCTTCACAGCATATTACTGCATAACTAGCAGGTAATAAACATAAAAGGCGTAGAGCTGCGGCTTTTGTTGCGAGTAAGTTGTCATCAAACTAAAAATAACTTGTTAATATATAGAAATATTAGCAATACTTTTAAAACTAACAAGTTGTCAAAGTCATAGATACTCTTTATGTTATGTCGTTATTAATATCCAACTGCTTCTAGGAAGATATGAGAATAGGGTTATTGGGTAAAAATTGTTACGAAGGTTAAGCTGGTATACTATACTATAAGACAGTGGAACTTCTGAACTGTCAGTCTACAGCAGGAGAAGATTTCGCGATATGAAGTATCGTGCTCTACTCAACCTCTCTCAACTGATTTAATAATTTTATCATCTATGTAATAAATAACATTATAATATTTCTTCTAAATACTGTTGTAAATTTTAGGTTGTCATATTATTAATACTCAAAATCTGCAACATGAAATGGCAGTAGGTCGACCGTGTCTGTCGTATCAGTTACAGCCGATGGGGAAGAAAAATCTTGCAGTGGAGGCCGCGTACAGAACGCAGAAGTATAGAACACCCTCCTTCCTGATGGACGGAAGTGGGTTGATTCGAGAAGCTGAAAATCGCATTTGGTGGAAAACACTGGAGAAGGTCTACATCCAGCAGTGGTTAAACAAAGGCTGATAATGTTGATGACGGAAATAATACCGAAAGGATAATCAAGGTACCCGTTTAATGACCAATTGCATTAATACCGATAGTGTGGAACGCCACGCGTAGGAACAGACGCGACCCGTTAATTAGTTAATAACAAAATCAATTACAATCACAAACATAAAATATTTTTATGAACCCAGTCGTAGATCATTTATAAACGTGACGAATCCGCGCTATACATATCAAAGATATATAAGCACACGGCGCCGTGTAATTGGCCCCTCACATGGAGTGCGATGCGCTTCATATAGGCAAATAGACAATGCATAACACAGCTCCATAAACCTGTATAAATATTGATCTCCAAAGCTACTAATTGTATGCTATAGATAGTTTCGAGTCACTACAGCTTACCTTTAGTATCGTAACTATGCTGAATAGAAATTGGAAACATAATTTTTAAATATAGATAAGTACAAAGATTTTGGGTGCAGTATGCATATCCCACACGAAATCTTTCACCAAGCCCTTGCATATAATAACCCAGATGCCGAAGCATCTAAACTACCACCAACCTCCTTTACATCGAAGAAATATACTTGAGTCATGTCTATGAGAATATAGTGCTTGTTAAAATGATATACACAACAACATATTGTACTCGTCGCCTTGACATACAAGATTATAAGCCTCGTTACGTTAGTAGTTTCACTAGCTATAACGCCCTTGAAACCGAAATATAGTAAAGTTTGAACCTAGCAATAAAAAAAGTTTTCTTGTATAGTTACAAAAACAATACATCGTCTCGCTAATCTTAGTTGTTATCAATGTTCTGATTACTCGCATGGCTGTCATGTTCTTGTCAATTTTGTTATCATCTAGGATATATCTAAAGGATGGAAGCACTTACGGCTAGTATCAAAAGCCCACGCTTTATTTACTCAGTACAACGAATAGAGAGGGAGAGAGAGAGATATACAAGTACCACAAGGATTCCACAATCACATATAAGTACTTATAATCCTTTTTTTCTTACGTAGCGTGTAGAGGTCTGTGTCGCTGAAAACCGTCTAAGTACTACCGCAGCTTCTATCTCTGCCGCCAAACTAAACTCCAGTTTGAAGTGCGTTGTAGCTACTGAAATTACTAGGTTTATGAGACGTAACCTCGTAAGTGTCAAGGCGATGAGCACTATGTTGTGTTGTATATATCATTTTAACTACCACCACGTTGGTATACGCAGGAGTATCACTTAACTTGAGGTGAAAACATCTCCCTCGTCTCATTGCTTCGTTGAATAAATAAAAATCTAAAATATAAAGACTTAATACATTTCAGAAGCAACGATATACTAATAAACATATATATATATATATATACTATCAACATGACCATTAGCCGATAGATGTCCACTGCTGGACATAGAACCCCCCTCCCCCCAAAGATCCCCACATTGATAAGCTCTGCGCTGCCCGCATCAAGCGGCTTCCGCGACCTTCAGTCGTTTGTAGAGGTTCATATGGGGGGTATGGGCTATTTCACGCCACGCTAACTGAATGCGGGTCGGTGGGAGCCAGAGCCTCGTTTGTTGATTAGCAGGGTGCACCGTGAGTTGTCGTACGGAACCACTTACACCACTATTTTATGTATAAACAAATAAATATGTATATTCAACAGTTTTATTACCCCCATACAAAAACTTTTACAGATTTCAGCGTGCCAAACTTTTAGAAAATCTGCTAATAATAGTAGTCGACCTTCCTCCTGGTTCCATGCGAAATATTTTTAATGCCAAGACAGACGTTTAACATAAACGTACAGTAGCGGCATGTTATTTTTATATTAACCTTGAGAACTTTCTTTTTTTTATTTGTATAGACTAGCACTTGACTACGACCCCACCTGATGGTAAACGGTGGATATAGTCTGCGGTGGTAAAGCGCTTAGTCTAGAAGTAGCCTATTCATTCTGTTCCTCTCCTTCGCTGTTCGCATTAAGGTATCTCGACAAAATAGGGGTGAATACTGCGGTGTGTCTAAACGATACGATGGTAGAAAGCTGATGCCGAAATCAGATCACCATACAGTTCCCGCTCACACTCGCCGAAATGTAATCGGTGGAATACCGAAAGGTTAGCTACTCTACGCTGATGACTTAGGCTACCAATTTTAGTACTTCTCAGCTCATCACCACCGGCCATTACTAGGGCGAGCCTCCCAACCAAATCCAAAGCAACCAGTGTGTATTTGGTAGTACTTAACTACAATTTTTAAATAAGCCATAAAATATTAGAAAGCTTTATTCACTCATAATTTGCAATTACCAGTATAAATAAATATAAATACTAACAGATGAAAAACCTGTATATTTTTTGTTTCACTAATATTAGCTCGGCGTTCATCTATGATGCGCATGCACATGGGAAACAACGTGGAGCTAGTTTCCTAACTATTCACTTTAGAGAAATATAAATTTTGGTCTTCTTCTTCTTCAAAAAAAATAAAAACAAGTTTAATATATCAACTTATTTTCTTTTATTCCACGAAGCAACTAGACGGGCGAGACATTCACCTGATGGTAAATGATGTCCATAACAACGTGGCGTTGGTTAGGATGATATACACTGCACCGTATTGCGCTCGTCGCCTGAATAATAAAATATCGAGTGTCTTTATAGTGCCTGTGGGTGCTACCTACTTAGACGGTCTCCGACAATAGAGACCTGCCACCATTAAGATTATACTCTTCATAGTATTACTTAATACTAAAGTGTATATCACCCTTGATATACACTGCACCGCATTGTTATCGTCACCTTTGGACGAGAAATTTTAATCCTCATACCCACAAACTGGAACTTGGTATCTGTGCACACTTGGAAGCATATTATTTTTATTTGTCAGTGACGACACAAGCGAGACCTTCATGATACGCCTGCCCATAACAACGCAGCACTAAAAAGATTGGTATACACAGCATCAAATCCTAAACTTCCCAGTAATTTCACTAACTACAGCGCCTTTCAAACGAGGCTACAGTAATGTTTGTCCATTACTATATGGTTGGAGGTGTAGATGCTGCAGTGGTTTCGCTTTCATCAGCTTTGTAACATTGGCTATTAAAAACTATAAAAGAAAAAGAATTAAATCCTTTTGCTTCAAAATGGACACAAGCAAACCTATGCTCTCTTTTCTTACAAAATAAAGCATTTAATATTAGTTAGATGATTTTTAATAGTACACAATCTAAAACTAAAGTAATGCATGAAATCGAGGAATTACGAGATAAGCCTGTTCTTATATCAGGTATTTATGAATTACAGATAGCAAATATCTTTGCATCAGCACTGTATCTAACTCGACGTTGACGGTGAAACCGATAAATTAT
Organism: Ornithoptera priamus; assembly: GCA_029034505.1. NCBI lineage: Eukaryota > Metazoa > Arthropoda > Insecta > Lepidoptera > Papilionidae > Ornithoptera > Ornithoptera priamus. The sequence goes on from JARDWD010000584.1 coordinate 2,372,141, forward strand.
TACGTAGACAATTACAAAACTTAAAAAAAATTATAATCGATTTGTTCTAGTTTGAAATATTTTCCGCTTCCGTCCATAAATAAAATTAAAACCTCGATTAAACAAACACAAAAAAATAACTTACTTTTACTGGTGGTAGGTCACTATTGCAACTACGCATATGGTTAGGGTAGCGCTGGATCTCGGAAACTGAAAAGAGAGGCCCTGGGGAGACCCCCGACTACTTGGGTGACGATGATCAATAGAGATCTAAAGAATAACAAATTGACAGAAGCTATGATACAAAATAGAAATAGATTTAGAAGAATAACCAGGTGGGCTCACCGCATGTAAAGACGGGACAAGGTCTAGCGAGATGAAGAAGGTCTCTTTTGCCGAAGACCGTTTAGGTTGGTACTATCGCAGCGCCTATTTCTGGCTACCGAATAGTCATATGCAAACATTACTGCGTTCCAATTTGAAAGGCGCTGCAGCTAATGTAATTACTGGGGTAACGAAACTCAACGTTTTACGTCTCAAGCGACGAGTGCAATGCGGTACAATGTATGTCATCCTAACTAGCGCCAGAGTGAACGACCGGCTCATCTCGTAACTTAATTTAATAAAAAAAAAAACATTAATAATGTCGAACACACTATTAAAAATAACATGCTGACGTAGTAGCTAATCGCTTCCCTAATATGACGGTCTTAGGTTCGATTCGAGAAATTGGTTTGTGATAGGATTGTTATCATCTTACCACATTCATATTGAAAATATACTATTACTTACATTGCTGTATGTTGGTGGTCAACATATAAGAACCAGATTTGTATGGACGAGGAAACTTGTCACTTCAACTGTTATTTAGAATGTTAGACTATAGTAAATTTAAAAAAAAAGTGTTGACTACATTGTTCTACGAAGCTATGAGACTAACTCGACGTCCACGTGACTGTTAGTAATACGCATGCCCATAACGACCTGCCGTCAGGATGATATACACAGCCTCACAATGTGTTCACCGCCTTGACATGGAATGTTACGTCTCGTTACCCCAGTAATTTCACTAACTACAACGCCCTTCACCAGAACACACAGACGCAAACCAAACTTTTTTTGTTTTACATGGGGGAAATGCTTTCGCACACCTGCCCTCGCGAGCGTTTTTGCTGTCGCGGATTACGTCGAACATGCTTCGACTAAAACCCCCACGATATTCTACCGTCGTGGATTTACAGCGGGCCACGGGAAAGTTATCGCACACGCGCAGCTTCACGCACGTCCTAGTTTCGGTCTTTTATCGTCACCTGGGCAATGGATCCCCCCGAATCCGTAACCTGAAAGCCATGAGAGCGACGAGACAAGACTACCGACTCGCTGCAGCGGATCTGGTCTTAGGGTCCGCCACAATCTGTAATACGGCTGCAGAATATAAGGAGAATGGCGGGACGCAATACTGACACTTCTCTTCCCCCGCGGCCCCGCCTCCATGGCAATTCGAGGTCCTGTTCGGGGAGCGGTGATACCTACCTAAACTGTTTCCGGCAACAGAGACCTACAACTAGTAATATTTCTAAACACCAACGTTCTAACTCTATTATTATATAAGGAAACTTTACAACAAAGTCAATATACAAGCGAATATTTTTACTACCTATAGATGGCGTTAAAATAAATATTCAATATTCAAGGCTTTTTATCAAATGGCAAAAATATTCAACTGCTTTCTTATTACTTTCGAAAATACGTACGCTCTACCGCACACGTTAAGGAAAAGTTTTTAATCTAAGCCAAAAGAAATATAATTTCACCAATAATATGAAGGAATGAAGTAAAAAAATATGTCGTATTTGTACTCTATTGTCGGAGACCATCTTTAGCACCGCAACGCCTACTTCTACTGCCAAACAATAGTGTATACAAATTACTGTGTTCAGGTTTGAAGGGCGCTGTAGCAAATGTATAATAATAACTGGGGTAAGGACACTCAATATCTTATTTCTCAAGCGACGAGCGCACTACGGTGCAGTATTTATCATCCCATTCAGCGCCATGTTGTTATGGGCAGGTGTATCACTTACCATCAGATGAATGTCTCACTCATCTGGTTGGTTCGTGGAATAACAAAAAATAAGTTGATATATTTAATTTGTTTTTATTTTTGTGAAGATCAAAATTTATACTTCCTTAAATTTTTATTTCATAAAACATTTTTGTACCTAATGCATTAGTAGAAAAGTCTGAAAACCTTGTGTTATTAATGTGCTATTTAAATATATATTCACAACTTGTAATAATAACAATTCAATCGTATCTTCTGTCTAGTATGTATTGGGTAATAAGGAATGTCTAATATTGGATAAGATAACATATCTACTTATTAATAATAACCTCCACTTAACAAGGTATTAATCGGGAACAAGAACATAATCAAATGCATTAATAATCTGTATTTGAATTATATAAATTGTAACCTTTTGTATGTATTATGTTTACTAAGTTTAGATTGTAACGAAATGAAAGTGTAAATGTACTTACAACTGCTCTTAATTTTTCAGATCTTTGATACTTGATGGTGTTATTAAGAACATAAAAGAAGAAATTTATAATACAATAGACTATTATTAAAGCCTTTTAATGTTTACTGCTCAATATTGACTTCATCAATTTTTGGTGGAATCATCGCACCTGTCTATTTTGGTATGCAATAAGGTTGGGTTATCAATTTTTTTAATGTCTCATAAAAAGTTGCTTTTTACTAGAGTATTTTCATCTTAGTTTTATTTGTCAATCTTAGGATAGAGTAGTTATTCATTGCTTTCTTCAAGACCCACACTTATACATCCATTAATTGCTTTATTTACATAAAAATCTTGCTAAACACAGTTATAAGTAAAAAATCCCATACCATTAGTAAAATTATTAAAATATCTCAAGCCGACTTAAGTCCCATATACTCCCCACATGTTACAAAAGGCAAATAAAAGAAAATACAGTCCAGATAAAAGACTACTTAAGAATAACTAACTACACTTGACAATATACTTTTTTATATAGCTAGTAAAGTAACAAACTACTGACAGAGAATAGTTTGACAGTTGATTTAAATAGCATAATAAAATTATTATAAGAGGATTTAAAACATTGTGAAGTATAGCAATTTATAATAAAGCTCTATAGTTAAATAAATACCTACTACTTTTTTGTGTATTTGTTCATATTTTAATTTTACCATGCATTTTAGTACAATAAGCATGAATAACTAGTGTGAATAATGTGCCTAATAAGCTGTGTTATTTGATTTAAATTAAGCCTAAAGTACTGATGGTAAATTGTAAGTACACTACAATATTGACATTTTGTAAAAATGTTTGACTGATCTGTTTTATAATTCATTTTCGACTAAATTAAAACTAAAAATTATTTTTACTTCATTCATTTAATGTTAAATGTTAAAATCAAACACTTACCTCTATAGTGGGTTGAGGAGATGTCAGTAATTGGACCTCACCTTCAGCATTGGATATGGTCCATATTGCCACTGAGGTCACTACCACCAAATATACAGTCCTTAGCTTCAGCATTCTTAAACTGAAATGAAATTTGACATAAAATTATTATACATTCAACATGTTAGTTTAATAGGCAGACAAAGATAAACAGTAATTTAAAATATAATTTTAGGTTTTTAACTATTGATGTATGTTAATATCTTTGGCCAATAATAGGAACATGTAATATTATTAATTTAATAAGGATGGTTATTTCATCCATATTATTATTATACTCTACGTAAAAAGCACTAGATTTTAAAACTAACAATTGATAGATAAAGCCAATGGTGACTATTTACATACAATCCGTGACCAAAGCAATGACCAACGTCACCGGTGAACTGGTGAACGCCAATGCCTACCTCGAATAATGTTGAAAATGTGAACTAACTATTTTCGTCGCGTCTGATAGATCTTATAGTTTTCAATACTTAACGAACGTCTTTAATACATAACGTAACCTAATTTATTACCAAAAGTTAATTTACATCCAATTATAAGTATACATTTTCTCTTGAATTATAAAAGTGACACTGATGTGACAATAAATGACATTTACTGGTCTGCTATCTATCAGTTGTCATTTCAAGCCCCTGTCTTGGCAAGTTGTGGCTACACAGATTTGCTAATTTCGATATATTTGGAACATAAATATCGAGAACAGCCGAAAACGTAAAAGAGTAATTCTAGACTGGCGTATTGTAGGATTTATTTATTACTGTTTTAGTTCGATTTTATCACAAATTTTAACAAGAAAAATAAAAAATAGATTTAACATAAAAAAAATTATTATTTTGAATTAACAATGAAATAGTATATGTAACCATGATTTTAATTATTAATAAAAAATTACTTCGAAAATTACATGTTTAACTACAGGTAATAGTTTAATTTCTATGAAAAAAGGTACCACATTATTAAATCTTTCTGGTAACATCTGTCAATCATATTTACTGAAACTTCTGATTTTTGTAAACCTTTAGCTTTACCTAAGAGTAATTATAATGCCTCTTGATTATCGTAGATTTAATGGACCTGAAGACAGTGTCTCTTATAAAAGATTTACAAAAGATTTTTCGAAACCCTATGACGAACTTTATCGTGAATTAACCGACTCGAATGGTCACAGAAAAGATGGGCGAGCTCTTGAGGATTCTCGAAGCATAGAATTGTTTTGTATGAAATTTGCTTTACATTGAGTAGTTTTCTGTTAATTTGATGTAAATCTTATAATTAACTTTTTTGCCTTTAGATGCAAGAACTGATATGGTTTCTCAGGCGAAGGGGTCAGCTTACGTTGAATTAAAAAAAACAAAAGTAGTATGCTCGGTATTTGACCCGAGGGAAATACCTTACCTAAATGAATTCAGGTACATACTTCAATTAATTACCAAGTGAAATTGATCACTTTCTTTTTTAATGATGTAAAATATATGTACGGCAATTTTAGTCTACTCGGTCAAATATATTGCGACGTTAAATTCGCGCCATTTTCCTGCTCGAGCCATCGTCGACCGCCTGCTCCTGATGCAGATGATAAATCATTGTCTGTGGCCTTAAGAAAAGCTTTGGAACCAGCAGTATGCAGACATTTTTTCCCTAATTATCAGGTTAGTAATTCATAAGTCTTTGGTCTTCTATTTTTAATATTTCAGAGGTTTTATTGTTTCATCTGCTACACTTCTAGTAGCATAATATTATTACCTATATTTATTTCAAAATAATATATTGTGATTAATATATCAATATTATTAAACAGCAATTATTTAAATTTACAGAAAAACAATTTTTTATGATGGTTTTTAATGTATTAATTTCAGATTGATGTCTTTGTGTATATTATTGAAAATGATGGGGCATGTTTAGCAGCTGCTATCAATGCAGCTGGTTTAGCACTTGCTGATGCTGCTGTTCCTATGTATGATCTAATTACAGCAAGTACTATAGCAGTAATTGAGGACAAAATTTTCGTAGATCCGACGGCAGCTGAAGAGCATTTAGCAATAACTAGCCCCGAAAATAAAAATGTTAACCATGGTATCATAACAATGTCAACACTCTTTGAATTAAAACAAATTACAGACATTATTCAAGTAGGCTCTATGGATACAGATACTGTCATAAAGGCAATGGATATCCTTGAAAAAGAATGTGAGGATTTGCTTTCCAACATTCAGCAAGTATTGGTTATGAAAGTAGAAGAAGATGTAGAATTACAGAAGTCACTAGATGAAGAAGCAAAAATAAGAGAAGAAGCACTTAATGCAAAATTAGCAGAATGGAAACTATTATTAAGTAAATAAAATCTGTTTTGTACTTTGCTTTTTGTTTTATTAATTTTAATAGTAGATTTAATTGGCCTTGAGAGTTAATTTGATAGTTATTGGTAAGACTCGAGTGGAACTTAGTAGGGACAATAAAAATTCTTAGTTATTTTCAAAATGGAATATAAATTTATGTATAAAAATGTTGGTTTAGGTTTAAATAGTATCATTAGTCTATTGATACTAACTTAGATCTCATGTTTTGAGGTGACAAGTACAACATAGTGTGGTGCATACCATCTTATGAGCAGTCATATTGTTTACAGCAAAGAAAATGTCCTGATTTTCTTACCGCTTCGTTGAAATAGAAAGTTTACGAACTACCCTCTTATGATTATGATGAAAATAAATATGTAACTTTTCTATTAAAAAATAAAGCATGCTTGATTATCACTTAATGGTCTGTGATATATCTGCCTGAAAAGAGGAACTTGTGAGAATTTTGTATTAAACATCTGATTACACTTATCATCTGAATAATATCAGTGTCATATAAACTGAAATGGTAAGGTAAGTACACTATTGATGTAAAGGAAATGTGGCAGCATTATTCGCACATGTTACCATGTGTATGTAGATCAGCTATATCTATTCAACCTGCAGCTCTTTTTTGATGTTGGTCGATCTGGTGGTATTTTATTTGAAACCATTTTGGATTCAGTGCATATTATAAATGTTAAAATATTATATACACAGTAAATGTGTTTATAGTTCTAACAAAAAACTTTAAACAGCGAAGTATATGTAAGTAATACTTGCCAATTTTTTTGCAGCACACAATAGTGTGAATTACATTTGTTAGCTCTATGATAAAAGGTTGTTTACCAATGGTTTTAATAGACTTTACAGCAACAAGCTGTGACATCGACTGCTGGACATAGGCCACCATCTACCACTTCTATATATAAAACTTTTTGTAATATGGTATGGGTAGTTCACTCTAATACAGTCAGTGAATCATTTTTGTTTCATAACATTTAAAGTATATACTTTTATATTTTATTACAATTACCTTATAACAAACACTCAAAACTTTCAAACACAAATACATCAATTACACATTCCTATTGACACTTATATGCATCAATTATTGCTTGTGTTCTTAGTTGTGTGAACATTATTTCCATTTTTATAATTTATTAAGTACTTTGAGAATGAACAACTCAATATCAACTATTATATTTTAAAAATGTAAATTAATTTTAGGATTAAACGTTAAAACTCAAATTCATAAGTGATATTGTATTTTTGATTTTATATAGCAATTGATATAATTATAACAAGATTAAGTAATCGTTTATAATGATAATTAATAAATCAATAAACTTTTTTTAGTTCCTTAAGTTTTAATGTATGTTATAGATTATTATACTACAATTATTTAATTTAATGAAGCAACAAAAGGTTCACTTTATGTTATATACCTACATGTAACTATAAAGAGGTATTCAAGATTTTTATACAGCAGTTCTAGACAAGTTCATTAAAGGGTATTCTACATATGTTTTGATTTTTTCTATCACCTCATATGAAACGCACTAGATTGACGCTCACATATTCACTCCTGCATGAAATAATTACCATCAATAAGGATCAGATGAATTTGGTTACCAACTATAGATATTAAATTAAAATAACAGTATTAACTCATAGTCATATTACATTTTGTTTTTTTTTTAATACAATTAATTATAGGAAACACGCCAATTAATCTTCAGGCTTTTCAGGTGGAGGTCCGCAAGGCTGTAACATTTTTTCCATGAGATTGAATTTTCCACGCGCTTTAGATTCATTTTCAACGATGGCGAAGTAACTAAGTAGATCAGGATGTCCCATATAACTGCAACATGAATCTCTATGTTGGTTTGTTAACCATTCGTATTTAGTTGTATCGGCGTGACCTGTACCAATGTATTTACTTTGAAGATGTTCTAGTTGACTGTGTATATTGTAGCGTTCACCCATATTGCTACAATGACAATAGTATGTTAGTTTAAAAGTTAGACGAACAAAGAAACGCGTAGAAAAATTTCACATCCAAAACTGTATAGCAGGTATCGACGAAATCGTCAAAATTAGCAGTGTGGCCAGTGTCTAATAGACATAAATCTTACAGTAATTTATATATTTTTTAATTATATTATGAAATGTAACTAAAATACGTGCAAAGATATTTACATATTTTTCTCAATTATTTTTTTTATTTTATGTCAGGATATGTCGATTCATTACCGATTTGTATTACCTTTATAATACATATTCTGCTTTTACACAAATTTATCCATAAATGATAAAAGCTTTAATAAAATTCTTTGAGTTTTTTTTTAATTTGGGAAATGATTATGTTACAAATTTACATAAATTGTAAAACAATACACTAGCAATATCAAAACATTTGACAGGTCATTTAAAAGGTGAGTTTTAAGCACCATTTTCAAATTTGTTTGATCAATAATATTACAAACAATAATAATTCATTTATTTTAAGTTTTCATAACACATTTTGATTAATCAAGTCATAATGGATAAAATAGATAAGTTAAATGATTATAAAGATGAAGAAATTCTGCGCACAGAAGCAAAAAAACTTAATAATCAAAGAAGACTGAGCGGAAACAAACGGCAAATGGAGAAACAGACTCATTTATTTATGTTCGAAAAATGTCTAACCGTGATTGTAAGTTCTTTGTTAGAGAACGCACGAACATGAGATTAAAATTATTTTGCATTACAGCAAGTCCAATATATGCTTAAAAATGCACATTTGACGTAAACCGTAGCCAAAGACGATTGTGACAACTTTGCAACTTTTTGTGTTTAAGAATAAAATATTTTAAATTTTTACAGCCTAAACCAAAAAATCCAACTCACGTCATCTATGCCTATTACCACAATAATTATATATACAAAATAGAAAAGCTAGATGAAATGTTTAATTTAACTCATCTTCATCTACAATGGAATAAAATAACAAAAATAGAGGGGTTAGACAATTTAACTAAATTGAAGAAATTGTATTTAGGTAATAACTTTATCAGCGTCGTTGAGAATATGACAGGATTAAAATTTTTAGAAGAATTACATATAGAGAAACAGAGCGTAGATAGCGCAGACGCTTTGTGTTTCGATCCGCGGACTGTACTCGCTATTGGAGTAAGTTTTTACATTTGTTTACAAAGACAAATTAAGAAATGTATCGTTTTAGGCAAATGTTGATTTCGAGCTATCTTGTTCTTTTGCATTCATTTCTGTTATCTATAATAGGCGATTTATACGGGTTTATTCACCAACTCGCAATTTTATAATTTACCATGTAATATATAAAAACAAATAACATTTATGATATAGGGTACGGCCTACAAAATTAAATGTAGCTTCCGAATTAAATTATTACCCTTAATGAATTTTTGTCAAATGTGGCTGTTATCCAGATTTTTTAGGCACTGACAGCTTAAAACAACTGATATTAATTATGGTAAAGAAATCTAAAAGTCCCAATGCATTGACATATCTTTGGTTTTACCAGACATAATTACTTCAGTTTATAATTGCTTATGCGATATATGTAGCCGAGTCGAAAATTTTGAGTCTCTATACTACATGCTGATTTCTGCAACTAGTTTTGGATGGTGTGGTGGTTTTTTTTTAACTTAGCTGCTACTCTTACATATACCGCCATAACAGTATTGCTGTAGTCCGGCTGTCTTATGAGCGCGAAAGTATTCTTAGCAATCACTCCACCATCCACACGCTTAGTGCTATTTAAAACCATGTAAAATTGCAGTCGTGTTAGATAATTGTAAATAGAAAAAAAAACGAGAATTAAAATTTCAGGCTACATTAAGAATTTTAAATGTATCAGAAAACAAATTAACTGATGTTGCGTGGGTCAAACCTTTAAGGCGTTTAGAAGTTTTAACTGCAACCAAAAATAAGTTGGAAGACGTTCAGGTATTTTTTCTTTTATTTTAATCACAGTAGTGCTATTGCTATTTGTTTCGTTATGATAAAATTTTATGGTAAAACGCCATAACGTTTGCACGATTTGTATGACTTTTTTCAGAATTTGTGTTAACTCGTGTAAAAAAGAGTCGTCGACATTACTACACTATTTGTTCCTGCCGCTGTGCACCACTGTGCTTAAATGAATTGATTTTTTTCTATTTGTATACCGTAATAATCAATGAACTGATTTGATTAATGATCAGATTATATTATTTTATTTCTCAAGTCGTTGAAAATCTTCGTTGTTTTGTGCTATAAAGGTAGCTCATACCTTTTTTTTGTAGAATAAAGCTCATAAATTGACAAAAAGGAACATTTTGTTGAACCGATCGTTTGGTACATTTTTTCGAATTTAAATTTAATTTAATTTCAAAAACTATTTGTCATACAGGAGGCGGCTGATAATCTCTGTACGTTGACTAATTTGGTGGACGTAAACTTTACTGGCAATCCGATTACAAAAAGACATAGATATAAAGAAATCATAATTGCTAGATGCGTTAATTTACGTAAGTATAACTATTAAAAAAAATTATAGGACAAAAAATGTGTCTAGGTATTAAAGCAATATTTAAGTGTGTGGTCGGATTGTAGAGGCTACAAGTAAATGAATGTCGCAGAAAGTCGCTGGATGCGGGCAGCGTAAAACCGATCAAATTGAAGAACCTTGAGGAAAGCCTCTTGTAGTGTCTTTCGGCTTAGTGATGATGAGTTGAATATCTTGATTTCCATTTATACTAAGATCATGAGACTATAGTCGATTGATTTTTTAGTGACCGTTAACCTTTTCGGCGTTTTTCGTATTTTTTATTTAAAAATATCTTTAATGAACTTAGATTGTCGTATCTGCCTACCTTTGGGTCACAAATCTATGAATGACTTATTTATAATTGAGATTAACCGTTCCACTAAAATCATCTGATTGTAAACAACATCTTTTTTAATATCGACAAGAGTAGGCCAGTGATTCGTTCACCGTAAGAAGATCGTCGCTGCATCACATTACGAAGCTGGTCTATTTAAACAACACAATCTTAAATCAAGTGACTATGCCGTATAACGACTTTCAAATAAGAACACAGTCACGTTTGCGCATTGCTTTAGGTATTAGGTAGTATGCTTTTTCGTGGAGGTGGGGCACAGTAGCTGTGGCTTGGTGATCCACGGTGAAGATAAGAGGAACTCAGGACCATATCCGCCCCAGGGAGTCCGGACAGTGTTCCGGCGCACCCTTACAGTGGTGGAAAAGGCAGGGTTTTCCTCTAGAGATGGAGATGCGCGGCGCAGCTGGCGCTGGTGGGATCACGGAGGTGTGCAAAACCGTTTCTGTTGCCCTGCCTTAAAGCAACAACGGTGGAACATTGTGAGGGTGTTAGTCGGTGCAAGTTCGATATAACCTGTCCTTGGCCGCGCGAAAGCAGGTATGCGAAGGCATTTCCTCCTAGTAAAGAGAATAAAAGTATTAGGTAGTGTCTGCGTCGATGATCTCCAACAACAAAGTTATACCACCGAACTTTAATGTTGATAGCAGTGATATCGCTTATTACTATTTTCTTGAATAGGTATATTGGACACTGTCGCTATACACAACACATCAAAAACGTTCCTGAGAAATTTCGACAAAGCTATTCGACTGCGTCAAATGAACGAGCGACATAAGTTAGAAGTGTCGAAAAAGGGCGCCGACGAATTCTTCGAACTCAACATGATGAAAGGGATAACGCAGAGTGCGTTAACCATACAGGAACAGGCTAAACAACACCCTAGACGTAATGTTTATGAAATTTATTTTAAACTATTGTTATCTAAAATTAACTAACCGTATATCCGATTTAGAATTGGTAATGAAGTTTGGATAATATAAGCTTACGTTAATTATGTACGCATACAAACATTTCTTCAATAAATTCGGTCTTAATCCAGGTTTACTGTTTAAAAATAAATTTTAGTTTATTTGCACTGTATGGTAAATAAATGAAGTTCATACATAACTAAAATTAAATTCAAAATTTTAGTAAGCATTCTAATTTAATATTTGAGTAGAAATATTTATTTACAAGGAAAGTATAAACTTGTTTGTTGGTAAATACATTGATAACACGTTTGATTTTATGTTTACAGTAACAATAATAGATTCTTCGTACGCATTTATACCTCGACCATTATGGCGCGCTAAAACAACGAAACCGCTCGAAAGTGTTGCCCCACCGTCCGAGCCACCTCCCCGTAAGGAATATAATCCGAGCGCACCGCCAGTAAAAGGAATTTTGAAGAAACCAATGCCAATGAAGTATATTTAAAATTTTAGTTCATTAAGTTATTTTATGATCTGAAAAAAATTGAGTTAATATTTTTATATTTACTACGTTTTCGACATTGTACTATGTTTTACACGTACAACTTTATTATGTAAAAATTAAAAAACGAAAATGGACAAGGAAAACTTCATAAAATACTTTTTTTAATTAATTAGGAATAAAATTTTTTTTGTAATGTTTATTATCTTTTTAATAGGATTTGAAATAAATTTGAAAAAAAATTTAAATCATTTTTGTATTCGGCTGAATCACCAGCGTTATCAACGTAAAGATATAAATTATTATTTTAGTAATTGGCTGTTGGTAACATTGACTTTCATAGATTGGTAGTTGTTAAAAAATTACCATTTAAAGTTTTTGAAGCTAAAGCTAAAGTATAAGAAAATGAGATAAATATAACCTAAAATGAATGATAGAATTGCAAAAGCGTTCGAAATCCTTAATGATGAATCAAACGGTAACTTAGTATTTACACTCTCATAGTATAAGTAGTGATCTTAATTGATTTAAAGAAAGAAAGAAAAATATTTTTTTGTTTAAAAACTCCAATTGTTGTGTAGTATTATGTACATTTTTTTTATATTACATAGTAAAAAATATTACTTCTTTTGGTTTCATCAGCACTGTATCTAGGTAATTCAATACCTGAAATTAGTTGTATAGAGCCACTGCAATTTCAAAGAGAATATGTGTCGAAGAATATTCCTGTTATACTTAGAGGTGGTTGCGCCAACTGGCCTGCAACATTAAAATGGAATATCAATTATTTTCGGTAGGTTAATCTTGCAACATAATAACATGCACATTTTTCTCATTGATTTTATGTTGACCTCAAGCTTAATTGTTATATAATAAATAACATGTATAAATTGTACAATATAATTTTAGAGAGAATTTATCAAACAAACATGTAACAGTATCAATGACCCCCAATGGCTTGGCAGATGGGATTACTAAAGACCACAACGGTGTTGAGTACTTTGTGATGCCTTTTGAAGAAATTATGCCTATGGGAGAATTTTTAAATATGTTGCAGAGAAAAAGGTGTTCTTTTTTATTTGATTATCGATCGACAAGTCATATTTCTTTTTTATAAATTTTATTTTGGTATTAAATAGGAAATTTGTTTGTGTTATTCTGATTATAGATATTAGATTTAATAAGTGTTTCTTTTCATATGTTCGGAAGTCTAGTATCTTTAAGAGCTTATTTAAGAACTTATGTATCTTCAATAATATCAACAGTTTTAGATAACAGAATGTTATATAATTCTTAAACAATATTTTTTAGCAAACTCACTGGTGGAAAGTGGAAATCTAGTTTATGACAGTCAAGAACATTAGTCTATCACTCTTTTATTAATACATTTACACAAAGATGTAACACAGGTGGTGGACCTTCAAAAACTAACAACATATATTTTTTTGGTTTAATTCTTATGATAGAAGAACTTTACTTGTGTGGCATTAAAGTGGTGAACCTAAAAATCCACAACTGCACAAATGAGATGAAGGTATCTTATATCTGGGAGTAATCACTAAAACCAACAGACTATTCCAGTCCTTTGCTGCCATATAAAATGCTTTATCAATTTGTTGATCCTAAGTAGCCAATTCAAATTTCCAAGAATCTTTTTGTATTACAGTGAAAATGTGATACCATACATCCAGCGTCAAAATTCCAATCTTACTGAAGATTTTCCTGAGTTGATTAGTGATGTGGTGACTGATGTAGCGTTTGCTAGTGAAGCTTTCAACAAAAAACCTGATGCTGTTAACTTTTGGATGGGAGATGAACGAGCAGTTACCTCTAGTAAGGATAAGTTTCTGTTATCATTTCTACCTTAATTGATAATGACTTCATTATAGTTTATCAATTTCCAGTGCACAAAGATCCCTATGAGAACATTTACTGTGTAATTGATGGTCACAAGGACTTTATTCTCATCCCACCAACTGACTTACCATATGTGCCTTATAGCCAGTTCCCACAAGCTGAATTTAAGAAAACTGGAGACAATTGGCGTGTTCAACCTATCTTGAGCAAGACAAACTGCGATCCTGACTGTGATGTGCGCGAAGAATTTACATCAGGAAAGTCCAAGGTGCTTCCGCTTTTGCCTTGGATTTGTATAGGTAAGGATCTTCAGACTTTAATATTTGTCAAAGAGGTAGAAAATCTATTTCAGATATTATGATGAAAAGTGTGGTAATTTTTTTTTTAATGATGGATAGTTCATACAATAGCTACCTACAAAGATTAATTACCATTTATTGATTGTTTTTTTTTGTGATGACATTACATGTAACATATATAATATTCTTCTCGATTTCAGATCCTCTTAAACCTGACTTATCAAAGTATCCAGAGTTCAGTAAGGTTCACCAGTATAGATTGCGTCTGAACAAAGGGGATTGTTTGTATCTCCCTAGCTTATGGTTTCATCATGTAACCCAAAGTCATGGCTGTATCGCTGTTAACTATTGGTATGACATGGAGTTTGATATTAAATATTGTTATTTTAAAATGCTGGAAACATTGTGTGACAAGTATTAATCATTTGTACAATAAAACTATTTAATTTTCATTCATACATTAAGTATTTTGTTAAAATAGATATGTTGGTATATACATTATGTGGCTCATACTTGTGGTTGGTTACTGTTGATGCATGGAACATAGGCTAGAGCAGTTCTCTATTTGGTACTGTTACTAAACAGTCCAAGATGACCACATACTAGCTAGGATAGTGAAAGGTCGAGGGGTGCTGCTGTTTAATTTTGCAAAAAGAGTGTAGGATATTGGATCGAGACATGATGGTACTTCTCGAAAATTACTGTTATTAAATGCTACACATAGAACTAATCAATGTAAATGTGGAAACTAAAAGGTTCGATATTAAATGAGTGGGATTGTTTAAAATAAAAATAAAAAGCAACATTTTATTTTATTTAATGAAGCTATAGCAAATGAACATATAGTAAAAAGCAATGCATCAGGTTGGATCGATCCAGTACTGTCGTTTGGTTCAACCATTATATTCTGAAAATGAAATTTATATAGTTAACAGTCAACAGAACTGTGAAGCTGATCTTGCCTTTATAATCAGGTTAAAGGCTTCATTATCAATTTATTGTCATCACCTGCCCGGAAGACGCTCAATGTTGATTTCCTCGGTGATTGCGTCCTGCGAAGTACGCATTAGGCGATTTACCGTAATTTTCTCCTGAACATCATTTCGTCGAGGGCTTGCCAGCACTGCCTCTGACACTATTGATCCTGCTGCCGTCAGTCTTTCGAGCAATACGTCTCCTCTTGCTTCGGTTTATAAATAAAAGGAATATGAAATTTACCATGATGTCCGGATATACGTTGGAGCGCGGAGTGTACTCCGCACGCTCGCAGAGCCCCCTGGCGGAGCACATGCCGACCGCGTTGCGCGACACGCAGGGCCCGGCCGGCGGCCACGCGCGCACCACCACCTTCCGGCACTTGCCGCGGTTGCATAGTCGTATCGACACATTGGCTGGTGAGCAGTTCACAATTAATCGAGACGTGCATGAGAATTGGACCTTTATTGTGAGCTTTTGTTATTGCTATAACATTTGTTTTACAACTTCATGGTCTGTGCCGTTATTTGATGATGTAATCCGGAATAAAAAAAATCTCGGTAATAATTTGATACATTAAACAATACTGATGATACTTTGTCTCGCAGTGGACGTTTATCGACTAATGATGATGATGATGATAATTATTTGAATCTATTTTCCAACCTATACCACTATTAACGCTGAACGAAGTCCTTGTGCACTGCAGCTATGGTGTAATCGCTAAGTGCGTGCCTTTTCGAAGGGGCCCATGATTCGATTTCATGGTCATGAGTTATGGAGCTTAGTGCTAGGGTTTTCTCGAATTCGCCTTACTATCTACTACCCTCGTATTATAAATCTGATGCTATAACAGCATCGCTGTGTTGAAGCAGTTACAATTTAATAGTATTTTAGGCCAGCACACTTCACCATCCACAATTTTATTGTTACTTATTTGTATATATATATATTTCCACCTATGTAGAGACTCATCATGATATCTATGGAACCATAAGGCTTAGAGACATTTGGTATGAATATTTCTTTTACCGAGTATAGTTCAGCTAAGAATTTTGCAAAATTCCTCCTCCAATTGGAGTTGCGGGGGTGTTAGAGCCAAAAAAGCGAGCAGGGAACAGCTAATATTATATAAAGGAGATATCCAGAGATTCATTGACTTATCACGAGATCTCAGACATTATTACAGAGATATTGCTTCTGCCATTTAGAGGTCAGCTAAGGGTGGATTATACAAAATCGCGTTCCCAAACGGAACAACTAACTGGATTATAAAAAAAAATGCAGTAAAACTTACGTCCAGCGTATTCAGGATCGGGCCAATCGTTAGGCAGACTACCCGCGAATAAAGCGTCCCGCGCCGCGAACTCTGCGCCCACGCACTTGAGTCCGCCCTCGCCGCGCTGCAGCCGGCAGCACACGCCGCACATGTTCCGCTCGCCCAGCGCACCGCCCTGACCAACACGCCATACCAGTTTGGCTAAGGCACTAGCTAGTACTATGAATTGAACAGGAACAATTATATAATGATTTCTTGTAGTACGCGAATAATTTTGTTTGGCTAAAGCATTTTAATGATTTTAACTTATTTTATTATTCCTATGCGTCAATATGGAAGACGGTTATCTTTACAAATTTAAATAAAACAAATTTCTCGGAATGTATTTAGGATCCCAGTACAAACGAATCTTCGTTGTATTATATATATGATTGATATATGTATGATCAATAAAGGAAATGGAGCAGAAAATATATCATAAAATAGATAGGAGTCACAGTTATAGAAAATAGATTTAATATCTAATAGTTATTTGAGATATTAGTCAATAAAAATATAAGAAATAAACTGGTTACACTTATAGGAACCATAGTTACCGATTTCAATAAAACCGAATAAAAGTAAGTGAGAAAAAAAGTATTGTAAGTTATATATGATTATAGGAGCATGGAAATTATATTACATTATAATAAGAACTTTGTTTATTGATTACTATTTCGAAGCAAAAATTAATTTTGTCTTAAATTTTATCATGATTTACATGTGGAATGTATTGTAAATAAGATTAAAAGATCATAATCAGCCGATAGACATCCACTTCTGGACAGGCCTCCCCCGAAGACCTCTACATGGCTTCCGGTACCGCTGGGCCCTAGTAGGGGCTGTAGTTTTTTAGGGGTTCATTTAGGAAGATTTGGGATATCTCCCACCACGTTGGCCCAATGTGGGTGATGGAAGCCAGAGTCTCGTTTATTGATTAGCAAAGTGTACCATGAGAAGGCTAGATTAAACAAGAACTCGGACTGTCTTACAAAGTAAAAAAAATGGGGATTACACCACCGGCTTGGGATCGTATTATTAATAAAATCAAACATCAAGCATACTTGGAACTTCAACTACAGAGCTCGGAAGAGTTTAAGTATATCATTATGCGTAGATCGTGCTACAAAAAAGATTTAAAAAGTTGTAGGTACTTCGTGATGGCTATGACGTCGAGTCTGTCATGTCATCCCCCCGTGATTATGTCTGGTGCTAAGCGGTCTAAATGTTGGGATGATAAAATCATCATCATCATTAGCCGACAGACGTCCACTGCTGGACATAGGCCAGAAAAATAAATAAATAAGCGCTATGAAGTCTTTAAAATTTAGTTATTTTAAAAAGATAATTATCCATTTTAGCGACGAGGGGAGCGAGTCGTTCTGACGGTAAGTGATCCGCTTGAACATGACAACGTGGCACCAGTTAGGATGATATATGCTGCACCAGCTTGGGCTCGTCGTTGTGAGACAAGATGTTGAGTCTTGCTATGTATGGACGGGCGTATCACTTACCATCAGGTCGCTCGCCTCGTCTCTTCGTAGTATTTAAAAAAATGTGTCGTAATAAAACGCATCGACTGTCAAGCAGTATGTTAGTTAGGATTGTAAGATATTTTGAAATTTTAAAACATACCTAGTCCAGCCGTAAATTCTTTTACAAATGAAAATGCATTTTTTTATTATTGAAGTAACGGCTCCGTATCTACTTCGTGCAAGGCGATCACTGCAATCCTATTTTCTTTAACACCCCATTCCATATTATCATTTGATAATGAACACGCAAAAACATGTGAAATGACGCAAAATCGAAAGAAGTTTTGAGAAAAGAAAATATATACGTGTTTAAAAATTCAAAATAAATAAAAGTTGAAAAAAAGAAAAGTTTTCATGTAACAGTATTAGCCATACTATATATCACACTAGGCTAGACTACTAATAATATATATGTATATATATGTATAGCCTGCTCAGTTTCTTGCGGATCTTCTCCTCAGGTCTCAAACATTTCTTTGGCTGGGAGATTTTGACGTTCAATAAAAAAAATTACTTTAATTTCTATTACTGTTTTGTAGTTGAAGGTTATATATAAATAGTTATAGATACCGTGCCCCGTTTGCCGCACTGGCATTCGGAGAGACCAAGCGTGGCGCACTCCGCCGCGTGGCAGGTGCCGTCCGGCAGGCACCGTCCGCCCAGTCCGCACGAGCACAGCGAGGAGTTCGCGCACCAGCACTCGTCGTACTGCGCGGCACATTCCTGCGTACATTACTAGTTTTATTTTATTCAATTAAGCGACGAGATGAACGGGACGTTCATCTGATAGCAAGTGATACTCCTGCCTCTAAAAATGACGCTGCTTAGGATGGTTCACAGTGCATACTATATAGATGGTATACATTGCGCTCGTCGCCTGGGACATAAGATGTTGCGCCTCATTACCCCAGTAATTTCATTAGCTACAACTCCTTTCAATTCGGAACACAGTGATGTTTGCACACTACAGTTTGACGGCAAAAACCTGCACTGCGGTGGTGCAACCAGACAGTTTCCGGCAGCAAAGATCTATCACAAGTGTTAATATAGTTATTATAATTTTGTAGCTTGGTTATTTATTTTCAATAATATCATAGTCTCTCTATAACAGCACCTTCGTGCAAGCACTTAATATGGTTACTCTGTAAACAATCTAACTAGGGCCTCATTCTTGTGGCGTCTCACTAAAAATATTTTATACAAAAACTTCTGCACGTCGTTTGATAAAAATATTAGCGGACTAGTTGTTTTTAAATGTTTTCTATATAATAAAAGTATATGATATGATTGATTAGTGTTGTTGAGAGAATTAGGTGATTAAAAAATAAATAAACTCACAATGCCGCTTTGCGTTAGGTCCGCGTACTGGCAGTCCGCGTTGCAGCACAACCCTTGCGAGGGATGGCAGGTAGCTGATGGCGCCACAGAACAACCCTCTTTATGCAGCGCCCTATTATATTATGATATATATAATGGAAACGGGTTTCGTTTGTTCGCAAATCACGTATCGGTTGCTATATAAAGTTATTTGCGATCTTATTTAAGGATCAAAGAAAAATCGACGGAGATTACAGAGCTTTTCGATAATTTATATAAATATATAGTTTAGTTAACGAAGCAACTAAATATTATAATTGTTATTTTAAGGAAATCAAAAGATTTTGTTGCACATTTGAAGTGCAATAAAACCGAAGATGTTGAAAAATGTTTTATCAAAATACCCTGGCCCTGTAACACAGCAAGGCTGTTATAGCGGCAAATCTACGGTACCGTGGCAGTCGCTACTTCGATTGGTTCGAGTAGCTATTACCTTCAAAAGCCCATTAATGAGGTTCTGGAATCAAGTCAAAGCAATGTCCTATGACGACAGTGGAACGAAATATTGAAATGCAAAACGCATATATTCGCTATTATTGTTTTTCAAAAAACATAAAGATCAAATCGTTAAATGTTTTTAATACAACATACCCTTCTTCATAAACTAAGGCGCCACCAGCCCTTGGCGTACAACATGGGTCTCTTTGGTTGCAGTGGGAGGGTAGGCCACAATCGCAAGCTTCGCCCTCCTCTACGATACCTGCAAATAAGTTATTGTTAAACCTAACTTTATTTTTCATGAAGAGATGAGAAGGTCCAGTTGATAGTAAGTGCAGGTAATAATGTGATGATATCTCATATTCTGGTCGTTAACTTGTCTGTCTTGTCTTTTAGACAAGGGCAACGTGTTGCATTGTTGTGTGCAAGCATGATATTTAACAATAAGGAGAACGTCTAATCAAATTATTATTGAAATGTTTCAATATACCATTCCCACAGTATGGTCTGTCCTGCTCAATGAGGCAATAGCTCATGCTGCTCAGAGTCGCCGCAATCAGACGTTTGCTGCACAGCGAGAACTCAAAGTGGTGGCCATTCTCCGTGGTTGAGGACTGTGATCCCATGAGGTAACCGCGGCATTCCGGATTTGGGAAATTGTCGTCGTGGTGAGCACCGAAACTGTGACCTAGGAATAAAAAATACTTTTTCAATACGAACTGTTCCATGCAGTGGCTTTTGTTTACATTCACTTTTTGGTCACGTTCTCCTACTTTTAATGTATAACTTTACATGCACTATAAGAGAAAGATAGATATCCATGTCCAGAAATCCAATCAAAAGGATTTTCACAAGCCGTCTGTCCGTACTTACTAGCACTGGTCTTAATTCTTCCACACAATGTGCAACGTATACGATGCTTTCAACACTAAGTCGTCTGGTCTTGGCATATTTGGTACAGGGTTGAGAAAGTTCTGATAAGAAGCTTTAATACTTGCTCCACAAATCCCAATAGTAATGTAATTCTTATTTAGTATAGAATGATTAGATTTTATACCTTCTTCATTGTAAATTGCTGTACATTGCAATTTGTTTATTATTTCTTCATTACGTAACAATATTGCGAATGTTGTACACACCTTCAATAAGCAGGTGCATCAGAATTTGTAATTAAAACATACTAGCTGTTCACCGACTGCTTTGCTAGCTATAATTCCCTTCCCCATCCCCAATTTTTTTTGGGGAAATTTTGTATAATCCATTCTTAGATGACCTCTAGATAGCAGAAACAATATCTTCTCCAAATTTTGAGTACATCTAATAGTTATATATTTATATCTATATAGATTACTTGTAACTTATGTACATTATATACTTGTAACTTATATTACAATAATGAATGTTCTATATTACAATGTAATCTATATTGTGAATTACCCATCTCATGGGCCAGAGTCAGTGCTGCTATGCGCTCAGGTACGCGCTCCTTGTCGTCGGAGGTGGCGTGTGCTAAGGCCAAGGTATTGAAGGAGCGACCGTATGCCCTCCGATCGCAGAGACCGCCGGCTGCACCTCCCATGCCTCCGCCCAATGATGTGAAGCTGCGTAGAAGCAGAAGCAGATTGATTGAAAAGGTATTAGGATTTGAAAGTGGATGCTGAAACGCCGCTTCGTATAGCATTTGAAGGAAAAGATTATAATCTAATGAGATGACTAATGACATTATGCCCTACGGAAGGTGGTAAAGGGTAATCTTAGCCTATAAATGTCGTAACCACCAAAGCCATCGCTTTTGCTTAAGTTTTTCTAAATTCTTAAAGATGCCATGTTTACGAAAATAGCAAGATAAATGAAATAATCATCTGTCTTAAATCTGAAGCTATGTTCTATTTCCGTCTGTAAAAACTAGCTATAAATATGCATAGCATTTTTTATATTCTTAAGTCAACAGAGTGAAAATATTAAATAATACCATTGTAAGGCAATTGCTAAAAATGCAAAGTTTAATCAAATAACTTATTGTACTTTCCTCTTAATAGATTAAATAATTTTTATAAAGTCATACGGGATAAATTCAAAAGTATACTAATCCACTATCGAGTTTTTTCTAAAAGGAAAATCAAAATCGGCTCAAAAACGTTCATGTAGATAAATCAAATGTTCTCACCTTAGTCCCAAGGTTCTGTTATGAAACACGTGTCCTGAGAACGCCACGCCGAGGCAGACCTCCGATAATCGACGAAGTCTCGCGAAACGCATCAAATAGTTCCTGCCGTCGATCGCGCGATCCTTCAGCAGGTCGCCGAAGACGCGGGCGTTGGTATCATTCGACGTCAACACCAGAATGTACTTCACGGAAAAACCTTCAAAAATATTCCTTCACTCACTATTTCAGCTCACGGCATAGTGATATTCGTCTAAGATAATTTCCAGTTTATTAGTTTTCGTATATTGCATGGTTTTGAAAAAAAATTTGCATGCTAATTAGGATCATACACAAAAAAGATTTTTACGGATTTATCAAGATAAATGATAAAAAATTTACTAAATAACTATATCACATCACATAATTTTATATAGTTGATAAGCATTTGTAAATATTTTTTTTTTTGGGAATTGCACTAGATTTTTTTTCCAAAAAAAAAAAGTTTTGACGGATCACATCTTACAGGTCTTGAAGCAAAACTTCTATTACCATTAAGTATCAGGAGAAGAATAATTAACCGTAAACTAAAAAATGTGCTGTCGATTAAATAATAGATAGATGCGAAGAGCGAAAATTAGTAAGCTTAAGTACTTTATAAGAACAGTGGAGTGAGGATGGACAAAGATAAAACTCCTATGGACCAGAAATAGAGAAACATAAGATGATTATAAAACCATTAAATTAAATGTTTTTTTGGGCATATTGTTGTGATCTGTTATTGTCTACCACATATTTTTAAACTTGTATTTCACAGTAACACATCTGAGTTTTAACAAAGTTTTAAAAAAAAAAATTTTGAAATCTTGCCGATATTATCCGGAACACCATCTTCATCAAAATCAGCATTCCTGAATATGATGTCGGCTTGAGCGACGGCGTGCATCATCCTGCGGACCACGTGGTTCAGGCTGGAGTTGGCATCCTTCTCGAAGAATTCCTTATCGGCCAGGAGCAGCAGATCGCATATCCTTGCCGTCGCTATACCACCGATCCGACTGTGCTCCTCAATGTGGTAAGGAAATATCGGTCGTATGTCTGCTTGCTGATTAAAAAAATAAATATATCTCTGCTTTGATTTGGATATTGAAATATTTTTAATAAACCTTATTTTAATAATTTTTTGCCATTCTAGATTTTATTACATTTTTATTATAAAAATATCTTTAAAAATAAATTTGAATAAAACATACTGTTTCACAATCTAAACAGGTTAACTATTGACGTCTGTGTTGCCAGCGTAATGTTCCTATTATTTATATTAACGACGACTTTATACGAGCAGGACGTTCACCCGAGGATAAGTGATGTCTGTCCTCGATGCGGCGCTATTTAGAATAATTTACACTGCACCTCGTGCTCGTCAAATTCGGATTAAATTATAAAAAAAGGTGCAAAAAGTGATACTTACTTTTGCCAATGTGGATGAGTAAGAATGTATCAGTGATCTGAGTCAAATGAACATCTTCACCTGATCACCTGGTTATGATCGCGACGTGGGCGTAGCGGCGCCGCTATGTGGTCGTTCTCGAAAGCTCCAAAGGACTTCTTCAGATCGTCCTTGCCGTACGGATCTGCGTGCAGTGTTCGGTTGCCTAACACCGGAATGTACGTTTGAAAATTAAAACTAATTTTGCAACAAGAAGGTTAAGGTTTCTTGAATACAAGATCATTTACGGCACAGAAATATAATAAGGACTATGCGCAGCTTATCTGTTAATAAGTTTGAGCTTTATTTTCTTTTAAACTTGATAATTGTGTAGATTTAGTAAATAGTTACATATTTAATATATTTATTTTATTCAATCTAATTTGAACGCATCTATTATATCATAATATCAAGTGCGACGTCCACCTGATCCACCTAGCGCGCAACAGAAAGGGATTTGCAGAACTGGTTCTTCACTATTTGGAAAAATTCAAGAAGAAAAAAATTATATGAACAGTTATTCTAAAATTCCTACAACTTAAGATTAAAAGAAGATTGTTAAGATAAATATATTATTTATCATATCACAATATTCGTAAAAACTTTATATAACGCATTGAAGGAATAAGCGGTAGTAAGTTAGCGTAATACCCAAATGTAGAACTCCATAAAACTGGTGGTCTTCCCCTATGTAGCCCTCAGCTGAACCTGCTCCTGGGTCTTCAACAGGAAAACCGTAGGCCATAGTTATGTCCGCTAGCGTGTATCCTCCTTGGCTAGCATCTTCCGGTTCAGGATCCACGAGTAATGCTGTCTGCTGAGTTGTAAGAGGCGACGAACCTAGAGTCAAACTTTTTCTCACTGTTTTAATACTAAAATTTTTATAATGTCTTTGGAATTGTTTCGGAAGAACTTTTCATTGGTCAGTCTGAATTATAAATTTTTTATACTATGAGAATAAGAAACCTTTTTATGGGCTAACATTTGACCTCAATTTCACATGGTATTAACTGACGACGATGTAGATGGTGAAGATTGTTCGCCCAGAGCCCTCTAGTTTTCGTTTCCATGACTGCTGAAATAGACCATCGCTTTTATGGCGGTAGATTAAAAATAAGAGAAAAAGCAATTTGATTCGAAAAACCCCAATGATCATCAAAACTTTCCAACGCGTATGAGCCTGAAATAGAACCGTGGATTGAGGGTTACTTGTGGCATTTATTATAGATATTTAGATTATATTTTATAGGTTTATTTATAACCTAAGAACCTCTTGTGAATAAAGTAGATATTTTGAAACTCTGGAAAGAAAATGGCTTCATAATATACCTATAGACTTTAGCTTTAGACACAGCCAATAAGTCTCCTTTCCAAAGAAACCTTCCACAAGCTGGTAGCCGTATGAGCTGCAGATCCTGTGCCCTCTCTGCGGCTGCCCTTGAACATCTAAACCCTGCACTAGCAGCCCCAGTACCAACTGACACGTATACACAATAAGCCAACAGGCCATAATATAATTTAGAATTTCATCAAAACATTTTAGTTAGCAAAGACTTGTCAGTGTGACAAAGTTTATTTCCTCTAGAAGTTTGTTATTTTAAAAAGGTTTTAAAAAGGAGATCTACAGTTAATAAAAAAATCTGCATAGGTTATTCAATATTATGGGTAAAAATTACTCCACTTTTAAAGCGTTTCTTGGGAGTGTTCACCAGCTGTGAACATATCTGTACTACTTAATCGATGACAGACCTTAAAAATGGTATTTCCTTTAAAAAGTAATATCATGCGATTGAATAATTTTGTAAGGATACAACATTTTTTTTTTTAATTTACGAAACGGCGAGACGGGCAAAACGTTTACTTGATGGTAAGCGATGCCTGGCCAACGTGGTGCTAGTTACGACATAAGATGTCTCGTTACCCAAGTAATTATACTAGCCATAGCGCCGTTCAGACCGGAACACAGGACTATTTAATAGAGAAGAAGGTTTAAGAAATAGGCGTTGTGGTGGTATTTACTTGGACAGTGTTCGGCAACAGACATACCATCAGTAAATAAGATAACATGGCCTAAAAGTAATTTTAGATTTACATAGAATGCCATTAACTTAATATTAATGTAAACTCATAGACTAGAGTTCATTAATCCAGGATTTTTTTTTTAAATATAATATAAAAAACACACAGACAGGCCTCACTTAGGATAGAGATATATCTAGAATTGAAAAAATAAAACCGGATTAATTAGATAATGGACGAGATATCTCACTTTGGCGCCATGAATACAATTAACATGCATTATTTTAGTGTTAAAAAATCATCAGAAACGTAGAAAATTATACGTAATCATATATTATAATACGAAAAAAAGTCAATATCTTTGTCATGAGGTGCCTTCTTCAAATTGAAGTTTAAAGGTCAGGCTGTGAAGGCTAGTCGATCAAGCTTTTCTTTTCAACTGATGGTAGTTAGGGATCCACTACTTTAAGTATTATTTTTTTTTAATTTGTCAACAGGAATCAGAGTCTAACTAGCTGGGGTTGGCAGTGAGTTTACCATATTTAACCGTCAATAGATAGATAGTATTCCTTGATGTTAATGTAAATTAAAATTAACAAAACAAAGCTATAACGTTATTTGGTACGTATACTTTTTGTTATATTTTTTCAATTATTGTTAGTTCAGCTTATTTATATTTTACGATAACATTATAATGTTAAGATTTAAACTGGTGCAGTAAATGTGATTTAGTCTATGTCTGTAGATATGTAAACACTATGGTAACTAGATACACATACTAGCAGTTTCTCCGCCCGATTTACAATTTATTTGTAACAACCCCCAACATTTTTGGGGAAGGAATTTTTTAAAATTATTTCGTAGCTGACCTCTAAATGGCAGAAGCAGTATCTCTACCAAATTTCGAGTGTTTACATCTAATACTTTCAGAGATCTCGTGATGAGTCAATGAATCCCTAGATATTTCCTATATATGTCTATATATCTATATACAGATACACTCGTACAGAAATATTTAGATTATTCGTGAAGCAGTGGCGCCGGAGCCGTGTTCCTGCGTCTATCTCTTTATTCATACGTTACGTGCCTTCATTAATATGGGGTGTACTTTCTTTCATTCAATTCCTATGAAAAGCAACTACACTAGCTGATTTCTGAGTCACGATGTGATAATTGGCACCCGCTTTAAATGCATTATTCAAATAATTAATAGTTTTATTGGTCTTTTCGTGTTAATAAACCTCAGCTCGATATCTGGGTTCGATACAGGGTTGTGTGGTTTTGATGTGTTTATTAGATTAATTGTGACTCCTTCGCAAATGTTTTCACTTTTTTGTATTGTTTTTATTTATTTACTAAGTGACGAGAGGTAATGTATCATTTACTATCCGTTTCACTTAATAATTTGTGTTAAGGCCTGCCCATAACAATGCATAAGATTGTTAACAATGCTTCACATTGTGTTTGTCAATTTGAACCGTAATATGTTGAGTACCGTTACCCTAGTAATTTCACTACCTAAAGTGTCTTCCAAACCGAGAGACTGTAATGTTTATATTTAACTTGCGCGTTGAAATGTTTTATTATGATGATACCTTACTGGATCGTCTTCAGCAACAGAGGCCTACTATCGATTTATGTGATATATAATAAAAAATCTAATAAACAATTTTTTTATGTAAATACCTGATGGAAAATTTTATAATAATAAAAAATATTTTTTTTTAGGATATAAAATATGAGCTGACATACCCTTAATTAAGCACTTGGTCACACACGCAGCGGATGGTCACTTAAATGGTCTGAGGAGCATATAAACAGCCCGATCCGTGGCCGCATTGAAACTTATTCATTCCAAATTACAGTACGGTGGTACACGCGCGCTTCTGCGCTCATATAAACCCGATAAGGCTCCTTTGAAAATAAATATAACTATGATTTCAATATATTTCTGATGAACAAAGTGTGATTTATCACATCATTATTTTTCAACTTACAATTTTCACGTGATTTTATTAAATAATATTTCATAAAAATGCTTAAATATACAGTGAAAAAATACTGCTCGGAGGGAAGCAAGTTTAATCAGATCTTGATGGTGTTGTTAAGTAAGTACTGTGTAATTTTTTTTTCTATTTAATCGGTAGGAATTAAAAAAAAATACGATTATAATCTAATTTTTATTTATTTAAAAATATTTTCTTTAGCTATTTAAAAATAATGTTTAAGTATTTATTATAACAGTTAATTGTTATTAACTAAATTAAATTGTTTTTTTTTTTGTGTAATTAATATGCTAAGTGGTATTTAGTTGGCTGGGTGGTGATAATATATTTTGAAGAATGGTAGGTTTTTCTTGGAAAACGATAGGATTTTTCGAACCTCACTAGCTAGATACCATCCATAATATAAATTTGCTGCCAAGACTTCGCTGTGTTCCGGCAATCATTATAGCTGGAGTATTCAAGATGAGCACGCTTCTCATCAGCTTCAATGTCTCTTGACACCATGTGACCGAAGCCATATATTAGCCCATTGTCGATAGAAAAATATAAATTAATATACTTATGAACGTACAATACGTCTTTTCAAATTATATGTAACGCGCCATTATGCGTCGCACACAATGAAAGAAATTTTAAGTTACTTTATGGGAATAAATTAGGAGAATCATTTATGAAAAGAAATTGTCTATATTGTAAATTTAAGAAAAGATAAAGTTACTTTTTATTTCATATAAATAAATCTCTTCTAATTTGTGTAAAATAAAAATAAACGGCCCAATATCTTATCACTGAGACAGAGATAAATCTTTCAAGGAGAGAGTTTCATTTTGTGTTGTGATAGTATCTTTTGACCCCTGACCCAGAAAGAGAATGATAGAAGATTGACGTATTGTAAAAGATTGAATTCTTGACGTATAAAGATTGATGTTCTACCTCATCAAAGTTTAATATAACTGAAACGATTTTCAACATTTTCCTTGTTTAAAAAAATCTGTAAAAATATTTTAATACATTTATTTTTATTACATAATTTTGATTTTTTTAAATTACATTAGTTAAAAGCTGTTGGTATGTGTCAAAGGTACATTAAAATTAATTATTCTAAAGACTTTTTTTTTAAAGAAAAACATCAATTTATGTAACTCCTACGATTCATAGACACGCAACAGTATTTGAGAAAGAATTTTGTAGTTTAATCTAAACATTAGGGTTCTAGTGTTTCAATGTGAGTATATATTTTAATATAGATTATACCCTTCCCGGTTTAATCTGAAAATAGAAAACAGCGTAGCTTAAAACTTACATTGTAACTAAAGGTTCTATGGTTACCAATGTGGTCACGGTCGTAAATATGTTTTCTAAACAGCATCTCCACCTCTGCACCATCTATGTCTTATTATCGCTTAACATCGTATGAATTTGATATATTGTTAACTTGTTGTAAATGAAAAACAACAAATTAGTATTATCGTAATATAGTATAGAAAGTAGTGCAACAGGTTTTTGGATACCTATCCTTATATCTTTCTAACGGATCACACCTTGGGGTATTCACTAGGTTCATGAAACAAAAAGCAAGTAAACGAACAATTCGGAGCATAGAGACTTCTTCCATTTTTAATAAGAAAAAGTCCATGTATTTGTTGAGTACTAAAATTGGTAACTAATTTCCAACTCACGAACGATTCCGAATCTCATGCTCTGTCACTTCATGTATTATTTATAACGAATATTTTATTTTAATAAGGAAAATCCTTTTATGTTAACTATATATTTAAATTTATAATCTAAAAGAAATCTGGATCGCGATCGAGTTAATTAAATCGTTGCCAAGCAAAACATTTCAAGCGTTTGAAATATTTAATAAAAAGCAAAGGTAATCTATGATACATTTTATGATTATTTTTCTGCCATTATAAAATACATGTTATTTGACATTTCCGCATTATTGAACAGGTTAAAATAGTCGTCTTGTTATAGAAAAAAAACTCGTTATGTATTGTTTACGTAAAGGGGAGCTTTTTAGCTATGGTTTTATTCATCTGAACATTCACGAGTGATTACACAATTTTAAATTTTCATTTATCTGATGATAAGTACTACTACTTATCATCAGATAACTGTTTTAATTATCCTCAACTATATAACCTGAAAATTTAATATAGACGTCTACGAAGCACTAGTTAGGAAATCTACACAGAAGTACACGATATCGCTAATTTAAAGCGTAAAATTGAAAATATTTCTTAAACCCAGTAATTTAATAAGCTGCTGTGGCTTAAAAAACATGAGCACAGTAATGTTCATATACCATTAACAGTAATAGATATCTACCTAGTCGGTTTTCGGATATAAACACCAATCTATCACAAAAAATTGTCTAGATCAACATTATTCGTAATTTACTAATGGAAAAGTTTAATGTAACCATAGAATTAATAGTTAAGGTAAACGTTAATCAAATTATATTCGATTAACGATTGTTCAATAATTAAAATTTATTTTGTATATATACAGTTGTATAAATACGATATCGCTTTGTAAACTTACAATTACGTCAATCAAGAAAATTTATTGAAATATTATAGTAAAATAATTTGACATTGAAATAATGTTCATGTTATCTGTCGCTAGTATGGAAAGGTTTAGATAACAGTAAACATTATTAGAAATTTGTAAACGCTTCTTACTAGACACAAGTCGTACTTTCAAAATTCAATACAATGATGCACCATTGCGATTTTTTTTATTATCAGGGTGAGAAAACAGGGTTCAAAATATTTTAAAGTATGTTCAATACTAGCAACTCAAAACAATATAAAAGTAATCCTTAAGACAATGCCATAACTCACAACATTTACTGGTGGTGATCTACTGGTAGGTATCACCGCAGCGCCTACTTCTACCGCCGAACAGTAGTGTGCAAAAACTACTGTTCCGGTTTGTAGGGTGTTGTAACTAGTTTAATTATTGGGGCAACGAGACTCAAAATCTTATGACTCAGACGACAAACGCAATGTGGCGCAGTGTGTAACATCCTAAATAAATATAAAACGAAAATACTAGGTCTTGTATAACACTCGGTTTTTTAATTTTTCATCAAAGTATTGAATTTTACTCTTATGTTAACTGTAACCATAGTCACAATATTTAATGTATAACATTGATAATAAATCTTCCATAAATAGTATAAAACTAAAACATTAAATACTAAAAAGTATTGTCTCCGAGTACCTCATGCGCGTACTTTTAAGTAAATACCAGGTTGTAAAACTAGGTCGCGTATTTATTTGTCAATCTTATTTCTTTAAATATTAGAGTTATGATAATATTACTCCAGTCAATCATTATTTAATTAATATGATATAATAATTGAAATCTTACCCGCGTAGAATAATTAAAATGCAACCATTTAAGTTAATTTCTAAATAAGAATTTACTAAGAATATTTTATTAAGTAGTCTGATCTACATTGTTGTTATCATTTAAAAACTAATAAATATTTCGGTAATAATTTAATTAATAGTAATTTTTGGATGTTAATTTCATAATATGTAGAGGAAGCTATCTTATAAATGTTATATACTTGTTGTGTGTGTTAAATCTATCATTAAATGAATGAAAGATTTTAGTCTTAGCTTTTTCGATGTGGAGATCTTTGGGGAGGCTTATGTCCCTCAATCGACGTCTGATGAAGATGATGATTAAATGAATTACAGAACAGTTTTATAATTCTGTTAAAACTTTCTTAAAAAAGTGTCATTTATTCGATTCTGTATTAATAACAACGGGTATACAACTTTCACTTAACGTTTTAGTTGTTTACAATTTGATTATTATAAAATTATGATTTCACTAAGTTACATTTATCGATCGTTACTATTAAGTTTTTCTCACTAAATTTAATAATACACATTAGAAATGTTCGTTATATTAGTCACAGTTAAAAAGAAGCCTATAGTTTCAATAATAGAAATGACCGCCAGGGATAATACCTAATCTTACTTAACATTTACTTAAAGTTAGTCGTAATGGGTATATTCATTTGTAATATTTGTTTTTAATGACCATGTAAAGGGCTAAAAAAATTTGTTTCTCGTTAGTTTGTCACGAGGCTGTAATTAGTGATTCCATACATCTGGGCCTCTCCATGAATCCTATCGACCAACAGATTACGTAGAGGCGTGCGGAGGTCCATTTATTATTGGTGTTTCTAAGCCGTGATAGCTTGGTTTGTAATGTGGTCGTAAGGGCCTATACATCTCAAAGAGGTGCGGGATTTGATTCTTACTGTCCTGTTCGTCCCATTGCTTATTGAATAAAAAAAGGAAGCCTTAAAGATTTTTAGAAAGCTTGTCATATTTCAAATGATTATGCTATTTTATGAATCAAAAATATTATATTTTTTATATATATAAACAAATGTAAATATTAATTTCTTTGATAATGGATAATTCTCAATTTTCGCCAAGAAAATCCCGGTCAATTTAAATCTGACACGGTCAAGTGATAGTAAACCTGACAAAAGATGACCTAACTTTTATTGTTGACACAAGTAGACTTTAACTACATAGATATTAATTTAACAAAAATTAAGCGATTTATTTGTTTATCATCATTATCAGCCGATAGACGTCCGCTGCTGGACATAGGTCTTTCCCAAAGATCTTTACATCGATCGATCCTGCGCTGTCCACATTATGCAGCTTGTCGCGACCTTGGTTTGTAGGAATTCATATGGGGGATTTATTTGTTTATATATTGTCAAATTTAGTATAATATCTAAGGTACTATATTGTATATTTTTACGACGGTTGTACAATGTCAACGGAAGTGTTGTAGATATGTGATCAATGTAAGGTTTGATTACTATTTAATTATAAAGAAGATAGTGTTTTAGTCTTATGATATCAATTTTTCAACAACTAAAATGAATGTATTCTTCATTTGAGTATCTCTTTTATAATGATATATAAATGACTTTTTGTGTTAAACTCTAAAGATATTCATTTATTCCAGTTAATATTTTGCAAGAATTAATGTTTACTGTGACGTCAAAAGGGCTTGAAAGAATTTGCGAATAGACTGGTTATACAGGATTTTAAACGAAAACAACTGCTGATGTCATATAATTAATTATAATACTAGCAATAGATAAAAAACTAGTAACACTATTAACATAAACATATTTTTTTAGTGTAATCATGTTTTTAGGGAGAGTTTCAATATGTCAGCTGAACATAAAAGCCTATATCGGTGACGGAGTTTGTTTACTCCGATTCAGAGGCCGTTTCAATCAATTTAAATGACTTCAGAGGCCAACACGAGGCCATAAGGGATACAAAGAAATGTAATTGCGCATTATTACAGCATTAAGTATGAAATTAATCAGTACGTTAGTTTGCTGGATCGCACCGGAGTACGCATGTTGTTTGCGCATGCGCTACGCATTCATAACAGAAAACTTTTACAACAACGATTTATCTATTGATGTTCCATAGTGCACTGTCACAAGATTCAGTTTTATTATTGTTTACACGATTATATTCAGTAAATTAAGATTAATTATTCTAGTTATAAGTTGTTCTGTATGAGATGTACGTAAAACAATGTTACTTAGTTTTTTTATATAAAATTAAGCAACGAGGCGAACGGGACAGTTACCTGATGATAAGCAATACGCGACCCCATACAAATTTACAGCACCACATTGCGGTCGTCTCCTGAGACATGATGAGTCTTATGAGATGAGCTATAGACCTACCACCAGTAACATGTAGATTCTCAGATAGTTCTCTATTTTAACAAATTTTGTACATATGATTTGTCAAATAAATATAGACGAAATATTTATTATTTTAAGAGCTTCCTATTACTTCATTGGAATTCAAAATTGTTTATAGACAAAACAATAAAAAAAATTTTTTTTTTTTAATTTTTCGGGATTAAAATGTTTACGGTTTTCTCAGCTAATATTTTTTTTTATTTGACCTATCGAAGATACGAGCTGATCGTTCACCTGCTGGTAAGTCATGTTGGTTGTAAACAACTTGAGACGTAAGATGTTTTTTTTTTTTTTTTTTTTTTTAAATCGTTTCCCCTGCGTGTTTTGGGTCAGGGTCTTTATTCATCCTAGTCTTATCATTTGCCATCATTTATGCTTTACCATCTTTCTCCTCTTTCACTCTACCTACTTCCTCTCTCAACTTATCTTTCGTCCTTATCTTCTCTAACTTTCTCCATCCCATTTCCTTCTATCATTCTTCCTCTCCTCGGACTCGGAGACTGCTGCTCGGCGCTCCGGGGGGGAAAGTATGTGGGGGGGGGGGACCCTGTAAAAGAGCATCCCCTGTGACGTAAGATGTTGTCCCATTACCCCAGTAATAGCACTAGCCACAACGTCCTTAGAAAAGGAGTACACTAATATTTTCAAAATACTGTTTGTCGGCAGAATAAGGCGCTGCGGTAGACCGAGAAGTTTTTGGGTTATCATCCACCAGTGAAACTATTTAATTTAATAATATTTCATAAAAAGCTTCATGAATAAATTATAATTTTTTGGTGAAGTATACATTTCTACTCGGAAGTTTCTAATTGCTTATTACAATCTATCTCTTTTATTTTCTATAGTAAACAGAAGAAAACAATATATATATATATATATATATATGTGGAAAAAAAATAACACATAGGCAAGTTTAACCTTAAAAGAGTCGTCCTTGTGTAAACACGTGTCCATTTATTTAGCGCCAAATATTATGTAATTTTTCAAACGTTCGCAGTTTATCGTTTTTTTTTATTTTATTTAATAATGTAGTAAATTTCTAAAAGATTCAAACCGTTGGTTTAAAAACTTAAACTGGTTGAACCGGACAATCAACTTGGACGACTGGTTGATACGCCACTACGCCTAATAATAAATCCTACGCAAGAACAGCTTCATATTACGCATAGCTCATTCACGAGCGTTAAGTAATTATCAAACTGGATTTTTTTTTAATGTAAATAATAACGAGAAACAGTCAAGATTCAGCGGTCAAAGTACTTGCCGATATTGATTCTGTCAAGGTCGATTTTGAATGATTATTGATCTAGTTATATCTATTTGAATTTTAAGATTGAATATTTGTTTGTTACTTAACACAGTTCGCAACTAATCACAGATTACAGGAAGAATTAAAAAGTTAACAGGTTTTTTTTTATAATATTTGTATAGTAAATAATACATAACAACCGGTAAAAATAAGAGTTTTTTTATATATACTGTGTATTAGGAAACTGCTTCCGAAAACGAAGACATGCGATAGTACTAATGACACCTTTGATGATGAAACGGAAAAACAATCGATCCTGATTAAAAAAAATCATATTTTTAAAACGTTTTATTAGCATTATTTACGCTCTATCATGATAGTACACCTAAATTAATCGTTCCCATGTTCACTAATTTTCACGTGATTGGTGAACAGATAAAATCCATTTTCATTATATATAGATATATATCAATAATTACACGAGGGGACCAACTTTTAGATACGACAAGTGTTCGATCAAAATATCTAAAAATCCGGAGAATACAGGTAGTCGGTTATTTATTATTAATGTTTATAGACCCCTAATAATAAATCTTGTCATTGTTCTTGTTTAAAACAACTTGTTGCTTTCGCAGCCTCAATAAAGTAGAATTACCAGAAGACGAGCTGGCGTCAATAACTTATCAGCCGGAGTCGTCACTTTCACCGGGCCGTTCCTTTCACCTTAGTTTGGCAAGTTTTTTTACTTAACACTGGTGGTGAGCTCCAACTGCTGGTACTCAGAACCTTCTCTTACAGAAACAAACTTAAGAAGCTTGCTGGCTGTTCCAATAGCTGTTGGTTTCCTCGAAGTCTTCCTTTACTTTAAGATTAGCAGAGATCGAACTCGCGCCTATTTGAGCTTTGTCGCCGATAATTCATTCATATTTATAAACTGAGCTGATCATCATCAAGCAGTAATATGTAAACTACATTATTCAATGATATGATAGGCGTTGTAACTGGTGAAGATACTGGAGTGATGGGAGTTAATATCTGGTCTCAAAGCACTAAGTATTATAGTTTTGTGTTTTCTATCACTTATCATCTGGCCATCGAACTGTCTAAATAGTTACCACCGCAGCACCTTTATCTGCTGCTAAACAGCAGTGTGCTAACATTACTGGGGTAACGAGATTCAACATCTTACGTCGCAGACGACGAACGCAATGTGATGCATACCATCCTATCTAGCAACATGTTGTTACGAACAGGCGTATTAGTTATCATCAGGTGAACGTCTGGCTCGTGTTGTCGCTTAATAAAATAAAAAAATGTCTCATTCGTCGTTTCGTCTAATTAAAACATATACATATATATGTATATGTATATAATTTGTCAACAGGTGAATTGTACCGTTCGCGACTCATTACACTGATTGGCTTAGTGCGCGCGGATATTTCGAGAAGCCCGTTCCGTATGGAGCTCTTGACCTTAGATGAACTCCATAATGAATAGAGAACGATTGGCAGGCTTACAATGTTGAAGGAAAATTGAAATGAATTGTTTGCGGCTCATGTTTCTGTTCCTCAATTGGATCCGACGTAATGAACCATTATGAAAAAATGCTAACCTCATGTGACATTCTTTCATTTACTATAGTGGTTTATCTTTTTCGAACCGCAATTAGTTTATAGCTTAGATTCTCTCCTTGCGAGAATGTCAATAGTCCCAGAAGTGGGAACATAAAATAGACCGTTTATGTTCACAAAGTGGACCGACCATCTGGTGAGAATCGCGGGAACCCACAGGATACGAGCTCGGGACCGATCGATGTGGAGATCTTTGGGGGAGGCTTAGGTCCAGCAGTGGACGTCTATCGGCTGATGATGATGTTGATGTCCTATGCTCTGTATCTCATGCTGTCATTTTGCTCTAACATCGCAGTATCTAGAAACAAAATCTTTCTCCCTAACAAATAGATTGTAGAAACACTCAATGCTTAGAATTTTGTAGCAGTATAGTATCGGATATTATCGAAGTAGTAGAGAAGAAAACACTAATGTCAAGTTGAAGAAAACATCACTAAGCACCAGATTCGAGTGAGCTGTAGCCAGCGAGGTTACTGATTTAAAGAGACTTGATATCTTATGGGAACGAAAACAATATAGTTCTGTGGCATCATCTTAACTAGCTCTATATTGTTATGAGTAAGTTTATCTTTTATTATCACGCGTATGTCCTGCTCGTCTCATTGATAGGTAAAAATATTGTAAAAAAACTCTTACGTTTAATTCGAGGAGAATTAAACAATGAGATCTCTAATAAGAAATCAAAGGAAACGTTAAAAAAGCCTTTATTTAATGATGATGATGACATAGTAGTCGTTAAATACTTCTAAGTATCTTGAATACCGTCAAATGAATATATAAATACAATCGCTGTGTATACTAGCTTAATGAACTAATATTTAATCTGACTTTTTAAAACGTCTAAAATATTCTAAGTTCAGTTCTAAACCAGTTGTAATAACGACACCTGGAATTAATCATTTATATACTGACATATTCATTTATCTATACAAATGAATACAATATCCTGTCCTGTCCAAAAATATTTAAATAATGGTTACAATTTTTAAAAAAAACCAAGACATTTTAGAAAATAATGTTCTTTTACCATTTGGAAGTCTTTTTATCTATGAATAACGGAAGTTTAACTTTTTAATATAATAAAAATTTGCTCAAAAGATTCCGTTGTTATGTCCCCTGAACTGAATATCTATTTAGGATGTAGAGCTAGACAAAGATGTATTATTTAAAAAGATCATGATTTCTATTATAAATCTATAATAGTTAATAATTTTAGGCTAATAAAGTAATTCTTCAAATATTGAAGTAATCCTAATCTAACGATATTTGTTGTATCTTTATTGAGATCTGAATAATATTCATCCAATAATAATTTGTTTTCTTTGTATGATAATAAACAGCAAATAACGTATTAAGAGAATATTTTTACATATAGTACAAGTAAACAATTATATAATGAGAAATGGGAAGATCTATTGCTAAAGGGATCACCTATATAGTCCTAAATATTTGCTAGGCCATGATTAGGGCACTTTAGTAGATAGACAAGAACCTTGAATGGCAGATGCAGTGATGTCAGGTCATAAAGTGGAGCGAAGATCTTGTGAAGGTACCGGAAAGTTGTAAGATGTGAACACTGCAAGACCGATCGTTGTAGATTTTTTTAGGTCCATTAATTTTGTGTGTTTTCCTCATGATAATGTTCTAATATGTATTATACGTAAATAGTGACTTCAACATTGAAGACACATACATTTATTATATTTACGGATATATATT
This sequence comes from Ornithoptera priamus, assembly GCA_029034505.1. NCBI lineage: Eukaryota > Metazoa > Arthropoda > Insecta > Lepidoptera > Papilionidae > Ornithoptera > Ornithoptera priamus. The sequence continues at coordinate 2,410,143 of JARDWD010000584.1, forward strand.
TACTTGTATATATTTATATATTTCATTTAAAAGTAAAACCTATTAAAGAATCTATCGTGTGATCTGCGTTATGAGTGAAAAAAATTCGTATTATGTAAATTACCATTTACGTGTGCTTATTGTAAAGTCCACTTTTTGCAATGGTACTAACAAAGATAATTACTTTTCTTATCTTGTACTTTTACTTTCTGTTATTATATATATATAATGTTTTATGGTGTAATGGGTCCCGCACAATAACTCACGGGACCCAAGAAAACCTTACCTACTTGTGGTGCACCCTGATAATCAAAAAACGAGGCTTTGGCTCCCACCATCCCGCATTGAGGTAGCGTGGTGGGAAATGGCCGAAATCCCCCCACATGAACCCCTACAAACGACAACCCCTAGCGCCTGGCGGTACCAGACGCCATGCTGACCGTGTGAAAGTCACAGCAAGCCACTGGATGTAGCGCAGGACCTAATGCTGTGGAGATGTGAAATGTTGAGGGAATTTAGCCAGTACACAATATTTATTATAATCACGCATTAATCGCTTCTGAAGTCACCGAAAAGGTTACATTTTTTCTATTTTGTGTATCAATGTATAATAACAGATCCATTTGTTCGCAGTGGTGTTGCCTGTTTTCTCATATGGCACAGCAATTGGATGGCTCTCCCCCATGGGGCCGAAGCTAATGTCCGAGGATACGCCCGCGGCGGAGCCCGTTCATCAGGATATCATATCCTGGATGGCGTCTGTTCCGTATCTCGTGGGGACGCCTGCTGTCTTCCTGTTCGGATTCATCGTAGATAATTTCGGAAGAAAGAAAGCCTTAATGTTGACCTCCTTGTCTATGGCGGTAAGTTGTTATTGAAGTAAACTATCCAAAGAAAAATAAATAAATATTAAGATACAAACCCCGTTATTGTTTTATGCTAATATTCATGTTGTTTAACTAAATTGTTTCCGATGTAATTGGACAAAATCGGTGTCCCAAATAATTGTGTAATTTTGTTGAAGTCAGTAATAAAGTTTTTAAATACTTTGATACATTTGATCGCTTTGACCTCTTTTTTTTGTATTAATTATAATAAACACCAAAATACTTTCGTATTTCCGTTATAATTGTGTGTAATAATGCTAATTGATTTGTTTTCCTGTTAAGCTTTCAATAAGTAAACAATTTTAATAAGACATTGATTTATGTAATTGCATCAAACTCCATTTATGGTTTAGTTGGAGCGCGTTATAGTATGTTTCGAGATTGTATCATCATCATCGTCACAGCCGTTCACTGCTGGACATAAAGCTCCCCCAAAGACCCCCAAATCAATCGAGTAGGGATTCATATGGAAGATTTGGGCCTATTCCCACCACGTCCCGTGAGTTGTTGTGCGGGAACCCTTACACCCCGAGATTGTATTTTATAATGATATTGTTTATACGCTAAGCGTGTAAGAGTTTTCACTATTACATTAAACAATATATAAATATTTTTAACATACGCTCATTCTTAACTTAAAGATATATTTTGCGTGATTTATGTCAGTGCATCATCATCATCAACCGGCAGACGTCCACCGCTGGGCATAACCTTAATCTAACACCGATCGTCCCGCACTGCCCATATTCAACGGTTTCCTGCTACCTTCACCGATCGATTCACCTTGTGGAAGATCTTTATATATTTACTAACACACGGCCGTCATTCGGGGACCTCACTGTCCCATCGACCTTAAGAAAAAACAGTAAAACAGAGCTCTCTAGTTCAAACAGAGCGGTTCTCACGAGAACTATAGATGCACGAGGGAAAATATTTAAACTACGAAAACATTATCCAAAGCAAACAATACCGACATAATGGTTATTACTTAAGTGAGCTTAATAGATTTATTATTATAAGTATAGGTAATAAGTTTTTACTACTATCATACATAAAAGTGGAACTAGTCTAGAAAAAAATTTTTTTTTATACAATTAAGCGACGAAACGAACGGTACGGGAACGAGTTAGGATGATATATACTGCATCATATTGCGCTCGTCGCTACATTAGATGTTGAGTCTCATTATCCCTGTAATTACACTAGCTACAGCGCTCTTCAAACCGGAACGCAGTAATGTTTCTTTTTACGATCTGGATTTTAGATGTATTCAAAGAGAAAGTATTATCTAGTTGAAGTAATATGAACGTGCCTTCAAGTAACTGTGATAGCGTGAATATTGTTTATAACTTAGAGCAAAATTTTCAACTTAATAAATTTTAAGTACTCTGTAGAGCCTTTATCATTTTGATTTATTCGTTAAGTTGAAATCTAGTGTCAATAACCTAACTAAGAATAGGGAGGCTTGTTAATTTATGCGACAAGAGCGACCACACATTCAGTTCTCCGGAGGAATGTTGAGAATTGCTAGGATAGATACAACAGATCCACAAATGTACTAACATATTAGTTTCAACCGGTTTCGGCACATATACGAAAAAACGCGTCCAAATTTATGTTTGTCTACTATTAAACTTACATAATTGTTGATAAAAAGTTTAAAAAGCAATTGAATATAAATTTTATGGTGATAACGCGAAAATCGATTCATATAATTTAGTTGAATGTACGATTTCAATAATTATATCAGTATAATATTATTGATAAAAAGACCGAGCTCCATTAAGTATTTTAATATCATATGAATAAGTTTAAAATATCACGAATATAATTCATTTAGATAAAGCTACAGATGAGTTATCTAGAATCTTCGAGTAATAAAATAATTCTGTTGTTAGTCTCAACTAAGTGAATTCCTCTCCCAAAGATTTCTATACCAATCGATTAGAGCATCTAGCAGTTTCCCGCAACCTTTATCAAAACGTCGATCAATCTTGTGACTTTCCAGTATTATGCGGCCACTTTTCTGGAAACTAGTGTCCTCTATGTCATCAGTAGATTAATCGAGAACTTTACAATGAAGACACACTTCATTAAGTTCAATTTATTATATCATCTTATTAGAAACTTGGACATAGTTCACTAAAGACATTTCTTTGTCTATGGCATCTACTTATAATTAATAATATAGATTTTTTCAAATAACCTAAATTTTGAATATTAAATGCTTCAATTTTATTTTATTCCAATCCACTCGATACGTATAAAACCTAATGATAAGATCAGTTCATAACAATATGGCGCTTGTTGAGATGATACACTTCATTCTGCTTGTAGATTGGAAATATACGTTGTTAAGTCTCGCTACTTTATTAATTTTATTAGCTACAGTACCCTTCAATTCGGAAAACAATAATGTTTGAATACTACTGTTCGAAAGCAGACTTTGGTTCTGCAGTGTTACCTACCTAGATGGTCTCTAACACCAAAGCCCTACTACCAGTATACACTAATTAATATTAAACTACAAGTATTTAAATAATAAATCGTAAGACATTATAAAAGGAAATTAAAAGGTTTCTTTTAACACATAGTCAAAGTCAGCAGAGGTACAGTTATAATGATAACCTCATTTTCTCTCAAAAAAAAAAGTTTACTCGCTATGGACCATTACAAACATTCCCGTTAAGCAGACCTCTAACTTGTACCTTGAGATGCTTCGCGACAATAGCGAAATCGGAACCGCACATTTCTTTCGCAGACTGGGCTATTGGCCCGCTTTTCGAAGTCGGTTAATATGGATAAATTATTCTGGGATTTTTTTTTTGTACGGCGAACAAATTTGACCTTCCGTTAAGTGATTTAAACAACCAATGAATTATGAAAAAGAAAGTAGACTTTGGACAAACAATTTTGTTGGCGCGTTTCATTAATACAAGGTTAAGAAACAGTTAAACTTTTAATAATAGTTTGTTAAGTTAATAAGAGCTTACCTGTATTAGTAAGTCACGATGTTATTTGGTTTGGTATTAATATTATTAAATTTACTAGTTAAACCGCGATTTAAATACATTAGGAATAGCCGTAACGATGGTAACTCGACAGTCCTCGACGAGAATTTAAAGTCCATACATGAATTTCCTTCCTACTTTTACCAATGAATTTTCTTGCTCTCTAGTGAGGTATAATATAAATAATGTATAAAAACATATTTGATAGTTAAATTTTCATATATTATTAATAAAAATATGTCAATTCAAAAATGGCATAACAGTTTCTTATTGTTTTAAACTTATTATTAAGAGAACATATATTGGATTTAACTACTATAAATTTAAAAAATTATAGTAAGCTCCGCATGATTAGGTCAAGTTTTTATTTTATTCTACGAAGCGAGGAGTCTAACGAGGGGTTTATCTGACAGTATGGCCTGCTCATGACAATGTAGCACTAGTTAGGATGATATACACAGCACCACATTGTGTTCGTCGCCTTGAGACATAAGATATTGAGTCTCGTTACTCCAATAATATCAGTAGCTACAACGCCGTCCAAATCGATTGCGGAAGAACTGCTCGGTGTTATCCCGTGAACCTCGTGCATACTGTCGGAAGTGATTGGAATAACGTGTGAAGCATTTAGTCGGTTGGAGTCCGACACTACCCCGTTACCGGCCCTTGGTTCCGGGGTATGCGTTCCATTAGCATTTTGTTATATACATTAATACAAAAAAAAACGCCGTCCAAACTGTAACATAATGATGTTTGCTTAGCACTGTTGGCCGCCTGCAATAGGTGCTGCGGTGGTACTTTTTTTGTTTTGTGGGAAAATCCTGCATTGGATACTCATCTGCTGAAGGAACAACAGAATAGTTATGCCGGACTCTTACCGGCTAAAACCTCTGGGTTTCTCACTTAGACCACGCTGCAGACCACTGGGTACCAACCTAACTAGACGGCCTCCGGCGACAGAGGCGTATGACCTTTGTTTGTTTTGAATGAAATTGTTATAAGACGTCGTTGGTGGAGACGTGATTCTGTATAAAAGTACTGTGTACAACCCATACTACATCATCCACAGAAAGATTAGCGATAGCAGAAATATTTGCTAATAGACAAATAATCCAAATTATCAGTTAAGTGTAAATAGTAAGTTAATTGTAACAGAGAGCCAAAATCACGAGCAAGAAGTTTGTATAGGCTGGTGTCGTTGCAATTGTATTTAGTGGCAGACAAGCGATTACTAAACGATCTCTTACACGATAAGATGTTATTACTATTGTAATTTGACCGGATAAGATGTTACTATTGTCATTTAGCCATGGAACCTGGATGTTAGTGTGATTGTTCCTATCGCCGGTCATTCGCAAGGTACATACGAACCTCGCCGGTTTTGCAAGGCAAATCCATCGCAATGGATCGTTTTGCATAAATTACGTATGTATTTAACATTTGGCGCCGCAAGTTCAGCCTTAGCGACAGAAAAAGATCTAGATCTTTGAATTAATAGAATAAAAGGAAATTCGTTCATCCACTAAATATTAATGGCGCGTTTAACGTTTCGGCGAGTGCGGCGGGCCGTAAACCTGTTCCGATTGAAAAGTTGAAAAATTAACATACATTTTAAAAATAATACCGTCAGAGGAGGAGCAGGGGCGATGACCAAGATTTTAAAAATTATGCAATCTACAATTACCATAACGATAGCGGCCGCGAATCTTGTAACCGACTGCTCTCCTCATCACTTATTCACTTAATAATAAAACATTCCAATTTTATATTCTCTTACTTTAGATGCATTCTAAGTTCTTTTTTATTTCAAGTGTAGTGTAAACATCCTTACTACCGTCACATCGTTATGAGAACACGTATGGTTAAACAAGTAGACGCTATGCTCTTCTCGACTCTACTTCTTATTAGAATATAATTTAAAAAACTAGGGGTTATCTAAAATTTAAGATTTAGCTAAAAATAATGGTAAAGACAAAAGAGTAAACACCATTAAACTTTTATTGGTTTACAGGTATGTTGGTCTTTGAAGATTTACTCGACTTCCACCTGGGCACTGATATTGGCACGAGCTATCGTTGGGTTCGGTGTGAGCGGCTCTTACGTGGTCACACCGTTGTACATTAAGGAAGTCAGTGAAGATTCCATACGGGGGACACTCGGTAGCCTCGTGATCCTGTCGCAAAACCTCGGCAACTTGTTGGTGTACGTTGCAGGAGAATATCTCTGTTACCATACGACGCTGTGGATATGTCTGGCAGTTCCGCTGCTACATTTGCTGCTCTTCATCACGATGCCGGAGACTCCATCTTACCTTTTGAAAAGTGGAAAGGTCGAGGTACGAGTCTTTAATATTTTTTTCAATTTGTATTTTCTTGTTTTATTTATTTTAATCCATTAATTTCAATTTCATGGATTAGAGATTTGTGATCTCGACAGTGTGTCATCAGCTATTGTTTCTTCCAAATATAAAACTTAAACAGTATTTAATAGGTTATAAAAAAAAAGGTAATGCTCAAGAATTTCTTACGAAGTAGGCTGCATATAGTGACACATGAGGACAACACCGCACGTGCAGTTTATATTTTATAAATATATCAAGTCCTGAACCTATTGTCGGTATGTTTACTAGGAAGCACGAGGTGCGTTGGCATGGCTGCGGTGCCGCCAGCGAACAGACACCGCCGTAGATAATGAGCTTCAAGCGCTGCTCCTCGAGATGGAACAGAACAACTCTATACGATTCTTTGAAGTACTGAAAGTTTTAAGTAAGTACATGAAACATACTATAGCTTCGCATGCATGAAAGTTCATTAGATAATAAACAAATTTTCCACATACATAACAGGTCATATCCCTCTGGTCGATCGTGGTATAAAATATGCATAGGCAGAAATTATTTATTACTTAATTCATTTATTATATTTTTAATATAAAGCTAAGTTGATACAATGTACTTTTAAGGCGTACTGTACTTTTTTTTGTCCGTCGCTACTGTAATACAATGCAAATGTTACGCCCAGTGGAGTGGTAACTAAACAGTATCATCCACGGGCGGCGGTAACGAGGCCTCGTTGGATATTTGTTTACGTATTGACATTATCGTTAGGTTCTTGTAGGAATCTACCCGTAATGTATTTTTTTTATTCCACTAAGTGACAAAGCCAGAAGTTAAAATAAATGTTTGCCATTACACACATTAGTACCCGAATTATAAATACAAGCATATATATACACATTTTAACTTGGACAGCTGATAAAAACTGAGATTATATATTCTATTCATTAATTTAGTTTAAATATAATGAATAAAAATTACATATAATATTTTCTATGTAGATTCTTTATAAAGTTCATAGTCATTAATTATAATTTGTTGTTTTTAGTCTCAGATTCCAGCACCTTCCGGGCGTTCCGCATCACGTTGACGATAACTCTGGCGCGGGAGCTCTGCGGTTGCGTGGCGGTGTTACACTTCGCCTCGCTGATCTTCAGCCAGGCAAGCAGCGGCTTTGTGCTTACCGCCAATCAGCAGGCCGCCTTGCTGGGCGTCGTACAACTCATCGGCTCCTGCACCGCTTCTAGTCTCGTCGAAAGGACTGGCAGAAAGGTAAACTTGAAATTATGAGATTTTACTGTATCCTAAACACACATTAACTATACAACGTAAATTAGTTATATAGAATTTAGAAAACGATTGAAAACGAAGTGTCTATGAGCGTTTCGTTTTGTTAAATAAGTGAAATTACTATTTTTATCAATGGGGTACTCCATTGTTATCCGTAAGATGCCCACTGCTAAGCATAAGTTTCCCTCCCTTTGATGATATCCACACTGATCACCCTGCCAGCATCCCGGGATTTCTGGGACTTGTTCCAGAACGTCGTTCCAGGTTGGGGGCTTTACACTACATCACCTTTTTTATATGTTTCTTTCTTTTCTTTCGTTTCTTACTACTTTAGCCTAATAATTAAGTTTTTACTACCTACGTACATGCTTAAATAATTTTGCATGGCGTCCTAAAATAGACACTGTGATGGTAATAGCAAAAGAGACTTGGAAACAGAAAGAGTACAAAATTCGCTTTATAATGGTGTATGCTGTGTGCCCGCAGCCGCTGTTGGGCACCACGTGCCTGGTATCGGGCGTGTCGCTTGCAGCTCTGGCTGCCTGGTTCGTGCTGCGCGCGGGCGGCGCGGCGCTTCCGGTGGCTGCTCTGTGTCTTTGCATCTACTGCGACGCGGCTGGCCTACAACCAGTACCCTTTGTCATTATGACTGAGATGTTCTCCTTCCAGGTGAAAAGAAAAAAACATTATTTTTAATATGACAGCGAAAAGATTACTTATGATTATGTAGAGTGTAATAGGATTTTCTGGCTAATACTTTAACACCTCAAAAAAAGAAGTGTTTTCTTAGTTCATACTAAAGCTCGACCAGTCCAGACCGTTACATTCAATGTGTTTTCTTCGGACCTTTTAGCGATGATTAATTAAAAATTCTGTTGATTGAAGATTTTGTTATTCAACATATTGTTCTGTTGTTTACAGATTTCTGTTCTTATGTGAACAATATCATGAACGTTTTTAATGTTATCTTTAATTATATGTTATTTTATTTTTTCAGTTTCGCGGTACCGTTACTTCAATAGTGATTGCATTTGCTTGTGCTTTGGTGTCAATGGAGTTGAGGGTTTTCCAGCCCCTCGCTGCTTCGATCGGCTTACACTTTGTCTTCGGTTGCTTCGCTGCGGTCTGTCTTATTAGCACCGTATACATCGCTTGCTGCGTTCCCGAAACAAGAATGAGGACCACTGAGGAAATTTATGCCGAACTATCGGGGAAAGGAAAAGAGAAGAAAATACCAAGAGATTGTGAAGCGGACGTTACCAGGTTGTAACATTATGGGTGTATTAATAGAGTTTGGTATCATTCGTTATCCAGCGTGAAGTATTAAACTCTTAAACAATTTTCCACAATATTGATATGTATCACAAAATCTCATCATCGGACCGTTGTGACATGGTCCAATACGTTACAGTGAAACGTACCAGTATGTGTCTTTCGTACACAATAAATTCAATATGGATATGTACTTAAAAGTTTCATGTAAAACAAGTAGTGCCATTTTAGTCATTAAAGAGCATAGTGTCGCCGAAAGTTAGTTACTGCACCACAGTATATGGTATAGTACTATTAAATAAAGCCAGGCCGTTATCCTTTTTCTATTGATTCGCATTATATGTCAGATTTAAAGTTTAAACTTGCGAATTATTTAATTCCTATTTATTTTTGAACTGTCTATGATTTGCTGTTTTATTGTAAAACTGCCATCAGTTTTTACATTAAAAGCTTATTTTTAGTCTTAAGTGATATAATATTAGCATAAACTATTAAATGTCCTCGGCTAAACCTATATACAGTCTTTTTTATTAATAGGAAATAAAACTTAGCAGGTAGCGCGTAGTTTGTATTAATATAGAGGTCTTTGCAATCATTAAGTCCGGGGGAGAGAAAAGAATATGTACATTGATCACCCCAATACAGTGCAAAATAAATGATTTCTAAAAACCACCGTCTGTTCCACAATGTCGCTAGATTGTAAAACTAATATAGTTTAATATGTAATATAATATACGCAAACGAAGCCTTCGGTCGAAGTATAAAAATATTCCTTGGGGGATGCCAATACTTGACACTGTAAACCGATGTTTTTGTAATAATAATAACTTATATATTTTTTCTAAAACTACTAAAAATGTTATCATGGTCTGTGATTCTAAAATTCATAGAGCAGTTCTTGCATTTTGGGTGACAGTTCACAAACTTTGCGTATATTAAATTTTCTGTCACACTAACATAAATAACAGAAAATTTTCGACTTTTGATATCCAAACTTCGTTGTTGCTCTAAAAAGGTTGTACGCAATAAAATAATAAATAATTTTATTGTGTATTATCTGTGGCGCATTTTCACCCAAAGCACTTTAAATTTGTTACAAAAGTTTTATTTTCATCAAGCGCAAAGTGTCCCTTAGGGTCCCGATCATAATCATACAAGGAAAAGAGTGGTCTCAAACTTTTATTTTTAATTATATATCAATAAAATCGTAAAAATTTGTATACTACCGATAAGTGCTTGCTTGTTGGGCCCGCATTAAACGGCATCTAAGGATCCTCTTATTAGGTAGCTACAAGAATCGTGAAAAAAAAAGTTTAGATATGATTTTAGGAGTCCCTTAGCTAAGTGACTCTTTAAGTGTAGTTGGTGAAAACTGGCATTCTCTGAAATTAATTTGTTTTAGTTTCTTTATGTCAATAGAAGTTAATTTACTGTCTTTAAGAACAATGATGGCCTTTGTATATAAATCAGTTAAAACATTACATGTATATATTGAGAATGCCATAAAAAAAATTAACAATCTAACATGTAATTTTTATAAAGCAAATTTTCTTAATATGTGCATATTATGAAAATTTATAAAAAAAATATTTTATATTATTGAGTTAATAAAATATTTAATATGTACTCATTCCTATTAAAAAGAAAGATCATACAAAAAATATCTCTAAATATCAGGCAGTGTATGCAGTAGTAAGACTGCATACGCCTGGTACAAGGAATAGATTGTGTATGCTTTATGTAGGTTGTTTTTTTTACATTTTAATTATTGTATAGTTTTTCCAAGTTAAACGTGTTTAGTTAATATAACAGGATGTACCAAAAATTAAAAAAAACAATAAATATTATTGAAAACTATTTTTTTTTAATATTTGACTCGTGATTGAAAATTGTGAGTGGTTAATCAACAAACAATACTCTAGCTCCCAACCCGCTTTAGGCCAGTATGGTGAGAAATAGCTCGAATCCTTTCACATAAATCTCTACTCGATCAATGTGGGAATCTGGGAAGGCCTACGTCCAGCAGTAGACGTCTATCGGCTAAAAAATATTGAGAATCGGTAGATAAATTAATCAATGCATGTTCGGTATTTATCTCTGGTTTATCTAATAACTAAACTATGCAAACTATAAAATTCTAATCGCTGAAGGGTTAAAGGGAAATAAAACACAAATTCACAAGCAATGGAATGTTTACAATTGCAATGACACCAGTCCTTACAATAAATATATATTTATATAAATATTTATAAATTGTGATTATAACTCTCACAGAGGCGGCTTCGCTTGCTTTGCTGTCCAGTAAACTTTATCGTTTTTCTCTCCTACGATGGATAACCTCTCTAGGATCCATTCTTTCGTTGCTCGTCACAACCTTACGCTCTTCACGCACCAAAATAAGAAAAAGTTGTATTAACAAAAGCGAAATTTTTTTTGGCCGGTGGCCATAGTTAAAAATCTATAGTGTTTAAAGTGGAAAACTATTAAATTATACTACCATCTCCCCAAAGCATACGTATCAACTTCACCAGTGCCCAAATATGCCAATGTGGCGAAGCAAAGCCGCCGTCTGATTGCATATCGTAGTGTTTATTTTTTTACACAAATACAAAACACTGAATAGAATACATTACCATAAGATATACGTGTACCTAAACGTATACAACACTGATAAAAAATTGTAGTTTATATAAAAAACGACGAGACGTTACAATAGAAACGGATTTTTGTGCTTCCTCATACTGTAGTAGTACATAGTTAATATATCTTAAGATATCTATACATCTACTCTAGGAAACCTATATTATTAGTGGTAGAAAAAATTTTCAGTATTTGTTAGTACATCTCTGTTAGAATTTAGATGATACAACTCTTGTATAAAAATAAGTTTCAAATGATATATTAATATGTGTTGTAATATAGTTTAATATTTTCCTATAAGAATCAGCGAAAAATTTTTCAGTACTGAGCAATTGAAACTGTGGCGATAAAATAAGATGTAAGTACATAAGTATTAATTACTTTATAAATTAATAATATGACTAATAGCTTTGGATTAGGGAAAAAAGACAAGTACACTTCAGACGGTATACTTAATAACACGAACTCGTATAAAGCAATATTCAATCACATTACGCGGGCAAGACTATACCGATCGCTCCTATCCATATTGCACTTAATTTTTTTTAAAATTATCTGATATGCAATCGCTTACCTAATCTAAAAACCAAACGTAACAAATAACCATAATAAAGGCCTGTTACAGCGACATTATTAAATACGATATATAAATTAAGGGTTCGTCGCTATACTGCACACATATACAAGTAAAAAATGAATTGTATACTTATAGATCCTAATCTAAAAAAAAATAAGCTACAACCAAAATTTCATTAAATAGAAAAAAAACAGATAACCCTTAACCTAAAAATACGTACACGTAAAAGGTACGAGTATATATATAGATTAATGTGAAAGTGAGCAAACTAGTGCGACATTCAAAAACTAATAAATTTACATTTTGGTTTGGAATTTGGTATTAATCGCGAAATCGGTGGTAGGCGATTTACCGCTACAGTTTTATTCAGTCTTCAATAGTCTTGTAAATGCTGAGAAGTAAAAAAAAAATAAAAGGACTAATTTTTTTTTTGGTTTCGTGTTATAGATTTTTAGTGCCGCAGCTTTATTATTTATAACTTTTTTTTAATAACAACGAATTTACCGTTCGATCACCACGGTGCTTGGGCTTTCGATAAAGGAAATTATTGTGACGTAATAGTACATATTCCAAGAACGATAGCTTTATTGAATAAGCATCACACCAGCCCGCACTTGGCAGAGAGTGATCCTTAACTGTCATCGAAAGGCCTCGAGTTCATCAATGTGGACATTAAAATGTTCATAAAAGATCTAATTACAATGTTTAAAAAAAAAACAAATAGTCAAAAGTAATTCACTACAGAGCTGTCATTCCACCTTAATATTATCTATGGTTATCTTTATACTAATATTAAATAAATAAGTACATTTTGCTTAAGAAAGGAGGTTATATGAAAATTTTTGGATGTCTGCTCTCAATAATAATGTCAGATTGTTAATTAAAAATGATATGGGAAGTATCAATTGACGCGTTTGTACATTTTGGAAGAGACTGATCAATGGAAGACGGAAACGGAGTTATCAGAAAAGAATGGAGTTTCGGATATCATACTAATTTATCTTACACTGAAATATAAAAAAAAAGATTTAATTATTATAAGCAATTCAGGACTAGATATAAGCATGTATAATCCTAAATATTTACAAACGATATTGTTATGTTTAACAAATTTTGTGTAAATATAATAAATCCAAATTATAGCACATCAAAGAAATTGAACCTTTATCATCCGATCAGAACGTGGTCAGACCGGAATCAATACTGAACTGCCATACATGATAAGCAGAATCAATTATTTATCTATCACAAATAATAATTTGCTTAACACTTATTAAAATATTAACATCCCCGTTAAATTTGTTATTTTAGGAATGACAATAACATACAATGACTATAATTATCGAAAGGAAATTGTTAAACATCAAGGTCGCTGTTTCCCAAGTACACGGTAATTGTTCAAAAAATAATTAAAAAGGTCATATATTTCTAAGCATTGTCTATGTCCGGACCACATAACTTACCTTTATCACACGTTAAACTAGCGGATGTTTATTTATTAATTGTATAAACGTACACATTAAAATATATTCCACTACATTTTTTGTTTATTCATCGGATAGAAACTATTTAATATGGTTGATATCTTAGTTATAGAGTTGGTACTGTTTTATATAAAGTAACATTATTTTAATGTTTTTTAAAACACTTATAGGGCAAAACAGAATCATTAACATTGCAATATTGTTTTATATAAGAAACTTGACAGGCCACGAAAACAATTATGCATACAAATACACTGATATTATTCATGTACAGTAATCCCTCTTATAACACGGTACTTATACAACGCTTGTTCACATTACCCGTGTACTACGGATATTAGCCCGCCTACAATGCGAGCATTTTTCACATATTTATGTAATGTGAAATTTATGATGATTTGTACATTTCATAATTAATTTCGCACGTTTCGTTAATAACATATTTTTTTCTTAATATTCTATTTAAATCCCATTTAAGAAGTTAAACAAACGCGTTATACGAGTACACTCGTACATGTTTCCTATAGCCTTCTATAATCATCCTCCTCTAACCAATGTACTGTGTTATAGGGGATTACTGTACTTTTAAAATCTTTAATTGATCTTCTGTTAACGAGTTATTTTAAAGAAGCAACAGTAAAATGTTTAGTTAAGTAATTCACCTGTCCTATTCTAATTAAAGAAATGAAGTGTTTTTTATATATATATATATATATATATTAAACGTGAACGAAAAATTTGTAAAGTTAAAGTAGAGTAAATAGAAAAACAGCCATATTATGGACCAAACAAGTTGAGACATGTGAGGAGCTATGTCCGCGGGAAATAATGTCCAGTACGCGCCGGCAGCGGCGGTGGTGTATCCTAAAATAATAAAAATATATATATATTAATAAATCCGTTTAACAAATCGGCAAATAATATTACAATTTCAATATGGTAAAACTAATATTAAAATGACTATAGCAAATATTCTTACACAAATTTATATAATTATTGAAAACTACAATATAAATTCAAAATAATATAATAAATATATGCTTTAGGAAAAATTACTAACAAAAAAAAGAAAACAAACCTCAAGCAACACTTGCAAGCTTATGATTGTGTAATAACACTAGGCGTAATGTTCTGAAATAAATAAAAACCAAAAGGTGACTAACACACATGCTAACACACTTCAGGTAACTACGGACGTAACAAAAAAAAATACTATTGAAGCATTTTACATTATTACTTATTTATTATTATTATACAATAAATTGATAATAAAGAAAAATATTCAACTTATTTTATATGACCATAGAGATATAGGATGACAAAAATCAAGTGCAATATAGATTTTTTTTTCACATTTTTTTTTTATAAGCAATAGCGACATTCCTAGTGGCTAGCTATATTAACCTGGATGTTGTTATCGTGGATGTAGTGGCGTGGTGGCTGCGGGCGCGGCATCGGTTCGTCGCTGTCGTCGTCCTCCTCGAAATCTGAAACAATTATACGGTACGTGTAAAAAAATTACGTTAATTAATAAAACAATAATGAATAATGTATGTCCACAGAGGTTCAACATTTATCTTTGCAATTTACCAATATTTTTTTTATATGACGGAGCGACGATACTTTCGGGTAAGTACTTTGTTAAGGACAGGACATTCCAGTCCATAATAATGTTACGCTAATTTGGATGATATGCGTTGCACCACATTAAGATATTAAGTTCCGTAACCCTAATAATTTCGTTAGCTACAACGCCCTTCAAATCGGAATATAGTAATGTTTGCACACTACTGTTTAGAGGCAGAAGTAGGCGCTGCATGACAATGGCTTGTATATGTTAATAATAATGGTTGTCATAGTAAAAAAATATCGTGTATGGTTTCCTTAAATATTAGTATACCTTCACTAAAGTATTTTTATATTTTAAAAAAAAAAGTTTTAAAGTTTTAAGTTTATATTTTAAAAAAAAATATTGTCTATAGTCATTTTAATTTCTATTTTTAAGTTTACAATCCTGAAGTTTAAAGGTCCGACTGAGTTGAGTTTATTTCATCTTGAAACAGTAAAGGTCTTAAAAAAAACTGTAGACATGCATTATCATGCACAAAAACAAAGTTTTAAATATGGTATTTATAGTTTCCTAATCTATACAAAACTAAATGACGAATAAAACAATAAGATGATTTTAAAAACATGAAAAGTTTTAACTTTTAAAAAAAAAATTATAAATACACATTACACATCACATTATCGATGAAATTAAATCCGTTTCACTTTATAGCTGTAATTAGAAAAAAAATACTAACCTCTGCGTTTTCTAGCCTCTAAACCTCCTTTGACAGTGTCCTCCGTGTCAGAACCCTCTGCAAAACATTTATGACCGTAAAACAATTAAACCACTGCCATTTTACATCGTTATGCAATTAAAAAAAAAAACATGTACCTATGCAATTGAAACATGCGACAGATGCGTGCCGAATATTTAATTACTTTGAAACTTTTATAGCATGCTCCTTGAATAAGTATTTTAACGATGAAATGATTTAATGGAAAATATTATAAACGAAAACTAAGCTAACTGAAAACCTGAATAAAATATAAAACTGACCTGAGTTGAGTTCGCGTACGAGCGTCGACATGGCGTTGGTGACCGAGTCCGCAGCGTACAGCAGGTCACTGCGTAGACTTCTATTGTCTATACCCACTGCAACAACAATGAGTTTCTTTTATTTTATTGTAGTAACTCTATAGACAAACTTAAACTAAGGTACAATGTACAGACTTAATGCTACCAAGCATTTTCTATTAACCAACCCTGAAATTTAGAAGTACTTAGTCTGGCCATAAGTTCTGTTACTATGAAAATGCATTTTTTTTAAATGACGTAATGTAATATTATTAAAATATACCTACATATTTATTAGTTCCAGCCAAAAGAAAAAAAAAATCTATTCGAATTGGTCACCTTTGGCTTTTATACAGGCCTTTAATATGTGTGGCCACGAATCTATGGGATTACGCGCCGTTTCCAAGGTAAATTCCACCACCGCCACTGCTTGCTCCAAAGATTTTTTAAGAGACTCAATGGTTGCCGTGTCGTTTAGAGCAGCAGCAGGCCATGTCCTCTAAAACTGACCATAATTTGAAGTCTAAAGGGTTGAGGTTTGGGCTAGATGAGAGCCAGTCTTCAGCTCTTATAAAGTCCGGAAAGTTTGTTTCAAGCCAGGCTTGGGTAGTACGTGTCTTGTGACCAGGTGCAGAATCCTACTGGAAAGTCCACAGTATATTTTTAAAAATTGTATTGCTGAGAGGAGAGGACTGTATCTTACAAAAATGTGACTCCTTGACAAGACACGCCGCACCAAACCATAACTGACGCCGGATGATGACCTTGACCACGTTAAACCTTTCCAATTACTTGAGCAGCTTCTTTAGAACTATGAGCGTACACTTTATCAGTTTGCCTATAGTAGTGTTTTTCAATCGTGAAATATTTCTTATCGGCAAAGAGAATATGTGTGTGCCTTTCACATGCGTATCGCCACAGAAGGTTTGTTCGTTTTGATCGATCCACTCCATCCATTTTTAATTGTAAAGATTGATTGAGACAATGTCCTGTATATCGACGATAAGAACCGAGCTTCAGGTCTTGTTTCGTAACACGCGACAGAGTAATCCTAGCGGGAATGTTCATTTCTCGCGATAAAATTATTTGCTTCTTAATCGGGTTTCGACGAATTCTGGCTTTAACAGCATTAACAGCCTTTGTACTTCTAACAGCACGCGGCCGCCCCGATCTTTTCTGGTCTTCTTGCGGACAGAGGAAGTGTTGTTGTATCTGTCGATAGTACGATATACGAACATACGGCCGATACCAAGCTTTTGAAGTGTCTGGAATATGACCGACCGGACCGGCTCCATACCCACTTTGTGCAAGGCGGTCACTGAAATCCCATTTTCCTTAACACTCCATTCCATATTGTAATTTGATAATGAACACAAAAAATATGTGAAATGGCGCAAATGTGAAAGTTTTTAAAATAATATACGTATTCTAAATTCAACAAAGTAAAAAAGATACATGGAGGTCCTGTTCAGTTCTATGGCCACCATATTAGATACTCCTAAAATAGAGTAATTGCGGCTTTAATATAATATTCTTTGATTTATCACAGCAGTAATATTTAAATTTCAAAGCGAGAAAATTTCTACGTATATTTATTTATTCGAAGAAGAGCTAAGAGGAGCGAGACATACACCTGGCAAGTGAAACGTAGCACTAGTTAGGATGGTATACACTGCACCGCAAGTCTTGTTACCCTAGTGCTTTAACTAGCCATAGCAACACTAGTACTAGCCACTTCAAACCGGAACAGAGTAATGTTTGGTGGAAGAAATAGGAGCTGCAATGGTACCAACTTAGATGGTCTCTGGCAACATAGAGCTACCACCAGTAAATATAAAAATGTAAGGTAAGGGAAAGAGCATATGATACATAAGGTCCATAAAACGAATCATGGCGATAGGACTTAGTAGTCACAAATCTGATTTATTACACGAATCTATAATAAATTACTAACTTG